>CP053157.1:2346187-4746187 GCA_014607495.2 Carposina sasakii | reverse complement strand
CCTGAAAATTAACAGCCCATAAGTTATGTCCACTTATAAACAACATCCCTGCCCAATCTGGTTATTACTTCTATACCCCTTCTAGGAATAAATCTTGAGCAACTTAATAAACCCAATTCATTTTGCAGGTGAAACGCCCCACCGTTGCGACTTCTGCTCCAAGACGTTCACGCGTAAGGAGCACTTACTGAACCACGTGCGACAACACACAGGGGAATCCCCGCATCGGTGCAATTTCTGCTCCAAATCGTTCACGCGGAGAGAACATTTAGTCAACCATGTGCGGCAACATACAGGGGAAACGCCATTCCAATGCGGCTATTGCCCTAAGGCTTTTACTAGGAAAGATCATTTAGGTAAGTTTTATATAATATCTCTTCTCTTCCCGGGCATACTGTACATGTCAGTAGAGGGACAAGAGGGTCTTGGTGTTGTAGGCGATGGGCTGACCACCTGTCACCTCTAACCGAACTTGTACTACATCTCAACTATACCCTCAAAATTGGTCAGAAGTGGCACCATGTGGTTCTATCGGCCCTTGGTGCTCTGCCTACCCCGTACGGGTAAAGGCGTGATTATATGTATGTATGTTATATAATATCCCCCTATCAATGTAGAATAATGGAACATTGATTCCACTAGTTATAAAAGTATGGATACTAATTAAAAAATGTACAATGATTACTTTCTATGTCTATCACTTGTTCATAAAATGTAACATCATCATGAAGAACATCCTACAGCAACTTTTAGCATATCAAGGTCAGATGTACACTTGTATTATTTCATGGCATATTGGTGTACCTACTGTCACACTGTGAAATTATTATTCTAAATAAAACAAAAAAATAAAATGTTAAAAATCTGTGACAAGTTGCTAGCTCATCGTCTGAGAGGACGCCCTTAAGTTCCTTAGTTGACTTTTACGACGTCCACGGAAAGAGATGTATCAGCACCAGCATCAGCACAGGCAATATAATTAAAGTTTATATATTTGTAGATGCAAGTTTATTCATGTGTATAAATAAAGTGACTTATTAACAGTGAACCACGTCCGTCAACACACCGGTGAATCCCCGCACAAGTGTTCGTATTGCACGAAGTCTTTCACGCGCAAGGAGCATTTGACCAATCACGTGCGACAACACACAGGGGAATCCCCGCATCGGTGCACGTATTGCGCCAAATCCTTCACGAGGAAAGAGCATCTGACCAATCATATTAGGTAAGTTATAGTTTTGTTATTGTTATTAATAAATGTAGATGCACAGAAGGTGAAGAAGAAATATCAATTTTAAAAGGCTTAATGTCTCTTATTTCCCTTTATTTTTAGCTTAAAATATTCATTATTTAGTACCTATTATGATTTAATGGCAGTAAATTGTGTCACTTGGCTATTCTAAAATGTTACTCTTCAGTAATTCATATTTCTTTAAATTAACATGTAAGTAAGTAAATAAACATCAAGACACTTTGAATTGATATCTATCTATACCTTCTACTTAACTACCAACTGTGCCTCTACATGTTGTAATTCTAAATGGTTTCCGCTCACAATAGTTAAGTATGCTTTGTATAGACTTACTAGAGTAAACTTGTTTAGCCACGACTCCGTCACGTGAACTACAGTAGTCATCGTCATCGTTAGCCTATTGCAGTCCACTGCTGGACGCAGGCCTCCCCCAGTGTACGCCACATGGCTCGATCTCCCGTTTTTGCCATCCAGTCACTACCAGCCGTCCTCTTTAAGTCATCGGTCCATCTGGCCGGAGGGCGCCCAACACTACGCTTGCCGAGGCGCGGTCTCCATTCGAGAACCCGTTTACTCCACTGTCCATCGGTTCTACGACAGATGTGGCCGGCCCACTGCCACTTCAGTCTGCTACATTTCGAGACTATGTCTGTCACTTTGGTCTTCTGCCGGATAATCTCTTTTCGGACTTTGTCCATTTGCGAGATTCCGAGCATTGACCTTTCCATAGCTCTCTGAGTGACATGTAATCGGTGAGCCAGCCCCATCGTTCATGCCATTCAGAGTCATGCTTGCCACGGCATTGTGGCAAGGATGACTCAAAGATATGACGCAACTTCCCAAACGCTGCCCACCCAAGCTGCACTCTTCTGGTGATTTCTCCCTCGAAGTTGTCTTTACGCAACTGCAATATTTGCCCAATACTTCTGAACAACTTCTAGGCTACAGCTTCGACGGATATCGGCTCAGGGATAATGTGTCGATTGAACATTACCTTGGTCTTGTCCAGGTTCATCCCGAGTCCCACACGCCTCGAGGCAGCATTGAGACTAGACAGCATTTTTTATAGGTCCTGCAGCGATTCAGCCATCAAAACTATATCGTTTGCAAAGCGGAGATGCGTGAGACATTCACCATTGACGTTAATGCCTAGTCCATCCCACTGTAGAGTCTTGAAGACGTCCTCCATCGCTACAGAACTACAGTAGAAGAATAACTATTTTTTCCAGGAACAGATAAATTTTGTTATCTACTCTTTTTTTTTCGGGGTAAAAGTTAGTTATATGTAGTCTGATATAATATTTGTCCTGTAGTTTGATACTAGAATAAGATATTTATTCAAATGTCATGTCCATTTTAACGTACTCTTTAGCGTACCACGGCGGTTCGCCATTTGATTTATGTATTATATAACATGCTGTGCTACTAATATAACTTGCAGTTACTGTTATTAACATCGCACCTTCGGTAGAACAAGGGCACAATTGTCTAAAATTGCAAAAGCAAATTGTGCCTTTGTTCTACCGAAGCTGCGTCTAAGACTAAGGTAAGAACTTGTTATTCCTTGGGTATATTTTTAAAACGGCAGTTGTGCGAGGTTTTCCCGTAATTTGGCATATTGTTGACTGGAAACGGAGCTATAATATATATTTTTAAATCTGAAACTCGCTAAACCTAGTCAATTATATGCTAAGCTGTAGCACAGCATTGTGCATTCCGATTTGGGCTGTATAACCAGTTGGTTTACCCTTTCCCATGCTTAGCTGTAAGATATTTGTACAGGGCTATTGGTAAACCTTACCAAACTCTAAAGACTTGCTGGCATTATTGGCAAACAACTTTTCAATTAATTTCCAACGCAGGCTTTGCGAACGCAATCGTAGGCTAAATTAAGTTAAGCCGTGAATCCAGCTCTCTTTCAACTCGACATTTAGCAAAATCGTTGCTACTGATTGGTTGAATTATATATGATTTCGACAGCCAACCATCGATGATATTGTTGAATGTTGAGGAAAAACGTTGGCTGGAGCCACGAATTTACACTAGAATGGAACCGTTCAATGAAACTAGCATTCTTTTTGCATAGACTTTGTTAGCCTTCAGAGCTATAATAAGGAATCTTAAAACAAAACCTAGACTCTTTATTAACAGACTAAAAAATACGAAGAGGTTTCTCAATTGGACCGTGTACCTTTGCCTAGACTTTGTTAGCCCGAAAGCTATTAAAATAAATTGTATAAACGGCTATCGCAAAAGTTTTTGCCAAACGCCCCCAGTAGCCCACTCCCCGTAAGCCAGTATAACTAATCGAATCGGAATGTACGTTTGTTGCGCAGACAGCACACCGGAGAAACTCCGCACAAGTGCACGTACTGCCCGCGTGCGTTCACGCGCAAGGAGCACCTCAACAACCACGTGCGACACCACACCGGCGAGATGCCGCACACCTGCTCCTACTGCAGCAAGGCCTTCGTGCGCAAGGAGCATCTCGTCAACCATGTCAGGTATGCTAGGACACGCCGGGTGTAGTATGCGAGGGAGCAAGGAGCACCTCAACAACCACGTGCGCCACCACACCGGCGAGATGCCGCACACCTGCTCCTACTGCAGCAAGGCCTTCGTGCGCAAGGAGCATCTCGTCAACCATGTCAGGTATGCTAGGACACGCCGGGTGTAGTATGCGAGGGAGCAAGGAGCACCTCAACAACCACGTGCGACACCACACCGGCGAGATGCCGCACACCTGCTCCTACTGCAGCAAGGCCTTCGTGCGCAAGGAGCATCTCGTCAACCATGTCAGGTATGCTAGGACACGCCGGGTGTAGTATGCGAGGGAGCAAGGAGCACCTCGGCAACCACGTGCGCCACCACACCGGCGAGATGCCGCACACCTGCTCCTACTGCAGCAAGGCCTTCGTGCGCAAGGAGCACCTCGTCAACCATGTCAGGTATGCTAGGACACGCCGGGTGTAGTATGCGAGGGAGCAAGGAGCACCTCAACAGCCATGTCAGGTGCGAATAGGGCTAAAAGTTAAAGGTTACGCCGGTTAAAGGCTGTAGTTATAGTATGGTGGGGGAGATGCCGCACATTCTACTGTTGCAAAGCCTTTGTACGCAGTGTAGAATCCGAGCATAAGCCTGTCTATGTATCTCCGCTGCAAAATACTACTATTAGCTGGCGAAGGAGAAGCGTTACTTTGTGAATGTGACAATTAATTATGTACTTCGTCCAAGATCCCTGGAGTGTCAAAAGTTGCTAATACGAGTTTATGAAGTTTGGTGAATGAAGAAATAGAGGATTATCTGAGAAACATCATAGGCATAATATTACGAATATTTTTTTATGTAATTCACGCGGACGGACTCGGAACAGCTAGTAACAAATAAAGCTTCTATACTACATATCGCACCTCCCGTGCGATACTGTCATTTATGCAAAAATTGCAATATTGTGTTAATTAAATCTTGAAATAACATGTTTTACTATATCAAAGTTATAATCACCTGAAAAGTTGCATATTTGCATAAATGACAGTGTCGCACTGTGTATACGATGTGTATAAGCTAATATTCCTCATTAATGATTCAGACAACACACTGGAGAGACTCCATACAAGTGCGATTACTGTCCGAAGTCGTTCTCGCGGAAGGAGCATTTAAACAACCACGTCCACTTGCACACCGGCGAAGCGCCGCACAAGTGTCCGTTTTGCTCAAAAAGCTTCTCCAGAAAAGAACATTTGACCAATCACGTCAGGTTAGTGTGCAATACGAAAAATACAAAACTTAGTGCCCATTAGAGGTGTAGATGTAATGGGAACATCGTTATAGCTAATCAGTGTATTTGCATTTATAAATTGCTCGTTTGAAACAACATTGTACAATATTGCGATAAAATTCAGTGCTGATCTTCATAATTTATTATATACGTTAGATTAGGAGTGTAGATTAACAATTTTTGCAGTTGTGTCAATGTTGCTCTAAACCAGCGAAAAATCTCAAATCTTTTTGTTTTGTATAATAGGAAGTTATGTTATATCATTTCATCTCTAGTGGGTACGTTCTCGATGCAGTCACGTAAAAGGGAAGCTCTGGTTATATTCTTGCTTCTCACATAATCACATATTGTGTAAGCAATATAGCATGAGTTTCCTTATACCTGACTCAGAGGTGGTTCTAACCACATGACAAACAAGTTGGTTTAGAATCTCCTTAACATAATACCGTCATTAGTAAATTGATGTGGAATTGCAGGTAGCAAAAGCGGCCCTTTTAATTTGTTTGTATTTTCAAAGTGAACGGAAGCCATTTTTGTTGCATTAAGATTAATCTATTATGTTATATTCTTGTGAACACTGTATTGTCATACATTGTTTTTGTCTACTACGTCAACCCCCATAATGCCATTGAGTGAAAACAATGCTAAATGTAGATACACAATGCAAACAGTTTCCCTGCCCCATTACGTTCATAGAGGTTGGATCGTAGCGTCTAAATTACACGCCCACTGTTAACCTTTCAGCCTATTTCAACATACAGACATAAATTAACAAAACCATATAACATTCCACAGAATACACACCGGGGAATCCCCGCACCGATGTTCCTTCTGTCTGAAGACGTTTACACGCAAGGAGCATCTCACGAACCACATGAAGCAGCACACGGGAGACACTACTCATGCGTGCAAAGTGTGCTCCAAGCCGTTCACGAGGAAACAGCATCTTGTCACGCATATGAGGTTAGTAGACAGACACTTTGTCTCGTGCATATAAATTGGAAATCCTACAATATGTGATCTCTTCTCCTCACGTGCCCTATGAACAAAACTATGTCCTCCCTACACACAAGCACAAATGAGGTCCGCACTTTGATAATTATTTCAAGACAATTTTAACAGTCGACGATTTGAAATTTTCGACGACTGCCCCTTTTTTGTAACAGTCTTGTTCTGATAACAAAAAACTACCTCTCGATAGTACAATAGGCTATTTGGGCGTTTAGCCTATTTGGAAAAACTAGAGTTGTCCGAAAATCCTTCATTGTATAAGTATATACCACCGTCAGTCAAACCTTGTTTTTAACCGACTACGCCAGAAAGAGGGGTATTTTTTTTGAGTGTATGTGTGTAATGTAGGAAGTAGGTATGTATATTTCTCTGGTACGCTCTAGCTAGAGCCTAAACGGCTTGTCGCATTTGAGAGGTATCATTAGATTTATCTTAGTCATACAGGGTATCATTGGGTAAAATTTTTACACAGACGGGTTTTTTCTTTAAATAAATGAAGTTATTAGACGTATTTCCAGTAACAGCAAGCTTATATCCCAACTGACCCCTTCCTCAAGTAACTATTAGCCAATTTTAATAACCGGTCCAAAAGTATTTCCCTCATCGTTTCCCCATCTTGCTATGTCCAGTAAAAATAAGTAGGCAAATAAGTATATCAACACACAACTGGCCCGTACCTCAAGTGACGATATCCCACAGATCGCACAGCTGCGGCGACCGGCCGCACACATGCGGCGAGTGCGGCAAGTCGTTCCCGCTGATCGGCAACCTGCTGTTCCACGAACGCTCGCACGCGAAGGCGGGTGGCGCGCGCCCCTACCGCTGCGATGTTTGCGACAAGAACTTTATGTGCAAAGGTATACTCGAAGTTAACTTTGCATAAGCAAAGCAGATTTTAATATATGTGCCTATACTTATATGATATAAACATTAATTAATTAATTAATATTTTGTTACGTAATACAATTTTTGTACAATTTTATCGCTAGCGCATTACTTTTATAGTTAGGTAATTTGGGGGCATTGTCAAGAGAATTTTGAGAAATCCTTTCTTAGTCTTCCCCTACGCTCCTCAAGGAATATACATGCTTATACCTTAATGCAAGGAATATACCTTAGCTTCCTAGACCGATAGTTTCGACTGTGTTGTCGGTAAGTCAGTCAGTAACGGAAGAGTTTACTGTAATAAAGATTCCCCTCCCTCAGGTCACCTTGCCTCACATAGACGGACGCACAATACCGAGAGCGGTGAGCCTGCCGCCGAAACCGAGGAGTGCGGGGACAAGTGCCAGCTCACGCTCAAAGAGGAGCCAGAGAGTAAACAAGATGTTAGGTAAGTACATCTATACACATTTTGGGTTGGTTATTTATTTATTTGAGACAGTCAACAACTGTATATTAAGATACATAGTTAAAATATTATTTTTAAAGTATAAATAAGTCCACAACACAATCGATAAGTTAAATAAAGTTCCCGCGTTTACTTCACAGGAATTAACTTTTTAATATTACCTACCTATTATATATTACTTTTTCCACGCAAACTTTGAAGCCTATAATAATATTATGTTATTCTGACGTATAAGCAATATAACTGTCAAATTTTATCAATTCAGTGGTTTTTGCATGTTTCTGTTACAAACATCATTAAATGGCCATTGAAGTGCCATCAAAGGCAAATAAAGATCACTACATCATCACATATAGGGCATCTCTGTCCAGAGCCCAACTCTGGAAAAACAGACAAATGCCACTGCATATTCACTGACACTATCGAAACATGTGAACGTGTATGATTTCGCAATAGACAAATAATAAAATATTTATGCTAGGTAAAACAAAAAATGTACATATAAAAATCTCTTTCAAGGACTATAATAGCAACAGAAAGCGCGAGTAGACCTGCCACTGAAGTTGTTATTCAAAACGCACAAAATGCACAATCTACCCCCACAGTAATGCAAATTACAAGCCAGGTGAGTGAACTGCACGGACGTATTGTTTTAGTATATACTTACTAAAAACAACAGCACCCGTATGATGAATTTAGTGAGAGCGAGATGTCTCACTTTTAAACAAATCCATAGAGCTAAGTAATAAATAGACAAGGCAAGTGTTTCTACTTGGTGTGTAATAAGGGATTGCTCCTGGCTCGAGAAAGAGTGTCTATTCTAATTCTTAAGTATATTTTTTACATGCAAAGTACATACACTTAGTTTATCTAGTTATTAATAGCTCTGTGAATTTGACGTTTAAAAGTAAGACATCTCGCTCTCACCAAATTCATCATACGGGTGCAGGTCATTTTTAAACTACTGTAACCTGTAAATTATTTGGTATTTGCTAACTGCACGTACATCTAACTTAGGCTGCGTTTCCACTGAGGCGGAGAGGAGAGGTGCTTAGCGGTGCATGAATCGACCAATCACAACATAACGTATGCTCATTCTGAGAGATTAAAGAGATTTCGAGCATAGCGATTGGTCAATTCATGCACCGCTCCTCTCCGCTCCGCCTCAGTGGAAACGCAGCCTTAAGACGTAAAAAAAACTACTTATTACTGTAATCTTACTTAAAGGACTGTTTACTGTTTGTTTTATAGTTTATCTGAAGAATAAAGTTGATGCTGTCTTTCTCTAAAAAGAATTCATGACAGAGACAGCATGATACGAAGCATGCCTTTTAAGTTATGTCGTTTGAAGAAAAAACACAACTAGAACCTTATAGTACTTTTTATTGTTTTTCAAAGTATTCGCCACATAGCTAATACACTTTTCCATTCGCTCAAACCAGTTATTATAACATTTATTCCACTCTAAAGTGGGGGTGTTCAAAATGGCTGACTTGAAAGCGTCGACTGCTTCTTCACCGGTATAGAACCTTTCACCACGAAGACTTTTCTTAATTTTAGTAAATGTAAAGAAATCGTTAGGGCTTAGGTCAGGCAGGACTGTATGGAGGGTGGTCAAGCATTTCTACTTTCTGCTTCAAATACTCAATCGTTTGACGAGCGTTGTGTGAGCTTGCGTTGTCGTGGTGCAGGATGATGCGTCGCTTTGAGTTAGATTTTCGAAGTTCGGCGATGACTTGTGGTATACTACTCTGCGTTAACCGTTCTACAATCTTCAAGTGCAATAGGCGCAACATGGCCGGTTTTTTCAACGAACGTGGCCACCATCTTTGAAGTGCTTCGAGAACGAACAACTTTAGTCGGCTCTGGCTCGTCTTGAAAGACCCAGATTGTAGATTGTTGTTTGGAATCAGGATCGTAGGCATAGATCCAAGATTCATCACCACTGATGATGTCGTAGACGTGATTTGACTCTTCGATTGAACCTTTGCACAGAGTTTTCTTACACCATCTGACGCGGGCCGTGATCGTCGGAAAGCAGATGCGGTATACAACGGCAAACTATAGCTTTCTTACACCAAGCGCTTCATGTAAGATCTTCTGAATGGTTGTCGTTGTCCCTGAGATGCCTAATATAGCCTCTATCTCGATACGTCACATGACGATCTTCGAGAATTAGTTGTCTCACAGCAATGATGTTATCTTCAGTGAAGGCGGATTCTGGGCGTCCTTCGCGAGATTTGTCACTAACACTAGTATGTCCACGCTGGAATTCTAAATACCAGCGTTCGACAGTCCGCAGACATGGGGCTTATCACTGAACACAGATGCTAGCTCTTCCAAACACTAAAGCCGTGCAAGGCCTCTTCTAAAGTTGTAAAAAATTATTGCACTAACATTTTCCTTAGAAAGATTAATTTTCGTACGTAATCTGACAGATTCCAATCGACGCTGTGACTAAACAATAGCATTAATCCTAATACTTTCAACTGTTTTAAGATTCAAAATTTAAACACATTTGAATATAGAACAATTCCAAATTCAAAATTGCCGGGAAATATGGGAACGACAGAACTTCAAAGGCATGCCTCGTAGAGATAATATAACTTGTGAATTAATTAGCATTTTTACTGTTTGTACAGCAAGTCCGTACTGGAGCAACAACCAGCAGTAGTGGTGTGACAAGCGCTACGTTTACACACACCGTCGCCGCCCAACACCACCCCGGATCGACCATCCACCATCCCGTGACTGTCAATTACTGAGACACCGCCATTTGCTAGCCTAGTGCCGAGGACACAGTGAATAGTGATACAGATGACACTAATACATGTGAAACAGTAAACACTGCTGGTTCGAATGCAACATGTGAAGACACCGTGAAAAGTGACACAGTTGAAGATACAGTGCCGTGGGTTTTAGTTGCAGAAACAGTTCATATAGATCAAGATAATGTGTTGTCAGAATGGTTGTGTAGCTGACACGCTGAATCTGACCAGTAAAATGTGCAAATTAAACTGCTACAACTTGTCTAATCAGGAAAATTTAAGCATTGAAAAAGCAATATAAATAGAAATTAACTTGTTATTACAATATAAAAGAGAAATAGTAATTGGCTTTAGATGAACTCATAGATAATATTGTAAAAAGCTAGATGAATTACCTATATCTATATTAAGTTTATTTCTTTTTTTAATACTTTTGTTGGGATTTCTGCCAAATAAAATGACGGTTTTCCTAGCAATGATCACAATCTTTTTGACATTTCCAAGGCAATGATAATGAACTTGCACAATCATTGTTGGAAACTACCTTACTTAGAAACGTAATAAGTACTATTATATTTTGTTGTTTGTTTAGACACATTTGTCCATTTAGCAAAATATCAAATGATTACAAGTATTCGACAATCCCTATGTAAGATTGGGTGACATCAGCTCTAAAGCACAGTAAACTAGTAATTAGTATTCCTTAAAAGGATCTATATTATTTATATAACAATTCACCAATAATTGCACAGAATGCAGTTTGGACATTGTGAGAATTTGACATTTTGCCAATCGGTCATAATTTACCTAAACTATTTTGCTAATCTATAGAATTGATTGACCAAAATCATGCTAACCCATTACTTGTGATTGCTAGTTTTAAATGAGTATAAGCCATCAAGTTTTTATACTGTTAGGAAGTAAATTTTAGGGTTTATGTTTTATTTTAATTTGCAAGCCTATTTTTATACAGGCATATATTATAGCCAGGTCTTTGTATTTTTAGTTTTAAAAAGAAACCATAATTATTTCTGTAAATGAGAAAAAAAAATCAGAAAAATCACATTCCGCTTATAAAATATTTTTACCATGTAACATGTATGTGGCGAAAGTTCCTTATAAGATTGTACATTTAGTATAAGCACAAATTCACTGTTTAAATTATATAGTGAGATGGAGCCAGACATAAATATTTCTAAAATAATATCCACTAACACGAAAACTATAAAAGACAACAGTGATTGTTGCCAAAGTGAATTAGTAAATACAAATTGCATGTTAAAAATGGGACCACACCATAATAAGAGTTGAATCTGAAATTACTGAGTCTCTCAACAATCATTATAGATGTTTCATTAAAAACTTTTTTTTTTGGCCATGAATAATGAAACTTTTAGATGAGTTACAGGCAGGCCTTATCGGTTTGTAAGTATTTTTCACAGTTCTGATGATGATGATTGAAACTTAATAAAATTTAAGTGGCATGTATGTGTATTAGCGTCAAATCAGGCAGTAAACATTATTAGCTACTGTCGATTAACGCTAAAAACAGCCGCGCTGTGCGCTTCTGTCTTTTAGCCACGCCCACCGCGGCACGTTTTCTCGGCGGCTTTTATTTTAAACTTGCATTGAGTTTCATTATTTGGGGTATTTAGCTTTATTTTTAGTTCCATATTTACAAATGTGTTTGCGTAATGGTCGAGCTTAGATTATAGGATATTATAATTAGATATCATTCTTTGCCATGTATGTATAGTACAAGTGTGATAATTACAGAAACTTACTTTGTTTTAACCAATTATGTATGTATGTACAGATTGCGAGTATATTTTAATGAATTATCATTAATGAAGTGATGTTGTAATCACTTGTCTAGTTAATGATACGCAGCTTATAGTTTTATGAAAAACATATTGTATTTAACTGTACATAGTTAGCTGTATGTTATAGTTGTATGTAGAAGTGTTCACGATTGTTTATTTGGTTGGGATGCGAAAGTAAATACAGTTGTGGCGACGAATCTTTGCGGTTGTGGAGGTAGCCGTGTTATGCACAGTCCCTCGCCTGCCTGCTTCACCTGCACACCTAAATAAAGTTTTTTTTGCTCAAAAGTACCAAAGTAGTTTGCCACGCCCACTCTGGGTGCTAGCGTATTTTGTTTAATGCCTCGCTCGTGCATAATATAAGCACATCCACACTAACCGAGCTCGCTCTGGGAATCCGCCTAATGAATATTACGAATTTCACAATCAGCACCGGCCCGAAGTGAATTTTAGAATGGAGCGAGATCCAATTATGGCGCTTCTCCTGTTTGCTCCTAATAATATATATACCTATACCAAGTGAGTGCAAAGTAAGTATGGAACGCGAAGATCTCGACCATACTATGAAGTAGGGCTGCCATCAGTTAAATTACGGACCCAGGACAAAAACTTTAAAAACCCCGGACATTTGGGCGAAATAAAGTAAGTAATATTTCCCCGAACTCCCTCGACAAAAAATAAAATATAAACATACATACAAAAGTATGAACAGAAATAGAAACGCGAGCGCGTAATTTTTACGGTTTTTGGCACACAAAGTTGCCATTTACTTCTGGAAAATGCAGGTTCTATGGAGAATTTGTGACGATCGCTAATGCATCATGGGAATGGTGATGTGGGCGAAGCGAACGAGAAATTTTGAGCACTTTTTACTGTAAAAACTTAGTTTACTTTTTCAAAATTAGGGGAGCTCGTAGCGCGAGCGAAGCGAGCACGAAATATTTTACGGTTTTTGGCACATAAGTACCGAGAATTTATGACGATCGCTAAAGCATCATGGAAATGATGACACCAACCAAGCGAACGAGATATTTACTATTTTCTACTGTTAAAGCTGCGAATATTTCTTTAAAAAATAGTTTTTTACTATACCTATATATTAGTATTTTATTATTCGTATTAATAGGGTGGCCCCGTATTATTGATGCGGCGGCGATAACTAGCTATGTCCCTGATACATAAAGCAAGATGCACAGAGTGTGGCGGCTAAATTTTTTACTATTAAATGGCGTCATTTATTGCAAAACATACGTATTAAAAACCCTGCCCGGACGCTCCCCAGACGCCCTCCAAACTAGGGACAAATCCGGGGAAACCCGGACGGATATCATCCCCACTCTGAGTGACCAATTGAAAATCAGGCGCAATACCGTCTACGATTTTAAATGAAATTAGAATAATTCTTTTTTGGGTTGGTAAAGAAATATAAATCTTTTATTTTTCTTTACCATTAATTTAGGCGCCTCGTTCGCCGTATGGGCGGGCCGGCCCTGTTCACAACCGCAGATATTCGCCGTGCAAACTATAAATAGATATTGATCAGATGTATAGTGGTACGATTTTGAATCGTATTGTTTTGAATAAGGTTTTTTTAAGGTGCAGTTCATTGAGATAAATTCGAAATTGAGCTAACTTATCTTCAATGGTGCCACGCTAATTTATATTTTATTGAATAAAAACTTGAGACACAATAGTATGTAATTGTAATTACTAAACCATAAATTATGTTCTGTTCAGTAATTTGATATGAATGAGATTAAAAAATTCAAACAGACCTATTATGTTTTATTTATCAAAGCCACTTGCAAAAACTGCTTCTAGCAGAGGCTTCTAGTATAAATTAAGCTATTATGAAGTTTATTACTAAAATGTGTAGATAAGCTTGCGGTTACTGTATGAATAAGGTAATTTCTAATAAGTTTTGGACATGGTAGGACATCCCGCCTCACGCGGGTTTTTTGAAAACCCTAACTACACACCCACCTTCCTCCTTTTCAATAATAGGATATGTGTGTGACGATAGCAGAAATGTGCCTCAGCAAATCATGAAATATTTCTAGATAGCTTGTTTGCACTTTCAAGAAGTAGTACATACAGGGTAACAAAAGTTTGTTCCCACTCAGGGGTTACATCTCTCCCATAGCGAGTTCTTTAATCTTTCGTGCACTTTTTAACGCCAATCTCAAATCAATAATCATACTACCCTGAATTTTTAAATGATATGCTGAATATACTAACATTTTCTATCAAGTTTTGACACTACATATTATTATGGCGAAATACATAAATAGGCATAATAATAGGATCAGTCACATAGGTGAATACCACTATTTGTAATACCTAAATAAATAGGTGAAATAAGATAGTCCCATTTAATATATCACAAAATATTATTTATGTGTATGTAATAAAATTTAGATAATTAGGTATGCTTATAAATAAGTACATATTTACAACTTTACAAATTATTTTTCATTTAATTAACCCTCCACAGCAATTTTTGAGGGACTGTCTCTGACTTTCTTTGGTTTCTCAGTAGCCACTTCCGGTTCTGGTAACTGGTCACTTGGTACATCAGGCAGTTTATCTTTCACATCCAATATTGCTTCTAGTTCTGCCTCAATAGCCTCATCATCTTCCTCTGTCAGATGACCTGATATTATTGAATCTATTTCCCTTTGCTTTTCAATGCCTTCTCTAGATTCATCAAGTATTTTCTCTATTTCATCAATATTCAATATATCATGCACCTTTTTCAAGGCATCATTTCCAGTTTTCAATCCGTCTAAAACCTAGAATATGGAAAAAGGTGGATTATTAGATATTATCCAATCCTGGAGACAAGTTTCAGGTTGGCTCTTTGTATGATGCAGGCATCAGATAAGAAACATTTTTTTTAATCCAACAGTAATTCGAAAGTTTTAGTGGACAAAGATGTTGTGGTGGCTGCTAGTGCACACATAATATTGTTAGAAGTATTATAAAAGGGAATCTTTAAAAATAGCATCCCAACTGAGGTAAATTCCAAAATTCACATCAGTCAGCACTTCTTTTATGATACCCTAAACTCTCCAGAATAAAAACACTCAGATGTGTAGGTACACAAAATCGCAGGTACCTATATTGAAAGATAAGAAATAACATACCTGCACTTCTATTTGGGCAAACTCTAGATCATGAGTCATTTGTTCCAATTTTTCTAATTGACTTTCTGTGTTCTGAAGTAAGTGCTCCTGATACTTTTTCTTTCTAAGTAAAAGTTTAGCTTTATCCCTTTTGTCCTCACTTAAAAGTCTTTTTGCTAATTGGCGGTCTCTTTCTAGATTTACTTCTATTTTCTTTTGATACTGTTTTAGCTTATCTCGTTGTTGTTTGAGTTGCAGTACAGCCTTATCTTGTTCTGTTACCCTACTGACTGGTTTCTTATGCTTTCCAAATAAGGCCCCCATGTTGTACAGATAACAAGTATTCTACTTACAAAATTAATAAAACTATATAGCAAACAGAAAACACAAATCCCTATTTCTCAGCAGGACTTTATTTGTTTCTGTTTTTTTTTTTTTTAGTTTATCCCGAAGGAAAGGCAAGGGGAACTAAGCCCATACAGCCTAATCATTGTTATTTGTTTCTGTATTTTTTAAAAAATTTTTTTGTTTAGTTTATCCCGATGGAAAGGCAAGGGGAACTAAGCCCATACAGCCATTTTCTTTAGTAAATGATTTCTGAATTTATGATGGATGATATTGATGATGATGAATGGAAACGTCGGGAAAATCCTCAAGAATGGATGTAAAATTAGTGAAGATCAAAAAGAATTGCAGAAACAACTTACCTGAGCCCATGAAGAGATCGCATTCCGACTAAAGTTTTACTTAGCTTACCCGCATATAAAACCATGCACACGCACTAGATTCACATCACAAGTAAATAAAATATATCTTATCTACCAGAAAACATCACTTTACGGACACATTCAAGCCATTAGAAATAAATTTTGATTTTCACAAGAAAATTACACCCGCTCCCTTCCAACTTTTCCCGCCGAATCTCTGTATTTTATAAACCAAATCAGTTGCTTAATGATTTTTTTTCTGATAAGTTTATCCCGAAGGAAAGGCAGGGGAAACCAAGCCCATACGCTGCTTAATGAATGAATGACACAGACTAGCGACGAGCGTTTATTCAACGGTTTATCGTTCATTCGTAGACTAGTCGAATTCATAGATGGCTATTTTAAATAGTCCACGTTCATTTCGACGAGACCGCGTCGACGCGCGACGGTACGGCTTTTGAACGTAGTCGTGTAACATTCGACGAGAATGCGATGAGAAGTTGACGCGGTAGTCAAATGAATTGGAGCTTTATTACTATCATGCTTCCGTTCATATTTTAAAATACTTTTATTGTACTATTTCAAATTTATTCTGTAGATTGAAGAAAAAGGATCCTGTTCACGTGCGTGAAATACAAACTAGAGTAGTGGACATAAACTGGTTCTTAAATTTCTCTAAACAGGTTCAAGAATGTTTTGATTTTAAAGTAAAAATAGTAAAAGTGGCCGCCATATTGAACTTTTTAGTTAAGGGTCGGATTTCAATATCTGAGGTTCCTGGCAGTTCCCAAACACATTTCCGATGTCAAAGTTAGTAAAAGTGGCCGCCACTATGAACTTTTTAGTTAAGTGTCGGATTGCTACCAAAATCGATATCTAAGGTTCCTAGCAGTTTAGAAACTCATTTTCGGTGGAAAAAATAGTGAAAGTGGCCGCCATTTTGAACTTTTTAGTTAAGGGTCAGATTGCCTTCCATTTGGATATCTGAGGTTCCTGGCAGTTCCCAAACACATTTCCGGTGTCAAAAATAGTAAAAGTGGCCGCCATTTTGAACTTTTTAGTTAAGTGCCGGATTGCTTCTAAAATTGATATCTGAGGTTTGTCGCAGTTCCCATACCCATATCTGATGTCAAAAATAGTAAAAGTGGCTGCCATATTAAACTTTTTAATTAAGGGCCGGATTGCTTTCAATTTTGTGAGGAATTTTTTCCATTTCTTTATTAATAATTTTATAATATATAATATCTTGACTAAGATAAAAACGCTTCTCCATAATATAATCCGTTAGGATATGGTTGATCGTTTTATAATTAAAACATTGTGCTGAAGGATTCAGCTCTGTTTGCCGAGATTTGGCTTATGTATAGCTATCGGGATGAAAAATAACGTTTCCAATAATGTAATTTCAAAAAGAGATGGTAAAATTCGTCATCCGAGTAATTGACCCGGTGGCTCAGTGGTAAGAGCACTGGCACGCGGAATGCAGAGGTCGTGGGTTTTGTTATACAGGGTGAAGTGGCAGCAAGGAAATGATATACTGACATCAGATCAGACCATGATTCTAAAGCGAAAACCACAGAAAATATAAACAAGAAAAATCTAAAATTTTCCAAACTTTACAATAAAAAATCATCAGATAGACCCATTCAATCAAGTTAAAAATGCATAACTTGCGAGTAAAAACACTTTCGTGTAACACAACACAATGGTACCTGTTCAGCTACCAGTATTTGCCTGGCTGCTACCCATACCCTGTATATTAGTAGGGTGCACCACAGGAAGGTGAAAGAAATTGACTTGGTCAATCGAACCCACTAACACAAGATATTTTTTTAATTAACAAAAATAATTACAATGTACAAAATCAATATGACGTGTACTTAAGACTTAAGGAAAAAAACTATACTTATGTATTTATTTAATAGCACAATTACCAGTTCCGGCAGTTCCTAATCAGTCTCATAATTTGGAATAAAGAAAGATAAATACAAACTGGTGGACAATCATCTATTATTTCTACTGCACTTTCACGTAAGGTATAATCACATCTGTTTTCATATTAACTTATTTTTGACCATGTGGTGTCGACAGAGTAGAATAGCACCACCCCATGTCTGTCCGTGGGTGTCATACGAGGCGATTAAGGGTTTCCGAGAGGTGAGCAGCAGCGCTTCCCGGGTTGACAGCATAGACAGAAAATTATAGGCAAATAGTAGCCTATGATAAGGATAAAGCGAATTGCCTGCCAATCTCCTTAAATAAACCGATTTCAACAGTATTATTTACTATCAGGGTGCTCTTTGTCTTTGATTGTTCAATTGTCTCCTGAAACAAAAATATATTTTAGTATGTAACTATGTATAAGTTTGACTAAAGGTAGTATAGTACGTACATTCATTTTCTGCGAATAATTCTAAGGAAGTGAGTACCATTAGTAGGTGAGATATCTTCTTAATATATAAAAAATCCGTGTCACTGTGTATGTTCCGAATAAACTCAAAAACGAGTCAACTGATATTCATGAAAATTGGCATATATATGTAATTTGGTCCAACTTAGATGATAGGATAGTTATTATTTAAATTAATGGTCTTAATAACTAATAATTAATAAAAAACTGATCATCAACGTTGGTTGTTGTTATTAATCGTACGTTCCATAAGTCTGCAACAGATGGCGCCTTCTGAATTCTTCTGTCTTTTCTGCAGTCCACGCGGACGGAGTCGCGGGCGTCCGCTAGTATCTTATAAAATGAAGAAATTCACAAAACAAACCTACTCGTATATAATATACTGGTACCTTGTGTGTAGGTTAAGTAAAAAGGCTTCTCATAAGGTCGCATTTGATAAGCCAAAACAAGTAACTTCATCATCATAATTTTTTAACTATGAGAAGTCCGCTGCTGAACATAGGCCATATCCAAGAATATGGGTTGGACCCTAGCCCGCCACGCTGGTCCATTGCGGTTTGCGCTTAATTGCGTCCTGACACTAGGCGTTGACCTGACGTCGGCACCCTAGAAAATCTGCCAGCAGCAAATGTGTCTGCGGGGTGCACCATAATAGGCAGGTAAGGATGGCTTGGCTCCCGTGGGATCTAATATGGGATGCCATACACCTGCCCGGCTAGCACGGCCACTATGCCCACAAAATGGGAACTACTAGGAACCTCAGATATCGATTTTGGAAGCAATCCGGCACTTATCTATAAAGTTCAAAATGGCGGCCACTTTTACTATTTTTGACACCGGAAATGTGTTTGGGAACTGCCAGGAACCTCAGGTATCGAAATTGAAGGCAATCCGACCCTTAACTAAAAAGTTCAAAATGGCGTCTACTTGTATTATTTTTGACACCGGAAATGTGTTTGGGAACTGCTAGGAACCTCAGATATCGATTTTGGTAGCAATCCGGCACTTAACTAAAAAGTTCAAAATGGCGGCCACTTTTACTATTTTTGACACCGGAAATGTGTTTGGGAACTGCTAGGAACCTCAGATATCGATTTTGGTAGCAATCCGACACTTAACTAAATAGTTCAAAATGGCGGCCACTTTTACTATTTTTGACACCGGAAATATGTTTGGGAACTGCCAGAAACCTCAGATATCGTAATTGAAGGCAATCCGACCCTTAACTAAAAGTTCAGTATGGCGGCCACTTTTACTATTACTTTTAAAATAAAAAAATTCTAGGAACCTGTTTTGAGAAATGTAAAAACCAGTTTATATCCACTACTCTTGTTTCTCTTTCACGCACGTGAACATAACTAATTAGCATCCTTTTTCATTAATCAACAGAATAAATTTGAAATAGTACAATAAAAGTATTTTGAAATATGAATGGAAGTATGGTAGTAATAGGCTCTAATTCATTTGACCACCGTGTCAACGTCTCATCGCATTCTCGCCGACTACGTTCAAAAGCCGTATCGTCGCGCGTCGACGCGGTCTCGTCGAAATGAACGTGGACTATTTAAAATAGCCGTCTATGAATTCGACTAGTCTACGAACGAACGATAAACCGTTGAATCGTCGAATGTACATGGACTAGTCGATTCGAGTAGTTCGTTGAATAAACGCCCATCGCTACAAAATACGATAAATATAGCCGCCATGTCAAATTTTATTGATACAGCGAGCATAACCATGCCGGTAACGTTACACGGCACGATATGATAGAGAAAAATGCGAGCATGTCCATCGATTACTATCGATAGCGCCGAGCATGACTGTATTTTGATGTTAAAAATATCGAATTTTGACATCAATTCAAGATATTGTTATCAATGAACATTATAGTGTGCGATAAGCATAGATAAGTTAGAGAAATCGAGAATACCTATTCTCTATATCTTTGGTTCGATAGGTTTTCAGTTATATGCTCCAAACTTAATATTTTTAATTTAGTGTTTTAGTTTACTCGTTTTTATTCACTATGGGTGCGCCCACCACCGGGCCCTACACCCTCCACTGTCATTAATTTACTCTTCATTATTTCACTTTCATTTACTCGTTTTTAGTTTACATGGTTAGGTCAAAGGTAAAATGAAATAATTAGTATTGATAACATTCAACATGGCGGCTAATATTTATCGTATTTTGACAGCTAGTCGATAAATAGGTTTATCATATCGTGTTTCGCTGGTCATGTTAGAGCAGTTAACATGACATCTGATGTCAAAAAGGGCAAAAGAAAAAATGAACAATTGAAAAAAAGAAAAAAAAAAGACTATTAACTTATCTTGCGCTTTATCGTATCATAGCACGTGATAACTGTTAACGTAAAGTATCGTTCCATTGGTCATGCTCGCGAAATCGATAATTATGGTGGTATGGATATGATACGAAATCCTTTATCTTATATCTACTTTACGTGGTCGTGCTAGCCTTGCTGTTACTATTATTTTAAAAGTAGGTACATACATACTTACAGAAGTAGATTATTATGTTCTTGCCTTAATTTGTTACTGTATCTAAGTTCTTGCAAAATAGCCTGAAATTGAAGTATTTTTTTAATATTCACAATTCATGATACTTCTCATCTTACATACAAACATTAGTAAAGCATAACCCTACTTCTGGTACAATCAGACAAAAAGCAATTTAGTTTAAAAAAAATTCTAAGTATCACAAATTAGCAAGCTAATATGTATAAAGTATAGCAATTCTTTGCCTTGTTTTCCTGTACATTATAGATATTCTTATTCTTTATTGCACATACACAAAAATTTATTCAAATATTCATTATATATTTGTTTAGGTATGTGTTAAAAATACTTACTTCTAATAATTGGTTTTTTGCCTCATGGGCTTTTAGTAAGCGGATGGATGGATGCAGTTTTCGAGGTCTTGTGCACCTTCTACTAGTACCAGCAGGTCGTGGTGAGTATGGAGGTGATGCACGAGGCTGTAGTGGGTCATCAACATCTTTGCGGTAACTAGTGACGATGGTGGGTACTGAAAACTGAAATAAAGGCTGAAATAATGATGATGATCTCCGACCGTATTTCGGCCAAGGCGACCAATCTCTAAGGAGATTGGCCACGTACGCAGGAGATATTATAGTGCACAAGTGTGTGCGCAAACACAGATGCACTCTCTATTCCGTTACTCTCAGTCCAATGGGACGGAAATAAAGGCATATAGACACATTGAATTATACATTTTTATATAAAAAGTATACATTTTTTTACATGTTTGTAACTAATTACACATCTAACAGATATAAATGCTTTGTCCAGAATGACTGAAACAACACAACAGACCCACACACCCTAGTTAAATTGTAACTTACTTCTACTGGAGACTCTTCTCGGCTACAATCAATTTCCATTTCAAGCCGACTTGCGTCTAAACTTTGTTGGCTATTACTGTCAGACTCTGGTTCTACAACACTATTATGGTTCATGGATTTCTCTCTTTTGGCCTTTCTCCTCTGGTCTCTCCAAGCCTGAAAGAATCACCTTTTTACAAACAAATTGGCCTAATTTGACATAATTGAAGTTTGGTTGTTATTAACAGTTGCATTGCAGTTGCAATTTTGTGTTTAACCAAGTCCACTGATGATTGGTAGTTGACACACTTACCGATTTCCACTGGATTATAGATCTACTAGGTCCTAAGTTGTCTAGGGTCTCTTTAAGACGTTCCCACTGCTCATTTACATCCCGAATGTTTTGAGGAGTCTTACAAACCGCTGTTGCTAAATCCTTGTGTTGGGCCATATATTGGCATAAGTAGTTTATCTGCGCCTTGGTGCTCCTGATCCTGTAATAATAAGGGAACAAATGGGGCGCTGAGATCTTGTATTCATACTCATTTGGTTGTATACTCATGTCTGATCTAAATATGTAAATATCACTACCACAAATCTGCATAGGTTTATTAGCATTTATATATGGAAATGTGTGTATTAAAATAATGTAACCGCATAAACAGATTTTTAATTTAAAAATAAAAGGGATTCTTTTTTCGGCAAAATAACAAGCTAACCAAACAACTGAAAAATAAATTAAAGTGCATGGACTTACCTCGAAGTTGAAGCCATCGTTTCCAATTTAGAAATTAACTTTAAAAAGTAAAACAGATAGGTATAATTACCTATTTTTGTAATTATTTACATAAATTATTTAGATACTTTAGATACATTTATAAGCCACGCAGATAAAGAATTGATCCAAAGATCACGGAGCCAAAATTGACCTGTAAATTCTATAACTATTATATTCTTTGTGTAACACAGCTACTTAGCTCAAGCTGTGTTAGCTACAAAGATCACGCTACTTGCCGTAATCTGTAAATGGATGGCGTCCGCTCCTCGTAACCTTAGATAATTTACTTCTCAGAGTAAAGAAACTAAGGAGATGCCCCTATTCCAAACAGCGTGCATACTTACAACCATAGATTTATTAAACTAACGTTAGATCGGCAAAGTGAGAGACAATAACATAGGATACTTGTGTGTTAGAGCGAGATAGATAGACGAGACCATTTTCATACACGCTATCGGCTTGTATCAGCCGAAGTCAATTGTGAACGAAACAAATCCTGCATATTTCTATTAAATATTGCTTTTCATCATATTAATGTCCAAAATGCTTAAGAATTGAATTTAGCGAAATAATATATACGTGAATTTGTCGTATTTCTAACCTCAATCTTATGGTATAGTGCTTGACGTAATGTATTGATAAGTTTCAACCGCATATCGATATGTAACTTGACTGGCAAAGGCATACTTATTTGCACTACTAGAATTTTTAAAAGTCGTAATGATGATTTCAAAATGGCTGGGATTTGGCCGCATTTGTGTATTATGCAGCGTTGCCTATGTGTGCATAGCCAAATTTCGTTTAAGTCAACATAATGTTGTCTCTTTTTTACCCGTAAAATTAAAGGTTAGTAAAAGGGAGACAAATACAAGCTTATGAGTACAATATCGATTTGCATCACAACGGTATCATATTTGTATATATATATATATATATATATTTTATTCCTATAAAAAAGTTACAGAAATGGTTTAATAGTGCCATTAAACCTGTGGGTGTATATGAGCATTTTGAAATCATTATGATTCTTTACACTGTATAAGGTGTGGATAATGGCATATCAAAATGATTTTGTAATGCCTGTAGTTTTAGTGCATCAATACACAAAGCAGCTCTACAGCTTTCAACTTAGTGCATTTGGCTCTACAATTGCATTTTTAAGTAGGATATAAATGCTCAATGCAGCATAAACATAAACCATTATACAGTCATCATCCTATTGCAGTTCACTGCTGGACGTAGGCCTCCTCCAGGTCACGCTACAAGACTGCCATGGGGGGTATTTGCCCATAGTCACCACGCTGGGCAGGCGGGTTGGTGTTCGCAGTTTGTATTTTGGACTATGTTGTCAACACGGGAGGCGCTGCTGCCCACCTCCCGGAAACCCTTAAATGCCTCGTACAATACAGACATGGTATGGTACGAATTCTACTCTGCCGGAATCACGCTGTTTTTGATGTCTAAGGGTCTACAATAGCATTTTTAAATAGTAAGATAATGCCTAATGCTGCATAATAGCATAAACTTGTGCTATTATAATGCACCGTAATTCCGTTATACAGCTTTAGGCTATTTTTAGTGCCCTTCGTTATTTAATAGCACTTTTAACTAGTAAGTAAATGCCTAGTATTGCTTAGTAGCATAAACGTGAATCAATTTAATGCTTGCATTTTTGAAGGTTAACTGAGTTCTATTAAACAGCTAACAGCTTTTTAATCAAATACATGGGAGTAATTAATAGTAATGCGTAAAGCTGTATATACATTCATTTTACTGTATTCGTAAAACAATATTTGTCGGCCATATTGGGGAAAAGCAAACACATTAAACATCAGAAATTTTTATGGTGGATACATAATAAGTTAAAATTAAATTATCCGTTTCTAAAGAAAAGTAGGAATAATTGCAAAGTGCTTCATTTACAAAAAACGAATTTCCCGAAATTCCCACGGGAAGGGGACAAACGGGAATTCATACGGATTTCCCGATATTCCCACGGGAAGGGGACAAACGGTAATTTTTTTTTACAACTGCGATACATATGAATTTGAAATTGGACCTGTATGTTCATTAGGGACTGCGACGGAGCACCAAGAACGGATTTCCCGAAATTCCCATAGGAAGGAGAATTACGGGAATTACAACTTTTACGAAAACCGCTATTTATACGAAGCTGAAATCGGATTAGGGCTACAAGGAAGCTCTAAGAACGGATTTCCTGAAATTCGCACGGGAAGGAGACCAACGGGAGTTCCAAATTTTTACGAAAACCGCTGTACCTACATATGAAGTTGTAGCTATGTACTAATATCAAAGACAATTATAACCTTTGCTGATATGTACCGAAGCGAAGCGAGGGCGGGCCACTAGTCAATAATATAGTTGAAGAACCCAATGGAATTTGTATTGGCCTAAAAATAGGTAACATAAAATTTGCACATTTTAAAATTACACATTTACAAAATAAAAAGGATGGTCTTAGCCATTGTGATATTGTCCTTGATCCTAAAGACCTGGAATGTAAATTGGTAAATTTACGAGTACATCATTATGAATACTTATATTTCATACCACCAATTGCACACGTACAAATAAGAAACGTTGTTTTAAATAGGTACTTTAGTGTTTTATCTATACTTCTATACTAATATTATAAAGAGGTAATGTTTGTGTTTGTATATTTGTTAAATTGTAAGGGGTCATCTTGGGATCTACTGAACCGATTTTAAAAATTCTTTCACCAATAGAAAGCTACATTATTGCCGAGTGTCATAGGTTATAAGAATTTCCCGATATTCACACGGGAAGGTGACCAAGGGGAATTTAATATTTTTTACGAAAACTGCTAAACATATGAAGCTGAAATCGGGCATATATGTTCATTGGGGACAACGAGGAAGGACTAAAAACGGATTTCCCAAAATTCCCACGGGAAGGGGACAAACGGGAATTCATAATTTTTACGAGAACCACTATATATTTTCAAATTTTTACGAAAACCGCTTATGGGGATTGCCAGTAAACCAGCAAAAACAACGGCCTGCCTGCGACCCTCGTACCCCGCGCGTCGATTGATAACTCGGTGAGTTTGTCGATGAGTTTTCTTCGATGTAGGTCAACCAGTAACTTGTAGTGTCGTAGGAAATCTGCTCCCAGTATCGATGTTTTGACGTCGGCGACGATGAATGTCCAGCGAAAGTCGCGTCGTAGCCCCAAGTTTAGTCTTAAATGTTTTGACGTGAAACGTCTTTAAAATCGCGCCGACACATACGGGTACCAGGTTTAAAAACTGGACCGTAACGAAAAGGTCTATATCATCGTACCTTAATAATTAAAAAACTATTGGTCTTAGAAACAAAAATGTGGTGTAAATATTTCACTTATATAGTCAGCTCGCTGTTATGACATTGAGTTCGTGTCGGGGTCAAGCGGGGGGGCGGGGGAGGGATACTGCGATAACTGTGCGAAACCGGCGCTCACGCTTGTTTCTTTTCAGTGTAACTCGTGACTCCGACTTTATAGCGTGGTGATTCTTTCGTGTGTTTGTCAAGTTTATTTGAACCGATTGATTTATACAAAAATAAGTGTAATTTGGACAGTATTTATATCTATACTAATATTATAAAGCTGAAGAGTTTGTTTGTTTGTTTGTTTGAACGCGCTAATCTCAGGAACTACTGGTCTGATTTGAAAAATTCTTTCAGTGTTAGATAGCCCATTTACCAAGGAAGGCTACAGTCTATACAACAACCTGCCCGGCTTCGCACGGGTACAACGCCCCCTCACGCGGACGAAGTCGTGGGCGGCTGCTATTTAAAATAACCAGAAAGTGACAATAAATATATAAACATTGCTATGTATTTTATGTTTCTATTACGTACCTGTTCTTTTTTTATTAAAATACTTAAAACAGCGTCCATCTTGTTTTCATTTCAATCTTTTACTTTAAAAGCGATTCGCTAACATAGACGTTTCACGTTAAAACCAACGGCCGTGTGCCCCGACACAGCCCCACCCGCTTTTTTTCGCCGTAGGTGCTGATCGGTGTGTTATTCGCGGCGTATAAAGTGTAGGCGCTCGCTGTAGGCTTCTTATTTTTGTGATTAGCGAGCACAGATATTTCTGCGCCTGTGTCGACGAGGAAACGTTCTCGCGTATTCATATCGAAGACACATAGGCGGTTGCTTGCCGGTGATGTATTCACGTTGGCCACGGTCGGAGTCGACTTGGTTTGCGTGGCGGCGGAGTTTGCTTTGTGCGGCGAGGTACGTCGCGTGTGCGGATTGTGACTCGGTCGGCGATATCCCTTGCGATATTGTCGGTTTGCGGCTTCATTGCGTAGCTCGGCGAGTTCGGCGGTAAGATGCTGGACTTGTTGTGCTAGTCGTAGACAGGCTTCTTCCTTGGCGGACGGTGTGCTAGTAGCTGGGATGGTCGATGATGCTCTTCTATGTAGCGTCTCGTCGGCCATCATCATAGCGTGCACGTAGGGTGATGATTCGTGGCTCGTTGGTGTTGGCATGGTGCGCGCGTGGGAGGGAAACTGGTCGTTCCAGCGCACCATCTTGCGTGAAGGGTCTTCCATGGCGTGGGTCTGTGAGACGTGGACTCGTGGCAGCTGGATAGGTTTCTTCTCCCAGGCTCCAGGCTGCTGATGAATGTGCCAGTCGTCTTCTTCGTGCTGCGTGCGGTTGCGTGCAGATTCTTCAGCGCCGATAGGTTGCGGCTTCTTCAGCTTGCGGTTGCGTGTTTTCCTTTAGTCGGGTCACCAATTGTGGTGGTTGTCTTCTGTTTCTTCTTAGTCAGATCACGTCGGCCAATCACGTCGGATTTCAGTTGCGTGTTTTTCTTCTTAGTGAGATCACGTCGGCCGATCACGTCGGGTTTCAGTTGCGTGTTTTTCTTCTTAGTCAGATCACGTCGGCCAATCACGTCGGGGTCACCAATTATAGTGGTTGAGTATTCTGGTATTGCACCACTACGTTAGAGTTTCGGGAAGACGAGTAAAAGACACCGTTGAGCGTTAGGAAACGAATCATGTTTTATTACGGACACAGGGCTATATATATACAAAACAGAACAGTAAAAAATAGGGATGCCTAGAAAGTTCGGAGTACAAAGGATATTGTTTTAGCGCTATATATACAAACAAGACAGTGTAAAAAAGAAAGTTCAAATAACAAAGGATAAAAAGGTAACTACGATGGATAACGGGCGCGCAGATGACGACGTAACTACAATAGATAACGGGCGCGCAGATGACGACGCGCGGGGTACGAGGGTCGCAGGCAGGCCGTTTGTTTTTGCTGGTTTACTGGCAATCCCCATACGCTATTTGCACGAAGCTGAAATCGGATTAGGGCTACAAGGAAGCTCTAAGAACGGATTTCCCGAAATTCCCACGGGAATGGAGAAACGGGAGTTCCAAATTTTTACGAACACCGCTGTACCTACATATGAAGTTCTAGCTATATACTGATATGTACCGAAGCGAATCGAGGGCGGGCCACTAGAATAGATTAAAGGAATTTAACAACTAAATAACCATTAAAATATCTTTTATTTTATTTGCACAAGTTTTTCCATCGCCTTTTAAAGCTGAGCATAAGAACGATAAATGTTTTTGTAATGAACGACAGATTTTTCTGCTCTATTTGCCAGGGAACTAAGCCCATACAGCCTAATCTTTGTCTTGTAAAATGAATTCTGAATTTATGATGGATGATAATGATGATGAATGGAAACATCGGAAAAATCCTCACGAGTTTAAAATTAGAAAAAATCCAAAATAATTGCAGAAACAACTTACATGAGCCCATGAAGAGATCGTATTCCGACTAAAGTATTACTCCGCTTACCTGCATATAAGACCATGCAATACGCACTAGATTCACATAATAAGTAAACAAAATATTACTTATCTACCAGAAAACATCACTTTACGGACACATGCAAGCCATTTACAAATAAATTTTGATTTTCACAAGAATATTACACCCGCTCCCTTCCAGCTTTTCCCGCCGAATCATAACTGAGAGAATAACTTTTTTTTTTTTTTTGTTTTGTTTAGTTTATCCCGAAGGAAAGGCAAGGGGAACTAAGCCCATACAGCCTAATCATTGTTTAGTAAAATGTATTCTGAATTTATGATGAATGACAATGATGATGAATGGAAACGTCGGGAAAATCCTCAAGAACAAGTGTAAAGTTAGTCAAAATGAAAAACTATTGCAGAAACAACTTACATGCGCCCATGAAGAGATCGTAATCCGGCTAAAGTTTTACTCAACTTACCTGCGTATAAAACCATGCACACGCACTAGATTCACATCACAAGTAATCAAAATAAAACTCATCTACCAGAAAACATCACTTTACGGACACATACAAGCCATTTACAAATAATTTTTGATTTTCACAAGAAAATTACACCTGCTCCCTTCCAGCTTTTCCCGCCGAATCGAGAGAATAACCATTCTCTATCACAGACTAAGTAGAGATTTTTCTTTGTAGTGGTCAAATTACTCTATGGTAGTGGTCTGGGAATACTACATATTGGGGATTCAGCGGGAAAAGCTGGAAGGGAGCGGGTGTAGTTTTCTTGTGAAAATCAAAAATTATTTGTAAATGGCTTGCATGTGTCCGTAAAGTGATGTTTTCTGGTAGATAAGTTATATTTTGATTACTTGTGATGTGAATCTAGTGCGTGTGCATGGTTTTATACGCAGGTAAGCTGAGTAAAACTTTAACCGGAATACGATCTCTTCATGGGCCCATGTAAGTTGTTTCTGCAATTATTTTTCATTTTGACTAACTTTACACTTGTTCTTGAGGATTTTCCCGACGTTTCCATTCATCACCATCATCATTATCATCCCATAAATTCAGAAATCATTTACTAAAGACAATGGCTGTATGGGCTTAGTTCCCCTTGCCTTTCCTTCGGGATAAACTAAACAAAAAAAAAAACTAGATATAGGTTGCGATTTTGCTTGTCGATTATTATTCGAAAAAATTGAATTTAGATTTCATTTTATTTTCTATTTTGAGCTGAACCACGTAATTTTAAAATAGTGTTACAATAATTTCTTTGGTTTGGTTGCGTGATATCTGCTACGATGGCGGTATTGGCGGCTGCTCAGTTATTGGACGAGTTGATGGGCAGGCATCGTAACACAAATCCTAATGAGAAAATCAAGAAACCAAACTGGGCTGATCCAGAAGTTAGTAATTTTAGTTTCAATTGTGTGAAAGAGTACTAAGGAATACCTATCTTCAGTAGAACCAAACTTACCTGAACACCTTTATTTTTTCAGTACTGTCAATATTACTTGGTAAAGTTTTGTCCTCATGACCTATTCGTGAACACTAGGGCTGACTTAGGAGTGTGTCCTAAAGTGCACGATGATGAGGTCAAGGACTTGTTTGAAAAATCTGACATGGATTACAAGAAATCACAGTACATTGAAGAATTTCTGCGGTTTTGTAAACACATGATTAATGATGTAGAAAGTGAGTATGTACTTTAATAATTACACTAGAAAGCTTATGAATTTTGGAACACTTCTATCAGGAATCCTGATGCAATGCTGCTTGCAAGGTATTTGATAAATAATAATACAGTTAAAAGACATACTGATATTTATTTTATCATGATGGTATTTTTTACATAAAATATTTATGCCATACAGGGAAAATTGAAAAAGGAAAACAAAGACTGGCATTGATGAATGCTAAACCTGAGGCCCCTCCCATGACACAGGCACAGACTGAGAAGAATCAGGAACAGGTGAATGTCTCACTATTTACATTATTGTCTGCTACTATAAAGGAATTTGCCATAAAAGAAACTATCAAGAGTTGTAACCATTTGACAACCAGAGAGATGAGAAGCAGACTTCCTCAATGATCTTCCTTTTAGCCCTGTCCTTGTCACATTCACTGTTTTCACACAAACTTGTGCTCTATAATACTTTGACCCTTGTCTAAAGGTTTTTTATTACACCAGATAAAGCAAGGGTCTCACATGCTCTTTGCCACCAGTTTTGTTACATAAAAACCATGTCACCATTCAATGGTTAATAAGCCTCCTGTGAATTGAACTCTTTTCTATTATTTACTAACATTTTCAGGTGGAACTTCTATCTGAAAAGATAACAGGGTTAGTGCAAGAAGCAGAGGAAGCGGGCATCAGAGGAGATGTGGAACAGGCTCAGGGTCTAATGAAGCTGTGTGACAGACTGAAGGAGGAGAAAGAACAACTCCTTAAAATGCAGGAAAATAGGTGAGAGGGCTCTAACAGACATAACATAATTCTTTATTGGACTATCAAAAATGTTAAAAATGCTTCCATGCTGCTCTGGGAGTGAAAAAAAAAGTATAATATGACAGTTGCTTCTCTTCCCGGGCATACTGTACAAGTCAGTAGAGGGACAAGAGGGTCTTGATGTTTTGTAGGCGATGGGCTGACCACCTGTCACTACTAACAGAACTTGTACATCTCAACTTTACCCTCAAAATTGGTCAGAAGTGGCACCATGTGGCTCTATTGGCCCTTGGTTCTCTGCCTACCCCGTAAGGGATAAAGGTGTGATTATATGTATGATTGTATGTAAAAATGCAAACTTTTCCAGTTATACTCTATTGATACATAAATTTTTAGTAGAAAAAATCACAAAATTGATTGTTTAATAACCGTAATGCTCAGAATGCTTCTGACTGGCTTAACTTCAATGCCATAATGCATTGTGGTCGAAACTTGAAAGGAAGGTCAGCTATAACACAAATTTTACAATAAGAGCAATATGAGTGTATGAGATAACTGATTTTGTTCTTATAACTTTTATGATCTTTAATGGGTTTGTCTACTTTGTTTTCCAATTTATTGACACTTTGACAACCACATTTTCTGGTAGTAAGTTCCAAGACCACCCTGTTGGTAGATCTAGTGGGATGATGGATTTTTAAAGTAGTCAAATGTTTGCAGTCACTGGTCGATGACTGCTGAGTTGGCAGCGGCCCAGGAGAAGCAGATGGAAGTGTGTCCGGTGTGTGGTGCATTCCTCATTGTAGGAGATGCTCAGCAGCGCATTGATGACCATCTCTCCGGGAAGCAGCATGTTGGGTAAACATATTTATAATAATAATAATAATAGTTTTTATTTGCTAGATTTTGGGTGTAAAATAAGATGGCAGTTTACAATTTGATCCCTTACAAAATCTACTTAAATTTAAGCGTGCAAATATCATACACTAAGAACTACAAACAGTTTACATAAAATTATTCGTCACTACAGTCTTTACCAATCAAATTTAATTATTATTCCTATTATAGTCAGTTATACATTATTACAGAGTCATGGGTCATCCGAATGTCACATTTAGTTCGCTAATGGAGTAAAAACATTTCTCGAGTAGCCACTCATGAAGCCTGGTCATATAAATTTTATATGATCCATGCACGACACATTAGTAACACCCCACGCAATCCCACGCGCCATACATTTCCGGTGGGTTGTCCTGAACATGGATGCGATATCCAGGCAGGTTTGGCCCAGGTAATTTTTTTTCTTCTGATCGGCAACTTTATATATACATACATATATATACTGGCGGCTCGTCCTAAGGAGCACTGGTGCATTGCACTCCCACCCACGAAGATTACATAGGCAATCTATATTTCTCTATATTTATAATTATCTTTCAATTCTACTATGTTTATACAATAGTGTCTACGCGTTCGTCTCATGTAAGTTGTAATCTTATGTATCGAGTAGAGCGCTAGCGATCGCGCTCCAATGAAATGAAATTTGGTATGATTCCTAGTACTGTATTCAATGAGTGCGAAAGAGACATACCGACATAGGCCGGCGCGTGAAACAGAAGATTTCGTATGAAAAATTAGCCTAATCTGGAGCGGCGCTCACATTAATTCGTAGTGTGCGTATGCGGCCACTAGATGTCGCTTAGTCCGAGTTAGAACGCGATATGGTTGCCTTTAATGTGTTTCATTAGGTCATCTGAATTTTAATAAGAGTGAGGTGAGGATAGTAGACATGGGTCGTACTTGACGATTTGCGTACCAGGGCTTCAAAGTACGTCCATCAATTCGTATCAGGGCTAAAAACCAGGTTTCCAGATACTTTAAAGTATTTTTTTAACTATGTAGGAAATGAATCCTTATCGTGACTGTAATAAGGAACATTATAGCGAATGGACAGCGAAATACTTTAAATACTTCATTCTCTTGTGTACCATACTTGTAGGAAGTTTTAATTACTGTATGTACCTATGTATGAATGTACCAAAAAAGAGTTTCACAGTATACAGCACGTCCACGAGACTTCCTACTCATGCACACTTTTGGAGGTCCATACCGGGTACAGCTCCTGCGTCGTCAGCAGAAGCGGGCACAGCACATCTATTAGACTGCCTAATTTTGCACACTTTTGGAGGTCCAAATCGGGTACAGCTCCGGCGCCGTCAGCAGCAGCGGGCACAGAATTTCCATTAGACTGCCTACTTTTGCACGCTTTTGAAACTCCAGCGCCGCAGCTTTGGCGCTGTCAGCAGGAGCTTGCTCACGTGTAGTCGTGCTTCATATTATTTCGTATATCGTCCGCTGTAGAAAGTATGTACTACTACTACGGGTACAGCACATCCTTTAGACTGCCCACTTTTGGAGGTCCAAAACGGGGACAGCTCCGGCGCCGTCAGCAGCAGCGGGCACAGAATTTCCATTAGACTGCCTACTTTTGCACGCTTTTGAAACTCCAGCGCCGCAGCTTTGGCGCTGTCAGCAGGAGCTTGCTCACGTATAGTCGTGCTTCATACTATTTCGTATATCGTCCGCTGTAGAAAGTATGTACTGAAAACAAACAACTTGTACCAAGTTGTTAATAAGGTATTTATAGAAATAATATCCTAGTTTTCTTAGACATAAAGAACATAATCGTGCTACAAAATAAATACCTTTATTAAATAAATACCTTCAAGTATCCCACGGGTTGCCGGGCGCCGATGCCTAGGTACTAAAGTATTTCAGAGAAAATAGTCCTTATTTCAATAAGGCTGCTTGTTATAATGCCGCTTGCAAAAAAATACTTTTTTACTTTGAAAGTATTTACTTTCAGTTAGCGCGATTATACACCTTAATAGATATAGCCTAAGGTTTAATTTATCCCTACAATACTTGCAACGTAAATACTTTCAAAGTCTTCCAGGTATTTCGGCCCGTACCTGGTTGCAGGTGTTGCAGGACGCCGCCTATACCTAATAAAGTATTTCATAGAAAAATAGTCCTTATTTCAATAAGGCTGCGTGATATAATCCCGCTGCAAAAAAATACTTTTTTACTTTGAAAGTATTTTCTTTCACATAGCGCGATTATACACCTTAATAGATATAGCCTAAGGTTTAATTTTGGATTCAAACTATCACTACGATATTTGCAACGTTAATACTTTCAAAGTCTTCCACGTATTTCGGCCCGTACCTGGTTTCCGGGTGCCGTCGATGGCCAATAAAGTATTTCATAGAAAGACTTACTTTGAAAGTATTTTCTTTCACATAGTGCGATTATACACCTTAATAGATATAGCCTAAGGTTTAATTTCGGATTCAAACTATAAAAATGCGAGCATGTCCATCGGTTACTATCGATAGCGCCGAACATGACTGTATTTTGATGTTAAAAATATCGAATTTTGACATCAATTCAAGATATTGTTATCGATGAACATCGGCTGGGCAGCGTTCGGGAAACTACGAAGCTTATTTGTGTCCAAGATACCCTAGTCCTTAAAGACGAAGGTATTCAACCAGTGCGTGCTGCCGGTGATGACCTACGGTGCCGAGACGTGGTCTCTAACTATGTGCCTCATAAAAAAGTTCAGGATCGCACAGCGAGCGATGGAGAGAGCTATGCTTGGGATCTCTCTGCGTGATCGAATCAGAAATGAGGAGATCCGCAGACGTACAAAGATCACCGACATAGCTCAACGGTCTAGCAAGCTGAAGTGGCAATGGGCAGGGCACATAGCTCGAAGAACTGATGGCCGATGGAGTCGGAAAGTTCTAGAGTGGATACCACGTATCGGCAAGCGCAGCGTGGGAAGGCCACCCGCGAGGTGGACGGATGACCTGGCCAAGGTTGCGGGCGTCGGTTGGATGCAGGCTGCTTCCGACCGGTCGGAGTGGAGGTTGTTGGGGGAGGCCTATGTCCAACAGTGGACTTCTCAGGGCTGTAAATGATGATGATGATGAACATTGTAGTGCGCGATAAGCGTAGATAGGTTAGAGAAATCGAAAATACCTATTATATTCTTTGGTTCGATAGGTTTTCAGTTATATGCTCCAAACTTAATATTTTTAATTTAGTGTTTTAGTTTACTCGTTTTTAGTTTACATAGGTAGGTCAAAGGTAAAATTAAATGATTAGTAATTGGTATCGATAACATTCAACATGGCGGCTAATATCTATCGTATTTTGATAGCTAGTCGATAAATAGGTTTATCATATCGTGTTTCGCTGGTCATGTTAGAGCAGTTAACATGACATCTGATGTCAAAAAGGAAAAAAAAAGAATGAACGACAATTGAAAAAAAGAAAAAAATATTTTTTGACTCTAGAAACATTTGTTTAACTTATCTCGCGCCTTATCGTAATATAGCATGGGACAAATCTTAACGTAACGTATCGTTCCATTGGTCATGTTAGCGAAATCGATAATTATGGTGGTATACAGGGTGTTTTTTTGTGGCCACCTTTAACGAAGGGTACGTACTCTATACATGAAATACAGTAAGTTTATGCCAAAAAAAATGCTGGGAAAAAAAAAATTTTTTTGAAAAAATTTTTTAAATTCCTTGATCGTGCGAAATTTATAGTGTCTAGTGATTATATTAGTTTTTTTATAGACAGATATTAATTATTTTTCGTGAAAAAATCCTGCTACGCGCGTCTATGTGCATTTATGCAGAAAAACGCAGTCTATTTACTCAACTTTGGACCCTAATATTTTGGAAACCAGACACTTCCCAGGTATGCTTCCATGGAGAAAAATGATCGTGATGATGAGGAGATTCCGTAGTTTTCGGGAACGTTGACAACCAAAAATCACCCTGTAGATACGATACGAAATCCTTTGCTAGCCCGGCAGGTCGCGTTAATACTCATATAAAAAAAAGTGAAGTGTGAACCCCCATCTAAAAATGTCAGTAGCGTCCACTGTGTATAACTGTATAAAATCTCTGTGGTATATTCAAAGAATCTGTATACATATAGTAGCCTCTCTCTGGTTGTGGTGGCTTTCCGTCCCATCGGAATACGAGAGTGACGGAATAGAGAGTGCATCGGTATTTGCGCACATACTTGTGCACTATAATATCTCCTGGCTAATCTCTAGAGATTGGCCACCTTGACTGAAATGCGCTGGAAACATTCTATACAGGGTGATTTTTGGTCGTCAACGTTCCCGAAAACTACGGAATCTCATCATCATGATCATTTTTCTCCATGGAAGCAAACCTGGGAAGTGACTGGTTCCCAAGATATTAGGGTCCAAAGTTGAGTAAATAGTCGCGCGTAGCAAGATTTTCTCACGAGAAATAATTAATATCTGTCTATGAAAAAACTAGCATTACTCGTAACACTGGACACTATAAATTTCGCCCGATCAAGTAATAAAAAAAAATAAAAAAAATAACATCATTTCCCAGCATTTTTTTTGGCATAAACTTACTTTTTTTTATCTATAGAGTACCCTTCGTTATGGTTGGCATCGAAAAAACATCCTGTATATTTGTTGAGTAGTATAGTTCAGTCCGTGTGGTGTCGCCAGAGTTGAATAGCACTACTCTGGTATTCTACTTTAGTATTCTGGAAAAATTGTTCTTTACACACATTTTCAGATATTTCAAACTTCGCCAAGCTTATGAAGAAATGCACCAAGCCCGCGAAAAAGAGCAGCAAGAGCAAGACAGGAAACGTCGCGAAGAGAGGGACAGAGATAGAGACAAGAGCTCTCGTGGGGGCGGCCTTGGCTCGGATAGACGAGACAGGGAACGGTTGGAAAGAGAAAGAGAACGTGAGCGCGACAAGGACAAGGGAAAAGGGGACAAGGACCGTCATCGGTATGTAAAAATAAATCATCGGCTTCCTACCGTTAACTCATTATTTATGTGGTCGGCGCAGTATCATTTCTATCCAAACTCATATTGCCAAGGATTTGGCGTTTGTTTTACGGCCGGCTGCCTGCCTGACGTCAACCCTCCTCGGGTATTATAGCTAAGTGACAATTTTCGTATATTAAAATCCGTACAGGAAATAAATTCAGTAGTTGAACCTACGCCTTACGACTGAAAAGCGCACGTGGTAACCATTGGGCTATCACCAAGTAGGTATGTAAAAATAAATATATTTACAAATTTTATTTGTTACAAGTTGTATTCAGTAAAAAAACCATCAAGCAATTTTAGACTTAATTATCCTTTTACTCAATTATCAGATCAAGTTATGCACAGTCCGAGCATAAGGTGTACCTAATGCAACAGAGTTACCTACTTATATTACTTGGGAGTTATGAGGTTGTACTACTTTAACAACTAACTTTGCAGCCGCGAGAAGTCGGATCGCGACGACAAGGGCGAACGCGAGCGCGATCGTGAACGTGATCGCGAACGCGACCGCGAACGTGATCGTAGGCACCGCAGGGAGAGACGTAAGTATATGTGTGTTCTTTGTTAGATGTAAGAAGACATGAGTAGGTAAACCATATATCATTAGCCATATTACATCATTGTAATAAATAAGTAAACCGTATAAATACTTTTTTATTTTATTTATCTTAAAACCGTTCCTAATTCATGTACCATACATAAATTGTTTGTAAGGCTAGATTATGTTAAGCGAAAAGCTATGTAAATAGCCCACTATAGAGATCCTATTTCCAAAATTTGAGACTAGAAATCACATTTTTATTTTTCAAGATTGTATGAAAATTCCTGAGATATTTAAAAATTCTCCATACTATCGGGAAAAATAAACATGTGATTTCGGGTCTCAAATTTTGTGAATAGGTTCTCTACAGTGGGCTATTTACATAGCTTTTTGCTGAACATACCCTTTTTGTTACACCCTGTATACAATTCTGTAATTAAGGCAACGTTTGGTCCTATTTTTAAACTAACTAGAACATACCGCAACATCCGGTTACCTAGGCCCAAGTCAAAAAAACTTTCATTGACATAAAAATGTTTCACCGACCGCCCCATGGCCTAAAGTACATCGATGTTACGGTAATTAGCTTATAAATTAATTGATTGTTTCTTTCATAGGCTCATCTCGTGACCGCTCGCGTCGCCGTTCCCGCGATCGCCACTAACTCTCTTGAGGTATCACAAAATAACCCGATACCGGTAAGTATATCGTTTACATGATTTTTAAGTATACAGAACAATATACACCAACAACGAAACAACGAACACTGACAACAAACCATAGAGAAGAAATAAAAGAGGAGTAGCGGCTAAGTATATTTTCATACAAAAATAGTGTGCCGCGGAGCGGGAGTGAAGTATGGGACGCGGGGAGCATTGAACACTGTAGTCCTGCCCATTTACATAGAAACCACCTTGTAGTGATTAGTGAAACTACTTGCTCATTACCAATATAGTTCAAGATTGTTTTACTAGTGCAATTACTCATCACTAGATGGCAATATTATGATGATCTCCGATTGTATTTCGGTCAAGGCGACCAATCTCTACGGAGATTGGCCAGGTACACAGGAGATATTATAGTGCACAAGTGTGTGCGCAAACACAGATGCACTCTATTCCGTTACTCTCATAGTCCGATGGGACGGAAAGCCGACACGACCGGAGAGAGAACAGGCGCAGGACCAACGGTTTTACGTGCTTTCCGAGGCACGAGCTAAGTGACAATTTAGCAACATTAAAATCTGTACATGAAATAAATTCATTGGTAAAGCCCGTGACTGGGATCGAACTTACGCCTCCCGCTTGGAAGGTGCGCGTCTTAACCACTGGGCTATAGTAATAAAGTACCCTGATAAAAGCGCTAGTGTCTTTGTAATTTTAATATGATAACATTTCGGAGCACAAGCGTGTGGTTACAGCTACTGCGTTACACTGGCGCTGAAGCTCCGCCCTATCATGACGTCATGGCCTCACGATTGTCACACGACTCAGTTCATAGTCCCACCTCCTCTTTTATACCTTCTTCATGCAACAAACATACCTATATCAAGTCATCAACAACATTGAAACAAAATACACCAACAACACAGTAACAGAACAATATACTAGACACAAACACACATTAACAATTAGGTTTCACGTCACACCCACATATAAATAACTAACAAATGTGAATAAATAATTTCCAACACACATCCCACTACTAATAAAATTTAAAAACTGCTAGTAATGAAGTGAACGCTATTGTTTTGCAGCCAAATGTAACAATACCAATAAAAAAACTTCGATAAATGGCAAATGTATGGGGTTTTAGGACCCCATTGCACTTGAGATTCTATTTGTCGTCACCCCGAAGGATTTGGCAGGTATTTGAATGGTATTTTGAATAGTTGCCGTGGTGTGTGACAGGACCTTAAATCGTCTCTTTTTGTTTAATGGTGCTCTTGGTTTTGTATCGTCATGCCTTATTATATCTTTTTTTGTTGTCAATTTTGCAGTCATTTATCTGCTGAAGTAGTAGATAAGAATGCTTTTCTACTTCTGTTTATTTTTTAAATGCAATTATAATTTTGAATTTCAGAACGGACAAAATTGTCTATGATAGATTAGTAATATTAGTAAATTTCTGAGCATTTGAAATAGGCATTCGATACAAACCTTCCCAGCATTTTGTAAAGAATGAGCGATTGAAATGGTCTATACGCTGAGCAGACTTCGTTGTTTTGAGGTATTTTTAATAAAAACTTTTATGTTTGGACGTGTTTCGAGATTAATCTACCGATCTAGTCTACTTCTATGCGGATCGCGAATGCCATGCCAGGTATTTGTTAGTGTTTTATCAGGAATTTCAAGCATTTATTTACTACTTTTCTTCATTATAATGGAGTTAATACAACTTAATTTGGCTCGAGGAGGAACAATTAAATAATTATTTAAATTACATTTAGCTTGCACCAACGTAACCTAAAGAATTGAATAAATATCTAAATTAGGTACAAGGCAAAGCCATCCTGGATTGACATAAACCATTTTATACCTAGAAATGATATAGCTAGTGAAATAAATAATATTGAGATTAGTTCTTCGAACTGTTGTAATGGTATTGAATTGTATCAGGCGTCACTATTCGGAAGTTCAAATCTCTATTGAGGGATCGCCCACCACCGGGCCCTATACCCTCCGCTGACTCTCTTGGTATCTCAAAACTGTTACCTTTATTTTGCAATAGTTTGGTAACTTGGTGCAAGTGCGCATTTTATACCTTAGGTTCTGGGAATATAATCTGACACTATTATTACCTATGATAATAATTCGCAAAGGACATTCTTCGTGAGAGGAGCACACATTGCTCTTTATCACACAATCGGATGCCGTAATCACATCTACTGTATATTACTCCAGGTACCCAACTTTATTTGATATCAAGTTTTGACTAAATCTTGATGTCAAATAGAAGAAACTCACTCTAAACTCCCCAATGCTAGAGCACTTTTAATGATGGTTTTACAGCGAATTTCTATAACTGATATTGAGAGATTTTTTGCATTCTCAGATCTTCAATTGTTCTCATACAAAATTTCAAATTAGGAATAAAAAAATCCGAGATTCTGTTTGATCTCTCTTATTAAAATTGGCCGTTAATAATTTAACGCAACCTTTCAATGTTTTTGTTTAATTATTTTTATAACACATTGAATGTGCTCTACTCACGCATCAAAATTAGCACCTGTGACTAGCTTGCTCCTTGGACTTTTCAGTTGGCAAACCATAGACGACGACGCCCTTCAACCACCATAGACAATAGAGGTACTTTTCAAATTAAGCCAGCTGCCGAATCGGGAAGAGAGGCCTTTGCGTCTGTGAAGATAGAAGACAGCGGCCAACGGAATCGAGGTGACATAGCACAGTCACATATACTCATAAGAATTTCACAGTTAGAATTATAGCATTGCATGTAGGCCCTATAAATTGTACGCTGTATTGAAGAACGGACTTTAATTTCTATTTATTATAGAATGATTTTTGTAAAGCTACCTAATCCTTTGATCCCTAGGGAGGTCAGTATTTACTGTATACCAGTATCAGCTCAGGATGGATTCAGGTATTTATCCGTTTTTTATTTTAAATATTCCAATGTTATTTGATTGTCACGTGTTTTTGAGTGTGAACGATTAGAGAATTTCTTCAATTAAAGTATATTATGACAAAATTATTGTTTGAATTGTTACCCTTAATACCTAAGTTCATGGAGCTTCAATATATTATAGAATATTATAACCATGGAGAAGGCATGACTATAACAATACATAATCTATAATTATTTTTTCCTATCAAGTTACATTTTTAACCAGCAGGCATTTACTTATCTATGTTTGGGTGGAAAACGCGGTCTCGCAACACCACCCCATATTGGCCGGCGTGCCCCAAGGCAGTTGCCTCTCCCCGGTCTTGTATTGTATGCCATTTTCACAAATGACATACCGACCGTGAAAGTTGTCTTCCCATGGGAATTTGAAGGCATGTTGGCACTGTACGCGGACGATAGCAACGATCACGGAGGCGGACGATAGCGTACTTTGCCACATCTCGCAGTTCCCCCCTGGCGGCAGATCAGATGCAAAGGGTCCTCAATCGTCTCCCGAATTGGTTTGGCAAATGGCGTATGTCAGCCAATCCCGAAAGCTTACTAAGCTGAGTAACACTAATCGGCCCCCTGATTACGTAAAAGCAATAGCAAAACCGAAGCCGCGCGATTGCGATAATTGAGAGTGTTGTGTCATAGATAGTGTTGCCCACAGAACACAATTACTCCTAGGTGTTGCCGCTCGATAGTCCACTATCGATACTCTCGATAGACTATCTAGCTAGCTGGCTAGATAGCTCCGTGAGGGGCAATACTATTGACACACAGCAATACTATCGAAGCTCAATATCGTATCTACTGTCGATAGTATCGATACTATTGCTCCTGAATATTGCAATAACAATCAATAGTAATAATACTATCGATAGTTTTTATCCCATCGATAGTGAGCTTTTCCTCAATAGTATTGCTAATACCATAATTGTCTAGCTAGTGGCCGACAGGATATGAGATAATTTTAAGGTTATTAAACATTTGCGTATAATAATTTTTATTGTCATTTAAGGTGACAACAGTAAATTACAAGTAAATTGATAAAATCCTCCTTAAATACTGTTGCACTATTTTACATTAAGTATACCGTTTTATTTTTAACATTTAAATTTTTTTAACATTTAGTATATGTATACAGGTCACTTCACATAAAATAGTTACATCAAGATTACAGTCTCAAAATATTTACTAGCTACATCAACCAATATTCATACACAATACTATTGAACTATCGACCGCGCAAACATATCGATAGTATCGATTATTATTACAATATTCATGACCGATACTATCGATAGTAACGTCAATATTGAGCTTCAATACTATCGATAGTATTGCTGTGTATCAAAAGTATTGCCCCTCACGGGGCTATCGATACTATCGATAGGCCTATCGATATTATAGATGATTTTCGAAGTCAACTATCGATAGTCAAACTATCGATAGTTCGGCAACACTAGTCATAGAGGAGAATAACTATAGGGCTTAGAATATTTTGAGTATATAATCTTAGCTTTAGGGAGTGTGTGCGCGGGGCGAGGTGCGGGGCGCGGGAGGACGCCGAGCGCTCGTTGCGCGCACACACGCACTCTAGTGTTGAGTAGGACACGACTTGAAAAAGAGTTTGTAAGAGTAGCCTCTTTTTTGTCCTGAGCCAGTACAATGTCCCACTTCAAATGAGGCGAGGCGTACCTACTGACTGAACCATTTGAAGTTATTATAGTACGAAATATGCGCGCCTCCTGACGCCTCAAATGTCAGACGCGACGTGCTTTTGTCATGGCGCCTCGCCTCGCATGGAAGACAATATATTTCTCTCTCGCTCAAAATGTCAGACGCGACGACCGTGACGTGATCACGTGACGTGCTTGTCGTTTGTCTGCCTGCCTCGCTCGACCGCAACAAGAAAATTGAAGTAGTACAATTTAAAATTTCGAGGCACTCTTACATTTTGACGCCATGTCCGGGACAAATGAAGTGCCTCTTGTATGTCCTACTCAACACTAACGCACTCAATTATCGCGTTCGCGCGGCTTCGGTTTTGGTATTTCTTTTACGTAATCAGGGGGCACAATACGATTTGTTCTTGGGCGCATGTAAGTTGTTTCTGCAGATATTTTTGATTTTCATTAATTTCACATTAGTTTTTGAGGATTTTTCCGTCGTTTTCATTCATCACCATTTGCCATAAATTCAGAAATCATTTACTAAAGACTCGCTGATTTTCACAAGAAAATTACACCTGCACCTTCCAGCTTTTCCCGCCGAATCCCCATCGAATGGAACGTCAAGGAACGTCAGTATCACTGTCAGTCAGATTTTTTTGTTTAGTTTTCTGCAATTCCTTTTGATCTTTACTAATTTCACACCTATTCTTGAGGATTTTTCCGACGTTTCCATTCATCATCCTTATCATCCATAATATTTTTTTATTTTATTTATTAGGGGCATTGGTTATCATCCATAATAAATTCAGAAATCATTTACTATTTTTTTTTAAATTGTTTATCCCGAAGGAAAGGCAAGGGGAACTAAGCCCATACAGCCTAATCATTGTTTAGTAAAATGTATTCTGAATTTATGATGGATGATAATGATGATGAGTGGAAACGTCGGAAAAATCCTCAAGAACGAGTTTAAAATTAGTAAAAATCAAAAATAATTGCAGAAAAAAGCCCATGAAGAGATCGTATTCCGACTAAAGTTTTACTCAGCTTACCTGCATATAAAACCATGCACACGCACTAGATTCACATAACAAGTAAACAAAATATTACTTGTCTACCGAAAAACATCACTTTACGGACACATGCAAGCCATTTACAAATAAATTTTGATTTTCACAAGAATATTACACCCGCTCCCTTCCAGCTTTTCCCGCCGAATGAATCATTTACTAAAGACAATGGCTGTATGGGCATAGTTCCCCTTGCCTTTCCTTCGGGATAAACTAAACAAAAAAAAAACAAAAAAAATGAAAAGAAAAGAAATTCCTCCCTATTTATGTATGTTTTATACGCAGGTAAGCTGAGTAAAACTTTAGCCGGAATACGATCTCTTCATGCCCAGGCCCATGTAAGTTGTTTCTGCAATTATTTTTCATTTTGACTAACTTTACACTTGTTCTTGAGGATTTTCCCGACGTTTCCATTCATCATCATCATTATCATCCATCATAAATTCAGAAATCATTTACTAATGACAATGGCTGTATGGGCTTAGTTCCCCTTGCCTTTCCTTCGGGATAAACTAAACAAAAAAAAAATGTATGTATATGTTTTCAGATATGTCAAAGTCCTTGTATGTTTTAATGTTTAACGGTGTTGGATGGCTGTATGGGCTTAGTTCCCCTTGCCTTTCCTTCGGGATAAGCTAAACAAAAAAAAAAAAAAAATTAACGGTGTTGGGCAGGGATTTGGTATCTGCTTATATACATTTCTATGGGTGTTGGGTCTTGTTATTTAATGTTTGTTGTTTTGTTTCCTTGTTACAGTTTGGCCTACAGATTTTCAACGTTAGCCCTCTGTTGGCAAGTAGTTTTTTTTTTCTCTCGTATTTTTTTTTCTCTATACCGGAGCACTGTCCTGTCAAACCCTGACATTGGCAGAATCGTCGGTCAATCGACGGAGCCATACAACCAAAATTGAATTGAAATTATGAAATATTGTTATCTGTTGTATGTACTCTAAGCAATGTCTTCAGAATTGGTAACAAATGAACAGTTGAAATCACAACAAATTGCAAGGGCCCAACTGAGAGAGTCCTTTTTACGCGCCGTTGGTGAATTAACCGGTAAGTAATTATTAAAAACTATACTTTTTTCCCTTATTTTGTTTTACAGTATTGCTTTGCTATGTATGTATCCATACTTACTTGGCTATATGGTATAAGTGACCTTCCAAGTTGTAATTTTTTTGGAAGAGTTCAGCCAAAACTTTTCATTTAGTTTGTCTTTTCATTTAGCAACAAAAATTTACATGTACAACCAAGTGTACTGATCAACTCTAGTTTATAATACTACTGCATTGTTATTTGTAAGTTTGCTAAAACATAATTAAATTAATTGATATCTTTTTGCAGGACAGGCATGTTCAATTTTGACTTACGAGAAGACATCACTTACTGCCAACTTTAGTGGGTGGAAATCTGATGGCACAGAAATATTGGTACGAGATCTAACTACACCTGCCTGCGTTAAAATGTCTTCAGCTCTCTTGAGAACACCAGATATTATTGCTATACAGTTTGATAACCAAATTCCTTTGCCATAAAAATAACGTAACTAGGTGTTTGTACAGTATCTTGTTAAGTTGCTGTGTGTGCAGTATCAAATCAATCTCAAAAGTAAGATGCTAAAAGTACCTACTGAATTATTGTGTTAATTATTTATAAGGATTGCTCTACTACCTCAAAGCATCAATAAGATTTTTAATTGTACCAATTTGTAGCATTTTAATATAATTATGAATTTAATTGTACATTGCTTTTTAATCTCTTTAGTTAAGTAATCTTTATTCAATTTATATATTTGTTTAATTTCCTTGAGGAGAAGAATTCTTTATTGTACTACAAATGTTTATGTACGGGCGAAAGGTTAGAAAATAAGCCAAACATCTATGATTAATTTCTACTAATTGGAGTTTAAACAATATCTTAGATCTCTTATTGTTACAAAAAAGAAATTGAAATATGTATGTATATTATATACAGGGTGATTTTTGGTCGTCAATGTTCCTGAAAAGTACGGAATCTCCTCATCATCACGATCATTTTTCTCCATGGAAGCATACCTGGGAAGTGTCTGGTTTCCAAAATATTAGGGTCCAAAGTTGAGTAAATAGACTGCGTTTTTCTGCATAAATGCACATAGACGCGCGTAGCAGGATTTTTTCACGAAAAATAATTAATATCTGTCTATAAAAAAACTAACATAAACACTAGACACTATAAATTTCGCACGATCAAGGAATTTAAAAATTAAAAAAAAAAAAAAAAAAATTCCCAGCATTTTTTTTGGCATAAACTTACTTTATTTCATGTATAGAATACGTACCCTTCGTTAAAGGTGGCCACAAAAAAACATTCTGTATTAATAAAAGATTGTGAGTATGAAAATATTAATCTGACATTGCAGTAAAAAAATGTTGATCGTGGTTGTAGAAAGTAAGACTATTTGTTTTGTTCAGATTTTGTTTCTTTTTATTTGTTTTTTTCTCACGTTCGAATGTCAACACGTGACATTGGCGAAGTCTTCGTGTAAGCGAGAAGAGGCCATATCGCAAAATTGAATTGAATTGAAGTAAGACCACAATAGTTCAATCAACTTCATGCTTAGCCACGCCCCCTGAGTATTTTGCGTCCTTTTTCCTCTCGATACATCTGAGCCTGCACCGGTATGATGAATTTAGTGAGAGCGAGATGTCTCACTTTAAACGTCAAATTCACAGAGCTATTAATAACTAGATAAACTAAGTGGATGTACTTTGCATGTAAAAAATAGACTTAAGAATCAGAATAGACACTCGTTTTCGAGCCAAACTGAAGGAATTAGGGCTGATAGAAGTGGTTTGCAATCCCTTTTTACACACCAAGTAGAAACACTTGCCTTGTCTAGTTATTACTTAGCTCTGTGGATTTGACGTTTAAAAGTGAGACATCTCGCTCTCACCAAATTCATCATACCGGCCCCCTTATTACCTAACTAGCAAAAGCAAAGCGATAGCGAAAATTGTACAAAAATCGCTGATTGCTTGTCAAATTGGTATAACGTAAAATGAATTACAGTCTGTTTGACAAGAGCGTGTACGGCAAAACTTTTTTTTAGGTACCGCTAGAAGCTTGGTTGAGAATTGGGCAGGTAGCTAGCCCCTTCCCCTCAGATGCTTTGTGTATAGAGTCTCAGTTGTCGTTCGATCTTTGTCAGAGAAGGACGTATTTCGTCATGAGCGCTACGTACGCATCACGTTATGAAGCAGTGTTTTTGTGTTTGCATCCAAAAGGACCCAAAATGTCATACGCAGCCGCTGCAAAATACATGAAAAAGTCAAAGACATTTGTTTGTAAGTGGGTGAAACGCTATTCCGAAGTAAAATGTCGACGATCTGCCTAATCGTGGCTCTACGCAAAAAACAACGAAAAAGGAGGACAAAATGATTTTACGGGTATTCGAGAAGAATTCTCGCCTATCGTTACGTGGTGGCCAAGTGGTTTTGCTTTAAAAGGGCCTTAATGTGTCATGTGATACTATAAGAAGACGTTTACTGGCTCATGATGTAAAATTTCGTAGCATAATAAAGAAACCGCTACTTTCGGAAAATCATGTTAAAAAGAGACTCACTTGGGCGCAGGAAAATTTGGACCGGGATTGGGACAATGTAATTTTTTCGGACGAAGCTTCTTTTTGGGCACGTTCTTCTGTCACTCATACCTGGTGTACCCACGCCAATAAATTCATCCAGCGGACGGTCAAACATCCGGTGAAGGTGCACGTTTGGGGTTGTTTTTCAAAACAGGGATTTGGTACCTTGCACATATTTACAGGTAATTTAAATGCAGCTAAAATGGTCAAAATATATCAAATGGCTTTATTACCATCTGCTCAAAAGTGGTTTAGAAGGAAAAACATATATTGGTTACTGCAAGAAGACAATGACCCGAAACATCGGAGTCGTCTTTGTACAGCGTGGAAACAAGAAAATGACGTTGAAGTACTAGATTGGCCATCACAGTCGCCGGATGCAAATCCAATAGAAAATGTTTGGGCACTCATGAAGTTGAAGCTTCGAGGAAAGCAGATCTGGACTTTAAAACGATTAGTTCGTGAAATTAGACTTATTTGGAGGTCTTTGTCCCAGGATTATGCAATAAAATTAGTAGAAAGTATGCCTCGAAGACTCCAGTCAATTATTGATAATGGAGGCGACTGGACAAGTTATTAATAATAAAGCATCATTGTCTATATCATGTATAATGAGTGTATTTTTTTTCTATTTTTTATCCCAATTCATTCCCGAGCTTTGCCGTACACGCTCTTGTCAAACAGACTGTACAAAAATTTCTGGCCGCGTGGTGCCGGCAGTATAGAATTCGTACTACCCCATGTCTGCCCGTGGGTATCGTTCGAGGCGATTAAGGGTTTCCGGTAGGTGGGCAGCAGCGCCGCCCGTGTTGACAACGTAGTCCAAAATACAAACTGCGGTCACCAACCCGCCTGCCCAGCGTGGTGACTATGGGCAAATACCCCCCATGGCAGTCTTGTGGCGTGCCCTGGGGGAGGCCTACGTCCAGCAGTGGACTGCAATAGGCTGATGATGATGATTGCTTTTACGTAATCAGGTGGCGGTGCTGCGCACGCGATTACAAAAACCTCTTGCAACCTTTTTCTGCCCTATCCTAATATTTTGAAATTGCTCCTTGTGAACTCTATGTAAATTCCCCCGATACCGCGACTTTTAGTAATTTCTAGGTACAACGAGTCACTTAGGGCACTAACTTCTACTACCTATTAGTGATGTGCCGGATCGTTAAAAATGTACCTATATATCTGGTGTCAATATCCGCGGATACGGATCTTAAATTTCTTACGTAGTCGGTGTTGGCGCGCGCGACAAATACTTAATTTCAAAAATCATTTCATTCGAATTTAAAATATTACGAAGATCTAAGTTTTGATATCTTAGTAAAAGGTGATCTTATTTATAACTTTTTATAAGGTTGATCCTTTGATCAAATATAATGGTAGATGCACAGTCTCATACTAAATCAAGCACAAACGATGGCGCCGCATCAACACTTTATACGTACTTATACAGATCTAAACTGTTGGAGTTGCTTATAATTAGAAAGACTTAAGTTGGGTCATAAGTATGTTAAGTTAAACCTTATATCTATACTAATCTATACTAATATATTATCTATACTAATATTATAAAGCTGAAGAGTTTGTTTGTTTGTTTGTTTGTTTGAACGCGCTAATCTCAGGAACTACTGGTCTGATTTGAAAAATTCTTTCAGTGTTAGATAGCCCATTTACCAAGGAAGGCTACAGTCTATACAACAACCTGCCCGGCTTCGCACGGGTACAACGCCCCCTCACGCGGACGAAGTCGTGGGCGGCTGCTAGTAATATTATAAAGCTGAAGAGTTTGTTTGTTTGTTTGTTTGATTGAACGCGCTAATCTCCGGAACTACTGGGTCGAATTAAAAAATTCTTTTTGTGTTGGATAGTCCATTTATCGAGAAAGGCTTTAGGCTATATATCATCACAGTGCGACCAATAGGGACGAAGAATAAGAGGAAAATGTGGAAAAAACGGGGAAAATTATTCAACTTTGGAGACTTCCGTTGCGTGCGCTGCGTAAACGGTTCAAGTTATCCAAAAAATATGTATGAAAGAATAAAATTACGTAGAAATGATATGAAAGAAAAAAATTGAAGGTCTAGACTGCCTGATGCAGAACCCTTAGCAGCCCAGCTAAACTTTGAGAGATATGAAAATACCGTCTTAGGAAAAGTTGCTCAGCATGATAAGCACTTTCTAATAACGTAATAAAATTGAAGGTCTAGATAACCTGATGCAGAACCCTTAACAGCCCAGCTAAATTTTGAGAGATATGAAAATACCGTCTTAGGAAAAGTTATTCAACATTTTAAAAGAATTCAATTCCCTGTTAAGTTATCTTTTGCTGTAACAATTAATAAATCACAGGGGCAAACGTTTAAACACGTTGGAATTGACTTACGTCAAGACTGCTTTTCACACGGCCAATTATATGTCGCGTTGTCAAGATCGGGTTGCGGAGAAAATCAGTATGTTCTTCTGCCACAAGAAAATAAAACAAAAAATATAATTTACGCAGAAGTACTTTAAAATATTTTATTCTGTTTGTTGACGCGGACGAAGTCGCGGGCAACAGCTAGTAATATATATAATATAATAATAATATTATAAAGCTGAAGAGTTTGTTTGTTTGTTTGTTTGAACGCGCTAATCTCAGGAACTACTGGTCTGATTTGAAAAATTCTTTCAGTGTTAGATAGCCCATTTACCAAGGAAGGCTACAGTCTATACAACAACCTGCCCGGCTTCGCACGGGTACAACGGCCCCTCACGCGGATGAAGTCGTGGGCGGCTGCTAGTCTTAGTAATAAAGTTGTAACACATTTGCACCTGATTCTGACATATAGCCATTTGCGTTAAAGCAATAAACAATAATCACACAGTTTAGTTTATTACCAAACACAACTAAAAATATTTATCAAGAAAAATAACTCTAATGCTATTTAAATAAAGTATAAAATAGTAAGAATTAATACTCGACTTGTTACTTTTGTTTCGCGCTTACCTTATCGCTGCCGCTAGGAACATAGAAATAATGGAGTCGCAATCGCATATAAATATTTTTTATACACCGTGAAATTTTAGTAATTTTATTCCCATATTTAGACCAGGAAAATGAAGAAATTTATAGAATGAGCCTACGAAATAACACAAAATATTTAGATTAAAAAATAATATATATATATATATATACAGGGTGATTTTTGGTCGTCAACGTTTCCGAAAACTGCGGAATCTCCTCGTCATCACGATCATTTTTCTCCATGGAAGCATACCTGGGAAGTGTCTGGTTTCCAAAATATTAGGGTCCAAAGTTGAGTAAATAGACTGCGTTTTTCTGCATAAATGCACATAGACGCGCGTAGCAGGATTTTTTCACGAAAAATAATTAATATCTATCTATAAAAAAAACTAACATAAACACTAGACACCATAAATTTCGCACGATCAAGGAATTTAAAATTTTTTTTCAAAAAAAAATTTTTTTTTTCCCAACATTTTTTTTGGCATAAACTTACTTTATTTCATGTATAGAATACGTACCCTTCGTTAAAGGTGGCCACAAAAAAACACCCTGTATACTTATGCATAAAAATATTAAGCTTTTTACAAGCTTTTATTTAGTCTGACATTTCCCGTTGTAATCAAATCGTGCAAGTTAAATTTGATCCAGTTCCTGGCTTCCGATTGAGCTGAAATTTTGCATGCATGTACTGTAAATCGGATGTCAAAACAATGACGTCTCCACATCTTTCCATACCAACCTTGTTCTATCTATGTAAGATCGGTGTCGTTTTCACTTACCCGAAGCGCACCGGTGTGCGAAAGGGATAGTTGCGTAGTAAGAAGTACATATTTGTAATTGATATAAAATATTCAGTAATCAGGATAAAAGACATGTTTCCATGAACAAATTATTATCAATATTGATTATAAAACAGTACTTACTGAAAATATAACATCCATCTTTTTTTTTCATTTTTAATACGTAGTTTTTATAGTTTTTCACATCATACTTTGGCATCGCGAGACGATTGAACGCTAGCGAGGCTTATTGTGACTGACGCTAAAAGAGTGCCAACTTTTGATTTATGCCTTCTTTTGGCGGTGCCACTTTTCGTGCGTATATTGTGTATCTACTATATATTTGATCGAAGGGTTGATCTCATTAAAAAGATAGTTAATAGAGTACCTAGTGGACGCCCGCGACTCCGCCCGCGTGGACTGAAGAAAAAACAATATGTCGAAATTATCCGGCATAAAAATATTTTCCCGGGATAAAAATAAAAACCTGCGTCCGTCTCCTGGTTCTAAGCTACCTCCCTACCAATTTTCAACCAAATCGGTAAAGCCGTTCCTGAGTTATAAATAGTGTAACTAACACGACTTTCCATTTTTTATTTTTAACTTCCTACCTTGAAAACTGCAAAAAGTCCCATATAAAATTTCACCCTCTCTTAAGGGGTTGGGGCAGATTAAAAAAAAAAATAATGCACGATTTTTTAAAGTCAAATAATAGTCCGCATACCAATTTTTAGCTTTCTACCTTGAAAATCGTGGAATGCTCCATACATGCTTCCACCCCCCATTTTAGTAAAGTTAGGGTTAGATAGAGACAAAAAGTAGCCTATGTCACTCTCTATCTTTTCAACTATTTCCACTTAAAAAATCACGTCAATTCGTCGCTCCGTTTTGCCGTCGCTGCGTTTTAAAAGACGGACAAACAGACACACACATTATTTTTTTTCCCATTTATAATATTAGTATGGATAGATATGGTAACTAACTTCTGATAAGTGTGCAATTTAAAGGAGCCAACTATTGATTTTAGCAAATAAAAAAATATCTGCATTAATTTTAATAGTTTTTTATTGCCACCTAATCACCTATTAGAATTTCATTTATAAATTTAAAAAATTTAGGTAAAAAAACCTTTTTAAAAACAAGCTTTTATTTAAATGCGCTAAAAAGAATTATTTAAATGCCCTAAAAAGAAAAAATAAACTTTTACACTAAAACTTTTACTGTTGATTTATAACGTCATTTCAAAAACACATTTGACACAATTTAGAAAGAAAGAAAGAAAGAAAACGTTTTATATGTTATAAAAGCTTGTCGCGACATTTAAGTACTCGTATTTACGTTCTTACTTTCAAATGTTTATTAGGCAGCATCTTTGTGTTGATGTTTCAGATTTTCCCATATTGTTCCCACGCATATCGAAGAAATATCCGTCGACCCTTCCAGAGCTTCGTGTAGAAGAGTAAGATAGTAATATACAACAGGGTTCGCCCCGGTGCCCCGAGGTGGTATGTTCACGACATCATGTCATCATGCCACTCAGTCCTCGGCACGGCCTCACCTTGACTTATTAAAAATTTAAAACTAAGAAAGTAAATATGAGTACTTAAATGTCGCGACAAGCTTTTATAACATATAAATTGTGTCAAATGTGTTAAATTTGAAATGACGTTATAAATTAACAGTAAAAGTTTTAGTGTAAAAGTTTATTTTTTCTTTTTAGCGCATTTAAATAATTCTTTTTAGCGCATTTAAATAAAAGCTTGCTTTTAAAAAGGTTTTTTTACCTAAATTAAATTTTATACTTTTTAGTTTTCACTCATTTGATACCTATATTATAGGCACGAATAAAAGAAAATTATCCGCCATTTTGGGTGTTCCGCCATGGTGGATCTGGAATAACGTCATACAGTTAACCAGGCATTGTCATGCATGAACGTGCATACAAAATTTCAACTCAATTGCTTAAAAATATCTGTTTCAAAATAGATTTTCAAGTTTTAGAAGTCCGCCATATTGGATTAAGAGTGACGTCACATTTTTTTCGAGTTACTCTCAGCTAGCCCTTTAATTTGATACCCATATTGTAGGAATGCATTAAAAATAATTGGTCCGCCATTGTGGGTATGCCGCCATGTTGGATTTAGAATGACGTCACACTGTTAATCATGCATTGTCATCCGAACTGAACGTGCTCACCAAATTTCAGCCCAATCGGTTGAGGGCAAGTGCCTTAAAATTGAGTTGTAAGATTTCACCCGAACAAACATACATTGCAAGTTAAATAAAAGCTTGTAATTAATAAAAAGTAACGGACACGGATACGGATCTTTCTTTTGCCTCGGATATCCGCGGATACGGATACGGATCTCCGGCACATCACTACTACCTATAGCTAGCGAATGGAAGAATTTATTTAATTTAGTTTGTACTTACCTAAGACTTCTTTTCTTTACCTATTAGAGAAATTTTAGCACAGAATTACCGTAAGTAAAAGTTTATTCAGGTATATTTTTCCGAGAAAAGCTCATACATATCCACAAAAACCCATTAATCGTATTCTCCCGCAGATTGTCGGTAATCCAACACGTATGGGATATAGCCAGCGCCGCTCGGTCTCCGTCTAATTGAACTTTTTCTACTTAATCAATTACCTTTGCCAGGCTTCGGTTCAGTATAATGGGTATGGACGCGCTCTATTTTCCCCAATTTTCTCGCACATTTAGATTGTTAAAAAAAGGCTATGACGATTTCTTTGAATTACATACCTAATTTAAAACATAAACCTTAGGTACTTACGTAAAACGTAGGTACTTATTACCTTAGCGCTTAACTAACTACTTGTAGGTAGTTACTTACACATATGTATGTAGGTATACAAAGCTAACCAATGCAACGTTATATATCATCATCATTCTCAGCCCTGGGAAGTCCACTGCTGAAAATGGGCCTCTCCCACCCTATACAGGGTGTAACAGAAAGGGTATGTTAAGCGAAAAGCTATGTAAATAGCCAACTATAGAAATCCTATTTCCAAAATTTGAGACTCTAAATCATATTTTTATTTTTCAACATTGTATGGACATTCCTGAGTTGTTTCGGAATTCTCCATACTATCTGGAAAAATAAACAAGTGATTTCGAGCCTCAAATTTTGTGGGTAGGTTCCTTATAGTGGGCTATTTACATAGCTTTTCGCTTAACATACCCTTTCTGTTACACCCTGTATATCTATCTACTATAGATATATATCCACCCTCTTACACGATAGTAGGTATGTAGGTACCTAGTGATGGCAGATAATGTTGGCTATTTACATAAATTAAATATCTTACGACGACGCCCGCCTGCTTCTTATAGTGATATTTACCTAATGTAGGCTAGAAATAGAATACGCGATAACTGAGTGCATTAACTACGAGGTAACAAACGGGATTTGCTTAGCGAAATATTTCTATTTACCGTAATTATATAAAAATAGCTCACTATATTCACAAAATTTGAGACTTAGTATATTTCTAGATACTATGGAGAATTCCTAAATAATCTTTAAGAGTTTTTCTACATACATATGTAGGGGGCACGGTAACACAGACGTGTTAATACATATGGGGTAGCCTGGACAGCGGGATCATAAAAGAGGTCCCACAGCCACGTTTAGCATGTGAGAATGCCTGAGTTCCTTAGTCTATTCTTACGACATGCACGGAAAGAGATACAGCTGATGTATTCTAGTGACGCCCCGCATCAGCACAGGACCGTCAATGTGGAAGTTTTTAAGTGAAGATGTAATGCAATTTTTAGTGTTAAAAAATATAAATTGGCAAGTACCTAGTTACGAGTACATACCAATAAAACCTCACAGAAGCTTTTAGTAAGTATTTAGGTCACATAAATAAATTCGTAGCCTTGTCTAGTTTCCATTAACTTTCCATTTTACAGGTAGGTAGATTCCTCTAAACATAAAAAAAAGTTATAATATATAATATATAAGTTAATATATCAATAAAACCGCTAAAACCCCGGGTACATTCGGGACCTGTTGCTCGATCGATCAGCGTCTGATGTACTGAGCCAGTTGGCTTGTATGTAAAATCAACGCCATCTGTTCAGTGCCCGTGAACTAACCTATTTTGAACCGTGTTATAACGTGTATAACGTTCTGGATAGGAGCGTTGATATGAAGCATAGATTGTCGGTTTGAATGGCGTATACACACTCGTGCTTTTTATAAGCCAGTCTCTTTTATATGCACTGAAGTGGAATGATTAGATACGTAAATGTCGGTCGTTCTGCCTTTGAATATGCTTGAGGATAACCGAATTGGCTGATTTATTTATTTTTAAAATATTAAAAAGTTGCTTACAAAGATAGCTTATCCAATTTAACCAAAGTCTAAAGCGCAGCCATTTTTCCATGACCTTGTTCTATTTTCCTACTTATTAATAAATAACGCTTGGGTGTCATATGAGAGCCTGTCAGAGTTTTCTGTTACTGACGAGAGGAGTTAACATATACGTTCTATTTACTAATATCCTGACATGCTATCAACTTTGTAACTGAATTAAGAAGTTTGCTTACGACTTTCACGACTTTGGCCCACATACTCGTAGGATCAGTATATGATAGGAAGGCAGTGAAACTATACCTCAGTCAGAAACATGAGACACCTGCGAAATGTTATACCTAAGGTAGGTAATTAATGTTCAAAAAAATTATCATGTACCTACATGTCGAAAAGGTATACCTAAGTACGAAAAAATATAAGTACAATATTTAAGGGTATAACGTTGTTTAATAATAAAAAGATTATCCCACGTCAGTTTCTTTCTCAAATGTTGCTGACTCAAATAAAAAGAAAGATTCTCACAATAAAACATAATAAGGGCAGTGTAAGTACGATTCTACTGCTTGTCTGACGTTGACAGAGGTATATTTCTTTATAAATTGGGCACAAACAGTAACTAATCCCACCTTTGATATGGTTGTAGGTACAAAAATTTTCACTTTCGTCATTATTATTTTTCTTCCCTGTATTTTTCATTCTATCTTCAAGTACGGAAAGTGGCTACTTTCAGTATTGCACCTAGAAGTTACCTACAGTATTTGATGGGAAGCAGCTGATTATTTTTTAAGAAGTTTGTTTGGAAAAAGCATAAGTTACTGAAGACTACGATTTGCGTAGGGGGAATTGTAGATATTGTCTATCTAACGAGAGGGAAAGATAAATAGGAACACCAAATAACTTCTAGTCTATATTGAGTATCAACACGGTTACCGATTACACGTGGATCAATACATAAGTATAATAACTACAATGAATAGGTATAATAGGACCTAGGCTAGTGTGGCGGGCGAGTGACGGGGAACGACTGACTGCTCTATGTTATGTTTGTTTGAACGGCTCGTGCCTAATAGCTAGGCCCCCACATCACTGGTCTCCCCTCAAAAATTTAAAAAAATTTATCCAAGTGTAAATATTGCGCCTAATTATTTAGGTTATTCTCTATCGTTAATACACGAGTCATAATTCCTAGGGTACTTATGAATCCGCATCGGCTGCACGCGTATAATGCCCCACGTTTTGCTGACGAAGTCGAGCTATGCGCGACGGCGCCGGCTCGCCGGTTACATGATACTTTATACGGAATGTACTACCATGATCCCGCAATCATCTACCCTAAGCCATAGGTATTTACAACATTATAAACTTTTAAATATGGTATGTAAGTCAAGTACATAGTATATAATAACATTGTAAACAACACTAATGTAATAAAATGTTATGTAAAAATAAGGTTTTCATTAAATTATACCCAAAATAATGTTACAAAACTGTTTTATACCTTAAAAAATTATTTGTAGTTATACATTGCAACAAAATTGTATGTAGTAGGCTGGTAGGTGTATATGCGATTCATAATACCATCTCACCTTCTCAACTTGTCCTGGCCAGTAACAAATTGGGATGAACGTTTATGCCTTGCAATACAACCACTACTTGATCACTACTAACCTATAGTGGAAAGAAAACATTTTCTCTATCTAAAATGAACAGTACATCGCGGAATACTCACTTATCATTTATTTCGTTTATCGTATCCTAAGTCATATCCCGGGATTCAGTTACGACAACTATAAGTTTAATTGGCTGCACACACACGTATAATACAATGAGACTTACGTATCAATATAAAAAATAAAATGCGGACAAGAGAAGCCACTTAAGAACGGTATGCGAGAAATAAAATGACTATTAGAATACTAGTTGGGCCATCTTGTTGAGGTCTTTCGGAAAAATGATTCCACTTTGCCCCCAAAACGCCGTCACGGTTGCGCCAACGGACAGTGGTCATGGCACGCTTATCCCAAGGTGCCAGCGGACTACCTCACGCGGATGAGGTTTCTCATCCAGCGGATGAATTCGAGTACGTTCAGTGCGTTTGCGGATCGTGATCGAGAGTGGTACGTAGCATGGCAACATAGAACTTTGATCAACGCTGTGATCGCCTATTTATTAAACACTGAATACGACGCCATGGTAGAGATTTCCTCTAGCTTGGTTATGACAGCCGCACTTCTTAAAGCCGAGAATTTGTGCCACCAGTTTGGACTTGCAGAATGACGAAATGAAATTCTTCTTATATTTCAAGATGTCGTTAGGACTTTTGAGGAGTTGCATGCGAAACTGAGCCCCTTTAATGGTTATGATCATAATGTATCTACTACAAGAAACTTATGTTCGCGGGAGCGATGGCTGTCACATATATACGTAAGTTGTACTTAAATAATGAAAAATTCTTATGCTAGTACACATTTAATTACAAAAAGGTTTATTCAATTTAAATTGTAATCTATATCAGCGATTAACGTACAATGCAGTGACCTTATTATTCGGCCACTGCGCGTCTTTCTAAAGACTCCTCCAATTGCGCGTTCCCGTAGCCTGAGTAAATCGTTGCGTCATTATTTAGCGCTACGGTGTTGCTACGAGTCGTTTGTCTGGGCGGTGTCATAGTTGACCTACGATTTCCTGAGCTACGCTCCGATACTTGCGTATGCCCCGGGAATAACAATTTTGCCGTGTATAATATCGAAATCGTTATCAAATAGGTAAGCTAGGGAATTGAAAAAACTCAGTCTGTCTTTAAAGTCGTGGAGATAAATGAGGTTCGATTGGAAGTAGCTGTTCTTTTCTATTATTTTCAATATTGTGACTCAAATTCTGTCATACACCTTTTTTTTTGTCTGCCTATGATGCGGTATGGAAGCCATCGTAGACAGGAGTGAGCGGCTTCCGAACTGCGTCTCTCCTGTTGACACAAATACGTGGTCGTGCATAGGTATCTAAATCTTTGTGCACGAACATTTTTCGTGCATTGCTCGAAACCCGTGACGTTGGTCGAAGGTTGCCAATAATATCCCTCAACTGGTCGACGTATGTGGGTACACATCGCTAGTACTAGATTTGCTTACCAAAAACGCATTATATCGTAAAAAAATCTCTTTTTGACAGGGAGCCTCAGGGTGTGGGCCAATGTCAGAACTCGGCTGCACTTACTCCTGTGTCTTAAGAATTGCTCCTACACTTCAGATGCATCCGGGCGCAACCCTAACATAACGGTTGCTAATTCTTGTACCCAAGATGCATAATACTTAAATAAATAATAAAACAACACAGCTGTTAAGGCTGCTTTAAACGACCTGTGCCACCGCTCCACCATCCCGTTAGCTTGCGGACCTGATATGGTGTCAAGAAGTCCTTATTTTATTTAGTTAAATTCATAATCGCTAAATACATTCTTTGAAATTGTGTACCTTGATCAGACGTAAGTCTAACTGGGAAATTTTCCAAAACGACATATCCATGTCTGCCATAATACTGCCCTGATCCAGTCATGTCTTTTACAGGATTGCACTTCCGGCCATCGTGTGAAGGGATGCCTATCGTTTTCCCAAGGTGCCCTTGACGGAAAGCCCGTAATACGTAATAAAATGGTACTACCATTTTCCCGCATCAACCCTTACCATTATTTGGATCATTATTTATCAATGTGAGACCATAAAATTTCCATTAGGTACATGCCGGTGACCCTAAATTGTATTGCAAGCCATTTCCCACAATGTGATCGCTAGGTTATTTTAACGTATAAATACGAGTATATTTGCCACCTACGTAAATTATTACAGGTACATCTATCAACCCACGCCACTATAGTCATTGTAAAGGAGATGCGACTGATTTTACGAGTATTTTATGGTGCCATAATGGGCTCAATAACTGTTGTATCTGTTAACATTGTAGAGATTTACTTTGTGCATATTTACTCCGCTCATAGTAATCGAGTTTTGGTTACTTGACAAACAAATGGTTCGATTTCCAAAGATAATAATGATCAACATCGTTTGCACAAATTTTAATCAAACGTGCTGCACCTTCCAATTTCATTAGATCCTGATTTATACTAAGAATACCTAGGTACCTACTTATAAATAGTGGAAAGCAAACAATTTTCTCTATCTAAAAATAAGACAGGGTCGCGGAATACTATATATCTATTTCGTTTAGTACCTAAGTACCTATCTAAGTACATAGTTTATATGAGATGACGATACGTAGGTAATACAATGTAGGTAGGTACTTACCGATTTGTTTTTTTTCAATTAATCGACTACTCCGAAAATCGGACAAACATGCTTGGACATCTATCCAGCCTTTAATTTTGCCCTATTTTTAATGAAACGGTATTGCGAGAAATAAAATAACCATGGTTAGAACGTACTTAGTTGGGTATAACCCATCTTGTTGCACATTTGACGCAGCCATGACAAAGACTGATTTCCGCGCGACTGTCTGGGCACTGAACAAATACATTGGACCAAGTATCTTATCCGCGGCGCGGAGGAGCAGCGCGGAGCGATTTCGACCGAGCGCGGATAGCTTCCACGCGGACAGCTCCGCGTCCCACTGTAAGGTTTCAACATTTTACCGTCCGTCACGGACGGACACGGGTAAGAATTCGATCGCGGTCGGTCACCAGTTAATTAATAGGTAAAATAGGGATTTAAAATTCCCATTTCAGTAATAGATCTCTTTATATCTTTAAATCTTCTGTTTGTGTGATTGTAATTGAACTCCTTCTAAACGGCTAGTCCGATTTTATTATTATTCTTTATTGCACACAACAAAAAATATACACATAAATTACATAGGTATCGGAGAAATGTACAATGGCGTGCTCTTAGATTAATGATTGGTCTTCGCTCCGGTGCGGCGGCGGAGCGAATCATTATTCTAAGGGCGTGCTTATCTCTTCAAGAGACTTCTTCCAGCAGATTTTGATGAAATTTTTTGTGTGTGTTCAACGGGTTTAACTAGTGGTTTTAGTGTGTGTTCATTCGGTCAACTAGAAAAAGTTTTTCTGCAGTGCACGCGGATGGAGTCGCGGTCGTCCAACTGTTTACAATAAGTTTTGTAAAATAGCTTTAAAAAGCTTTCATATCCAGGTCATACGTAGGTACATACGTACGGTGCATATGACGACGGGCAATTCTCTTTACGGCTGCAATTCTGCCGGCCTATGCCATTCAGACGGTCGTTTCCATGGCTCGTTATGACAATGGTCAGCTCTGTAAATGCTACGCCGCGCCTTCTTGCTATGAAAAACTTATTGATATCATTAGGTACGTATTGTTTACAGTTTCAATAAATTTGCATATTACGGATTTAATCTTCAATTGTTTTCATACAAAATTGGGGAATAAAAATTCTTTTTAACTGACTTCAAAAAGAGAGGTTATCAATTCGTCTGTATGTTTTTTTTTTATTTTTATTTTTTATGTGTGTTACCTCAGAACTCCGTCATTTATGAACCGATTTTAAATTTTTTTTATAGTTGGTCATGGTATACTTCCAGGTTGGTCCCATATTCACCACATCAGGATCTGATGATGGGATCTTGGAGAAATCGAGGGCAATCCTCGAATATTGTAGGCACATGTAGTCTGTTTTTATACTTTTACTGAGCGTTTTGATCACCTACATATAAAACATAACATCTGATGATGGAATCTCTAAGGAATCTAGGGATATCCTCAAATATAAAAGGCACGAGTAGTCCGTTTTTAGATTTTTATAGAGAATTTTGGTCAGCTACACATAATATAAAGGAAACGAGGGTCTGATGATGGAGCCGCCGAAAAACAGATAGTGGAACTTTTTAGTAACAAAATCCCCCTATGGCAGGGGGAGGCCTAGGTCCAGAGTAGTGGACTGCAATAGGCTTATGAAGATGGAGATAATAAGATAATAAAGATAATAAATTAAGTCGTGTAATTATATGTTCCGTTAAGCCGTGTCCTAAGTAAGATGGTTATGGTAAGAGGAAGAGGTAAAATGATTGGGAACAGGGCAGGAAGAAGGAGTGCAATTATATGTTGCATATATTGTAAGACGTAAAATTTCGAAGCCTAGTCATTTCTCTCTGTGCCCTTTCGTCATGTGGCCGATTTAATAATTTGCTGGCATCTAAATCTGACAATACGAGTATTATGCCTTCTAAACTTCGTACACGGCATAACGTAACATATATTTTAGAAAAATTTTACTTTAGTTTTGGCTCATAGGGGCGGAAGTCGGTTTTTCGTTTTAAAAAAAATATTGATTTCTATTATTGAAATTGGCCATTAATGAATATTTTTTGTTTGAGAAGATGAGGCCTATTATATAATACGTACGTACTGTAACTAACCAAAACTATGTAAATCTAACCCGTCCACATTAATCTAGCTTTTTATAACATGACACCCGGAACACAAATCGAATCGATTGACACATTATTGGTCAAAATCAGATAAGCAGTTTAGCCAATACGAGTACGGTACACGCATTTCGAAATAAAACGAAAAGAAAAGTGGATTATAATCATTCATTACCAGCCATCCTTTTGTCTTTCCCGTAGTCGGTAATAAACTACAGCAATAAGAACGCTACCTTAGTGCTTATTTATTCAACCAACATGCCATTTTACGTTCGCTTGTCAACTGTATATTTTTTAACGTAGATATGTTACTCGTAAATACCTAACCTAGTTTCATAATATGCAAATTCATACGATTCTGTACAAAAATTGTTTTCAGGCCTGTAAGTACCTACTTAGGTACGTACACCGACTCTACTGTAGGTATCTACCTACTCTCTACTAGACCTATAGGTATTTGATTATAATTAGGATACCAGCAAGCCTAGCATGACCTGCGAAACACTATATGATAAACCGATTTATCGACAATTAGCCTGTCAAAATACGATAAATATAGCCGCCATGTTGAATTTTGTATAGAGATGATACGATATCTTACGATACGATATCCACGATGCGTGGTCATGCTAGGGGGGCTGGGTTGGGATTAAATCTATTTTTTATTATTATCAATAGATTGGATAATGGGCGTGACTACACATTGCTACATTTCATTATTTGAAAAAGCAAGACGGTATTTGTCTTTATTATCCGTGAATAATAATAATACTGAATAACAATGACAGATACTGACTGAAACAGAATTAATCCATTTTTAACCGACTTCAAAAAAAAGGAGGAGGTTCTCAATTCGTCTGTATGTATATTTTTTTTTTTTATGTATGTTCACCGATATTTCCGACAATTAAAGACGGATTTCAAAAATTTTTTTTTGTTGTATAGAGTTCACTTCTGAGGTGGTCCCATTTTCACCAGGTCAGGATCTGATGATGGGATCCAGGAGAAATCTAGGGCAACCACCGAAAATTGTATGTTCGTATGGTGCTTTTGTTACGCAATCATGTCTTACTCAGGTATATGCTTCAGGGTCTCAATATCTAATGCTGCTGTTCTGATGATGAAGCTACAGAACTCCTTAACGGTTAGGAGTTGGGAGACAGTACTGCAATTGGTCGATGAAAACTATTTATTAGTATATAGAGCTAACGTGTTACTTGAATCAACATCTGATGCTGCAGTGCTGATGATGAAGCTACAGAACTCCACAGTACTGCAATTGGTCGATGGAAACTATTTATTAGTATGTAGGGCAAACGTGTTACTTGAATCAACATCTGATGCTGCTGTGCTGATGATGAAGCTACAGAACTCCTTAACGGTTAGGAGTTAGGAGACAGTACTGCAATTGGTCGATGGAAACTATATATGTAGGGCTAACGTGATACTTATACGGGTAGGTACTACTCCTGAGATGGTAACGATAAAATCCTTAAGTATACAGGATGTTTTTTCGTTGCCACCCTTAGCTAAGGGTACGTACTCTATACATCAAATAAAGTAAGTATATCCAAAAAAAAATGCTGAGAAACGATGTAAATTTTTTTGAAACAATTTTTTTATTAGATACTTGATCGGCGAAATGTATCAGTGTTTATGCTAGTTTTTTCATAGACAGATATTAATTATTTCTGGTGAAAAATCTTGCTACGCGCGTCTATATGCATTCATGCAGAAAAACGCAGTCTATTTACTCAACTTTGGACCCTAATATTTTGGAAACCAGACACTTCCCAGGTATGCTTCCAAGTAGAAAAATGATCGTGATGATGAGGAGATTACGTAGTTTTCGGGAACGTTGACGACCAAAAATCACCTGTATAAACTAGCATCTATTTAAGTCCACAACGCATTAACACAACTAAAAATCGAGAAATAAAAAAAACAAAAAAAAAAAAAATTACCGACTTCAAACTTTAACTAAAAAACGATAAATAACGTAACTCATTTATCTACTTAATACATATTAAATATCTCAAATTATTTAAATATTTACAACTTAATACCTAATACTTTAATAAAGTCATCTTTAACTATTTAAATATTTATAATTAACACTTATTTTTTGGAGTCGGTGCCAGCCAAACAAATAAATGTAATTAAGAAAACTGACCCACACTAAATAGTAAAACCAAGAATAGGAAATTACATTACCGCTGCCTACTACACCGTATTGTATTTTATGTATGTGGCGTTGCCAGCCGCGCGCGTCCATCAACACAACAGACTACGTTACCTAGGCTGGCACCGACTCCAAAAAATAAATGATAATTATAAATATTTAAATAGTTAAAGATGACTTTGTTAAAGTATTAGGTATTAAGTTGTAAATATTTAAATAATTTGAGATATTTAATATGTATTAAGTAGATAAATGAGTTACGTTATTTATCGCTTTTTAGTTAAAGTTTGAAGTCGGTAATTTTTTTTTTAAAAGTCTTTTTATTTCTTCTATCTATCCTGATAACTATAGAAATAAAGTGTTGGAACAGTATAACAAACACGAAGCTTTTAATTATAATTGTATTACGTGTCTTACTTAATTGGAGATGGCTCAGCATTGATTTAACTAAGCAAACGTAATTTAACAGTTTGCCCAAGTTACTCTGAAAATTACAGCTAGCGAGACTTTTTGAGCAAACAAAATCGATTTAATTAAAAAAGGTGTCGAGTGGACACCACCCGTAGGTTAGGTATCGTTAGAGGCGATTAAAGGTTTCCGGGAGGTGGGAAGCAGCGCCTCCCGTATCCGAAAATCAGTCTGCGGTCACCAACCCGCCTGCCCAGCAGCGTGGTAAATATAAAAAACCCCTCTATGGCAGTACAGTAGCTTCCTGTGCGTACCCTGGGGGAGGCCTATGCCCAGCAGTGGACTGCAATTGGCTAAATTCAATTTTTTTGCATAATATCGCATAATTTCTATTTTAATACAGGGTGATTTTTGGTCGTCAACGTTCCCGAAAACTACGGAATCTCCTCATCATCACGATCATTTTTCTCCATGGAAGCATACCTGGGAAGTGTCTGGTTTCCAAAATATTAGGGTCCAAAGTTGAGTAAATAGACTGCGTTTTTCTGCATAAATGCACATAGACGCGCGTAGCAGGATTTTTTCACGAAAAATAATTAATATCTGTCTATAAAAAAACTAACATAAACACTAGACACTATAAATTTCACACGATCAAGGAATTTAAAATAAAAAATAAATAAATAAAAAAAAAATTCCCAGCATTTTTTTTGGCATAAACTTACTTTATTTCATGTATAGAATACGTACCCTTCGTTAAAGATGGCCACAAAAAAACATCCTGTATAATTCTGCCAGTTACCTACTCTGAAAATTATAGCTAATGATACTTTTTGATGAAATTAAATCTAATTAATTAAAACAAAGATTGCATAACCTACACTTCGCGTAGATCCCTGACGTATAAATGAAAAATAATTTCTATTTTAATAAAATTCCTTTTTGTGGGGATATTAAATTTGTGAGACAAGCCTTCAGAGCAGCCAAGAACAAAAGAGATTGATTAGAGAGAAGTATCCCATTGAGCTGAGAATTTGGGACCGTATACTTACTTATAAATGAAATCTGAGAGCTCTCTCACCTATTACAGGTAGATATACTATGCCTATAGATGCCGAGTAGTTTTTAAGTTATATGCAATATTTACTAAATAATAAAGTATCTCGAAAAAAAGTGGTTCTAGAAAATATGCATTATAAGCTAATCTACAGATTTTTATTTAAAGTTCGATTAATCACATTATTGTGTAATATAGACGACTATTAATATTATTCAATCGACAGATAGTTGAAACTGACGACGTATAAAGATACTGTCCATCTTTAAAATCTATCTGTGTATCTGACGCCGGTATATAGGCGGTGGGTAGGCATTGCTGCGCACGGTGTCGCCACCTAAAAGTACGAGCATGGGAATGGCGGCCGGTCGCATTACGGGATCTCGAGGTTGGGTACGTTGCGAGCCGGGGATCTTGTTTTTGCGGTCGGCCGTCATTCACACTATGTGATTAGTTGTGTGTGTGTGTAGTATATGTTTATGTTTATTTTAAATTATCTATTATATTGTATGGATCATGTGTCTGAAATAAATATTATTATTATTCCCTTTATTTAACACTTTTTCTTATTTTTCTACATTTTTAAATATGAATTTATTACAATATATAAAAGTATAAAATAAACATTTAAAAATATAAAAAAACAGCGTTACGCCTGCAGCGGGAGTAAGTTCTCTGCTACCGGCGGTCAGGGTCCCAGAGAGAGAAACCTCCTCACGATGCGTGCCGTGTCGAGGAGTACCGCCTTCTGTATCTGACTCCCGATCCAGCTGCCCAGCGAAAGTCTCTTGAGGTGCTAGTCGAGGCTCTTCGCTATTAAACCGTTGACTGTAACAACCATCGGGACAATAATTGTAGAGTCCACATCCCACATGGCGGTAACCTCGTGAGCCCGGTCCAAATATTTTGTTTGTTTCGTTTTTTCGGCTGTTACGAGGTTCTCGTCATGCGGTATGGTGACATCAACAAGGATTGCCTGGCGCGCTGCCCGATCTATCAATACAATGTCAGGCTTATTGGCTACAATAGTCCTGTCAGTGATGATAGATCGGTCCCAGTAGAGCGTTGAATAATTAAAAATCGATTAATATTACCTATAGGTTGAGACGGTCATCTTCAATCAAACAGACCAATCTAACCACTAGAAAAATGGGCCCAAAGCAATATCACTTACGCGACCTTGATTAACTAGTACTATATATTTTAACGCCTCTTACCATATTTAATCTCAGTTATTCACAGCCGGTGAATTGCAATTTCACAGTAGAAAAGACGAGACGTAAATTTTTTATAGCCCTTCAGATTACAGAATCTCATGAACGCTTGCGTAATAACACCATACTTATCATTCTAATGACGTCATTACTGACAGAAGGCTCTCATTCAGTTGCTTTCCATTAACAGTGGAAAGTTCCTCACAGTGCTATTATGCAACAATATAAATTAATTTCTACTTTGTACCTATAGGTACAAACATAGCTGTAGAGTTATGGCTGAAAAGATAAAGTCTGACATCCTATCGCTCTATAATATTATTGAAGAGTTTATAATCAGACTTAAGCTTCACTTAGGTGTATATTGAAACGCTGTCCCCTTCTTCCCCTATTACAGGCAAGAAGTGGACAGGTCCAGTTAATGAATTTAAAACAAAAGAAAAATACGGTAAAACTAAGTGATTAAAATAAAAAAAACAATTTATGAACACGAGACTAATTTATTAAAGTAACGCGATAACAGGTCGTGGGTGACTAATCCTGGTTTCTCCGATAAATATTAAAATTGTTTACAAAGTAGGCACGTAACTTTGGCGAGACGTATCCCCGGTAGCAGCCGAGGCAGTGAGGCGAAATGTCCGCCGGGATGCTCGGCAGGTGTGGGTGAGCTCGGCGGGCAATTCCCGTTCGGTAATATTCGGCAAATCCAATTCCGAACGAAAACCAATCCGAACGAAATCCAATTCCGAACTAAATCCTAATCCGGACGTAATCCTAATCCGGACGTAATCGCCACCGAACCTGGAATTTAACAGATCCGGTGTAAGGCGGTGTGCCTCTTCCCAAATCTGCCAATCGGGTAATGTCTCCAAATAACAAATCTATACAATTAATATTATCCGATTGGCAGAGACATTTACAAAGAAAAAATAAATGGAGCTGAGTAGAAAAAAAATAATCCGAATATTCAGATTTAGCAATGAAAAAAATTAAGAAAAAAGGTAGAAGGTAACTACAAATAATATTTGCAATCTGAATATTCGGAATAGGCGTTGGAAAAAACACAATAAATAATACACAATAATATAAAATACATTAGATTATATAAATACAGAATAAAATAAATATATACCTATAATTACGAATAATATTATAGAAGAGGGTAGTTATAGGTGCGTAGCTGGTACCTTGGAATCCGGATTATTACATAATAATTCCTTCTTATTTACCTTTAGTTTTAATTAAATACGTTCATATTTAGGGCTAAACTCAAATACGAACTTAAATCAAGACTTCCACTAAGATAACGGTCATATTAAAATTGTGAGGTAGTCAAATAATCTAGATTCCGTCGCAGTACTAAGTGAATTCTAACTAAAATCTAAAATAACAATTAAATAATGGCATTCATGGATAGCGAATTAGAAATAAGTATAATTTATAATTAGGTAGCTATAACACGGTCAGCTAATGAGATACAGTAGCTATCCAGAATCTAGACCAACGATAAATGCTAGACCACTATTTAGCACAGCATAGAATATATGAACATTTTAACGAAGCTACAACGCACCTATAAATGCTACACGAAATAAATAGATAAAATATAGCTATATATATTCACTCACTTACCTAGTTCGAAGTGGCGACACTTATCACAGATTAAATTATTGAGTTGCACTATGGCGACTATTTGAGTTGCAAAACAGCAGAAAGTAATATTTATAATAGGTAAGGAACGAGGAATTAACTTAGGCTTCAAAATAGTTCCTAATCCTCTGAGGCAAACTTTGGTAATGCTGGCGACCGCGCGATCGAGGCAACAGCCTTGTACGTACCGAGCCGCACGGTTATTGACCTCAGCCTAGAATGGCCTTGCCATTGGTTAATATTTTAATATCCCCGCCCGGCGTAAATTTTAGAGATTTTATTACCATAAAAGGTAATCTTGGTGCCAAAAAGACGAAATTCCGGCTAGACTGGCAACGCCCAAAACGTTTTTGAAATAAAACGACGGCACCATGTCGCGGGAATTTTGAACAACGCGACATTGCCCCCCCTCGACAGAAAGGTTTTTAGGCGTAGAAGACGACGATAAAACCGCCAAGGACGAAGGAGTTAAAAAAAACCTCGGAAACACTCATCAACATACATACGATCCATACATACCATCATCAATCATACATCATATTCATACTATGTGGGAGTTGCTGAAATTGCAATCACACTTACTCTGACACAATAGAGATCAGAACTAGAATATTATTAAGCTGACTCTTGACAAGTGATCCTAGAACGAAATTTTGTCCTTAACGATAAGATTCGAGAACAATATAGCGATGCCCAGAAGATTAAATATATTAGTTAGGTGCAGGGTCACTAACCGCCCTGCTGCGTTTGATGAGGCCTTAATTAAAAGAAAATTAAGGTATGAAGAAAAAAAAATGGCTTATTTAACAAGTCATCATCCGCTTGAGTGATAAGGCTTTGGGTTGACCTTCCTAAAATACCAAATCTTCGACAACCACCATTGATCTCGAACTCGCTGCCAATCTAATTACTCTCGAATAAAATTCCAAAATCACGCTAAACCTATTAAGAAATGAAAGCAAGAAAGTAATAATAAAGAAAAAATTATAAATGAAAAATTATATAGAATTATTAGACAATCTAAAATCTTTAATATGCCAATCCCCAATACTCTTCCCAGACATATCTTGTAAAGTAAACACAAGTGAAGATTTCTTAGCGATTATCTTACACTTTTGAAATTTAGGAGCTAATTTCTTAGCAAAATGAGCACCTTTATCACTTAAGAAATAATTACGTTTCCAAACTATATCACCCACATTGTACACTGCTTGTTTCCTACGCAAATTGTAACGCCTCGCATTCTTTTCGTGGCTGTGGAATAACGCCAACTGAACGTCGTTAAAGATCTTCGATAACTCGCCTATATTCTCAACATATTCATCGCGAGGCCTGAAAATTACATCATTTGGATTTACATCCAATGCAGACTCATAAAACGAACCGCTGGAAACCAATTCTCTGCCATAGACTAGAAAAGACGGCGTATACTTAGTCGATTCATTGACTGAATTATTAAGTGCGAATTGAATTTTAGGGAGATGGACATCCCATGTGCGATGATCATCGTTGATATAAGATGATATAGCTGTGACAATGGTTTTGTTATAACGTTCAACGGTATTAACCTGTGGGGTATACTTTGGAGTAAAATTAATATTAGGAACTTTATATTTAAGAAACATATTATTCAATTCCTTACTGATAAACTGACAACCATTATCTAACACAACATACTGCGGCACTCCGTGTACTAGAAAAACTCCATCTTCAAGACACTTCGTTACAGCTGCAGCTGTTGCGCGCCTTAATGGAAACAAAATACTATACTTAGAAAAACAACAACATACTACAAAAAGGTAAGAATGCTGTTTTCGAGAAACCGGTAACGGACCTACTAAATCGATAGATATCATTTGGAAAGGACGAGTACACTCTTTAGCCTTGCCCATGAGACCCAGCGTGTTGTGTGATGGCGCCTTATATGCTAAACAGACGTCACACCCAGCACAGAAGGTAACGGTATCTTTATACATACCAGGCCAGTAGTATCTTAGACAAAGTCTTTTGTATGTTTTGAAAATCCCGAAGTGAGCACAAGTCGGTTCTGAGTGATTAGACTTTAAAATATTTGCCCTTTCCTCCTGATAAATGACTTCCTTCCATTCAAATTCAGAGACCAAAGCATTATTACTACACATATAACGATACAACTTTCCATCACGGATATTGTAATTAGGAAAACTAGAAGGAGAATTTAAGCAACCATTAAAAATATTAAGATACCACTCGTCGGTCGTAACGGGTGGCACTATAGGTTTTACAGAAATAGCAGCTAACTGAGGTGCACGGGACAAGGCATCCGGAATGACGTTATCTTTGCCCTTACGATGAACAATGACGAAATCAAATCCTGACAATCTAACCCCCCAACGAGCCAAGCGACCTGTAGGATTTGATAAGGACAAAAACCACTTCAACGCTGAATGATCAGTGATGACGGTGAATGTTTTCCCGTTCTCAATATAGCATCGCCAATGCTCCAAAGCCACAAGTACTGCAAGTGCTTCTCGTTCTGTAACGCTGTAATTGCGTTCAGCACCCGACAGTGATCTGCTCATGAAAGCGATTGGACGTTCAATACCATCTACCATTTGAGTCAACATGCCGCCTATACCATAATTACTGGCATCAGTGTGAACCTGAAATGGTAATTCAAATTTTGGACAACTAAGTATGGGAGTACTCCCTAAACAACTTTTTAACTTCTGAAACGAATTTTCAGCTTCCTCGGTCCACTTGAAAGGTGGTGCATTTTTCCTTGATGACGTTAAGGCATTTAATGGACCAGCAATGGTGCTGAATTGAGGTATGAAACGACGATACCACGAAGCTGTACCTAAAAATCGCTTCACCTCCTTTTTTGATGTAGGCGTAGCGAACTGCAATATAGCCTCAACCTTTTCTGGATCAGTACGAAGACCTCTCGCATCTATAACGTAGCCTAGATACTTCAAACTGTCACGAAAGAATTGACATTTTTCATAATTAACAGTTAAATTAGCCTCGGTAAGCTTTTTAAGAACCCTCAGAAGTAAGGAAACATGTTCCTCAAAAGTGCCGCTAACAACAATTATGTCATCTAAATAACAAAAAACCCTTTGCTCGAATTCTGGACCAAATAAAGTATCCACCAGCCTCTGTTGAGTTGCTGGTGCGTTAGTAAGCCCAAAAGGCATAACATTAAATTGAAAAGTCCCTCTACCAGGAACATAAAAAGAAGTTTTTTCTCGATCTGCAGCGCGTAACGGAACCTGCCAAAATGCTTTAGATAGATCAATAGAACTCAAATATCTAGCGTCTCTAAGGTTATCAAGAATTTCGGAGATGTAAGGTAAACTATAAGCATCCTTCTTAGTTAACGAATTTAATTTACGACTGTCCAGACAAAAACGAGGCTTGCCATCCTTTTTTCCAACGACTAGCACCGGGGAAGACCAAGGACTCTCGCCAGGTGATATGACCTTCAAACGTAACATCTCGTCAACCTGTTCTGCGACTATCCTCTGCTTCTCCGGCGATAGACGGTAACACCGCTGTCTGATTGGCTCGGCGTCGCCTGTATCTATACAGTGGGTAACAATATTAGTTCTACCTAAACCTTTACATGACTCAGAAATTTGAAGAAATTGGTTAGTGACATTATCTGCTAACTCCTTCTCGACTTGAGATAATGAATCATACGGCTGCAGATGAGTAGCTTCCATATCTAAATGCGATATGGTAGAGAATTGAAATTTATTAAAAGTAGTAAAATTAATTTTAGGTAAGTATTTAGGACAAATAGAGAATGTAGACCAAAAGTCTACACCTAGAATAAGTGGTGAATCCACTTGTGGAATAATGAAAGCCCTAAGACAATGAGTAGAACCTTCAAAAATAAAATTTAAATCTAAATAACCTAACGAATACATGCGCTGACCACAGCCGCAGTTACAAAAATATTATCGGCGGTCTTAATGTTAAGACCCCTATCAACAAAAACACTATGAAAGTTATCACCTAAAATGGTGATTGCTGAACCTGAATCTAATAGACCCTGAAGCTCTATATCAGGATAGCCTTCAAATCCAACCTTAACATAAGGACGAACGTCACCAACAGGAATTTTATTAAAGATAGTGGCCACCCTATAAGACTGGAAAAAATTACGTATTGTACTTAGCCAGTTTGACCATTCCTCGCGATCAAACTTAGGTGGACTGGGCGACGCACTATCGTCGACTAGTTTTTTGACTGTGACGCAACACCCTTACATTTAGGACAATTACTAATGGCGACACCTTTTTCGCCACATACCCTGCATACTAATGTCTTTGCACAAGTAGGACAATTTAAAATAGAAAACCCGTCTAAACCGCATTTAAAACATTTCAATTTTCTTGAGGAACCTAATGAATTGATTGCATTGCATTTATTAATATTGTTATTATTATTAGAATTACTACGACCCTTGCTAGACTGGTTATAACCATAGGCAAATTCAGGTGCAACCTTCGAAGATAGTGATGTCGACGGTTCCACAAAATCCGCCGAACGAGCCATAACAGTCTCGTACCTCTTGCAGATGGTACGCAATTGCATAACTGAATTAACCTCGGTTGATGTAGCTAAAACATTTGAATAACAAGGTCTAATATTATTAAGTAAAATTTCCAATTTATCCTCTTCCGAAATAGGTTTTGACAAACGACTAAACATGCCATGCATAATCGCAATGTATATCGACATGCTCTCTGACCTACCCTGAGTGCGCTCCCTAATCTCCTTAAGCAGCTTGTAGTCGTAGTTAGGAATATCGAACTCCTCTTTCATAGAATCTACTAACTGCGACCAATCGGAGATATAATCTCGCACCGAGCGGAACCAGTGTAACGCGTTATCAGTAAGTAGTTCAGGCATCATTCTAAAAATATGGTCGTCCGCAACACCACGCGCTTTACGCAACTCCTCGAGTCGCATAAGGAAAGACCGAACACAAGATTTTCCGTTAAACTTGAGCTTGAGGAGCTCGGATACATTATTGCGGTCGCATACCACCGTAATAGCAGGTGCAACATCATTGCACTTGACGCACGACTCATCCTTCACCGCAGGCAATGTAGGTGATGAAGGACCAGCCGAAGGATTCGGTGACAAGTATAATGTCGGGGTTGTAGGCCGCGACATCTTGATTTGATAAAATTTTTATTTAACTTTAAAATATGAAAAAGAGAATGTAAAAAAAATTAAAAAAATTAAAAAAAAACACCCCGAAGGTAGTACAAAAATAAAATCCGTTGAAAAAACGCAATATCTGGATAACTCGCTAAATGAAAAAGGTAGTGAGTGAAACAGAAGAAATAAATATATATATATAAAAGAATAAAATACTTATATAATATGCGGACCTGTGAAAATAACGGGTACCCAATTTCTTCCAACAACCCCAAAATAAGGGTTGGAGTCTATTGGGTCGCAGTATTTCACCGGGCGTGCCAGGCCGCGAGCACTACTGCTATGAGATAAAAAAAATACACAAAGCTGAAAAAGTACACAAGATAATAAATATGACTCACCAATCACCTAGAAACCAGGATCAATGTTATATAATAAAAACGAGTGGGCGCCAATGAAACGCTGTCCCCTTCTTCCCCTATTACAGGCAAGAAGTGGACAGGTCCAGTTAATGAATTTAAAACAAAAGAAAAATACGGTAAAACTAAGTGATTAAAATAAAAAAAACAATTTATGAACACGAGACTAATTTATTAAAGTAACGCGATAACAGGTCGTGGGTGACTAATCCTGGTTTCTCCGATAAATATTAAAATTGTTTACAAAGTAGGCACGTAACTTTGGCGAGACGTATCCCCGGTAGCAGCCGAGGCAGTGATGCGAAATGTCCGCCGGGATGCTCGGCAGGTGTGGGTGAGCTCGGCGGGCAATTCCCGTTCGGTAATATTCGGCAAATCCAATTCCGAACGAAAACCAATTCCGAACGAAATCCAATTCCGAACTAAATCCTAATCCGGACGTAATCCTAATCCGGACGTAATCGCCACCGAACCTGGAATTTAACAGATCCGGTGTAAGGCGGTGTGCCTCTTCCCAAATCTGCCAATCGGGTAATGTCTCCAAATAACAAATCTATACAATTAATATTATCCGATTGGCAGAGACATTTACAAAGAAAAAATAAATGGAGCTGAGTAGAAAAAAAATAATCCGAATATTCAGATTTAGCAATGAAAAAAATTAAGAAAAAAGGTAGAAGGTAACTACAAATAATATTTGCAATCTGAATATTCGGAATAGGCGTTGGAAAAAAAACACAATAAATAATACACAATAATATAAAATACATTAGATTATATAAATACAGAATAAAATAAATATATACCTATAATTACGAATAATATTATAGAAGAGGGTAGTTATAGGTGCGTAGCTGGTACCTTGGAATCCGGATTATTACATAATAATTCCTTCTTATTTACCTTTAGTTTTAATTAAATACGTTCATATTTAGGGCTAAACTCAAATACGAACTTAAATCAAGACTTCCACTAAGATAACGGTCATATTAAAATTGTGAGGTAGTCAAATAATCTAGATTCCGTCGCAGTACTAAGTGAATTCTAACTAAAATCTAAAATAACAATTAAATAATGGCATTCATGGATAGCGAATTAGAAATAAGTATAATTTATAATTAGGTAGCTATAACACGGTCAGCTAATGAGATACAGTAGCTATCCAGAATCTAGACCAACGATAAATGCTAGACCACTATTTAGCACAGCATAGAATATATGAACATTTTAACGAAGCTACAACGCACCTATAAATGCTACACGAAATAAATAGATAAAATATAGCTATATATATTCACTCACTTACCTAGTTCGAAGTGGCGACACTTATCACAGATTAAATTATTGAGTTGCACTATGGCGACTATTTGAGTTGCAAAACAGCAGAAAGTAATATTTATAATAGGTAAGGAACGAGGAATTAACTTAGGCTTCAAAATAGTTCCTAATCCTCTGAGGCAAACTTTGGTAATGCTGGCGACCGCGCGATCGAGGCAACAGCCTTGTACGTACCGAGCCGCACGGTTATTGACCTCAGCCTAGAATGGCCTTGCCATTGGTTAATATTTTAATATCCCCGCCCGGCGTAAATTTTAGAGATTTTATTACCATAAAAGGTAATCTTGGTGCCAAAAAGACGAAATTCCGGCTAGACTGGCAACGCCCAAAACGTTTTTGAAATAAAACGACGGCACCATGTCGCGGGAATTTTGAACAACGCGACAATATCTGAGATATATTATAAGATAGTGGATAGTCTCTGTGTGTCGGTCAGGATCTAATAACATTTTGGTATTAGATCAGATTACAATAACACTTTCAGTATTCTTCTTCAGCCTATTACAGTGCACTGCTGGACGTAGGCCTCCCCCAGGACATACCACAAGGCTACGGCCATAGGCGGGTTTTGTCCATAGTCACCACGCTGGGCAGACGGGTTGGTGACCGCAGTGTGATGTTCGGACTATGTTGTCAGCACGAGAGGCGTTGCTGCCCGCCTCCCGGAAACCCTTATTTTCAGTATTATTTAACCTGAATTATGCTAGTCACAAATAAACGTCACGTAAAACCTACAACAAAGTTTGCAACTAGGATAAGACTTAATTTTATACCTATCTTATAAAATAATAATAAAAGAGCTTTTACAGGCCCTTCGTACATAAAAATAAGCTTAGTAGAACCGTAACCTAAATGTATTTATAATGTATTCATTATTAATAAGCCTATTATAATTACAAATAAATGCCTTTGTTTGGTAATAAGATACTTAGGACTAAAGTAAAATCTTTAAACAGGTTAAGGTTAAATTGCACGACTTGTGGTACAATCGTATTCAAATACACAAAGTCTAGAGTAAACATTGAGTTACCAAATATGCTTGTTACTAGTTAATGTGATTGTGGGTATTTATTAATATATCTTGGTACTCTAATGCGATGCTTTTGACGACGTATTAGAGCAAAGTCTGGGTCTGGGGGTCTACTCTGAAGTGACGATAAACGAAGTATCGGCCTAATATCGAGGTGATTCCCACTACGAACTTCTTTCGATCGGATCAGTCGCGCCGTTTTTTCATTCGGTCCGATCGAACTCTATTTGACAGGTATAAAGCTAGATAATAGAAAGCTTATAATATTAGTCAATGTGAATTATTCTCTATGGATATATTCATCCGAAGCAATTTCGTAGTAGGGTCAAAAGCTTCGATTCGGTCGGGCTTCGGTCGGACCGAAAGATTCGAAAGCGCCATTTCAGATTAGACCCCCTGTACCTACGGAATTACGCTAACCGTAGCACCGTAGCATGTGCTACGAACTACGAGCCTGCTACGTTGCGTCTACTACGCTATTGTGCTTTACAATGCAATAACTTGGTTTAGGGCTGATTTTTCAAAACGTCATAAAACTTGACCAATTTATAGCTAAAGACAGCATGACAGTATCAACTTTATTCTTCTGAGGGGTAAGCACGAACCTGTCGATAGTCCGTAACGCTATCGTTCAACTGTCAAATCGCATAGATTTTTCTAGGGAGTCGCTAGCGTAACGCCGTGTAAAAAGGTTCGTGCTAACCCCACTGATAGGCTATCTGACGTTTGGAAAAATCAGTCCTAAACCAAGTTATTGCATTGTTGCAATCAGCCATTAGAAAAATTGCAAAGTTGAGTTAAGCTTTGGTTTCCGATATGTGAAATGAAACATACTTCCGCATTTATTATATTAGAATAGTACCGAGTACCTACCTACAGGTACTAGTACCTAGTACTTACACTTTTATACAATAACTATTATTTAGTACAAATATGGTAATTACATTGTATACATACATCGTGCATTAGGTTTTAAACATGTAAACATTATAGCTCAATAAAATTTGAGCAGAACTTTACCTTTATTAAAGCAATGTAGGTAATAAAAAGCAATACAAACGACCCGGCAAATTTAATGTGATTGCAGAATTAATTAATTTTCGACCGTAGCCATGTTGTCCTCGAGTAAGTGTCGATATCTAATGTCTCGTACAGACAGTGTCTGTTGTGAGATTGCTTAGACATGCTTAAGGGGGATTAAAAGTTTCATACGAAGAATATCGACACTACTTTTATGTGTTGCTCGGACTAAGCTAACAGATTTTTATTAATAAGGCCGTATGTATAAATATAGGTGAAGATCTTTATATTAGTTCGGCAGGTCACCCGTAAGACAAAGGCCGTGGTCTTTGGCAATATGATTTTCGAAAGTAATCATATTGCGCCGACTTCATAAATGATGGAATGATTGGATAAGGGCAAGAATCTGATGGTGATCTAGAAAATGTCTTCATTTGCAACGAATGCTGGTGGGTGACGCAACTTACCTATACCAGTTTAAATTATCAAAGTGTTCAAAAACACCTAATATCTTGTAAACCCAAGTCGGAAGCTAGAATAATTTATTGCTCAAGGATACGCAAACGTATCTAAATGCAACATAGTTACTGAAGTTAGCAAGGTCGAGTCTTCTTAGCACAAAAATAACCGGTCAAGTGGAAAGCTTTAATGTGTTGTCTGTTTCAAAATTATGTGGGTTTTGCTTGTGAATTTTTGATATCCTAGCTAGAGTTTGGCTTAAGAGTTTGAACGGGATTGTTCGTTGAATGTTGTAGAATGTATATCGCCCATCCTTTCGGCTGGCCTGAATTATATGAGCTTAGCCTTCTGCCAGATAATCATAGTAGGTATATAGGTTATGGCAGTTAAATACATTTTTTACAGTTTAGCATCTTATTTATTTCATTGTAATCCCCACTATCGTGTGGTGTTGACTGTCGGCAGAATAGCACCAGCCCATGTCTGCCCATGGGTATAGAAGTATATATGGTATAGAAGGTGGAACCGGTATTTTTATAACTCATACATATCTTATAGCAAGATTGTTTTATCGTAAAAGCAAGATGTCGCTCCGCACTGCAAGCGTTTCGCTTTCACAATGGGAATGATCAGCCTTTAGGAATACATGGATTTTATGATGAATCTATTATCTATAAATCGCATCGACTTTTACGTTTACGTTCAAAGTTTTTTACTTTCCGGACCAAATATTTCATGTTATTGGCATTTACTACTTACGTAGGTACTACGCACGCGTGAGAGACAATCTCTGTGATACGTTCTGCATTCTCAATAGGGTAGGTACATTTGATATCCCATGGTACCCGGGGCAAGTGCTCAACTTGGGCATTTTTACGAGACTATCAACGGATTTATGAGGATATTTGGCTCTGAACTCTGTGTTGTTAGGTATCGGGTGAAGTGGATTTTAACTTTCAGGTGCCAATTTTGTGTTGGTTTGATACACGCTGGACCTACTTTATAGTGGGTAATTTGGTATAGGTTAGTACTAAGGTAGGAAATAATTGGTAAGTAAAGTAAAAGTCAATGACCCTCTAGGCTTACGTTGAAATAAAGTTAAATAATGGCGACAAAAATAAAAGAATGATTTTAATTGAAATATAATGCACAAGATATTTAGGTACACCAAACTCTTTTAACGTACCCCAACGAACAAATTAACTCTCAGAATGGACGTAAACGCAAAAGAAGAACATCAAAAAAATTAAATAGGTCCTTGTAAAAGAAACTTCTTTCGTGAATTTTTTTCTTTCAAATGCAAGAAAAAAGTTATTCTAATTAAAACGTAAGCTGTCATTGTCAGTTTTCGCGAAACTCGGCGAGGCGTTCTTGGTTCTTGCCTTATTAAATTATGAAGTTCCCAAGAAATACCCTTATACATAGAATGGAAATTAACCGCACTGCCACGCATACCAAAACCATTATGAATCATGTGTATTATAATTTATTAGTGTTTTAGTGGGAATAAAATGTTGGACACCTACAAGAACTTCTTTACCTACACCGAAAAAAAACGGAACCTGAACTGTGAAACTCTTGAATTTCCCTTGCAATCATAAATTATTTAATAAACTTTTAAGGTATGTTTTTCGACTTATTCTTCTGACATTCTTCTATGCTGCTCTGGGAGTAAAAAAAAGTATAATACTACAGCTGCTTCTCTTCCCGGGCATACTGTACAAGTCAGTAGAGGGACAAGAGGGTCTTGGTGTTTTGTAGGCGATGGGCTGACCACCTGTCACTACTAACCGAACTTGTTCATCTCAACTATACCCTCAAAATTGGTCAGAAGTGGCACCATGTGGTTCTATCGGCTTTTAGTGCTCTGCCTACTCCGTACGGGATAAAGGTGTGATTATATGTATGTATGTTTTCGACTTATTTTTAACTAATTAAGTATCGACGGCATTGCTGCTGCTTAAAATCTGTGTGCTGTTATTTATTGAGGATGTACACAGACTTGTTATAAAAGCAGCGCGGGCTGGCAGAACCTTGTAGAACAACTTATATTCGTTAAAGAATTAGCTACCTTTTAGGTTACTCCGAAAAAATGGTATAGGTAACAATTTAATTAAACAACCCGCCAATTTCGATAATTAACGATCTTTAACGATAATTAACTTCCAACTTAAATACAACCAGTAAACTGAATCTATCAACTTTAGTTTTCATTTTAACTTGCGTATTTCAAACTATTTCTATCAATTCATGTTTACGATAGTCACGTTTCCATCTAAACGGGTGCCAGTGGGCGCCATGTTGCCTGTGGCGATATAAAAATGGTTATTTCGTGAAAAAATGGCTCCTCGTTTGAGCCGTCGTTAGCCGGTAATGTCTGCTGGTTAAATTGTTTAATGCAGATACTTCCAGTCACCAGCAACTTTCCGAAATTGTAATTTAAGGAGTTTAAAAAATATTGGACTTAAAGTCTATTATGAGGAGTTTAGCTATGAACATACATACAGTAGTAATAAAATGGGTAGGATTTTATGTTTAATGGTATGTATAAAGTCATAAGTGGATAAGGGATCTTGTAAAGGTGGGTTCCCACGGTGCGTGATTTCACGGACGGACGCGGACGCGCCGACGGCTACGGACGGACGCGCACCACGGACGCGTCTGTATTACCACGGACGCTCCGTATCCCACGATCCGTGGTGCGGGCTGGTGCGCGTCCGTCCGTAACATCACGCAGCAAATTTGCTTTGGTATATGCCATCAGTCATCTCTATGCCTACGAGACGTATAATTGTGACTTCCGTAAGATAAATAGTGATGTATGTATAGCATAAGCCACATAAGTGCCAAATATTATCGAATTCTGTTCGATAATTTTGCGTGAAAAAGTAACAAACAATCAAGAATACATTCCTACAAACTTTCACGGTTTATAATATTAGAAGGATTGAAAGACTACTACGAGTATCTACGATATCCCTTCCCGTTCTGAGGTGGCAGTGGTACTCTACCTTCCACCTGGGACGCCATTAGGTGTTCTTAATGACGCCCCTTTAGCCCCGGAATATTCGACATCCCGTTATTTGCAACGGGAATTCTAATTTACTTGAGCTAAACTGCAAGACTGTAATTTCTTGGATCTCTGATGATATTTTCTGTTTTATTAATGTATTCAAATTATTTTATACCTTGACAGATAAATTAAGTTAGGCCTTTAATAATTATGATAAATAATTTCTAAGGATTGGGAAGTTATGTATTTATAGTCAATTGGCATTTAGCATTTAAAGTTGCCGGCTGTAAAAGATCAGTAACAAGTTGCTAGCTCATCGCCTGAGAGAACGCCCCACAAACAAACAGGGTTCCTATGGCATTTAACAATAGTATTTAAAGTTTTAAATATAAAATAACAGTTCACAGTACATAAATAAACTGGGTATATCAGGTTTGAAACAGATAAGACTAAAGCTCTCAAAACTTAGTGCAACTCGTATGAGACACTGTTTGTCTTTATGCTCAGCAATATTCGAAGTTGTTTTGCATAATAATACTGGTTAGACATCAAAAATTAAATACAAGAGAGCTGGTTGGGATAATCAATTTTCTTACTGATAGCTTTGAGAAATAACTTTGCGTTGTAAACCCTTTGCGTGCATATTTTCTGTGTGTGTACTATTATGGATTATTTTTGTAAGTGTAAGAATTTAAATTATAAGAATATGAATAGGTTTACATGGGGTCGTTGTAGATGAAGCACTGTCTAACATTTTGCCTGCCACTTCAGTTTCTTCCACAGTCAATTAGGTAATACACTATTTTGCATTGTTAGAACACCTCCTCTGGTTGTTTCTTTCATGGCGGCTCTATATTAGTGCCGTGAAGCTCCGTGAACAGGCGTGAACGCGAATGTGTATGTTATCGCGGGGTTCGCGCGCTGAATGTTCAACTTGTGCCGTGAATTCGTGTGTGAATTGTGGGTCCTTAGTAGACAAATATCGTCCGGGATATAACTTAAAACTGAGATTAGCTATTATATGTTGAATCCATGACTCAAATTCAATCACTCTCAACATAAAAAAATAATATACCTAATGACATTCAGATTACCAATGTAACATAAATTCAGCAATAAATTAACACCCAATACCCATTTCTAAAACAGAATCCTTGGATCTTATGTTGACATACAAACTGAAATTCATAGTTGAATCCAAAACAAAGTGGAATGGCAAATATACCATTAGCGCCCTTTGAGGTCAATATGCACGAAGGGCCGTGGACAGAGTACAATTATTATATTTTATGAGCAGTGAGAGATTTTAGATTTATTGTAAATTGGACATTTAAAAAAAAATGATAAATATATAGAGCTTTTAATATTCAGGGTTTATATGACAACTGTATAAATATATATATATATATACTCCTCTATACCCAAGGAGGGTAGGCATTAGGCAGGCGGCTGCAACATAAATGCCAAATTCATGGCATTTATGTTGATATGAATATGAGTTTAGAAAAAACCATATTGCGCCGACCCCGGTTAATGTGATAAGGGCAGAGAGATGATAATTATAATGAAACCTGTAAAGTCTGTGAAGATACCTCACTGTTTTCTTTTAACTATAGCCTGGTGTGTAACCTATGACCCTGTTTGCGAAGGTCTTCAAAGTTGGGGCCCGTGGATCAATATTTGTCTCGAGGCCCCTTTTAAATCCGACCCTCGTAAAGTTGGGTTTGCTGTGGGCTTGCAACATTTAGTTGGCGAAATGGTAATGTGGCGAAAGTACTCGTAAATAAATGGCTGTTTTCGAGAGTTCAAGATGTGTTTGTAAGGTCATAAGGGAATAGAAAGCAGGTATGGATGTAGAGAGGTCAATCGAAACAATAAGTCTTGACAGATTTTGTCCATATGAACTTTAAGGGAGTCGAATCTCATACATATGTTCAGTTTATTAGTACCTACGTACATAACACCCATAATTATAAGATCATTATTCTCCGTTTAAATCCAGTTTAATTCAGTAGTTTTACTTGCAACCAATTTTTGGTCCGCTAACTTTGACTGCGTAAACTTTCCAACTGTGTTTCCCGTTGCCCGTAGGAACATTTGGAAATTCTTTCTTAGTTCACTTCCTTTAATTCTGTGCATCTCAGAGCAGACTGCACAATATTTATAACCATTTAACGTACGTATATAACATTTAATTATTTAATTCCATAAGTTGTCATATTGTGTGTCTGACTTGATCTACTTTTTTCGTTTCACTGTGTCAGCGAACAGCGATCGTGGCGAACGAGTAATACAAAAGGTTTTGTCTTTTACCTTCTACCTGTTGAACAAGCTTCTTTGCTCGTAAACGTAGGTACTTAGATCATTACTCAACGATATTTTAGGTAAGGAGCTTAATAAAATCTTTTGTGATTTAAGTGCCGAACCTAGTCTGCCTGTACCTGCCTACCCAGCTTAAATATCTCCTGAAACAGAGGAGCATATTATTAATTAGGTACCTATTTATTGTGATAAACAATTTACTGATAATATTTTTCATTAAGTACACACAGCCACAGGCCTGTATTACAACCGTTTTGGTTAATAATGCAGTTATATATTACTTTAAATAGGCACTCAAGTACAGCGGCGCCAACACGCGCTATAAGATTTATAAGGTTTCCACATGAACCACATACAAAGAGGAGTTGCTATTTTTAATGTTCTCATGTTATCACCAATATAGGCTAACTAAGTTTGTAAGCTAAGTATACTCGTAGTAAGCAATTCAAAGTATAACGTTCACGTTTTTTGCCCAAACAATCACATTATGGCGTGATTTAATATAAGTGAAAGCAACGGTACCACGTGAATTTAGTCACGTTAACGCAAACGAGTTAGAATTTAAATGTCACACTAAACCCTCTGTTTCACTGTTTAAATTTTATTATAGACCTTCATTAGCAACAGCGTGAGCGGCGAGTGCACTATTTTCTTTAAAAAATATCACTTTATATCGCAACAGTCGACTAAGAAACTCAGGAGCGTTCTCTCAGCTAGCAAATTTTCAAAGATATTTTCTATGTGGTTCAGCTATGCTAAATGTGGCAGTGGTATCTCCTTAGTGATCCTGTAGTTCCGGCTACTAGATTTTGGGAACACAGCCGTATGTAGTATGTATGTATATATATTTGATACTACAAACGTTAGCACATCTCCATTCTGTGTAGCCGCCATGAGTATTCCGCTCGGGGATAAATAAAGTAACTTCTGTTCTTGCCACGAAAAAATACATATTCCTATCAGATTCCTTGCGAGAGAAACTTTTGTGGTCGCTCTTAAATTAATTCATTTGCAAGTTTTATTGTTTTAGTTCAACTTGAAAACTTGTTGGAGAATTTTACGGAACTATTTTCAACCGCTGTTTAAATAGATTTATGAATGGTTTTCGAGTGGAAATTCTTCGTTCCTACTAAAAAGAATTTAATTTAATTGTCGTTCATAGCTTTTAAAAATAATATTATGTACTATATCCAGTACCTACCAATTTTACCTTGTGATTTACTAAGCTATTTATATGTAATCTTTATGAAGATGCCTCACATAGGGTATTAATTTTGGCTACAACTAACTTATAGTCTTAAAGCCTATCTAATAAAAAAAGCTTTAAACTAATTTTTAATAGCCTATTTTAAGGATAAACTTTATGTTGTCCTTCTCTAAAACTTGATTAAGATAGAGATAGCATCAACTTTATCCATCCTTCCACACAGTTTAATTTGACAGATTTTCCATATATTTTTATTAACCGACTTCAAAAAGAGAGGTTATCAATTCGTTTGTATGTTTTTTATTTTATTTTTATTTTTTATGTGTGTTACATCAGAACTCCGTCATTTATGAACCGATTTCAATTTTTTTTTATAGTTGTTCATGGTATACTTCCAGATTGGTCCCATATTCACCACATCAGGATCTGATGATGGGATCTTGGAGAAATCGAGGGCAATCTTCGAATATTGTAGGCACATATAGTCTGTTTTTACACTTTTACTGAGCGTTGTAGTCACCTACATATAAAACATAACATCTGATGATGGAATCTCCAAGGAATCTAGGGATATCCTCAAATATAATAGGCACGAGTAGTCTGTTTTTAGATTTTTATAGAGAATTTTGGTCAGCTACACATAATATAAAGGAAACGAGGGTCTGATGATGGAGCCGTCGAAAAACAGATAGTGGAACTTTTTAGTAACAAAATCCCCCTATGGCAGGGGAAGCCTACGTCCAGTAGTCTGTCGTCATACGGAAAAAGGACATTTTTTTTCAAAATTGAGTTATATAGTGATTCGGAATCAGCAGAAAATGCTGATTCCGAATCACTATTGTTAGAATTATTAGAAAATAGCTAATAATATTATTTAAATTTTTAATTAATTGTTAAAGCTAAATTCATTTTTACATTTGTAAATTGCAATAATAAGTAGTGAATTTGTTAACATGAGTATTTTCCCGCCAACACTCGCTGTCACAAGCGCTGCCATACTTTGTGGTAGGGAGTTCGGGTGAATAATAGCGAGCGTTGTCGGGCAGATTATATGGAGATTTAGAAAAAAGGTGTTAACGAGATTATAGAAAGGAGAAAATGTAAAAAGGGTACACATAGAGTAAAGACAATCAATCGAAGTTGGTATTTCATTTCTCGGCGTTCTACATATCAGAAGAAGGGATATACGGAAGTAAAAAGGACTTCCTAAGTCGAACCTAAAAGTGTAACGGGAAAAGAAGAAAAGCTGTAAGTAAAAGATTTATAAGTAATTAAAGAATAACGTGTTTAGCGATGTCTTTAGATTGAAAAGAGGTGTAAATAACATTAAACGATAGATGAAATCGTTAATTATTACCTAAACATTGCAACGGCGAGATATATATTTTTTTCTTTCTTTTCCCCTCGTTTCTTCCTTCTCCCGTGCTATTTCATTAGTTTCATATTTTGTACTCTTGCTGTCGGATTTGTAGCAGTATTTTCTTACACTGTCTACTATTTTCGCGCGCTAAATCAAATTCTTTTCAACACCAATACCTGTCATTGTTCACCGCACATTATAACTAGGTTTTAAAGTTTATGAAGACTTTTTATAGTACAAGGTATATCTATCATATCTTGCCCATGCATGGAATGAATAAGGCTATGTCAACGTGAGGTTATTTGTCACTGTCTAATAATCAGTTAAGCTTAGTTGGAAAACACATATCAAGTGTATAGCTACCCACTTATTCCTGTCATTTCAAAATTATAAACCACGTGGTTAACGCATAATAAAACACCAGGCAAATGTATACAGTGAAAGACAACGATCTGTGCTAGTTATTTAATTGTTTTAGAAAAATGGAAAATGACAAAGGCTCCCAGAAAAGATCGCGTGTGCTAACGACACCACCGGCTGACCAGCAGCGCTCACGGAGCCGAAACAGCCGATCGAATCGCAGCAGAACCAGGCAGTGGGCACGTAGGCGAACGACCTGTCGCACCCGCAGCAGAGGCAGCCGTCAGAAGTGCAGTCGTGTAAGTAGGCGTCGCTCTCGCAGCCGTCGCCGCAGTCCAAGACGCCGGTCAGGGAGTCATCGTAGCAAACGGCCCAGGTCGTCACGTAGTCACCGTAGCAAGGAGCCCAGGTCGCGTAGTCGCCGCAGCGAGAGGCCTCCCTCATCTCGCGATCATTCAGACGGGAGGCGCCAATCGGGCAACCATGAGAGCATCAGGCAGGTCTCGTCAGCGGTCAGTAAACCCCAGACCGAGTCAGTACGTAAGCCATTAAATAGTACCTCTATAGTTAATAATGATGTAACCATTTCACAGTTAGTAGAGGCATTACGTACCGTAGGTGCCAAAGGTTCTAATGAAAAGTTGTCGAACCAAAATACTGTACCAGAGTTTGATCCTGCACGCAAGGAACAAACCGTCACAATTTGGTTACACAAAGTGAATGAGTGCGCGATCATATATAACTGGTGCGATCGACAAACTATACACTTTGCATTACCAAAACTAAAAGGCATGGCTCAAAAATGGTACGAGGGCTTATCAACTGTTATGTATAGTTGGCAAGAATGGCAGGAGAAGTTAAAACTAGCCTTTCCTAGTGATGATAATTATGGACAATTACTTTCGACAATGTTGGCCAAACGAGCCCGGTTTAATGATTCGTTAGAGGAGTATTTCTACGATAAAATAGTTTTACTTAATCGTTGCGGGATTGACGGCAAGAAAGCCGTTGATTGTTTGATATATGGGATAGATGACCGCGGTGTTCGTCTTGGAGCGGAAGCAGCTCGATTTGAAAGCCCGGATCAGCTATTACCATTTTTAAAGAGTGCTAGAAGTAGTATTGGCATGGACCGGAAGATTAGGGCTAGAATCGATTCAAAACCTGATAACGTACGAAAGGGTGTTAGTAGTGACAGGCCAATTAAATGTTTTAATTGCTCACAGGAAGGACATTATAAATCACAATGTCCTAAACCGGTGATCAAATGTGATAAATGTGCGCGGTTTGGTCACACTGCTGATGTCTGTAGGGCCTATATAAATAAAAATGGTGATAACGGGAATAAAGGTTCAAAACCTGTAATGTGCGTAGGATACAACGATCCAAGCTCATCTAAATATTACAAACAGATCTTAATTAACAAAACGCCTTTTAAATGTTTCATTGATTTTGGTAGTTCGGTAACTTTGATTCAGGAAACAATAGCTAATAAGTTAGGATGTAAATGGAATTGTGATAATACATTACCGGTGTTAAAGGGTTTTGGTGAGGCTATGGTGAAACCATTAGGCCAGTGTAAAATAGAACTAGAGATTGATACGGTGAAGGCTTGGGTTGAGTGTCTGATTGTGCCAGATGCAGTTTTAGAGGTACCAGTACTAGTTGGACAGACTTTTACGGAACAATCCCATGTAGTTGTAGAAAAGGATAACACCACATTACGAATAAGCTCTTCTAAAGATTTTCTTAGTACAATTATTAAATTAATTTGCATGTATGACACTATTATTGATGGGTTAACTATGATCGACTTTATAACTGAACCAGTATATACAGGCGAAATTTACATAGATGGTAGCAATCGATTCCATTCAGGACGCGACCATTATATAGTACAAGGGTTATTTACTGTAACTTCGGGGAATGGTGTAGCTCTCGTTAAAGGAATGTCTCCTAATCCATTTATTATCAAGGGGGGTTCTCTTTTAGCTAGGTGTAGACGTGCTGAAGAGTTTAAACCTAGTGTTATCGAGCAAGATCGAGTCATGCGTGTTAGCGTAATAGATGCACCACGTCCAATCGTAGATAGTGATATATGCACTGATGGAACATTAGACAATGAGACAATGGTAAAATTACTTGATTTGTTAAATAGATATCGTAAAACTTTTGCGTTTAACTTACAAGAGCTCGGTAAGACGAATTTAGTAGATATGACAATACGTTTAAAGGATGACGAGCCTGTCGTATACCGGCCCTATAGGTTACCCTTTTGTGAAAGGGGGAAGGTACGTGAGATGGTACAGGAACTAATTGACTGCGACATTGTTCAGCCTTCAACGTCTCCATATGCAAGCCCTATAGTCTTGGTAAGGAAAAAGACTGGTGAAGTTAGGCTGTGCGTAGATTATAGGGCACTCAATAGAAAAACTATCAGGGAAAATTTTCCTTTACCTAGGATCGACGACCAACTGGACGAACTGTCTGGTTTTAGCTTCTATACGACCCTCGACTTGGCATCTGGCTACTATCAGATCGGGATTAAGGAAAGTGACCGTTTTAAAACGGCCTTTGTAACGCCAGATGGCCAATTCGAGTTTAAACGAATGCCTTTTGGCCTCGTAAATGCGCCTTCTACGTTCATGCGTATGATCCATTCCGTGTTAGGTACGGCTAATAATGTTAATGTTGGTAATGGTAGTGGTGATCCGACTAATAGACGTGGCAAGTTAGCGTCCGCGTATATGGACGATATAATTGTCCCATCTGCCACGATCAGTGATGGTATGAACAAATTAGAGTCAGTGTTGCAGCTTCTGGAACAAGCAGGATTGACCCTTAAGCTTTCGAAGTGTTATTTCTTCTGTCAATCCGTAGACTATCTTGGGTTCGAATTAAGCGCGGAAGGAATAAAACCTGGTACTCGGAAAGTTCAAGCAGTTGAGGAATTTCCCCAACCACGGGATCAACATGGCGTCAGACAATTTATAGGGCTGTGTAGCTTTTTCCGGAGGTTTGTAAGAAATTTCGCCGTTATTGCAAAACCACTCACAATGTTGCTTAAACGGGATACGCCTTGGGTGTGGGGCGAATCACAAACGGATGCTTTCAATAATCTAAAGGGTGAACTTGTAAAGAAACCAACGTTGTCACTGTATGATCCTAAAGCAGTCACTGAAGTGCATACGGATGCCTGCAAAATCGGTGTAGCAGGTATATTAATGCAGAGGAACAAGGACGGCGTTCTAAAGCCAGTGGCTTATTTTAGCCGACAGACCACTCCCGATGAACAGCATATGACGTCATATGAGCTCGAAACGTTGGCAGTCGTATCGTCATTACAAAGATTTCGTGTATATCTCATCGGTATTACATTTAGGATATTCACAGATTGTAACTCACTGCGTGCTACATTTCTTAAGCGCGATCTAATACCGAGAGTTGCAAGATGGTGGATTTCCATGCAAGAGTTCGATTATAGCGTAGAGTATCGGCCAGGGAAATCTATGACGTACGTGGACGCATTAAGTAGAAATCCACCACCTAATGACGTTTTTAATAGATCTGTAAATCTGATAGAAGCAACTAATGCGGACTGGTTAAGTACAGTACAGAGCTCAGATTCCGAAATACAGCGAAAGATTTCCATGCTAAACGATTCACAATCTAATGAAGTTGTAGATGTTATGGAAAATTATATTGTTAGGAATAAGAAATTGTATCGTAAGACCGCTGAAGGGGAGAGATGGGTGGTCCCCAAAGGAGTACGTTGGCAAATTTTAAAACAGTGTCATGACGACATCGGCCATTTTGCTTTTGACAAAACTTATGCCAAAGTAAAAGACACTTATTGGTTTAGTAAGATGAAAAGGTTCGTTCGTAAGTATGTTGAATCTTGCCTTGAATGCGCATACACTAAAGGTTCTGGCAGAAAGCGGCCACTATTGAATCCGATTCCTAAGATAGATACTCCTTTCGGTACCATCCATATCGACCACGTCGGTCCGTTCGTAAAAAGTAAGAAAGGCAACGTTCATATTCTAGTCATCATCGACGCTTACACAAAATTCATTATATTAAGACCTGTGAAGAGTACTAAAACTACTATAGTAATAGACCGCTTGCGAGAGTATTTTAGTATTTTCGGTATTCCTAAACGGATTATCTCAGACCGCGGGTCGTGTTTCACGAGTAGTAAATTCCAAGAATACGTTAGTGAGTTAGGAACTAAACATATTCTCAACGCTGTGGCAACACCAAGGGCCAATGGACAGGTTGAGAGGTACAACCGAACGTTACTCGATGCACTTACGGCGAAATGCTTAGGTCAAGATGAACGTAAATGGGATCTATGTTTACCTGACATCCAGTGGGGCCTTAATAATACGCTAAATAAAGGTATAGGCACGACACCGTCACAAGCTTTGTTTGGTACTTCATTAACAGGACCCTCAGAAGGTAGAATTAAAGCATATCTCGATAATGACTACATCGACAATGGTATTTCAATTGATGAGATCAGGGAAACTATTAACAATCACATTACCGCGTACCAAGAAAAACAGAAACAGGCGTACGATAAAAAGGCTAGCGTCCCGATAAGGTTTAAGGTAGGCGACTTAGTGAGTATAAAAAGAGAAGTCCCATCAACTGGTCAAAGTAGGAAACTCATTCCCAAATATCAGGGCCCATATCGTGTAACTGCAGTCCTGGATAATGATCGGTACAAAGTAGATGATACTCCTTTAACGAAGAAATCAAATCGTCAATATTCGTCAGTTATCGCAGTAGACAAAATGAAGCCTTGGTTAAATTATGACAGATCAAATATTGATTCAGCTCCCAGCAGTAGTGAAGACGAAGTTAGTCAAGAGTAGTTGTTCGATTGGTAAATGTAAATAAGTACATAAGTGTAAATAAAGCGAGTAATTCATTGTAAGGAGATAATTGAGATTATATTAATGATTAAAGTTGTTGAGTTTAGCGTGGTTTGTAAACGCAAACGAAACTGTCAATGTCAGTGATGACATATGACGTTGAAAACTATTGCTCTCTCTCTCTTGTGTTCTCTTGATAATGGTGTACTGTGCTGAGAAAATAAATCTGCAAATATCTGAAAACCAGCTCTTTATTTCACGACAAATCTAACAGGTCATGGGCCCAGGGTGCTTACTTCAAGCGTGAGTAGATTTATTTTAAAAAATCATACGCACATTTTGCGACACGTTGACCGACCTAACAATGTCGTCATCAGCAATAATTCCTGTAGACAAACTAAAAGGAATTGAGGACTACCACAACTGGAAATTTACTATGAGAAATTTGCTTGTCCTGGAGGACTTGTGGGAAACCATCGAAGCGAAGACAGAAAATGAAATCGCTTGTTTGGACAAGAGAAAAGATCAAAAGGCGCTAGCAAAAATATGTCTGTCCGTTCATTCATCTGCTTTTCCTTTCATTAGAGAAGCCAAGTCAGCTCGTGAGGCTTGGATTGGACTCAAGGCAGCATATGAAGATCGAGGGTTGTGCAGGCGTCTGAACCTCTTGAGGTCATTGTTTGCAACTAGGCTGAGTGACAATGAGAGCATGGAGGTCTACATCTCAAAAGTAACCACCATTACCCAGCAGTTGAGCGACATAGGATCGCCGCTGGACGATGATTTTATCGGGGTTATAATGCTCAGTGGATTAACATCAGACTATGATCCGCTTATCATGGCATTAGAGAATACTACCACCAAACTGTGTAGTGAGACGGTGAAAGCGAAACTACTTCAGGAGAATCTACGTAGGGAGCAGACTGAGGCTGGCACTGCATTTGGAGCCAACAAACTACTAAAGTGCTTTAAGTGCAAAAGACCTGGCCACGTTATGAAGGATTGTCCCAAATTGACTTCAAGGAAATTCAAGAACAAGGCGCAGGGCGGGAGCCAATCAGATAAAGCTTTGCTTACAGCGCTATCAGTGAGTCTCAGTGGTGATATGTGGTGTGTAGATAGTGGTGCGACAAATCATATGTGTAACAATAGGTCAATTGTGTATGATTTAGTGTCAATCGAACCTATGAATATCCGTGTAGCGAATGGTGATAAACTGTCGACTGCAAGTCATGGTAAAGTGAAAGTACAACTAAAAAACTGTTTAAGGACTATTGATAATGTTTTTTTTGTACCTAACTTGACTGCTAATTTGTTATCTGTGAGTGCGATGACTAAAAAGGGGTACAAGGTAATATTTACTGATAAAATGTGTAAAATATTCGATGGAAATAATGTATTAGCTACAGCTACCCAATGTAACGGGGTCTATCAGTTAGATACTATAGGTAGGTCACGTGCATCTTGTAATGCTACATTGATGGGTGCCATGGCTCAGCATTCGAGTATAGGTGTGTGCAATACCATTAATATTGATTCACAGGTCAGTAGATATGTTCCCGAGATGAAGGGTGCTGCCATCAAGGATGAAGAACCTAGTACAGTTGAGGCCAAGGAATTAGCTTCACATACAGCAACCGGTTTGCAGCTTTCACAAGAAGTGTGGCATAAGCGGCTTGGACACTTAAACTCACGGAGTATGCACATCATGAAAAGAGGTATGGTCTTAGGTATTGATTATGAAGATTCTGAGTATAAAACATGTGAAGCTTGCATACAGGGAAAGCAAACTAAAATTCCTTTTCCTAAAAAGACGGAAACACGTGCAACTGAACTATTGGGCTTAATACATACAGATTTATGTGGGCCTATGCCCAATTGTTCACTGACAGGTGCAAGATATTTTCTGACATTCATCGATGATTTTTCTAGAAAAACATTTGTTTATTTTCTTAGGTCTAAGGATGAAGTTTTCGAAAATTTCAAAGTTTTTAAAGCTTTGGTGGAGAACCAGACAAGTAAGAAAATAAAAATACTCAGGAGTGATGGAGGTCTTGAATATAATAATTCTAAATTTCAGAAATACCTAAAGGACTATGGAATTAAACATCAAACAACTGTACCATACTCTCCTCAGCAGAATGGAGTCGCTGAAAGGGCAAATAGGACCATAATGGAGAAAGTAAGGTGCATGTTAATGGATGCTGGCCTGGAAACCGATTTTGGGCTGAGGCTGTAAACACAGCTGTATTTCTTAAAAATAGAAGTCCAACAAAGGCTGTCATGGGAATTACACCTGAAGAAAAATGGACTAATAAGAAAGTAAATGTGAGTACATTACGTATTTTTGGATGTGTAGCTTATAATTTACAACAAAATTTAAAGAAATTAGATTCAAGAACAAAGAAATATATTTTTGTGGGATACTGCGATGATGCGAAAGGGTATAGACTTATTGATCCCTCAAACCTAACAAAAATATTAAAAGCCAGAAATGTTATTTTTAATGAAAACATGTTTCATAGACAGAAGTCATTACATGATCATGATAATAGAGTGTATGGTAAAGACATAATGTATCATGTGATGTCCACTCCTGATTATCAGACAGATCAGAAGAAAGTTGAAATAGGGAATCCTAATCAAGATATAACAGTTACTCCAGAGATATCTAATGAGGAAGTCGAGGCTTGTAACAGTACCAGTGAAGTATGTCAAACAGTTAGCAATCCTCGAAGGGAAAGTATATACTCATTAGACGACTCCGATAAAACTGAATATTCTGGATCTGAAAACATTGATCTGTTTGATATAACCTACCTTCCAGGGAATTCTACACTAGAGTCAGCAGAATATGATGATTGCCTGGACGCTTCACTATCATCTGAATCAGCTAACCTGATTTGTTGGGAAGCATATTTGAACACAGATGATCCTGTAACAGTGAAGGAAGCAATGGCTAGTGAGGATGCAGATAAATGGACTAAAGCAATGGAAGATGAATATCAATCATTTATTAAAAACAAATGCTGGATTTCAGTAGACAGAACTGCAGATCAAAAACCAGTGAAATGCAAATGGATCTTTAAAAAGAAGAGAGATCTAGATGGAAATGTCATAGCATACAAAGCTCGCTTAGTAGCTAATGGATACACTCAAGAATATGGAGTCAACTATGAAGAAACCTTTGCTCCAGTTGTGAGGTACTCAACCATCCGTGCACTATTGGCAATAGCTGTAGAGTATAATATGGACATAGATCACTTGGATGTGAAAACAGCATTTCTAAATGGTGATCTACACGAGGAAGTTCTCATGGAACAACCAGAAGGTTTTAATATAGATGAAAACAAAGTTTATAAATTGAAGAAAGCAGTTTATGGTCTAAAACAGGCGGCTAAATCATGGTATGACAAAATTAATTTAACTTTAACAGATAAGTTAAAATTCATGAAGCTGAAATCAGAACCATGTGTTTATGTGAAAACCATAGATGGTAAGCTGATTATAATTTCATTGTATGTAGATGATATACTTTTGTTCAGTTCTTGTTCCAAAGAAGAGAAGAAGAAATTAAAAGAAAAGCTCATGGCGGAATTCGAAATGAAAGACTTAGGGCCAGTTCATCACATACTAGGTATGCGTATATGCAGAGAGAATGGCATTATTACTTTGGACCAGTCAAACTACATACACAGTGTTCTGCACAAGTTTGGAATGAAGGACTGTAAACCTACAAGAACGCCAATGGAAGTACGTCTGAAGCTTGTGAAAATGGATAATGAGACAAAGGATTTTGATTACAGAAATCTTATTGGGTCACTCATGTATATAGCAGTATGTACAAGACCGGATATTGCACATGCAATCAGTGTGTTGAGTCAGTTTAACAACTGTTATGGAGAAGTACATTGGACGGCAGCAAAGCGGGTGTTAAGGTATCTTGCCGGAACAATCGACTTACGTCTTGTATTCAAAAGAACTGGTCTGGACATAAGCGCATATGTGGATGCAGACTGGGCGGGTAGTGAAATAGACCGGCGCTCCTTCACCGGGTATGTATTTAAACTTGGTGATAATGTTATATCTTGGGAAAGTCGTAAACAACGTACTGTCGCACTTAGTAGTACGGAAGCTGAGTACATGGCTCTATCTGATGCGTGCAAGGAGGCACTGTTTTTGCGTAAATTTATTTTTGAATGTTTGGGTCTTAAAAATTGTAAAATAGTTATGTTTAATGATAACCAATCTGCCCAGAAATTATGTATGAATCCTGTGTATCATGGTAGAACTAAACACATTGATGTTCGCCACCATTTCATTAGAGAGATTGTAAATGAAAAAGTTTTAGAAATTAGGTATTGTCCAACTAATGATATGATAGCTGATATATTTACAAAATCTCTTGCTGTAGTTAAGTTTGTTAAATTTGTTAATGGTTTAAGTTTAAAGTCTATGTGATACATAGTGAATATTATGTTTAATTTTTAAATTGTACCTTTAAAGATAAATATATGGATGCTTGTTTGAAGTAGGTATATATAATTGTTTTCGTTTGGTTTAAGGGCCAGTGTTGAGTTTAGCGTGGTTTGTAAACGCAAACGAAACTGTCAATGTCAGTGATGCCATATGACGTTGAAAACTATTGCTCTCTCTCTCTTGTGTTCTCTTGATAATGGTGTACTGTGCTGAGAAAATAAATCTGCAAATATCTGAAAACCAGCTCTTTATTTCACGACAAATCTAACAAAAGTAAATTACAGTTAGAAACATAAATGAATATGAATAGAAGGTAAATGTAATAAAGAGGTGGGCTCAATGTAGATGCGACTTGACCTGCTGCCATAGAATAGAGTGGTTTCAAGGTAGAAGCGACTTGTACCACTTAGACGGTCTCAAGGTAGATGCGACTTGTACCGTCTTGTAGAATAAGTTAATGTAATTGATGCGGTCTCAAGGTAGATGCGACTTGTACCGTATTGTAGAATAAGTTAATGTAATTGATGCGGTCTCAAGGTAGATGCGACTTGTACCGTATTGTAGAATAAGTTGTTGTAATTGATGCGGTCTCAAGGTAGATGCAACTTGTGCCGACTTGTAGAATAAGTTGATGTAATTGATGCGGTCTCAAGGTAGATGCGACTTAAGCCATCTTGTAGAATAAGTTGATGTATTTGATGCGGTCTCAAGGTAGATGCGACTTGTGCCGACTTGTAGAATAACTTGATGTAATAATAAATTGTATTGGTCAGGGTAGATGTAGAGGTTCCTATCTTTTTTTTTTGTTTTTCGTGTTCAAATGTATATTGTAATGTAAAGTCATATATGTCATAAAGAATTATAAAATAAGAAAGGATCACAAAATGTTATATGTGATAATATGAATATGTCGGAGTGGTGACATCTGCCGGGTGTTAGCAAAGTACCTTGTGGCGCCATCTAGTTTGCTTGCTATGAAATGTTTACCTTATAGATTTGTGATTAAAGGAAACGTCAGGTAATAGTACCTGGGTGGAATCAGAGATGGCGTTGTTCGAGGGTAAGTCGGTAAAGTTGTTCGACTGACAGTGACACTTGGTGGAACGCCATTACGGTGAAGACATTCGAATTGAGCGTTGGTTAGCAAACGTCATCTCTGGGATCACCGCGTTTTCCTGGTATTGATTTGTATCCATTTAAATTAAGGCAATCGCGTGTTATTATAAAGTTAATCGTTTGTAATAATTAAATTCAATCTATCGGCTATCACCGCGTGATATTATTTACGACGCCTACGTTTACGAACTACACGTAATGGATCCTCGTGATGATAATCTTACCGTGGAGAAGGACCCTACTACGTCAAATATTTAAATGAAATAAAGATCTATCATATAAAGAAACACCTTACATATGTAATTATTCAAGATACTTACGTTATTTTATGTATTAATTAATTTAGATTTGAAGTTTGTTCATATACATTTCATACATGGATACTTATGTTGTTATGTATAGGCATATTAAGTATATTTTGTTTACATAATCGCTACACGAGGACGTGTACTGGTTGCGGATGGCCGAATTGTTAGAATTATTAGAAAATAGCTAATAATATTATTTAAATTTTTAATTAATTGTTAAAGCTAAATTCATTTTTACATTTGTAAATTGCAATAATAAGTAGTGAATTTGTTAACATGAGTATTTTCCCGCCAACACTCGCTGTCACAAGCGCTGCCATACTTTGTGGTAGGGAGTTCGGGTGAATAATAGCGAGCGTTGTCGGGCAGATTATATGGAGATTTAGAAAAAAGGTGTTAACGAGATTATAGAAAGGAGAAAATGTAAAAAGGGTACACATAGAGTAAAGACAATCAATCGAAGTTGGTATTTCATTTCTCGGCGTTCTACACTATATAACTCAATTTTGAAAAAAAATGTTAGATGCGCCCTTTTTCCGTATGACGGCAGTAGTGGGCTGCAATAGGCTTATGAAGATGAAGATAATTGTGTTAAGTCGTGTAATTATATGTTGCGTTAAGCCGTGTCCGAAGTAAGATGGTTACAGAGGAAGAGGTAGACATGAGAATAACGAGATGACGGATAATAGGGATGACTGAAAGAAGAGTACCTACCTACTTATTGCACCGACCCCAAATGATTGGGAACAGGGCGGGAAGAAGGAGTGTAATTATATGTTGCTTATATATTGTCAGACGTAAAGTTTCGAAGCCTAGTCATTTCTCTCTTTTGTCATGTGGCCTATTTAATAATTTGCTGGCATATAAATCTGACAATATTATGCCTTATAAACGTCGTACCTACACGGCTTAACGCAATATATATTTTCCCTTTAGTAAAATTTTAGTTTAGTAAGCTCGAGTTTTGGGAGAAAGTCGGTTTTTCGTTTAAAAAAAATTCTCCTGTGAAAAGTCATGTATCGGTCGCACTTTATACGCAGTTTATTAGTAGCAGTGGCCATAGTGACCATATTGCGCCGACTCCATAAATAATGGAAGAAGGGAAGGAAAATGATGACAGTTAGTGTGTGTATCCATTGTGTAGAAGGACTTCTGTAGATTTTAGACGTGGAGTACATACATATGATATATGATACATAATCTTGAGATTTGGCCATTCAATTCGTAGCCAAGCTTGAAAGCAAGTAATAACCCAATGTGTGGAGTCATAAGGCCGTGGTTGGAGTTAAAACTGTGCCTAGACTGCTTGTGAGCTCCATGTGGATACATATAGGTTAGGGTACTTAAAAAAGGGTCGTAAGGAGTACGTATTAGCACCCTACCATCCCTTGAACGTAGGTAAGGTTGTGGTTAATTTTCCGAGATAAGTGCGTTATTATTTTTGATTTATCCATGTTAATATTACTTAAGTTAAAGGGCTATAAAGGGCATATAACCGATAAGGGTTATTTAGGTCTGTACAGTTCGTAGTGCTTTTGCAAAATAAAACTTCCATTCTTCCTATTGGAGGAAATGGTTCAATCGTCTGAGCTCCCATGTGCCAAGTTGGCGTCGTGTTGTCCGCTAATGCCCAGCCGGCGATAATTACGCACCTCGTTAATCACGCGCGTCGGGCCCTGATTACGGAGATTGTGTCACTTAAACTGTTTGCTTATTTACTTACCTGTGTGGGTCGATGCGGGAATCCGAGATAAAAATGTAGCTTTCTATGTTATTATACATATAGACAAAAGCCCACTTATTAACTTACCATTATTTAGATTTTTACTATGCAATTTCACGCGTAGAGGCGCGTTGTCAGTGTATGATATCCGGTGTTTTCTATATTAATTGTGATATTTGCACACATTCAATATTGGACTATTTATATATTTTTTTTACTTTTAATATATTTTCACCAATAAAACTTACACAGTTTCTTCACCCCCTTTGTTCATTTAGCGTGTAGAGAATGCAATCGTTGATAGTCCTTCCCCTATAAAACGCCAGCTTGCTGCAATCTAATTTCCAACTATGTAAAGATGCTATAAAACCCAAGATGGTAGGATTAATTAATTTATATTTAAGTGGTTCCAGTTTATATTCCATTTAACCAATTTATCTCTAGCACCCCTCATCGACTTAAGGACGTCTCCAGAAATTGCAACAGACTATAGAGTGCATGTCTTGTGACATGGTGCAATCGGAGAGAGGAGGTTCTAACGATCTAGTTATCTATAACTGGGATTTGTCCACTAGCAGACCCTACGCCCTCTCTTGAATCTGACAACTTATGATTATACGGAAAACTACATTCCTGACGAAAACAGATCCGAACATCCTAGCATATAATACGTAGGTACATAGCGGCCGTCCCATTGGATTATTGGAATAAGAGAATAGAAATTGCACCTGTGTTTATGAGCTCCTGGGTTGTTTGCTAATCTCTGTTGAGATCGAAAACCACTGTCGGGAGCACATTATTATAAAGATTTCAACTCCCCTCTATATTTACTTCATGTCTAGTCCACTGAAGTCTTGGATTGTGTGGTCAGTTTTTCTCTATAAAATGTTTGTGTACAATATATAATAAGAATAAGTGTTTATTTCTCCTACTAAACCTTGTTCATTAATGTTTCAATCTGAAATACAATCTCCCTCTAATTAACTGATGAAAATCACATGACTCGCAACACCCGGTACTGGACTGGACTCTGGACCGTCTACTTAATCACAGTCAACGCTATTGTGGTGTACCACAAACTCCAGGCTCACTAATGGATTACAGAGCTCACACAGTGGTCTGCAAATTGAATAGTAAGCTGTGAATCCCTGGAGAAGTAGGTAAGCTTCGAAGATAGGATGTAAAATATGCTTCTACATAAATTTTATTCTTCTAAAAGTATTGTAGTTGAAATTATCATGATTAATGGTATATATAATCAACTCGTGGTTTAGCAACATGCTGAACATTATTTCTATATATTTTTTTAATTAATTAACTAAGCAATTGGGAATTTTAAGCGAAAAAGCTAAACTTTAATGATTTCGGTAAGAAATATCACAGAGACATCGATGCCTGTCTTATGTTACCCATATAATATTTAATTATGTTTAACTTTGGTATCGTTCCATATTAGGTACAATGTGTAAAAACTTCAAATATATTAGATTAGAGATGAATTTGACTATTTATAATTAACATTTCTTTGACTTAATTAAAAAACGAACTAATCAGTTATTATAGAAATAAAAGTTTCATATGTGATCCCACAATGTATCTATCCAAATATTTCCATAGCTCTAAATCCGAAAAAATCTAGTCCATAACCTTGCATATTCAAACCACTGTGTGCACCCCTTCGACATTGTTTGTAATGCAAAACTGAACACAAGGAGCACATTCGATCTTGGTTTTATGTTTATCTTGCTCAAGCCTATTGACTATACTGGAAAGAGTTATTGGAGACAACGTATCGGTAATATTATAGGTATACCTATAGACTAGTGGACGCCTTTAGAAATTCCGTCAATTTCCATTACCGTGGGAAATTCAGAAAATTCTCTTATCGGATGCCTACGTCATATAAAGTACACGCGCTCCAAGTTTTAGTGTACGTTCGCCCAGCAAAAAGTATCGCCTTTTCAAAAATTGAATGATGCAGATAATTAGTGCCTTATATCGTGTAAATGGCCGCGTGGTGCCGGCAGAGTAGAATTCGTACCACCCCATGTCTGCCCGTGGGTATCGTACGAGGCGATTAAGGGTTTCCGGTAGGTGGGCAGCAGCGCCGCCCGTGTTGACAACATAGTCCAAAATACAAACTGCGGTCACCAACCCGCCTGCCCAGCATAGTGACTATGGGCAAATACCCCCCATGGCAGTCTTGTGGCGTGCCCTGGGGGAGGCCTACGTCCAGCAGTGGACTGCAATAGGCTGATGATGATGATCGTGTAAATGTGCCCGAAATTTTATATTTGTGCCTCCAACGGCTTCAGAGTTATTTAAGGAAAACTGATTCTGCTGCACGAACGTTCGCCCAGCAATTTTTTTTTTAATTCATGGATCTAGCTGTATATTAAATATGCTAAATCATAGCTTAAATACGAGCATAAATGTACCGTGAAAGCCAAATTTGTGCCTTTAAACATTTCAGAGATATTTGGTTTTTTGCTGGGCGAACGTTTTGGCGATTGCTATATAGGTATCGGAAACGGTTAACCGCACAGTCGTGATTTCTTGTTTACAGATACTGTAAATTTGTGCATATTTGTACCGGAATTTTCATTAACGTGACTAGCATGGTTCAGGAGCTATTACTTTATTTCCTAGAAAATGGAAAAATGCTCTGGCTCTCGAACGAACAAGACCGAAGACTTCGCGTTAGTGCCGACTGGTATCCATTATATATTCACACGATCCTGTAAAGTTTCGCCGGCCTACTAAATATTATTGGCGAGTTCTTAACGATTTTGTCTTTTTTTGAGGTTATCTTGAGTGAAATTACTTAGAATACGAAAACAATAGTTTTCTATGAGCTAGCTTATTACATGCTTTTACAATAATTTGAGCGCTATTTTAAGAATACGTGTGCAAAAAATCATGTATGTATACCCATTACTTTAGACAATAATGATAAAAAACCATTCGATATATTAAATTAACATTACAAATAAATAAAAACTGCACCCTTAATCCACGAACATAGAGTGTTAATTACAATAACCCGAGCGGCAGACTCAAGAACAAATTACTAAAGGGTACAATAAACTGTGTTTGCATAAACTGTGTGTGTGCATGCGTGGAGCACAACTATCAGTCCGAGTTGAATATTGTATTTAGTTATCGATTTGTAGATCATGTTGGCAAATACTTACCATTATATTGGTATGAAAAGGTTTGCTCGTTAGGATTTAGCAAACAAACAAACCAACAAATTATTTATTTGAAAAAGAGCCAAAGATTATTTTCTTACATAACAGGGGATACTTTTAGGATTATCATCAGATAAAAAAAACATATACTTTCTACTTAATTATTTATTGAAAAGAGCAATGTAATAATATTATACTAAAATAATACTCAATCAAAAGAGCGCAAAAGATTTTTTTTTTTATGACAATTCCACTTTTGTACGCAACGTTCTCCAAACACTAAATGATACCATGACGATTTATGAAGGACAGCTTGAAGTATCGTGCGGCCGCTTTTTAATGTTCATTCGAATTTGGTCGGGTAATCTACCAAAAATATTTCGAATGGTTTTTTATCATTATTGTCTAAAACAATGGGTATACATACATGATTTTTTGCATACGTATTCTTAAATTATTTAAATGCGCTAAAAAGAAAAAATAAACTTTTACACTAAAACTTTTACGGTTAATTTATAACGTCATTTCAAATTTAACACATTTGACACAATTTATCCCAACTAATATTATAAATGCGAAAGTAACTCTGTCTGTCTGTCTGTCTGTTACGCTTTCCCGCTTAAACCTCGCAACCGATTTTGATGAAATTTGGTACAGACAATCTTTAGACCTTGAGACAGAACATAGGCTACTTTTTATTTCGAAAAAAAGGGATGAAGGGGTTGAAATAGAGGTTGAAAGTTTGTATGGGATTTCTTAATTTTAAAAGATAAAACCATGAAACTTTATATTTAAGCACTTGATAAGAAATCATTAAACATTTGTTCTAGCATTTTTGAAATTTCGACCAGCTAAGGGGTGAAATAAGGGTTGAAAGTTAGTATGCAAGTTCGTCAAATATCACGTCATAAGAAACAAAAAATCGTTTGTTCTAGCATTTTGAAATTTTTACCAGTTTGGGGGTGAAATAAATTTTGTTTTTTCTGTAGTCCACGCGGACGGAGTCGCGGGCGTCCACTAGTATGTTATAAAAGCTTGTCGCGACATTTAAGTAGGTACTCGTATTTACGTTCTTACTTTTAAATGTTTATTAGGCAGCATCTTTGTGTTGATGTTTCAGATTTTCCCATATTGTTCCCACGCATATCGAAGAAATATCCGTCGACCCTTCCAGAGCTTCGTGTAGAAGAGTAAGAGAGTAATATACAACAGGGTTCGCCCCGGTGCCCCGAGGTGGTATGTTCACGACATCATGTCATCATGCCACTCACCTTGACTTATTAAAAATTTAAAACTAAGAAAGTAAATACGAGTACTTAAATGTCGCGACAAGCTTTTATAACATATAAATTGTGTCAAATGTGTTAAATTTGAAATGACGTTATAAATTAACAGTAAAAGTTTTAGTGTAAAAGTTTATTTTTTATTTTTAGCGCATTTAAATAAAAGCTTGTTTTTAAAAAGGTTTTTTTACCTAAATTTTATTTTATACTTTTTAGTTTTCACCTGGTAAGTTCCTAAGTCTGTTCATCTCATTCAACGCATCATTATTGCAAGGTCGGTTGCCAGTTAATTTTGAACAGTGCAGCTCTTCAATGAGGAGCCCTTCTAATGACTTCACCCTACTCAATTGCTTAAAAATATCTGTTTCAAAATAGATTTTCAAGTTTTAGAAGTCCGCCATATTGGATTAAGAGTGACGTCACATTTTTTTCGAGTTACTCTCAGCTAGCTCTTTAATTTGATACCCATATTGTAGGAATGCATTAAAAATAATTGGTCCGCCATTGTGGGTATGCCGCCATGTTGGATTTAGAATGACGTCACACTGTTAATCATGCATTGTCATCCGAACTGAACGTGCTTACCAAATTTCAGCCCAATCGGTTGAGGGCAAGTGCCTTAAAATTGAGTTGTAAGATTTCACCCGAACAAATATACATTGCAAGTTAAATAAAAGCTTGTAAAAAATATCGCTCAAATTATTGTAGAAGCAAATAAGCCAGCTCACAGAAAACTAGTGTGTTCGTATTCTAAGTAATTTCACTCAAGATAATCTCAAAAAAAAGACCAAATCGTTAAGAAGTTGCCAATAATATGTAGTAGGCCGGCGAAACTTTACAGGATCATGGATACCAGTCGGCACTAACGCGAAGTCTTTGGTCTTGTTCGTTCGAGAGCCAGAGCATTTTTCCATTTTCTAGGAAATAAAGTAATAGCTCCTGAACCATGCTAGTCACGTTAATGAAAATTCTGGCACAAATATACACAAATTTACAGTATCTGTATACAAGAAATCACGACTGTGCGGTTAACCGTTTTCGATATATAGCAATCGCCATAACGTTCGCCCAGCAAAAAACTAAATATCTCTGAAATGTTCAGATGCACAAATTTGGCTTTCACGGCACATTTAGGTATGCTCGTATTTAAGTTATGTTTTTGCATATTTTATATACAGCTAGACCCATCAATTAAAAAAAATTGCTGGGCGAACGTTCGTGCAGCAGAATCAGTTTTTCTTAAATAACTCTGAAGCCGTTGGAGGCACAAATATAAAATTTCGGGCACATTTACACGATATAAGGCACTAATTATCTGCATAATTCAATTCTTGAAAAGGCGATACTTTTAGCTCGCCCAGCACACGTACACAAGTTTCAGGTCTCTCAGATCAGCGGTTTAGGCTGTGCGTTGATTAGCAAATATTCAGGACAAATAATTTCCGGTTTCAGTACAAAACGGTTCTTTTTTCCTTTCTTATTTACAGTTTGTGTAAAAATTGTCACTTAGTTCGTGCCTCGGAAAGCACGTAAAACCGTTGGTCCTGCGCCTGATCTCTCTCCGGTCGTGTCGGCTATCCGTCCCATCGGACTATGAGAGTAACGGAATAGAGAGTGCATCTGTGTTTGCGCACACACTTGTGCACTCAGTGGCGGATTTACAAATTTTCAAGGTATAGGCTGAATAGTTTTTGCCGCCCTTGCCTCAACAATTGTCATATCATACATTATTTTTACAATGCAACAATTTCGTTGAAATTGCACGTAAAATAATTTTTCGGTATATTTAATTTTCTGAAGCTACTAGTGCATGTGAAACACATAATAGTCGATACATAAGATTGAAATCGGTAAAATTATTCACTAAATTTATTCATTATATTCGAATAAAAATCGAAACATTATATACAAACCATCCAGTTCGTAGCCTCCAACCAGTAGTAAGACTGGCATGTATGGGTTGTTAGTGGGAAGAGGGGCATATTTTTTACAATTGCGCTCTTTTCACTCATAAGAAGTGTGGGCAAAGGGCGCAGAGGCGCGAGGCCGATCACTGCTTGAGGGGCGGCGAACTAGCTGTTTTACTCTAGAATATGGAAGTTTGCTACTCTTGGAATGTGCAATGACAAGTGAGAGAGAAAAGTCATCGACAAAATTTGTTGCAGACTTCTATCTGTAAGACATCAGAAAACCGTCATAGAAAAATATTTTTGATTTCTATGAGGTAAAAAAAAAAAAAAAATCGTTCCCCAAATTTGCCGCCCCCAAAATCTGCCGCCCTAGGCTCGAGCCTACTCAGCCTGCTGGTAAATCCGTCACTGTGTGCACTATAATATCTCCTGCGTAACTGGCCAATCTCCGTAGAGATTGGTCGCCTCGGCCGAAATACGGTCGGAGATCATCAGATCATCATGTGGCAGCACAATACTTGTAATTAAGAAGAAAGAAAGAAAGAAGACTTCTACTGAACTCTCATTCATAAATATATTATTATCATTTTTCTCCATGGAAGCATACCTGGGAAGTGTCTGGTTTCCAAAATATTAGGGTCCAAAGTTGAGTAAATGGACTGCGTTTTTCTGCATAACTGCACATTGACGCGTGTAGCAAGATTTTTTCACAAGAAATAATTAATATCTGTCTATGAAAAAACTAGCATAAACACTGGACACTATCGGTGTTATTATAAAAGAATATAAGCGTCATTTAAGCGAAACATTGCCTAAATTTGACGGATATTCTATACATTTTGCTGTCAAATGTCATATTTAAAACGAGTCTAACTTTAGGCGCTCTTTTGTAATAACACTGTATAAATTTCGCCCGATCAAGTAATTAAAAAAAACCAAAAAAATTACATCGTTTCCCACCATATTTTTTTTGGCATAAACTTACTTTATATTTTGATGTATAGAGTACGTACCCTTCGTTAAGGGTGGAAACAAAAAAACATACATATAGAACATGTATATAGAGATGAGTAAGATATTCTAATAATCAACTCCTTTGTAAATTGCGTCTTAATTTACATAATACATTTGGAATATGAAGTACTGACTGATATTTCCCGGAAGATTCTCGAGTTCAGTCTATCTAATAATATCTAATTAGGCGTACCTACTGACGATATTAAAATTTTATGCTCATTATGTAAATTCACCTTAGTTGGCAATTCATGCATAACATAAATCTTGCCCATTATATAAATAAGAAGGAAGTGGGCAAATTATACTTATACTTCACCAGTTTTTAAGGTCCAGGACCAGGTATTAAGTCCCTCGTAGTAAGGAAGGTGTATGCATATCGCTGCTTTGCGGTAACCTAGAATTAGTACCTAGTTGGCATAGATATAAGTGAGCAGGTAAAATAAATCGCTCTTACAGTATACCGAAATCAATGTAAGTAGAAAAAGAACCCACCCCCCAATAGGTTGACTGTAAACAGATTAGGGTTCCTCCGGCCGCAAGCCGCAGACAAACCGAAACTCTCAGTTAGCGATGTAGAATTAATTCTAACCTTAAGCCGAGCTGGTTCACTCTTCCGAACTTCTATCCATTACCAACGTCGGAATTGAATTGTTAAATACTGGTAATTTACTCCAATTTTACTCAAAGTTGACTCCGAAACTTTTTGAAGCCTTTTTGAGTGGTTTAATATTTAGTTGCGCGTCTATCTATACATGTAACGGATCGATGTTTGTGCACGCTAATCTCAGAAACGGCTGGACTGATTTCGATGCAGTTTCCAGGAATATATTGTGACAGGCCCCACTTAACATATAGGCTACTTTTTATCTCGGGAAAATGTTTTCATCCTAGATAATTTCGACATTTTCTTTTTTCTGCGTTCACTAGTCTCAACTAAGACTGTAATTACGTAATACATATTTTTAGAATATAACGTACAGCTGTTGCCCTCTACTTGAATCGTGTGGACTACAGAATGTAGCATATATGTCCTTTCCCGTTGCAAAATTTCAAGAAGATTGGTTGGAGAATGATTTTTGGAATTTTTGTCTGTTTGTCGGTTTGTCTGTGCGTTTGTGCACGCTAATCTCAGAAACGGCTGAACCGATTTCGATGCAGTTTTCAGGAATATATTATGACAAGTTCCACTTAACATATAGGCTACTTTTTATCCCGGAAAAATGTTTTTTTCCCCGGATAAGTTCGACATTTTGATTTTTCTGTAGTCCACGCGGCCGGAGTCGCGGGCGTCCACTAGTATTCAATATATTTTAAGGAAATAAAAGTATGAAAAAATCTTTCAATGAAACATTTCCAATTCAATACGTTTGGACACAATGCAAAAGTAGGTAGATATCTAAACTCGTACTACGCGAGATGCAAACTTAGCTTGGTTGGGCTATACCTACGTATGCTGCGTTAAAATATTTCCCCATTGTTGAACGGAAACAATGTGGTTTGTTTGTATTGTGTGAGCCAAAGTTTTAGCACAGAATATTGTAGCAGTGTGTGCAATTAGCTTGGGTGCGTATTTCACACAAATAAATGGTTTTATTTATACAAAAAAATTCTAAGTCCAATCTCAATCAATCAGTCGATAGTATGAAGAATTCCGAAACAACTCAGGAATGTCTACAATCTTGAAGAATAAAAATGTGATTTCGAGTCTCAAATTTTGGAAATAGGATCTCTATTGTGGGCTATTTACATAGCTTTTCGCTTAACATGCCCTTTCTGTTACACTCTGTATATAAGATGTCATCTTAAACCTAGGAGTAAAGTTACGCCGTCTCTATTCCACGTTTATCAATAATACAGCTTAGCTATATACACATAAGAAATAACATAAGTAACCTTCTTTGTTCCTCTGCAGTCCTGAGGGTACCTAGAAGGCCGTAACCATGAAGTATGAATAAAGGAAGTGTTATAACAAAGTTAGTTAAAGAAAACTATTAGATGCCCGCGACTTCGTGAACTAAAATTGGCATAAATTATGTGTTATTTAAATGTAATAGCTGATCGCTCATAAAGTTCGTATCACGCAACATCAATCTAAAGTATTTTGACATTTTAAACTAAAAATACTATAATTAACGCTATCGTTTTGATATGGCATTGTACCATACACCCAAGGATATAATTCGGTGTTGCGAGTGTGATGGGGGATGGAGACCCTTTTTTTTTTCCGGGGGGGGGGGGGAAAATGCATTACGCCTACCACCCGGGCGCAGGGGGTACCCGAGTGGTTATGTGGGACTCCCGTATAGGCTAATGAGACCCACGGTATACCCACTAAAAACCCCCCCCCATCTTCCTCCTCGCCGCCTTGTAACGGGGTTACGGGAACGCTTTCGCACACATCCGCGACCCCGCCGGCGGCAGCCGCCCGCAAGCGGCTCCATCGCGATAGCCCGAAGGCCCTCCACGATGGGCGCACCAGATGGTAAGGTGCCCTTCCCTCCTCGGCCTCCACTAGTACTGTAGCAGACTCCCCCCGAGTCTGCTACTGGGAGGCCATGGATACCAGATGACTGGTACCCGGTGGCAGATCAGGTCTGTGGTTCTGCCACCGACCACACCTCGGCCGCAGAGGATAGGGCAAGCGGCGCACCGCAATACCGACATGCCTCTTCCTCTGCGGCCCCACCACTGCCGTTTCGATGGAACGGCCCCGCCAGCTCGCAGGGGGTAGGGAGAGTGGCGCACCGTAATACCAACACGCCTCTTCCCCTGCGATCCCTCCACGGCCGCAGAAGATAGGGAGAACGGCGCACCGTAATACCGGCACTCCTCTTCTTCTGCGGTCCCACCTCCACGAGCGTCCGCAGCGGACTTGTTCAGCCCGCTGGGAGCGACTTCCTCGGGCCAGCCGGCGGCCCAAACAGGTCGGCCCTGGTTGCCTCTTAGCTTTACCGTGGGTGACCAGTCCACGGTTACTAAGCCCCCCCGCCCCGACAAGGCGGGCAACCATCGGGGGGGGGGGGATGGAGACCCTGGACGCAGACAAATGGTATATCATAATTATTACGTAGGCAACAATAGTGGTTACTTTGATCATCACAACTCCTTCTGATTTTGCTTCGTGGCCGTAACTTACATTTTTAATAAACCGTCCTCTTAGCAGAACTGAGCTGAATAAGTAATACGCCCAAATCTGTGTTGATCAAAGTTAGTTACTATACTGGGCTTTGCTTACCGAATTTTAATACAAATAAGAGTAAAGTTGAAGGTCAATGTAAATTTGTTAACTTTACAAAACAAGATCATAGGCTACATTAATGAAATCGCTAAAACTATTCCCTTATTCGTTGTCTTCTCCATTTTTATATGAACAGTCGTAGACAGGTTAAAGTTCCTCTTGCTGGAACAGAATAGTAGCGTCAAGAGTCATCTTCCCTGGATTCACTTGGGCACGCACAGAATATTCCAATAAAATATGTACTGCTATTTTTCAGAGGAATCTAACGGCAATCCTATAAGATTACTAGAAGACCCTTTAATCGTTTACTTATCTTGTATCTTTACATATATATTTTTTGTTAACGACTTACTAACCTTTGTTTAGAATTAGAACCCACCAAATAATATCGCAAGGATCATAGTGTAAAACTAGGTTAATGTGAATAATGCGCATAGTTACTGCTTTATTTATTTAGATATTGCCAAAAAAACTGATATATTGTTATGCGGGCATCATTAGCGTATGTATACAATATCATAGAATAATGATCTACAAACTGAGCTCAGAATAACGACGTAAGATATTCCCATCTATTATGTCTGGAATACACGAAGTTAGATGTTTAAGCTAGAATCGCAAGCAGTATTTAGTACGATAGCTTTGAATATAAAGCATTTCGCTTGAAAGCTATGAGTTGTAGAGATAGAAGGATTCATAAACAAATGATAATGTGTTCAAGAGATACAAATAATTATTAGAATATTTAGTAATTAAAAATAAGCTCAGTGGTTAGAGCACTGACACGCGGAATGCAGAGGTCGTGGGTTCGATTCCCACCCGGGTGAGGAATTTTTTCCATTTCTTTATTAATAATTTTATAATTAAAAATAAAGCAAATAAAAAAAATACCACGTATAAGATTCAAACACTTAATACGTGTAGAATCTTAAAAAGACTTATCATTAAAACAATTGTGAATTAAAATAAAAGTCCCAACCTAATCCGAGTAGTCACAAAATGATAAGTACATGTACTTATATTTTTCTCTCTTGTCGCTGTCGTCATAGTAGAATGAGTGGGAAGTAGGCTATCTCTGGCCCAATCCGCGACATAATTACCTACCATACATGCCTGCCTCAGGGTTGTCACTTTTAGCTAAATATTAATCGATATATTAATAAATATGAATCGATGAATTATTTAGACAGCCAAACACACAGCAATAAGTTCTCTTGCGATTATCACACATTTTTCGTTTATTTATCGGTCCGCGTGGATTATAGAAAAATCAAAATTTCGAAATTATTCGGGATAAAAAGTACTCTATGTCCTTTCTCATGTTCTACCTACAAAATTTCATTTACATCGGTTCAGTAGTTAAAGCTTGAAAGCGAGACAGACAGACAGTCGGAGTTACTTTCCCACGGCTTCGCACGGGTGCAACGCTAATACTATACATATAAACCTTCTTCTTGAATTACTCTATTCTATCTATTTAAAGAAACCGCATCGAAATCCATTGCGTAGATCTAAGCATACATAGGGATGGACAGACAACGCAACAGAACACAAAACGATGATTTTTGGATTTTTATCTGTTTGTCCGTTTGTCGGTTTGTCTGTTTGTCTGTGCGTTTGTGCACGCTAATCTCAGAAACGGTTGAACCGATTTCGATGCAGTTTTCAGGAATATATTGTGACAGGTCCCACATAATTACACATTAACATATAGGCTACTTTTCATCCCGGGAAAATGTTTTTATCCCGGATAATTTCGATATTTTGTTTTTTTCTATAGTCCACGCGGACGGAGTCGCGGGCGTCCACTAGTACATACATATAATCACGCCTTTGTCCCTTACGGGGTAGGCAGAGCACCAAGGGCCGATAGAACTACATGGTGCCACTTCTAACCAATTTTGAGGGTATAGTTGAAATGTACAAGTTCGGTTAGTAGTGAAAGGTGGTCAGCCCATCGCCTTCAAAACACCAAGACCCTCTTGTCCCTCTACTGACTATGCTAAATATATCTTGCTGTCCTAGCCGGAACGCCTAGCACCGTGTACATCATTCATAACAACCTCATGTCAAAGTTCGAGATCACGGCGGCGGCGCGGCGTGATCTAGTTACGAGTTATAAATTCCGTGCGGAGTGAGTTACATGGCTAACTTTGTGCGGAGCCTGTCGAATCTACATCATTGTTATAACTCGGAAATTGTGTAATTAATACATACATCTACAGGGTGTAACAAAAAGGGTATGTTAAGCGAAAAGCTACATAAATAGCCCACTGTAGAGAACCTATCCACAAAATTTGAGACTCGAAATCACATGTTTATTTTTCAAGATTGTATGAAAATTCCTGAGATATTTAAAAATTCTCCATACTATTGGGAATAATTTTTTTTAAACGAAAAACCGACTTCCTCCCAAAACTCGAACTTACTAAAGTAAAATTTTACTAAAGGGCAAATATATATTGCGTTAAGCCGTGTACGAAGTTTAGGAGGCATAATATTGTCAGATTTATAGCCAGCAAATGATTAAATAAGCCACATGACAAAAGAGAAAAAGGACTAGGCTTCGAAACTTTACGTCTGACAATATGATGATGATGATGATGATAATGATGACCTCCGACCGATTTCGGTCATGGCGACCACTTCTACTCCTAGATATTACTAAGTTGGCGTTCATGCTGAATCGGAGGCACTTGAGGTGGAATCGATCCAGAGTGCGTATGTGGCGACGGTACATGCACCACGCCTCGGAGGAATATAAGAGATTTGGCAGCACAACAGCCATGTATACTCTTATTTAAGCAACATATAATTACACTCCTTCTTCCTGCCCTGTTCCCAATCATTTGGGGTCGATGCAATATGTAGGTACTCTTCTTTCATTCATCCCTATTATCCGTCATCTCGTTATTCTCATGTCTACCTCTTCCTCTATAACCATCTTACTTCGGACACGGATTAACGCAACATACAATTTCACGACTTAACACAATTATCTTCATCTTCATAAGCCTATTGCAGTCCACTACTGGACGTAGGTCTCCCCCTGCCATAGGGGGATTTTGTTACCAAAAAGTTCCACTATCTGTTTTTCGGCAGCTCCATCATCAGACCCTCGTTTCCTTTATATTATGTGTAGCTGACCAAAATTCTCTATAAACATCTAAAAACGGACTACTCGTGCCCTTTATATTTGAGGATATCCCTAGATTCCTTAAAGATTCCATCATCAGATATTATGTTCTATATGTAGGTGATCAAAACGCTCAGTAAAAGTATAAAAACAGACTACATGTGCCTACAATATTTGAGGATTGCCCTCGATTTTTCCAAGATCCCATCATCAGATCCTGATGTGGTGAATATGGGACCAACCTGGAAGTATACCATGACCAATTATAAAAAAAATTGAAATCGGTTCATAAACGGCAATGTTCTGAGGTAACACACATAAAAAAAATAAAAAAACATACAGACGAATTGATAACCTCTCTTTTTGAAGTCGGTTAATAATTAAAAAATAAACATGTGATTTCGAGTCTCAAATTTTGTGGATAGATTCTCTACAGAGGGCTATTTACGTAGCTTTTCGCTTAACATACCATATTTGTTACACCTGTATAATATTGTACACTTTTGCTATTATTCCTGTAATAATTATTTAAGGGTCAGCACAATGGCTTTAGTTTAGATAATAAACAGTGATATAACTAAAGAATTTAAATATTGTTTAAGTGTATTATTGTTTAATTTAACAGAAATATATGTGAAATTGCTTATGGACTTTTATCTATACATATAATAAAATTGTAACGGATCGATGTTTGTGCACGCTAATCTCAGAAACGGCTGAATCGATTTCGATGCAATTTTTAGGAATATATTGTGATAGATCCCACTTAACATATAGGCTACTTTTTATCCCGTAAACGTTTTCATTCCTGATAATTTCGACATTTTGTTTTTTCTGCAGTCCACGTGGACGGAATCCACTAGTTTCTAAATAAAACCATCTCTACAAACTACGAAACCCGTTCAGGATTAAACCAATTTAATGAGCCTCGCTTAATGCCCTTCGGCTAAGTGGAATAAATATTTGATGAGCCTTCAGGTACATAAGGGTATTTTTGTTTATTGGGTATAACCTATACTCGACATGTTCCATCAATTTTCCTGTAGCTATTTTTGTCGAATATACCTGTCATATTTCGTCATTATGTGTCAAGTGGTTTGGGTAAAAATTCGGAACTCCAGTTGTCCAGTTCCCGTGGGAATTACGGGAAATCCGTTCTTTGTTCTACCGAATATATCTATCGTATGTTATTCTCTTGTCATGTGATTTTCGTAATGATTGAAATTCCTGTTTGTGCCGTTCCCATGGGACTTTCGGGAAACCCGTTCTTAATAGTCTTTTACACCCCCTAATAAACATACACACCAAATTTCATCTGTGTACGTCAAACGGTTTATTTTTATACTTATTGAATAAGCTTTTGTTCCACTGTACCAGTGAAAATTTCGGTAAAAATTTGGAATTCCTGACGAACATAAACACCAAAAAGGAGTGGGTGTAATTTACTTGTGAAAAAAATTTATTTGTATATGTCCGTTTCTTCGTGGGGTCATGTAGGTATGTTGTTTTCGCAATTCTTTTTGATTTTGACTAATTTTACACTCATTTTTGAGGATTTTCCCGACGTTTCCATTGATCATCGTTATCATCCATCATAAATTCAGAAATAATCCGTACTAAAAACAATGGCTGTATGGATGCTGTATTCCTCATGCTCTTTCTTCGGGATAAACCTTTTTAGTATGTCAAATTTTTATAACATATTTACTGTATCTAAATTTGGCAACAATCGGCGGGTTAGAAGAGCGGAAGATGCGGGATTTTTGACTCGTTTTTGCTTCACTAACCGGAATACATCTGTCATTGATGACTCCTTCTGGGGACTTGTTATTCTATGGTACATGTCAAACTTATACCTCCATGCGTCAAATTGTATTTTTTTTGTATTTCATTCATATTTATTCCAGCCCAGTGGAAATTATGATGTCCGGGTCCAATAAGGATTCTAACGGTGAAAGAATTTTTGAAATTGGTCCAGTAGTTTCGAAGCCTATTCGCTAAACAAACAAACAATCAAAGTTTACCTCTTTATAATATTAGTACAGATAAAAGGAGGAGAGTTGACGATAGGTCGCCGGCTGCCAAAGTAAACAAAATATCTCCCAATAAATAATAGTAAAAAAATATTATAATTAAATGCCTCCCTTATTAGTTCCTCATTAAATATCAGAATTATGGGACATCAAAATTAGTTTAAAACTTGATTCGCAGTAAATGTAATACCTAAGTATTGTATAAAATTATGTTATTGTCAAAGTACTATTCATTGTTCTAGCATAATATTGTTTGTACAATACAAAATGTCCAACTTTCGTTAAACTGAATTCAAAATTTTGTTTACTACAGTTTAAAGTGAAAATGTTATGTAAAAGTTTAATGCCGGTATTTTAGCGCGTTGCGGTGTTAGTTACAAAATAATGTGGTATATTCGAAATAATGTTTGTTCTATGAAAACTAGATCGTAACTATGTTGTACAGGGTGTAAGAGAAGAGATTTAATAGAAACTATGAAAAAGCCCACTAAGAAAACTATAATCACGCCTTTATCCCTTACGGGGTAGGCAGAGCACCAAGGGCCGATAGAACCACATGGTGCCACTTCTGACATATTTTGAGGGTATAGTTGAGATGTACAAGTTCAGTTAGTAGTGACAGGTGATCCAGGTAGCCCATCGCCTACAAAATATCAAAACCCCCTTGTCCCTCTACTGACTTGTACGTACAGTATGCCCGAGAAGAGAAGCAGCTGTAGTATAATATGTTTTTTTTACTCCCAGAGCAGCATAACTATTACACCTTTTATAATGCAGGTCTTATGAAATAGCATGAAAAACTTGCGTAGCTATGATTATGACTATTATGGTAATGCACGTAATGTGAGTCTAGTCTGCCTTAGATACCTGTTTTCATATGGATCACATGTTGCGTCCCGTTATTGAGTTAACCCTGTCCTGCATCAGGTACAAGGTTCGGAGTCCAGGGACGACGTCCGACAGGAGCCGGGCGTAATTTCCGGCGTTACGTCTTTAGTGAATGTCGATAGGACACACTATAGTGAAGTTACGCTGCCGGCAAAATTAAGACTGGATAACTATGATATCTAGAAGAGAATAATAAAATACATTTTCGATTAGTAAATCTATGTTTTGATTGATATACGCAGTTTAGATTTTTCTGTGCTGTGGCACCACATTTTTCACAAGCTTTTTCATAGGCTAAAATTATTAAAATATAACATTTTAGGGTCGGTTCATATCTGACGGAACATGCGTCGCGTATTATCGGTCGCGACCCGCCAGAACAAACACACTCGACCGTTCACACTCAACCAAAGATACGTTAGTGCGTCGAGCGTACAGCGTCTATTGTTAATTGATACGCTCGACGCATCGTCCGTCAGATATGAACCGACCCTTAACCAGAATTTTCATAACCCTAATCTCGCTTCAACATACCTCAGGGTGGATATGGGATATTAACAAAACATCTACTATTAAACTAAACGCCATAATAATAGTCCCATTACATATGTGTCTACGTCTACGTACCAAGCGGTAAAACTCAGCATATTTTTAGCATAGTGTGGCAGATTTACTAATGCCGATTGAGATTATAGTCGTTACTCCGTACTGACTGATACCTTAAGTTTATATGACTGTCCTTACTGCCCCTCGTCATGAAAATGGAAGGTCTTAAAGGAATTTAAGTGTCTACACATACGTTGATAACAATGGTACAAATGTAAAAGTAAGGGATAGACTAGACTGCTATTTTTATTTCTTTTAAATCCAAACTCCAATTAATTTTCTTTAGAATTTGGGCATTAACACCCTACATCCACATATGATTGGGGTGCACCACAGGTAGACGAGGATGACTTAGGTCCTTAAAGTACCAAAACCGAACTAAAAATCCACCTCACCTATTATATTTTTTGCTAGCGGCTACCCGCAATCGAAAAGGAATTTCGGGAATAAAAGTAGCTAAGTTACTCCTTATTACATGAGCTACCTGCCAGTGAAAGTTCCCTCACAATAGATCCAGCCGTTTCAGAATTTAGTCGGAGAGAACTCAAAGAAAAAAATATTTTTTTAATGTAAAAAGACACTCCAATTTAATAAATCTGTATAGATTTATTGTATGTTTGCGGAATCATCCCATTAGGGCGTGATTGTACGTAGAGTAAAATTATGTTTTAGAAATTTAATCCTAATGAGGAAAGTATATCGATTTCATGTTTGACACATAATATTATTTTCAAACCATATCAGCATGTGCCTGGCTGCCAGTTACACCCCGTATGGGGGCGGTGAGTGAAAGCTGCCTGTCGTTTTGGAACCGGCTCGCATCACCGAGTTATGCCTGCATTACCTTCAAGCCAACTTGATAACGTTGACTAGTGCATCGTTGATTCCAACATCAATCACACGCATACATACATAGACACGGCTGTGTGAAATGGGGTAGTCAGAACTGCATGATCTCACTGCAACGCTTAGCATTGCAAGGACAGAGGTAAATGATCAGTGACGAGTTGCTAGCTTATCACCTGAGGGAATGCCCGTGTTCCTTAGTTGACACGAACGACATCGGAAGGAGATGCAGCTGATATAATTCTAATGAAGAGATGCGCAGGAGGGTAAAGTTACCATTAAATGCTAATGTTATACTAAAATCAATAGATCTATAAAAATGTTTGCCTCAAATAGGAATTAAACTATGTACATGGCTTAATGACTTTAACCGCTACAATAACAGTTATGTATATTGAAATTATACATAATACCTATTAGGTAGATTCGATTAGTTAATATGAAATCTCTCAAATCATTCCTTTCTCAAAGTTAAATTACTAATCCAGAAAATCGTGAGTTACATTTGTTAATTCCATCAATGTGTCAGCACCTTTACTCAGACGTCGACAAATTAGTTGCACAGTGTTGTCGGGATCAGACAGTTTACTTCGAGTTTTCACTACTTAATCGACTTTGACTGATGGGGCCGTTGCTGTCTGAAGCCAGACAGCCTGTGATACTTTCGTATTGATAAATTTTATTGTGGATATTAATTAATGATTTTTAATAAGTATGTATTTTAGTGAAACTATATCTTATGTTGTACCTACATATAAAACCGCGGAATTACTATGCCATGATTATCTATCACACGCTTTTTCTATGATTACCGCGTGGTGCCGGCAGAGTAGAATTTGTACCACCCCTGTCTGCCCGTGGGTATCGTACGAGGCGATTAAGGGTTTTCGGGGGGGTGGGCAGCAGCGCCTCCCGTACTGACAACATAGTCCGAAAATCACACTGCGGTCACCAACCCGCCTGCTCAGCGTGGTGGGTGACTATGGGCAAAACCCCCCTGTGGCAGTAGTCTTGTGGCGTGCACTGGGGGATGCCTACGTCCAGCAGTGGACTGCAATAGGCTGAAGAAGAAGAAGTCCCGATTTTTTTAATGGACAGATTGCCAGGATACAGTTGTAAAGTTTGTAGTTTAAGAGTAAGACAGCATCAAATTTATTCTACATTTGAGAAATTGGCTCTTACATGATCAACGATATCTAATTGTAGGTACAACTTTGCTTTCAAAACATTTTTGAAAAGTACTTACATAGTTTGCGTCTATTGTCTCGCCCGTGTTTTCACAGGTTTTCTTACCTTCATACGTGTAATAATTTTAACAAATGAAAATTGTGCAGCCTTTGCTATTCTTCCTAATTACGAGCACAAGGCCCACGTGCCGCAGCGTGTAATTATACTTCAGTTAGTAATTTATATCTTTATTTCTCGCTAACTCGGGCGCGCTTATAGAATAAGTAATGAACTCCACTCGGATCTTTTTAATTTCCTGAAAATGTTCAACTGTAATATTGTTTCTTTGTTCACTACGTTTGTGTCTTGTGATTTTATTAGTGCTTTTAGTGCAAAGAGGATTTATGTCTTTTTTAACCGACTTCAAAAAGAGAGGTTATCAATTCGTCTGTATGTTTTTTTTTTTATTATTATTTTTTTTTTTTTTTTTATGTGTGTTACCTCAGAACTCCGTCATTTATGAACCGATTTCAAATTTTTTTTTATAGTTGGTCATGGTATACTTCCAGGTTGGTCCCATATTCACCATATTCAGGATCTGATGATGGGATCTTGGAGAAATCGAGGGCAATCCTCGAATATTGTAGGCACATGTAGTCTGTTTTTATACTTTTACTGAGCGTTTTGGTCACCTACATATAAAACATAACATCTGATGATGGAATCTCTAAGGAATCTAGGGATATCCTCAAATATAAAAGGCACGAGTAGTCCGTTTTTAGATTTTTATAGAGAATTTTGGTCAGCTACACATAATATAAAGGAAACGAGGGTCTGATGATGGAGCCGCCGAAAAACAGATAGTGGAACTTTTTAGTAACAAAATCCCCCTATGGCAGGGGGGCCTACGTCCAGTAATGGACTGCAATAGGCTTATGAAGATGAAGATAATTGTGTTAAGTCATGAAATTATATGTTGCGTTAAGCCGTGTCCGAAGTAAGATGGTTATAGAGAAAGAGGTAGAAATGAGAATAACGAGATGACGGATAATAGGGATGAATGAAAAAAGAGTACCTACATATTGCACCGACCCCAAATGATTGGGAACAGGGCAGGAAGAAGGAGTGTAATTATATGTTGCTCAAATAAGTGTGTACATGGCTGTTGTGCTGCCAAATCTCTTATATTCCTCCAAGGCGTGGTGCATGTACCGTCGCCACATACGCACTCTGGATCGATTCCACCTCAAGTGCCTCCGATTCATCATGAGAATCAGATGGTCCAACCGAGTGCGTAATACCGAAGTATTGCGAAGAGCCAATGTAAGTGGCATTGAGGCCTACTTAATGCGTCGGCAGCTTCGGTGGTGCGGTCATGTGTCTCGTATGGCGGAGGAGAGATTGGCTAAGCGCATCTTCTTTTCTGAACTGGAGGAGGGCAAGCGGAAACGCGGCGGGCAACTCCTCAGAGACAAAAATGTTCAGAAAAGACATATGAAGAGATGCAATATAGATCCATCTAAATGGGAAGTTTTGTCAGCACAACGACCAGAGTGGCGCAGGACGGTAATAAAGCAAGTACACGAGTTCGAGGAGCAGCGTCAAGCTGACCTTGACGTGATGAACTTAAGACTCGTCCTCCTGCTGCCATTATCTATAATACAATAATGGTGCACTAACCTGTCCTCTGTGTGCGCGGGCGTTCAGGGCGAAGATTGGCTATGTAAATGTAAGCCATCTCCGAGCGCATGAACGCCAACTTAGTAATATCTAGGAGTAGAAGTGGTCGCCATGACCGAAATTGGTCGGAGGTCATCATTATCATCATAATCATCATATTTTCAGACGTAAAGTTTCGAAGCCTAGTCCTTTTTCTCTTTTGTCATGTGGCCTATTTTATATTATATAATATATATAAAAATTATATAAATCTGACAAAATTATGCCTCTTAAACTTCGTACACGGCTTAACGCAATATACCTATATATTTGCCCTTTAGTAAAATTTTACTTTGGTAAGCTCGAGTTTTGGGAGGAAGTCGGTTTTTCGTTTTAAAAAAATTATATTCACTTGTTGTGGAAAGAATTTTTTGTTTGAAAGTTGTGACAGACTGTATATTTTTCTGCTTTTGCAAAATGCATTTTTGAAAAATTTGGTTTCTAGGTAATATTCCTTACTGTAATATATTCCTTACATAATTGTTCAAATATAACTTAATATTATACCAGCCGTCAAAAGAGGCAACAATAACATAACAAATTCATGTAGAACACGTGAAATGCAACGTGCACATTATCTAGCTAATCTAATAAACTAACGTTTTTTTTTACGTTGAATATAGCCACATAGCTCCACCTAGCATTTATCACAGCCGTAATGAAAATGGCTAGTATTAAAAGCGATGCGTGGAAACGTAAGATCCATTGGCCCATTTCCACCACTTTTGTACGGTCTATCTTCATTTATAGAACATCGTTCGGTGAAATTCGTGTTTAATGGTCCTTCGTTTTCCCAAAGGTAACTTGTAACTCAATGTAATTTTAACATCTCAAGTCTTTTATTATGTTGAAGTACCAAGAAATGTGTGCGTGCACGTAAGCGTAAACGTACGCGTACCTCTGAGTTGTAATGTATCGAACTGTATAGGCATAGGCAGACCGGATGCGTATGCGTAGACGTAAGCATAGACGTCAAGCGGTGACAGTTCGTCGCATCGAGGTACGTGTACGTCTACGCTTACGTGCTTAATTCTATCTCATTTCAATTATCTATATCTCACTTCTATAGGTAAAGTTAAATAATACTAGCGGACGCCCACGACTTTGTCTGTGTAAACTTTAGATATCTTGTTATTTTCGTTACTATAGGAATTTCGGGAAACAATTTTTTAGCGGATGTCTCCTAGTCATAATCCATCTTCCTACTTTTTATCTTCATTACTCACGTAGTTTTCGAGATTTGGTTACCATACTTGCTTAACGCCTTACCTGCGTCTATCAGAATGGAAACACATAAAAACAAATTTAAAAAATCACTACACTCCTATCTGCTTAACAGTATATAAACTCAAATTCTTGTATTATTTATTAAACTCAATTTCTTAGCCTTTTATACTTCAGAATAATTATTTAATAATTAGTTAACTATCGTACTTTAATATACTCATATATAATAATTGTCATCCGTTTCACAGAATAGTCCCTGGGCCTGATTTTAGAACTAACATTTTTAGTATGCAGTAAAACAAAGAATGCGGTCATGCACATAGTAACGGGCGCCATCTTCCATGGGAGCTATACGGTGAAACGCACTCTAGTACATAGTATTTAATATTAATCACGGATCCCACAGTCAAACGGCGCAAGCAGTTTTGTGGGACGTTGTACCTAATTTTAAGTCCTAGAATATTTAAAGAATAATAAATAAATAAAATAAATAAATAAAATGAGTGAGTGGGTAAGTGATCTTTATTATGAATAAGAAAATATTTCTTCGGCAAAATAATATACACAACATAACACAAATTATTAAAAAAATATCTGAAAAGGTACCTAGCTCAGCCTGATGCCGTAGGCCAGTAGCTGGTCTGCAGCGCTGGTTTTTAGCTACACCCGTATAAGGGTGATCCAGATGGGAAACATATAACAAATTATATAGATTGCGTTCATTTTTAGGTACAAGAAAATTTTGTAGCATAAAAAAGACTAAACACCGTATAAATCACTCACTTTCTACACAAAAAAACAGGTATGTGTACCGCAAGGGATGCCCCCGATTATCTACAAAGAGGCTGTATCTCCTGGGGATGAGGCAAAAAGTTCACAATGGGCTCGTTTGCGCCCCAATGACGTCACTCAAGCAATAGTTACCTTACCACTTATGTAGCCTCAAGTACCCTAAATTAGGACCTGTTACGTACCTTTATTGATACTAAAAAGTAAACACAGGGTAGGATTAAGTTGATGAAAATGAGCTGTAAGAATCTTAATACATTTATAAGAAACCTTATAGGACCTCATCATATTTTCCTTTTACTTAGTTTCTAAATTATTTACCATTGGGTAGGAATTTCTTCTCTTCCCGGGCATACTGTAAAAGTCAGTAGAGGGATAAGAGGGTCTTGGTGTTTTGTCACTACTAACCGAACTTGTACATCTCAACTATACTCTCAAAATTGGTAGGTTTTATTTATGTGATTTATTTATAAAACGTGGATCAAATTACACGATATATTTTATGTACTTAAGTTTAGATTTCCAAACGTATTTTTTTTATCTCCGATTAAGTAAATATAGCAATATGACTTAAGTTTAGGCATTTTGGGTGTTGCACTTTCACTTATTTCCCATGGTAGGTACTTTACGTAGGAGAAATTAAGATTTTATAGAGTATTATTATTATTTAATAAAGTTATTATTAGTACCTTTATCTAGTAATATAGATTCACTGCTATAACAACGTCGGTAACCTATAACCTAAGTTTATGGCTGTGTATAATCCCAAACATGAATGCCACACACTGGCTAAACTTAATCCTAGATTATAGTTCACCAGTCAATACCTACAAATTATCGCATAACCGAGGTGTTACGAGCCTGAATTGCTACTCAACCGCATATAGGAATATATCCTGTCCAGACTGTACGCAGTAACCTCTTTCCCAAATAATAAAGTCTAATCCAAATTTATTAGAAGCAGGATTTTGAAGCCTTGTTGTATCTAATACCACATTCATGCTTCCCGGTCTGTTATAAATCTGATATTTTCCATCTATTCTCAACATAAGATAAGTACTAATAAACATGTTTGATCATCATATCATAAGATACTTACTAATTTTGCATGCCATCGTCAGCAAAATAAGAGATACTATGTAAAACAGACTAAACACCAAGTTGACCTTGTTTTGTGCAAAGTAATTTGGATTCAAAATTCAAATTCAAAATACTTCACAGAATTTAGGTACACTTCGGTACAGCACGGTATTCGGTACACAACTAATATAGGGACACACCAAAATACAGACATGTGAGCTTTTACACCACGCATACGGTTCCAGCACGATTACGTATACATTCATTATGCATGGCGATGCAGTAAAGCTCACATGGTTCCGCTGTAACTGTGTATATTTCGTATAAAACTAGACTAGCCCATGTTTGTATTTAATCGTATTTGATGAGGATATCTATGATAGAAGTATTTAGGTGATGGGATTAGCACCTAGCTAAATATGATGAATTTATATGAGTATTTAGACAGTTTAGTAATCTAAATTGGATTAATTTGGGTGAGGCTTCGTGGATGTAAGATACCTTACATTACGTAACGTTTTACTTAGTTTTGATTACATACATACATACATACACACGGTTGTGATCTCAGAATGGGACAGTCCAAATTGCAGAATCATAAAGGAGATTCTAAACCACGCTTAGCATAGCGGCGATAGATGTAAAAGGTAATAACAAGTTGCTAGCTTATTGCTGAGAGAATGCCCGAGCTCCTTAGTCGACTCTTGCGACATGCAGCTGATGTAGTCTAATAAAGAAGCCCCCCATCAGCACAGGTTTTATAGGTAATTAAAATCATATATACTCGTATATTTGTATTACATTCATTATTCGTTTTTTCTCTTGATCTATTAGCCTGGAATACATATTTGATATAAAATAGATTAACATATTGTGTACCTTATTCTAGTCACCATATTTGGTCTGATTGCCGCTAGTAGCGTTGTAACTATTACTTAATCTGTGCTAGTAATCCATTTTGCTGATGGCATTGTACTCGGAAAGGTAGTTACGAGGATAATGACCTATTTCGCCTTATTGTTATTTCTTTCATATAAAGATTAGCGAAATAGGTTGTTACGTGCTCTTAATATTAGTATAGACATATTTTTTGGGTTATCTCTAATAGTAAGGCTCGCTATCTATCGGGGTAACGCGGTCAATGATTTAGAAACATTACCAGCGGTGGAGGACATGCAAGTCACCTTTGTTCTCTCCTTAGGCTAGGCGTACATAATATAATGTAGTAGATATCGATGTGTTAATATATCCAATAAAAATTTCAAAACAAATTAAACAATTATAAATACAGGTCGATGATTTCTGTGATTTAGCATTAAACACCAAACAAAAGATTAGAAAAAGTACGAAAGCTAAGTTATATGCCGGCGTTTGTTAGGCCTAAATATAATAATTTCTATGGAAAAAGAATGTGGCAATATATTCTATCTAACAGATATTATAAATGAATTACCTTTAAACATACAAACTCGTTATTTACAATCACATAAATATAGAAATAAAATAAAACAACACTATTTGAATGATGAACGTTCGTAAGTACGTTTTAGGCTGGGGGTACGTAAACCGACGAAATACAGCACTAGGCGGATAAACCCAAAGGGTTTTCGATACCTAGTGATTAAGTGATTTTATAAATAAATGTAACATGTTTATAATTTAATAAAAAAATAATAAAAACATATTAGGTGAATACGATTGATACATATCACATGCCCGTATACGAAATAATGATCTGTTTTTATAAGGAGCTTTATGACAGTTTACAAATACCTTCTCATCAAAGAGTTCTTTGTGAAGGGTGTAGTAACACGGAATCCGCTTTTGTTAGTCTACTTACGACGTGTCGACACGTCAAATGAAACTCGAACTAATCGAGCGGAGTCCGATTTCTTGTACGCTATTGTCAAATCGTTGTCAACCATTTTATTGTTAGATACGTCTTGAATAAGGTGTTTTGAGTTTAACATTTGAAGGAAATACGTTAACGTGTAATTCTGAAGTGCAAACTACACGGAAGAGAGGTGGGACGAGGACGGAGCGTGGGCAATGGACGAAATAGACATGTGTCCTTTTGATATTCCAACAAGGCTTTATACATAGCATAGTGTACAAAATATCAGCTATTTTATGAAATAATAATAACATCCTGCGACATTTATTTTCAGTAAAGCACAGTTTCTAAGTACTAACCTACCTAATTGTACGGATATCCAGTATCTCTCTATCTTGTATCGTGCATAAAGCCTTGTTGGTTAAAAAGGTATGGTAAATTATAACGGTTGGTCACCCTAATAATAAACAATCACCTTGTCCCTAAATCCCCATACATTTTGTACATTAACAGTAATGCATCATGAACATGAGCTAATTAACCTAATTGTACGGTCACAGGTTTGAAATCGAATCAAAGTAAAATTTATAAATTAAATTGCACAGATTACAATTCGCTTGTGCCAGATATAAATGAGTTTAATGAAAATAGGCAGTGTCCAATATCGCTCGCATTCTATAATGAATGAAAACCAGCCGTGAGGGATTATCAAAGCTGGACTCATGGAGTGGTGACAAGAAGGAGAAGGTACCGAATATATTTTCATGCAAAAATTATAGGTGAGCGGTTTGAGATGTGGAGGTGTGGAGGCATTAACCCCGTATACCGGAGCGAAGTGAGGGAGCGGACCGGCGAAACGGAGAAATTTTAACCAATAGGATTGCAGACTGGATCTTAGCCGATATTTTTTACCACCCTATTGGTTAAAATTTCTCCGTTTCTCCGCTCCGATGGACAGGCAGCCCTAAAAGCCCTACCCCCTTCATGAAGGACCTAGTTTAAACCTATTGGTTAAAATTTTTTACCGACTTCCAAAGAGAAGGGAGGTTATATTAAACACTTAAGAGCAATTTTATTGGCTATTATTTACTAGTAAAAACTTTAGCAATGTGTCAAAAACAGTAGTTTAGGCCATGCCAATGATGTTGCTTCAATAAAATTGTATGGGCTTATACAATATACAATATAAGGCTTCAGTCGCAACTCCTCCATCCGTTCTCCGTGAATGGACCGGATCGAGTTCCTCAATTAATTTATATTGAGACCTTCCAGATGTCCGGCTGAATTTAATTCAATGTGTTTATTTAATTTATCGTCGTTATCGATGGCTACTTGATAAGAAATAATATATTAGATCCGCAGTTGACTCTTGATTTCGTTTCAGTGTTCTATGGAATTGTAGGTTATTGCTTTTTCTACGCTTTTTTGCTTGGGCTACAACATTTTCCCGTTATGCTACATATACTACGTCGTAAAAAGGCAGCAGAGATAAGCCTTTACATTTATAATATAATTTAACAAGAATAAATGTATTACATAGTAAGATAAGGTACAAAATAATTGATCGGTCTCGTATTGTCCATAATTGAGGCCTATTTATTTTGTAGGCGAACCCTAATGCCATTGATTGGTTAGGATTAATCTTAATCAAAACTAATTTAGGTCTTTGACAAACAATTTCAATTTAGCCAAGGCGATTAAACGATCCTTTTAGTCTTGAGAAATGCTTTGTGAATGCTCGAAGTAGTAGGGACTTTCTCTGGGATTCCAATTGTCCAAGAAATTCTACTTTGCGATGTGAAGTCAGATATTTTTGAAGGGAATTTCAGTGATGTTTAGTGATTTATGATATGGTTGTGTCTGCTTGTAACTTTAATCTCTTTTAAACATACAAAGCACACAGATTACATAATAGTTAAGTACTATTGGGTCTATATAAAAGAATCCATCCAAGAAAGCTCAGGTTCATGATCGATGCGGTCTTTTATTCCTTGTATTTAATTATCAGCACAAATACAATATGTAATTATTATGTAGTTTGAATATTATAAAATTATGTCTAAAGTTAAACACTATTTAAAAAATGACAGTAAAATATGGGATATCTGTCAAATATTTAACTTAAACAATATTTTAATTCTCTAATAATACGGCCACAAGTTCACTTTATGAAATAGACGTTTCACCTCAGTTCGTAGAAGCGTTTGCTATTCTGAGATAGAAGCTAGGAGTCAGCCTGTCTTCATATAACTTTGAAAGTTGAGATTTTGTTCGCGTTCGTGTGGGATTTTCGCGAACTTTGACATGGAAATCGTTTTACGTTTGAACGAACTCTTTGGTCTGCTGTCTATTAAGTTTAATACTCTTTTATAAATCGCGAATGTTATGAAAACACATAGAGTCTGTCATGCCACTGAACGGAATTTTGATGGATCTCTTAGTACTTTCATCTTTGATTCAAGATTTTTTTGTAAAATCATGAGATATAATAGCAGAGATAGAGAGAGATAATACCCATTAACATAATTATGTACTTTACAAATAGAAAAGTTAATTTCTAGGTCATATATTTAGTTTATTTATTTAAATTAAAAGCTTAAAAAATAATGAATCCCATTGATTTTAGTGCAAATATTTTTTTATGTCTGGTTCATTTTTTATTATTTAAAAGCTAAAGGGAAAGCTAAATAGAAGCCAACAATAAAATAAGTAGCTTACTCACCCAGTCTGTAGGATCAAATGGAGAAACTCAGGTAGTTACAGTTCTGAAAAAAACTTTATATTTCAGGAGCAAAATATGAAACAAAAGCACCTTATTTTTACAAAAGTGGAGCTCGCTTATTGTGCGAACAGTTAGTAAAAATTAAAATGGTTTGTTTGGAATTCATTAAGAAAAGGGAACTGCCTGCAGCCTAAGTATGCGGGTAGGTACGGTTATTCAAGCGAATTTGTTCTTTATTCCTATGGTTCAAGTCTCATCTCGTGCAGCGGATGCCGTCAAGTAGGTCATTGCAGCGTCTGAAATAAGTACCTACGAGTAACCCACTGGTCGACTTATTTTAATTATCAACTTAAATTTTTATACAGAAGAGTCTTAATTGGAGGTCATCGTGGACGGGTTTTTAATTTTTGAGAACTTTAAAGATGCGCTGAATAGGCACTAGTAGTACCTACGTTGTAACAATTTCATGTCAGTTGAACTTGTAATAATATAAGCTTTTAAGGTCATAATTATTTTGGGGTTTAAGATATTATCATATAAATAAATAAATATTCACACACTTCACAATACATTGACCTAGTCCCACACTAAGATCCCTAAGGTCTTGTGTCGTGGGTACTGGCTTCGTTCCCACTGGCGACAAACAAGAAAAATAACTCCCATTTGCTGCCAGTGGTTGTTATGGTCTAAGTAGGTATGTAAAACTATATCCTAATACTGTAGGTACTGCTTATGCTACCTATATAATTTGAGCTGATGTACTACGTGTCCGTCACCTCAGGGGTACACGAAAATGCTTTTACAGCTGCGTTTCGGTCTGTGCGAATTAATAGGTATTGTAGTAGTTTTTTTATTTTCCTTGTAAAGTAATAATATTAATAAAAATGCTGTGCTGATGTGGGGCTTCGTTTTAGAATACATTTCCTAGAAAAAGAGCTGCATCTTCTTCCGTGCATGTCGTAGGAGCCAACAAAGGATCTCAGGCATTTTCTCAGGCGATAAGCTAGTAACTTGTCACTTTTCCATTAAACCCCTCTATGCTAAACGTGTGTGATATTCTTTATGATTTTGTATTTCTGGTTACCCCATTTGGGGAACATAGCCGTGTCTATATGTATGTATAAAAAACTGTCTACTCAGAAGCTGTACAATAAATCGCGAACTATTAAATTTTGAATTTAGGTCAAAGCGGCGCCTCGGAGACGCGTCTAGCTGGTCCAAGAAAATATATAATACTTATAGAGGTTATTTCCGGGATAGCCGTCCGGGGCAGCCGGAAAGCGACATTTATTTTGAACTTGCTACAAGGGTATACCACAAAATGGCACATTACTTTCCGTAGCATCTGTAGAATGCTCTAATTTCGTGGCATCACGGTGAATCAAACTAAAGTAAATCAATAGGTATACATACAATTTACATATATTTTAGTTTATATTTTATAATTAGTTTTTACAGAGATCTCATTTGCCGCTATAGTCTCTCCTATAGTCAGTATGTATTAAGTTTTAGTTCGTGGAATCCGCTAAGTTTAACATTATTCATATTGTAAGCAATGATTATATATTTATTTATTAAACTATTTAGATCAATATCCTAGAGTGTTATATATTTATATCTAACTTGCTCTCTAATGGATGTTGCTTATTACGTGGAATGGGTATAAAAATAGTTTACGACCTCACCTACCGAATCAAGTCGTTTCGGAGAAGTCTGGTAACAAACACCGTGACACGAGAATTTCATGTACCTACTTATTACATAATCCAAATTGTATTTCACCATAACACCACATCCAAAATATCCTTGAACTCACTTAAACGAGGTTAGAGAATAATGCTCCAGTACCCATTCAATATAACAATGTTCTTCTTAAGATACAATGTTTTCACAAAGATAAAGAAGCTATTAGAATTCGTTTGAAGGAATTATGCAAATGAGCCTGGAAGCCGGCAAAGGTTGTAGCTAAACTTAATTGTATGCGCCTGTTGCTTCCTCCTTCGAAACTTCACTTACTTTATATCTTAGACTAAGCCAATGTTTTTTTTGGTAGATTATCTAAGTAGGTAACCTACATTTATTATATTAGGTATTATAATTCCACCTTCGGGTGTGAAATGAGTTTTTGTAAGGTATCGTTAATAGTGTGAGATTTTGTTGGATTGTTATTTTAAAAATATTATGAAACTAGTGGACGCTCGCGACTCCGTCCGCGTGGACTACAGAAAAAACAAAATGTCGAAATTATCCGGGATTATAACATTTTCCCGGGATAAAAAGTAGCCTCTATATTAAGTGGGACCTGTCACAATATATTACTGAAAACTGCATCGAAATCGGTTCAGCCGTTTCTGAGATTAGCGTGCACAAACGCTCAGACAAAAATTCCAAAATATTTTTTTTGGGTACTATTGCGTTAATAAAGATCTTTTATAATATTTTTCTCATATATCTTCTATATACCTATACAGACAGCGATCCGTTACATTTTTATTATATATATAGATAGTTACTTTGGGTTTTGCTGTAAACAAACCCTAATCCCAACTAATATTGTAAATGTAAAGGTAAGTTTGTTCGTTTGTTGCGGTGTTGCCCACTTCTTCAAGCTTTAAAGCTTTAAATTTTGCATGCATAGCTCTATATAGCTAAAATATAATTATATACATAGAATTTTAGAATAGATTACAATTTTAAAAAGAATGGTTGAGAATACGGAAAAGCACATGCTACATTCTGTAGTCCATGCGGACAAAGTCACGAGCAACAGCTAGTAAGTATATGAGGGAAAAAATAAACAACTATATTAGACTTTAAATTTATTTTTCAACCTAACATGTTCGTAACTTTCATAACTCGACAGATCACCAGCTAAGTTAACAGGTGTAACTAATGAACATTGTTCATACTTCTTAAAATTATACAATCAGTACCGAAAAACAATTATTTACCATTATCACGAAATTTTGCGTTTATCACGAAAATACTATTTCTTATACGTACTAAAATCTTAATGATCAATTCTTTTAGATTATACTGAAATAATTAAATTAGGGAATACGACTGATGTATAGGTATCTATTGTTCACTACTGACTCAAATTCCGATAAGATAACATTAATAAATTCCATCCAGCAGTTAAATTTGGAAAATTGGAAGACGTTATATTAATCAAGAAATAGCGCAGTTATGAAAAGACAAGCTTAAAGTAACAAGACAGTTAGTTATTCATAATATGCAATGGAAATTTTCACAATAAAATTATGGTTGACGCCAACTCTAAGTTAGTTTACAATTAGTTAGAGTACAAAATAGTTTATCTGGGAATGATGAGGTAAATTTTATTAATTGCCGCGTGTCTTAACTTCCAAATCACGTTATTATATCGAAAACTTAATAAGATATCAACAAGAATACTCTTAACGTAGCTACCCTTCAACGCCTTAAGTATACATAGACAACTACCGACGATCCAGCTAATACATTAGAAATAGGAAAGGCACAGTTGAAGTATAAAATTTATTGCTGACTTCTCTAACTACGTAACTCTCCAGCGAACCTGCACCGTGGTCACGTCTCACAAATAAATCAACCAGTTAGGATTTTACACTGAAACCCTTATTAATGGTGCTTTGGAAATCTTTACTGATTCACACTCATTTACAACGATCAATCATTTAAGCGAAAAGTTGTGGTGAAATAGAAAACCTACTGAAGTCAATTAATACCTACATACAAAAGATTTTTAATGTTAATTTGGCACGGCTACTGTGAGACTGCGATCGACAAAGAACGTTGAAATGAATGACAGACTTAAAGGAAGTCTCCCTCTATTAATGTAATAAATTCAGATCTCTACTGTATACTACTTTCTATCCTTATGTGCGTATTGCCCGTTACACGTTTATTATTACGTACTCTGTAAGAAAATAGGATTCATTTATATTCAGAAAATATGATTTTTTTTATCTTTCAAGAGATAACATCTTTTACTCAATTCACGAACGATTGGTTCCGTTTCAAATATGTCCTAATATCAGATTGACAAAGTTCTAACTAGTACACACTACAAGTCTACACAGTCGTTGACTAGAAGTTTCTCGAAAAATTATATCAACATTTAATAAATTATAGGTAAGTATATTGAAATTTTTGAAACAATAGCGTTTAGGCTTTAACAATCGTTGGTTTACACAATAATATAATTCAATGATTTGAAACCTGACCTTAAAAAATAAAATTAATCTAAATTATTCAATCGATAGACGTAACAAAATCCATTATACACTTAAACAAAACTAAAATCATCACTTTATACAAACTCATTCGTTGAGGTTCTTTGGAAATTCTATAAGAATGCTTTATTACACACTATAAATAACGAATAAATCTTCAACAGCAAGCACCGTACTATTAAATAATTTAATAAAAATTACGAAGCAAATTTCAGCTCTCGTAGAAAACACCCCACCACAACAAATTGACTAGTTCTATGCCTATCTATTTGTTTTTTACGTCCTAGCTTAAAATTTATTAAAGTCTCTTGAAGTTTATTGAACCGGCCGCAAATGGAAAAGGAACGAGGATTCAAGGATACGAAGGGTAAGGAAGATATATCACTCCGAACTTAAGACACAATCTGTCGGTTAAAACAAACTCAGTTCGATACTTATAAAAGTTGAAGCACACTATAATAAATCGTTTTCTGTTACTGTATCACTGTTTGCAACCGAGTTCAAACTTTCACTTTTCCCTCATCCATCACGCGAGACTAGGATAGTTGGAAGGGTGGTGAAGGAAGGAGATGCCAGACGCTAGTTAAAGCGTCTAGATGTAAACTTCATGGTGTTGCTGCGGCCGGCCTCGCCTGGACTAGGAGCCTCGCTCTGCTAGTTCCACAAGGTCGTCCGGTTCTGGTCGCGTCGAGTCAATCTTCCGTCGCTCAGCTATTACTATCCTTATTTTCTCTTCCTCACTTATTGGCTGATCCGTAGGTTCTGGTGTAGATTGTGGGACAAATTTAAGCGATGCATGACTTACATCGCTTGCTGCCATAGATTCTGTCGACGGTCTTCTTTTTGGAGCGCTGAGCCTTAATGTTTGTCTAGTTGAAGGTACAGCGAGGAGAACTGGTGCAGGTCTAAGAAGTCTAGTCTCTTCACCTCTTAACGAGTTTCTTTTATCGACACGTTGTCTTCGATTCTGAGCAAAGGAATCTTTTCTTGGTGGACTGCCAGGTTCGAGTTCATCAGCGTCATCGGCATCGATGAAGCGAGCTTCTTCTTCGTAAAGAGCCGCGGGGGAGTCTGTGGTCGAGTCTTGGCGTCTTCGTCCAAATGCGTGAGGTGATAAAGATGCTCTTCTTGGAGGTAATGCAGCTGGGAGTAACGCGTGATGAGAATGTAGTGTTCGACGACGACGCGCTGGGGAAAGCACAGGCTGCTTCGGCTCACTGTATGTAAAGTTTGCTGGTAGAGACGGCACCTTATTTAAGGGTCTCGGTGGGGAAGTACATTCTTCTAAAGCTCTGCAAAGAGCTTTATCTTCTTCATCGTCAGCTTCACGTTCTAATTCCCGTTCAAGCTCCACATCCATATCCATTTCATCTTCCATTTGCTTATGGGATTCTTCTAGGTGTTTCATTAGAACCTAAAGAAAATAAAATATATTTTTAGATTAAAGAATTTTTTTAAATATACCTATAACTTATTGTATACTACTTACAGCTACCACGACGTTGACCAGTACGAATTGCGCCATAAGTACGAAGACCACAAAAAAGATGGGCGCAATAATCGTCGAAACACAACAGTTTCGAACACAATCAACAGAGCTGTCACAGTCTTCTCTAAGCGTGTCCTTCATTATCCCATTCCAATTATCACCTGTGGCCACTCTAAATAGTGTTAAAAATGCCATACCAAAGTTTGCAAAATGAGCATGCTCTCCAAGACCTAAAAAAATAAAAAATATACATATAAACAGTACAGATTACTCAACCCACCAATATAATTTTTATAGATTTAATAGATACATACCTTGGCAAGGAATTTCATCGGAACATTCAAGACGCCCAAACAATTCGACCCCAAGAGCTGCAAATATGAAGAACAGCAGAAAAAATAGTAACCCCAAATTCCCGACTTGGGGTAACGCTTGCATAACCGTATCTAATAAAGCCCTTATCCCTTTTGCCATTTTCAATAACTTTAGTACTCGAGCTATCCTCAAAACTCTCATAACTCTCATTATAGTTGGATTTATTGGTATGATATTTGTCTCTAGTTCTTCCAAAACTATTCCAACTATGGAAAGTATTACAATTATTACGTCAAGCTGATTCCATTTGTCTTTTAGGTATATCTTGAATCCGAGTGCAACTAATTTCATCAATGCCTCTAGTATAAAAACAGCAGTGAAGAAGTAGTTGAATATCTTTAATGCATACTGTAGGGCTGGTGGCATTCTGTAATATTCTATGGCCATGGTGACCACGTTTAAACCAATTACTCCTGCAATGGCTAAGTCAAAGTACTTTGATGTCACAACATTGTGGACAAAAAGCCGGTACTGTGAGTAGTTGTGGTAATAAGGTGTTTGATGCATTTCTGAAAAATAAACAAACATTATGTGGACAATAGTACATTATGTGGCAATACCTGCCGTTAAATAACATAATAAGTGAGTTTCCTAAAATGCTTACTTCGTCTCTTCTTCTCCATTTGTAAAGCCCTTTTGGCTGCTCTTCTGACACGTTCTTCTTTCTCCTGTTCCTCTCGACATCGGTGAAAATTCTCAACTACCACGCCGACGAACATGTTTAGTACGAAGAAACCCACAAGCAGGATGAATGCTATGAAGTACAGCAGACGCCATTCCGAATAATTTACTATCGGCTGGGAAAAATAACAATATAATAAAATAAAAAAAACTAAAATTTTAAAATTTTAAACAGCCAGAGTCAGGTCGAAATTGCATATATGGCTGAAGCCAATACCTCCTGGAAGGTGGTTTGCCCGATCGGAGTTGAACCTTCCATCCCATCGTCGCAGAGGCTGTGGGACGGGCCGCTTTGTGAATTGGTACGGAAAAATCTATTAAATACATCATCCGTCGGGCCCTTGCCACTGCCGGAGCGCCATCTGTTTTAGAACCCGTCGGATTGACGCGTGACGATGGCAAGAGACCCGACGGCATGACCCTCGTGCCCTGGGAGATGGGGCGCTCCCTAGTATGGGATGCTACGTGCGTCGATACTCTGGCGGCGTCCCATGTCCCAGGCACAGCCATAAGAAGTGGCTCTGCGGCCGCCACTGCGGAAAACCTCAAACGGCGCAAGTATGCAAACCTCAGTGGAGACTACATATTTGAGCCGTTTGGGGTTGAAACCATGGGGCCGGGGAGCCCATGTCCTTTTAAAGGGCATCTCTAAAAGACTGGTCGAGGCATCCCACGATCGAAGGGCTGGCCAGTACTTTGGTCAAAGGATTAGCCTCGCCATCCAGCGGGGCAATGCGGCCAGCCTTTTGGCCACGTTGCCAGCGGTGGAGGAGTTGCAGGCAGTCTTCTATTTGAAAATATGTCCTAGATTTAAGCTTTTTATTTTGTATTATTATCCACCCCACAATGTAAATTATAAATAAATGATTTTAAGTAAAAAGAAAAAAAAAGTAATATATAGGAACGTAAAGTACTACATCAATGTTCTAAATTATGAAATGTATGAAAATTACTTAAATATAGAAACAATTAGATGCCTAAAAATAAGTTAAAGTATTTTTTTATTATCAAAAAGATGAATTTACTAAGTACGAGCCTCTGGTAATAGAAATTACTTTGTTAAATCATACAAGTAATAAAGTGTTATAAAAAATGTCTGATACTCGTAAACATTTTGAAATTCATTTTATTTAATCGAGAACCAAATTATTTACTGAGTACGAAATATTTAGAAACATTAATGTCTCATAATTGGTACTAATGGCTCTTAGGTCGTTAAAAATAGCTCGGAGAAGTATTCGCACTTTCTTATCTGATTTTATTACGTAAATTTTCAACGGTTTCCCGAAATTGGAGACTGTTTCGTGTTGTAACAGCGATAAATTCTACATTAAGTAACAATTAGCAGTGAGTTTATTAAATTGAAATGAAATTGTTTTCAATTACTAAAATCAAATCCTATAAAGCAAGTGTCTAGAAGGCATTGAGATTGCAACAAAAAGGTAGATAAATCACCTGAAACAGTACTGAATATAGGCTCACCTGTTGATCGACGCCCACTGCGTCAAGTCCCGTGTACATAATATTGACCCAACCATCCCTTGAGCTCAGTACAAAAAGGGACATAAGGGCTTTCCCGAGATCGTCAAAGTTGTACTTTCTATTCACCCAAACATTTCCTTCAATAGCTAAACAATCCGTCTTGTTCTTTACGTTTTTTATATTAGCGCCTTCGCAGTAGAAGAATGCTCCTTTGAACAACTGAAAACGTGACAAGTGTAAAGTAAATCTGCTACAGATTGGTTTTATGTACCGAACAAAAGGCTAACTTTTACTTTTTTTATACTACTCCTAGTTTTTCTTTCTTTATCTTGAAACTATATTACGTTTAAGGATTTTATATGTTGATCTAAGAAATAAAAGATTAAGCTAACAAACAGTTGTGATTATGGAAAAAATAAAGTATTTCATTGACAGAAAACAATTAAATACAAAAACTGGAATTCTCATAACATTAAAATAATTGAACCGCTTCATATTAACATCATAGTAGTCAAAGGAACAATCCCATCCCATCCCTTTGGTACTTCATATCGACGCCTTTAACAGAATGCCTTTGAACAGCTCAAAATGCCAATGTCGTGATCAAAGGAAACCTGAGTTTGATTGGCGTTTCATTTTGTCCCCAAAAGCAAATGGAACTAGTGTTTGCATTTCTCAAGCTAATGTAGTACGAGTCTAGGTTGAAAATTTGTTTATAAATAAAAGATATACAATACGATATCAATATGGTTTTCACAAATTTTTGTATTACAATTCAAATTGGTGTTTTTATGTTCTATAGACATTACTCCAGAAATTATAATTAATTATACAAAATGCAAGATTCACATTGATATAATGAATATCGATGTTTGTTTTACAGTGTATGTTTCTATATTCATCTATGTATTTATATACCGTTGTTTTAGTATCTGCGCTACACGACTTTAGGTACCTCAGTGAGAGTCTAGGTTAATGTGTTGTAAATTATTTGAATATTTATTTATAATCTTACCTGTACACCTAAAATGCCAAAAATTATGAAGAACGTACAACAAATGAGCACGATGTTTCCAATAGGCCTCAGGGACGAAAGCAGGGTTTGTACAACTAGTTTCAGTCCGGGCGCTCGGTTTATCACACGCAGAGGCCGAAGCGATCTTAATAATCTAAATACCTGAAAATATAGGTACCTACTATTAATCTATTAACGTAACTTACGTATGGGAAACTAATGACAATGGCCTTTTTGATTGACCGGCCGATTGGTGTAGGTGGCCCGACCTACATATTAAGGTACAAACATTGATGTGATTAACATGGATGTTTATATACTTATCTATGTATTTTTACCGTATACCCACGACACGGACAACCTAGTACACTGATCCAAGTGTGGGACCTGTTTTGATTTATATAAGAACATACAGGGTGTAAAAAGATAACGTTGTTATTTTAATACCTCGTATTCTTTGTAACGTAACGATCATTTTTTCCATGGAACCAATCGTGGGAAACGAAAAGCAATGTATTCGATTGACAAATGTACCTACAACAATAACATTTTTAAATATTAATATGGTGTCTTTAATAAAAATGTTTGTTAACTGTTTCCAGATGAATTTATTAAAAAAAAATATCAGTTACATGCTGATATTCATGTAACTTTGGACCTCAATATCTTGGAAACCCGTGGTTTGCCAGGGGTGCTTCCATAGAAAAAAATGATCGTGATGTTACAAAGAATACGAGGTATTAAAAGAACAATGTTGTCTTTTTACACCCAGTATACATTATAGACGCGACTGTGTCCCGGAAACGGGGTAGCCAGAACTTTAGGCTCATAAAGGAGATCTCTACGCCATGTTTTTGATTTACTAAAATAGAAATCTGTTGTATCTTGGGTCAGCATCTGTAATAAATATTTTCAAAACTTTGAAAGCACTTAACTGTGGCCTTACAATGTGTGACAGTTTCCTTGAATAGTTTTTAACACTCTAAAATGTATTTTTATGTACATATGTATGTGCAAATAATACACAGAAATAAAATATCATAAGTATAAGGGTAGGGTACCTCTTATGAAGTAAATTAGCTCTTAATAGATTAATATCGAGAATATTATTTAAACGATTTGGAGATAAATATTTTGAGTAAATTAAGCAATCGAGCCTAATGACTTTTCGATTACTAAGCCGATAAAGATAGACGACAGACTAATGACGAGTGCTCCTTAATTAAGGGGAGATCAATTAAATAATCTAAATTAATGTTGGTTTTTCACCAATATTTATTTAAAGTTCATCAAGTTGCATTTGACAAAACAACGAATGTAGCTTACACTTCACAATTCAGATTTAAATTGAATATTCAGAGTTTGCCTCTACCTACTAAGTACGTTTACCTTATACACGACACTCTGTAAAACAGTATACCTAGTTAAAAAAGGTGTCTTAGAGAGGAATCTAAGCCTATTAATTCCGCTTATATCTAAGTTTAATAGGATTAATACTAGTGACTAGCCCAATCAACATATAATAAATAACCTTAATGAAAAATATAATATTTTATACATATTTACCCTGAGTATTCCAAAAATTCGTGGACTAGACTCGGACACAAGTGACATGAGCAGATCTATGATGGAAATAATGACCAGCGATCCATCCATAATGTTCCAGCCCGATGTGAAGTAAGCTTCAGCGCCATAGAACATTCCAGAAGCTACCACCTAAGAACAATGTAACATTAACAACGGAGGAGGTACAGGTGGATGCCTATTCATAGAAAACAGTATCACCGTTGCGAGGATAATAGGCAAGTTATAGGCTAAGGTCAGCTAGTGATTGGATCACACTGTGCTTCGTAAGTCATATAGTGTTGCAATTTGGTTATACGTTTCATTTCACGTTGATAACCATTTTGAAAACCTTATAGATTAAATATTTAACTGCAAAAGAGCATTAAAATTCGATTTCTATAATTTAGAACGTGTAGGTTTTTGTTATTATACTCGTAATTTCATAATCGGAAAATAAAGTCGGCAAAAAACTTTTTGCTGTTTTCTGTACGGAATCATGAGCGGTCGTAAGTAAATATAGTATGTAATTGCACTGTTTTAAAATAGAAAACCGAAGAAATTGTCTACTAAATGAAAAAAGATCTATCGTATACCATTCTTTATAAACATTCATAATAATTAACATTTTCCTTGCTAAATTTGAATTTAAAACAACCTTATATTTAAAGCTGACTTTATGCCGATTTTAGAAGGAAAAGCCTTGGAAGAGCACATGCCACCTACAAGACGAGAACATAATGAAGTCTTCAAGTCGAGTTTCAAACTAAACTCTAGCTTTCTTGTTAAACTTGTATCTTCACGAGAAAGACAGTTTGTATGAATGTTTTTGAGACAGCTTGTATGAAGATTTGAATAAGAAATTTTATAAAGGCTGCTGTAGATTAAAAGCTATTACGAAATTATAATTTTTGCGAACTAACAACCTATGCTATCTTATATTTTTTGCATAAACAGAGAGACAATATGATTAATGGATGCTATCTAAAATTAATAAAAGATAACGGAGTTGGTACCACTTGGGCTAAAACCCACACCACACAAGATATTAAACTATACAAAACCAGCGGCCTTTATAGCCTATATAAATGTATAAGCTATACCTATACCTGGCAAGTTTTATCAAAATTCGTTAAGTAGTTTTTGTGTCAGAGTAACAAACGTTCGCACATAACTTTCGCATTTATAATATTAAGTAGGATAATATCGAAATCAGTAAAACACCTTAATAAACATCTCAACAGCAAACACAACGGTAAACACGTAGTTGGCGCTGCCTAAGAAGGACCTCTCTTTGGAGTCAGGTGGAATGTTGGGCCTTTCCATGGCCAGGGTTATGCAGTTGAGGGCAATGAAGAGCAGCACGATGTTGTCAAACCAGCCGCGGGTTACCATCCACGTGCAGAAACGACGCATTCTGTTGGCAAAAGGCTATGAGATATAGAAATAATACGTCGAAAGCATATTGTATAACACACCGTATTACAAAACAACGAATAATGTGAAGGAAAAAAAGTCGACTCGTGCGTTGTTATTTCAACAGTTCTAACCTAATCTAACCTTATTAATCAAGCAGATAAAGTATTCTAAAAGCCATATTATTTCCACCCAAATCCCATACTATTCAAAATTGTGTGATACGGCGTGTTATACAATAAGTATGCCTTCGACATATACACAAGTAAACTTACATTCATAGAATTTCTATGCCCATGACGTAAAAAAATTAAGGCTAAACCTAGTCACAGTATTTCTGCCTTCGAAAACACTTAAATGTTATTAGAATACGAGTAGAGGGATTAAGGGGAATATTTATGAAATTAAATACGTAGATACCTATTTACAAGGTTCTCTGTTATCAAGTCACTTGGAAAGTCTAGACTTGAGTCTGGAGACTGAATTAGCATATTTTTACCTATTCCAAATAACACTTTGATGCAAACAATTTAATATAATGTCATAAAATAAAAAATATTTATAATGCATAAGAGTTAAAGGCACACGTAACAGCAGTTTAATTTGAAATTTCAGAGCGAATATTGCACAATTTGGCATTGCTACGGCTTTGCTTATGCATGATAAATATCTAAGGAATTACACTGGTGCCGAGAGTTTATTCTTAATTTATCATCAGCGCAACTAATAAACTTGAGGTCTTTATTCATCATGATGATGCGGGGCTCCACGAGAATAGGTACTGAATCTTCTACCCTGCATATTGTAAGAGAACGCGAGCATTCCCTCGGGCGATAAACTTGCGATAAGTAACTTGTCATTATAAGTGATTATAATTTAAAAAAAAATATTATAACAATAAAGCCTCGAGCACACCGGATGCGAATGCGTGCACGTAAGCGTAGACGTACACGTACCTCTAAGTTGTAATGTATGGAACTGTATAGGCACGGGCAGACCAGAGGGGTAAGCACGAACCTCTCGATAGTCCGTAACGCTATCGTCAAACTGTCAAATCACATAGATTTTGCTAGCGAGTCACTAGCAATACGCAGCGTAAAAAGGTTCGTGCTTATCTCACAGATGCGTATGCGTAGACGTAAGCATAGACGTCAAGCGTTGACAGTTCCATAGATTAAACTCAGAGGTAAGTGTAGGTCTACGCTTACGTGCAAGCATACGCATCCGGTGTGCTCGAGGCTTAATTACATTATGTACCCGTTATGCTAAACGGGTCTGGGGGTCGTATATGATCCTACGGTTCTTGCTATCCCATTTCGGTAACATAGCCGTATGTACCTATATGTATATATGTTTTAATTAAGCGGTGATAGCCCAGTGGTTAAGACGTGCGCCTTCCAAGCATCCTGCGTACCTGGCCAATCTCTGTAGAGATTGGTCGCCTTGGCCGAAATACGGTCGGAGATCATCATGTTTTAATTAATACCTCCGAGACACTTCTGATCTCTAGTAAAAAACAAGTTATTTACAGGGATTTTACTTGCCAATTACTCTACTGGTTTACACCCAGGGGTCCGGTTAAACATGTGAATTGGATATACGCCAAGCCAGCCTGTGCCAAAAAACAAGACACTACCTGGCAATAGCAAGTCATTTTCTTTATTTTTATAACTTTGTTTTAGTTCTCTGGGGGTAAAATGTCTGGGGCTTTAACTCTGGGAATATTTCATAAATATATATTATAGTTTATAACTTACTTAATAATAATGACATGACATGTCATGTATTACCTACATGATATATTAAATTACCATTTTCTTTCATCCGCTTCAACGTTTCGTTCAGTCGTAATTCATGAAGTACCTACTATGGAGCGCACTGTTTTTCTCGTAGTAAAATTATTTTCATCTAAAAAAAGAACGGATGAAAACCTTAAATATTAAAACATCCTTAACCCATTTTACTCTCCAAAATAAAAGGATGTAGTAACGTAAATAAATAAGCTTCTCTTCGAGAGGTTTAATAATATATTTTTAACAAATCCCTTTGCAAAGAATAAAACTTTTCCCTGAAGATTTAAGTATTGACACAGGATAATAGGGTTTTACGCTCGAATTCTTAGCTTGAACACTGACCCAATATAAGCCAACTGCGTCTCATAGTTTGACCTGTGGGATTTTGTTTGCAAACCTGCTAACGACTTACAAATATTGGCTCTGTCGATACAATTGTTGGGCCTTATTGGGCCACTGTATCAGATTACTAAATCTCAAATCATTCGTGCGCACAGACGCACGGCTCGGCAATACTTATTATGTTTCACTCATGAACGAATACAATACAATAAACTGACTTTAAAAAAAATTAACCGCCTTCAAATAACACAAACGACAAAAACTTTAAATAAAAAGCGATAAATAACGTAACTAATTTATCTACTTCATACATATTAAATATCTAAAATTATTTAAATTTTACAACTTAATACCTAATACTTTAACAAAGTCATCTTTAACTATTTAAATACTTATAATTATCACTTATTTTTTGGAGTCGTTGCCAGCCTAGGTAACGTAGTCTGTTGTGTTGATGGACGCGCGCGGCTGGCAAAGCCACAGACACGGCAAAATACCATACAGTGTAGTAGGCGGGGCATGCGTTTATGCAATTTCCTATTCTTAGTTTTACTTTGAATTTTAGTGTCGGTCAGTTTTCTTAATTACATTTATTTGTTTGGCCGGCACCGACTCCAAAAAATAAGTGATAATTATAAATATTTAAATAGTTAAAAATGACTTTGTTAAAGAATTAGGTATTAAGTTGTAAATAATTAAATAATTTTAGATATTTAATATGTATGAAATAGATAAATTAGTTACGTTATTTATCGCTTTTTAGTAAAAAAAATTATGGTTTGTGTTATTTGAAGTCGGTTAATTTTTTTTTTAAAGTCAGTTTATTTATCGATTTTTAGTTGTGTTAATGCGTTGTGAACTTAAATAGATGCTAGTTTATATACTTAAGGGTTTCATCGTTGCCATCTCAGGAGTAGTACCTACCCGTATAAGTATTACGTTAGCCCTACATATATAGTTTCCATCGACCAATTGCAGTACTGTCCCCTAACTCCTAACCGTTAAGGAGTTCTGTAGCTTCATCATAAGCACAGCAGCATCAGATGTTGATTCAAGTAACACATCAGCTCTACATACTACCAAATAGTTTCCATCGACTAATTGCAGTACTGTCTCCCAACTCCTAACCGTTAAGGAGTTCTATAGCTTCATCATCAGCACAGCAGCATCAGATGTTGACACCCTGAAGCATATACCTGAGTAAGACATGATTACGTAACAAAAGCACCATACGAGTATACAATTTTCGGTGATTGCCCTAGATTTCTCCTGGATTCCATCATCAGATCCTGACCTGGTGAAAATGGGACCACCTCAGAAGTGAACACTATCCAAAAAAAAAAAAATGTAATCCATCTATAATTGACGGAAATATCGGTGAACATACATAAAAAAAATTATACATACAGACGAATTAAGAACCTCCTCCTTTTTTTGAAGTCGGTTAAAAAGAGAAACTAATTTTGAGGGTTGCCTGAGTCTCTGCGTAAAGCCCCGGTCTTTGATGGGGTATTACTCCGATCGACGTCTCGGGAACAAGCTCGATTATATTACTTTATTCTGTTTTCCTATTGCAACGAAAATAATGTAGTCACTGCTATAAAATCAGTAATTTCTGGTCGGTCATAACGCCTTTTTACGTCAAGCTCCCAAGTATTCAAAAAAAATAACAAATATTTCTGTTCGTCCGTCATCTGCTATATTAAGGTGTTTACGGCGTTATATATACCTATATTAAAAATAATTATTTTCATTTCATTTCCTCGAATGAAACTTACGCGATTTTACCCCTATCGATAGATCTGCTGAGGCTTTTTTTTTATCAATATAGAGGCACCTGTATCACATTCGACGAAATGAAACGTGAAGATAATTATTTTTAATATAGGTATATATAACCTGCTGCGTACAACGCCGGCGCACAACTTCATTATCCTATGTGCAAATTTTACAGAAATAATTTTTGGACATTTTTCGCCCCACTTTTTGACGCTAATTTTGTCAATTGATTCGTTGTCTGTACTACCGATCAATAATACGTTTTCAAACTCAAAATCATTTATTGAAGAGTTCCTACCTCTTTAGCTAATCAGGCTAAAACATAAGGTCTATGCTAAGTAAACCTGCAATTAAAAAGGGTAATACTTTTTGGGGCACACACTTTTTAAGACAATAATTTAGAACAGATATTTTGCCACCACCGAGCCATATTATTGTTATTAATTTGTGAATATAAAAAATATAGATATCTCTCACGATTTATATGTATACGCAGCTGTGCTTCATAAATAGGGTGGCCAGAACTGTAGAACCTTGAGGGAGTTCTTTACAGCCACATTAAGACGACGAATTGGTCAAATTGGTGTTAGTTATGTCGATTTTTCTCAGCTATCACAAAACATAGGAAAGCGATATTTAACAATCGAATTCTTCATTATATTATCTTACTTTATGTAGTTGCAGAAACACGATTCATATATTTTTTTACGATATAAAATATGTTAAAGATACCTCTTTTAAATCAGATTTCTTCATTTTACAGAGCGATTTAAGACAAAATTTTTGTATTAATAGACTTTTTTAAATACAATTTAAAAATGTGACGTTGCACTTTTTAAAAATATTGTGTGGTTTTTAAATATGTATAACGCAAAAATATGTTTTGTCGCTTACGCTCTTTTAATTTAAGCCTAGTCCCCGCTCATATTTGTATGGAAATAAACTTCCGTCAATCGGCTCAATCGCTCTGAACGTGCGGCTATGAACGTTTTGGATTTTATTATTGAGCAATGCGTCGCCTTAAGTATAGCGGGGTCAGATGTTAATGATTTATCGAAAAGATGGTAGCTCATCGCTTCAGGGAACGCTCCCCTGAGTTTCTTAGTCAATTATTACGACATGCACGGAAGTAAATACAGCTAATGTATTCCAGTAGAGCCCCGCAATGACATAGCTAGATAATTAATAGTACTTACTTGTTGTCAGGAGCGAATATATAAAGTGAATAGAATTCCTTCTCCTTGAGGCATCCTGTTGGCTCCATAAACCGAAAAAGGTCTTTAATGTGAAACCTCCTTCTATCGAACCTCCCTTGCAGGATGCAGACGTTGTTGTTTACTGTTACCTGTGATAATAAATGTTATGTAAGGTATCAATTATATTATCTACTAGTGGACGCCCGCGACTCCGTCCACGTGGACTGCAGAAAAAACAAAATGTCGAAATTATTCGGGATAAAAAGTAGCCTATATGTTAAGTGGGGCCTATCAAAATATATTCCTGAAAACTGCATTTAAATCGATCAAGCCGTTTCTGAGATTAGCGTGCACAAACATTGATCCGTTATAATTTTATTATATAGTATACTTAGATTATATTTAAGGCAAGTGATATTAATTACCTATAAGCATCACTACCTGTCCATTATTTGAATATGCTGTCATTTGTTTTTCTCCTTTTTTTCTTATTACTCGTAGTTTTGTAGTTTTTTAGAATTTGTTTAATTATTATTGAATTTCTCTTTACTTGCTTGGCTTGCTGGGGCAAGTGATATCTCTTCTTTAATGCCATACCAATAAAGAATAAAGAAAAGTATGTAGGTGTAGAAACTTTTAGCAGTGTTGACAATGCAACCGAAATGAGTGGAAGTATATTAAATTTTAAGCATTTTCGGAGAATATTTTATTTGAAATACTACTTATGAAAAATATTCAGAAGCCAAGTAAGGCAAAATATGAGAAACTTATTTAACTGAAAAATGACTATGTATTTTAATCTGGTTAAAACATTTTTTGTATTATCTATCTGCCTATAGGGGTAAACATTACTGTGAAATCTGCGTATTTTTCGGTAATGAACTGCTAAATAGATACCTCTTTAGAAATCATAAACAATATGATACCATCACAATAACATATAACGTTAATTTATGAATTTTAAATTATGAAAATAAGTAGGTACCATTTCAGTACACGAGTACATAGCTTTTAATTAAAATATATTAACTTAATTATTCCTTTATCTAACTCGAAGTTAGAAAACTCAATACCTTGGAAACAATGTAATTTCAATCTCCTGGCAAAGTTACGTTGTTGTTTCAATTAAAGTTATATTGTCTCACACACGACGTATGCTTATATCAGGCATTTTCTCAAGTCGCAGCTAAATACTACAATTTGAATTAAAACAGAATTTTGTAGTCGATTTAACTCGGGTTAACGAAATAGGATAAAGCATTTTCTGTATACGTACGTACCTAATAATACATAGGTACATAAACAATTGTAAACCTTTGCATTACCTACCCTCAAATAAATTTGAAAAAATGTGCTAATAAGATACACCTACATTTTCACCAACAAGCCTATTAAGTCCCACGTGGTAAGCGGTGAGCCTACCACAAGCGACTAGAAAATATTTATTTGGAAAATATTCTTAAATTATCCTCCCGGGAAATTCTATTTATATATTTAAATAAATTGGTATTATAAATAACTAGGTATCCTGTAAGATAGAGCCTCACATAATGACATTATTAGATATTACTGCTATTCTTACAAGTAATGCTAATTCTTGCTAATGCTTTCTGTAATGACTATGAAATACTCCCGATCTTGTGGCCTTATGTTACTTACCTACTTGCCGAAAAAGTAATTAAGATGATAAACAATTTCTTGGATGACACAGCCACATCTACGAGTAAAAGAGATATGAGCCGGCAACCTAGACGCACATAGATACTGTATCATTTTCGTGCTATTAAGTTCGTGCGAAACGCGTCGTAGTTGCAGTATCAAAAGTTCAGGTGCGAACGGGTGAAGAAGGTAGGTTTAGGGGAGATAAGACTAACTTCACAGCCTTAAAGATCCGCCGCGCCTACATATCGAGGAAAGTTAAAAAATATTACAGAGAATAACCGACCGTATATATATATTGGCAAAAATGTTGCCGAGAGAAGCGAAGCCACAAATTGAAGCATTTTTTATTCATTCCTTTCTAAGGGGTACCGTTCTATGGGGCATGGACTAGGCCGCTATCGATGCAAATGGATGGACGACCTTAAGGAGTTAAGAACAGCGAACTGACAATAGAGGCCAAAAACCGCTAGGGCTTATTGATGAGAGTAAAGATAAAGAAACATTACTTATCGATCAAATCGATAGAGGTTTGATAACGAAATATTTCCTCTACACAAAAAAATGCGTTTAAACGATGTGATGAACTTTACCGCTATTAGTGAAAATGTTACGACAAGGAATATAAATGCAAATCGATGTTACATTATTCTATTTAACATTATTAGTCTATACACCCTGACTTCTTAACTTCGCTTAGACGATACGGCACTCATATTATGATAATTAGAAGACACGACTTAGTAAAAAGAAACAGGAGCCATGACTTACCTCTTCGTTAATCTGCTTAAGCGGCAGCGGTTGGTTGTTGGGTCTGGGAATCTGCTCCGCTCGCGGCGGGGGCAGTTGTGACAGCTGGGTATGGGGCGGTTGCGACCCCGCCGGCGGCAAGTTGCTGGATTTTACTTCCGATATGGAGGTAACTGTGTGGGAAAGCAGATATTTGATGAAGTTATAGAAATATACATTGAAGTGTGGGTTAATTTGTGGAACATCGTGTACATTTTTAGTGCTTATAATTAATTAACTATAAGTGCTTAAATGCGTAATGACTAATTGTTGCCAGATAAATTTTCAATAGTTTTCTAGAGAACTTTCTTGTTTTACTTCGGTATTTACAGAAATTCACATTTACCTATTTTTAGGCGCCCATCGTGGGGCTGCATTAAAATATGTCCTTTCTTATAGTTTGTTATAGGCTGTTTATAATATAAATACATATAGGTATCAAAACACTAGCATTTTAATTTTAATAATATGTTGGTGCGAATCTAACTTTATAGGTAATAATTTTATGGCAACCAACCAAGGGTAGGATTTGCGTAAGTTTACTAAATAAGTACTTACCTACTCTATTGTAATGGTCTGTTAAAATAACAGTAGGTACTTACAGTGGAATATAATACTAAAATGGCGTACAATTTCTTCACGCAAAGTCTTTTGAAACTAGCACTTTTCATTAAACGTACTTATTTCACTCGCTCCAGGCAATTTGTTTAACGAGTGACGTAGCATTGTGACGCGTCACTCAAGTGTCGTTATGTGTCTTAATTAGGTGAATGTATGAAACAAGTTTGTGAACATTAAGAGTATGTATCAATGGACATTATTTTCTTCATTATTTTGAGTATGTATCAATATTGAATCAGCCTTGCTAACAGCAGCTATTATGATACAGGGTGTAACGTAAGGGGTATATCAAATGAAAAGCTATGATAATACTTTATACCTGAAAGGACCTATACGTAATACAAAATTTAATTGTCTGAAATGTTTATTTTTCCTGACAGCATGGAGAATTTCTATTTTCGAAATAACCAATGAATGTTTATATTATATTGAAAATAAATATATTGTGTTTTACAGTCTCAAATGTGAGAGTTATATTTATAGCTTTTCGCTTTATATTTACCCCCTTTGTTACACCATGTACATGTGGACGATTAGTTAAACAGTAGGGCGAAAAAGATTAGTTGCATGGACTCTTGATTGTCCGTTGGTATTACTCTATATTGAAGATAAGGCCCACGACGATTTTCTCCTATTTTACCCTATTCCGTAAGTAAGTGGCTTGTTTTGTAAGTACTAAACATATAATTAACAAACCTGTTAAATAGTCATTGGTAAGAGACAGCCGATGTGAAGGTGCCTTTGCGACGTCTATTTTGATTGTAGAGTCTGATGATCTTGTGGTTTCTGGCACCTTCCATGATACCTGCCAATAATATTACAGTTGTAAGAAAATTTTCTGTCACAAATAAATAATACATTTATTTCATCAATATACCTACTTAAGATTTAGGCTCTCTAGGATCGGGCTGTATAGCCACGAGCGCAGATGTTTAAAAACTGCCTTAATCATTCGAGCATAGATGGAAAATGGATGATTTAACGTCTTTTACATATCCACTGACGATTTAGATTAATGCCATTTAGACTGGACTCTCGGTGTTATGTTTTTATATGAATACAGGTAGGTACAATGTATATATAACTATGTAACCACGTGTGTGCTGTGCCTATTTTCATATAAAATCCTTAATAACGGACGTCGTGTCATAAGTGACCGTAGTCTGTCAAACTCATGGTAGAGTTATAGAGCACCTTGTTTCAAAAAGAGGGTATTTACAACATTATTTTTGTGTCTGGTTTTTGATATTGTAAAAAAACTGCATTCATCTTTATTTCGCAGCAATTGTACCTATGTGCGTGGATACAGTGTCACGCCAACAAAGGTAAATAGTATCACTTTAAATGAGCGTTATATCTTGAGACCGATGTGTCGAGAGAGATATCCCATTTAGATCTATTTCAGTACCAATAGGCTCATTAAGCAATAACCGTTGAAAGAAAAATGTCGAGGAAACTTGCCCCAACTGATGAAATCAAGCGTGAAATAAGGATAGCCGCACCGTTAAGTTTTATGGTTAAATAAAAATCTGGGTTTTAGGTAGATAGATTATAAACAAGTCGATACGAGACCTTAAGGATCTTAGCCGCATGGTGCCGGCATAGCCGCGTGGTGCCGGCATAGCCGCGTGGTGCCGGTAGAGTAGAGTTTGTACCACCTTGCCTACCCGTGGGTATCGTACGAGGCGATTAAGGGTTTCCGGGAGGTGGGCAGCAGTGCCTCCCGTACTGACAAAATCACACTATTTCTATAATCCTGAGGATGCCGCGGTTGTTGGCGAAACATATGTAGATTATTTATCTAGTTTTTGATTTCGGAATAGTGCAATGTATTGTCTTGCATGCTGGGTGCTCGGGTCTGGTTTCTCGTGGCGATTGTAGTTAGTGCAAGTGCCTGTTTTCGCAGTTATGAGTTATCAGATCCGAGGGTCAGTGGAGGGTGTAGGGCCCGGTGGTGGGCGCACCCATAGTGAATCACACTGCGGTCACCAACCCGCCTGCCCAGCGTGGTGACTATGGGCAAAACCCCCCTGTGGCAGTAGCCTTGTGGCGTGCCCTGGGGGAGGCCTACGTCCAGAAGTGGACTGCAATAGGATGATGATGATGATTGATTATTTAATTATTGTGGCGGACACCTGCAACGTCATCCTATGGACCGAACCAAAGCAAATTTTATATACCTAAGGCTGAGGCCGCACTACGGCTAAACCGCCGCGAATTTTAACCGCTTAATTTTGTGAGTAAAGGAAACTAATGGGAGCGACCGCACTGGCGGTTTCTTTCCACGACTGATCTTAAAACAGCGTTTTGTTACAGAATGGCTAGCCGGAAAATACCGCGCAATTTGTAGTCCATAGAAATTATACTAGCGGTTTTTAACCGTAGTATGCGCGTCTCGAGCGGTTTTGCTTGCGGGAAAAAACCGAAGTGCGGCCTAATAATCGATTTTCCAATGATTCGATAGCCTTCTAAAGAAAAAAGTGGATGCTGTCTTTCTCTATAACTTGATGATGATAGAGACAGCATCAACTTTATCCTTCAGATTGGCTATTTGACCATTGGGAAAACAGTCCCTAGTGTTATTGTGACAAGTTTTGGCATATAAGAGTATCAAACATCCATATATAACATATTCACATTTCAACAAACTTCATTCATTTATGCGTTCTATATTCCTAGGAAACGGGATAGAGTAGAACTATTTTCAATATACCCCCTAACTCGTAGTTTAGATAAACATTAGGTAATAAGTTCTCAACTCTTCCCTCGTTGCATGTAGCTTTTAGTTTATTCAGTACCGCGCAATGCTTACAGTTTGCGCCTAAAGTTTGGGCGCTTCAATTACAATGGTAATTCCGTGGATAAACCTAGTTTCATTTAAATTGTTTGCAAAAGGTTTAACTCCACTTGTTGGTACCAGTTTATGATACTTTAGTTTACGGTCGGTGGTTTATTAAATGTTTATGAAATATTTAACAATAAGTATGAATACTATTAGTCCCCGGTATAAGAATGTACGTCACCTTAGGGCCCGATTTTTCAAATGATCTATGGGAAGGATAAAGTTAATACTGTCTTTATCTTCATCAAGTCTTTACGTTGCATTGCAACATCTGCCTATGACTTACGAATCTAGACTTGACTACAAATCACAATTACTGAGTCTCAGCTACACACGAGTAGTTATTAACCTACTCAAAAAAGAGTAGTTATCAAATTGGGTGTATTTTTTATCGTATCTGATGATGATGGTTAGGTTATGTAACTTTGATATGAATATGTTTGTGAGGTAATTTTATTATAGGATATAATATGCATTATATTCCTATTTAATAATGAATGCCCCACATCTAACAATAGTATTCGCACATGTATGCAGGTATAAGCGATTGATTATTAGCGACTGTAAATAACCAAAATTAGCGATATCTTAAGGTAAAAATTCAGCATAATCCCCGAGTAAAAAAGAATAAAGTTGGATAAAATGATTAGGAGTCGTATTGCTTCCCAAAGTAATGAAAATACCTTTGTACTTAAGGGACGGCTGATCCCATCACTATTGACCTTGCCAAAGTAACAAAATAAGGTTAAAAGTTGTTGATTTCGAGAGGATTTCGTACTATTGGTATTGAATTTCAGTAAATAGGACAAGGAGTTTAAATTGCCAAATATTTAATGCTCGTATTATGAGAGCTTAGTTCAGTTAAAATAATTATAAGTGGATTCTTTTGCTCATTTCTTTTTTCTCCCGAGAGGTTTTAATTATCCAGGATCTAAGTAGGTCAATCGATTTCTTGAGCCTACAATGAAACTGGTAGGTAAATTGAACCAAATTTAATATGTAAATCTATTTTTAAAGGGTTAAAATAAATTTACTTAGGTATAATGACTATTTGGAAGTTTGATAAACACGTGTAAGGTATTTAATAGAAATTACCTTAAAAAAATTGGGATAGAAACAGGCAAATAATACGACGTCTAAAGGGAGGCACGTAGAAATGATGTCTTCTTATATACGTCGGGGGAGGCCTACATTTAGCAGTGGACTGCTAATAGGCTGAAGACGATATACTTACGTCAGGTAACAGCGGTGCAGTATGAGCTGACACTCTTCTTGCCGGTGGAGCCAGAACCCTTGGCGCAGGCAGTTGTGATCGTATTCTGTTGTTACAGTTGTTAGGGAGCTCTGACTGCGTGTCGTTCTTTATCACCATCGATGATGATAGAAGCAGCTCGTTTTTACGTAGACTGGAGCCTGATAGAAAAATATATTTGTTAAAAAAACTATGTATGAATTTTTACTTTATTGTTGTCACCAATAAAATTATTTCAAGTGTAGCGTCATTCCGATTTCAATGTCAAGTAATTAAAATTATTAATTTCAAAATATAGCTCAACTACTGACATAAATCCAATGCAAATTCATTTTAGATGTTCTCCTAAAAATCCCAATAAACATTTCATAAAACTAATCTAAACAGTCGTAAAAGAAGCAGTAAAGATGTGAAGACACCGCATTTGCACTGCAGCTGAGATGAAATGCAAATGCAGTGAGTGGCAAAGTACACATTGTTGTTTAGGTTTGATACAGCAAAATAGATTGTGGTGTTAGACATCGTCTGCAGATGTGAAATATTGGGTTTTAAATAATTTCCACTGGTGACTAAAGTTTTACTTTGATATGATAGCCAACTATTTGCTATACGTAATACATATTCGCTATAGAAATAATCTTCATGATACAAACAATAAAATCCCATCCAATGGGTTTTGGGCTGTTTTCATAGCGTTTCGCTTAACATACCCCTTCTGTTACATCCTGTACAGTCACGCCCGTTAGGTATACTTAAATGGGTTGGGCAGAGGTGTGCTAATTTGGTAGGTACTCATTAACTTTACACCACCGTTGAAGTTTCATGTGGTGGGGGGTGAGCCTACCGCCGTTTCTTACCATTACATGCAGTGTGATCCCTTCCATTGTTAAGGATCACCGCGTCAGAGTCGGAGCCGGCGCGCTGCTTCTTCTTCATAAGGCTGGGTCGTGACAATCGCCAACTATGGCCCCGTTGTACTCGACACTTCTCATCTACCCCGACTATGCTTACGTTCCTGGAAATTGTCAATTCTTTAGATATCTCGAGAATCAAAGCTATAGATATTAATTATGCCTAGTCTATTATATATATGTCGCAGTTGGATCTGCGACGCCACCTATTTTCAATTCTTGGAGTTAGAAACGTTAAGTTGGCAGCTGTCACTGTCACTTGGGCATGGACAATACAGAGAGGGCACCACGGTAGTTTTACAACGGCCACATGGTCGGTTGAATTGAGCGGTGGATTAATTCTTGCTGGACTGTCGAGCTATGCACTGGTATCGATCAGCCGTCGTGTACTTGCCGCGTTTCTACGTTATCCGTTATAATCTTGACAATCATTTGTGTTAATACCGTGAAAGTATTTGTGAAACCTAATTAAAGTTCTCAGCTAGACGCTGCATTCTTTATTTTGGATTTTGGACCATGCCTGACACCTAACGGTATCGCACACCTTCGCCTCATCTTCATTATATAGATATCGGTCAAAATGTGATAATTATATAAATGCCAGTAATTATATGTAGTATTAGTGTTTGAATGTGATTGGAGTTTGATAAAGTGGTAAAAGTTTTGAAAAAATAATGTAGTCGTGATTTAAGTTGACGTCTCAGCAGCTTTATGAAGAGCATATCTAAGAGATAAATGTAAACTCCAAATTATTTAAAGTCATGGAAAAAGATAAAAGGTGCATAAAACTCAACTAGCACGTCATGCTACTCTACAAAATGGTACGTTTTCAAGTTTCATTAATGTGACAAAGTAAAACTAGTTTAAAGCTAGAGTTTAAAACTAAGTAAAGCATATAAAGTTAGAACTGCTAATGCAATGTTTGTTCTCCAAAAGGTTGTATAGTGGTATTAGTGGCATTATAAATGTCTTTCTGGTAGAAAGACAATAATAACATTTATGAGATTTAATCTCATGTAAGTACCTCCGCCTTCTGCAACAACACTGTATTATGTATTCGTTTATGACTGCAGCTATAAAACTATGTACTGCCTCTTTGAATATAAAGAAACAAAAGGTTTTTACATCGAGACTATTCGAGACTGATGTGCGAGTCTTAAAACTTGTGTACAAGCAAATATTGAAATAATACTATATTAGTAGGTACAGCAGAGCCATGTCGTGTCAGAGTACCTATAGATTAGCCCTTACCCCGTGTCTATCCTTGGGTATCGTAAGTTCACACTTCGGTCACAAACCCGCTTACCTAGCGTGGTGACTATTGGCAAAACCTCCATATAGTAGAGGCCTTGTGGCGTGCCTGGGGGAGGCACGTCCTGCAATGGGCTGTAATAGGCTGACGTGTAACCATAACGACACTTACTTTGTAGAACTCAGCAGGCTCGACTTGTCACTCGTGTTGATGCAATTGTCATCCTTAGCAATAGCAACTTGAAAGTTCTTCTCCGGTATCAGCGGTGTGATAGCTCTTGGAGTCGTGGGTGTAGATGGTGACGATCTCATCGGTGGCAAAGCCAGGGTTAGCGGTGGTGGGGCTAATGTCATGGGGGGCAGTCTGGCTTTCTCCGAACCTAACCGGGCTGCTGCCGAGTGAAGGGTTAACGTGTAGTTTGGAGGCTTGAGTAATCCTGGTATGCTGGTACACTGTAATAGATTTTTTTCTATAAATTCTCTCATTATGAAGAGGATGTAACAATGCTTCTACTTTAACACCCAAAAAAAGTAATGGTGAAATACTTAACATAGTTAGGTACATAGGTGATACAAATGGGTAGAGTTATGTCCCGAATCATCAAATTATGTCAAGCAAGATCGATGATTTTGAGTGAATATTTACTCTTTTAACCACTTCGAGCCAATATTATATGCATAAGCATGGTGCAATAAAAACTTTAGTCTACTCGTATTTTATTACGTTTACTCAATTTACATATGTTATAATATTATTATTGCTTGTATCATAATAAGATTTTACTTAAAATATTAAATGGCTTTTAACTTAAGTATATAAGTAGTAGATTCCATTTCGTCCATCTATTTCAAGATAATAGCTAAAGTTTCCAAACCTTGACGGACCTAATGGTTTTAATCAACATTTACAACTAACCATCACCGAACTTAATATACAAGTTCTAAGTAATAAGTAGAAGCATTACTTACCGACGTCCTATCAATCGAGTCCAAACTTGATAACATGGATGACCTCTCTAAACTTAGAGTTACATTAAAGTCCCTGAAGGAGGCTCCAGGTTCCAAGGTCGTGGATGGAGAGTCTTGAGGAGTGGCTGCTGTATGGGTTATCATTGGTAGTACTGTGTCAGTTCCAGAGTTGTGTGCGAGCATTTTTGATTCCTAAAATTTGAATATAAGTTATTATTTTAATGTATCTACCATTGGTTTTGCTGTTGGGAAAAGATATATAGCGTGATAAAAATAATTTAATCAGGGTGGATATGTGATTGGACTAAAGACGGCATGTGAAATTGATTGCCCGTAATGTAAAGTAAATGAAATTGGTGTTATAAAATTCCTACCTATCCAATTCTTATTAGAATGTTTTGTGTCTCTGATTTCACTCCCTCTTCTAGCCACGAGTAATTTAATTAGCTTTTTAAATGAAATTTCGTGCGACTAAATGAGATAATCAAATTAAAAGCGCGTGCTCAAGGTATTTTTGTGAGAAAATCACGCAAAAATTTTCAGTAAGATCACGATTTTATACTAGAGGGGAAATGACCCACGAAATGATTTATGTACCTGATATAATTTTTATCCAACCTCATTTCGTCTGAGGATTTTAGGGGTTCAAACTTTCTCAATATTTTTTTTGCAAAAAAACTCGGTCGGACTTGAAGCCGAAGTTGCCTTTATTGACTTTGTTTGCCCTGTTTTATATTCTGATAAAAACTAAATTCAAGGTGATATAAAAATTCAATAACGCAACGTCAGCGACGACGGGGCGGCGGTGCTTCGTTTGAATACTGCAGAAATTTGTTTTAAAATTTTAGAGATAACCTTTTTCAAAACGACTTTTGTTGTTTATAACGCTTTATACAAGCTTATTTCCTAATAAGACGCTTATTTCCTCATTAAGTATAAAGTATTGATAGGGTTTATTAGTAAATAAGTACACACCTTTTGCAAATTACATTTATTAGACTGCGCACAATCTTTGCAGAGAGTGGGGTGATGTGTGGATTTGGTTTTCCGCCGTGACTTTATTGATTTATCCTTGTGACCATTCACATCATCCTTAGCTTTGCGCACATCATCGGCTGAACGCCAGAAGTTTTTGATCTCGTTCTGTTTACAAAAAAATTTATTATCAACAGATGTTTACAATTCAATAAAGCATAAATCTCAAGTACTATATTTATCAAGAGAATTACAATATAAAAAAATATAGAACCTTCAATATATTTACTTTTTAATTTAATCGAATACGTAATATTGAAAAAATCCAATCGTCTGAATTACAACTGATCGAATATAAAAAACGCCGAAAAAATATTCAAACTGAATAAGTCAATTTACCTGCGAAATGCTCTCGCTTGAATGGGAGCCAGAATTAGATTCGTCGTAATGCATATCATTGTGATCCGAAAAACATTCACTAGACAATTTAGATTTCGCCAATTCGCGTTGTTCGCGTTCCCTTCTTTCATTTCGCTGTAAAATTCATTTATGCATAAAACATAAACACAAGATCCAATTAGCTGTATTAATTATTTACCAAGACTCACCTCGGAGCTAAATCCTTCAACGAGAATAGCTACCAGCAAATTAAACAATACATAATTTCCAAAAGTCATAAGGGCCACGAAGTACAAAGCAGCCCAGTGACTCGTCTTTTCCATTCCATTGAATAATACAACATTCCAATCTTCCTGAGTGAGAACCTGGAATGTTAAGCTACACTGAGGGTTATGCTCGTCTGTGTTTCTTGTTCTACCACATCAAGTATCACGAATTTCATTAATAAACCAAAAATAAGCGAGGTGTGCTGTCATATTGTGTTCAAGTCGTGCCTTTGATGTTGGTAATAAAATGTTAAGTAAATCCAGTGTTAACAAATTAACGTAAATAAAGACAAAATTATCATGTAATAAATCAGCGTGTTAGTGTTAACCAGTGTTATGTAATAGTGTTAGGTTACACAGATAAACATGTAAACGGGAACGGGAACAACACAGACGGCATATCTGAGTACACAAGCATAAAGGGGCTCGACATTGCTACAAAATACTAACTACGAAGCAAGATGCACTAACTACGGAGCGCTCCTTGAAAATGCATTAAGTTTACTTTAAATACTAATAAACTACGAACTACGCTCGACTGCGAATTTCTCGACCGCGCGACTATTCAATAAAATTGTATATTGTGCCTTTTCTCACAGATTTAAATCGTGAATAAGACATTTCATTAGTGTTGTCGCCGAATAATTTTGGGTAGCCCGAGAAAGACGCGGTACTTTTCTAGTCACACGTGGGATCGCAAATAAACCGACTATGTCTGATCTAATACTGCCTCTCAAGGCTTACCTGGAAGACTGTGACGGTAGCCCAAAGGATGTTATTAAAATGTTTCCTGTCGCACTCACACTTGGGATGGTGTGAGATGATTTCTGGGCAGGTACAATCCCGCTCAGTGCCATTGTCCTCGACGAACTTGCAAAACTTACCGCCAAATAGATACATGCCCAGAATACTGCGCGTCGTGAGGCCGATGAAAAAATGAAAGAAAAAGAAAATGCTATGCGCATACGCCGCGGCCGATTCATCTTGATGATAACCATCGATTTGAACGACGTTAACACTGCCGAATGTTTGTTTTTAACATCATTACGTTTATATACATAATGTAATTTAAATCTGTTTACTTATACCCATCTGTTAAATTTAATTAAGGACATATTTGTTTTATTTTAAGTATCGGTAAACAGTGTTATCGCCGTCAATAGGTATGCTAAACCAACGGATTGATTAATTCATATAAATTATGATTGCAATATTAACATCGTATTATTTTGTGCATAATTAGTTAGTATAAACGGTATTATCATTCATTATTTTAACTGCTTCATGATTTATAATAAATATTAATACAATGAAAATAATAGATAGAGAAAAAAGGCAAAGAAAAGTGCATAATTATAAAGAGAAAATTCCATTTATGTATTGTATTTCACTTAGGTATGATAAACATCCAAGAATTAAATGCAGAAAGATTTTATTTAATGCATAAAAATAAAAAAGTAGGTAAGTATAGACAAATTAAATAAGTAAATATTTGAAAAGAAAGAAGTGAGAAACTGCTGAAAAATGGGTAAGAAAGATATTATAGTAGCTGAAGTTTGAAGAGAGGTGCTCAGCTCGATATTAGACCAACGCAAATTTTATGTTAGCGCGGACCAATAAAAGAAGACGTAATATATACGACTATATGGTACTAAACGTATCGTATAGTTAAATTTGCATTGGTTTCATATCTTATTAGATAAGATAGTATCTAAATAAAAGAAGCAACATGCAAAGTGGTAGATAGACTATTTAAATTAAATGCAGTTTCAGTGAAGGGAGTAAAAAGAGACGAACAAGGTAACCCGCGACACGGCTCCGATCAACCTCAAGCTAACCTACAATCAATCAAGCTCAATGTCTAATGTGCTCTCGACAACTTCTGATGGGAATACTGTACGGCACAACATGGTGATTTTACACTAAATGATGGAGAAATCTGTTACGATGGTACTAGGTCTGTACTACGCGGATTCTAGGGTAGCTGTTACGCGAATGAACGCCTGTCGGACAACACACAATGCTGCAAGTCGATTCATTTGAATGTTACGAAGCCTTTGTAGTTGTGTGAGTGCGTGGGTTTGGGGAAATCTTGCAGCAATGTGTTCGTTATCTGTGTACTCGCGAGGTTAGTCGATTAGCCGTCACAACGACAACCTATGAATGTTATTGGGATTGTCATACTGTCGTGAGTGTTGACTGCTGACGAGCCCGAAAGCGTTTAGTAATGTTGCAAGTTCAGTCTGTTTTGGGTTGTCTGTTAGGAACTTGAATTGAAAGTTGAATACCTGAAACACTGTGACAAAGGCCCACAAGAGCGTATCAAAGTTTTTTCGGTCGCACTCTTGGTCGCCATCCTCATCTTTCTCGCAGAATTTGCACCCGAAGATGTTCATACCGAGGATGCTGAACGTTACCACGCAATAACGATTAGATAATACGGTAGGTTCAAATTTCTTCCCAAAATAAAGAGGAGAAATCATGAAATATAAGATAAGAATATAAATAACTGTGACAAACAATCTAAGGATGGGAAATGAGGTGCAGGTCAACTAAAATTTGGTGGACATTAAGCAAAGAAGCGTGATTTACTATTATTGACAAGATAAAGAAGAGAAGATAGTTGTAAAAAGTGTCGATTGTGGTAGTGTACAGTGGGTTAAAGATAATTAACATAAAGGGTAAGATAGAAAGAAAAGAAAATAGGAGAAATCACTCACAGTTAGTCAGTGCACGGGTTAGGAATGCGGGTGTGACAGTTAGGTAGAAACATTCAAAATTTCATTTTTATGAAGAGTCGAATAGATCTTCTTTCACTACGGAAAAATGAAGAATTGGTTTGAGCAATCAAGACCTGATTGCTTGGGTAGATGATTTGACTACTAGAAAAGGTTCTATTACAACTACTATGAATGTAAAGGACCGTGAAAATTTATAGATAGAAAGGATACTTTGGAAGTGAAAAAAAGACAGAATTCCTTTCTTGACACCAGAAAATCAATATACAAATCAATTAAGTTTCCCATTGAATTGAAAAATGAAATGGTTAAAAGGTCGACTTATTTTTTAATAGAAAAGGAACCTACTTCGACTTAAAGACAAAGTTAAAGAAAACAGTACTTTTCTTAGGACAAGAAAATAAGGTGAAAGTAGCAGCTTCAGTGAAATACAAAATGAGTTTATAACTTAAACAAAGTTAACTTTCTTTCTTACGGAGTTTATTTTAAATACATGCATGGTTGATATGTTATTTAATTTATTATTATTTTTTATTAATTTGAATTGTCTACTTCATTTAACTTAATGTTATTTTTTTTAATTACAGTGTAACTCGGCAAAAAAATTTAGACTTAAATTACGAACTACATTAATAAATATTTACCTGAATATGAAAATAAATAATACGAGCAAGGAGAAAAATACAGCGACGTTGTCCATAGTCCTCAGCATTACGAAGAGCTGCCTTCTCAAGTTGGGCATAAATCGTACCAATTTTAAAATGCGCAGGAGTCGGAATGTGCGCAAAACTGACAGTCCTGAGTTTCCAGCCGATTCTCTTTCATCTCCGTAACTTTGTGCTAGTTCGAATGCGCTGAAGTTATATGAAGATATTTATTTTGTCAATGCTTATTTGATATCATTAAAAAAAATACAGCCCTCAGATCGGATTACATACCTATTTAAAATGAAAGATAAAATAGAGGACAAACTAATAGAGAATATCGTTTACCTTAAAATGACAATAACGCCATCAAAGACATTGAATCCGTTTGAGATATACTTGAAAGGCCCCTCTGAAATGATCTTCAGAACCATTTCTACCGCAAAAATGGCAGAAAACACAATGTTACTTATCTCTACTATGACGGTCAATTCTTCAGGTTGGTTATGATATTCTATGCCCATTGATAGGGTATTAATAAGAATTGCTAAAAGTATTCCTGAAAAGAAATGAATCAATATTACCAAATTTCTTCTCTCCTAAAATTCATTCTCCTTAGATTCATATTGTATATTAAAATTAAAGATTATACTAAAAATTTGTCGGTGTGAGATACCTTGCTGGAAATACTTGTGATTCACCATGGTTTTTACGTGTTTTCTCGCCCAGGACATACATTTCGAAAAACGTCTCCATTGTAAACCGCAAGATTTTGAAAACCTGTTTTTTCTTGCTTCTTTTGCAGCTACTTCAGCAGCTAGCAAATCAGCGCAACATGAATAGTCTTCCATTTCAATGACCTAAAAATATTATTAGGTAATATTTAATTTCTTAATGCATACATACGTAATGAATGATTACGTTTTAAAAACTACACATCCTAACTTATTCTAAACTTACAAGCAAGTGTATAGTTTCACAAGAAAAATCAAGTAAAACTTCTACCTTGGTATCATTCTTGTCTTCTCCAGCCCTCTTGCTGATGCCTTTGGTAAGTTCTTCAAAAAAGGAGTCCAATGCAACCTGCCCTGTAGGTAGGGCGGCAGACAAGGCACCAGATAGAGCCAGAAGTTCTTGACAGGACATAGTTCCGCCTGCCGCTGCCCTTTCCTCGGCGGTGTCCCCTGTAGGCAGGTCGAATTCTACGACCCCAGTAATTTGTTTAGAACATAGAAATACAATGCCTTGTTAGCAATAGCCTAGTAATATAAAAGTTTTTGCCAAGTTTATGTTATTCAGTCGTAGTCGAATTATGAATTGAATACACCTAACTGTTTACATCAAACGAGATTTTTTCAATTTTATACAGAGTGCGACTACATTTGAATAGGTTATGTTGAGCCAATTTTTATAAACCGAGCGCTGAATATCAATATGATATTGTGAAAATTACTTTGACCTAGACAAATGTAATTTCACACAGACAAAAAAGTGTCTAGACTAGATCGAAAATGGAAGCAGAAAGTGAAACAAGGGATTTCATTGCAAACCTATATCAGTCTATGAAGGAAAAGGAGAATAAGTAGTTCAGAACATGCCCTCTAATAGCTTCGTCTAGATCTACACTCTCTAGACTCACCGCTTTGGCTCTTAAGCCAGTCGCGTTGGCACAATGAATCTATGAATAATTATTTAATTGTTAACAAATAGGTATTGAATTTTGAAAAGTTGTTAGTCAGCAAAAGTTATGGGAAAGTTTAAGCAAAAGACTGTAGATGCAGCGCAGATGGAAGAATTTTGAATTAAATTATTTATTATTTGGGCGTCAAAATCGATAAAGTTTATATCAAGAGGACTTGCTTCCTTTTATTTTATTAATATTATAATTGTCATGAAAAATTATTCCGTGCCACGTTAATTCAATATTTTTATACATAACACAAGCTATTTGAGTAACGGTAGTTGAAAATAAGATAATAATATGTACAACTTTGATTAAAAATAACGATAGCAATATATTTATTAGCCTTGCGATTAACGATATTGCTTTGTAAGGTAGTATCGACCTATTTCAAAAGACCAATAAATTAATCATAATTATTCCGATTATCCATCTGTATTTCTTGCGAGAAATATTACCTGTTTGTGTCATTTTTTCCGAAGAGCAAACGTTGTGTGGATATGCCAACGGTGGCGCATTTGGACCATGAAGTAGCACTGTGTCACTAAACATCACTGAAGACCTTCTCCGAGCGAGCGATGGTGGTGATAGCAGAGATAGGTTTGATGCATTCTAAAAAAAAAAACATACTAGACCATTTACAAGCGCAGAGGCAATGCTTAAAGTTATGTGGGAATCTGGAAAAAAATAAAATTAAAACAAACATCAAAGATATCGAATTTGTTATCAAACTGTCGCAAATATAATATTAACTTTGAATTTGATATCTCGCGATTTGTACTTTGAAAGAGCCAGCGTTATACGTGTCTGTAATATCTTTTAACATTTTTTGAGCAATCGCGAAACTCAACGATAAAAAAACGTGAAATGTTTCCCAAACTTTTCGGTACAGCAAATATTTGCGGAATTTCTTGGCGTTTGTTATAACTGCGTTCGTATCATAATCGTAATACAATTTCTGAGATACTCCAACTTGTCACGTAGGATATGTCGCAGGCAGGAACAATTTAATGAGAACCAGAATACTTATACCTGAGCAAATATTTTCTTACACAATTTCTGAAATAATTTTAACAGCAAGAAGAAGCAACGGAATAAATGAGTCGCGTAACGTTGTTTGTTTCAAATGTGAGAAGTAGGTTAAAATACTTTGCCCCTTTTAATGAGGAATTTAGTACCTAGAATGTAGTACCTACTAATAAGTTGTGCTTAGAAAATCTACATAATGACAAACAGATATTACAAAACTTTTCACTAATATTGCATACCTTGATCTTAAATGATAGAGCACATAAATATTGTTTACAAATACACTATATTATTTGTTTGTAATACAGATAAGTCTAAAGGTAAAGTTTTGTAAGAAATACAGTATTTTAAAAGTTTGAACTTGTATTTACTTCCAAGTCAGCGGCGGAGAGCGAGGGGACGCGCAACAGGCTCGGCCTCCCGAGGGGCTCGTCGGTCTGCCCCGACTCCTCTTGGGCTGCATTTTTCTGTTATAAACAAACAAATTTGCGTACATACTTTAAAGGGGATGAAATTGTATGTAATTAAATTGTATAAAGATATAAGGCGCGTTTAAATTATGAATGTTTCTCTAAAACGAGAATCACATGTTCTATTAAGCATAGAAATATTATTTTCTTCAAGTGTAAAACATGTTATACATATTTAAAAAAAATACAGATTTTTAACACTAACTTTTCGTAATTAAAATCCTCTCATAGACTAGAGTAGATTTTCGTAATGTTAAGCGAAAAGCTATGTAAATCTATAGAGAATCTCCACAAAATTTGAGATCCATAGACTGCAATTTTGAAAAATAAAATGTATCGAGCCTCTAGCTATTTATAGCTTTTCGAATATATGATATATATGGATAAATATAAAACATTTTAGATAGTGACACATGATCAATTGTAGCTTATTTCCTGTTTTGTATAAAATGATGGATGACAATTATATTTAGGTACCGAAATAAATCTTTTGTGATAGAGAAAGAGATTTCAATAAAAAGCATGTCGATAAAATTAATAAACAGACGTCAAAATGAATCCCCTTTTCTCTTCGAATAGCGATAAAATCTTCACAAGTCGTTCTTAAAGTGGAGGCCGGTTTAATTGAAAATTAACCCGAAATATAAATTATGAAACTCCTTCATTTCGTCGGCGTTATATAAAAATGTAATAAAAATTTAGATGGTGTTGTTACGATCGCAAAAGACGCTTATAATTTGAAGGTTGCTTGTTGTTTATATATTCATATTCTTTATTGTACACACACATAGTAGATAAAAAATAACACAATTAAAATAAATATTGTACAAAGGCGAGCTTATCTCTATAAGAGATCTCTTCCAGCTAACCCGAACAAAAAAAAATACTTTGAATTTTGGATCAAAGGATATTCATTTTTAAGAAGCTGGTTTAAAGATATACCAAATATCTTAGATTAAATGATAGGTCTTCGCTCCGCGGAGCGAGCGAATCATTATTCTAAGCCAAATATAATAATAATTTGAAAAGAAAGGAAAAAAAAACATACAGACGAATTGATAACCTCTTTTTTGAAGTCGGTTAACAAACAGAGAATTTTATCAGGTTGTCATAAAGCAAAATTTATTGTCAGGTTAAGTTGTCAGGTTAATTTCGCTTGTTTTATCAACGCGACAGATATTATAATATAGAATCTAAATATAGATACAGTCTATCATAATATATTCACAAATAACAGTGAAACACGATGGGTTTAGAAAAAGTAAACCATCTGTACCAAAACACTATAAAGTTTTCAAAAATATTAAGTAATTCAGAGAAATCTAAGATTCATTCACATTGGCGGAGTCAAGGGGAATAGTTAGTAGTAATAAAATACAGCCAAAGGTTTTTAGAACTTTCTTGATGTAGTTTGTACGAATTTATTTGGGCTGTACAGTACAATCAATAGACAATTAGAGGGTTTCGTGCCCGAACCTTTATTTAGAACTTAGGATAAATTACCCGAGAATTTATTACGATTCTCTCCATTTAATAAAGTTTTATTTTAATAATAATATCCAACAGAGCAAAAATTGAATAACTTTTTATTTTCCAAATATAATTATTCCTCTACATCCCTTCAAAATATCAGTTTTATAGGGAATTGTAACGTCACGGTACTGTAGCCAAGATGGCAGCAATTTTATTAGTAAAATTATTAAAAACTAACCTTAGGATAAATTCGTGGACAACACGGATGATGTTGCTTGGGCTTGTTCAGCGGAAGCTGGAGAGTCTCCCGACTGGTCCGCCATTGGACTTGAGCACGCTGGTATTTATATAACCTGTGGGGAATAACCGTGATTAGGCCATGGAGGTATACCTCCATGGATTAGATACTTTTAATACCACTTAAGAACCATAGGAAGCCATAGCTGAAGGGCCTATTTTTCCATGATGCAGAGAGATTTTTCCATAATATAGAGAGAGCATTAACTTTATCCTTCATGAACGCTGATATCTGATAATTTGGAAAAATCGAACCTTAAGTTATGGTTTCTTAGGATAGTGGTGCCGTCATATAGGGCCTTGAAGGAACTTTTCACAGGTCGGCATCGTAATGAGGGCGTGGTTTTGCGTTCGCATGGCCGTACTATATCACGGCACCGTTATTTTAGAATTCATTATAGTCATGCCCATTATCATAGCCTCTTAAGATATGTCAAGGTATTGTATGAAGTTAGTGCCAGAGTCTGATCCGGTGTAAAATATGGTGTACAATGGTCAGGAGTTTCACTTTAGCTCCAATATATATTAGTCGAACCCAAACAATACTCTCAATACAAGAATTATGTATAAGCAGCACTAACACCCTCAATATTAAAGGTATATGAATAATAATAAATGAAATTGTATTAGCTCGAATATATATTATCTGATATGTCGAACCCAAACAAACTAATTTACATCCTGAGGACCCTAAAGAATTATGTATGCAATGTAATGCAGCTCGGGTCACCAACACCTCATATATTAAAGGTATATGAATAATAATAAATTTTATTTCAGAAAATGAAATTCCATATTTCTATTAGTAAAAGTCTTAACCTATAAGCAGGTATATTTTATTTTCATCGTCAGCCTATTGCAATCCACTGCTGGACGTTAGCCTCGACCAGAGTACGCCATATGGCCGATCTCCCGTTTTTGTCATCCAGTCACTACCAGCCGTCTTCTTTAAGTCATCGGTCCATCTGGCAGGAGGGAGGCCAACGATACCCTTTTCGAGGAGTGGTCTCCATCCGAGAACCCGCTTACTCCATCGGTTTTACGACAGATGTGGCCCGCCCACTGTCACTTCAGTCTACTACATTTCGAGACTATGTCTGTCACTTTGGTCTTCTGCCAGATGATCTCGTTTCGGACGTTGTCCTTTAGCGAGATCCCGAGCATTGACCTTTCCATAGCTCTCTGAGTGACATGCAATCGGTGAGCCTACTGTCAGGTTCCACATCTCGGCTCCGTAAGTCATAGCTGGTAGAATGCACTGATCGAATACCTTGGTCTTGAGGAATTGTGGCAAAGATGACTCAAAGATATAATGCAACTTCCCAAACGCTGCCCAACCAAACTGCACTCTTGATAACTGGTGATTTCTCCCTCGAAGTTGTCTTTACCCAACTGCAATATTTGTCCAAGGTATACACACTTCTAAACAACTTCTAGGACTACATCTTCGCCGAATATCGACTTAGGGATGATGTGTTGATTCAATATTACCTTGGTCTTTGTCCAGGTTCATCCCGAGTCCTACACGCCTTGAGGCAGCATTGTGACCAGACAGCATTTTTTGCAGGTCCTGCAGCGATTCAGCCATCAAGACTATATTGTCGAAAAAGCGGAGATTCGTGAGATATTCACCATTGACGTTGATGTCTAGTCCATCCCACTGTAGCGTCTTGAAGACGTCCTCCATCGCGTTGGTGAAGAGTTTCGGGGATATGACGTCATCCTGTCTCACACCTCGGAGTAGCTGGATCAGTCCCGTTTGGTGGATTTGGACTTGAACGGAAATTGTTGCCATTTGGTAGATACTTCTCACTACCTCCACATATCGCCAGTCGATTTGGCATCGCTACAAGGATTCCAAAACGGCCCAGGTTTCGATGGCGTCGAAGGCTTTCTCGTAGTCCACAAAAACCATACACAGCGGTTGGTTATACTCCTCCGACTTTTATATAACCTGCCGTACAGTATGGATGTGGTCCACGGTGCTGTAGCCTTTGCGAAACCCGGCCTGTTCCGGTGGACGGAAGGCGTCAAATCTCAATGCCAGACGATTCGTAACGACTTTTATAGACGTGCTTTAAGACGACAGCTTATAGACGTGGCTCAGAATTGTGATCGGCCTTTAATTTTTGAGGAGCGTTTAGATCCCTTCTTGAAAAACAATGCCACCACACCTCTGCTCCATGCCTTCGGAGTAGTCCCGGTTCCATATTAATATTATCAATAATATGATTAGGATATTCTGTTGATCATTACCTGATCTTTTTCATCATTCTCCGCTTAAACCTCCTCCACAAATGCGCCACATATTTCACGATTTCAGCGTAACACGTTGCGGGCTCACTATTGTTAGTCGAAGACGCCAAAGTCGAGGAGGAAGTAAATCGAGCTCGCTCAGCTCTCATCCGCTCCATTTCACGCTTTTTTGTTTCGGCGAATTGCGTTGCTATTACGACTAGGCAAAGGTTGATCATAAAGAATGATCCGATCTGGAACGAAAAGGTCAAATTGAATATTTAAAAACACTAAGTTTTCGGGACCAGGACGATGGTTAATAAGAGAGGTCAAAGTTTTTGAATACTTACAACAATCAATAATACAAAATAAATCCAATCCCAAAAACTGTGGGCGTCTTGTACATAATACATTATATCCGTCCACCCTTCTAAAGAAATTACCTGAAAATAAAAATTTTAGTCATTCAAAAGTTCTCCAATATATGTAACAGTTCTTTACAATTCGTAAAAAACTTACCAAAAAAATCGCTACCCAAGCCAATCCAATATTATCGAAGGATATAGTCCCTTGGAAAGGATTGGGACCTCTTTGGGTACAATTCGTATAATACTGGTTCCAATTCACGCACGAGTTCGTTGGTCTATTGAAAGAGTACGGTTTTGCCGTTTCATTGCAAACAAGTGGTCCGTAGCGGTACGGGGGGAAGTCCCCACATAAGTGCATGCCGCTGTCCGCGGGCGTCGTGCAAATATAGTCCAACTCTTTCGAGAACTCGTAGTAGAAAGATATGCTGCGACAAAAATGTGACTTTGTTAGCTATAGTCTATAGTCTTATGACAAGAAATATAAAAATATATAGAAATTGTTTGGCAAAGTATTGTAATTTTACAAAATTCTCAAATTAAAATTTATTTAAGTAGGTAATGTTCAATGTGAAATGAAAATCGTGAATATTGTTAATTTCAATTATACGTATGACCACAAAAAATTATAATGAATTAAGTTAGGTCTATAATGAAGTAGTATTAATTTATTAGACAAATACCTAAGTAAGTAATAAATGGTAGGTATGTTCGAACACAACATACATAAATAGTAAAAACATGCATACATTCAGGAGTACTAATGATTAAGTGAACATTTCGTGCTTCATGCAGAAATTCGAAAGCGGAGCAGGGTGTTATTACTAGTCTTGAGTCTTAGAAGTTTCTAGAGATTAGAACTGTAATGTTTACTAGAATTTTATCTAAACTAATGTAGAAAAAGATTAACAAAGACCAGGTAAGTATTACATTGGTATGGTTATAGCGACCCTACAAGCTATTTGGCTTAATGACAGCAGTTTTGCCCCGAACATGACACTGATCGTAACCCACGTCATTTGGAGCCGTTATGTTGTACCCTTGATGACGGCTCATAACCCTTTTAATGTGGTCCTCAGCTTTAAGCATCTGTAATAGCTTCGGAAGCTTCTTTCGTATTAGTGTACGGTTCTTTATATAGCTTTGCAAAGGATTGTTACCTTTGGTTTGATTCTTAGAATATTTTGTGATAGATGTTGTTAAACATATAAGTGGAGCGTTAATTTAGACCATATGTGACAATGATGAAAATTTGTGACACAGAAAAATGGGACACAATGAGATATCTGGGTTAATTCACAGTATACTATGTTAGTACTATAGTGAATATTGTATGTAATGTATTTACATATGTAATTGTAAATGGTCCGGTGTAGAATGGTACAGTACACCAGTTTTTCAGTAAGGTAATAGGATCACATAACGTCGAGTAGGTATAATTGTAATTGTGCACTAGGTTTGGCAACATACCGAATTTTTTAAAAAAGATAACGAATATTTTGAAAGGCCATAAAGAAGAACTAAAGTACCCATAATCTTGCAATATATTTACGATAGACTGGCAGATTTATTTTGGTTTAAAATAATGGTTAGCGTTTGAAAAAAATGCTTAGAACATTTTAAACAAAACATCTTTGAAATAATATGAAGGAAGAAATTACCAACAAACATAATTTGACTTGAATATAGATTAAAGAAAACACTTCTTTATGACATCTTGCGTAAAAGTTTAATGGTTTCCAGAACCTATTACCGGGAACCGATAAAAGTTTTGTTGTAAAGTGTCTCGGTTTCTTTACAGAGATCAAAATAAATTAAAAACCTTTTAACCATATCCAAATTCATTGTTATAAAGTTTTGTTTTTGCAAAATTGTAAAAATATTTAAAAAAAAAATTTTTTAAACTGTTTTAGTAAAAAAATGTTATATGAATGATAAACTGGATCATTAGTTTTATCCCGGTTAAGTAACCTAAAGACGTTTTGCATAATAATATGAACAATAAAATCAAATATGCTTAAATCTGCCAGCTCATGAAAGGAAAGCAAGATGATAGCACATCTGGAACGCAGATGTGTGAAGGAACACGAACAACAGATTCCAATATTCCTATACATAATATAAGAAACACATTGACTTTGTACGCAGATCCTTACGAGTTCACTCTGACGCGCACTCTGTACCATTCGGACAGGTCTCTGGAACATAAATTAAGGAAGCGGTGATGGATGTTTAAAGGTAGTGGCTAAGTTTAGTTTTTAACCAAAATTATAGCTCCATTCACCCTTGTGACATCTGTGGATAGAGCTATACTTTCAGTCAGATTCTTATCTTTGGTTAGTCCATTATGTGCTTAGTCTATTGTAACTTTATTTACAGTTAAAACTGTTATTTCCTATTCATCATGATGTACTACTTTGTATGAATCATGTTAGTATTGATATAAGTACATGTATGAGAACCATGTAATGTAGCAAAGCTTGCATCAAACATTGTTGACTACTTTAATTTTTAAATCTACTTTCAAATCAGGTTCTTTGCTACACAATCAAATGATTCATCATGCGTGCTACTAAATTATCAGTTCGTTAGTAATGTGAGTGTTGACAGAATGCAATATTCAAAGTGTCATGTTTCAACAGTAAGCTGATTGAATTATCATGCGCGTTCGACAGTAATATATATAGTGTAAAATAGTATGGCAACGATAAATACGGGATTGAAAATATGGAGCCAGCCGTGGGTGTTCGTCGAGAATGTAAGCGTTAAATATTGCATGCAGTCAACGTTAGCAATGGGACGTGCTAAGACTAGCGCTTTCGAGCAAATGGAACAAAATGATAACGTCATTCCAACTGCCGTTTTACCCACAATAATTGAATATTATCGGGAATCCGTATTTTCTAATTTAGATAGATTAATTAAAGATTACTTCTACGGTGACCGAAAATTGGACAAATGAGTTTTGTCCCAATTTTCGTCGTGTATTATAATGATTTGTTGTGTGAACATACTTGGGCCTTAGAACGTCTCGGGGAAGGACGAGTTCGCATCGTTGTCTTAGTATTCCTTCCCATAATTGCACACCGACGATACCAAATATGAAGAACACAAAAAAACAGAGCAGTAGAACGTTTCCAAGCATGGGAAGAGTATCCAGGAGCAACATAACCAGGATACGCATACCTGTGAAAGAAATATTATTTTATTACAAAAAGTCCGATGATGGTAGAGCTATTCTCGTCAAAGTTGCCTAGGATAAGTAAATATTAGTGCCCGACACATGTTATGAGGCCATTACTAAAAAAAAAAAAAATTAGATGGTTGTTTTAAATTTCATGGTTCACCCTCTGTAGTACTAATAATCCATCTTACCGAATGTGAAATTTTGAAAATAGGTTTTCTAACAAATATCTGGATGTATCTCAAGTAAGAGTCTTTTTGAATAGAACAAATTTGATTCGAAAAATATTAAGATTCTTGGAGCGGAAAATTGCCTTTCGAACACTTCGAGCGTGTGGCCTATAAAAGTGGTCAATATTATGACTTCGATAACTTTTTGCTTCAAATAATTTTTTTGCTAGTTGGGTATCCCGTAGTTTATTTTATATCTACACAAGAAAATAGATTTCTGTTATGTATGTGATATGTATGATATGTTTATATCACAAACACTCCAAAACGTAACAACGTATATTTTTTGTATTCATTAATGTGTCAATAAATTTTCCCATTTTCCAGACTTTACGATAATTTCTTGTCGATTAGCACGTATCGTTGGTATCCCTGTTGAATCGTTAATATATATATACATATACACACAGCTATCTTTCTATAATTGGGTAGCCAGTGGGGTAAGCACGAACCTTTTTACGCGGCGTAACTCTTTTATTCCTCTATGACGCTAGCGACTCGCTAGCAAAATCTATGAGAATTGACAGTTTGACGCTAGCATTACGGACTATCGAGATGTTCGTGCTTACCCCTCTAAACTGCAATATCATCTTCCACGCTAAGAAAAAAACATCTAGACACAGCTGTGTTCCCGATATGGCGTAGACAGAACTGCAGCTGTGTGAAGAATAGCTGTGCCAGATTAAAAGATCAGTGAAAAGTTGCTTGCTCATCGACTAAGAATACCTCTGAATTCCTTAGTCGACTTGATACTTATTATATCGACACGGTAGATATACTATGGTACAATATTCATAGAAGGAGATGAAGGTAATATTCTATTGAAGCCTCGCACCACCACATTAAATAGGCAATATTAAATGGATGCACATCAACGTATAAGGTATGCATGTATTTCCATGAATTTACTACTGTTACAGGTGAGCTGGCAGGCGGATTTCAATTAATTCAGTTCCGCAGCTGAGTATATCTGAAACGAGATTTAGCGCATAGCAGCTCGTTCATACACAAATTGTTTATGGGATTGATTTAGCGGATCAGTTTATATTTTTGTTGATGATGAACGACGATGTAATTACTATTAATATAGGTAGATGATAGTGTTTTATAAATGAAATTGCATTAGGCGTTACAATTCGGAAGTTCAAACATTCACTATGGGTGCGCCCACCACCGGGCCCTACACCATCCACTGACCCTCGGATCTGATAACTCATATCTGCGAAAACAAGCACTTGCACTACCTACAATCGCCACGAGAAACCAGACCCGATCACCGAGACCGAGATGATAGTGTGACTGAACTTACAAACGTGTTTGAATTAAGTAAAAATTTGAATTATGTTCAGTTATTGGAAGATGACCTAAATTTTAGTGAAATCATTGATAGATGGTAGAGCATTTAAATGAAATGGAAAAGAAATCTGATTTTGAATGGACACGACTTTGATTCATCTCAAGCTCAAATGCGATTATGCGGCAAGTCGCTTAGGACTTGAACCTATCAAAGAATATACGAGTAGATACAAAACATAACCCTGCTTCTGGCGTATGTAAAAAGCAGATGTTACCAGCAATAATAGAAACATTTACAATATAAAGTTTCAGTTACAGGGAAACCGGGGAATTTCAATTAATTCCGTTCTGTGGGGAAGCGTGACCGAAACAGGATTTAGTGCATACCCTTTATTTAGGCCGGCACTGTGCATTTATTACATAATATATTACATACGGTGCGGTTAATGCGTTAACGATTTGGTAGAGATAAGAACTTATATTTTTAATAAGGTGTTAGTAGTCTGTTTGTTACAGACCTAGGTCAAAGGCTTCTTTCGCTAGGTCCTTTGTAATTTATTTGTATACTAGTGGACGCCCGCGATTCCGTCCGCGTGGACTACAGAAAAAACAAAATGTCGAAATTATCCGGGATAAAAACATTTTCCCTGGATAAAAATAGCCTATATGTTAAGTGGGACCTGTCACAATATATTCGTGAAAACTGCATTGAAATCGGTTCAGCCGTTTCTGAGATTAGCGTGCACAAACGCACAGATAAACAGACAAAAATTTCAAAAATCATTGTTTTGGGTACTATTGCGTTGATAAAGGTCTCCTATAATATATCTTCCATGTACAGACTGCGACTCATTACATTTTTATTATATGTATAAATAGATAGATATGTATCCGCCGCGTGGTGCCGGCAGAGTAGAATTCGTACCACCCCATGTCTGTCCGTGGGTATCGTACGAGGCGATTAAGGTTTCCGGGAAGTGGGCAGCAGCGCCTCCCATGTTGAAATCATAGTCCAAAATACAAACTGCGGTCACCAACCCGCCTGCCCAGCGTGGTGCCTATGGGCAAATACCCCCATGGCAGTCTTGTGGCGTACTCTGGGGGAGGCCTACGTCCAGCAGTGGATTGCAATAGGCTGATGATGATGATGATGATAGGTATCATAATTAACTTTTGTCGATTGTTTTAATTATGTCTATGCATGTTAGAAAAATAGGTCAGTTTTTTTTTGAAAATTAACCTTATCGCATTGCTAGTAAAATGTACCTATTGAAATGTAACAGTACACTACCTACCTACTATTGCGTTAATACAACCCAGCCGCGAGCGGTTGAGCATACAACGCACTAATTTGCCGCGGTCAAATTTATAGCTCCCAGAACAGACACTTTTTGTAACAACCAAATAGTATTCGGTATTTTGATTTATGTTGTTATTCTGGAAACCGTAAAGTGACTCGCTATAGTCTATTTATCTTATACAGGATGTTAATTCGTTGCCGCCCTTAACGAAGGGTACGTACTCTATACATCAAATTAAGTAAGTTTATGTAAAAAAAATGCTGGGATATTTTTTTTTTCTAATTTCTTGATCGGGCGAAATTTATAGTATCCAGTGTTTATGCTAGTTTTTTCATAGACAAATATTAATTATTTCTCGTGAAAAAATCTAGCTACGCGCGTCTATATGCATTTATGCAGAAAAACGCAGTCTATTTACTCAACTTTGGACCCTAATATCTTGGGAACCAGACGATTCCCAGGTATGCTTCCATGGAGAAAAATGATCATGATGATGAGGACATTCCGTAGTATTGGGAAACGTTGACGACCAAAAATCATCCTGTATTCAGTTAAATGTAATGTAATATATACACGGCTGGGTTTTCGAAACAGAGAAGACAGAACTGCTGGATTTTAAGGATGCTACAGCCACGTTTAGAAAAGCGGGTACAGGTGTAATGTACACAGCGAACGGCCCGAATTGCTCCTAATAATATATACCTACATCTTTACCATTTAGGCGCCCTCTAGGATTTGGCGCCTGGAGCGACTGCTCCGTTCCCGCATGGGCGGGCCGGCCCTGAATGTACATGACACTGACATGATGTGATGCCAAACTGCCTATAGGTTATTAATAAAATTCTGTTTGCAAAATACAACACTCATGATAGAATGCCGAATGCTTGACGTTAACGCAAACGAATTCATGTTGTTAACTCTTATACAGGGAAGTTGACTTATAGCCAATTTCAATAACCGATCTCGAGAGATTTTTTGACTATTTCAGATTAAATCTTCAATCGAGATTCTTTCTGATCTCTAGTATTGAAATTGGCCAATAGAGAAACATTAATAAGCTGTAATAGTCGTACGTACATAATAACTGCCGTATCAGTTATAGCTGTACAAAATTACCTGTCTAGTGTCTATGTTATCACAGACCAAATTGTTAAGCATTGTTGTAGATAGAGTTCCGAAGTTTATTGTTTCTTGAGTCCCTTCAATGTATTTATAACTGCCGCCCTTAATTACAACTTTAATTTATTTAGGATCAGGTGAGAATTTATCCCTATTCTGTTGTAGACTGTAAATAAATATGAACAAGGATAATATCTATAATATATAAAAAAATATAAGTACCTACTTGGGTTACTGAGATTATATCATATCATAAGTTATAATCAACTGTTTACATAAAAAATATAAGTACTTAGGTATGACACTGAGATTATTTCTAAAGTTAAAATTAACTGTTTCATGTTGGTACAGTTCCCAACATTTTATGTTACGTACGTGTTAATATGAACCTACATATTTTCCCAAATATGAAGAAAAACATCGTTTAGACAAAAAACATAATTCCTGGAATACATGTAAATAAACCAATCGAATTTTGACCAAGATAACAGCTGTAATATTTATTTACTACATTATCTTTTATTCCGAACTTGTGAACGCCCGCGACTCCGTCCGCGTGGACTACAGAAAAAACAAAATGTCGAAATTATCCGGGATAAAAACATTTTCCCGGGATAAAAATGTTAAGTGGGACCTGTCACAATATATTCCTGAAAACTGCATCGAAATCGGTTCAGCCGTTTCTGAGATTAGCGTGCACAAACGCACAGACAAACAGACAAACCGACAAACAAACAGAAAAAAATTGTCTCACTTTGCTCTCTGGTATACTGGAAGAAATCTCTTGCAGGGATAAGGACGCCTATGTATGCATTTCTTTTGTTAATTTCTCTGTATTATTTGTAATGTGTACAATAAAGAATAAGAACAGACAAAAATTCCAAAAATCATTCTTTTGGGTACCATTGCGTTAATAGAGGTCTCCTATAATATTTTTTCTCATATATCTTCCATGTACAGACAGCGATCCGTTACATTTTAATTATATGTATAGATTACCTATGTACTTACAATTAGGAGAAATAACGTAACATTACTAAGCTCTACAGTCCCAGTAGGCGAACATCTTTACGTGACTCAATGGATAGGTAATGAGCACTCACGTCACGCGCCAAAAGGTCTTTTATAGCAGACGTAAACATATTTGTAAACAATTGGAGGGCGATGGTCCACAGGCATTATTCACTTACTTTAGGCATTAACCACTGTTTCGCACATTTCAGCGTAGAAAGCGCAAGAAAATGGCAATCTAGATAATTACGTATTACTTAAATCTGTCAGTCAGGGTATCCTGTGCTGATAACGCTCTTCACTAGAATACATCAACTGCATCACCTTCCATGCATGTCGTAAGAGTTGACTAATAAACTCTGGCATTCTTCTCAGGCAATAAGCTAGAAACTTTTCACTGATAACTTTCATCTGTTCTCGTTATGCTAACCGTGGATATGGGATCTCTTTTGTGATCCTGCTGTTCAGGAAACGCCATTTCGGGAATACAGTCGTGTGTAGGTATATGTATCTATCTGTGTCAGTAATTCGCGTGTCACCGCGTAATTCGGGTCAGCGTGACAGTTGCCTTAGGGTCTTACGAGTACGAGTAGCTCCCAAAGTAGTGAATCCGCAAACACCGGTGTTATTGTTTCTTGGCCGGACGTTTGAGGACTTACTTGAACTTTGCGTTCGACTATGAGTGGTTTTGGGGGATTTAAAGAGATAGGTTGTATTAGTTGTTCCATTGGTTTGATCTGTTTATGTTCCCACGAGTACTTATTAATTGTGAACGGATATAATATTTGCCTGTTGGTTAATCTTTGCATTAGACAAATGATTTAAAATAATGGAGAAGTGTTATTTAAATAACGTTGCCGGTATGTAATTTAGAAAAGAGATGGTAAAATTGGTCATCCGAGTAATTGACACGGTAGCTCAATGGTTAGAGCGCTAGTACGGTATGCAGAGGTCGTGGGTTCGATTCCCACTCGGATGAGGATTTTTTTCCATTTCTTTAATAATAATTTTATAAATGATTATTTGTTAGATATAGTCTACTCACTGTTATGGTGATACAATGAGAATGCCGAATCAATCGATCATCCACTATTAGTACCACAAATGTACAGCAAGTTCGATCGAATCTTTAGTCGAATCATGTATGAAAGTCGAGAAAGCTTTATTGTGTTACCCTCAATTCTTTTATAAGCCTCCAATTTTGGGCAACACAGAAGACCTTCGATTAAGAACCCCCGCCAAGTAACGCAACTCAGCATGAGTATTGTTACTATATATTACATTGCTTTTAGCCACATTCAGGCATAATGCTTTAATAATGGTCAAACGGGCTTATATAATGCTTGTTAAGATATCATTAAATGACTGAGGATGGATAGATATTAGTTTAGCAAAATATATCGATGACATAATTATTAAACAACAATATTACACACAACAGATATAGGATAGCTAGAACTACAGGAAGGTGAATACGTGAGTTGCATCTACATTTAGCATAGCAGGTAAAAGATCAGTGATAATTACTGGCTTATCGTCTGAGAGAACACCCCTATATTCCTTACTCAACTCTCACGCACGATTTACACGAAAGGATAAGCTAGATGACGTATTTTAGTGAAGTACAGGGTACACAACGAGGTATGTGTATTTCTATAGTCGACCAGTTTATTTGTAAGTAAATAAATAAAGATTGCTCATGAAATATAGGTACGTGAAATGAAATGAAATATCAAATGCATATTCAATTCAGATATCTTAAATTATGAAGAACTACAAGTGTAGAACAGTCATAGTTCTCTGTATAAAAATGGGTACATAAATGTTTCGTTTTCTATATTTTTAGATTGTTAAAGATTCAAGGCGATGACTAGTCAAAAAGCTCGCTTCTTGTTTTGGAAACTCCGGTTAAAGCTTGATCAAATAAAATAATACAATCCAATAAAGATTGTATCTAGTTTTAAAAAATATATCTACTGTTAGGTACTTAGCTATTAATTAATTAAAAGTTTTACGCATATTTTTTTCACATTTCACAACACATTAACTTAGTCTCACATTAAGATCCCTAAGGTCTTGTGTCGTGGGTACTAAGCAACGGTACATAAATACATAGATTAGTATAGAAACATCCATGACTCGGGAATAAACAAAACCGGGATTGGAACCCAGGACCGATAGCGTCCCAGGCAGGGTCACTACCTACTACACCAATCGGCCGTCGAACTTATTTTATTTTATACATAAATTGGTCCTACACTCATTCCGATAGAATCGTTAATAGAGAATATGTTGTGGTAAGTGTTATCAATCTCTAATTTAAGAGGTATGTACATTATAAACTGACCGTGAGTTCATATTTCGAGCTTCGCTCAGCATCTCTGGTGTCCTTGTTTCGTAAATCTATAGAATTGGTGTTATCTACACTAAGCTCGGTTTAGATAAATTTATTGTTAAAGCTAAATTATTGTTCTCGTAGGATTTTAGTTATTTTTTTGAGATAATAGTTATTTTTGAATGATGATGTGGGTAAAAGCATAAAGTTAGTAAGTACTTACTTAATTTGACAAAAGCACATTGTTATAGTATATGTTTTCGCATAAGTTCGATTACATTAAATCCGTGCTTTTGCCACAATTTGATTCTGTTTCGAATATTTAGGTCAAGTCGCAACTTCTTTGGACAATTACAAAACCTAATTCTAATTGCTAGATCTCTATAGAAAATATAATTTATAAAGCTGTTACAATAAACTTCGCCCGAAAGTTTTGCAGTAAAAAACTGCCAGTTAACTGAAGTGGAGTAAACGAGAAGAAACATTTACTTTAGTTATTTTAACAGTAGAAGTTATATGGATTCACTTTGGGATAGCACTCTCCGGATGTAGGAAAATGTTTATTTTGCAATAACGATCTCTCGGGTAATCTATGACGAGAGAGTTGTCTGGTGTTTTGATATAGATTTCCAAGGAAAATTACATATACGTTTATACCTATCTACCTTTAGCCTGTACTGACTATGTAGCTATAAATACCTATAATTTATATATTTATATTTATATAATTCTTCTATGCTGCTCTGGGAGTGAAAAAAAAAACGTATAACACTACAGCTGCTTCTCTTCCCGAGCATACTGTACAAGTCAGTAGAGGAACAAGAGGGTCTTGGTGTTTTGTAGGCGATGGGCTGACCACCTGTCACTACTAACCGAACTTGTACATCTCAACTATACCCTCAAAATTGGTCAGAAGTGGCACCATGTGGTTCTATCGGCCCTTGGTGTTCTGCCTACCCCGTAAGGGATAAAGGCGTGAGTATATGTATGTATGTATATATGTAATTTGGTATTATTGAATCAGTAGAAGGTACTTATTGCTTAGCCACTGGATCATAAACTACTACATAAATACGAGTACGAGTATCTCTATAAAATATTGTACAGGGTATACAAAGAAGCAGGCTCAACAAAGTTTTAAAATAATGCCATGATATTAATATATTTCATATCCACAAGAAGGTAAAGTAAGGGAGAGTGGGTAACAGTGGATCACTTTTTTACTCAATATAACTGGTAAGTTTATTGCAATTATTCATCTTTAAAATGCAATCGTAACTCTAATATCTAATCTTTATAAAAAAAGGCATTTGATGGCTTTCGTTACATAAAATTACAAGTTATAGCAACTTTTAAAAAAATTGGGAAATTATCCACTGTGACCCGGCAATGGGTCACTTTGGGTCAATGCGGTGGGGGACAGTGAATCATCAACAGATTAGATATAAATTACGCTGATATCTAGATAATCTATAATTCAAATGTTGAATTAGAGTTGACAATTTATAATAACTTTTAAAAGCTTTTTTTGGTTCAGCCATACATAAGGAGTACCTAAGCTCTGAAAGGTAGCCAATTTTTGGTATTGACAGGGCTAGGCAAAAAGTTGTAACATAAAGCGTTTCTCGTCTGTTCTTTAATGGGTAGTCCGATGATACTCTTTCTTAATCGATTACGTTGCATTAAAAAAAAAATCCACGGGTCATACAGGATCAGTAGTCCACTGTGACCCAATATGAAATGTTTCACTGTGACCCAATCGCGGTTCTGAAATAATAATGTAATAAATAAAAATTTAATAAACTATCTATCATATAGACAAATTAACATAGTTTACATAGTATTTAGAATGTTACAAGCGTACGAAAAAAAAAATCTTATTTACTAAAATATAAAAAAAAATTTAAACCACGTGAAAAAATACTTTCGTCACTTTTTGATTAGAGGAATCTGGCAGCTGGATTTCCCGATTTGACACTGTGTAAAAGACTAGTATATTGGAAGGGGAAATAGATTGTCGGCAAGAAACACGTTTCAGTGTGTGTATAAGCATAACACATCCTGAGTCATAGTGGATTATCCACTGTACCCCGTGATCCACTGTTACCCACTCTCCCCCAACTAAAAAGATGATTATTATGTAAAAAAACTACGTTAAACCTATTGGAGGAATATGGTATTTGGTCTAAGTTAAAGTAAGTATCACAGCGTGAAATTTATGGAAAAATCAGCCTAACCTGAGGTGTGTAAAAACCTCTGCACTGTGGTACATAGTTACAGGGGCGCGGCTGGGCTTACACTCTAGTATGTTCGAACAGGCCGAATCATGAAGAAAAACCAAGGAGGAGATGCCAAAATCAGTGTAAACCTATGATCAAAAATGTAGACTACGCAATGCAGCTTGAATTTTTACTGGGTAAGTGCCTTTTTACCAGAGAGCAATAAATGCGTTCGATAACCACTATACAGGATGTTTTCTCGTTGGCACCCTTAACGAAGGGTACGTACTCTATACATGAAATAAAGTAAGTTTATGCCAAAAAAAATGCTGGGAAATGATGTAATTTTTTTTTAAATTACTTGATCGAGCGAAATTTATAGTGTCCAGTGTTTATGCTAGTTTCTTCATAGACAGATATTAATTATTTCTCGGGAAAAATATCTTGCTACACGCATCAATGTGCATTTATGCAGAAAAACGCAGTCTTTTTACTCAACTTTGGACCCTTATATTTTTTTGGAACCAGACACTTCCCAGGTATGCTTCCATGAAGAAAAATGATCGTGATGATAAGGAGATTCCGTAGTATTCGGGAACGTTGACAACCAAAAATCAACCTGTATAATCAAATTCATTGACAACACGAAAAAAATCTATGTGGTTGCTGGATATCGCACGCATCCGTAGCAACGTAGCATAGCACATATCTGATGGAAAGGTAGTCAGCCCAACCCTTACAATTGTCTAACCTTGTGCCCTTCAACGGTGACACAATTTGTAGAGTATGTTTTGTCGCATGACTTCCATTGTTTTAAAACTATATGCATTTACACAGATAATGCACAGAGCAACTGCTATCTTTGGAACTTGCAACTGTTCGGTGAAACCGAGTACAGATGTTGTTAGGCCACCTCCTCATCAGCCTTTCTTCATGCGAACAGGCCGAGCTCACTTGTTGCGCTGCATCGATCCGCTCGCCCACTCTCGAAGCGAGGTTAATTTCTATAAGCACCCAGACTACGATTGCCTGACGTCGCGAGATGGCACGATAGGCTGTGTGGGTGAGGTCACATGTCTTACACGACTCTAGGTTGAGTTCATTTGAGTAAGGACCCTTTAAGTAGGTTATGTTTTTAGATAAGTATATTTATTATTTTACCTATTTTAGTTATACTCGCAAAAATCAAATTAAATTTTTAATAATCTTTTTAAGAATCAATTTAGGATAGGTACTTTAGTTTATTAACTAGTTAAATAGATTAATAGACAATAAGGATTTATCATTTAATAAAAGGAACATAATTATAAAGGCATAGGTACTTAATTTAGTTTCAAAGAGAATACTTTCTATTGTAATCATGCCTTTGCCAGAACTGCAGGATCATAAAGGAGATCTCATAGCCACGTTTATCATAGCGGAGACAGATGTTAATAATCAGTGACTATTTAGTTGCTAGCTCATCGCCTGAGAGAATGCCCGAGTTCCTTAGTCGACTCTTACGACTGTATTATTTGCTTAATTAAAAGTACCTATCTGTTAAGCAAAATACGAAGTCTTCCTTAAAAGTTTGTATAAATTTAATTTGCAAAAGTTACTGGTTTCTAAACTTGGAGATAGAATCATGATACGTCTCGTGTCGGGTCGGGTAATCACGTGTTGGGTAAAATGAATATGTATAAAGCTGGGCTTATCTGAAAAGTAATTTCGTAAGTAGGTATGCTCAAGATGGGAGTGAAGAATATTTGCCGCAGCCAAGACGTAAGCATATAACCTACCTATTTATAAATTTATAACCTATATATTTATAACCGAGTCTACGTTAAAAAACTTACTTAATAATTTTTTTAAAACGAAAAACCGACTTACTCCCAAAACTCGAGCTTACCAAAGTAAAATTTTACTAAAGGGCAAATATATAGGTATATTGCGTTAAGCCGTGTACGAAGTTTAAGAGGCATAATTTTGTCAGATTTATATAATTTTTATATATATTATATAATAAAACTGACTTTAAAAAAAAAAAATTAACCGACTTCAAACTTTAACTAAAAAGCGATAAATAACGTAACTAATTTATCTACTTAATACATATTAAATATCTCAAACTATTTAAATATTTACAACTTAATACCTAATACTTTAACAAAGTCATCTTTAACTATTTAAATATTTATAATTATCACTTATTTTTTGGAGTCGGTGCCAGCCTAGGTAACGTAGTGTTGATGGACGCGCGCGACTGGCAAAGCCACACACACGGCAAAATACAATACGGTGTAGTAGGCAGCGGTAATGCAATTTCCTATTCTTGGTTTTACTATTTAGTGTGGGTCAGTTTTCTTAATTACATTTATTTGTTTGGCTGGCACCGACTCCAAAAAATATGTGATAATTATAAATATTTAAATAGTTAAAGATGACTTTGTTAAAGTATTAGGTATTAAGTTGTAAATATTTAAATAGTTTGAGATATTTAATATGTATTAAGTAGATAAATTAGTTTCGTTATTTATCGCTTTTTAGTTAAAGTTTGAAGTCGGTTAATTTTTTTTTTTAAAAGTCAGTTTATTTCTCGATTTTTAGTTGTGTTAATGCGTTGTGGACTTAAATAGATTTATTTATATATTTTTTTTTTATTTATTGTTATTTTAGGAGGACTAACAGCGAAATTTATATAACATATAAACAATATCTATAACTTAGAACTATGCTAATAATAATAATAATAAGCCCGCAGGGCAGCTTGTGGCGAGCTGTTGGGAGGTAGCGTTCCCACGGACCTGAAGTACTCCCGGGGGAAGACCCTGTTCCTCATCTCCGGCGCCGGAGTGAAGTCTGACGAGGAACAGTTCCCCCACCTCTGCCTTGCCTTCGCCGGCCGGGCAGAGTGGAGTCGCGAGAGCTATGACAGCTCGAGGGTGGACGTGCCCGTCAGTAAGTGGCAAGTTGGCTTCGGTTTAAAGTCCAGGGGCACCCCTCCACCCTAGCCACTCACCAAATGTTGCCCCCTTTGTCGCTCCGTGCGTGCGGCCGTTTCAGGGGACCCATGAAATGAGTCGGCGAGTCACCGCCTGCCACCAAACAATTATGAGACTTGGTTGTAATGGCAGGCGTCCGTTAGTCTCCTTCAATAGCCCAGTTACCCAACCCCACCCAATATTCAGCCTCATAGCCCATGACCTTTGTTTCCATCGCATGACATAGATCTGCACTCCAATAGTCTTGCACATGGCGGGGACCATCGCCGGGTGTATCTTATTGTGCGGTCGGCGATGGTATCCGCCATGTGTATCCCACACCATATTAAAGTTCTCTAAAAAGGGCCTCTACATCTTGGCCACGGCCCGATGCACGCCTCTCAAAGGACCGGGACTCTGTAGTCCCGAGAATTTAAACAGAGATACAATAATAATAATAATAATATAGATGCTAGTTTATACAGGCTGATTTTTGGTCGTCAACGTTCCCGAAAACTACGTAATCTCCTCATCATCACTATCATTTTTCTCCTTGGAAGCATACCTGGGAAGTGTCTGGTTTCCAAAATATTAGGGTCCAAAGTTGAGTAAATGGACTGAATTTTTCTGCATGAATGCACATAGACGCGCGTAGCAAGATTTTTCACGAGAAATAATTAATATCTGTCTATAAAAAAACTAACATAAACACTGGACACTATACATTTCGCCGATCAAGTACCTAATAAAAAAAATTGTTTCAAAAAAATTTACATCGTTTCTGAGCATTTTTTTTGCATAAACTTACTTTATTTGATTTATAGAGTACGTACCCTTAGTTAAGGGTGGCAACGAAAAAACACCATGTATACCTAAGGTTTTCATCATTACCATCTCAGGAGTAGTATCTACCCGTATAAGTATCACGTTAGCCCTACATATATAGTTTCCATCGACCAATTGCAGTACTGTCCCCTAACTCCTAACCGTTAAGGAGTTCTGTAGCTTGACCATCAGCACAGCAGCATCAGATTTTGATTCAAGTATACCTCACAAGCAACAAGTTAGCCCTACATACTACTATATAGTTTCCATCGACCAATTGCAGTACTGTCTCCCAACTCCTAACCGTTAAGGAGTTCTGTAGCTTCATCGTCAGAACAGCAGCATCAGATGTTGATTCAAGTAACACGTTAGCCCCACATACTACTAAATAGTTTCCATCGACCAATTTCAGTACTGTCTCCCAACTCCTAACCGTTAAGGAGTTCTGTAGCTTCATCATCAGCACAGCAGCATCAGATGTTGATTCAAGTAACACGTTTGCCCTACATACTAATAAATAGTTTCCATCGACCAATTGCAGTACTATGGAGTTCTGTAGCTTCATCATCAGCACAGCAGCATCAGATGTTGATTCAAGTAACACGTTAGCCCTACATAGTACTAAATAGTTTCCATCGACCAATTGCTGTACTGTCTCCCAACTCCTAACCGTTAAGGAATTCTGTAGCTTTATCATCAGCACAGCAGCATCAGATGTTGATTCGAGTAACACGTCAGCCCTACACACTACTAAATAGTTTTCATCGACCAATTGCTGTACTGTCTCCCAACTCCTAACCGTTAAGGAGTTCTGTAGCTTCATCATCAGCACAGCAGCATCAGATGTTGATTCAAGTAACACGTTAGCCTTATATACTACTAAATAGTTTTCATCGACCTATTGCAGTACTGTCTCCCAACTCCTAACCGTTAAGGAGTTCTGTAGCTTCATCATCAGCACAGCAGCATCAGATGTTGATTCAAGTAACACGTTCGCCCTACATACTACTAAATAGTTTCCATTGACCAATTGCAGTACTGTATCCAAACTCCTAACCGTTAAGGAGTTCTGTAGCTTCATCATCAGCACAGCAGCATTAGATGTTGACACCCTGAAGCATATACCTGAGTAAGACATGATTACGTAACAAAAGCACCATGCGTGCATACAATTTTCGGTGGTTGCCCTTGATTTCTCCTGGATCCCATCATCAGATCCTGACCTGATGAAAATGGGACCACCTCAGAAGTGAACTCTATCCAACAAAAAAAAATTTTGAAATCCGTCAATAATTGACGGAAATATCGGTGAACATACATAAAAAAATATTATACATACAGACGAATTGAGAACCTCCTCCTTTTTTTGAAGTCGGTAATAAAATAGGACACATGACAAAAGAGAAAAAGGACTAGGCTTCGAAACTTTACGTCTGACAATATGATGATTATGATGATAATGATGACCTCCGACCAATTTCGGTCATGGCGACCACTTCTACTCCTAGATATTACTAAGTTGGCGTTCATGCGCTCGGAGATGGCTTACATTTACATAGCCAATCTTCGCCCTGAACGCCCGCGCACACAGAGGACAGGTTAGTGCACCATTATTGTATTATAGATAATGGCAGCAGGAGGACGAGTCTTAAGTTCATCACGTCAAGGTCAGCTTGACGCTGCTCCTCGAACTCGTGTACTTGCTTTATCACCGTCCTGCGCCACTCTGGTCGTTGTGCTGACAAAACTTCCCATTTAGATGGATCTATATTGCATCTCTTCATATGTCTTTTCTGAACATTTTTGTCTCTGAGGAGTTGCCCGCCGCGTTTCCGCTTGCCCTCCTCCAGTTCAGAAAAGAAGATGCGCTTAGCCAATCTCTCCTCCGCCATACGAGACACATGACCGCACCACCGAAGCTGCCGACGCATTAAGTAGGCCTCAATGCCACTTACATTGGCTCTTCGCAATACTTCGGTATTACGCACTCGGTTGGACCATCTGATTCTCATGATGGATCGGAGGCACTTGAGGTGGAATCGATCCAGAGTGCGTATGTGGCGACGGTACATGCACCACGCCTCGGAGGAATATAAGAGATTTGGCAGCACAACAGCCATGTACACACTTATTTGAGCAACATATAATTACACTCCTTCTTCCTGCCCTGTTCCCAATCATTTGGGGTCGGTGCAATATGTAGGTACTCTTTTTTCATTCATCCCTATTATCCGTCATCTCGTTATTCTCATTTCTACCTCTTTCTCTATAACCATCTTACTTCGGACACGGCTTAACGCAACATATAATTTCATGACTTAACACAATTATCTTCATCTTCATAAGCCTATTGCAGTCCATTACTGGACGTAGGCCCCCCTGCCATAGGGGGATTTTGTTACTAAAAAGTTCCACTATCTGTTTTTCGGCGGCTCCATCATCAGACCCTCGTTTCCTTTATATTATGTGTAGCTGACCAAAATTCTCTATAAAAATCTAAAAACGGACTACTCGTGCCTTTTATATTTGAGGATATCCCTAGATTCCTTAGAGATTCCATCATCAGATGTTATGTTTTATATGTAGGTGACCAAAACGCTCAGTAAAAGTATAAAAACAGACTACATGTGCCTACAATATTCGAGGATTGCCCTCGATTTCTCCAAGATCCCGTCATCAGATCCTGATATGGTGAATATGGGACCAACCTGGAAGTATACTATGACCAACTATAAAAAAAAATTGAAATCGGTTCATAAATGACGGAGTTCTGAGGTAACACACATAAAAAAAAAAAAAAAAAAAAAAAAAAAAAAAAAAAAAAAAAAAAAAAAAAAAAAAAAAAAACCATACAGACGAATTGATAACCTCTCTTTTTGAAGTCGGTTAAAAATGACATTTGATAGCAAAAGTAAATATCTTATATGGTCGAATTGAGAAATCTCCTCCTTTTTACAGTCGGTGAAAAATGTTTGAAATCATATTCAGGCAATTGGATTAAAAAATGTTTAAATTCTTTTGTAATAACACGAGTATAGGCTATTTTACTGGCATTATTAGGCATCATTTATTATTTTTCTTATTTTTTACATTTTTAAATACATATATCAAACACAAATAGGTATATGTACCTATATATACATGTAAAAATATAAAAAATAGTACCGCGCCTGCAGCGGGACTTAGGTCCAAGTTGCCGGCGGTCAGGGTCCCAGAGTGAGGATTATTATGCAGACATTTATTATTTTTCTTATTTTTTACATTTTTAAATACATATATCAAATAAAAATAGGTATATACATGTAAAAATATAAAAAATAGTCTCTGTAAACTATGAAATACACATTTCTCCCGTTATTTTTCAGCTTCCCACGCCCAGCAGTTTGGTTTCTATGTTATCATGTCTGTCAGTGAGTGAATTAGACGCAAGAGTTTTAATGTAGTAGAAAAATATTATATTTAGCATTAATTTCTTCACACCTACTAATTTAAGTTATAAATGGCAACGTATTTGCAGAAATAAAATTTCAAACGGAACATTGAAGAGACTATTAGCTGAATAAGTGTGGAAGTCAACACGAGAACGCTTAAGTGCACCCCTGGGCATAAGGGGTTGGAACAGAAATATACCGGTATCGAGTTGAAAAGTACTTTTCTCTATTTGTGGAACAAGTGCCAGTATCGATCTACAGTGACTTGATTAGTGGCTGGAATCAGGTAGTTAAATAAACGATTTAGGAACACTTTAAAAGTAGCATTAGAGGAAATATATATTTTTAAATTAAGCACTATTATGTATCTTTGCGTCAAAATAAAGTTGAAAATAAGTGATAACTTGTATGTATTGACGGAAAAGATCACTTACAATTTGCAAGCTTATCGCCTGAGGGTATGCCTCTGAGTTCCTTAGACTAAGTATATCATATAGTCATATATGAGTAGTCTAAATGACGTGGACGGAAGGAGATGCAGCTAATGTATTCTAGTGAAGCCCCGCAACAGCACATATCAATATATTTTGTAATAAAGATATCTAATCATGATCTTATATTAATATTTTTGAAAATACCAAACGAAATATTAGTAGGCAAAAAATATCGAATAAACTCAAAGAGAAAACTCGAAGTCAATAGGCACATAAACCTGATTTGTGTTAGAAGTTGTTCTATTATCCAGTAATAGCTGTAATTTTCTAGAAAAGTTTGCTGAAGATTGGTTTAGGACAGAAAAATATAGGTAGTGCCAATTTTCTTCAGACTTTTTGTTGAGCTTTATAAAAATGGTATTCCGAAGAAGCTTTATGATATTTGTGATATGCTGGCATTATTGGAATTTTGTATCAAGGAGTTGTTAGTAATAAAATTGTTCAGAAAATATTTAATATATATTTCAACATAATTTCATTACTGTGTAATGTAGAGCATTTTGGTAAGTACACATACACCGGTGGCTCAGTGGTTAGAGCACTGACACGCGGAATGCAGAGGTCGTGGGTTCGATTCCCACCCGGGTGAGGAATTTTTTCCATTTCTTTATTAATAATTTTATAATATATAATATCTTGACTAAGATAAATTTATAAAAACACTTCTCCATTAATATAATCCGTTAGGATATGGTTGATCGTTTCATCTTTAAACATTGTGCTGAGGGATTCAGCTTTGTTTGCCGAGATTTGGCTAGTGTATAGCTATCGGGATGAAAAATAACGTTGCCAATATGTAATTTAGAAAAGAGATGGTAAAATTCGTCATCCGAGTAATTGACCCGGTGGCTCAATGGTTAGAGCACTGACACGCGGAATGCAGAGGTCGTGGGTTCGATTCCCACCCGGGTAAGGAATTTTTTCCATTTCTTTATTAATAATTTTATAAGTACACGTTCTTAGTAGCTTTGTTTTAATTGGGGTTATTTAACCCTATATGGTAGCCTTACATTTTCAATTTCTGATTTCGAATTATATTTATACCATTACAGGGTGTTTTTTCGTTGCCACCCTTAATGAAGGGTACGTACCCTATAGATCAAATAAAGTAAGTTTATGCCAAAAAAATGCTGGGAAACAATAGTGTCCAGTGTTTATGCTAGTTTTCAATTCAACTTCAAATAAGAGAGGTTATCAATTCGTCTGTATGTTTTTTTATTATTTTTTATGTGTGTTACCTCAGAACTCCGTCATTTATGAACCGATTTCAATTTTTTTTATAGTTTGTCATGGTATGCTTCCAAGTTGGTCCCATATTCACCACATCAGGACCTTATGATGAGATCTTGGAGAAATCGAGGGCAATCCTCAAATATTGTAGGCACTTTATACTTTTACTGAGCGTTTTGATCACCTACACATAAAACATAACATCTGTTAAAATTTAATAAAATTTTCGAAGCCTAGTCATTTCTCTCTTTTGTCATGTGGCCTGCATTTTATCATTTGATGGCATATAAATCTGAATATATTATGCCTTCTAAACTTCGTACACGGCTTAACGCAATATTCAAAAACTAAAAAAAAAACTAGCATAAACACTGGATAATATAAATTTCGACCAATCACGTAATAAAAAAATAAAAAAATTACATTATACATTATTTCCCAGCATTTTTTTTGGCATAAACTCACTTTATTTGATGTATAGAGTACGTACCCTTCGTTAAGGGTGGCCACGAAAAAACACCGGCCACGAAAAAACACCCTGTATGTATGTAAACATAATACCTATGTGTAAGTAATATCTGCTGATGCATCTGCGAACATATACTGTTCACGCAGTGATTTAGAAATATTTTATACCCATAATAAATAGGAGTACCGGTAGTAAAGTCAGAGAAAGATTGCACGTAAACTTCTTCAAGTAGTTGGTGGTTTATGGTTAGGTTGATGGGCGATGGGTGCAATTTAGATAATGGCCGTAAACACGCAAATGGAGTCAGTTATGAACATTATGAACCGATTTTGAATTTAGATTAGAATTGGTTCCTTGTTCAATCTTGGAAAAAAATATTCGTAATTTGATTGATTCAAAGGAAACAATTAAGAAAGTAGTGTATGTATCGGGTACGTACTTGATTGAATCGTAAACATAAAAATATGTAGAAAATTACGTAGAATGAACTATTAGCATGGTGTCTTTTGGACGCCAGTAAAGAAGTGAAGCGTGCTAATCCACAAATATAATTAACTCTAGTTTTATCCACTTCTGCACCAAATATTAAATAATTAATTTGTTATCTCTGAAATGCCAGATCCAGGATAATACATTATACTAAATTGACCACAGTGTAACAACTAAAGGTACAGACATGTATCTTCAATCAAAGCCTGGGCTTACCGTCTATTAGCGATAGATTGCAAAACTTTTAGGTTTCAGATTTAAAAATCTAAAGCTAAAATTTAATGTGCATGTTGCCACCATTAATTGGTATCCTATCTTACATAGGTAAAAATACCAACATAATATAGGTAGAAAGAGTGCTTACTGGGTATCCTGTTAATAGCTCTCAATGGCCGAAGTACTCGGATTGTCCTGATGGCTGATAAATTGATGTTTTCCACGTTCAGTGCGTATTCCAAGGCTCTGTAGAAGAACATTTTTGTTATTATAATAATTTACTTATTGTTATTTCAATTTGTGGGATTACCTACATAAGACTTATAGCGAGCTTCATGCGAGAAGAAAAAATACTTGGAGAAACAATAAAGTAGATAAGTATTACAGAAGAATCTGTAGTAGCAATGTGGTAAGTCACAAGTAATGCCCATGTTTCATTGAAATCGATCCAAACTACGAATTACTTTCCTTAAAATTCATTCAAGGTTGTGATAAAAATGTAATATCTATTTGCTTACCCTGCCATAACAATAAAAAAATCCAGTCTATTCCAAGAGTCAGCCAGATAAGTTCCGTGCCCATACACACCCATCGCCACCATTTTGATAGTCAGCTCCAATGTAAAAAACGCGAATATTATATCATCAAAAACCTGTAAAAAAAGGAAATTGGTTAGTTTGTACCAAAACACATTTTATATTACCCAATTCAAGGACAGGTGATTAATTTTAAAAATTCACGGCAAATAATTTTGAATAGGAAAACATTATTTGTACAAACGCGCGTTGCTTGCATCATATTACAAAAGGAGGGAATATTTTTATATAACAAAATTGTATAGGTACTGTGTTTCCATTGAGACAAAGACTTGAATGAAAATTACGAAACGACAATGATAGCAATATTTTTTCATGCAGCAAAAATTTTATGCAAACGGAGTCTGCAGTCTAAGTCGGTGTAAACCGTAGACTTATTCGCGTAAAGTATGTAAGTATGGTATCTTCCAATAGCAAAGCGAAAGCAATGGTTGGAGTTGCGATTACTGATCGGCCCCCTGATTACCTAATTTGCAATAGCAAACCTGAAGCAGCGCGATAGCGAAAACTGTACAATATTGGTCACACTATTGCCTACAAAACACCAAGACCCTCTTGTCCCTCTACTGACTTGTACAATATGCCCGGGAAGAGAAGCAGCTGTACATAGTACCTATTATACGTTTTTATTTCACTCCCAGAGCAACAATAAACTAATTTTGAACAAATTTTCGCTATCACTTAACTTTTGCTAAATAGCTAATAAGGGGGCGGTTCTGTTACATAACAAACATAACAATCGCAAAAGTACATGCCAGTACAATGCGATGATAGCACTGCTACCACTTTGCGATTACAGAATACGTAATTCTCGCAGGTCGATTTTGTAACTTGCAATCGGTCGCAATCACTAGATAGTCGCTGTCAAACATTTGCCATGTTTGACAGCGACTATCTAGTGATAGTCTAGAGTGCAAATTTGGCAATTCAAATTCAAAGATTATTTGAATCAGTTGCGTTTTCTTTTTATGTTTAGCGACCTGTTACCACAGAACATTATATCCTGTTGCCGACCAGTTGTAAGCTAGAAAATAAGCCAACCGGGAAAAGATTGGGTACCTACCTGTAATATTTTACACCTGTTGGTCACACACTGGTCGTCGACGCACGGCTGGTACATTCCGAGGGTGATGCAGTTCAATAGAATCACCAGCATGGAGATTCTCTCGAACCACGTAATGGAATAGTTAAGGAAATTATTCATAAATAACCTTATTATTATTATTTTTTTATTTAGGTTACAACACCTGACTGCATAATAATTTTGACCCAGTGTCACTGAGACGAATCTAATGATACCTCTCAAGCTCAAATGCATCCTGTTTATGCTCTAGAGCAGTCTTTCCCAAGTCTTATGAGCGCTGTAGGCCTAAAGGGGGCGGTAAGAGTCCCAGAAAAATAAATTGGGGCGTTGTGTAGAGCTTGGGAGTTATAGTAGTTTTTAAGTAGGTGAAAAAATAGGGGCGCTAAGAAATTCTCAAAATTTATTCTCAAAGTGGGCAGTAGACAAAATAAGTTTGGGAACTGCTCTAAAGCTTGCCAAAGAAATGTACAAACATACAGTCGAAAAACCTAATGCTCCTTCTGACGCAGTAGGGTAAAAAATGAATAACAAGTATTTACTTATAAAATTAAGAATAAAACATATTAAAACTTGTAATCTCGAGGTTACGAACTAAAATCACTCTAGCCTAATGAAATAAATTTATTGTGCTCATGTAAATTGTACTAATAAATAATATATTTAAGTACATGTATACCAAACAATATATTGATCCTACTTTCTCATGGGCAATCCATCATACCTAATACCCATTTTTAATATTCTCCTACCTATTTGTGTTATAAATGTTATAATATAGACATTGATTTATATGACTGTATAAAATTTATATTTTTCTTTACTTTTGTAATAGAAAAGATAGTCTACAGTTTGTAGAGTGACCACACTACAAAAGTTATCTACAGCAAAATGAAATTCAAATCTATTATCTTTATCATAAAATTTTTACATACACACAATATGAAATTATCTGAAAATTGAATAATAAAAAGCCAAAAATATTTTCTCAGGAACAATGGTTTTGCGGTCCATTCATCAGTTTTAAATAAGAGGTATTCCTAAATGGCTCCTATTGTAACTGAAGATAAAATAAAGACACAATAGACGTATCAGAGGTATATATTTGGACTCGCAGATTTAGTGGTTTCAATAGTATAATCATTATTTGAATTGCCGTTGGCTGGACAAAAGCGACCCCTAGTTAAGATAAGAAGGACTATGATGTTGGTGTTTCTACTGAAATACTATTGGAATATCTAATTTTGGACGTCTGTAGGTAGATTTACATAATGATAATCATCGGGACTATCATTCATCAACCCATTAGATGAATAACCCATCATAGAAATCAATGGCTTAGTCTACGATATAGTATGTGTGAAGAATTTAATGAATGTGGAAAGGCGAAAAGGGTATGTTTGGGACGGGCTAAATCGAGATCTCTCTGCCTAACCCTATGATAGGCGTGGCCAAGCATAGTATACGTACCTTTTTACCAAACATCCACATCAAACATATAAAGTACGTTTATGCCTAAAAGTACCTAATTAATAAGTGCCAGATATATTGATACACTTTCCAAATGTAGACATTGTTTTGTAGATGAAAAAAATGCATGTTCGTGAAATGTCAGGGTTTAAAATAATCTATTGCACTATGATCACTAAGGTGATTATAGGCGACTATTAAAATGATATATTATTAATTAGGTGAAAACCGTTTACCAGTTACCCAATTGGAGCATAATTCAACTGAAACACCCGAACAAAACATTGAAATATGCAGGAATTGATTTATGTTCGCCATTAGCAGATATTCTTCTAAACTGCAGTTTGTCATTAGGATACTTCACATCTGGCTTTCAAATTCCGTGAAGAAATTTATTTATTTATATCAAGTTACAATTAGCTCACATATTGGTACATTAAAATTAATTAAGAGTACCTACTTAACTCAGTTGATTACAAAAAAAATCTGTTAGAGATGCAAGCGAAGGTTGCCTTCGTACATATATGCATGCACGGCTGTGTTCTCGAAATGAGGTATTCGGAACTGATGGATCATATAGGAGACCACAGTCATGTTAAGCATAGCGGGGTGAGATGTTAAAGATCAGTTACAAGTTGCTAAGTTATCGCCTGAGTAAATGCCCGAGTTCCTTAATCGATTCTTACGATATGCACGGAAAGAGATGTAGTTGATGTATCCTAGTGAAGGCCAGGGCACAGGGCTTAGGGCCTGATGGTAAGGTAACGGTGTTCCAATGAGATGAGTCTACAAGACCCCCATTGTAATGCCTTTTAGCAACAAAATAAGCGGCAATGGAAAACGCAAGTCAGCCTGATTTGCGTTCCGCGTCTTGCATACTCAAGCAGGTTAGTTTTCCTTGCAAATGTTAAAAACAAATCGGGATGAGAATTTGTTTGCAGGATTTTTTTTCTATTTTCATTAAAAAGTAGGTACTTAGGCGGTTTTATTCCACGCTAAACAGCATAGTAGCATATCTAGGGGAATTTGTAGAACAGTATATAGTTTGAGCTAAACCATTTTGGAGTCGTCATTGTTATAATATGCGCTCCAATATATAAAGACCGTTACTAAAAGAAATTTAATCATTATGTTAATTTACATCATGGAATGATTAAATAAAATGTTGTAGTAACTTTTGTTAATTACTCATTTATCCTTTTGATAAAATCTCAGTTGCCTCTTATCCCAAAACAAACTATTTATGACCAATTTCACAATCAAAGATCAATGTTTCAATAAAAGCTTTGATTAAAAAGAAAAAGAATAGGTACGATTTACGTTGTTTCGGAATAAATCGTCTTAAAAAACTGAAACAGCCTTTTTCTCGAATAGGTGTTGTCGTTCAACCGTAAATAAAATACCGCTCATTGTGTTTATTTGAAAAACAAAACCAAGACAATTTTTATTCTTCTTGCGAAGATGTAAATAATGAAATAAGTGTTCGATTTTCTCTTCCACTGGTTGGAAATTTTATGTAAAACTGGAATCGACATATTATCTGCATATTATTTACGTATAATATACATATAATCACGCCTTTATCCCTTACGGGGTAGGCAGAGCACTAAGGGCCGATAGAACCACATTGTACCACTTCTGACCAATTTTTAGGGTATAGTTGAGATGTACAAGTTCGGTTAGTAGTGAGAGGTGGTCAGCCCATCGCATACTAAACACCAAGACCCTCTTGTTCCTCTACTGGCTTGTACAGTATGCCCGGGAAGAGAAACAGCTGTAGTATTACACGTTATTTTTTCACTCCCAGAGCAGCATAGAAGACTGCATATTTAACTATTGGTATAACAAATCATATCTACATAACTAGGTATTTTGTGGACGTGCATTAGGGACTTTAACCTACCTATATGTATATTATTATGGTAAGCCAAATTTTTATATGAGGTCCAAAGTAGGCTTAGTATTTAAGGCTCGAGCACACCGGATGCGTATGCGTGCACGTAAGCGTAGACGTACACGTACCTCTGACTTGTAATGCATGGAACTGTATAGGCACGGGCAGACCAGATGCGTATGCGTAGACGTAAGCATAGACGTCAAGCGGTGACAGTTCTACATTAAACTCAGAGGTACGTGCACGTCTACGCTTACGTGTACGCACACGCATCCGGCGTGCTCGAGCCTTAACGTAATGAAATCAGTCAATCCCACATATATCGGTTTAATAAAAATTAGTTTGGCGCTTTTTATTAAAATAGTAACAAACATTCATATCCATAATACCTATTAATAGGATCATTAACACGACTTTTCAGAGTGTAGAGCTCATAATCGCCCATAATTATATTACGTTTTATTACAACTTTTATACTTGTATCAAGTATTTATTTGTCCTTAGATACCCATCTCTATTGTATTAGTGAATGGAATAATGCCGTGTACCATCATTAGGCACATTACATTAGCGTCGCCGTACGGGAGAGGGCCCTCTTTCTTTGTTTACTAAGTAATTAGTATGGTCGGTTCCCTTTTTGGACGCCATTAATCTCTAGTATCTATTCATGCTCATGGGCTATATGAGAGGATTTTTCATATTATATTCATAAACTAGCATATTTCAACCACGTCCTTTCATCATGGAGAGGTTTATGAAAAAACAAGAGACATCATACAGGGTGTTTTTTGTGGCCACCTTTAACGAAGGGTACGTATTCTATACATGAAATAAAGTAAGTTTATGCCAAAAAAATGCTGGAAAAAAAAAAAAAAAATTAATTCCTTGATCGTGCGAAATTTATAGTGTCTAGTGTTTATGTTAGTTTTTTTATAGACAGATATTAATTATTTTTCGTGAAAAAATCCTGCTACGCGCGTCTATGTGCATTTATGCAGAAAAACGCAGTCTATTTACTCAACTTTGGACCCTAATATTTTGGACATCAGACACTTCCCAGGTATGCTTCCATGGAGAAAAATGATCGTGATGATGAGGAGATTCCGTAGTTTTCGGGAACGTTGACGACCAAAAATCAACCTGTATATGCGTGTGATATTTTCAAATCGTTATCATTATTCCATGATTTCGATAAATACTTATAATTATGTATTTGATATCAAACTCATCCATAACAATGTAGCATATCACATCACTGGAGGCCTGATTGTACACACACGTTTTTTTCTGTAAAAACCTAAGGTTAATTCTTGAGCATGTGACGTGAATTTTCGTCACTGTTTATTTTATAGTTTATAATTAACGAATTAACCTTCATGGCGGAAAATGTATAGTGTACATGAGGGCCTATGGGCAATTGGAATAATATGCAAGTCGTGTAACCCATTCACGAAAATCGAGCGTCGAAATCATTGCACCCCGACAATGGCCAACTAACCGCGCGCCCATAATTTTTATCACCGCATGTAACTGAAAAAATAGAAATGTCGTAAAATACAAAACATAATATTATTAATTAAACCTTTACAGCCGTTTTATTCATAATAATAACGGTTTTTTTTTCAAATTGTAATAATTTGTTTTGAGGTCACACTCGGGATGTGGCTCCAGTAGCTCGTAAAAGTGTCGTTAAACCTCGGCCCGTGCGTTCACTGCTTTCAGAAGTTCCGGCGATGTGTCACCGAGACGTGCTCCTTTAGGTTCGGAAACATGTATGAGAGTCAGGTAGCTGCTGTATGAGTTGGTGGCAGTTTACCTACTACATTATTAGAACAGGGTTAAAATTGGAGAGTAAACCTATCGCATTATATTATATATATCCTATTCTCTAGTAGATTAGTCGTAAGTGCATGATTACTATCTTCGACTTTCACATCAAGTTGGGCAATGATCGATGTCGCACTAAGAGTTTTACTATTCAAAAATAGGTTATATACAGGGTAGGTACTAGCTAAACCTGCCTATACTTGTTTTGTATTATAAGAATTACCTATCCTTTATCTCTTTGATAATATTTTATGTATATTTCAGCTACGTACATGGCGTACAGGTTGTGACAGCAAAGTTTTAGTTTCCTAGAACAGCGGCGCCGTGATATAGGGCCTCGAAGGTAAATTGCACATATTCGTATTGGCACAGCAAAGACGTGGTTTTACGTCTCTATATGTCAGCACCGCTATAAAAGAAAGTAGAGGTAGACGTTGACGAAAGATGAAAGAAAGTAGACGTTGCATAGGTATATCTACCTAAATCCACAGAACGCTAATATTTGCTTATCAATTAATATATAAATTTATTATGCAATGCGACGAATGCCTACCCCGTAAGAGATAAAGACGTGATTATATGTATGTAATGTGACGAATTGTATCCCTAAATTGCGTTTTATAGTACCGTCAAAGATTCTTGCGCAACCTTGTGTTTCCAGATTGTTATGTTTACGGCTTATTTTTCCCCTTATTTCGACGGCCTTCGTGGTGTTATGACAGTTCTTTTTATTACGTTATATAGATCAAGATTAAACTGTGATTGTGTCACTGGGTCACGTGCTCGTGTCTTGATTATTGTCATATGCAGGGTGTAACCGAAAGGGTATGTCAATATAAGTATAGTGTACAATAACATACAGTAATGATATAACGTAATATTAATTATAAAACTTAATTAATAGTTCAAATAAATTCTACTGCAAAGTAAACAGAGCACATCAGAGTTATATATTTTATAACATAGTAGGTAATTTAAGGCCATGAACGAACGTGTAAGACCAACGGAAGGAGTGTTGCCTGTCACTATATAGATTTAAGGATTCGTAGTAAGCTGAAGGACGGAGGAGAATGTAGGTATATTCACACGTTAACCACCCACACATACAAACCGTAATAAGCTCGGCGACTACCAGAAAAAAGCACACATGAAAAAGGTGCCGCCATTACGGTGCTTCAATTTGTGGAATGAGAGCACTTCTTCCTTTAGTCTTATAATATGTTCATTTTTAAGGCATAAAAATCATACAAAAACACACACTATACTTCTTTTCTCTTAGTAGTTAGCAAGCAAAGTTGCGGGTAACAACTAGGTATAGTTGGTATTTAATTGAATCACTTTACTGAAGGGTAACGTATAAATAGGCTACATTACAGCCCACTAGAGTTGGTAAACAGTTTAGTTTTGCGCTCGATAATGGCCATTACAAAGGGAGGATGTTTTCCTTTTGCTATTTCCAGGTTCATTGGTGTAAAAATAGGCAAGCAACATTTTTTTTCGGTCTTTCTTAGTAAGACGTATAAAATAATAGTACCTGATAGTATGAGTATGGTCAAATGTAAAATATTATTATGGCCATCCTGATTTTTTATCTTTATATTGTGTTCTGGTTTTACCGAGAAGTATTTGAACTACGAGTATTACCTACCTAAGACTAACGTGAAGGAGTTTTCACGTCTTGGGTACAGTACGTGCTGAGAGGTTTAACGATACTTGTGTTTTTTTATTTATTCCTTTATGATCATTGATCTTTAAATTGAATATTTTTATATTTCATTGTTGAAATTTATTTATACATTACCAAGCTCTAAACAGATATATCCCGTCTCTTTTAGACAATTCAGATTTTATAGAACCCAACCTATAGTATCAAGAAATGTGACTATAAGCGATCTTTGAGTAATTGAAACTCCCGATATTTCAAATTAATGTAACAAGTTCAAGTTTATTGACATTAATTCAAGAATATCGATGTCAAAGCTTTACTAATATAAAGTAAGACTAAACTTTTATATATGAATTATTTCCATCTTGCAAACCAGATATTATTTTTATTCTTTATCAGGTGCGTTGGAGATATGATATTATAGTGCACAAACACAGATGCACTCTCTATTCCGTCAATGTCCATAGTCCGATGAGACAGAGAGCCGACAGCACCGGAGAGAGTATAGGCGCAGGACCTTTACGTGCTTTCCTTTTATTATATTTTATTTTTTATTTACGAAAAAAGAAGAGATGTACCTTACAATGGCAAGTTTATCTCGTATATTTCGTATCATGATATCGTACGTACCTACACTGTTCACACTCTCATTTCCATCGGAACAATCCTGTTTTACATGATTACCCTGGTCGATACAATTTTGTTTACCCTTTTTTACTTTAATGACCTGTGAAATGAGACCATGCTCTGTCGCTCTCTCGTGTCACGCTTCAGAAGGCATTGAAGAAGACATTTTCTTTTATAAATAATAAAGTGCCTATTTATAATTTGTTCAAGAAGTGACGGGAAATTGAAATACGGTGTACAACAATTTGGATCTTTTATGTGGTATCAAGTTGCTCTACGATGAATATTTCACCAAGGATCTCATCGCTAATGTAGAATTATTGTGAATTATTTAATAATCATAATGAACCGATATTATGTCTTAGGGATTATAGGTATGACTAGGTACATAATCGTAATAATATATTTGTATACGTTGTGTATCGCAATCATTTTTCTCCATGGAAGCATACCTGGGAAGTGTCTGGTTCCCAAGATATAGGGTCCAAAGTTGAGTAAATTGACTGCTTTGTAAATTAAATTGTATTATGAATACAATTGTGTATAGTGAATGTTTGTAATGCCAAATCGGAAGTTCAAACATTCACTATCAATTTAATAATAATACACCATATTAAAGTTCTCTAAAAGGGCCTCTACATCTTGGCTACGGCTCGATGCACGCCTCTTAAAGGACCGGGACTCTGTAGTCCCGAGAATTTAAACAGAGATACAAATATACAGATAATAATAACAATATTCAATAATTAGTGGTTTCTAATTCTATAATCCTGAGGATGTCGCGGTTGTTGGCGAGACATTTTTTGATTTCGGAAATAGTGCGATCTTGCGTGATGGGTGCTCGGGTCTGGTTTCTCGTGACGATTGTAGGTAGTGTAAGTGCTTGTTTTTGCAGCTATGAGTTATCAGATCCGGGGGTCGGTAGAGGGTGTAGGGCCCGGTGGTGAGCGCACCCATATATTAATATTTTTGCATAAATACACATAGACGCGTGTAACAAGATTTTTTCACGAAAAGTAATTATTAAAATTACACAAACACTGGACACTTTAAATTTCGCCCGATCAAGTAATTAATTATTTTTTTCAAAAAAATTTATATCGTTCCCCAGCATTTTTTTTGGCATAAATTATATATTGAGGTAGCTAAATTTTTTGTGTCTAGTTATTACCTATATGTATTGGGATTTATTTAGACTACAACTGCATTGCGCTGCACTGGAAATGATGGTTCTAGCAAATTGATTTTCAATTTATGCAAAATGGCGAAATAAAAATAATTGAACATTTTTGTTCGTCACGTCATATTTTGCTGTTTTTATCGTGACCTGAATAAATAAATGATGTCAATTGGGCATGCCGACAAACGATACCAAATTGTCACACGAACGTTATATAAAACGACCAATTTTATGGGCTTTCCAACGATGAACAAGAAATTCAAATCGAAAAACGTGGCGGAATATTAAAAATTGAAAAATAAAAGACACTAGGTGACCCGGCAAACGTTGTTTTGCCATGTAAAAGGGGTTGATCCTAGAGGGGTGAAAATTCATATTTTCAACGTAAATAAACAAATTTAGGGGTGGACCACCCTTCACATTTAAGTAAACAATACCGATTGATATGACATAATTTACGAAAAAGCTTCTAACTTCTTTTAACACTAGAGAATTTTTTTTAAGACATAATAAAAACCGCGAGACTGAAGAGATTTAGATATTGTTATCTTTATATAAATATTATAAATGTTAATATTATAAATGTATAAGTAACTTCCATGCTGCTCTGGGAGTGAAAAAAACAGTATAATACTACAGCTGCTTCTCTTCCCGGGCATACTGTATAAATCAGTAAGGGACAAGAGGGTCTTGGTGTTTTGTAGGCGATGGGCTGACCACCTGTCACTACTAACCGAACTTGTACATCTCAACTATACCCTCATATGTATGTATGTATGTAAAAGTAACTCTGCCTATCTGTCACGCTTTTACGCCAAAGCTACTGAACCGATTTAAATAAAAGGTACTGATAGTTTAAAACCTGAGAAAGGTCATTGCTATTTATATTCCAGAAAAATAATAATCAAATAAATTTTCCATGAAAATGACAACATTTTCTTTTCTTCAGAGTCCACGCAGACGGAATTGCGAGCGTTAACAAGTTTTTTTATATAGGTCAAAGGAAATTATGGATTTCCAAGAAATATGACAGTAGAAAACACCAATTTTTACTTAAACTGAACGACACCCATCTATTAGAAAGTACAAAATTCGATCTAGATTAGAAACGTCTACACATAGTTAAACATAATTAAAATTTAATTTCGTAAAACATGAGCCCTGACCCGTGATATTTGAAAACTGGTGTGGCTTTTAAGCCACGGTGACAAGGTATACATTTCTACATGATGTTCAAAAGGTTTGTTGAGAGAACAGCCTACGAAGGCTTTTGTATTGTTCGTGGAAGCGCTGTTTTATGCCTCGTTTGAACGACCTTTTAGTAAGGTATTTTTTTTGTGACCAATGGTTTTTGTAGCTCTAATGGTTAAAAGCATAAGCGGTTATTAAATTATTGTTAATGAATAACATAGGTGTTTTCAATTTCATTAGACAGGAAGCATAGGTCAGTGTAGGAATATTTATTTGTTTAGGTATTTCGGCACTTAGTGAAAAAGATTTTCGCAAAATTTGGGAAAGTTTACCAACTGGTGAAGGCGTAATTATGTTAACACACCTCATTGAATTGCGATCACAGGTATATAGCAGTGAATAGAAAAGAGTTTCAGACATCCCTATTAAAATTTGATTATTAATTTTTGTTTTGAAGAATACTCGTAGCTGCCTAATACATTGAAAATTCATTTGAATCCCTAGCACAGCTCGAATACAAAAGAGCATAAGTAAACGATGCACATCTTCGGAGAGGAAGAAGAACGCAATAACGGGTCCGATTTCAAATAATTGAGACTAGTACTTTAATATTTCATTCTTCGCAAATGGACTGACATTTCTGGGTGAGATCGCGGCGGCAATCTCGAAAAAAAAACTGAACGAGAACCATTATTTTTAAAAGTATTATCATTATCATCGCTGTTTTACTGTGAACGACGACGTCGATTTTCAAAAGTCATAAAGCAGAGTTTATATTTTGCTTTAACTTTATTTTAGGCTGAAGGATCGTTTTATATTAAGCAGATTTTTATCTCTCTCACCTGACGATGACATGAATCTAAGGTATATTACTTTAATAGGAGTCTTCTTCTCTGCCACCCTAAGCCGCCCTACCGTGAGGCAAAGTGGAATGCTTGAAAATTTTGAGTGGAATCTGCCCCAATAAATCCGATTTTAGGGTGGCAGATTCCACTCATTTTTAGTCTCAGTGGATTTTGCCCACCAGGGTTGGCACTTTAGGAGTTCGTGTAGATAGTTGATGGGTTAGATTGATTTTTAATTTGTCGTGACGTAATGCTGTCACTGTATAGGTTGAAGCACCGTAATGGCGGCGCGTTGTGTATGTGTGCGGATTTTCTGGTAGGCGCGCAGCTTACTATGGTTTGTATGTGTGGGTGGATAACGCGACAATACACATTCCTACAACGTTACCGAGCTTAATATGAATGCTTCACTCCGTGTAGTTTATACGTTCATGGTTATTTGTAATCTGAAGGATAAATTTGATGCTGTCTTTCTCTAAAACCTGATCACGATAGAGACAGCATCAACTTTATTCTTCAGATAGGCTATCTGACAATTGGTTGGTAAATCGGCCCTAATAAGACGAAGTAGGGAAGAAAAAAATATTCTATTGTCATCCATCAATGACATTTTCAGGAAATTATTAACTACTTAATTACTTCGTAAGTAATAGGGTCGTTTACGGTTTTTTTGTTTATAGGTATAATTTTATATCGAAAGATCATTAAAAAAAACATTTGCGAATGAAAAACTTCGCTAGCGTGAAAAATTTCTGGTATATAACGATTTCAAAATCACAATTTTAGACTTGCCAAAAACGCTCCATACAAACGGCCACCACAATAATGACGTCACTCTTTCAGTAACTTGTATGCGCGTGAAAGAACATTTGCTCTGCAGCTATTAAATAAATTGTAATTTTAAATTTTACAGATAGGTATGATTTTGATGATTTATTCTGATAACCATAAAATGTCATTAAATTTCAACCATCTTATATTTATGTATAGATTACATTTCAAATTCAAATCTATTTTTTATTCTAAATTTTTATTGTAAGACTTTGTATTTTTTCCATTATAGTCAATAATTGAATTAATTATAAAATGTAAGTTAAATTATCTATAAATAATAATAATATAATCAATTAGCTTTGGCTGTGGTGACAGCGCCAGATGAGGAATATTATGTAATATTTATTCAAGGTAGTTTAAAGTTTAAAGATAAATACACACTTATCATTCAGTTTTTCATTTACTAGGGGTAAAACATAGTATTCAATACGAGATTAAGAGTTAATGTTGTAATCCGATTCCGTAGTTTCTGAGCATTGAGAGTGAGTAGAATAGTCTCACAAAAGAAGTTATTACTTTCCTTTTACAGTTAATATCTATAAAACAAAATTAAAAATCAATCTAACCCATCAACTATCTACTCGTACACGAACTCCTAAAGTGCCAACCCTGGTGGTCAAAATCCACTGAGACTAAAAATCTGTGGAATCTGCCACCCTAAAATCGGATTTGGTGGGGCAGATTGCACTCAAAATTTTCAAGCATTCCACTTTGCCCCACGGTGGGGCGGCTTAGGGTGGCAGAGTGGAAGACTCCCTTTAATATACCATAATATTACTATAATACTATAATATCACTTTATGACTTATAGGTATGGTAGATATGTCAAAATGGTACGTTTCTGTTACACCAGTACACATACAGTTTACATATTCTTTAACTTAAAAAATCTTCTCAGTCTAAAATATTATTGATTTTATTTACATGCTTAATAACAAAAAAAGAATTACCTACCTCCACCAATTGGAACTAACCTTGAACGAAAATAAAAGTTATTGAGGTATACTTCCATTAACCTAGGCCTATTTTGAAAGCCATAAAGTGAAACACTAAATAGACTAAAGTCTTTTTACATCGACCACGAAAATTTCTACAAAACGCCTCACAAAGAAGCAATAAACTTTTTAATTCACTATACTACCAAAGACCACAGTAAGCTTTGTAGGACGTGGTTTCACAGCACACATTTAACTTTGACGAGACTATCAAAAACAAGCTTTATACTGTACGCATAGAACCCATAACGTTTGACCGTGTGTGTTTGCCGAGCGGCGCGTTGTTTTCTTTTCACATTTTCTGGTAAATGCTGAAAACTGAATTACAAAAGCCGCCCCGTATACTCCGCTTCGTGCTTCGAAGTACGTTTCAGAGTTGCGCAGCTGAATTTTGTGCTTTAGATTGGATATGTAAAAGGGTTTAGCCCAGACACGAGGGTATTTGGTTAACTCTATTCCTTACTACATTTTGCCATGCTTGATATGAAAATTCAACATTTTTACTGAAATGGCAATGGGTAACCTTGTATGGAAATTCAGTGATTTCATTTTGCAACCGTAAAATAAGTGGCTACTTGTAACTTACACAGGATTCATCTTTCTTTGATTTCCTTTAAATGTTTGAGATCTTTTTTTGATTTTCAATGTTTGAGAACAATATTATTGCGTTAGCATTTTTCCACTGGACGTAGTCCTCCGCCGGGAATGCCACAAGGCCACTTACTAGAGTTTTTTGCCCATAGTCACCACGCTGGACAGGACAGTTTCTAGAAACCCTTAATCGCCTCTTACGATGCCCACGGGTAGACATAGGGTCTACCGACAACACACGGCATATTCTAGTTCTTAAAATAGCATATAAATAAATTGTTTATCGATTTTCAGAAATATAATTTAAACTCGTTTAGTATTTTCATATCAAATCTATCGTTCAGTTTCCTAAAATTTCGCGATAAAATATATTACATAACATGTAAACAAAAATGATGTAAAAAAGTTTGTCATCTAAAGGCCTAATAAAGCATCATTCAATAACTCTATTCACTCCTAATAATATACATAGAACTGAAGCTTTGCAAAGAGTTTTTTTTTACTAACAAAGCCTGAAAAATACGTCAAAGGGAAGTTTTTGAGGACAACAATGCGCTTTGCCATGAAGGGTCCTCTATATTTCAAATTTTTCGCTTGGATGTCCCTATATTTTAATGAACAACCTTTTCAATTGCGCGGATCATTATATAAGCATTCACTTTGAATAACTACTGTGAATGGAAACTTTTTTAATTTTAGTTTTTCTGTGACTGAGCATGAGGCACATGTTACTGCGTTCTACTTTGATATGAGCAAGTATAATGAAGTAAAGTACAGTACAGCATGTTGATTTTGTAACTATCTTTTCTTGCAAAATGAGCGATATGCACAGAATCACGCTGCAGATAAAAATCAAAGTAATAATGTAATTTTAATTACATTTATTTTAATTATGTGTAAAATATGTACGAATAACCGTAAAATAGATAAGGATACGTTAGTATATAATACTATATATACGGTTATCATATATCAGCTTTACATATTTAATTCATCTATAGGTAGATACTATCATGCCTACGATTTTTAGTTAAACACTAACGTTATATACCTATACATAAGTTAAATATTGATTGAACATTATCCTGTAAAATTCTGTAACAGTTGTGTGTATGCAACAAGCTGGTAAATAAAATACGAATATGAATAGGCAATAGACAAAAAGTAGCAAACAGTACTCCTTATGTTAACAAACAGGGCGCTAATCTGCAAGTTACCTTCTCAGAAAATGTCCGCCAGTTCCGATCCTATTACTATTTAGTTTTGCTCTCGCTAAGTTGTGTGTAACATGAATAAGTTACTACTTTATCTACCTTATATCTTCACCTTTAGACAGGGTGTAGCAAAAGCGGTATGTTTAGCGAAATGAAAATAGGTCACTAATAGACTCTAAATCACACGTTTGTTTTTGAGAAGGACATAGGCTACATTATGTAGCCCACGCGAATGAAGTCCCAGGCAACAGCGAGTATAATATAAATAGGCCATATGTAAGCTACTTTTGGATAGTTATCTTAGGTAATATGAGGCCACCAGAACCAGAGTGGCCCAAATACAAAATACGAATATGTGGATATATGCCAAAATACTATGCTCTATTAATATTTTAATAAGAATCAAGATGCCACAACATATTTTTTTTATGTCATCTATGATTGTTTACTGAAATTACCTTTGAGCCACTCTGGCTTTGAGCTTGGGGGTTTGAAAGGGGCATTGTCGTGCTTAACTAATATTTTCACAAATTGTGGTTTGGGCCACTCTGGTTCTGGTGGCCTCATATTATGTACAAGGTCCATCGGATTATCCTAACTAGGGTAGGGATTCTGTTGACATATGAATAAGTAATAAACTTGCCGTTTAGTTTTATTCTGTGTTTCAAAGTTTAAGGAGGGTTTTAGCCCAGTTTTATTAAAATACAATCCGTGATTCATTGACTTCAAGTCTTCTGTTATAAGTTAATATTTTCGTCCATTGCGAATAATATCCATTGGTATACCTAAAAGCCTTCGCATAATATCTAATAACTATACAACTGTCACTGCTAGCCGAAATTGTGCATCTCAGCTATTCCCTCGGGGTTGGTCGGAGGTGGCACCATGTGGTTCTGTCGGCTCTTGGTGCTCCGCCTGCCCCGTAAGGGATAAGAGGCGTGATTGTGTGTGTACTATACAATATTAAGATTGGGCTATTATATCCTACTTTAAAAAAATATTTTTAATAACAGGAATCACTATGGATTAAAAAGTGTGATTTGGTACGGATAGCAGAAGAACCGATATAAAGTTACCTACATTTAAAAAACGACCGTAGCTGGTTAACCAGTACCTAGTACCTATAAATACGACCTTTAAATCATTTTACGACCCTACAAGTAGGAACGGTCATCAAATATTCATGTTCACACTCAAATTATTTACGCAATTTTTATACTTTTTTTTAGATACAGTGACAGTAGAGTCGTTACTGAATCGACGGGAAAAGGTCTTTACTGGATGGATACGTTTTTAAGGTCTATCTACACTTAACGACAACACGACACGAGGCGCGGCGGCGCAAACGACGTCGTATACAATCTTATTACCCCGGATATACGTGTTTCTCACCGGTGAGAGTTGATCGCACGTCGTCGGTAATGGTAAGTAGTAATGTTCTTTTTTACGTTTTGCCACGTAATGCCTTTCTACTAGAAATGTACTGTGTATGCCAATTTGCTATGAATGCGTTTGACATCCATCCATGAAATTTTGACATCATTTTGACAACGTTTATTATTGGTGGATATTGTACGCACCCCTATACCATTACGTAGTAACTAATGCCTCGAGCACACCAAATGCGTATACGTGCACGTAAGCGTAGACATGCACGTACCGCTGAGTTGTAAAGTATGGAACTGTATGAGACAGGATACACCGGATGCGTAACTCTATGCAATGCAGCTCCCAAGATACAAACAGACTGCGTGACTACGTGCGTACCTACGCAGAGCAGAATGGCAACATAGTTGCATTAATGATGTTGTATTCAATGGCGCACCATAGTAGACGTCACAGAGAACACTGCGTATGCGTGAACGTGTGCATAGACGTATGCGTATCTCGGGTTGACATCGGGTTACGCCGTAATCACGTGCGTGACTTCGTCATGGTTACGACGTAGTTACGTACACGCATTAGGTGTGCTCGGGGCTTAATACTCTCTCACGTTAACGGACTTATCCTGCAATGTATTACTCCTATATGTCATAGAAATCATGGTAGCTAGTCATAACCTACCATCTCTAGTTGAATCGGGGATTAGAGACTTTGAAAATCTGCATTAGATAGTTCTCTTCTAGTTCTTCTTAGTAATAGACTCTTCTATAGACAGTTCGCTTTCTCGATTTTATCTTACAAATTTCGACGAAATAGGAAGAAAGGAAACGCTTACTGTTATAATGCACACGGTTATATCGATGTAGTACAGTATAGTTCACTTAATACAGTACTGTATTCATGATAAACATGTGCCGTTGTAATGCTGTGACTGCACATGGTAAATATTTTGCGACCACTGTGCTTGATTAGGCATCATGCAGTTTAGGAATTTTCGACTAACATTTGTGATTGTGAGTAGGTTAAAGCATTGACTGCAGAAAATATTTTGGGTGGTAATTACTAGATGCTATTTTTTACATTTTTCAACTATTTTATGAGTTCTGCTATTTCAAGGAACTTTACGTTTTTTGCATTTATTTTCTCCTTTTGATTTTTCACGGTTTCAAAGTACCGTAGAGTTGAGTATAATGGTTTTATTTTCAACTCTACCTTGACGTTCTCAAGATAAAGGGACCTGATAGTCAGATGAACAGCCAACAAAGTAATACTTTAAGGGTATCCTTTTTTTCATTAAAAGTACGGAACCCTAAAAAGTTACTCCAAAAATAAGCAAAATGACGTCAAGTTTGATTGAATATTTAAGTAGCCTCCAAAAAAGATGATAAAAGTAATCCCCAAAGTATATAACCATTTAACCAAATGCAGCCACGGCTTCAGAATGTAGTTTTTCCTTTTATCTTGGAAGCGAGCCAATGGCAGCGCTGTTTGTTTGTTATGAGCCGTTTTATGGACCGAACGCGGGGCAAAAATAAAATCACGTAAATCATTTATGTGATGTACCAATTACATCAATTAATATCTCCATGCTACAAGGTTAATTTTTGTGGCTTAGACCGAATTTATAGAATTTTAGATGAATTGTGCTAGGTCATGTTTTTAAATCGAGACCTTTCAGCTAGAATAAGATAATGGACCGTTCCTCGATTTTCCAAATAGAAATTACCTTTCTAGCAGGAAATGATATATACCTACCGACATTTATACCTTTTGAGATTTTATCCACATGGGTGACACAAACATACGTCATCCCATTATAATAATTGACGTTTCGTAGTACAAACTAACATCTCTCTGAAATATATCGAATCACGTAATTCTATACCTTGTTTCAGTGTACATAAACTACGAAATCCATTATTATGTGCATACCATGAAACTAGAGATACGAGTAGTTTACAGAAACCTTTGAACTATTATATAGTTACATATTGTTTTGTTATCTGTGGCAGGTATGCGGGCATGTTAGTTTCGATCCGAGTGCTAGGGTGTGGCGCAAGCTGTAAGCTTAGAGCGATGTTTTCTTGTTAATTTTGTATAATTTTTGTGAAGTTATTGCTATACTATTATTGTCACTACCACTAGGTAATATTATATTGTGAAAGTTGCTTTATAAATCGACAAAAAACCTTAGGTAATAATAAGTAGAAAATACTCGTACTCATAGTTTTTACCTTTAAATAATATTATTGGTTTATGTGGTAATGGTAAGGTTTTAGCTCTATGGATAGATGGGGCATCCCAAGTTGTTCACGCTTCATGCTTTATTTACTTAACCAACATATTGGTGTACCTACTGTCACGCTGTGAAATTATTATTCTAAAAAAAAAAAAAAAACATTCTTGAAGTTATGCTACCTCATTTCGGGAACATACACTCGTGTGTATAGTTATATTAATAAATATAGACGCTTTATGATAACTTAATCAATCGATAATTATAAATTGAACTACGTGTGTAGATATTGAATCTGCAAAGAAAAATCTTTGGAAGGATACATAATAATTGCAACAGATATTCAATTTCTCACAATTTCAATTTATCAATTGCCGTGTAAACCTTTATGCCAGCGTGCATACAGAATATGTAGAGCAAAACCTTTGAAACAAATTTCAACAGATAAGGGCCATCAGTAGATAGCAAATTTAGCAGAGGATTTAGCAAATAATCATCTTGCTTATACTTAATGTGCCAAGTGTGCATAGCGACTACCTTTTTGAAACTTCTTCAGGAGGATTTCTTACAAATTTGTGCCACAATATAGTGTGTAATAGATAATCTTGTTCCATTGCACACATGCTACCGGGATGATAGTAACCAGATTGCTTTTTCATAAATTTATATGATAGTTAGCCGCAGTACAGGCTGTAACAACGTTCACTGGCGCTTTTTGTTTGAACTAAAATTGAACTTTTGTAGTTGGAAACACTGGAGATAAATTAGAATAAAATATGGCCCGTCCATTTATCATTGTATTTTTTATTAACATTGTTTTGAGGTGAGGAAAATGAGAGAAAATATTTATAAGTTACCCACAGGAAACTACTCCCGGTATTTTGAAGTTTTAGAACAAGTTTGACATCAACCTTTTTCTGAGAAATATATGATATCCAGATAATTAGAGATTAGAATAGGATAAGATACTGCATTGAAATGTATGATGAAGGCGCTACTATTATTATAAAGCTTTGTACTGACCAACGACGACGTTACGCGGTATAATGCATTCGCAATAAGCATGTTACACGATATAGCTGTGTACCAAAATCTATGTAAAAGCGACTCCTTGCTTGCTGATATTCCCTGTAACACTACGTACTGACTGCATGAATGCTCGCCGTGTAACATTACACAATAATGTAACGTCGTCCAGTATCGAACTTTAGCCCTGTTACTAATAAACCGCGCGTAAAGTTACAACCTTGTTACACTTGATTTCTGACAGCAAAATGTCTAGAATATCTGTCAAATTAAACTATCATTAGCTTATACTTAGTTCGAAGTTTGTTATTCTTATTAGTCTGAAAATAAAGATTATTATTATGAGTAAGGCCCTGAGAGCTCAAATTTCCAATTGGGGTTCGCCCACATAGGGTTCGGTGGTGGCTCGGTGGTCGAACGCCAGTTAGGATAATGAATAATACTGATTTTTTTTTTAAATAACGACAAAGGGGCCATATAAAGAAGGAAATGCCCATGCGATGTCTAACATTACAAATTTATGTAAATTCTAATAAAATTTCTCACATTTTGGCCTGAAATTACATTAATAGGAGCTCAGCGAGACGTCACCGTAGCAAGCTATTTGTTTAAGCCTCTTTGCCTCATTCAAATTTAGTAAGCCCCTGTCTCTGTAGACTTTAAAATTCAAACCACCCGGAACTCAGTAAGCCCATTATACATGAATTTCAGGAAAACACTTGAGATATAGGTATGATATCGCAGCTATAGTCCGTCAATTATATATTATGTATACTTCCTAGAGTAAACAATATATATAGGTAGAGCGTGCTACAAAATGTAAGATTCGTACGTACATATATGAACTAGGTAACACCATTGCCTCGTGAATGTCAATCAGTAGAAAAACAAAATATATATATTTGCTTACGCGCTGGTCAAAATAAAACGAAGCGATACGAGTACCAGGCGCTCTATAGTTTATATCGTGTATATCGTTCACATGTATTATGGTTGAATATTGTTTATGTCTCCAGGTTAATTTGTAAGACCTAACAGAATTTCACAGGATATGTACCTAGGTAAGTTTACAAGGCCTCAAGCAATCGACCAAGGTAAATAGGTACGTTCTTATATGCTATACTTCCCTATGTATGTACATGTAATTCGCTTCTCGGTTCCACTGTAAACATATTCGTATAATTATATGGTACCAGTGTGCGCTGCCGAAAAGCCAAAGTTTGCATAATTAAATGTTCAACTTGTTGCTGATATTTTTCTACCTACTTAGTATATGTAGTAATTTTTAATTAACCTTATTTTAAGTTTACCTTCCGCTAGTATGTGCAGGCACTTACATAAAGTGTTTATATTATGTTTTAGTTTGTGTATAACTTAAAATAAAAATTGTACAGTATTCGCTGATTGCTTATTAAATTCGTATTGTATAACAGTAATCTCAAAGGAATTTGACATTTCAAATTGTACAATTTTTGGTTATCGAATTGGCAAAAATCACGTGAAACAGGCTATGCTTGCTTATGTACTGAAGTTTAGCTATAAGTAAATATTTTAAAACTAAACGTTGTCTAAACGTCATCCTGTCACGGAAAATAGCATTGATTGACTCATAGTTTACAGTTTCGGTTAAACTATTTGAAACGTACGTATAAACACAAATGCCACGACATTCAATGTTCCGGAAGCTACTTTAAGTGCATTTTGGTGTATTACTAAAATAGTTTGGTAAAATTTCGAGGAAACATTGAAGTAATTCCACAGCAGCTGTTACCTACACGAGCACTTGTGATCATTCTATGTTTTCCGCTGTCTATGATTTTCAAATACCCCGGAAAACTTTATGGTTTTCGTATAAATACACATTTTAGGATTGGTTTATGATATAAGATTTGATATGTGATAAAAATATTGTCTTTGTAAAGAGTTTGGATACAAATTGAACGAATCATATCTATTGATAACTCTCATTTTGAAAGGTGTAGATTATTCACTAATATAAATTAAATGTAAATACCATTGACATGTATCCGATTTCAAATTTATGAAAATTCAAAACTATCTCAAAATTATCTCTATGAAATGTAATTAACTTTGTAACAACACATAGGCAACATTTAACATCCCAAGAGAAATAAACAGAAACCAGCACATATATTACCAACACATTATACCTAGAGTAGATAAGTATAATCAACTACAAGAATCTAAATCATCCGATTGGCGTACCCCAACGCTTACCCTTCCTTATTTCCCAAAGGTACGTGATATATTGAAAAGGATATGGGTTAGTGATGAGCTTCAGGCACCAGCTCCTCGGACGCGTGTCTTGCGTGAGGTATCGCAGGGCTATGGGAGTGAAGCCAGGGTACGGGAGTCCTTGGCCTCCGGAGCTGCCTGTACTCATCCCACATTCGGAGTCCGAATCCCCGCCTTCGGACTCCGATGCTCCGCTAGAGCCCGAAGGATCTCCGTCTCGGTACCCGTAGTAAGGCATCCTCTTCCTTTTACCGGACATCCACTTAATTTATAAGCTCATTGTATCACTTTGAAAGTCAATTAAAACTACTACTACTTAACCACCTTGAACGGTAGCTCAACTGTTTAAATATGTGGGATGCAGCGGCGAGGAGGGATCGTAGTGCACAGGTACCTGGTTCGAAACTTGCTCCATGATTTGTATCTGAAACAATGGAGAGTATAATAATAAGATACAAACTTGTATTCATATGCAGCGTGCTGGAGTGGTTGTACAGCGATAAAGCAAGACTTGCAATGTATAGGGACTTGCCCTCAACCGATTGGGTAGTGCACGTTCAGTTCGGGTAGATTAACAGTGTGGTTCGAAACTTGCTCCATGATTTGTATCTGAAACAATGGAGAGTATAATGATAAGATACAAACTTGTATTCATAGTGCAGCGTATTTTATTGCTGAGAGTGGTTGTAGTTTGAGTCAGATTAATGATATGGGTTGATAAAGTTTTCTTTTTGTCAATTCACTTCACGAAGTCTACTGCTATTTGGTAGGAGAGATGCGAAAAAATATCGTTACCAAACGATGTTACATTGTCGAAGCTTTCAGCCTCGGTGTCGAGACAAAGGGTGAATACAAGTAGTTTTCCGACAGACCGTCACCTCGCATTACCGAAGCATTTCGCTCAAAGGAAGCAACTAATAAATTATTAATAGACGTCTCGCGTGCTAGTATGGCTTTGGCAAAGTGGAGCAATTTTTTCAGTGACGTAAGCATAATGGAATTATGGAGAAAATAACATTATAATTTAGCTGTGCACTGGCTGTTACCATGTCGATATCAGGGTATTAACAATACAGAATTGCACCTAAGGTTGTGCACACGTGCTTTACAAAAGCATGCATATGAACGAGCCTTGTCTACGCACAAACTATATACATATGTACCTATAGTAAAAGGGATACGCATATTTGGTAAGTATGTTTTGTTTTATATTTATTATTATAAAATTAATAATAAAGAAATGGAAAAAATTCCTCACCCGGGTGGGAATCGAACCCACGACCTCTGCATTCCGTGCCAGCGCTCTTACCACTGAGCCACCGGGTATTACTCGGATGACGAATTTTACCATCTCTTTTTGAAATTACATTATTAGAAACGTTATTTTTTCATCCCGATAGCTATACATAAGCCAAATCTCGGCAAACAAAGCTGAATCCATCAGCACAATGTTTTAATGATGAAACGATCAACAATATCCTAACGGATTATATTATGGAGAAGTGTTTTTATCTTAGTCAAGATATTATATATTATAAAATTAATAATAAAGAAATGGAAAAAATTCCTATTATATTTATATTTATTAATAAATTAGTTACATAATAAACCATTATGGTATTATTTTATAGCCTATATATTATGCACAATTTTGAATAGTAGGAAAAAAGTTTAAAGTGCCTACATCAATGACTAGATTTGATCCAGCGCCATAAGGATTGTTTTCCAAACAACGAACAGCGAAGCTATCATCGCTTCAATCTAACCTAACTAAACTACCATGACCTACTTAGAGCCAAGTCCTCGCAGTCCTTGTCCTCCTAAATCGGCTAAACCTGAATCTGCTACCGTAAAATTTACTGGGTTGTCCAGTGGCGAAGCAGTAGCTGCTGACAAGTGATCCCTATACGGCAAATTAGGAAATAATATTACGTCTCCATACAAAGGATTTCATCGTTGATTAGACTAAATGTCGATTATGCTCATTCCCATTTATATGTCGTGAAACGACCAGCAATAAGTTAAAGTTAATTAAACACATTAACATGCCTAATAAACAAATATAAAATATTATGATTTGGCTTGGCATGTCTAACATTGAAAATTATTTAACACTATGTAAGAAGCTTAAAGTGATAAAGTGAATTAAGTTTGCTTCCAACTATTTGCATAATCATATTATTTTGCATCTTGAGTGAAACCAGCCGTGTTTACAGCTGAAACTGGACTCATTAAGAAGGCTGGTCGTTTAAATGCCGACTTCATAAAACTGAAGGCAAAACAAAACTTAACTGAAATAAAACTGAAGCTGGCTGAAGCGCTGCAATTTCGTCGTGAAAGGAATATGCTGAGGCAACAGCGCTTAACGAGGCGAGGTAAAGCGACTATTATTACGGAATGGATAAGTATAATTTGAGTATAATGTCAGTCAATTCTAGTCAAAAAGTTTAATCTACAAGCTGAATGAAACGACACTTATTAATCTGTACAGGGTAAGGCACGAGTTATGTTAACCGAAATATTATGGTAATGGACGTCCAAATATTTCAGACTGTAGAATGGTACTAATAATGACATTTCCTTTCTCAATCTGTGTAATGTTTACATCATCAAATTTTTATTTATTTAAAATAATCCTAGAGATATAGATAAGATAAGTCCTTTTGTTAGCGCTGTCACGTAAAAATAATGTCAAAAATTACTAACACGATTTCTAGGCAATATTTTAAATGTTTGTATAAGTACTTAGAGCTTTAATAGAACTGAAATAAAACTTTTTTGCCACAATACAAAGAAAGCATTGTCCTATAATGACACGAATAACTCCAGCTGCATCTCTTTTCGTGCATGTTGTAAGAGTCGACTAAGGAACTCGGAAATTCTCTCAGCCGATAAGCTACTCTAACTTATCACCGATCAATAACATCTGTTCCTGTTACGCTAAATGTGGCTGTGGGATCTCCTTAGTGATTACTACATTTCTGGCTAGCCCATTTCGGGAACATAGCCGTGCAGTGGCGTAGCTACCTAAGGGCTAGGCGGGGCAGTGCACCGGGGCCCTCAAGCTCAGGGGGCCCTCAAATCCTTACCGTGAATTCCTGGGTAGAGCTTGAATTTTCAAAAAGTAATACACATTTTACTTGAGTTATGTGGTAAGTACGAGAAAAAAATTAGCGCTCGCTCCGCTCGCGCATCTATTATGTTTCTTTCAGTTTTCAATTATGGGGCTCGTAAACTCCAAAAGTTCTTGGTAATGTCTATCCGATTGTAACCTATCTCATGTTTTATTTAGCAATGGCCAGAAATCCTCGGTAGAGCTTGAATTTTCAAGAAGTAATAAACAAGTTACATGGTGAATACGAGAAAAAAATTCGCGCTCACTACGCTCGCGCATGTATTACCTATCTAAGCAGTCTTTCAATTATGGGACTCGTAAATTTCAAAATTCTTGGTAATGTCTAGTCACGTGCAATAAAGAGAAGATAGTAAGCAAAAATTGCTCAAAATCGATAGTTGAGTTAGCAGTGGGGCCCCATTTTTTTATTTGCCCCAGGGCCCCTAGTTACCTTGCTACGCCACTGTAGCCGTGTGCATATGTATGTAAAGAAAGCAGCTTAGAACCCTAGGTAAAGTACAGAACAATTTTTCATGAGTTAAAATAGTCAGAAGAATTTTTACGTTGGCAATTCATGAATTTTACAAGATATTTACGAGTCCAAGAGGACGTGTACAAATCGAGGGGCCGAAATATACGAAATGAGATATGAATAAATGATAACTCGAGATATATGTGCGCAATAGAGGGCCATGTAACTATATTTATACATATACAATTCTTTGCCCTAAGGGGTCAACGTACCAACAACTGAAACCATTGATCTTAAAAATTGGAAACGAGGGTGTGTTCTTTATTTAATGTAGATATCCGACAAGAAATAATGGAAATGGGAAAAACGTGAAAGGTTTGATGTCTAGAGTTTAGCTTTATACTGAAAGGCTATCTGGCATATTGTTTAACAAATCCCCACTCAAAAATGCACCTACACCATCGCTTGGCGATTAGATATGGTTAAAACCACTTCATTTCGATATGAACATGTAGCATTTAAATGTAAAATTAGGTATGTTAATACATAGGTAGATACATATTAGTCACTCCTATTAATCTTCAAAAAGGTTGAGCGGAAGTGTCTAAATTACATGCACACTATATTCAACAGTTACCCTGTTCCTACGTGGTGATAGAAGTATGAGATTACGATCATCATTTTCATCATCATTTACAGCCCTGAGAAGTCCACTGCTGGACATAGGCCTCCCCCAACAACCTCCACTCCGACCGGTCGGAAGCAGCCTGCATCCAACCGACGCCCGCGACCTTAGCCAGGTCGTCCGACCTCGCGGGTGGCCTTCCCACGCTGCGTTTGCCGATACGTTGTATCCATTCTAGAACTTTCCGACTCCATCGGCCATCAGTTCTTCGAGCTATGTGCCCTGCCCATTGCCACTTCAGCTTGCTGGACCGTTGAGATATGTCGGTGATCTTTGTACGTTCTGCGGATCTTCTCATTTCTGATTCGATCACGCAGAGAGATCCCAAGCATAGCTCTCTCCATCGCTTACCGAGATTACCATCGCTTTTTTCAAATAGAACAAATCTAGTATCTGGTAAAGAATCCGATGCACAGGCGAATACGAGTTTTATAAACACATCGAAATAGCGTTGTCGACGTAAATATTACTCATAAATTGCTAGTATATTAAGGCTGTACCTTGAAATTCATTTTATGCCATAGAAATATGTGTAATATAATTCGTATCAACACGGATAGGATTTGCTCCAGTTAACGTGGATTCGCAGGTTCTTTACGAGAAGGTATACCTACTTAAAAATTCAATGCATATATAAATAAAATGCATAATAACATAACATTTTATGAGAGGGTCGCGAAGAGTAAAATTTTTATAACGACAAGTTCGTTATCTACCTAAACATACATAATTTTATATACCCACAGCTGTCTTCGCAAAATGAGGCAGCCAGAATGAAGAAGTCCGTCGACTCTTACGACATGCACGGAAGGAGATGCAGCTAATGTATTCTGGTGAAACCCCGCATCACAGTTCGTTATCTCAACGAAAAAGATTAATTTATACAGGTATAGTAGGTATAGGTATACATTCGATTAGTGTAGTTAACCATAGTATGTAAAACAGCAATAAAAGTGGCTGGTATCTTTTTAGACGTTTTCACCTATACGTGTATAGGTATACACTGTATTTTTGTAGGCTGATTACGTATCTTGCAATTGCAAATCAGTAGCCGAAAATTGAGAAATTTTTGCTTTTTTTATAATGGGGCTGTTTAAAGCTCACTTCTTCCTCAAATTCGTGGAAAAGTTACTTTGTCACTTCATTAAAGAAATAATAAAGTTGGTTTCAGAATCGTTAACTGGAGAAAATACGTCCCGCCTCTGCGTTTTCACAAGAGAATAAACCATTTTCTATAAATAAAGTGAAGCCTGAGAACTCATCTGTCTCCATTAAATAGCTCTCAGAACAGAGTTTACAAATGTTTCTACTAGCGAGAATGAAGTACAGATAGGAGATAGGGAGGTGGCATGAAAACAATTCCGGAAAAAATCTTCCTACCTCATACCATAAGAGACTCGCAATCTATTGGCACTTTCAAGGAACAAGTTAAGAAGTCACTACCTTTCTCTTCATTTATGATGTGTAGTTTTACATTTTGTTTACATGCATACATTCATACATATAATCACGCCTTTATCCCTTACGGGGTAGGCAGAGCACCAAGATAGAACCACATGGTACCACTTTAGACCAATTTTGAGGGTATAGTTGAAATGTACATGTTCATTTTGTTTATTTTATAAAATATGTGTGTATATATTTATTTAGTTATATTATATGTATGTATTTATTTAATTATTTATATTACATTGTTTTTTTTTTTTATTATAATGGTTGGCTGGAAGAAATCTCTATTAGATATAAGCTCGCCTTTGTACATTATCTTCTAAAATATTGTCTCTTGTGGTTTTTTTTTGTATACAATAAAGAATTAAGAAAAAATCAGTCGAAATTCAATCGTTAACGATCGCTGCGAAGCAGTATCTACCTATACTTACTTACAGGTTGAGTAAAACATTTTAGTTTGCAAAGATCGCTAGACTGTCAAAATAAAAACAAATATCTGTGGTATGCTGAGATGTGTCTAATTATTTAACAGTAAAGTAATAATTGCGGTGCAAGCCGCGCTTTGTTAACGTTTAAGTTTCCTGCTGGACAAAAATACCTAAATTGCCCCCCCGCCCCCTGTTAAGTTTAGTTATCGCGCTATTGCGATGCATGGAAGGATATCGTGATCGGTAATGTTAGCTAGTGAGTAGTTCAAACTGCGCAGCGTAAACTAAATAAGTAGGTATTTAGTCGTATGTAATTATCGCATCTCCTCCTAATTCTTCCTTGGTGTAACGCATATAATATATGTTTCTAGTGGATGAACCCTTCTAGGATAAAGTCTTGTTTCTACGGATAACACTATCGTTTATCATCTACGCGACTTCGGTTGCAAGCGTAATGTCATTTTTTATTTCACAGACGTGTGGCAGAACCACAGTGTAGTGCAGACTGGCAGTGATGCAATGCAATTTAACACATATAAATCATTAACGTATAAAGAACTATTATACGTTCATGATATACCATACATATATACATAAATACAGGGTGATTTTTGGTCGACAACGTTCCCAAAAACTACGGAATCTCCTCATCATTACGATCATTTTTCTCCATGGAAGCATACCTGGGTAGTGTCTGGTTTCCTAAATATTAGGGTCCAAAGTTGAGTAAATAGACTGCGTTTTTCTGCATAAATGCACATTGACGGGTGTAACAACATTTTTTCACGAGAAATAATTAATATCTGTCTATGAAAAAACTAGCATAAACACTATAAACACTATAAATTTTGCCCGATCAAGCAATTAAAAAGTTTTTTTTTTAAATAAACATCGTTTCCCAGCATTTTTTTGGCATAAAATTACTTTATTTGATGTATAGAGTACGTACCCTTCATAAAGGGTGGCAACGACAAAACACCCTGTATACATGGCAGTGGGGTTGCCAAAACTGCAGGACAATGACATCTTACAGCTACGTTCAGCATAGCGGGAAATGTAAAAGGACATTGACAAGTTGCTAGTAGGGCGCACCCATAGTGAATGTTTGAACTTCCGAATTATAACGCCTAATACAATTTCATTTATACTCTGGTGTGTATGAGTCTTTATGCACATAATTGCTCTCTGAGTTTGTAATTGAGAGGTTTCGGGTTGTACCGTTTAATAAGTTTATTTATATCTTCTAATTATTTTCACTGCCTAGAGAAATGTTTATACCGAAATCGCGAAAATCCCGTACCAATCACAATATTACAAAATCTTTTACTTACGTATAACTAAGGGCCAATATTCCCAATGGTCTAATAGCCTATCTGGAGGATAAGTTTACACTGTCTATATCTTGAACAAAGGACATCATCAGATTTTTGGTCTAATTATGAAAGTGCCGGCCTGAAAAAATAATGCTGTATTCTGTTAGAGCTTGTCCCCCTGAGCATTTTTTATTATGGCTCTAAGGCTTCTCTTCAACATGTTCATATTTTATCACAAAATTTAACTAACTAACTTACTTACTCAAGAAAAATAACTGTATGTCGAATACAACAAGGTACCTAATAATCGCCAATAAGAAAAAAATAACGCAAATCTGTCAGTACCGAGGTTAAGAATACGAGCTTTAATATTTTCACATTTATGCCTTCTTACCCCAATACGTAACATTACTCTATGTCCACAAACTAGCACGTTGGGCGCAACAGGGCGGGAGTGTTTGGACAAATCGATTGTCACTACATTGGCGTTACTGTACTGATATTATGATATCATATCGATAGTTCTATTCGAACAGCTTTGAGGACGCCTTTTGTTATCAGATGTCTTGAATATGCTTGATTTAATTTCGAATAGTGGTTGGGGATTACTTTAGCAATGGTTTTTAAGGAGAGCTGTGAATTCATTCCGGCACCGCTATCCTAGGAAATTAAAGTTTAATCGTTATAGATAATGAAAATGTGGTATAAGTATGTTTGATCAAAATAGATCGAGTTTTTAGTCGTTCTAGACAACTTCATACTCGATAGTTTGTTCACCGATTTAACTGTAATTTTTCTATTGATTTGACACATTGTCATTGTAAATTAGCGTTCGCAAAGCTAGGAAAAACCAGCGGTAAATAAACCGAAATAAATTATATTCAAAAACTGAAAAAATTATATCAGTAACGAATTCATTCATAGTCAAGTCCGAACGCGCTAGTGATTAATCAAATGCAAAGCCTCTGTCACAAGTCCCGAATATACGGACCCAACATTAATAAACGATTTGCTATACATAATAATATTTACTTATATGTTATTTGACGTACATCATTGACGTACTAGCAAATTTGGGGACACTTCATAATATTATGAATTCTCTTTTTCCATCCTATGCTGATGCGGAGCTTCACTAAAAATACATCAGCTGCAACGCCTTCCGTGCATGTCGCGTAAGAGTCAACTAAAGAACTCGGAGTATCGTACTGACAATATAGTCCGAAAATCACTCTGCGGTCACCAACCCGCCTGCCCAGCGTGGTGACTATGGGCAAAACCCCCTGTGGCAGTAGCCTTGTGGCGTGCCCTACGTCCAGCAGTGGACTGCAATAAGCTGAAGAAGAAGAAGAAGAAGAAAGAGAGTAACTCGGGCATTCTCTGAGGCAATTAAAGCTAGCAACTAATCACTGGTCGTAACCATCTATACCTGCTTATGTTAACAGTGTTTGTAGCCAAATTCCTCTAAGACGGCTTGACCGATCTTTCTGAAATTTTCTATGTACCTATAAATACATACCAATATATTGGATTGGTCTGTTTATTTCATGCTGCTAGTCTTGGTCTAGACTACGCTGATGAAGTCGCGGGCGTCAACTAGTTCTATGTAATAAGTATTTCTCGGTCTAGATCCTTCTCAGTTACAACAGTACGAATGTACTTTATCTATTATATTTAATTTACATAACTTTAAACGTTCTGTGAAATGTTGGAGCTGTATAAAATGAATTGTGTCGCGGACAGTGAGACGAGAAGGAGATAAATGTACTGTGACATCTTTATGATGTCATAATAGAAATTGAGCGTATTTTCTTCGCAATAATACCTATTTAATTTGAATAAGAACTAACTGTCACTGTAAAATATAGTGAAAAACTGTCAGGTTTTTATTTTGGCTGCTTATATACCCGAAATCGGTGATAATTGTGATAATAATTCGCTAAGTTTAATGTAACGATGGTAAATATATTATGTCAAATAACGCTTAACGAATTTGGAACAGTTCGGTTGATATTATATAACTAATGAGAAAAAGTATATAAAAGAACGATGTACTAGATATTTACTATCTAATCTAAGAGCATCAGTGGAAATATTACATATTTGTACGAGTGCATTATCCAGAGAGAGTTATTCATAGTTTGATTTAGCAAAAAATTATATCTTTACATAAAAATCAGCTCACTACGTTGCGTCATGCAAAATGCCAATACAATTTTCGAAATTGCGAGGTACAAACATAGGTACAGGAATATTGGATATTTTATTCAGCACTTTTTTCTCTATTACAATTGGCTGGAAATACTCGGTGCCAGTCACGGTATTTCCAGCACTTACCATGTTATTTTATTGGGAGCGTGATACATATATTGCCTGCAAAGAGAATATTCATTCATTGTTCGTTCACTCTTTCTTCGAATCCGCGGGGAATCGAAACGGGGACCAAGTGTTTTTGGATAACACATATTTGCATTTTTATTTGATTATTATGTCTTTGTTGGTAAATTAGGTAAATTTATAAATCAGGTGTCTTGACACTTTTATAAACAGATTTCGGTTTTCATACAAAATAGTATTATGGGATAACGTACGCTTCTGTCACATTCGGTCCAGTCCGACTTGAAACTCACACATTTCCATACAAAATAACTAATAAATTTAAAAAGTAAATTTATGACTTGTCTAAACGGAGAATTTATTATATTAGAGTACAAGTTTAGTATTACATTGCTGTAATCCTATTACAATTCTGCCTATTTAATCAATAAAATGGATAAGTGTAATTAGTAATTGATTGGGTAATCAATTAATGTAGGTTTACCTTAATCCGTAATATGTGAGATTACAGCTAATGCTTCATTAGATTATTATTAGATATTAATAAACACCTGAGGCTGTGGTTTACTAATATTTAGTGCTTATTTTAAGTACACATACTTTTTGGTAAAAAGTAATGGAAGTGAAAAAGGAACGCCTCCTTGTTTTATCATCCGTTCTTTTTCCTTTTGTCGTTCATTAATGCGTTAATTTTTTGGTACTCTGACAAGGGTAATAATCCTCCAGTCAACGTCATATTACTCCATTAAATACCTCAAGGAAAATTACCTAACAGCTGAAGTTTTATTCCTTCTTGTCCGTTCTTAAATACGACAATATTTGACAGATATCACCCGATGAATTACATTGTAAAAATGAACGCAAAGTTGTATAAGTTTAAGCTACTTTTGAGTGGAATGCATGGAAAAAGTATCTTTATATCTACTGAGTATACCTAGAAGTAGACAAATGTTACAGAAACGTTCACTTCGTTCATTATTTACTCTGTTTTCGCTTATGTACCGCATTGTTTTAAATATGCCACCAAAGAATATACTTACCATGCGACATTTTCATATTGTAATTAACCAATGTTTGTTATTAGCACTTTTCATGTGCTCTGAAGTAATTTCCGAAATTTGAGGTAATTCAATCAAAAAACTTGGAGCCAAAACCAATATGGAGATTCGTGATCAGGTTTCCTATGAATAATACATAATGTAACATCATTATCGGCACGCAATAGTAAATGTGGGCTATCCACATACTAAGTATCACCTACAATCGATTGGGGTGATGTTTGTATGTAAATACATGTATCAGTAGGATTCGTGTATCTGTAGATACGTAAACATATATTTATCATAAGAATATTGGTATACTCGTATCTAGTAGTACCATATGCTTATCCGCGGCTTCACTAGAATACATCTGTTGAATCTCGTTCCGTGCATGTCGTAAGAGTCGACTACCGTCAGGCGATAAGCTAGTACCTTGGTACCGATCTTTTAGATATAACTTTATGCCATTCCAGGAAAAATGCTTGATTTTATGTATAAATGAAAATATCATAATATTAGATACCCGTATTGCGTGATATACAGGATGTTTTTGGTCGTTAACGTTTCCGAAAACTACGGAACCTCATCATCACGATAATTTTTCTCCATGGAAGCATACCTGGGAAGTGTCTGGTTCCCAAGATATTAGGGTCAAAAGTTGAGTAAATAGACTGCGTTTTTCTGCATAAATGCACATAGACGCGCGTAGCAAGATTTTTTCAGGAGAAATAATTAATATCTGTCTATGAAAAAACTAGCATAAACACTGGACACTATAAATTCCGCCCGATCAAGTAATAAAAAAAAATCAAAAAAAATTTACATATTTTCCCAGCATTTTTTTGATGTGTAGAGTACGTACCCTTCGTTAAGGGTGGCAACGAAAAAACACCTTGTATAATCACTTATGTCCACTATTGTGAAATCCAGGCTTATAATCTACCTTTTCTTCCTAATCAGTCATTTTACTTTTAATTGGCCTTCTCCTTCGAGAAACTGACTATTCGACTTTTGGAAAACTTCCTAAGTTCTATCAAGCATCGATAAGTCAGTCGAACGCCTGTGATACTTAGTTACTAAAACCATGTAAGCTCTAGACTCACAAGTAAGTTTTTATCTTGGAAAACAGCTCGGAGTTTTAACGATTGGTAATTAACTGATAGAAGCTGCGCCGGAATACACTAGTAATAATAAACTATAGGCATCGAACATTCACAATAGGTTAGACGTTTATTTCTGTTCGTCTGAACGTTTCCAGACTAGAGCCGGCGAACTAAATAACTTCATTTAAATATCACTGGCTAAAATCTACAAGTAGTTAGGTAGGTATATGGAATGTGTGGGTATATTCTCATAGGATTTGATTTTGTGCATCCATATCGCTTAAATAGACTACCAAAACCTTTGTACTAATTAGTTTTATAGTATAGTATTCTTTTTCGAAGGTATGAGGTAAGTAATTTGATTTTGGAGGTACTTTAGGAGAAGAGTTTGAGGTTCATATCATTAATACACGAAGGGTTATGTTAATACAAAACCATTTGCTGCTGTTGCAATTCATTGCGTGTTGTATTTCACAAATAATTGATAAACTTTAATATACAGGGTGTTTTTTTGTGGCCACCTTTAACGAAGGGTACGTATTCTATACATGAAATAAAGTAAGTTTATGCCGAAAAAAATGCATTCCTTGATCGTGCGAAATTTATAGTGTCTAGTGTTTATGTTAGTATAGACAGATATTAATTATTTTTCGTGAAAAAATCCTGCTACGCGCGTCTATGTGCATTTATGCAGAAAAACGCAGTCTATTTACTCAACTTTGGACCCTAATATTTGGAAACCAGACACTTCCCAGGTATGCTTCCATGGAGAAAAATGATCGTGATGATGAGGAGATTCCGTAGTTTTCGGGAACGTTGACGACCAAAAATCATATAAGACGACTGAACATTGACTCATCATTAATTCAGCAAAATATACTGTAAAATATACTGAAAAAATCAATTAGTAATTTAGGTAAAGTATTGGTTGAAGCCCTCTGTGCAAATAAACTGAATCTTGAATAACGGTATAAACCGAAATTTTGCCTAATCCTGTTAAAATTACGCAGATACCGCTTATTAATTTGCGTCTATACGCTGAATAAACAATAATTTAAATACGGCCTGCTGTTCACGTTGAAGCCAAGCTACGATACGAGTTCGACTAGGCTCAGGTGGCAACTGGACCGTAATATTCTCGACCACTGGCTGAGTTGCCCATTCTTCTAAAATGCATAAATGCAAAATACATTTAGGTAGTGGTCAGGTCGGCTACTCGGCCATGCGATTCTCGGGTCACCTATGGGACACCTAGCCCACGCAAAAATTGATCTGCGGGCCAAATGTATACTTTTAAAAATGTGCATGGGTGGATACGCCCGAATCAGTTTGGAAGATTGGACCAGATGTCTCCTATTTAAAACTGAAGTGATGTTTCGGTAAAATTGACTCGATCAAACGTCTCATCTGTCAATGTTCTGAATACACAAAATGTTAGGTAGATAAGTTTTACCGAAAGGGAACGAGTATCTTCAGCGATACGAAGCTGACTTCGATGAGTGAATACCTTTACGCGGTTATACAAAGTTGCTGTGTTTATATTCCCAGAAACGCTTTAAGTTATTTACTCACTCGGCAATTTATTTGTTTTGGTTAGGCTCTATTCGGATTTACGCGCTATCTGTTTGTGGCAAGATACTAGAAAAATGTAGTTTTATTAGGTTATCAAAAAGTGAAGATAGAGTATGGGTGTTCTTCACTTTTCTTTCTGTATGCGTAGGTATGTTTACAATCTTTTCTAGTTTAGGTTTTTGTTGTTTATTTACAGTATATTATAATATTTATTTTTATATGCGTCCTAGACAAAATCTTACTCAAAAGCAGTAAAGATTTTCTTCCTTTTAGCCAATTTTTTTGCGATCTCTCAATACGATAATACAATTATCACGTCTATATACTAAAGGGATTCGGTGAAAGTACAACTCTCTGAAAACTCATATTACGAAGGATTTGCCACTTGTTGTACGGTTTAAATTCATAAATCCGCCTGACGCTAATCTTCCGTACAAAAACATATTCACCGGTGGTTAGTGGCTGGGATCGAACCTTCAGCATCTGACTAATACACACTTCTGAATGATTGAACTAACACCGAATCTACTGTATTTTCACTTTTACACTTTAATTCTACATACATTATATTTAAATGCAAAGACTTTTTCAATGTGAAATAATTGTTATGACATATCCTGACTTCATGATTTATCCTCACTTTATAATTTATCTTTTTTCAATGTTTCTATGAGAGTATAGGAATCGATAAACCACTTGTGGACGAGGGCGCTGATGACGCATGCCACTGTTTCCTCGTTAACTGATGGTGTCATTAGTCATCACGTCATTGGAGCCAAATGAGGTTGTTAGTAGGTATCGGAGTGATTGCTGTGACTGTTCTCTTTACAGTTGAATGTTTTCTAGATTTGATAAACACAAACGACGAACGGATTGACTAGACATGTTGCCATCACTGGCTTATCTTTGGCGCAGGTATTAAAAAGTTTTGTAAAAAAAAATGTAAAAGCCAAAATTTAATTTTCTTTGGTTTGCATGTGTGAATGGGTAACTTGTGAATACATCCCTCTTCCGTCTATCAGCTTATTATGAATGCTTCAATCTGTAAAATGACACCGTTTCATCCATTGTTCTTATACGTTAATGGTTATAAATTTAAAACTCCAAAAAGGAAAATGAATAAATTGAATATGTAAATTAATAACTCTGTCGATAAGACCCTTTTCGCGGGGTATACCTAATACGCAGTGTGCCTACCTCGCGTTGTGCCTAAAAGACATCATGTGGCAGTTATAAGACCACCAAGAAATTAATAGTAATTTGTCTTTTACGTCGTTGAATAGTTCTGGCACAGACGTTTCCTGTAATTGATTGAAGACGAAGATAAATTACTATTAAAATTATCGTTAAAATGTGTTGAAATTCACTGTCATTAGTATTTTGGTAAAACATATTTTAATTTGATCAAAACATGGTACTCGTACTTATAGTAAAGTTATAATTACATTTATTAGATTGTATTTTTAAAGTGGCTAGGAAATTATAATATTAAGCCTAGCATAAGATAAGCTTATCGTTATTAGTCTTAGGTAAGTTTAAGCAAAATTGATTAATATTTCCAAAAGGTATCCGATTTCGATATAAAATAACCCAAACCTAAAATAAACAAACTTGATCAATGACTACCATAGACATATTTAATTTTATTGATGCTTCTCTAACCACTCTCTATACAAAAATATTACACCACATACCTAATGCAAATATGACGCTCGACGATGACGTATCGTAAAAAAGCGCACTAGCGACATGCCTAAACAGTGACGAGCTATCAAAAGCTTTGGTTAATCTCAGGGAGCCGAGTTCGATCGCCGTCTGTTTATGTTACGTTCTATTTCTGCAGTCCATCATCTGGGCATTGTTCGGCATGTTTACGGGCGCAGCGGACGGCTTTTGTTCCAGAGAGTCTTTTAACCGGTTTTTTATGAAATGCGCCGTTTGATTGGCTCCTAAATGCTGCCAGGGAAGGGCTTGTCCGGATTAATATTGTCGGTTTAGCGGTTTTCATTGAGATTCGAGAGGCTTTTAGTGGTTCTTTGGCAAGGTTTGATCTTGCCTTAGCTACTTAGATACTTTTAGTAGCTGTCACTCGCGGCTCAGCTCGCGTGTATGGTGCTTATTGCGTTGGAGGGAAAATAATGTATGACCTATTTTCAGATCTACCGAACATACCAGAAAAAATTGATAAAAATCGGTGAAGCCGTTTCGGAGGAGTTTGATAACAAACACTGCATACGGGAATTTTATATAAGTGAATTTTAAGGGTCCTCATATTAGTGATCAGACAACAAAAGCTATTTCGGTGAAGAAAAAGTAGTGGTTTCGAAGTATTGATCGGACTGGAATCATTGCTACAATTAAGTTTAAATTATCAATTAGCAGCCTTAATGAATAATCAAAAAACACTCAACGACATTTTGAACATTCACTTTAGTATTCATTGTAGGCTATTAAGTTGTTTAATTATTCGTTAAACAGGTACTCAATGACACTATTTATAACTTTGCCGAAATTCTCTGAAAGCGACAAACATTTTCTGCGACAAGAATTTACGTCCCAAACGATTATTATTGTTTTGCTGATGTCTATTGAGATGGAACTGCTATGTATCTGTCAATCTATTAAACTTCCAGCACTCACTACTGTATAAAAGCCTCCTTCTTACTCGTACTGTGCCTTTTCCTCTATCCTAGGCTAACTTCATCTACTCATTCCAACAGTTTGTCAGATATCATCTGACCATCGGGTGGTCTGTCACTCGGTCTACGAAGATCCCTTGGCCACCATTCTGTCCCCGCCCTGGTCTACTATCTTTCCTGGCCAAATCTACCTCCAATTCAGCATTTCGATGCGCTTATATGTACCCACGTCTATAATTAGCGAGGTATAACAGCTTATTCATCATCATCAATAGCCTATTGCAGTCCACTGCTGGACGTACCAGCCGGGTTGGTCCCGGTTTGTATTTTGGACTATGTTGTCAATAGGGCACGCCACAAGACTGCCATGGGGGGTTATTCTACTTGCCTACATAGTCCATCCCCACGCGATTCTGATGCGATTTTCTTTAATAGAAAAAACAAAATGTCATCCGGGCGGTTGTGGGAACTGCAGCATTCGGTTCATTTTGGACTTCCAAAAATTATTCTTTTGGGTAGGTACTATTGGTTTGATAAAGGTCTCCTATAATATTTTTTCTCATATAGCTAGTAAATTATAAAAATGAAAGTTTCGATGTAAAATTTGCATTTCCAATACTTACCACAGCCACACACACAACCACCAAAATTAATTGGGATGTGCTCAATATGCGTTGTTTGTCAATAATTTTGTATTGAGTCGTAAAATAGCTCGTATTTATGGCAGACATATTTATTAACATCGACCAAGACCTTTGGTTCGTACTATAAATGTTGCGCAGTAATATGTTCCTTGTGTTTTCATGTTCGAGCAAAATCTGTTAGTTACATACATTATATCTATACATGGCTGAGTTCTGAAAATAGAGAAGCTATAACTACAGCATCACGAAGGATCCTAGGGTCACATAGCGGTGACAAGTTGCAAGCTCATCGATAGCGGTTAGCCCTAAGATTCTGTGTCATCGCTGGTTTTTCTTTTTTATCTGGAAGGGCCAATCAGCAAATAAAGTCGGGCTTTCTCAAAGTACCTCTTAAATTTATTTTTGTTCTATTTTCAGTTATAAACTAAATTTTAAATTTGAAGACCGCGTAAATATAGTGATTTATCCGTGCTGATGTGGGGTTTTACTAGATTAAATGTCTGTCGTGCATGTCGTAAGAGTCTAATAAGAAGCCCACGTTCACGGCATTCCCTAAGAAGGGGATGCTGGCGACTTGTCTTCTTTTATCTTTTAAATACCCTATTATTTATTTTATTTTTATTTATTTCAGAAAACAAACAGTGTACAAACTAAAAAAGTAACTAGTAAAATAACATAAAACCATTTAAATGTTTCCACATATATGAATCTAGGTAATTAGAAATAGAGGGAGGGGAAGGGCTAAACTATGGTAAACTATTCTTCTTTTATGCTGCTCTGGGAGTGAAAAAAAAACTAAACTAATATATAACTATACTAACTGAACTTGTACATTTCAACTTTACCCTCAAAATTAGTCAGAAGTGGCACCATGTGGTTCTATCGGCCCTTGGTGCTCTGCCCACCCCGTAAGGGATAAAGGCGTGATTATATATATGTACCTATATATGTATGTATGTATGATGAACGTGGTTGGAGAATCTCCTATGTGATCCGGCAGTTCTGGCTACCCGATTTTAGGAACATGTAATATGTAAATATAGTGACACAGGTAGGTACCAATAAACAGCGTTGATTAATACCTAAGACGTATACTCGTACAGTCGTAAAGTATAATGACAAACACATTTTGTACATTCTGACCGAGACCTCTACATTGTATGTTACAGGATAGGAATTCAATAAACACCCAGTGAACGCATTCCGTTTACAAATACACCTCTATCAATGAAGGTAAGAACAGAAATAGATATCCGGAAATAAAATTTACTATAATGTGTGAATGTACATACAGCTTGGATGTAGACCTTTTATACTTTTTCCTATAAAGTTGGTAGGATATTGTCGGTAAGTGTGCATAGCTGCGTTGACAGTTGTACAAGTAAATCATAGTAATATGATTTGTTAGTTGTTCGCAGTTGTTAATGTAACACGAGGAATAGTTACTACTTCATCGCATCACACTCGGAAATAAAATATTAATATTTTCTTAAGATTAATGGTGAGCAGTTTGGGTAATTTATGCATGTGATTGATTAATATTTTTTTTCGGTTGAATGTATACTTTACACTGTATTAAAGAATAACTCGATGATATATTATGTAGTCAAATATACAACCTATCGACCTGCTAAACTATTTGTATATCAGACTTTCAAAATATTGAGTATATTGTTGACAGTAAAATGTATACAATACCGTTTGGTCCAACAGGGGCCATAGAAAAACACACGCACAAAATATTCGCAAAACGGAAAAAATATCAGAAACCGTCGAGCAAACGGCTCCGGCAACTGGGCCAATAGTCAAAGTTATGGTAATTAAGTCACAATCCTTTGTACACTTGGCATCCAGCCCAGTGGTACTAACTACTGACTGAACTGCTCGTACAGTTCGCCACAAGCACAATTACACCTGTCGATATACCTTCTGAAACTTAGTAGGTACTGAACCTGCTGAGCCTACGATTAGGGTGGAACTGAGCCTATGCTCACTGTACCTCATACAACGATAACCAAATTTGCGGTGTGGACTAATAAAAGTTTCAGCGATTAATACTGAACGAAAACCACATGAAACGCTCTGAAATTAAAGACTAAAGTTTACGCACATAGAGCCGTAATTATACCTAAGTATAATGAGTTAGGTAATAGTTTAGCAAAATAGAGATTTCACTCACAGCATAAAAGCTAGGTAAAATTCAAGTTTTCAAGAGAAAATCGTAACAAAAGCTTTACATATTCAAGGTGTGAATTCTTCAGACGCTGCCGCTGCTTAGAAAAAATGAGGTTGAGATTTATATTAAGTAGTAGTTCTGGGCAAGACTCTTTAAAATAAAATATAATAATATTATAGGTATAATAGTAAGAGTACCTCTCTTTTCTTTTCCGAGAGGGTTGGCATTATTGACGGGCGGTCATATGTTACATACTTAAATACATAATAACTTCAGCATGATATGAAACGAAAATAGATTTCGAAGTACAATTTTAGCGATAATTTTCTCAAATTTAAGACAAAGTAGCTGTTACTGTGCTGTAGTTGCAGTAGCTGTTACTCTAACGAAAAATGCAAAGCTTCAAAATCGTAGACGGGTCATAATAATAAATTTTATTACAGTTGAAGTTCGAAGTGAAATGTTTTTACTAACTCAAATTCATAAATTATCCTTTAGTACTCAAATTGTAATGAGACTGATGATATACAGTTTTCTCATAAAGTTTTATTTACTTCTTCTTACTTACACTATGTGCTTGAACTATGTTTCATTGTTTGTATTAAATGTTTATTTTTAAACGCGGAATTCATTTCAATTGATACTACATAGAACGAGTTAAACTTACGAGTGAAGATAATTATACTGGATTATTTAGTACCTAACTTAGCTACCGTACGTAACTTCATAAGCGAGTAGATACTTTATGATCGCGAAGTCGACAAAATTTCAGTTGGCTATTGCCTATGTGTTTACATTTGGCTTACATTTTAAGTTGACTGATACAACTATGATTTACTGAACATATTTTCCTTCCCTCAGATACCTACAAGCACATCCGGCAAGAATCAAAATGGCTTCGAGCGAAACTGCCTGTCTAACCCAAGCTCAAGCAATCCAAGATAACTTCTTACATATTAACGAGTCCCTATATAGCAGGCGTCAATCACAGCCACCTCAATGCTAAAGCCATGTACATATGAACATCTTATCTTATCTTACTTTAATATTTTAAACGCGAATGTTTGTAAGTACAGATGGATGGATGGATGGATGGATGTTTGTTACTCTTTCACGTAAAAACGGCTGAAGCTTAAGCTGAAGTTAGCTGACACCTTGGATTAACACATAGGCTACTTTTTATCCCGGGAAAATATTTCGACATTTTGTTTTTTCTGCAGTACACTCGGACGAAGTCGCGGGCGTCCACTAGTAAACAATAAATACTTCGTTGACTTTGGTAGCACTAACGAATATATTTAACGATAAAAAATGTTCAATTTGGTTACTCCATGCGGGTGGTATTCAGAGCAAGGTTGCATACATTTTTGAGCAATTACGAGTTTTTCACAGATTTATTGTGTCCTATGTTGATGCGGGCCTTCACTGGAATACATCAGCTGCATCTCCTTCCGCGCATGTCACAAGAGTCGATTAAGAAACTCGGGCATTCTCTCAGGCGATAAGCTAGCAACTTGTTACTGATCATTAACATCTCTCCCCGCTATGCTAAACGTTTTTGTGGTGTCTCCTTTCTCTTAACTGGGTACCTCATTACTCTTAACTAGGTACCCCATTTCTCTTAACTAGGTACCCCTCTTAACTAGGTACCCCATTACTCTTAACTAGGTACCCCATTTCTCTTAACTAGGTACCCCATTACTCTTAACTAGGTACCCCATTACTCTTAACTAGGTACCCCATTTCTCTTAACTAGGTACCCCATTACTCTTAACTAGGTACCCCATTTCTCTTAACTAGGTACCCCATTACTCTTAACTAGGTACCCCATTACTCTTAACTAGGTACCCCATTTCTCTTACCTAGGTACCCCATTACTCTTAACTAGGTACCCCATTACTCTTAACTAGGTACCCCATTTCTCTTAACTAGGTACCCCATTACTCTTAACTAGGTACCCCATTTCTCTTAACTAGGTAACTCATTACTCTTAACTAGGTACCCCATTACTCTTAACTAGGTACCCCATTTCGGCAATACAGCTGTGTGTATATGTATGTATGTATATTATTGTGACCTTAGTGCTATTTTTTCACACGTATCAACCAAAATTTAATGTCAACATCGCTCATGTGCATACGGCTTAATACAATATATTATGTATATAGACGACGATACATGCATTGTATAGTTTTGATCTTGAGTTTGCACAGAACTTGTGTTGGTTATACCTATATACTAATTAAATTCCACTTAGTGACGGCGACAGGGTTCCAAATACATCAACTAATGCACAATGTGTGTTTGGGTATGCCACCTATGCATAATAGTAATATACCTACCATGAGTTTATACTGCGTGTTTTGTAGAGTTATAAAATATACTATACTTCTTTACTTGGTCTGTGTGTAAATTGCACACTTCTGTCCAATTTTTTTGGGGGATAATGGGCGTAATAAGTAAACACATTTTTAGGAAGATATTTTCTGATTTAAAATGAATGTAGTCAAAGCTCTACGACAGATGTGACCAGCCCACTGCCACTTCAGTTTGCTTTACTTCGAGACTACGTCTGTCACTTTGGTCTTCTGATGGATAATCTTGTTTCGGACTTTGTCCATTAGCGAGACCGCGCCTCGGCAAGCGTAGCGTTGGACGCCCTCCGGCCAGATGGACCGATGACTAAAAAAGGCGGCTTTTGACTGAATGACTAAACAGGAGATTGAGCCTTCTGGTGTGCTCAGTGGGAGGCCTACGTCCAGCATTGAACTGCAATAGGCTGATGATGATAGTCAAAGCTCTGAATATTCAAATAGAAAATAGTTAAATAGTCATATCACTCAAAGATCCATAGGTGTAATGCACAGACAGACAGACGCGAAGCAACTTTGTGTGATAATACGAGTATGTAAAGATTTATGACTATAAGTGCTCTTCCTTACCTTGGAAAGAATGATTCATTTTCGCAAACATCACATTTTAAGAAAGTTAGACGTTTATGTATCACTTTGTAACGGGCGCTAATAAAAATTTTACGACGTACTCTGAGACGTGGATTTAAGCTCTCGTATGTTATAGATATATAATATATTACACTTATAGGTAGGTACGTAACTTTGGTTTGCTGCATATAATACAGTCATATAGCGCCCGTATGTTTTTGACTAAAGATCTCGGGCATTCTCTAAGGCGATAAGCTAGCACTTTTCACTGATCATTAACATCTGTACCCGCTATGCTTCACCATAGAGGAATAAGATGTCATAGAGTGCTTATGTCATACTAACTGTTTAGATGCACAGTTTAGACTTTTCGGTGCCTCACAATTCCAGTCCTTGATACTTAGATTCTATTAGTGTATGTTCTACATTACTAATGTATTGTAACGTGTAGAAATGCAATGTAAGTGTCAAGGACTGGAATTGTGATGCACCGAAAAGTCTAATGGTGCATCGAAACTGTTAGTATGACATTAGCACTCTATGTCTACATCTTATTCCTCTATGGCTGAACGTGGCTGTGGGATCTTCCTTTTAATCCTGCAGTTCTGTCCACGCCATTTTGGGGAACACGGCAGTAATATGTGTTTCGTGTATGCGCGTTATATGATGTCAGACACTCTTAACGTAACGGTGACGAAACGTAAAATATTCCTTCACTGACGCTCTAGAACGCCGCTATCTGACGTAGCTTATGAGATGTACTTAATTTAGCCCCACTTATACCAAGTTTTTAATATTCGGATAAATTTTAAATGACGAGATGGCGTCTGAAACACAAGACGTCTTTTTATTTTTATGCTAAAAATCTAATATACCAGATAAAATGAAATCAGATCTGAGTGAAAATAATCATCCCTATAGCGCGATTGGTAAAAAAACTGTCCACAAGTCCACAAGCAAGTCAACAAAACCATATTATTCAGCATAAAAAATAATAGCTTTCCATTTGATGTTTAAGGCTCGAGCACACCGGATGCGTGTTCGTGCACGTAAGCGTAGACGTATACATACCTCTGAGTTGTAATGTATGGAACTGTATAGGCACGGGCAGACCAGATGTGTATGCGTAAACGTAAGCATAGACGTCAAGCGGTGACAGTTCTATTCATTAAACTCAGAGGTACGTATACGTCTACGCTTACGTGCACGCATACGCATCCGGTGTGCTCTGTGAGCCTTTATTGCTCTACCAACCATATCTACCTTTAATAACATATCCTACATATAAAAGCAGTCTTCCTCAGTTATCATGAAAACACTGCACTTTTATCTGGCTCGTTTATATGGAAAATGAAAGAGTCGTGGCAATGAAGTAAATGCGGCAATAAGCAGGCGTCACGTTTAAAAAAAATCAGGCCACCCCTCATGCTGGGTCTTTTATGCCTCGTGGCTCCCTCTCTGTATATTGTCTACAACGTAAATACTGAAACTGTTGGCTAATTACGCTGTATTATTACATTACTATAACTATTATTATTTTATTGGACTAATTTCAAAGTGTTAAAAAGTACTAAATAATTGATATTAGTCTATTTTAATATCATCCAAAATTATTTAAGAACCCATATGTAAAAGGACATACTAATAACAGTGCCTGCTTTAATATGAATACTATCACATTGTGAAAAACATATTATCTTGCAGAGGCACTGCCTGACATAAATATAAATAAATACAAAAAAACTGCACACAGATACAGGTCGACTTGGTAACCTTTTCCGTTGTATTCGTTTTCGGGCTCTACATTGTTGTAATTATGTCCTAAAAGCGGCAATAGGCTTACTCCTTATTACATGGGACTAAATAGGCTTAATGGTATAAGGTGCCCAAGCTCTTTGGGGAAAATGGTCATGACTACATCGCTGATCATTTAGATCTATTCCAGTTATGCTAAATGTGACTGGGGGATTTTCTTTATGATACTGCATCTCACTACTGCCTCATTCGTTCTGGCTACCTCATTTTGGAAATACAGTCTTGTGTATATCTTGTATGTATATACAGTATACACGTAGTAAATACTGCCACTACCCCGGATTAGGCCTCTTCAATCCGCTTGACCTTTCCGTTGACTTTATCACTGTACCTGTAATCGTAACAGAAAGATGGAGGGCCCTCGAAAAGAGGAGATAATCAGGCAGGGAATTAAAACTTCTATCGAGATTAGAGGTTGTTAACATTGAATTATGGTCAAGAGCTGGAACTGAGGTTGTTAAAAGTTAAATCGATTTTAGAGATTACGAGTAACTACGACCGTCGAATGTATCCGCATGAATATAGGTACGAATTGTTGTAAATTTTGTAAAATGTATGGTTTCAGATTAAAAATTTATTTTTTACATGGTTATTTTCTGGAATTGCAAGATAAAACTTATGGGTCATTAATCTAGTGGAATTTGACTACAAATCGTCAAAATGTATATCACACCTATTGTAATTACTCTTTAATGAAAAGCATAATTAAAAAAGAACCAAATAGTGTACATAATAAAAAACTGAAAAGAAAAAAAAACAAGCACTTAGATGTCCGGTGGTCCAGAATTCTATAATATTACTAGTGGAACTTCGTCCGCGTATTGAATTGTAGCTTATATGACACGTTTGTCGGTTTACCAAGCAGTGCCAATTGATTACTTACTCAATCCAGTCGAAAAGTAAATCTGTTAGAATCTTTTGGAGTTAACAGATAATTAACTGTCAATTAATTATAGACAAATAATTTGCAATAAAATAAAATTGCGACTATAATTAAAGATCTAAGCTATGCTATCTCTCAAGTTGGACCAGACTGCTCACGGTGTGCCAATTTAATTTAAAATCGGTTAAGGTGGTCCATCGCGGACAAACATTCAGGAGATTTATATATATTAAGATATATATTAAGATTATGGAATGAATACTATTGAAGAACATAAAATATTTTCTAATGATCGTAACATAACAACTGAACAGCCAGGATCCATTGAAATATTAGCTTGGCTGTCGGATAATGGATCCCGACTCGGGTGAAGAATTTTTTCCATTTTATCTACACTATAATAATAATAATATTATAAAGAGGAAAACTTTGTTTGTTTGGTTGTAATGAATAGGCTCAAAAACTACTGGACCGATTTCAAAAATTCTTTCACCGTTAGAATCCTTATTGGACCTGGATGAACATAGGCTATAAGAATTTCCCGATATTCCCACGGGAAGGGGACAAACGGGAATTCATAGTTTTTCGCTATACATATGAGCTAATGGATCATTGGGACCGACTCGGGTGAATTCATAGTTTTTACGAAAACCGCTATACATATGAAGCTGAAATTGGGCATATATGTTCATTAGGGACTGCGAGGAAACACTCGGATTTCCCGAAATTCCCACGGGAAGGAGACCAACGGGAATATTTATTTTACGGTTAATTATCTGTTGAGCATTATTGGGACCCCGAGGAAGCACTGGGAACGGATTTCCCGTTCCCACGGGAAGGGGACAAACGTGAATTAATTTTTTACGACAACCGCGATAACAGCTACTTTTTACACTTAACATATAGGCTACTTTTTATTTTTTCTGTAGTCCACGCGGACGGAGTCGCGGGCGTCCACTTTTATTAATATAAAAATTATGTACATTATTTGGTTCTTTTTTAAGTAGTCGGATTTTTGGATTTTTTTTACACTTTTTTGTTATGAGTATGTACCTAGCTACTAATAGGCAAGCTTCAAGAAACACGCTCAACATGCTCGGCAGCAAGAAGTTTTCGTCACACACAGAGAATGGTTGTTACGCAACTTTCAATCGATATAGATCCTAACGGTTAGTCGAATCGAAAAATGTTGAAAGAAACTTAATAATGATTTTTAAATACCTATTTAACGATACCCTACTCGATATAGTTTGTCGACTTTAATTTTTTTTTCATTTTCACAAAATGGCGTCCAGTAGTCGTCATATTGAATTTTCACTAACGTCGTATCTTTAGTGACACTCGCCGGACTAAGAGGAATCGATTGACGAATGAATCATAAAAATCGGTCGAGGCGTTTGGTCTGTGTAGTGCTTCAAAGGAACATACAAACATACATACATACATGCATACATACATACATACATGCATACATACATACATACATGCATACATACATAGACTGTTAAACACAATACCACTCCTTTGCGTCGCGCAGTCGGGTAAAAAGTAACGACGACAATTAAAATTTATTTGGTAAACTATAAAATAAGGATACTTCCCCAGCTTATTTTCTTAAGGCGCGTGACAAAATTCAGTCAATTTGACAAAAAGTGCGAGTGACTCCAGAAAATTTGACTGAATTTTCACTCAATTGACTTCTATTCCTGGTTCGTGACGACTTCGCGATAGCATCTTGATCGAGCAGCTAGTCAACGGTGAAAACATGTAGAAAGAATAAGAAAGAGATGCGATAACCAATCTAAATCTGTCTTCCATACCGTATTTCGACCACGACATATGCACTAAAACTGCCGGAAATAGTGCACAACTGTGTGCACAAACACAGGTGCTCTCACTATTGCCGAACTTTCATAGTCCGATAAGAGGGAAAGTCGACATGCCCGGAGACATATAAGGCGCAGGATTAACGGCTTTACATAGGTACTTTCCTAAGTACGAGCTAGACAATATTGAAATTAGTACTTTTATTGGTAATTTTACTCTATGGTATACCTAGGCCCGTGACCAGAATGGAACCTGCACCAGTGAAGACGCACATCTAAACCATTGTGCTATATACATATCTATAGGCTACGCTGCGTAGTGTTTAAGCACTAGCTAACATGTACTTCACGCCACAGTCTATCACAGAACATTATAACTTTACTCTCCTATTACCCTTCTGCAGAGTCAAGTGCGAAACAACGACACATTTTTTACCCAACTATCAAAGGAATGGTTTTACTTTTTCCGCGTATCTTGCAGGATTGTTATTTAAAAATGAGTTATGCTAGGACACCTCTTCTATATTGAACAGCTTCTTTATTTAACAGCCAGTCAAGAATTCAACCTTATCTAATATCCGATGCGTCATCTTATGAACCAAAGATTGCTGATAGAAAGGGCGCTGGATTAGTCAAGCATGTAATCCTTCACTTTGACTATATGAACTAGGTCACTGGGTTGTAATCGTAACATAGCATATCGGATACTTCAGTGTTGTAAATAGAAATGGCATAGTTCTGTCTGAATATCCACACAGATAAAATAATCTGTATTGTTGCTAATGCAGTTGCATTTTAATAATATGTTCGGATACCGTAGTCAAATAGATAGATAGCATCAAGATAGTTGGATGTGTAATGATCATCATAATCATAAAAAAGGACATAATAGTAAAGGTGCTGTAGATATCCCGATGGAACAAAGGGTTTTCTGAAAAGATTTAAAAAAGTTCTTCCGTGCACTAAGTTTAAAAGTAGGTAAAAACTAAGGTTAACCTTTAAGTAGGTTTATTGAGATTCCATGCTCAGGTTTACTAGCAGTATGACTATAATTATCTTGATCTATTTCTATGAAAATTAATAGGTAAGTATTCTTAAGAGGACATTTTAAAATTAATAAGATTTAATTACTACGGCAAATATAATGATCATTCTCTCAAAATTATCTCTTGTAAACATTCCGGGGAGCCAAAAGCAAAAGAGACGCTGTTGTTAGGGCGTCTCTCTCTGGCTGGATTTGGTTTGAATTTGAATAGATAAACACATTTGATACACAATATTAAACTATGGAATCATGGCTATTATGATTACGTACTATAATATCATTTACTCTGTGACATTAGTTGTTTATCGGGATATCAAATACATATATGTATGTCATAAATAAACCGGAACAAATAGGAGCTATTTGTTTGTTTATTTGTACGGTAGACAAACAGCGTGATATTTATAACTTAACCTATAAAAATAGTCTTATATTAAGGGATTTTACTAATACAATAATTTACACCTATTATGTAAGTGGAAGAACTATACTCTATGTGAAGTTGATGAGTTCTTGAGCGATTACAATTTTAATAGTTTCAATAACCGATCTCGAGAGACTTTTTGCATACTTCAGATTAAAAATCTTCAATTGTTTTCATACAAAATATCAAAGCTAGTTTATAGTAGTCCATAGAAATAAATCACTGGTAGCTAAATATTATATAACATGTAAAAAATATAGGATGAGCATCTAGGTAACGCCTAGCTATCTTTCATCCGGTCGGTTATAGTCGCATTATAGCTATAGCGCAGCGTTTACAGCGTTGAGTTTCCTCTCTGGCACTGGCTATCAATTATTACAGGTGTATTTTTGAATTTATATTCCTCGTGTGAAAAACAAAATATAATAAAAATGTATATATAAATAATGAAACTATATAGAATTTCCTATTACACTAAGGTAAGTAAAGTTTTATTAAAATAGACTTACTATCCATTTTATTATAAGGTAATTAGAGTCATAAATTTAATTTCTGGTCAAAATGAGATGTTCTAATTAATCCTCAAATTAGGTAGAACAACAAAAAAGTCGTTACAAACAAAAAAGGGCAATTATACGACCATCCCGCTGATTACGAGCGCGGGGAACCCCCGAGTCCAGAGAAAGCGCTTCGCTGTTTCCCAAAATCCTAACTTTTTCTGTTGCGTTGAAACTTTCCTCACAACGGATTATATGCGTGTGCGGTAGCCTGTATTAGCATAAGCCCGCCTTTTAGGAATATTGAATTGTGGAACGCCAAATTTATTATGGGCATCCTTAATTCAGTAGATTTGAAATGTTTTTTACCCAGATGTTTGAGATATGTAGATAAATTACAATGCTTGATTACGTAAATACCTATCCTTTCATCATGAGTATGTCTAGACATTAGTCTTTAGATTATTTTTAGTGGTTTATTTTGCAAATATTTAGTATGTAAAGAAATGTATATTATGTGCTAGGATTAGTTCTAAGTTTTGTTTGAAACTTAAACACTAGGTAGGTAATCGTTTTACCACTCATTACCTCCCCTAATTACCTCCAATTTAATTGGTTAGAAGCGGCCTGCATCTAGCAGATATCCGTAACTCTGACTAGGTCCATCTTAGGTGGCCATCCTATGCTGCGCTTGCCGATACATAGTCTCCATTCTACATCTTTTCGTCCTTCAGGATTCGACATAAAGATTCACTTTTATCACACCACATGTCGCACGACCGAAACTCCAACAAAAGGATGCTCGCAGACGTCAGGGTTGCTATCAATTTTATATTCCGTCGTAAATATTTTATAAATACGTGGTGTAGGTAAAAACCCGGTGTTTAGATGAGTCACGGCATACTGAGCTTGCCGCACTGATGGGCTTGCTCGGTACAGCTTACATATAATAAATTTTATTTTTAACCGACTTTTAAAGTTTATGTTAAGCGTATGTAGGTTAGAGCTTAAAATACTCCTAACCTTTTTTAATGATACGGGTATTACTTTTTTAATTATATGACTTGACTAAACTCGAACCTATTATAGTAAGTTCATCGATAGTTATTTTTGAATTATGGGCCACATGTAGTACCTAAATGCCAATAATCTAGATTTAATCGAACCACAAATTAGTACACATTTCGTTTTTCTTCTTTTGACATAAGAGAGAGTTGTCATGTATCATTACCATTAGTACTAAGTTCCTGTGTATATCCTATGGCTTGCAAACGTGCGAAAGGCGGCATGGTAGACCAACCATGGACCAACTACATTGTGATCTGTGTCACGTGGGAGTCAATGGGCTCTACTTGTGAAAAGTGGATGTGTAATTTGCACACTTAGGGTTCTTAATGCGATTATATATTTTGTAATTATATATCTTGAAAAAACTTACACTCTCGACAAGTTTTTAGATTTTAACTAGAATTAATAAAGTATGTAATTATTATAAAACAAAATAGCTTCCCGCTGCATGCATCTTTAAAACTACGCAACGGTTTTTGATGAGTTTTTTTTTTTCATAGATAGAGCGATTCAAAAAACCCCACCCCGAAAGATACCGAAGCTTTAGTAAAAAATGGTATCAATAACATTTAACGCAAAAACAAAATGAGTAGCTATTATAAAATAAAATGATTTATGCAAGTCAACAGGCCATCGAACTCGACCCGAACCATATTTCATTGACATTACATCTATTATTCAACGGGGGTTTTGAAAGAAAGAGTACCCAATTTATTATGAATATTTCACGGAAAGGAAGCTCCTTTCTTATTCAGCGACTGCTGCTGAAAGGAAATTCAGTGCTATAGTATGTCTGCTAATATTTTATTATTTCTAGACAAATAAATAAATAAATAAAATAAACGTTTTGGTACTACTTAAGTTGATTACTATTTATTGCATAAAAATACCAATAGCTTATGTGAGGAAATGTTCTCGCAACTGCACGGATGTTTGTAACAATCTACAATTTAAGTCAGTTTTCACTCTTTTGTTCAAATTTTTTTGGAGTTGTGTCATTGTTTCTCCAATCGAGCGAAACACTACAAACAAATTAACAGTATCAAATAAATCCAGATTTAACCAGAAATTACCACTTCAAATTGGTTCAAAGACGAACGAGACAAAGCCTCAGTGTCTGAATAACGAATACAAACGTCAAACACTGCACTACATTTCATTTTCAAAGTCTTCTAACATTGGCGCTAGTGTCCATGTAACTCTGTCACCGTTTCGATTATTTTATTTAGTTTCCCGACAATCCGTGGGTCTTCGCTATTGAAACAGACATCAGATCTCGGATTCAATTTCTATACCCTAAGGCTGCGACCTTGTCGAGACTGGAATATAGACCAAAATTAGATCAGTTACATGGAGAAAGAACAAAGAGGAGATGCGATAATCAAGACTTGCGATCGCGAATGTCGCCTACGCGGTTGAAACCAATCGCTAATAAGTGTTATTAGGACTTGCTTAAATAGTTTAAGTAGCTAAGTATAACTAGTATCAGAATCATCGAATGCATCGATTTTGATATGTGAATTACTATTAAAATCTCCATAGTTGATATTTATTTCTTTTAGTTCTTGCATGTTGCGTGCACTACAGAATGTAGCCCTCTGTTTTCTTCGTACCTACTCACAACTACATTAACTTAATTCAAGAATATTAGTTAAGTAAATAAAGCATGAAGATATAACAAACAAATATGCTTTCGAATTTATAATGCATAATTAAGTTAAGATTTTCACTGATTCGGACTCCGGTACATTAGAGCAAGCCTATTTTGACTGTTCGTAACCGTCAGATAGATTGCCTGTCGATAGCATTACGGAGCGTAAAGAAGTAAGTACTTATCCTATACCCATTGGAGACACCCTTGTCTATACTTACGCTAGTTTTCCCCGCAATTTCGACACCATTTTCTATGAAAAAAGCTATTTTGCCACCTCCATTTTGTTTTTTCTCCATGATTAGCTTTATCTCCGGCTTCGAGCGAATCTCGACGTTATTACAAACAGAGCGGATGAATTATTACTTATTTATCTCTTGTGTACTTTAAGTTTGGAAATAGCTTTTTTTGTTCTCGGAATAATTTTGTATATGTTTACTATAATTTTTTTTTGCTGACTCAAAATAAATTTCTACCACATAAGTAAATTGCGTATGAAATATACATACATATATATACATATATCATCATCATCATTTACAGCCCTGAGAAGTCCATTGTTGGACATAGGCCTCCCCCAAAAATCTCCACTCCGACCGGTCGGAAGCAGCCTGCATCCAACCGACGCCTGCGACCTTGGCCAGGTCATCCGTCCACCACATATATACATACCAATTTGTAAAAATGATATTTTTAAAATCAATCATTTTATTAAAAGAAAATAGGTAGGTACATTTGAACCAAATACATTTCACAAATACATAATTTAATCGATTCTCAGGATGGATCCTAATTAATTGCTACTAAAATGGCACAAAGAGAATATTTAATTAATTCTAAGATATTGTTCAATTAAATCTTTTCGAATCATTGCATAGGATTTACTAAATAGATCTCTATTATAATAAAATTGTCACCATTTCACTATACAAGAGCAAGAAAGTCACGTAGGCGTAAGAGACCGTTTCCCTGACAATATTACATTGATATAGAAGGCCGTACAGATACAATGTACAAACCATGGAGAATACGAAAAGGAGGATCGATTAATGTTTATTCATAGAATACCGTGTCGCTGTAACTTAGGGGCATTCTCTCAGACGATGAGCTAGCAACTTGTCACTGCTATTTTACATCTCTCTAGTCCCGCTATGATAAACGTGGCTATTGGATCTCCTTCGTATTGCAATACCATTTAACCTACAGTGCTCGCTAATAAGCTGTTGCATGATTTTTTTACCATCCATATACAAATTTTTAAACGCTCTTCGGTATAGTTTGTAGTGTTGCCAGTCTCTATTTTGTCATTAGACGGGCCCAAACAGAGCTTTCTGTGGCAAATGCCTGCTCGCTCTCTGGAGACCTGCTAATGTACAACAAATAAAACTTACTATTTTGAGTGGCAATAATCTGAATACTACCAACGATGTAGATTCATGTATAAACTTTGGTTAGGAATGGTGCATTGTATTAGTTACAAGATGCCCAGTGTCACTATTCAAAAACTTTATAGACGTATATCAGATAATACTTCTCAAAGGCTGACTGTAAGAACCAGTCAAAATTTTTTTAATAAAAATTAATAAAAAACAATCCAGCATATAATGCATAGACAACTTATTTGTCGATTGACATTTTTAAAATGTGACTTTCATATTTGTTTGACATAATTGACAGTCGCACAGTGCAACATTGCTTATAACACCTCCACATAATTTCCCTCCGTGGCACAAACTAGGGCAGTCACTATCACGGCCTATCTCCCGTTCTGGTATGATTATAAAGTTAACAATGTACAACTTAACACGCCAGGCTATATTACACCCTGGCGTCAGAGCAATAAGGCCGGATTTAAGTTAGAGAGCAGCACTTTTGTTGTGGCCTGCTACGGTTTTAAAGCGTAGCTTATTGCTACGAGCCGTAGACGTTCGTAGCAGCTTGCGTTTTGAGCCTTAGTGAAAATAACATTATTTGTAGGTACAGTTATGACATCAAGTTTACTAACTAATAATGCACATATCATACAGGGTGTAAAAAGGGGTATGACATGAAAGTAGCCCATTATAATTAATAATACATCAAAATAGGAAACTCGAAATGTTTTTCAAGATTGTATGAAAATTACTGAGTTGTTCAGGAATTCATCCGTACAAACTGGGAAATCTGATTTCAAAACTAAAATATTTCGTATAGGTACTCTGAGTAGGCTAGTTTCATAGCCTTTCGCGTAATATACCCCCTTTTTTACACTCTATACCTATAAAAAAGTAGAATCTGATTAAGTGTAATTAAAAAATCTCACCTCTAAAGGAACTTGTTTCTGGAAAATTCTGTAGCTAATTATTTAAAATTTTCACTTCACTGGCCACGAGTTAAAAATAAATCAATAAACTCTTGAAGGTTACCTGAAACAATTAACAATTACTATATTTCAAAGAACATTAAGTCATCCCGAGTCATGGATGTTTCTATACTTATCTATGTATTTATATACCGTTGCTTAGTACCCACGACACAAGACCTTATGGATCTTAATGTGGGACTAAGTTAATGTGTTGTGAAGTGTGTGAATATTATATTATTATTATTATTATTATTAAGACAGAAAAATAGACGTAAAATATTATGCGCATAGTTTTTTTCATATTAACATCTATGAAACTAGCGCCATTAAATATACTTTTCTATATACCTAGATAATAGTTCTACGCGGCGTAATACCAAGGGTTAAGGGATAATCTATCCTCGAGACCCGAAATTTTTAACTATCTATTAGTATCATATTTTGTAGGTATAGTAGGTTCTCTTAGTATAGTGCATATACAGCATTTCACTTAAAATACCCCTTTTGTTACATACTGTATATGTAATATATATTTTTTTATTTATAAGGTACAACAAGTTTAAATTATATTAATTATGTTGATATGCAACCAAGACGTGTCTTGAAACTGCTTAAAAACTTAGCTTTTCTAGTAAATACGCTAGTGAATATATTTTACTTTAGAGGAAAAGTTGTGCTTTTCACGAAAATTATCTCGATGGATGTTGATGGATGTTCACAGATTCATCATGATTTCGAACTCAGAGCAAGTTTCCTCCGCATCAAGTCAATGTTAACGTTACAATATCCATATTCTTCAACTAGAAGTTGATGTTGTAAATTCCTAAGGAATTCACTATGGGGAACCCTAAACTTCCTAATTGTAACGCCTAATACAATTTCATTTACAATTCCTAAGAATTTTTGTGAAGTTCGTTCTTACGTCACACTACAAGGTATATAGTACATATGTCGGTGTTCCTGAAAATAGGGTAGCCAGAACAGGATCTCGACATCGATGTTCGTTGTCCCAACACAATTGGTTAAAATTCATTACGTGAAGAATGTGGGAAAATGAAAGCTTCCTATTGATTCGATCGAGAAATAATGTTACTTTGTCTAAGGCCCCATTACTATTATATTATATTATATCAAATTTTTACACAGGATTGTATCATAACCTAGTTACAATCCAGTGATACGAGTATTAAAGAATAGATTCTTGTTATTAGTATTAGTAATACACGTAGTAGCTGTGATTAATGGTGAATCTAAACATCGGTTATCTATGTGCAAATTTTGCTTACAATTTCTTACAACATTTTTTGTTTTAGTCAAGGCATTAGATAATATCTCATACTATTATTATTTGTTATAGAGGTACCTGAACTTTGACAATACCAAATGATAAACACGGCTCAGCTTCATAAAAATATGTTATATAATTTAAAACATAGTCCTTAATTTAAAAGGGGTATTTATATAGGGTGTAATAGAAAGGGTATGTTAAGCGAAAAGCTATGTAAATAGCCCACTATAGAGATCCTATTTCCAAAATTTGAGACACGAAAGCATATTTTTATTTTTCAAGATTGTATAGACATTGCTGAGTTGTTTCAGAATTCTTCATACTATCTGGAAAAATATAAATGTGAATTTGAGTCTGAAATTTTGGTGATAGGTTCTCTATAGATTAAAATGGCAACAAATTGAATTATATTAGGTTGTATCTATTTATTTCGTTGCAAGTAACTTCAGATAAAATTAATTCCAAATGAAATATAACAAAAAGAAAACCTTGGCTAACAACTGGAAACATTTCGGAATTGAAAGAAGCCCTTATAATAATCTTAAAGTTACAAATTCATTGAGTAATGAGTTTGCAACTTTGCAAGATTTTTTTTATTGGCAAGAAATTCTAGGTAAACAGCCAAATTTAGGAATGTTATTATTTTATAAAGATGGTTGAAAAATTTAAGTAGGAAAGTGAACTTCAACTATTAATGTAGTTTACGAAATGCAGATTGAACCAATCACTGGTTGATTATACTCTGTCCTACGCCCACTTAATAGTGACATTAACTAACGTTTCTCTTTGTCACTTGTGTGTGTGTGTGTGTGTGTGTTACTTTACTTCTAAGTATCTACGTAACTAACTAATACTTCTATACATGAAACCTAGGTACAGTTAGGGTTTTATTTGTATTTTATTTCATAATCCTATAGAAATTATATAATGTAACCTTGTAATGCTCTCTATTTACTCGTAGTGACGTATTTCAGCTTTTAGTTATCAGCTGATGCATTAGTTCCAGAATCTAGTTCATCCCACATAACATGTTCTGTGTACATTTTAGTGATTTATTAGCGAATTCTTGTCTATCTGAAAGCACTTTATTTTGATAGGGATTCTCATCTGAGCACTGCTGCAGTTTAAAATGGTGTCACTGTTATTTTGGGAATATAATAGAAAATACCAATTACGTTTGTGCAATGTGCATATCGAAGGCATATTCTATCGCATTAGGCTAGGCATTTCGAAAAATATGTAAGAAAAACAATCTGTTGTCGTTATTTTAACAGATCTGACATAATGTAACCTAATAAATTAAGTAGACAAAGTGCTAGAACCCAAATTATCTCTATTATTTAATACAAAGAGATAACATTTTTAATCAAATAAGCAATGGCGGCAGCCAAACTTTTGATTGTAGTTTGGAACTGTTTTATCTATATCTATACATATAATAAAAATGTAACGGATCGCTGTCTGTACATGGAAGATATATAGGTATAAGAAAAAATATTATAGAATACCTTTATCAACGCAATAGTACCCAAAGCAATGATTTTTGGAATTTTTGTCTGTTTGTCTGTGTGTTTGTTCACGCTAATCTCAGAAACGGCTGAACCGATTTCGATGCAGTTTTCAGGAATATATTGTGACAGGTCCCACTTAACATATGGGCTACTTTTTATCTCGGGAAAATGTTTTTATCCCGGATAATTTTGATATTTTGTTTTTTTTTTCTATAGTCCACGCGGACGGAGTCGCGGGCGTCCACTAGTTTTTAATAATTAATTTCAAGTGGTATATTATAAGTTTAGGTACCTACCTACATACTGCGTATTGTGAACATATTGAATCAATCAAATTATCGTTTAGAGACGTAATCGGATGATTTATTAGAAGACGAGAACCGATGTGTTATAAAAATAGTAGCACTTAAAATTTCGTTAGAAAATAAATATGATCTACAGATGAGCATATGTTTAGTATTAATTTGCTACCACATATTATGTTTGTCAAAACTGTTACCAGTCAGCTGAGATTTCAGACCGACAAATAAGTTGTTTTTATTGTAGTGTTTTGTATACAAGAAAATAATCAGAATGTATTTCATGTGTAGGTAAGTAATCATATTTGATTGTGATTTGTTATTATCATTGGTAATGTCTAAAATATTACTCTCTTATAGATTAAACTAATCAAATACAATCAAACTCGCCTTTAACATTAGACAGATTAATCAAAGTATTTTTACATACGCACATAAGTATAGTCACGCCCATTATCCCCTAAAGAGGTTGAAAGTGTGCAAATTACACACCTTTTACACAGTAAGCCTATTAAGTCCCACGTGGTAAGGCGTGAGACTACCGCCGCTTTTCGGGCGGTAGTTTCTAAAGATGTTGGAAGAAATTTGTACATGTGCAGTCATGTTCTCGTGTTAAAAAGAAATAAAAAAGTACCTAAAAGCACCTTATATTGCTAACATAACTTTTTGACGAAAGCCAGGTCTTATATGGGTACTTATGAAATGAATTTTGATTTGTTTTATATACCTATACAATTACGCTAAAAGGGCTCGGTCCGATCCCTAGGGATAACGAGGCCATACCAAAAGTATCCACTTTCATGATATACCTATAGTATCTACAGATGTTTTATAGAACAACTTATTAAGCCAAATTGCTCTCATCAATGAAGCCGCTAGATTTCATTAATCTCAACATAGTTTTTATGGATTCACATACTTTTATGACCTTCTATCGTGAGCTAGAAAATAACGGGGTGAATTGGCATATAGAAATCACAAATGGGTGTGAATGAGATAACAATCCTCAGAGTTATACAGGATTCCATGAAGCCGAAAAGGGTAGCACGAAAGGGTAGAGTTAGGTATCCTTTAAAATATACTACATACATAGTACATACATAATAATCACGCCTCTTTCCCGGAGGGGGTAGGCAGAGATCACGAATCTCCATTTGCTATGATCCTGACACACCTCTTTCGCTTCATCTACTTTCATGATATTCTTCATGCACGCACGTCGGTTTAGGGTACTCTTGACCTGACCTTTCTTTAGAATTTCACTTTTTTTTGATCGGTGAAAGTCCGGCGAGGTCTTCCCCTTCCAACCCTTCCATCCACTCTTCCGTTGTGTACTTTCTTTGTTAGTCTACTTTCACTCATCCTCTCCACATGCCCAAACCACCTCAACATACCCTTCTCAATCTTCGTCACCACGTCCTCATTTATACCACACTTCTTTCTGATCACCTCATTTCTTATCCTATCTTTCATATTTATGTATATTATAACTTATTTAGAATGACTCCGAAACATTTATCATTGGATTCATTAGCGGTCGCTAGACTGTACCTATATTTGTGCCCGAAAATCGGGTGTAGGCTCAGCTCTTACCACGTGGGACCTAATAAGCTAACTGGTGAAAAGTGGGTGATTTGCACACTTCTGCCCAACCTCTTTGGGGGATAATGGGCGTGATTATATGTATTACAATAGGAGTCAAAAGTACGTAGGTAAGTGAAATAACCCTACGAGTACAACTAACATCAAAGGGAAGCAAACTCCCACAAACATACATCTGACTCTTCATGCTCCGTTTGCTTCCAGGGTGTAGTTCCACTAGTAGCATAGTGATTTACATGGTTTTCGATGCAAATTCGAGTAGGTCTGAGTTCTGGCGACCTTATGAATAATATTGTCGACAGTTTCGGGGTACTTGCCTCAGGACTATGTAAGCTGTATATTTGCTGTAAACTAACAATGTAACGTTCATTCAATGGATAAATGTACAATGGTTTACGGAAATACACTTCATTGATGGAACATATTCGTCGAAACTACGCTTCGCTCTTGATTCATTCGATGAAAAAATATTTATCGATACCATGTGTTTACATTGTTTACCCGTCGTCATTTTTATAAACAGTCCAAAAATACATGTGCGTTTAATTTAAACGTGACTTATGAATTTTTAATACATACAAAAGTAACAGAAGAAATGCAAGTAACAGAAGAAATGTATTGGTATAAGCTGAAAATCAACATAGATTTAGAGAATTCCACTTGTATGATATTTTGGTGTTATTTATCTCTAAATTAGAAATGTACAACCTTATCGTAAACAATTACTTAAAATTAATGGCCAAAATAAATTAAAAGCTTTTGATTAAGAGTTCGCCAACTTAAATTAATTATAATCGAGATTGAGGTTATCAGAACCGTAATTCGTTTGAACAAATCATAATCTCAAGTGACGAGGGCAAAAATGGTTTGGAATAACAGCGGCCATCTTAATTGGTCTCTTAGAAATGAAACCTCTTAGAAGAAGTCGACAGTCTCCTTTCCCAATTTTCTTTTGAAGATTTGGCTTGGTATTCGAGTGCTTGTTACTGGTTAGTTTCCTTGCGCTTGAACCTACATGTTGTGTTATAAATAAGTTGCGGTTGCCTACGACTTTGTCAGTTTCAACTGTATAGCCTATATGTTATGAGTAAGCTTTAACTATTAATTTAAAAACACTTATTCGAATGAACGTATGTATTATTTTAAATCAGACGCTATAATAATACCAAGCAAAATGAGTTAGTTCTGGAGAATAGGTACTGCATAGATATGTTTCTGCTAATGGCAGACATCCAATAAACTTATTTTATGTTCAATATTACTTACTGTGAATTTGAAAAATATAGCCTGCTTAAAAATCTAATCACAATATTTAATGACAGTTTAAGATACTTTAGTGTAGAATCGAATTAATTATATATAGATATATAATTAATAATTCTATAATAGAATCGAATAATTTGTGACATTATTCTTATCTAAATAATTTATTGCTATTTATACGGTTTTAGCGACCAATATACTTGCATCGATATAATTTTTATTTCTTTTCGTTGCAGAAAATTCAATATTGAAAGATCGATAGATTAATATCATATTTATAAGGCGAAAATATCTTAAATTATGTCTACTTCTTAGGATTCCTAACATACATACGTTATTTATTTCGTTCAGAAAATTGCGTAACTACATGTGCGTCAGTTAATATATTTTATGTCGTGTACATGCATTTGGTTCACCGAATGAAGAAAACAAATGTGGCTAGTTTATACGGAGCTATTAAGTAAAGCGCAGACAATAGTAAATAATGCACTGCAAAACCCACAAGTCCCACTTGTACACAATCCACCGTCTCCGGCAGGTATAATATTGGATATTTTGTAGGCCATGAGCAGTCGAGGTTTTGGGTCAAGAGTCCGGACGTCTGCTACTGATTTAACGATACTCGACATTCCTTCCTTCCATGTTTACAAGCAGTGCAGATATCTTTGGAATGTCTTCTTGTTCAGAATGCGAGAGCATTTTGCTAAGATATAATAAATCCTGATATGATTAATGTGAAAAGTGTTTGTAACGCTCTTTACGCTTTATTTACTAAATTAATCTTCTTGAAACTTTGAATACATATAGTTGAGAGTACGGAGAAGGACACATTATGTAGTCTACGTGCACGAAGTCGCGGTCTACTGCTAGACTCATACAAGAAGTGTCAAGTACCGAGATGTATCGTACGCACTACGTATCTGTAACTATTTTACATACATACATACTTCACTACGATCCTTGGCAATGTGAGTTTTGAAAGAAATCATATTGCGCCGACTCCATAAATAATGGGATAGGGTCAGGAAGATGATGATGTAATAAACGACTTCGTCCGTATGTTTGGATATCTGTTTCCCTAAGAATTTCGGGAAATTCTCTCTTTGTATCTCCTACTCTCTCTAAGCATGCATGGTAAACAGCTTGGCCTTGGCTATGCGTTCTTCAGTCAGTCACTCAGTGGCGGAAATATTCATTCACTCATTCTCAGCCTTGAGAAGTCCACCGTTGAACATAGGCCTCCAACATATTAATATAGAGAACCCAGCATATTATGTTATTTGTCAACTAAGTCGAAAAAATCCAACGCCCCGTACATTTGCCCAGAAAATACGAGCGAAATTCGAATAAACAAAATTGACACAAATCCCGCCCTAAACCGGAACTAAGTCCCGCGGAAAAGTATTCACTGATAGAAGTAGTCGGTAGAGTACATGGAGCATAATACAACGGTTACTTGGGATAGTCAATGACATGCGATTGATATTGAAGCCTGGACTATCCAGAATTTGCCTACCAACTTAGGGTTACAAACAATAAAAGTTAAAAGCCGGATTTTTTTACTTAGAAACGAAATGTTAGGGAGTGTATGAATGATTTCTTAAAGTCAAGCTTAAAAAATACGTCAAGTGATAGAGATGTGCTAGCAGATTGCGTGTGCGCTTAGCATCAAATCACTGTCATTAAAACACCTCAATAGGGAACTGTGGAGCTGGCTTTTCTCATTTCATACGTTTGATTTATGCCAATTTGCAAAACATTGTAAATCGAACTCAAATAAACGAGTATTAATAAAACACCTAAACTCTGTTTTTGCTTCATGGCGGGACCCCGTAGTCGATTTTCGCGTCATTTGTCGTCGAGATGGCGGTCTCGGCCATCCCGCCTGATCTATTGAGATATCGAGACCCAGCGGTGGGTTCTGTGAGTGAATATATTTTCTTATTCAACAATATCATATTTTTCTGAGATTACAGTCGTTTTTTTTTTCGACAATGTTGTTTACTGGTAATTGTCATTTTAACATTCATGTCTTGTGATTTTCATAAACTCATAAAGGTAAACGCGTAAAGGTATAGGGCTCCGTGTTGTAACTTTTAATATCACTTAATAGGTGTTTTTCATCTTCTAACAAATGAATATTATAAATTAATCTTGATATATGTGATATCTCGTTAGTTAATTGGGGAGTATCGAAGTAAGTATTAGAAATCTAAATAATTATGACAATTTTATTAATACAATAAGACTACAATACTATAAATAATGCACACAAAAACACCCTGATCATTACACAAAAAACAACAAGTAGAAGATTGAAAATCGCAACTAAATATGAAATGAGTAAATACTTAACATAAAACTCCTATCATCCCAAATTAACTTGTTCCTAAAATGTTCAGTATTAATTATAGGAAAGTCGCTCTTGTTACCAAAATACGGGTTACAGAACAATAATCGTTGATCTATTGATTTTGTTGGTCCCTAAACCTGATGCTGTACTGCATTTATAGTGCGATAGCATAGCTATTACAAGTACCTATCATACCATCGGCCCCCTTATTACCTAACTAACAAAAGCAAAGCGATAGCGAAAATTGTACAAAAATCGCTGATTGCTTGTCAAATTCGTATTACGTAAAATGGATTTCAATGAAACTTTGACATTTCAAGGCGAAAAAAAAAAATTTTTTTCGCTTCGCTTTTTTTTTCGGCTTTGCTATTGCAAATTAGGTAATCAGGGGGCCGATGGTAAGGTACTTGGAACATTTAAAAAAACGGATTTAATTATTCTACGCCAACTCTTTCGCAACAATATGCCTTTTGGAAGAATTATACTGCGGGCAATCATCATTTTCCTAGAACTCACTAATAACATACATACCAAGGTGCGATATTGTTTTCCAGTCTCGAGTTTTGGTATTATGTTCGTGTCAGGTTGAAGTTGACGATGTCTTGTCTCTCGTCTAGTCTTGGTTGTGTGTATTTCGAAAATAAATCTATTTTAAACTAAACTCTAGCTTTTGGATATACTCTAAATTCATCAGGTTATGGGCACAGAAACGTAGTTTTACCCTGTTTAGTGTTTATTTTTGCGAAATATAGTTTACTTAAAATAAATTCAAGTAACGTATATTTACACAAGAACCAACTATGGCCGCTGCAATAACCGGTGTTCAGGTAGAAAAGTTGCGAGGTCTGGAAGACTATAACAACTGGAAATTTCTGATGCGGATGGTGCTCATGCATGAAGATTTATATGAGTGCATAGAATCAGAAAATGGTTGTAAAGATGAGAAGAAGCAACAAAGGCGTTAGCAAAGATTTGTCTTTCTGTCAGTTCGTCGGCGTTATCCCACGTTCGGAACGCGAAAACTGCATATGAAGCCTGGAGAAAAATTACAGAGCGCATATGAGACAAAGGCCTAAGCCGGAGGTTAGGATTGCTTAGATCACTTTTCAATATGAAATTGAAGGAAAGCGATACTATGGAAAGTTATCTAACCAGAATAACAGAGCTTTCACAACAGCTTAAGGATATAGAGTCACCTTTGGATGATGAGTTTGTGGCTATCATCATGCTGAGCGGTTTGACAAATGATTATGATCCGATGATCATGGCGCTCGAGAACTCTAGTGTGAAGCTTACCAGTGAGACTGTGAAGAGTAAGTTACTTCAGGAACAACATCGACGTGATGAGAAAACTGAGATCCCGAGATGAACGCATTAGTAATGAAGAAACCTTTCAAATGCTACAGATGCAAGAAAACTGGACATTTGAAGAAGGATTGTCCATTGAACTATGCGAACAAGAACTCTGGGACTGATAGTAGATGCTCAACCAGTAAAACAAAGAAAGATGCAATGCTGACTGCATTGTCTGTCAACTTACAGAGTAAAGTATGGTATGTAGATTCAGGTGCCACAAATCACATGTGCAACAACAAGGAAGTTATGTATGATTTTCAGGAGTCAAATGCTTTAGAAGTCAATATTGCTAATGGTGATAAAGTGTTAACAGGTGGACATGGTAAAGTGAATTTACAATTGAAGAAGTATGGTTTAAAGACTGTAAGTAATGTATATTATGTAGGTAAACTTTCTGCAAATTTATTATCAGTAAGTGAGCTTATTAGAAAAGGTTATAGTGTAATTTTTGATGCTAATAGGTGTAAGATTCTTCGCGATAATGAGATCATAGCTACTGCTACCCTTCACAATGGAGTCTATGAACTTGACATTGTGAGGATAGAGCCAAGTTATAAGGTCAGGTCAGAGAATGCCATGAACTCAGTGTGCGAGCAGCAAGCGATAACTCAGTCATCTGCTGGAGGTAAGGCGAGTGTATCACTGTCTGTGGAAGGCGTATCACAGGAAGTTTGGCATAGGAGGCTTGGTCATACCAACTTGAGGAGTATGAATCTTATGAAGAATGGATTAGTTACAGGTATGAATTTTCAAACTACTAATTTCAAACCCTGTGTAGCGTGCATAGAAGGAAAGCAAACTAGATTGCCATTTCCTAATAAAAGTGTCAGTAGGTCTAAGGAAATATTAGGTCTGGTTCACACTGACGTATGTGGTCCTATGCAGTCAAAGTCACTCAGTGGAAAAAGGTATTATGTCACCTTCATTGACGATTTTAGTAGGAAAACTTTTATTTATTTCTTAGAGGCAAAAGTGAGGTTTTTGAAAAATTTAAATCATTTAAGGCCTTGGTTGAGAATGAAACAAATAAAAGAATCAAAGAATCATAATGTTTTTAGACAGCAACGACTGTACTACTGAAAATGTAACTCCTGTTCGTAGGGTATCATCTTCAACGTCAGATTCTGTAACGGAAGATTCTGGAGAGATAGATGATTCTGCGGACGTTACATATTCTCCAGGTAGTAGTAGTCTTGACTCTGAAGACTCAAACCTGTCATCCTTCGAAGATGCGGAAGCTATATCTGAGTTTGTGCCGGGATGGTCGAGTTGAATGAGAAGGACGTACCTAGGACGATGAAGGAAGCTATGCAGAGTAGTGAATCTAACATTGGAAGGAAGCTGTGCAAGATGAGTATAATTCTTGTATAAGTAATAATGCTGGACATTAGCTGATTTACCCAAAGGACAGAAGGCGGTACAGTGCAAGTGGGTATTCACGAAGAAGAGAGGGGCTCAATGGGGAACTACTCAATTAAAAGCTCGTCTCGTAGCAAAGGGGTATCACAGAAATATGGTGTAACTACAAGGAAACATTTGCACCATTGTTAGATATACATCGATAAGAGTTTTGTTAGCTCTTGCAGCTCATATGAGATGGTAATTCAACAGCTCGATGTGAAACAGCATTTTTGAATGGAAATCTTGTAGAGACTGTCTACATGAAACAGCCTGAAGGCTTTATTGAACCAAATAATGAAAATAAAGTTCTAAGCTGAACAAGCCATTTATGGTTTAAAACAAGCGGCGAAAGCATGGATGAAGAATTAATCATGTTTTTAACCCATACATTAAAGTTTAAGAGGTTATCTTCGGAACCTTGTGTATATGTGTATAATTATGAAGGAGAATTGATGATAATAGCTCTATATGTTGATGATATCATGCTCTTTTCGAAACCGAATTCTCAGAAAAAGGATGTTATCATGAATCAACTTAGGAGTGGAGTTCGAAATAAAGGATTTAGGTCCTGCTAACCATATTTTAGGTATGAAAATTACCAGAACTAATGATGGAAAGTTCACCCTAGATCAGTCTAGTTATATCAGGAAGATATTAGACAAATTTGGAAGTCAGACTGTAAACCAAGTAAGACTCCTATGGAACTTGGACTTAAGTTACAGAAAGAAGACGGTTCACAATGTGAATATGATTATAGGAGTTTGATAGGTTATTTTAATGTATTTATCAGTTTGTTCCAGGCCCGATATTTCATACAGCGTGAGTTATTTAAGCCAGTTTTAATAACTGTTATGCTGATAGTCACTGGAAGGCTGCTAAAAGAGTACTGCGGTATCTGAAAGTACACAGGACTACTGTCCTGTCATTTAAAAAAGGTAACATGAAATAGCAGGTTTTGCTGATGCTGATTGGGAGCAGATCAGGTAGATCGCCGGTCGCACAACTGTGGTATGTATTTAAAACTAGGAAAGTCTATAGTACCTGGGAAAGTCTCAAGCAACGCACTGTGGCGCTTTTTCTAGTACGGAAGGGAGTACATGGCAATCTCTGACTCCTGCAAGGAGGCATTGTTTCCGGCAAACTCTTTGTAAATGAAAAAATTATTTTTGTTACAGGTTGTTTATGTAAAATTAATGTGTTTAATGACAACCAATCTGCACAAAATATATCTAGGAATTCTGTTTGTCATTCAAGGACAAAACACATAGATATACGACACCATTTCGTTAGAGAATTAGTTGATAGAAAATGTATAAATATTGATTATGTTTCAACTGAAGAAATGTTAGCTGACATCCTGACAAAAGCTTTAGGACGGGCTAAACATGATTGTTTTGTATCTGGTTTGTTAAATACTAAATAGTGTTGAAGGTAACTTATGACAAATTGGATTATTTATGTTACATAAGTTAAGGGGTAGTGTTAGAAATACTCTTTTGGTATTATGTTCGTGTCAGGTTGAAGTTGACGATGTCTTGTCTCTCGTCTAGTCTTGGTTGTGTGTATTTCGAAAGATACTGCGGGCAATCATCATTTTCCTAGAACTCACTAATAACATACATACCAAGGTGCGACATTGTTTTCCAGTCTCGAGTTTTGTGGACAGTTTCCTCTCTTTAGTGTTGTATTTCCCACTTTTTCCGTTACACGCTTATAAATTTTATTCGCTTTCAATAGTACAAGAACCTAATGTTGTGGGATGCGTATAAGTGAATATATTTTCCGATTTCTTCGCCCCGTTACACGGTGAGAGCCTATCAATGCTTGCACCTTACATAGAATTCTTTTTACTGTATAGGTAGGATTAAATGTGTATGCCATAGGTTTTGTATTTACTTAAACCATAGAAATATTTTAATATTGTAAATTTTTGAAATATATTGATTTTCCTATAGTTAGTTAGCTAGTTAATTCACTTACTTAATAAGATTTTTGTCATAATAATATCATGATAATAATTATATCATAAAGTCAGTGTCCAATTAATTAAGTAGGTAGCAACCATAAATGTTAATAAGACGAAAAAAAGTCATGGAGTATCATTTTTATGCAACCTTTGCAACAGAGGTACGTGACACTAACTTTTATCAAGTGTTCCATAAAATGGAACCCCTAATTCGAAAACAAAACATAATGAAATTCAAATGCCGTCTATAGCAAATATTGATACAGTTTCGAGCAAAACAATAATTTATCTTTGAACCGTATGTATTTATTCAAAACGGATTTGCAGCGTGCTCAATACGCTGTGTTTGTTTGTATTGCGATTTGAAAAATTCGTAACATGGGCAAAACCTTGCGTAGTGTGTATATTATTAATGGAAAGTAAGGACTAACACACATTTGATATTAAAATGACTATTGTTATATTTTGTCGAATATTGTCATCCTACTAATATTATAAACGCGAAAGTTTTTGAGTATGGTATGGATGGATGGATGGATGTTTGTTACTCTTTCACGTAAAAACGGCTGCAGCGATTTTAATGGTATGGAGTTAACTGACATCCTGGATTAACACATAGGCTATTTTTTATCCCGGGAAAATATTTTTATCCCGGATAATTTTGTTATTTTGTTTTTTCTGCAGTCCACGCGGACGAAGTCGCGGGCGTCCACTAGTTTACAAATAAGTTGCACACTTTCAAAATAGACTTGCCCGTCTAATTTTGAAGGCTTATTATTGTTGTCTCATTTGGTCACTTTTAATTATGACTTTGACATCAAACAGGTATGATTTTCAAAGTAATTATTTCCGGAAAGCATGTAATAAATAACTTTTAAAATAAAACGTAGTCAACTTGCCTATTGTTTCCACTGTGGAAGCGAGACACCACTATAAGTAGTATAGAGCGTCCTTTCAATTAGATAATGAAAATATTAATCCTACAAAAAAAAATCATAGTTACCAGCCAGGTAGCTAGGATTTGGATATGTACAGCGCCTAACGAATACCTTTCAAAAAGAACGGCGCTCAAATAAATACGTAATTTCCATAAATTCCCAATATTTCGGAAGTTGTAAACAACATCAAATATTCCCGGAATATGGACTGTTTTAATGAAAACGTGGGTATATTATTTATCGAGAATATGTATTATAATAACAATTGTATTGGATATTGTAACATTCATTTCCGTTCTTATTAGCAACTAGCGTTAGCTCACGACTTCGTCCGCGTTAACTATAATATTTTCCTTTATTTCCTATTCTAATGAAAATTTTGGGTATAGATAACATTTTACATGAAGATACAATTTAACATACCTACTTATATGTACTCACGCTCATTATCCCCAAAAAGTTCGGGCCGAAGTTTAGTGTGCAAATTACATACCCACTATAAAATCCTACGTAGTAAGAGGTGGGTCTGCCGCCCCTTTTTGGGCATAATTACTCAATCTAACAACCGGCACCAAATTAATTGTGAAGTCTTACCGAGGCGTTCTAAATTCCACACTAATATTAGAAACAAGAGAGTCATAATAAGGAGGTCTGCTGTACTTAATTTTATAGTTGTACTAGCGCCAAATATCCCTCAATAAAACAATACATACGAACCAAACAAAGTTCACCATAAAAACGATCACGTAGAGTTGAGTCCAACTCATTTAGCTTCCAAAGTTTGCATTTTCGATATTGACTGGAAAAGGCCCCAACGTGTCGACTCCATTTTGTCGGACGTGCGCCTGTCGCGGTGACGACGGCGTGTGATGGATGGTGAGGCTGATCGCCGATATTCGCCCGATATTTTACACACGCATCAATTGAGTGTGTGAATATGGCATGTTTAGAGTTGAACATAAATAAATAAATATTCGCACACTTCACAAATTAACCTAGTCCCACACTAAGGTGGGTACTAAGTAACGGTATATAAATAAACACTTAGATAAGTAGGTATAGAAACATCATATCAATTTTCAAATCAAATCAATCAAATCAAGTTCAAATCAAATCAAATCAAATCAAAAAAATCAAGTTTGCACCTACCGGGATTTGAACATAGGGCCTATTTGAACACTGACATCTTTGGCAGCTTTCATACTATAGGGGCATAACTCGAAAAAAATGGTTATTGGAAAAATGCGTTTAAGATGTTTGCGTTTTGATTTTATACCGATGTATTATAAAAACTCGAAATCACTAAATTTTCGAGATGTGCCCCTATAGTATGAAAGTTGCGACATGCTTGTAAAATTTAATTTTGTTCGTTATGTTATGTTTTAGCATTATGTACTCATCTATATCTTGCTGAACACTGTCTCAAATTTTGTCTTAAATTTGTGTTTGGTTATCCTAATTTTGCCAAAAAGTTGATCAAATTAGGTTATTGCGGAGTTCGGTTGACAATTGACTGATTTACCTGTACAAAATAATCGTAAAGTATTTTTACGGCAAAGGTTTTTTCTACGTTAAAAACTAGTATCCTCTAACCTAACCTAAGTTTACCAAAAATTGTTAGAACTTTTGTCATGAAGACAATTAGGTACTAATTACTAACTCTAATTTAGATTAGGTACTTTTCAGTACTTTCATTATAATTGAATCTATGCAAACCTTGTACATAAAGCTTAAACCAAATTGTAATATCGAAGTAACATAAAGTGCCTACACCCAAGTTAACGACATCGTTCGTGGCCTATTGCCATATCTAATCTGTGGGCAATTTTGGACTTGAGCCAGAGACACGATTAGGGTCAGTAGTAGCCGGTGGGATTCCCTTTTAGGGTACCTACCAATTTGATGGAAGGATTATTTCCAAATGCATATACAGGGTGTTTTTTCGTTGCCACCCTTAACGAAGGGTACTCTACACATCAAATAAAGTAAGTTTATGCCAAAAAAAATTGGGAAACAATGTAAATGAAAAAAAAATTTTTTTTGATTATTTGATCGGGCGAAATTTACCAATGTCCAGTGTTTATGTTAGTTTTTTTTTATAGACAGATATTAATTATTTCTCGTGAAAAAATCATGCTACGCGCGCCTATGTGCATTTATGCAGAAAAACGCAGTCTATTTACTCAATTTTGGACCCTAATATCTTGGGAACCAGACACTTCCCAGGTATGCTTCCATGGACAAAAATTATCGTGATGATGGGGACATTCCGTGGTATTCGGGAACGTTGACGCCAAAAACACCTGTATACATACATACATATACTGACGACGGCTGTGTTTACAAAATGGGGTAGGCTGAATTGAAGGATCATAAAGAACATACCACAACCACTCTCAGCATATCTGGGAGAGACATTACAGGAGTTGTCTATGGGGAAAGATGTAAATGATCAGTGACAAGTTGCTAGGTTTTCGCCTGAGGGAATGCCCGAGGGGATGTCTATCCTTTTTATTGTTCTTGGTATTCAATTTAAGTAGCCATGGTTATACGTAATTGCCGTTTTTCATCCATCTACAGATATCTTTTTTTGAACGCAATTTAATAAAACCGCCGCAATACATTTTGCACAGGAATTTCGTCCATCAATCTCCCCTCGTTGCCTGGCAATAAAAACAAACGTCACAATGTTAACTACGTCTTTAGGCATCTTTCTACAACGGAGATAAAATCACTGAGCATGAAATACCATCCGCTTACGACGGCATCCGGCGAACAGGGCTTATGACACTGCTTGCTAGCTTTTGTAGAAACTCGTGAAAATTTCTTGTACAGAATTTTTTATATTTATTAAAAAAATTTTTACTAACCAGTTAGATAATCATATGAATCTTAATTGTAGCGTCGTCCGTAGGACATGGCGCCTAAGATGTAAATTCAGTTTTTCTCTTCAGTAGAGTTTATCTTCGTCGTAAAAGCTTTTCATTCTTGAGATGTCTCGACTTGTGTTTAAGCATTTTATTTTTATGAATATCAGATCTTAAGGACGTAAGGTCACAACTTAAGTTTGTTGGACCTGGTAAATAGTGCTTTATATTTTTAAAATGTGTTACGCTGAAATACTTGGAATCTTAGAGCCGAAGTAATAATTGTATTACTCTATTGTAAACTATCTTGTTTCTTTTTCATGTAAGTACCTACCTTTTTATGCCATCTTAATCATAATCATGTCTTAAAATGATAGTATATCTTTCACTTGTGATCACTAAACCTAGTGATAACAAAAACACCTTGTCGCATCAGCTCTTACCCTTAGAGACGACTGACTTTAATAAGTTAAGTTGGTTTGCCAAAACAGTAAATTAATATCTAACCTGATGGCTTGGGCCCGGGAACACTTTAATTTGATAACTCATTGAGCTAAGCCAATTTGGAAACTTAGGTACGAGTATGTACTCCACCTTAACTTAGAACGTAGGTTATTTTAGTTGATTTTAAATAGCCGTACTTATTAATTATATTTATTGATATTTTACTCGTAATATAATATGAAAAACGTACATTGTTTTTTTATATTATTTTATATTTATTGTAAAAGTTGAAGATAACAATTTCTAGATTGAATGTACCTTCAAAGGTATATCATGATATCAAGCAACTAATTTTGTGAGTAAATCTCCCTCGAAATAAAAACTGATGACGTGAGAATATAAAGAGTTTCAATATATATTAAGATAATAGAAAAAGATCCCTAGAAGCCATTTCTCATGATTTTTTGTGTGTTATTGAATACCTTCACCCACTCTAGTCTTCAATTATTCCATATGTTTTCCATGTACAATAAAGACTAGGAACAAACTATTAACCTACCTAACTACAAGACAAACGTGCGCTGAATTTAAATCTCCGACCAAACTTGTAGGCCACAGCTTGTAGTTCCCAGTTGAAAATGGACGCAACAAGTTAAGCCCGTTGACCTGGAGCTAAGCTTTTGTTAACTCCACAATTATACTATTATAGCGCTGAAACTGTAGTTAAAATAACATGAGCAAGATACAAGGTTTTATACGAACAGGCGTTATTATGCTATGTTTTTTTGGTTAAAGTTCTATGTGGGATCAAAAGTGTTTTGGAAGATCATTATGCGACGCATAAACTTTATAGCCTATAATTATGTTATTATCATTTCAGTCGTTAGGTCCACTGCTAAACATAAGAACCTCCATATTATTCCAATCTATTGTATTGTTATATTGTATTGTTTTTGCGAATTTTAAAGCTCTGATTCTTATCGATCGATTCTGATCGATAGAGGAAAAAAAATGAGTAAGACAGACATTTGAGACATAACGACAGGTATCGATGTTATTTCATTGTATAAGCTATATAACATATACCTGTAAATGATATTAATATTGAAAAAGCTCAAAGCAATGTATTGGTTGTTTCGGCAGGTCACATCCTAAGCGAAGAAGAAGTTTCTGTTAGAAATATCCTAATTACAGAACGCATCGGATTAGAGAGATTATAAATTAAGACAGCCGGTAGCAATCAAATGCGATGCAAGATAGAACTATCAGCATACCAAGATAGATATTTGGTGGTACGTAGTAACATGCAAAATTAAATATAGATCTGGAGAAAGAACTTTAGTACATAGATAAGGTAAGATGGCACTCTCTGGAACACTATGATGCAAACATTACAGGCTCAAGCACACCGGATGCGTATGCGTGCACGTAAGCGTAGACGTACACGTACCTCTGACTTTAATATATAGAACTGTCACCGCTTGACGTCTATGCTTACGTCTACGCATACGCATCCGGTCTGCCCGTGCCTATACAGTTCCATACATTACAACTCAGAGGTACGTATACGTCTACGCTTACGTGCACGCATACGCATCCGGTGTGCTCGAGCCTTAAATGGTTATCGTCGCAGCTGTACTGAGAAAGAAGTTAGACAATGAAGAAGGTATGTGAAATCTTTTTTAGATATTAACTGGTCTTTGTATTTTTGTATTTTTTCAATTAGCATTTTGTGATTAATGTCGTGTGTACAATTAATTATATACGAGCTTTTTTGTACTAAAGCGCGACTCTCAATAAAAAAATCTGTCATTATGGGGATCGTTGCACAACGTGAAGTTTTTTCATATTATTTATTTCAAATAAGGTAATGTAAATTTTTGTTAAATTTTATTATTCTAATGGGTAATAATAATGGGTAGCATGGTGATTATGGGCAAAACCCCCCTGGCAGTAGCCTTGTGGCGTACCCTGGGGGAGGCATACGTCCAGCAGTGGACTACAATAGGCTGAAGAAGAAAAATGGGTAATAGGATATCTGCAGGGTTGGCGATTTTCTTTCAATTCACTACTGTCTTGCCTCTAAATAATGCAAATGTCAGAAGTGAACAAGGGAATTTCCTAATTTTGTAGTATTTTCGAAATATATGTACTAGCAGAAGAAACCTATGTAAGCCTATTAGCTTTGTTTTTTTTTTAATGTAGTTACATCACCGGTACCACTAAAAGAGTTAACAAACAGACAGACCTACTTACATTTTTCAGTAACTTCTTGTTTTTAGCGCCCGCCTCAAACGGTCTTTATGATAATAGAACCTTTTTAAACTACATGATAATAGCTTTCGCGGATGGGAGCTGAACTCTGCAGTTTTCACAAATTACCGCGTATTTTCTTTCTATTCAAAAATAATGAGAATCGTCCATTCAGAACAATGCCCGTGGCTCTCGCTTTCTGGTACATTTTGACGTTAAATATAATTTTATGTGTTTCCCGTTTGTAATTATTCTATGGTTATTTCACATTCCTGAAATTTGTAAACTGAAGACTGGGAATACGAATGTTCGTGAAAAAAAATGTAATTTTGAGCATGTTTGTGCTTAAATTGTTGCTTCGGGAGTCCTCATAAAATTTAATAAAAAAAAACATTTTTGATACATACTCAAAATAAATTAAATAGCTTTGCTCTATCATAACATAATTACTTAATATTATGGAATATATAAAAAAGCCTAAAAATATTTAAAAAAAAAAACTCACCAGTAAAATACAAAAATGGCGGCGAAACAAATGAAAAAGAACAAATTCAAACCAACACAAGCACGTTCGTAAAGCGAATTGAGCACTAATAGTTCAACGGTAAAGCCGCGGTGCGGGACGCGGGCGGCGCGCACGGGATCCGAGTTGAAACTGGTCCTGGAGCCCCTCTCCCCGCTACCTGTTACAGGTATCCCGTACATTCAGATCTAAGTAGCTCATATTGATGGATGAATCGAATTGATTCCCCACCCGTTTTCTGTACGTGCATTTTAATGAGGTTCTTTTCGGCGTGATTTTATGCATTTTCGTCTTGTTAATTTAATATGTTGTTTTGCATGTTGCGTCTTTTTTGCAACTTTTTCTGATGCTATAGGTAGGTATAGATAGCTTTTAGGTAGGAATAATTTATTTATTGTGGATAATGTTCCTGAAATATTATTAAAATATATCTAAAGCTATTTTACCTGATATAGAGTGGAGAACCCTAAAATGCAGTATTCCGGGAGAATTCTGCATTTTAGGGTTTATTCAGAATTCAGAATATTCAGAATTCTTTTCCAGAATTAAACTCGCGGCCTATATTGTATATTTTGTATACAGTGTGAAAACGTCGTGGTTTCAGCAAAAAGCACTTACATGACACATGTTTGCTTTGCTTACTTATGGATGTTTATTAGTGTTTATTCTAAGATGCAGGGCTCTGTCAGTTATTGTAAATAGATGTTCGTGAATGCTGTCCATTTCTACTGACACCTCCCGAATTAAACAAACCTGAATATTATGATTCTTTTGACATTATGAAATATCTGCTTGATTAAATGTAGAGCTTACAATTTAAGAAAAAATTTAAAAAATAAAATTTTAACCAAAAGATAATAGTAAAAAAAGTAGCCCTCAGAAAATTTCAAAAAACTGATTAACCCTAATGGAGAGTCACAATTGATTAAAAAAATTGATTAACCCTAATGGAGAGTCACAATTGATTAAAAAACAGAAATGGGTCACTCAATAACCAATAAGACCATTTAATTAGACACAGAATCGCCCGATACAATTAGCGCGGAGAGCAAAAATTACGGAAAATCATACCAAAAATACATTTCCAACATCTGTTGAGTTATACGACAGGAGAACTTCTGTGGTACTTGTTCAGCATTTCAGTATTTGCCTGGCTGTCACTTACACCCTGCATAGTCTATGTCCTTCTCGGAACTCTCTCTCTTACTATTTTTTCCACATAAAATATGAAATTTACTTAATGTGATTTTAATAGTTCCCATTTTACTGTTATGTTTTCTAGTGAAAATATATTTACATTATTTTCAAAGCCCTCACTTCAGTAAATAAGAACTAATCCGTTACCCGTATGCGACGACACGTTTTCAATAGCCCCTGGAGTATAGGAGAAAGATAAAAAAATCTAATAAACTATAATAATTTTTAGTAAGAAAGTCTCTCCGATTTCTGTGGAACTAAATAAAATTAATGTAACAATGTTAGAACTACAAAGAAATTGGCGCCTTGCTTTTTTTATTTATTTGTACTTTGTTATGTACATACTAATAGGTATTATTATATATGCCTTCGCTTCACTATAATATGCCTTAAAATTAATAAATAAAGTACAACATTTCAAACCACAGAGTTATTATTGCGCCCACCACCGGGCCCTACACCCTCCACTGACTGATAACTCATTAATTGCGACAACAGGCACTATGCACTAACTACAATCGCCATACGAAACCATATTGCGCCGAACCTAAGATAATGATGACATAACTTATATTCTTATTCTTTATTGTACACAAAACATTACAATAAATACAGAGAAATTTACACAAAAAATTCATACAAAGGCGCTTATTTCTGCAAGAGATTTCTTCCAGCATTCCAGAGAGCAAAGTGAGACCAATACCTATACATATCAGTCCCTGACACTTATATTGCATTACTGTACATTACAGTACATTAGTAATATAGTGCATTATTTTATATTACAGTAATGTAATCTAAATGTCAAGGACTGAAATTGTGAGACATCGAAAAGTCTAAAGGTGCATCGAGGCAGTTAGTATGACAGCACTCTATAACATCTTATTCCTCTATGCTTGAAGTAAAAGGTAAGCGACAAGTTGGTAGCTCATCTCTATTCAACTCTTACGACATGCACGGGAGAAGTTGCACCTGCGCCCCTAGCATGACCACGCATCGTGGATATCGTATCGTATTCGTCTTCTATACAAAATTCAACATGGCGTCTATATTTATCGTATTTTGACAGGCTAAATGTCGATAAATCGGTTTATTATATAGTATTTCGCAGGTCATGCTTCTTGGGCTGATGTTTTCTAAAGAAACCCCACAGGTGTCATAACTATAACATAGTAATAAAATACGCTACCACTATCGTAACTTAATCCACAAGCGGATAAACAAAATGAAAATTCTTCATCATAAAAAACGCGAACAATTTTTAAAACTCGCCATTTTTATTACCGCATATTTGATGCAAACGTAATAACTCAACTCGTTCGTACGTTAACTAGATATTTTCAGCGCACTGTAATGGCGACGAAAAAAAATATTTCCGCATTCAACAAGTTCGGAAGAAGAATGGTGAGAAAAAGTTGTGACACATTAATAACTTTTTACAACATTCGCTGACGGCTGGTTTCAGTTGTTTTGTTTTAAAAAAATTGTTCAAGAATTTTTACTAGGTCAATTGCGTTTCGCGCTTAAAGTGTAATTTTATACATGCAGTATTGAGTGCTTTTCTTTCCAAGAATGCATATTTATGTCATAGCAGTACAGCAGTGATGATGAATAATTCATGACATAATTGAACATACTATTAGTAAGGAAACCTTTAAAATATAACAAAAATCAAGGATATCCACTAAAAAAAAAACATAAAAAACAAGTGATATTTGACAGAATACTGTATATGTAAGTCCGATCTCATCGGGCTTTGAGTGTAACGGAATAGAGTGCATTCTGTGTTTCCGCACACACTTGTGCACTATATATCTCCTGCGTACCTGGCCAATCTCCGTAGAGATTGGTCACCTTGACCGAAATACGGTTCGGAGATTATCTTTGTATGTAAGTATTGTTATGATGTAAAAAATAATAAAAATTAAGATAAAAAACAGAAATGTATTGCTAAGCAAAACGCGCTATAGATATTGAAGAACCGTAGTAGTTCGTAGCTCGTAGTAGTGCTACGGGTAGCGCCCGCGTAGTAGGTTCCTAATTTTTTCTATATAGTTCCGCTGCAGAGCATTCACAAGTTCGCAACATATTTTTAAATAGTTTCGATATGTTTATAAATAAGAGGATGAGAGAAATTGAGGATTTAAAAGTTATGCTTTTATAGCCGCGTGGTGCTGGCAGAGTAGAGTTTGTACCACCCCTGCCTGCCCGTGGGTATTCTACAAGGCGATTAAGGGTTTCCGGGAGGTAGGCAACAGCGCCTCCCATAGTGACAACATAGTCCGAAAATCACACTGCGGTCACCAACTCGCCTACCCAGCGTGGTGACTATGGGCAAAACCCCCCTGTGGCAGTAGCCTTGTGGCGTGCCCTGGGAGAGGCCTACGTCCAGCAAAAAAAAAAATCTTTAGAGAGATTATCACCATTGTTAAATTTCTCCTGTATACTGACATTGTTAATATGTATTTCATTTTTGTGTGTACAGAAAAGAATAAAAATTAGAATATTATATTCTTAGTAAAAAGTCAATCTATTAGTTATTATTTTATTTAGATCATCATCTTCCTGCCCTGTTCTCATTTATTTGTGGTCGGCGCAATATGTACTTTTCTTCCATTCATCCCTATTATCCGTCATCTCATTGCTCACTCCCAGTACACACATATGGAAGGATATCCAATACTTCTTTGGTCTACCTCTTCCTTTATATCCATCCACACTTATGCACACGCTCGCTCTCTGTAAAATATGCCTTTCATCCCGTCGCTTTCGGAACGGCATCCGAGCATCGCAAGTAACTCCCGTGACCTGTCGCCATTTCATGCATCCTGAACTAATTCGGTGCTTTACATGTATCTTGGTCTATTTCCCCATCCCCTTGTAAGACTTTGTTTATTATTATTTTATTTGACTTTATTATTATTTTATTTAGATATTCACTAATTATTATTTTACACGTAGGTATATTATTTTAGGCTATTTTAAGTAAGTAATAACTGTGAAGTTCTAAATACTAACTTACTCAATAGAGAACGAAAAGTAAAAGTTTTAATAGGTACAAAACTGGACAAACTTCAGTGAGCCATGTGGCAAAAGGTCCCAGTTTAATAAAAAAAGTTGTTAAGGATTTCATATCTGCCATACTTCATAGATATTAGAAACTTCCACTATTATTCGTATTCGTGGCACAGCTTTACACAATGACACAATAAAAAAAATACTAAGTATGTATCTTATTTTCCATACTAATATTATATATGGGTACACGGCTGTTTTCCCAAAATGGTAGTCTGCAGGATCACGGAGGAAATCAGTTGCTAGCTCATCATCTGAGAAGACCGGACGCCCCGGAGTTCCTTCGTCGAGTCTCACTACGTTAGACGTGAACTACCGAACGGATTTTGATGAAACTTGGCATTTATTCTAGCTTACATCAGAATTCTACTAATATTATAAACGCGAAAGTTTTTGAAGGTGTATGTACTCGTAAGTTTAATTATACGCGAAAGTTTGTTGCCTTTTCACGCAAAAACTACTGAATGGATTTTGATGAAACTTCACAGTAATATGGCTCACATATCAGAAAAGACCCACAGGCTGCAATTCCTTATCCCGAGAAAATATTGTTGTCCCGGATAATTTCGACATTTTGTTTTTTCTGTAGTCCATGCGGACGGAGTCGCGGGCGTCCGCCAATATCACATCATACGTTATAAAGTTCACACGGACTAAGTATAAACCCTACACTTACACAAGCAGACAAAATAAATAACACAATGGCCATTACCGGCAAAATATCACTCGCCGTTCCAGATTTTTAATATCCCGCGAAAGTCTAAATGTGTTTCATTTGGTGTGACCAGATGGTACCGCAGGTGAAATATTGCACGTAATTTGGGGTAAATCGTACGCCGAATTTTCTTTTCACTTATCCCTTGACTCCCGCCGGGGTAATATGGTGTGTACTTACGTGTCAAACTGATGAGATTTTCTGCCTGTTTAAAATGAGATTGAATTGAGATGGGGTAATTTGAATACTTATTTAGTTGACATGAAAAAATACTTTTCAATTCTTGAAAATTTTATTGTTTTATTTAGTGTTTCGAATAACTATGGAAAAGGAAAATAAAAAGTTATCTTTTTCTTTATCTTAAAGCTTAGAATAAAGATTCGCTCCGCTCTGTAGAAGTACTCTGTCTAATCATAAATTCAGCAACAAATACTCTGCCGTACACGTCAGACACGAGCTCGAACCTCCACAGTCTAGTTGTCAACAATATGCCACGATGACTACTGTCAGTTTTATTAAATTTTAATCATATTTAGTAGTAAAATTTCTATTTGCATAGTGAAATTGTGTAAAAAAATATACTACAATGTATAAAAAAGAGACTAGAGATCACATACCATTAGTAAGTATCTCATTATTATGAAATTTCAACATAAAATTATCATGAATAATAAACGACATTCAGTGTTGCCGCCGATACAAAAATAGTTCCCCGTGGTGCAGATTTTATAGTATGTATGTGAATTTGTTATTATTATCTAAGAGTAAATGATAGGTGCGCATTAGAAATTCCAATGAAATAGAGATAAATTAGTGCCAAAGGATAATGGTAAAAAATGTATGAGTACCGATTAGTAACGATCAGACCTATATCGTTTGAAAACTCTTTTTGTGACTATCAATTGTTACTATAAGGGTGATGCTCAAAGCGTTGAAAAAAGTTATAGTTAAAAGAAATCTTAAAAAACTAGCATAAAAAAAATATTTTCCTTTTTTACTTAAAAGGCAAGTTTTTGTGAATTCATAGTCACTGAAACAAACACTGAAGCAAACGCCTTCATAGCATATTATAAGGCTTTAATAAACTAAAAATACGCGATAGATACAAGATAACAGACTGACAATAAATGTAGATGTGACACTAAGTAAAAGTCATAATTGCATGCTCCAAGGAGTATTATCTCAGTCACAAAAAGCGCTTTCCAACGATATACGTCTGGTCCTTATTGGTCGGTGGGGATATTTTGCCCATCCTCCTTTTATCTATATTAGTTAGTTTTTGCATAAACAAATAACTGAGTAACAAACATACAAAATTTCTTTGCTTGGTGCAGATTTCCTGCTCATCCAGCTATTTCTGATCGTTGGACTGCTGTAGTAGGTACAAATTAGTCGAGATGAAAATTGGTGGAAATCAGAAAAACGAAGTTATGGGATCTAATCTCGACGAGGATGCATTTTTTAATAGTTAATGTTTATGATATAATTATAAAAAGTAATATTAATTATTGTTTAATTGTCAGTAAAGTAAGGTACTCATTTTTTTCACTCTTTCGTTAATTGCCTTCCATCCATCTTCTCCAAATGACCAAACCATCGAAGCGTACCTTTCTCTGTTATTGTCACTACGAGTACGTCTTCTTTCACACCACCCAATTCCCTTAATATCATAATCAATTTTAATTTATTGCAAAATTTTAGTTGCTTTCTGCATTAGTTTTCCTTCATTCGGGTAACAGTTAAGCAGTTGGCAATACAATTCTTCACGCAAACTAGCATACTTGCAAATTGTCATTGATGATTGTCATGTCAGTCATGTCATCAACCATGATAAAATTGCCGCATTTACGGAGCTATTGTTTATTGATAGTACTCCATCTAGTCAGAGCGGAGCGAAGACCTATCATTAATCTAAGTACTTAAGTTTGGGTAATAAAATAAGCTGAATAACGGATGCACAATATCTTCCTATAAAATCATAAATAAATTGTATTACATGGAAATGTATATTCCTAACATGTTTAAAAATAAATTGGACTACTTACTATTTTATACCGGGCTTGACCAATAAACTAGTTACTAAAAATTTTATATAGCGTATGTAAAGTTTATGTTAAGTATATACATATATGAATATATGAGGGTATATGCGTACATGAGAACGGTAAAAGAGAACATATGCGTTGGAAAGTAGTAAATTTTTATCGTGAATACTTTTAACCAATGGCTGTGCGTGCATGAGTATTTATTATACTGTCAACTTTTGAATTGAATATCGTATTTACCCACCTGCGCCAGAAGGAAGGAGTTTTTCGAGTGTATGTCTGTTTGAGCTTAAACGGCAAGTCGCATTTGAGCTGAGAGATATCATTAAATTCGTCGTGAAAGTCACACTGGATGAAATCCCTTCAAACTTTATATAATTATGTTATTTTACATATTGTGGATATATAAGAATTGATGGACGGTGGGGTAAACGGGTTCTCGAATGGAGACCGCGCCACGCCTCCGGTCAGATGGACCGATGATTTAAAGAGGACGGCTGGTAGTGACTGGATGGCAAAAACGGGAGATCGAGCCATGTGGCGTACACTGGCTGAGGCCTACGTCGAGCAGTGGACTGCAATAGGCTGACGACGACATATTGTGGGGAGAAATAAGCGAATTATTATTATTATACCACTGAGAAAACGAGCGTCAGAGTTTGATATAATAACATGTATAGTACTAGCTTCATAGACAACATAAAAATTACATACTGTCGTGACTAATAATTAGTGATTAAACGAACTTACCTTAGTGAAGTTCTATCATAATTATACGATAGCACTTCGTCCGAAGAGATTAGTAATAACACAACACGTAGTTTTGCCTAGTGATAACCACTCTTGCACACTGTTAGGAGAATGTAGGTAGGAAAAGAGAAAAAAAAAATATCTTGCAGGTAGTTAACAATTTACCTCACTATTTGTTCGATCTAGTTGACTCATTTAGTTTAGAGCAACCTTTTTTGTTTATTATCATTCTATTATATCATTGGCATACTTCTATTATCAATTTTTAATGTATACCTATGGGTTGTTTTACTTTAAGGGAGGGTGGGAGTATATACTAATTTCTTCGGACGAAGTGCTATCGTATAATTATGATAGAACTTCACTAAGGTAAGTTCGTTTAATCACTAATTATACTTCGCACTTCGTCCTCAAGATTAGTAATAACACAACACGTAGATTTTGAGAGTAATGGGAAGTATTGACAATGATACGGTTATATAATCAAAATATTATGTTTAATAAACAATTAAGTTTTATAATTAAACTAAGTACATAATATTTATATAAATAACTTATTATTCCTATAATCTTAAAGATTTGCTGATAATACAATCGGAGACATCAAGCATCGGAATTATTATGATTATTAATAATCGCTCGAGCCAAAGATAAATGATTATCGTTAGTAACAACCCTATTATAAAAACGGGCAAAAGTAGATGAGTTCCGACTCCATCCTGCAGTGTTTCGAATAGTGTCTATATTAATTCCGAGCGCGCGCGCGGTGCTTGTAGCCGCATGCCGTGTGCTGTGTGCCGAGAACACTGCGGCATTCACCCCGCACGCGCTCAGTGTATCCTTCACCCAGCGACTAAGCGTCTGTCTGCCTACAGCCTTATGAGGTTTTCTGAGACTAAGAAATAAGGTGTCAGATTTTCTAAATAAGTCAGACTCGTCAAGATATACCTGTAAAGTCTGCGCAGGACAAATTGAAGGCTTTTCCTTAAAAAATGGTAGGTAAAGGACTGGTTGCTTTGTACCCGGTCGTGAAGTTTTTAAAATATCTGGAATTTTAATATTAATACAGTCGCTGGTAGTTTCAATATTTTTAACATTGATTTTAGAAATGGTTTGCAACCGGTGTGCGGTTGTAAGTGTCAAAAGTGTTATAGTCTTTTTTGTTAATTTTTCAAAATCGAGGGTCTCGTTAGGGTACCATGTGCTTAATTCGTTTAAGACACAGTTGGTATCCCAGGTAAAATTATATTTAGGTAGTGGAGGTCTTAGCCGGAATGCTCCCTTAAGAAATCTTGAAATTCTATCGTCTGCAGATGATGCAGGCCCAATAATCAATGATAATGCTGATTTGAATGAATTTAAAGATCCGTATTTATATCCGGTGTTAAACATATTAGTCAAAAAATCTATAACATTAGGGACTGAAGTTTCATAACAATTTAACGACTGATTTTTACAAAATAACCACCATTTTTAAGGCAAACGTCGTACTGTTTGATGGTGCTGTCGGATAGTGAAGCTATCATAATGTCTAACGAAGCTGCAGGCAATTTCCTTCTTGATAATGTTTCCCTGATAACACTCCTGCAACCAGGGTAAGGGAGGACTGTATTCGAGTTCTGTAATGGGATATTAAAGCATTATCAGTGGGTTTAAAAATGATTAACTCTGATACAAGAAGAGATTTGAATAAGGGAAACCAGGGTTGTGCCGGCCACATGGGTACCACCACAATACCTCTTGCTTTCTCTGTTATTATTTTTCTGAGCATTTTAAGAATCATTGAAAATGGTGGGAAGGCATAAAAAAAATTATGTGTCCAACAAACGGTGAATGAATTTATAGCGATTGCGTCGGGGTCCCTATGCCACGATATGTATTTAGGACACTTATTGTTGATTCGACTGGCAAATAGATCGATATCAGGTGGCCCAAAAACAGTAACTAAGGAACTAAATGCCCAGTCCGCCAGTTCCCATTCTATATCTGGATGTGTTTTGCGCGATTGAGCATCAGCCACAACATTATCACAAGATCTAATATAAGATGCGTAAATAAAGAGTTTTCTAGATTCACACCACTGCCAAATATTTTTAGTTATATTTGTAAGATGAGGAAACTGAATGCCCCCCATCCTATTAATATAGGCAATAGCTGTGGTGTTATCGATACGCAAGAGTATCTGACAATTATAAGCATCTTTGGCGAAGATCTTAAGAGCTATAAAGGCAGCTAAAATTTCTAAATAGTTGATATGTTGCTGTTTTTCACTATAGGACCACTGCCCGCTTGCTGTTTGATTGTTACAGCTGGCCCCCCATCCTGTCGTTGAAGCGTCTGAATAAATTTCTATGGCATATTCATCGTTTCTAATAGGATGTTTTGAATAATCAATTCTGTCAATCCACCATTGAATATCAGGTAAGATAGAATCAGGAATATTCATGTATCTGTTATAATCATTATGATCAAGTAAATTTAAATATTTACATCGTTCTAATTGCTTTGTGTAAAGCCACCCGTATTCAATAGCGGGACAGGCTGACACTAACAGTCCTACTAGTTGTGCGAATTTACGAATCTTACAACGTCTTATATTTGTAAATGTTTCTAATACAGATTTAATTTGTATACGTTTATCCCTTGTTAGACTTAAATGCATAGAATCAGAATTAATAATCATTCCCAAGAATTTACATGACATTGAAGGTATTAATATGCTTTTATCTTCATTTATGATAAATCCTAATGACACCAGTAGTTGTGTTGTTTGATTTATGTTCGTCAAACACTCTTGGTATGATTTACCTAATAACAACCAATCATCTAGATATATAGTTGACAAAAAACCTTGATCGCGTAGCATTTTTGCGACAGGTTTCATGAGTTTAGTAAATACAAAGGGAGCAGTACATAATCCGAATGGCATAACATTGAATTCATACATCTTATTATTAAACATAAATCGAAGGTACTTTTTTGATTCGTCATGAATTTTTATTAAAAAATATGCATCTTTGAGATCAAGTGTAGCCATATAACAATTTTTAGATGTTAGTTTCAGGGCTGTACGTAGGTCCTCTAACTTAAAATGATCAGTTTGTATATATTTGTTTAATTTTTTAAGATTCAATATTAACCTATATTTGCCATTCGGTTTAGGTACTAGAAATATATTTGATAAGAACTGTCCATGACAAGGAACACATTCAGAAACGGCACCAATAGTTAATAAATGATCTATAGCTTCCAAAAAAAAGAATTATTTTCGATATCTGTATGTGTCTTGGGCGAAAAATTCTGTACAATTGGCGATGAGAATTTGATTTTGTACCCAGAAACCCAAGATAGGATTATATTATCGTTTGTGATTCGTAACCATTGATCAAAATAATAACTTAAACGTCCGGCATACTTAACTGGAGTCAGTAGCGACGCCTCGGGGGCGCTGAGTGAACCGGAGGTGGCGGCGGTGGTGGTGGCGGTGGCGGTGGCGGCCCTGGTGGCATTGGGGGCTGCCATGGTGTCTTGTAGTAATAACTGGACACTGGGGCTCGTTGAGCTACAGGCTCGCGGCTCCTCTGATATGGACCCGGTTGCCTGCGCATCGGGGCCGGAGCTTTCCGGTTTAAAGATTTCGGGACTGATATGTTGTTCCTCCTGGTCGTGGGCTTAGATCCAGAGTCACCTTTAAGCTCCACGCCAGATTTAGTGACGGCTTTGGCAGATTTAATTGTGTCCGATAAATTCTCACCAAAAAGATAAGTATCGACTTTTGTGTTCGTAAGATGTTCCTTTATATCTTTCTTTATAGACGTCAATATATAATTTCTTCTAGTCGCTGAATCCGCATGTTGAATATCACAAAGAATGCGACTAAGGTCCATGAGTTTTTGAAGGGCTTCATTGTTCTTATCTTTTGAGTTAAGTTGAGTAGATATAATACTACCGACACATGATATAGCACACGCCATCTGTTTTTGTTTCGCTTCTATGCCCTTATCGCGCTTATGCGCTAACTCGGGGAGCGCTGCCTTTATTTCTAGGTTAATCTGGGGAGCACCTATATGCAAACAATTTGCAGGGATGGGATACTTTGCAAGTATATCCTTTCTAATATCCTTTATGAGGCCTTCCTTGGCAATATGCTGAAGGCGATTGGCCAGTTCTGTACGGATGTCACTGCCATATTTGACCTCAGTAGTCGGCTCCTCCCCCAAAATTTCTAAGATGTCCTCATCTAATTTTGGTGGTTCCGAGGGCTTAGCTGCGGATATTATCTCCACGGCTGGATTAATTTCAGCCTCGGTAGTATTGATTACCTTTGTGATATTCCCAACGACAGAATCTGTGATGGATTCAACGGCATTATCGAGCACAATTTCATGGTCGGATAATTCTGGTAACCAGTCGTCTGGATCCAGGATCGGGGAAGGTGATTCTAGAAAGAACACCTGTATGTTAGGATGTAGGTACGTCTCGAGACTGTAGCTACTCTAATTATCTAATATATTTTATTATATTAGTGCAAGTTAGAATTATGAAGGTATTTAAAAAAATATATAATAATTTTTATTTTTACTATAAGGAAAAAAGGGTATCTATGCAAAAAAAATAATACTTTAAGCAACTTTAAAAATTAGTTACAACTAATGTTGTTATCAGTTCCAACCGATAACACTAGATTTTATTATTTATATGTATAAGTATAACTCAAATGTATACATTTCTGGTAAACTAAAACTAGTAAAAAAGTTATCATAATTTTGTAGTATCGGTTCCAACCAATACACTTTAAATGCTGTACAATGGCATTTATCTTGACAAGTAATTGTACGATAAAAAAAAAATAAGGAGTACAAACCTGGTTTTTGTACACAACTGCGGATTTTAATTTCTTGATCCACTGAACTATTAGAATCCGAACTACTGTCACTGCGTATTTTACGTTTTAACTTTTTTACTTTCCGCATTAATATTGCTAAATCCTCTTTTACGTTTTTACTACGTTTTCTTTTAGGCATTTCAACGGAAAAAATAAAACTTTACTAGAGTTTTAGATGTGACTTGAGCGGTTAAGCACTAAATTGCGAATGAGTCAACTAGATCGAACAAATAGTGAGGTAAATTGTTAACTACCTGCAAGATATTTTTTTTTTTTCTCTTTTCCTACCTACATTCTCCTAACAGTGTGCAAGAGTGGTTATCACTAGGCAAAACTACGTGTTGTGTTATTACTAATCTTGAGGACGAAGTGCGAAGTATAATACATCTATCGTAAAGCACAGCCCACACTTCGTTTACGCCGTGAATATTTTTAATGGAGCTATGTAATATGTAAGTGATGTGTGGAGGTATCGACTGAAACGGACATAGATGGTATACGTAATTTGACTGGAAAGACTAGTGTTGGTGTCTATTGCCTACGCTTTCACACATGCATAAAACATTACAGCCATTATGTAGCTCATGTAGCTTTTATGTAGTACGTGTAGTGGGCTGTAGAAATAGAACAAATTGTTACCTAGTTTCTGACAGCGCTTTGGTAGAATCTATTTCATGTATGTAATTTCGCAACTAACATTATTTAATATGCTGTTACAGGTACCATTCATACAACGGAAAAAAATTAGCCTCCATAATACTGAGTTTTCCTATAGTTTATCTGAAGGATAATGTTTAAGCTGTCTCTATCTTGATCAAGTTTGAGAGAGAGACAACATCAAATTTATCCTTCAGATAGGTTTTTTGACAATTGGAAAAATCGGACAAAAAGTGGACAGATTTTTATCTGTTTATTTTCATAGAATTCCGCTTAACCTCTTCTGTTACACCCTGTAGAATGTATAACTTGCATTATTATTTTACTGCCCCGCCGTAGTATTCAAAGTTATGAAAGCCGGAAGCTAGAAACTGTTTAGTTAGTAGTGGATAATTAAATTATATTGTTAGCGTGAACAATGAGCTCGCAAACAATTCATTCATTCGGTCAATCGAAATGTTTAATGCAAAATTTGCAATAATTGTGGGTATTGCAAGTTTCAGATCACGAGATAACACGTCAAAGCATGAAGACTTTTTAGTACGTATATAAGCTTTGGTATGACGGGATATTTTGGATTCCTAAGATATAGCCTTCATGTAGCCTTGGAACTTGGAAGAAATATTTTACGGGAAATTTTAAATTTTAGAAATATTTTTATTTTACGGGATAGAGGGCATGGTTGCGTACGTAGGTACCTGTATACAGCATATTATTATGACGCTACCGCTACTCTAGCAAACAAAAGAGTTTGGGAGATTCCATCCCAATTTTATTAAAATGAAAATTACACAGCAGTATTTACTTCTTGTGTTGAGGAAATGTTTTATTATCGCTTACCCTAGTTGGTTAACTTGTGAATATGGGGTGAGTAGGTACTTTGTACACTTCTAACGTGACTTTGACATGAATGTATATTTTGTCACGTTGTACCATTTTTGAAAATAAAATGTATTCAAAATCCTAAAGTCCTTCTGTTGAAAATAAGAAATATTCCACACGGCAGCCGCAACACAATTTTTGTTTTAACGAGTTCAAACCTCATCTCTCCATCACTCATAAAACAATTTTATGTTGTTTTATTGTTTTCTTAATTCGCGTTTTTATTCTCTTCACATATTTTTGGTTTCTTAAAATTAGTTTTCGCAGTTTTTGGGCTCGTAAAATATTGTTTAAAAATTTTATCATATTTTGAAAGTAAGCCAAAAATAATATGGATTTCTACAATCGGTATGAAGGAAACATGAAATGATTAGTATCTGAATTACACTTTTACCACAAAATTTACTAAAATCCTGGTATAGATCCTGTGCGATGGGGGGGTTTTACTAGAATATAAGTATCAGCTGCATCTCTTTCCGTGCAAGGAATCCCGGCATTCTCTCAAGCAAAAAGCTAGCAACTTGTCTCTGATGGTTTAGTAATACCTACATCTGTTTCCGCCCCCTTATTACCTAATTAGCAAACGCAAAGCGATAGCAAACATTTTATAAAAATCGCTGATTGCTTGCCAAATTCGTATTACGTAAAATGAATTTCAAAGGAACTTTGACATTTCAAGGCGAATATTGTACAATTTTCGCTATCGCTTTGCTTCGGCTTTGCTATTGCAAATTAGGTAATCAGGGGGCCGCTATGCTAACCGTAACTGTGACTACCCCATTTTGGGAAGACAGTATGTATGTATGTATGTTTATTAAAGTTTAGCTCACAATAAAACAATAAAAGCCGTAAAAGAGAGAATACATAAAAAGGATGGAGAATAAAAAAGGAAAAAATGGATGATTATTTTATCTTGCAACATAGCAAAAGCAATAAATAAGCATTGAATAAAAATAACACTTAGAACAGTATGGTCATGACTTGATAACAAATGTACGTATGGTGCCAAAAGTAATGGATGGCCAACTATACAAAGCCAAATGAAGAACAATCTTTTCTCGTTTTTATATGACCCAGCAAAGTCATAAAAGTTTATCTTTTATAATTCAAATTGTATAATGGCAGAAGTTTGTACATTTTTCGTGCTTATTCATTGCTCTTCAAGATAACAGGGTTAGTTACTGTAAATGTCTACGTAAATCTTGATAGAGTTAATAAGAACTAACCTTTTGGGGTAACTAACTATAATAAGGTATCTAACATAATAGACATCTATTAAAATTGGTTTAGTTAACTTACGATTTTACTTTGTTTTCATTATTATATGAAATGATTTTACGAGAAGTTTGAAAAGTTAATTTTGACTGGTTTAATTACTGTTTCGATGGCAGCGCTGCCAAGGATTATTGAAAATAAATAAAGTACTGCGAAAATAGCGATTGCGTTACCGTTAAAGTTTACAAAATAAGTAAGAACATTATGTGTTAACTCAATTAGTTTACTCGTATATCCAAATATGTATATAAAAATATGATTCGCTTTTCAATAAAAAAATTGTTCTATTTACCTGTTTTATCTATGTAAGTGTACGCATTATTCCTTTACATGGTGTTACTCTTTTAATGGCGAATTAATCGAGGTGATTTTCTGCTAAGTAAAGTCGAAGTTTACAAGGTAACATGAAATACGTATTATATGGATCAGAAGGTTTTGGACTTGTTAATAAGTCATTTAAATTCAGATAACAAAGTCATAATAATATAGTATATATTCAATCATGCGAAAATATAATCTCAAACTCACATTACTTTAAGTGCTTTTAACGCCAGTGGAGCTTAGAAATTTGTAAATGGACGAAGTTTATACGTATGAACGTATTTAATAAATTATTGGTGTTACTCATTATTTTATATTTTTTTTAAAATAAAACTTTTACGATGTATAGAAGTTATTGATTGCAAAAAAATGCTTTGGACTGGTTTAAATACTTGTCGATTCCCACTTTGGCATAATTTTACCCAATCCGTTAGTTATTATTTCCTTGCTGTAAAATAACTTACAATGTGTTATGTGATCGCGATCTTGGATTCAATCGAAAGATGAAATAGAAGTAAAAAATAGTTGTTGCAACAGACGTATGTGTTAAAGAAACTTTAGAAAATAAATGTTACATTTCTTAGTGTCGCTATTCTATTTAAATCGTATACAGATCAACAAATCCTTGTGCAATGTGATATAAAAATGATCAAGATTCAAAAAAAAATGTGTGGACATTTTCTATTCTGTTGTTACTTCTTGTAGATCTTTAAGTTTTTTGTAATTATGATGTTACCATCCAAACAGATTTATCTAACTACAAGTAAAAAATAACATTGTTGAACATGATACTAACATCGAATTTTTTTTTTTAAACTAAGCATTAATTTTATCTAGACTTAACCATTTTTCAATTCTTACCTAAAATATATATAATCTACCATATACTACCTATGGTATTTAAAAACGAAGCTTAACCTTAGTGCCTCTTCACACGTTCCGATTACCGGCTAGCCGGTGTCGAGTACCTTAGCGTTACTCTACACATACATACACACGGCTGTGTTCCTCTAAATAGGGTACCCAGAATTGCAGGATGGCGAAGGAGAAGCCACAGAAACGTTTGGCATATCGAGGTCAGATGTTAAAAATCAGTGTCAAGTCGCTAACTCATCACTTGAGAGAACGCCCCTGCTTTAGTCGACGCCATGTACAGAAGAAGATGCAGTATGTGTTCTAGTATAGCCCCTAGCTACCGGTTAAACCGAGCAGGTACATACCATCGGTTACCCGGCAGTGGTGAGATGGCAACCGGGTCGTATGTAAAGGCACTAAGCCTCTACAAAAATCCGGTTCAAGTTAAAAATAGAGCTCTATTTTTCTTGGGAAATTGTTCGGTTGTAAATCACTCTCGCTTTCTGGTCCTACTTTTATGAGTAGGTGCAGGAATAACATGAAATAAATTGGTTTGTAATACCGGGGTTCAGATTTTATGTAGGTTTTCCAGCCTGAATGACTAAATATTGTGCATAAAATAGACTTTAAATTAAATAAACTCTAAGTTATTCACAAACGTATCATAATAACAACCAAATAAAAATACTTTTCAATTAAATATTTTATTCAATTAATACATAAATAAAAAAAAACTCAGCCCGTATCAGAGAAAACCCCACCCATCGCAATTTTCATCTAATAATTAGCAAGATCATATCATAATACTTGCTAATAAACTAAGTAAGCTAAGCGACAGACAAACAAAATAGTCAACTCCAATTTATAAAGGATCTGTATTAAACATATCTCGTTTATATCCAGCCTTTCATGCGAAAATAAACGCCCATACACTTCGACCCTACAATCTTGATCCTTGCTCAAAGGGCCTTCATCAAGCTCGAATGTGTAATTAAACTGGCAACACTGAAACACCTTTAATGTGGTTATTTCTTTAATTATAACGCGTCGCCCGGCTTACCTGAAACAAGCATGGCTGAATACTTCGGCCGGAGTGGAGTAATAATAATAGTTAGGGATAATCTTGTAAATGGACGAAGTTTATACAGGGTATGACACTTTAGAACAGTATTTAATTAAATGATTGGACTCGGATTTTGTAAAGTTGCGTTTGGCGACGTGGCTCTTTTGATTTTTTTACAATACACAATTTTTTACATACATTTTTTTAAGGCAAAACTCAGTTGCATAAAACTGGCTTTGGCATAAAACTCTATTATAATATATCGTGTAAATACACAGGTACATAATTTGTACTATGTATAGATAGAGCAATAATCGTTCCTACGTGAGGCAATGTTAATAACAATCAGTATTGATTGCAGTCGAAATTGTCATGCAAATAGCACATGTGAAGCACTTAGGCTGCGATATCACGAGTTCAGAGGTAGCAGTTAGGTATATTGTTCGTGGCTAACATATTTGATTATTTGTATAGACTTATTATTACACCTAGAATGTATGCCTATACTAGAATATATTTATAAAATTATTAATAAAGAAAATGGAAAAAATTCTTGACCCGAGTGTTCGATTCCCACTCGGGTGAAGAATTTTTTCCATTTTCTTTATTAATAATTTTATAATATATAATATCTTGACTAAGATAAATTTATAAAAACACTTCTCCGTTAATATAATCCGTTAGTATATATTTAGGTACATCTCCTACCGTGCATGTCGTAAGAGTCCGATTAAGGAACTAGGACATTCTCTCAGGCGATAAGCTAGCAACCTGTCATTTATCATTTACATCTATCCCCACCCAATTATGTTAAACGTGGCTGTGTGATCTTCTATATGATCTAACAGTTCTGGGAACACAATCGTGTGTATATAAAAATTCTAGTATTCGGAAAACATATTCAATCAAAGGTCATCGATCTGATTCCAAAAAACTTATATTTATAGTATCGCTCACATAGTGGCATGTTGCATAAATTATTATTTATTGTGAAATGTCGGTTACAAAATATTACAGTACAGTGCAATTGCCTATACACGGTACACGCATAACGTTATAAAATAAGTACAATAAAACGACCTAAAATGAGAAGAAGACGTCTAGGAGCCTATACCTATTTATTCATAGTTATAGTGTGCGTCCTTTATTTGTTTTTACGATCGGGTTTAAAATCAACATCAGATCAAATCGAATATAATATTTTACAATGGACAGTCGCAGATAGTTATCCTTTTAATGATATGGGCACGGGACAAAGAAGATTTTTGGAAAATAAATGTAAATATACGAACTGTTACATCACCCATTTCTTAAAGTGCGGGTGGCAGTCATGAGGCGCAATCTTTTTACAATAGCAAATGGATACGTCAGTTCCACGCTATTATTTTCACTTTACCAGAAGTATTCGGTTTGTCAAAATTGGAACTACCCCAGTTTCGTTACGATCATCAAAAATATGTCTTCGCAAGTACAGAGTCAGCCAGTGATTATCCTGTGTGCAATGAGAGATTTGATGGATATTTTAATTGGACATGGACGTATAAATTAGATTCCGATCTAATATTGGGCGCTTTTGTAATACGAGATTCAAATCATAGTATCGTTGGTCCAAAACAGGTTATGCATTGGAAGAAAATGGAGGAGATGGACATAGTGAGCAATGAAGTAAGGGACGTCATTCAAGGAAAAACTAAAGCAGCCGTTTGGTTTGTGAATGACTGTCGAGCAAAAAAAAATAACATTCCGTATGCAAAACTTCTTCAAATACAACTGAGAAAACAAAGTTACGATCTGGATGTTTACGGCGCTTGTGGGGAAATAATGTGCGATATGCCAAATGGGTGTGAGAAGAAAATCGAAACAGATTATTATTTTTACTTGTATTACGAAAATTCATTTACTGAAGATTATGTAACTGAAGATTTATTACTTGCATTAGATAATACTGCCATACCTATAGTATATGGAGGGGCTAATTATTCAAGGTAATTACATGAAATGTTATAACTTTGTGATCGCAGGTGTGTTGAAAAACGTTGTATTAAACACGTAGATTGTTTACATTTTGCAGTCATCATACCTCATAAATGCTTTTCAGATTCATGCCCGATGGTGCGTATTTAGATGCTTATGAACTTGGTCTCAAGAGGTTAGCAGCAAAGATGGTCGAACTGATCAACGACCCTGATGAGTACATCCAGTACTTTAGGTGGAAAGGCCACTACAGCTACCACCGCACAAACACGGTGGGAGATACTAACGTTTACTGTCAAATGTGCGAGTTGTTGAATACGAAAGAATCTTACAGGACACACTCACAATACGACAATTTCAGTGACTGGTGGGGTTCTTCTCATTGTTCGGTTTGGAACCTTACTGAAAGTTGATGTAACATATTTTTGAAAGTATTATTGTATCACTTATTAGCTTTATTTTAGCAGACTGTCTAGGTCAAGCTAAACTTAGAATTTTAGGGCGACTTTTAAATAACTGTTGAGTATAGTCATGGTTTTAACAATATTCAATCTCAATTTTTATATTATATACCACTATGCTTGATAGTCTCTATGAGTCTACTATTTAAGGCTCCTTTTCCAGTTTTTTTTCTCTATAACTTTTTTTAGTTTTTTTTTATACTAAATTATGTGAGTACTTATACAGGATGTAACAGAAAGGGTATGTTAAGCAAAAGCTATGTAAATAGCTAGTGGGCTATTTCTCTCTCTAGTTCTCTATAGTTATAGAGAACCTATTTCCAAAATTTTAGACTTAAAATACCATGTTTATTTTTCAAGGTTGTATGAACATTCCTGATTTATTTAGGAATTCTTCATACTATGTTCAAAAATAAAGATGTTATTTCGAGTCTGCAATTTTGAGGGTAGGTTCCTTTTAGTTGGCTATTTACGTATCTTTTCGCATTAACATACCCTTTTTGTTACACCCTGTATAAGTCATTGAAATGTCAAAAAAAAAACTGTGTTTAGAAAAGTACCAATATACTGTATGAACTATTTAATTGTGCTTATACTAACACATCGTATTTTAGAAAGACTACTTTCAAAGAATTTCAACGAGAGACCTTCCGCACAAAAAGTAAATTATCGGAAACTTTGTCCGGACGAGCGTCTACGGGAAACTTTTTAAAACTGGAAAAAAAATCTCTCGTCGGGCGAACAGAATAAAACTTGAAAAACAGGTAGTAAATTTCCTAAAGACATTTTCTTTAAGGATATTTTTGAAGGCGTTCTTTGTCTTCGGCCGTCTACTATACTTCCTGACTTGACTTGAGGCCGAGCTAGAAAAAGGAGATCAAGACTTGCCTTTACAATATTAACTTAATAGGTAGTTGGTGACTAGATGGATGACACAATATTTTTTAAATGTCTCGCAAATTGAAATCAATGATGGTGGCGTACTTTATATAAATAATTAAATATTCACACACTTCACAACACGTTAACTTAGTCCCACACTAATCCCTGAGGTCTTGTGGCGTGGGTACTAAGTAACGGTATATAAATACATAGATAAGTATAGAAACATCCATGACTCGGAAACAAACATCAATATTCATCATATCAACGTTTGCACCTACCGGGATTCGAACCCAGGACCTATGGCGTCGCAGGCAGGGTCACTACCTACTACACCAATCGGCCGTCAATATGTTTTGAATTCCGCTGTTTGAGCAATAAAAGAAATAGTTAATACACAAAGCACTAAAAGAAATAGTTTGTTTGATAAGGAGCATGTATATTTAGGTTTTCGTTAAGGTTTTCGTGCAATGGTATTATGTAGAGTATGATATAAAATATGCGGCAACAATGCAGCTACTTCATGTAATAGGTAATTTTCTTAATTACCCGTTTTGTTTCATACAAGAAAATATTTTAAATAATTAATTAGCAGATTAATTTGTGATATTAAAACCCTGTATAAATACCTTACCCACATGTCATCATCATCATCAGCCTATTGCAGTCCATTGCTGGACGTAGGCCTTCCCTAGGGCACGCCACAAGACTGCCGTGGGAGGTATTTGCCCATAGTCACCACGCTGGGCAGGCGGGTTGGTGACCGCAGTTTGTATTTTGGACTATGTTGTTAACACCGGAGGCGCTGCTACCCACCTCCCGGAAACCCTTAATCGCGCTCGTATGATACCCACGGGCAGACATGGGGTGGTACGAATTCTACTCTGCCGGCACCACGCGGCAAGTACCCACATGTATTTTATTCTAATTATTTCCTTTTAAACAAAATACATCAAGTAAATTTAATACTGATATAAGTACGTAATACTAATAAACTAACTCAATTATGTAAAGTGAGTTGTAAAATGTATTCTCTAAAGATACTCTACATAAAATTAATAGAAATGTTCATCCAGGAAGACGAAGATGTAAGTATAGGTATAAAAATAATTATTACAAAGAATCATATTTGTAGGTAAGTGCCTAGCCACCCTAATCCTATACCAACCCGTTCTAAGATGTAGGTACAATTTATAGGAACAATTCCTCAATCACGAACTCAGATGTGTCGATTAAAAACGCGTCCGTTCTCAATTCTACGCTAGATTGACAATTTCTAAAGTTCCACACGTCTTTCCAACACTTTGCGAGGTCGCTAGTGTGTATCTAGAATGTAAGGTTTAGTATAGAAATTGCTGTTGTTTCACCTTTACGAATGACAGATAACTTTGGCAATGGAGTAATACCTTAATTTCCAGGTCACTTGTCCAGATTGGAGTTACTTTCCTGTGTTAGGTCAGCGGTGATTAGCAGAGCGTCCACAGCTTATGCATTTACGTGATAATCAATATTGCACTACGATTGTTAAATTACACCTTGAACTAATCAATGACCTTACTATTTGCCTAACACTACCGGCGACGTCGGCTAAGTAACTTGACTTAATATCTGATACAACTGTTACTCCCTTATATGATTGTTGTGTGCTGTAATATGATTGCTAACAAATTAACCGGTGGCATGTGGCATGGCTACCTAATATTTTAACAGTTCACCAATATTGTGGGTCTGACTAGCGGCTGCCCACGACTTCGTCCGCGTGAGGGAACATTGCACCGGTGCGAAGCCGAGGCGAGTTGTTGTATAGCCTTCATCGATAAATGCGCTATTTACCTCTGAAAGATTTTTCAAATCGAACCAGTAGTTCCTGAGAATAGCGCGTTCAAATAAACTCTTAAGCGTTATTATATAAATAACATACCTAACTTTATTACTTAGGTACATCACCCTCATTCTCACCTCAGCCGACAAGAGTTATCTTTTGGTCAACCTTTAAATACTCCCGTAGCTCATAAATCATTGTTTTTGTTAACCGACCAATATCCTTTGCTGTCTATTGGCATTTTTTATAGTATACGATATTAACGCGAGATAAAAGTAAACTTTAAAAATAAGTAAAGTCATAATCAATGACTAAATCATTTCTCCTCTACAGGTGACTCGCTAAGGTCTAGATAGATATCTAGAAAAGCTTAGAATTAGATATTTAAACCACAATGAAGAAATGACCATAATGCCGGACCATAAGGCCGTGGGCGGCCGCTAGTAAATCATAAAAAGTATCAGTGGGATGAGTTGACCGATTCAAAACATTCAATAGGTCAAGTCGAGCGACCTGAGTTGACTAAAGAGCCCTCACCGACATTGATCGTGTCGAAGTCGTGGGTGCTAATAAATGCTGCTTTGGGCAAAAACACACATCCATCTAGTCTTTAGCGAAATCGCTTCTAGCGACAGAGGTCATCAATCACTCTGGGGTCAGTCGCATCTCCTGAATAATATGGACCACAATCTGTCGCCACTGTACCTAATAGACGTAGAGCCAAGTTTTTATGTAGTCTAGCAATGGCGCTAGTGTATACGTGATTTAGTGGTGAATAAAATTGCGTATGAATTTTGACGTGGCAGTTTTAGTTCTTGTTTTGAACGCGTATATTCCTTGCTGTATGAACACATGATAGGGTTGCTGTAGTTCAAAAGATTGAAAGCTTGTGTTATAGATGTCGTCAATTTGTTTATTCAGGTTTTATTACTCGTAATAGCTTCCAACCAGCCGTTTTATCACGATGAAGTAATTCTACGCATAAGGAGTAAGTATATAAATATTAGGTACGTACTTTATTTAATTGCAGCTTAAGTAACTTTGGACATACAAATACATAGGTGGATGCACAGAGAAAATCCTTTCCAGGATGTTGCTTTTAGTATATATTTTAAGTTTTGGCAATTATTCATTCAGAAGTAACCAATATCTGTCCCAAATAAATTGCCTGGCTTTCCTTGATAAAGAAGAATTTATGGATACATATATCGATTCCTTCTTATTATAAATATAGAAGAAATTAAATTGTCAAAATCAATTTCAAATCATGACAAAATAAAAATATTACTTTATTTTCAGTTTTCTATTTCAAAAATCTAATATTTACATAGTGTGTGTCTAGTGATGTAGACCATGTTTATTACAAATAAAAACATAAACCTAACATGTACCTATATTCATAAACCCCAATAATTCATAATGATAAGTGTAACAACTTCAATGCACAAACAGCCGGTATAATTTCTCATAAAAAAAACTGTAAACCCCCTCATCTTCACCAAACTCTTCGATCTGTACCGACTCCGAAGATAATTCAAAGCATGTAAACGTAGAGTAGTCACATGTAAGAACCGAGGGAATAAAGATTATGAAATCAATAGTATGATACTTTTTTGAATCAGGTAAGATTTATTTATTTAAAATATGAAAACTATCCAGCACAGCGGACTTCTGCCTTGCCTGTGTGTTATTCTGATGAGTAATCTAATTTATGTAACTACTATATTTCATCAAAATCCGTTGGATTGTCCTATGCTAATGCAGGGCTTTACTAGAACATGTCAGCTGCATCTCCTTCCGTGCTCGAGCATTCTCTCAGCTAGCTATTTCTCAGAAAAATATTATTTGTAGTATTTTCTCTCACTGCAAATTTTTTAAATTTATACTAAAATGGCGACCCCTATAATTAAGAGCAAATATTACGCTATAATATGCTCTTATTTATTTGTATTTGATTTTCAGATTTAGAAATTGTAATATTTTTCCAATGTCCGACCCATCTAAAAGTTCTGCTATAGTGAATATAGTACGTAATTTCCCGAATCTCTTTAAAAAAGCCAATTTGATAGGAGTCATTTTGTGTGGTATTATAATTTCTTCAATATTACTAGTAAGTCAACAAGGAACCGACAACAATGGGCCATTCCTTTTTAATGGAATATTGGGACGTAAGTTTACTTTCTCAGTTTCTATAACTCAAATTTTCCTCGTGCAGAGGAAGCAATGTCTATATACACAGAATATACGCGAGGTACCGTATGATTTAGTAGTAATCATGGCAAATACTTTTAGAAATCACATTGTTTCATAGTTAGCTAGTATCAAACACTTTAAGAGATTTTCCATCCCATCTATTCGAAAATGACGACTTGGTGGTGTTTTCTATAAGAAATTTTTTGCGGGCAGTAATAATGAGTTTTTAATCCTCATTATAAATGCGCCGCAATTATCTTTGCCGCGCACTTTTTGAATTTGGAACATCTTAGTGTTTAGCGCCAAAGAAATCGAACGCAAATATTGTTTGAATAAAGACTGGCTGGTACGACGGGCCATAGTCGCGCCGCCGCGCCGGCTGATTAAAAAAGAAATAAATAAAATTAAAAACGCGCGTAAAAAGGTTCGTCCTTACCCCACAGCCCGCGTTTTCGTAAATTTTTACGGATTGTTAGAAATTCATGGCTTTGTTTTGAAAAATAAGTTCTTGAAGTGACAGTGAAATCATAGAATTAAGTCAAATAAAATATGAGGCGCCTTTTATTTCCTCATAGTGGGTGATGAAAAGTAGAGTGTATCACTCGGGCGCAAAATATATTTTTGGCTCGGGCGACGTACTTTGAATCCCTCGCTACGTTCAGGATTCTAATAAATTATTCTATTCAGATTCTACTCTAGAATCCCTCACTTCGCTCTGGATACAAAAAAGTACCCTCGCCGTAAAAATATTATTTTGCTCCCTTATGATACAATCTACTATTCTTAATCGTCTCTAGTATCTAAATATCAACAACAATATTTTTCAGAAACATCCAAGAAAAAGGGCGAATCTCATAAAACATCATCGTTATCTGATGACAAACCAACACATGATGCGAAGGATACCCAAGTTGTTGCACCTCCTAAAAGGCCTACAAGAGTTTTATGGACTCCACGAACTCCAACATTCACGGGGCCTCCACGAGGCCAAAGACCCCAACGGTTTCAAGGATATCCTCGTGGTAAATTTCAAGGGGCACCTCGTATGTTTGGTGCTCCTCGAGTTTTAGGTGCCCCACGAGTTCAAGGCGCTACAAGAGTGAGGTCTCCAGAAAAACTATCTGCCGGTCAGCCATTCGAACCACAAAATGGTATAGTTCTTTCAGAAGAAATTATCGATATAATTATTACTGTTGAAGCTAGTCCCGAAAATATGGTGGATATAGTGGAACCTAAAGTATCAGGTACAGGTAGCCTAAAAGAAAATATCGCTGGTACACATACTACCAATAATGCTACAGGTGGTACAGTAAGTCCTGAAAAACTTTTAAATGATGACATTGTAGATGTTGAAGTTAGCCCCAAAAATGCAGTGGTTGCAGTAGAACATAAAATGTCAGACACTGGTAGTCTGAAAGACATTATCGCTGGTGAACAGACTTCCAATAATGCTACAGGTGATACAGTAACTCCTGGAAAACCTTTAAAAGATGCAGTTAGCTCTGAAAAAAATTTTGAGAGTACACCTAGTCCCAATAATTATACAGGTAGTACAGTTAGTCCTGAAAAACGTTTGGACGGCAAAGGTAGTCCCAAAACAAGTATAAATGGTCCACTCAGTCCCAATAATATTACAGGTACAGTTAGTCCCGAAAAAAGTATGGATGACATGTTAAATCCCACCAAAAGTTTCGATGGCTCTGTTACTCCCAATATAAATTTAGACGGTATAGTTAGCCCAATCAAAACCGAGAATCCGACAGTTATTAACCCTAAAAAATATATGGGTGGAATAGGCATGGATATATTTAGTCCAAAGATGAGAACAGTGTATCCCGGGACTCGTAAGTCTTTGAATAAAAAAAAAATGATAGGACTACGTTTGTCAAATTGTGTATTACAAAATACAAAACCCTCCTGTGGTACACATGTATCGTTACGAGTAAAAGGTACTAAGAAACCCGGATACTTTTTCTTAGGAGATGATAAATTACCGCTGCCTTTATCCTTATTCAAAAGAGGAACCGAAACCGCGGGAATTTTTTTTACAAATAATATACTAAATAAGAAAGTTAAAAAATCACTTCAATCATTAAAAAATAATGTAGCATCAAAACGACAACATGATTCTGATAATAACAAAAATATCCAAATACCAAAAAATAATAATGATAAATTTTCTACGGATATTGAAACACAGCCATCTAGTAAAATTAAAGACCAATTAACAAAGAAACTAAAAGATTTATCATCTAACAACTTTAAAGACCGAATAACTAAGAAAATTAAGGAAATATCTTCTAATAACATTAAAGATCAATTACCTAAAACAACAAACGCTCAACCAAAAGACTACCCAAAAACGGAAACGCAAAATCCTTCATCTACCAGCTTTAAAGACCAATTGCTTAAGAAAATTAAAAATGTATCATCTAGCAGTTTCAAAGATCAATCAGATAAGAAAAAAAGAGATAATAATTCACAAGATCGACTTGAAAACAACAAATGTAAATTGGAATGCAAGTTACGTGAAGTTCCTCTGAAGAAAAGCATTGACAACGTACAAAAAGATGTAAAAGATGTTAAGAAAAGTATACATGATTTTAAAGAAGATATTGATAAGGTTATGACAGTTGGGAAAAACATTGATACACTTCAAAAGGAAATGAAAAAGGTTACTAAAATTGAAAAAGATATGGTAAATTTTAAAAAAGAAATTGAAAATGTAAAAGATTTTAAAAATACTATAAAAATTGTGAAATCGGTTGAAAAAGATTTAAAAAGTATGAAAAAGAAAATGGACGCTTTTGAAAAAATATCATCATCTAAAGGTTCGACAAAGTCGAAAAAAACAGTAACTAAGTTATCATCATCAACATCAATATTATCATCCTCAAAGGGTCCAAATGAAAGACATAAAAAGGCAGAACACGTGAAGATTGGAGAAACGAATGAAGTTCCAGATGGTAAGGTTATTTGTTTATGATTTAGAGTGGCGTCTGCTTATGCACTTCCTGTATATTGTGCTCATGCGATATTGATCTGGTTAAATCACTTTAGCCGTGATTACTCTATTCTTTCTATACTTATTTATAATAAAATTGTTACGGATCGATTTCTGTACATGGCAAATATATATTATTTCCTGAAATAGCAAGAGAAAATTTAGAATGCTCTGCTTTTTATTAATAACTACAATTTGCTTCAGTTTCTTGTTACACAAATAGAGAAAGAAGTCGAGAAAATGTCGGTAATGCGGATGAAGATATAAAAAAAGAAAGTAATATTGTTAATACGAGTGCAGGTGGCTTTATGAATAAAATTAAAGAAAAAATACAATCAATAGATAAAATACAACCTATGAAGAAATACCCATTGTATAAAAAATCTCCACAGAAACCATCTCTCACAAAGTTTAGTGATACCAAACATAAAAAACCAGAACACGTGAATATTAAAGAACCTTTTAAAATACCGAAAAGTAAGTAACATAATTTATTATTCAAATTAATTTTTTAAATATGTTACAATATATATCTGTCTACCTCCTGGTTAATTTATTTTCAGTTTCACTACTCGCAAAGAAAGGAGGAGGCAAAGATAACGACAGTAAAATAGAGGAAGACATTCAAAAAGACATTGAAATTGTTAGAACTAGTGAAAACAGTCTCAGTAGAATAAAATCAGCTGAAAAAATCATTGAAAAAATGAAAGAAAAAATAGAATCGATCGATAAAATGCCAAAAGTTGATGGAAAAATACCACATAAAAAACTGCCACCTTTCAAAAAATTAAGCTTTACAAAACTCAAAAAACCGAATACAGAGAGGAACCAAAGTAAAAGAAATTCTAAGGGTAATGAATATTGTTTTATTTAAAAAAAATTCTATTGGTGATGTTTATTTATTCACTTTATCTCACACACTATTATATCACAGATACGTATACCTAAGAAAATAATATGGAATTCAACTAACTATGTAACTCATAAATTTTATTTTAATTGGAATATTGCTTCGTTATTTTGTCATTTCAGTAGGTAACATTGAGGAAGATATTCAAAAAGATATTAAAATTGTTAGTACCAGCGAAAATAGTCTCAGTAGAATAAAATCAGCTGAAAAAATTATTGACAAAATGAAAGAGAAGATAGAATCAATCGACAAGCCAGCGAAATTTGAGAAAAAGCACCCAAAAGTAACTGCTCAGAATCCTCCCTCTCTCACAAAGTTAAGTTTTACGAAATATGTGAACAACAAACATGTAAATATCGGAGCAGCTGAAGAAATCCCAAAAGGTAAAAAATCTAAATATTAAAGACATTATTTTCAAAATAATCACTTATTTTTTTGTTTTGAAATCTTAAATACTTCTTAACAATTTCAAGCCCTAAAAGAAAAAGGTTTAATATTCTGCTTTTATTTCCATGTTACCTGAAAAAAGCAGATATAAATAAAGATGTTCATGAAATAGATAGTGACTTAAAAAAAGAAATAGAAATAGTAAGTACGAGTGAAAACAGTCTAAGCAGAATCAAATCGGCCGAAAAGATTTTAGATAAAATGAAAGAAAAGATAGAATCAATAGACAAACCACCAGTTGGAAAAAAAATCCCAAAAGTAACTGCGAAGAAGCCAGAACATGTTTATATGAAAATAGCTAAAGAAAACCCTAAAGGTAATTAATTTGTAAAATTATGATATCATTGCTACCTTCATAGTATTTTTCATACGAGTCGTACAACTTGCCTGTTGAGCTAGTTTTGACCAGATCTCTCTCTAGCTGGAATCTCTTTAATTTTGTCAGAGAAAGTCCGTTGTCCGCTTCCTTTAGTAACAATAATTATTATAATCATTCATCTATATTTTTTCTTATTATTTACATTTTGAAATACATACCTATATACCTATTATCAAATAAAAGATTATACATGTAAAAAATTAAAAATATAGTACCGCGCCTACAGCGGGACCTAGGTCCAAGGAACCTCCTCATGATGCGTGCCATGTCGAGGAGACCTGCCTTCTGTATCTGGCCCTTGACCCAACTGCCTATCGAGAGCCTCCCTAGGTGTTGGTCGAGAATCTTAGCTATTAGGCCGTTGACTGAGACAACTATTGAGATAATGATTGTCGAGTCCACATCCCACATGGCAGTGTCCTAAGAGAAAAAGGTTTAATATGCTGCTTTTATTTCCATGTTACCTGAAAAAAGCAGATATAAATAAAGATGTTCATGAAATAGACATTGATTTAATAAAAGAGATAGAAATAGTAAGTACCAGTGAAAACAGTCTAAGCAGAATCAAATCGGCCGAAAAGATTTTAGATAAAATGAAAGAAAAGATAGAATCAATAGACCAACCACCAGTTGGAAAAAAAATGCCGAAAGTAACTGCGAAGAAGCCAGAACATGTGAATACGAAAAAAGTTAAAGAAAACCCTAAAGGTAATTGATTTGTAAAATTACCTATAATATCATTGCTACCTTCATAGTATTTTTCATACGAGTACTTACATACTTGCCTGTTGAGGGTTTTGACCAGATCTCTCTCTGGCTGGAATCTACAATTTTGTCAGAGAAAGTCCATTGACAGCTTCTTTTAGTAACAATAATTGTTATCATTCATCTTTATGTTTTCTTATTATTTACATTTTTAAATACATACATATATACCTATTATCAAATAAAAGTATACACATGTAAAAAATTAAAAATATAGTACCGCGCCTGCAGCGGGACCTAAGTCCAAGGAACCTCCTCATGATACATGCCATGTCGAGGAAACCTGCCTTCTGTATCTGGCCCTTGACCCAACTGCCTATCGAGAGCCTCCCTAGGTGTTGGTCGAGACTCTTAGCTATTAGGTCGTTGACTGAGACAACTATTGAGATAATGATTGTCGAGTCCATATCCCACATGGCAGTGTCCTAAGAGAAAAAGGTTTAATATTCTGCTTTTATTTCCATGTTACCTGAAAAAAGCAGATATAAATAAAGATGTTCATGAAATAGATATTGATTTAAAAAAAGAGATAGAAATAGTAAGTATGAGTGAAAACAGTCTAAGCAGAATCAAATCGGCCGAAAAGATTTTAGATAAAATGAAAGAAAAGATAGAATCAATAGACAAACCACCAGTTGGAAAAGAAATCCCGAAAGTAACTGCGAAGAAGCCAGAACATGTGAATACAAAAAAAGTTAAAGAAAACCCTAAAGGTAATTAATTTGTAAAATTATAATATCATTGCTACCTTCATAGTATCTTTCATACATACTTGCCTGTTGAGGGTTTTGACCAGATCTCTCTCTAGCTGGAATCTCTTTAATTTTGTCAGAGAAAGTCCGGTGATAGCTTCCAGTCGTCGTCGTCGTCAGCCTATTGCAGTCCACTGCTGGACGTAGGCCTCCCCCAGTATACGCCACATGGCTCGATCTCCCGTTTTTGCCATCTAGTCACTACCAGCCGTCCTCTTTAAGTCATCAGTCCATCTGGCCGGAGGGCGCCCAACGCTACGCTTGCCGGGGCGCGGTCTCCATTCGAGAACCCGTTTACTGCACCGGCCATCGGTTTTACGACAGATGTGGCCGGCCCACTGCCTCTTCAGTCTGCTACATTTCGAGACTATGTCTGTCACTTTGGTCTTCTGCCGGATAATCTCGTTTCGGACTTTGTCCATAAGCGAGATTCCGAGCATTGACCTTTCCATAGCTCTCTGAGTGACATGCAATCGGTGAGCCAACACCACCGTCAGGTTCCACGTCTCGGCTCCGTAAGTCATGGCTGGTAGAACGCACTGATCGAACACCTTAGTTTTGAGGCATTGTGGCAAGGATGACTCAAAGATATGACGCAACTTCCCAAACGCTACCTAGCCAAGCTGCACTCTTCTGGTGATTTCTCCCTCGAAGTTGTCTTTACCCAACTGCAATATTTGCCCAAGGTATACCTACATACTTCTGAACAACTTCTAGGGCTACACCTTCGACTTCCATTAGTAACTAATAATTTATATCTTCTAATATATAAAATTCTCGTGTCACGGTGCTAGAAGTTAAACTCCTCCGAAACGGCTCGACCGATTTTCGTAAATCTTAGCATGCATATCGGTTAGGGTGGAGAATCGGACAACATCTATTTTTTATCCCCCTAAATGTTAAGGGTGGTCCACCCCTAAATTAATTTTTTTACAAAATTTTTTGTTTTTATTTTTTTATGATACAGCATACAAAAATACATACAACCATGAATTTTCACACCTCTAGGATCAACCCCTTTTACATGGCAAAACAACGTTTGCCGGGTCAGCTAGTAATAATATAATATTATCATTCATCTATATTTTTCTAATTATTAACATTTTTAAATACATACCTATATACCTATTATCAAATAAAAGTATATACATGTAAAAAATTAAAAATATAGTACCGCGCCTGCAGCGGGACCTAGGTCCAAGGAACCTCCTCATGATGCGTGCCATGTCGAAGAGTACTGCCTTCTGTATCTAGCACTTGACCCAACTGCCTAACGAGAGCCTCCCTAGGTGTTCGTCGAGACTCTTAGTTAATAGGCCGTTGACTGAGACAACTATTGAGATAATGATTGTCGAGTCCAGATCCCACATGGCGGTGACCTTGTGAGCCAGGTCCAAATATTTTGTTAGTTTGGTTTTTTCGGCTGTTACGAGGTTCTCGTCATACAGTATGGTGACATCGATAAGCACTACCCGGCGCGCTGCCCGATCTGTCAGGTTTGATAGCTACAATGGTCATTTCGGTGATTATAGAACGGTCCCAGTAGAGCGTGGCGTGACCATTCTCGAGAACTAGCTGTGCACAATATTTCCGAGGACACATATGATCTTTTTTTACACATTTAGATTATAAAATTATGAATAAAGAAAATAGAAAAAATTCTTCACCCGACTGGGAATCGAACCCACGACCGCTGCAAACCGTGCCAGCCGCTATAAACACTAAGCCACCGGGTCAATTACTATTACATTTAGATTAGATTAGATTCATTTATTGCATGTCACAGGTTATATAGGTTACATTTAGCATGCCACGACCCCCACACTTCTGCGGAATATACATGCAGTCTCATCATAGATGCACGTGGGTTATACATTCGGTTTGCCGTCAGGAGCGTGCGGACCCTTCTGTCCAGGGAGTCTATTATTATTATAATTACCCCAAAAAAAATATGTGCTACTAAAAAATCTTATTTCAGATTCACGACCTGTAAAAAGAGAAGGTAGTAGAGAAATAGAGGATGATATTAAAAAAGAAATTGAAGTTGTAAGTACTAGCGAAAACAGCTTAAGCAGGATTAAATCAGCTGAAAAAATCATAGATAAAATGAAAGAGAAAATAGAATCAATAGATAAAATGTCACCGATACATGGGAATAAACTCCCTGAAATAACTGCAATAAAACCACCATATTCTACAAACTTAAGTTTTAATAAACATATAAAACCTGAACATATAAGCATTAAAGAAACCAAAGACATTTCAAAAGGTAAACTGATAATGTTTATTATTTCTCTATTTGTTATTTTAGTGCCTCTGTCTATGTAGAAGTTAGGAAGGTCACCAAACACAAAAATAATCGTTTACTCTATTGACAATTGATTCGTAATATCAGTAAGAATGAATGAATGCTGCTTTTCAACTTTTTAACCTATTACCTAGTTTAATACTTTACTTTCTTATTTCAGTTCCACGTTCCGGAAAAAGAGAGCATAATAAAGGAATAATCGATAACATAGATAAAAACATTATGGATGAAATTGAAAATATTAATACTAGTGAAAATAGTTTAAGCCGAATCAAATCCGCTGAAAAAATTATAGATAAAATAAAAGAAAAAATAGAATCCATCGATAAGTTGCCATCAATTCCCGAAAATAAACAACCCAACGTAACTGTTAAACCGCCATCATTAACAAATTTAAGTCATAACAAACATAAAAAAGCAGAACACGTGAACATCAGAGATCATAAAGAAATTGCTGAAGGTAAATTTATGTAATAAGAACTTTTTGTTACTCTTTTTGAAATATATTATGTATATAGCTAATATTCGTAAATATCTAATATTCTGCCTAATTATTGCTTCAGTTTCAAACCATATGAAGAAAGAAGGAATTAAAGAAGATGTTAACAAAATAGATGAAGACATTAAAAAGGAAATTGATATTATGATGAAAAGTGATAATAGCCTTAGTAGACTTAAATCCGCTGAAAAAATTTTGGATAAAATTTTAAATAAAATAGAAATATTTGATAAATTTCCAACACCAATCGAAATATCGCATAAAAAACCTATCAAAAAACCAACACCATTAACAAGTTCTAGCTATACTAAACATAAAAAGGCAAATCAAGTGGAGGTAGAGAAAAATAAAGAAGATACCTTATTTACAGGTAAATCTCTTTCAAATCGCTTTGAATATGATAAATGCAAAAAGGAATGTGAGCTACGTGTAGCTCCTCTCAAGAAGAATATTGACATAATTAAAAGGGATATCGAGGAACAAATGAAAAGCATAAAAATCGATAAAGGTAAAGTAATTTATTATATTTAAAATAATTTCATTAAATCTATGATATATTACAGATTGTGTTATGTTCTGTGTGCAATTTTAGATTAAGAAAATTCTGTACCTATAGTATTTATTGATTATGCTAAGATATTTCTATCTACCATGATTATACTCGTAAATATATTTATGCTAGTTATATAAAATTGTCATCGCACTTATCTTTGAAATAAAAAATAGTATCTACGATGTTATTAAAATTAATTAAAAAAATAAGTTACACAAAAACATGTTTCTTTTAGAAAACCATATTAAACTTAGCTATTTACAAAACAATAAGATACTACATTGTTTCAGTTCCAAGTCTTACAGGTAAAGAGAAAATGAAAGGAAAAGGCGCTAAGTTAGAGAAGGATATTAAAAATGAAAATGGGATGGGTAAACAAAAGGAAAGTAGTCTGAGTAGAATAAAATCTGTTGAAAAAGTTATAGATAAAATGAAAGAAAAAATGGGTACGCCCGAAAAATTGCCACCCTTTTTTGGAAAAAATGTCCCCTTAAAAACAACTCAGAAACCACCGTCTATCACAAAGTTAGGTGACCCCAAACATAAAAAACTAGAACACGTGAAGTTAGAAGACACTAAACAACTCCGTAAGGGTATATTTTTTAATTTCTTACCTTTTCCTATCATAAGTTACTAAATTACAATTTAACTATGACCATACGGATTGAGCCCCGATAAAAAATATTTTTATTGGATTCGTTAGTTATGGACATTTCAATGTGAAGTATTTATATAATATCTGTTATTGTAAGTAATCGTAATATTACTAATTAGTCATTTTGAAGTTTATTGTTTATTTAATATGGTTTTAGGTCCAAGAAGCCCTGAAAAGCCGCCATCAGTTATTAAGTTTGGAGAAACCAAACAGAAAAAAACAGAACATGTAAAATTACAATTTAATAAGCCACCACCTACAATACACAAAGGTAACGTAGTATAAAATTTTTATTATCGTATTTAATACTTTATGCTTTTCAACAAGATATGTATTGGGTAGATAATTTGGTTTCAGTTTTAAAAAGTTCAGTAAATAAAGAAAGCCACGATAAACTAAAAGAAGACATAATGAAAGAAATTGAACAAGTTAAAATGACCAATAATAGCTTGAGTAGAATTAAATCTGCTGAGAGATTACTAGATAAATTAAAAGAGAAGATAGAATCAGCTGATAAAATGCCACTCCCAGGTGAAATAAAAAACAATAATAAAACTCCTGGCAAACCACCATCTGCCATTAAGTTGGGTAATTCTAAATCTAGTAAAACAGAACACGTCAAGTTACAAGAAATTAAACCATCACCAATAAAACGTAAAGGTAAAGCAGTGTATTTATATAATGTACTATGTTAAAAAATATCAGGTCGAATCTTTGGAATAATAATATATAATACACTAGAGATCCGCCCCGGCTTTGCATGGGTGAAATGACCTTTCACGTAGGCGGCCGCTATAGAAAAGTGTTGTCTACTTAGGCAATTTTTAAATTTTTTCTCTATTATAACCATTTTTGTACTTCAAGGAATATTCTAAAAAAATAATTAGTGAAATCGGTTCAGCTGTTCTCGAGATTTGCGCTTAGAAACATATTCATCGATTCATTTTTATATTATAGAAGATATACGAAAGAATATATGCTGTGCAATCTCAGATTTCTGTTCAGTCTGTTTTCTACCTTTCTAATGATTTTAGTTTCGAAGAGTTCGGTGAAAAAAGATGCGGCTAAAGATGTTGATAAAATAGAACAAGACATAAAAATAGAAATGGAGAATGTTATAAAAAGTGATAATAGTCTTAGCAGAGTTAAATCCGTTGAAAAAATTATAGACAAGATGAAGGAAAAGATACAGTCTATCGATAAAATGTCAATGTCTAGTGGTAGTAAAAAGCATCCCAAGAAGGCAACGGAGAAACACCCAATATCACCAAAACATATTATTAAAGTAGAAGAAAAGAAAGGTTCGTCAATAAATCATACATACGTGAGATGAAAATATAGTTTGAATTGTGATATATGCCGTAAGCATTCGATAAGAAGGGATTTTCAAAATTCTAACCCTAAAGGGAAATTCGCGAAATTCCGACGGGAAAGGGAAAAATAAAATAAATACGCGGATAAAGTCATGGGCGTCTACTAATATAGTAATAAATATGGATATAAGACTTTTATGAAACCCTAAAGAGTATTTTTGTCACGTGTATCTACTAAGTATATCAATTATTTTTCAGTTCCAAGTTCTGTGAAGATAGAACATAAACCAAATACAAAAATGGCTAAGTTGGATAATGAGATTAAACACGAAATTGAAAACGTAATTAATAAAGAAAATAGCCTAAGCAGAATAAAATCTGCTGAAAAACTTTTAGATAAACTAAAGGAGAAAATGGAATCAATCGATAAATTTCCTGTACCTGATGAGATAAAACGTCTAAAAGCTACTGGAAAACCGCCTTCTGCAATAAACTTTAATGATAAAACCCACAAGAAGCCAGAAAACTTGAAATTGGATGAAAGTAGTCGTAAAGGTAAGTAATATTTTAATAATTATGTTATGAGTAATAGGCTCTCCACTAAAATACTAACTCAGTTTACGACGTCTTTTTTGACCTCTGATATTATTTTAAATTAAAACTGTCGTGGTAACGTCACTAGCATTTCATGGATTAAAACGGGTCTGATTAAAACATTAAAAAAAATATTTCAGTTTCAAAAAGTTCTATGAAAAAACCGAAAATGAAAGAAACTACAGTTAAATTAGATGATGAAATTAATCGTGAAATTGATAAAGTTGTAAAGAACGAAAACAGCCTGACCAGACTTAAATCGGCTGAGAAAATACTAGATAAAATGAAAACGAAGATGGAATCAGGTAATGTGCCGGCTATTGAAAAAAAGAAATAGAGGAACTAAATAGAAAATAACAGAAGAAAACTCGTGAACTTTCGCGTGATCGTAGCAGTTTATTAAAACATTCTGTAAATAAAGAACATAGTACCTAGTAAAATTGTTTTAATCTTTGCGCCGACCCCATAAATAATGGAATAAGGGCAGGAAGATGATGTGTGTCTCACTAATTCGCTATGATTTATTCCAACATTTATATATTTTATGTAACCCACAAAAGAGTCGTGAGGAGGAGGCTTAATAATAACAAGGTGGTTGCAGGTTGCAGTACAATACTCATCGTATCACCAATTAGAACCTCTCATATTTTCCTCGGTTGTCACTGGCACTTCGTCTACTTAAAATCTACAAACTGTTCTCGGATTACACCGACACTCATCTTTCTACGTTCAGTGGCGTAGCTAGGTACCCAACTAACAATAGTTGGTTGTATAGAAGACCATAGAGCGTTTCGGGCTTACTAATCGGAATTCTATAATTAGCCAAAGAAGGTAGTACGTCCATAGAAAGTGGCGCATTTATTTCTCCAATTTGCTCTAAATTGTACCCATTTAAGTATGTATGACAATTTTGGCCTATATAGTAGACATTACCAAAAATTTTTGGAGTTTTTGAGTCCCATAATTGAAAAGTGAAAAAATCATAATAGATGCGCGAGCGTAGCGAGCCCCAAATTTTTTCTCGTATTTACCACATAACTCAAGTAAGTTGTCTATTACTTTTTGAAAATTTAAGATCTGCCCAGGAATTTGCGGTAAGGATTCGTGGGCCCCTGAGCTTGTAGGCCCTCGGTGCACTGCCCCACCTAGCCCCTACGTAGCTACGCCACTGTCTACATTACGATTGATTGTTCGAAACTCAAATCTGCAAAGGTTAGATCTAATATTGAATTAATAAGATAGATAATTTCAATTTCTCTGCTGTGTGGATCATGATCTAAAGTTAAAAAATTCCATGCAATAACAACCAGTTATCGTAAATGGATGATTTGGATATTCATGAGCCCTTTTATTTCAAATGCTTTAATACAATAGGCATGTGTTTATTACAATGCTTTGACTATGGATATAATTTGTATGTATGAGAACCGTGGATGCTTATGCGAGGATTATGCGCATGATTCTTTATGCTATTTCCTCAGGCTCTGATGGTGAGACGCCGGAGACGCCACCAAGGGTATCGGTTGTCCATAGAGGAGAATATGGTTGTCTGTATCAATGTCAAACTTTGATGTCAAATCTTATGAAATAGATAAATCAAAGATAAATTTTCAAAAATGTATTCTGTATATTGACTTTATGTAACACATCTTGTGTATTTGATTTGAAAATGGATTTTCTATAAATTTTACTTATTTATCTATAAGTTTTGATACGAATGGTAATAATATTCATTCTAAAATAACCTCTGTAAAAAACCAAACTTCTTAAATACAAATGTGTTAAAAATGTACTTATATTCAAGAATAACTTTATGATGATGAAAGCACACAACAAATACCTTAGTAACGGACGTAATGAATGAAACAAACACAAATAATGGTTTCAATGTCAATGAAAATAAAGAGGTACACAACAGAGAAATTGCTTCAGAATTCACACCGCATTAGAAGAAGAGAAACTATTATGTAAATATTATTAGAGCAAACTGGGCAATATCAAATCATTATCTGACTTTTTCAAGGTATGCATAACTATTTTACTACCGCTGGAATAGGTTTTTTATATCTGCTAGCTTACATCATAGCTTGAAGCTTTATATTTTTGCCTGTTTACTTATGCTGATACAGGGCTATATTAAAGAATACCTACAATAGTTGCATTCTCTTCTAAGACTAAGGAAGTCAGGGGTATTCTTTCATGCGATGAGCTAGCAACTGGTCAGATATCTTTTATATCTGACCCAGCTATGCTAAACATGGCTGTAGGATGTTATCTGGCTGTTACATATTGAGAAAGTAATACGTTTTAGACGCTTGCGACAGCTAGTGGTATATTAAACTACAGTCGGTTCCACGAAGTTAACTCGTGGAACGAACTAAGGAAATAAAGGATATTTATCAATAATAGTTATTAATTACCTTTTTTTCAGGCGAGAGTTTCTCAATTTTTTTAACCAATGTCCAATAGGCAACCGGCTCAGTGTAGTTCTACTGTACACAAGATACTGTGCTTCGTCGAAAGATGTGCCAGAGAAACCTGTATGCCTATGGTTTTAATGTGCGGTGTATTTGTTTCTGGCCTAGTTTTCATACTCCATAGCGCGGTCCGCTCAAGATCTCAATATCAACGTGAGTGTCCACCAGTCATTAATATCGAAATTACATTACATGATCGATTAAATCTATATGCTACTTTTCACATTTTCGTGGCAAAGATAAAAAGTGTGCGAGTAGAGGTTTAAGAATCTTTTTTGTCAGATTCAAGAATAAAATCCAACTTTTGTGAGTCATCGTTACTGCTTAGGTACCAACAGTATTTTTTTATAAACCGTGCGAGGTAAAATACATAACGTTTTAATATTGTTAAAAAATTTATGCAAATTATTTCTAACATAATTTTTTTTACCGATTTCCAGGAGTGCCGGCCAAAGCTTGCACTTTAACTGGTGGCCGTATTGATAATCCCCTTGATTGTGGGAAACCAAGTCGAAACCAACCCCAAGAATGCAAAAAACTTACTTGTACAAAACGTCCGGAACCAATGGACTGTAATCTGTCATGTGCTATTCGTGAAGCTCCTCTGAAGAAATCGATCCAAAAAGTTCAGAGGGACGTTGAAGATGTGATACGAGACATAGATGATTTTAGAGATGATTTTGATGACGTAATGAGAGTTGGTAAAAATATGCACACTATTGAGAAAAAATTTCATAAAGTCGATAAAATAGAAAAAGATATCGAGAATTTTAAAAATGAATTCGAGTACGTCAAAAATATCGAAAAGAGTCTTAACAAAGTAAAAACCGTAGAGAAAGATATGAGAAGAATTAAAAGAAAAGTAGAATCTTTAAGTAGGTCATCATCTAGATCATCAAGAAAGAAAAATAAAAATAAGAAGAAGAAAAAGAAAAAGAAGGGATCATCAGAATCTGAGTCAGAATCTGAATCAGAATCTAATAAGAAGAAAAAAGACAAAACTAAAGAAAAAGAACCTAAAGGCAAAGGTAAATCATCAAGTTCAGGTAAAAAGAGATCCAGATCACCTATGGAAGAAATAGCGCCAAGATTGTCATTAAGTTCTGAAAAGGCCAAATCTTTAAATAAACCGAAAAGTAAAATACAACTTTAAGATTACATTGAATTTCATCATTTTGCTAACATTGCCAAATCTGCATGTAATTCTAAAAACAAAGAAATTAGCGAAGGTATTAAATTCAATTCACGTACAATACTTATTTATCAAGCTGATGAACAAGTATAGAAATTAAGAGAGAATCGTCTTGAGTGATGCCGGTTAGTTATTTTATTCTAGTAACTTATGCTATTCTAGATTCTTTAAAAAATATAAATCTTTTTTACAATACTTGTATACAACAGTGAAGTAAAAATATACAAGAAAAATGAAATCAAAAATACCTATCTTAAGTGTTTTATTCAATATCTTTTTCCGATGCCTACAAGTAGTTATTTTTATCGTGATGTTATTTTATCAATCTAGTTCAGTGGTTCCCAAAGTGGTCCAGGTGGACCCCCAGGGGTCCACAGGAGACTCGATAGGGGTCTACGTTGACGTGAAAGTGTTGGTTTACAATGAATTCGTATGTGGTGTAGGCCTAGAAATTAGTAAATTAGTAAACCACTAATTAACATGAAACTCTAAAACCCAACACATTACTTACACAGAATTAACTACCCTCTACTAAGTATTAAAAAATATATAAATAATTACCCACCATTATTTATATTTCAAATAAATATATATTATTTGTGCACACAAACCAAATAGTATTGGGTGAATTAGTTGAATTTAAATGAAAAAATTCAAAAATTCACCAAAATATTGATAAATTAGTAAAGGATAACAAGGATGTATGCAACAACAATGTTTGAACTTCCGAATTGTAACGCCTAATACAATTTCATTTATTATTTATTTAATAAAAGAAGAAGTCCAAAATATTGGCTGTTAGATAAACCGTAGTTGATTGAAATAATTAAAAATAATATTTGTCCAAAGACAGGACTAAAGCTAAAGTCATTTGTAAACTCTATGCAAAAAACGCAAAAATTGACAAAAATGTCAAGTACTCCAAAAATACATAAAATCTCCTGAGATAAAATCTGTGCACAAAAATAAATATTGAAAAATTACTGTAAAGGCTAGAAAATGATCTCGTAAAAGATCCGAAAAATCACAAAGTATAAAGAATGATTAAGAAGAGATAAACATCATCCAACCACAATGAGTAAGAAACGAATATATCCGGGCACTGTAGGTTGGTACCTATAGCAGAGAGACAATAATTCTTGTAAGAATGTAATCTGTGAATGTGGAAGGAAACCTTAGATTTTAAGTTATAAAAATATCAATTTATTCAAACTTTCACAGTTATAACCTTTGTAATTTAGATTGGTAGTGAAGTAGTTACAATATTCCCAAATACCTGACTACATACTTATATAAAAAATTAAGCATGGAGCAGTGCCCAATGGTTTAAAGTAACATTATTAGTAATATTTTCAGGAAAGTCTACAAAAATCACCATACCCATTAAGGGCCGGCCCTTAATAATCAAGAACCAGAAGGCCATCAAAGGCGTAGGCAGCAACATTATTTGGTCAACGTACGATATGATAACTAAGAACTACTACGCATTCATCAGCATTGTCATGATGATCATCTTAGGGTTCCTCATCCCCGATATCGCGCATAAAATCCAAGCGACTAAAGAGGTTAAGAATATGAAGAAAGTTATCGAAATGATGTCGGTGTGTACAATCAAGTAGTTATATTTTTTTCATTCTATGGCCACTTAATTGTCATTTAAATTAAACGATACAGCTCTTATTTACGTATAAGTAGCTAGTCGGCGAGAAATATATCTACATGAACATTCAAATTCGATGCCTAATTATAGTAACAGTTTCAATTGATTAATCATAACTTGATCGTATCAGTTTTGAAACACAGAGAAAATAGATTATTTATTGAAAAAATAGAACACTACCTAATATGTATCTTGTTGTAAGGCTTAGTTATGTTGACTATTAGTTTAAAAAAAATATTAAACCCAGTTATTGGGAAATTTAAAATAAGTCTTTCATTTAAGGATGAGGTAACACGTGCCGAAGTCGCTTGTCTCACAGCCGCGACTGATGTATGCCATCTTAGCAACTTATACCTCGACGATACAACGGAAACTGTTAGTATTAGGTCATTTGAAAGGTTTTTATCTACTTATTTTAGCTAGTACCTATAGATTAATATAACTTAATATTAATATCCTTTGAGCATTGATTGACGACGTCCTTTATTTATGGTTATAGTCAGACGATTATAGTGGAAGCTAGAATGAATACATACACAATAAATGCATAGATTTGTTAATTTTATGATAAAATCCAAGGCACATTGATCGAAAAAATCTTGCCTCAAATGTTTCGCACATTGTTTTTGCTTTTATACAATTCCAAAAGAGGATAATATGCTTCTTTTGCCAAATAGCTTATTAAACAAGTTCAATAGCTTCTATGAATCATGGAGTATTAAAGGTTTCCGTGGCAGTATCTAATATTTCTATATTATCCAACTTAGTCCAACCATATGCGGGACTTCTCAGTCGGAACCAGTGAACCATTGCAAAGAACGCGGTCAGAACCTGTGCACATCGAGAAAAAAATCGGTCTCTTTCGCCGACTTCTCCACCCAGCCCCAAACGCCTCAAACAAGGTACACACCAAAATTTTAAATATACATTCTTTTTTAATTTATACTATTCAAGGTACTAAAATTTTAAATAAGTTTTAATTTAAAGCTAGAATCTAAATAGGACTTAGTAAATGGAACAGGCATTCGTGCTTCCCCTGGTTGGTTGTTAAGAACGAATAGACTAGTGAATCGAGATTGCAGTGTTCCACAAACTAAACTCTATTATGCTTATGATCGTATTATAGAAAAATATTAATCACAAATTACATCCTTTACTACTGATAAAAATATCTATGCAAAAGTTCGTGAGGATGGATGTGTGTGTGTTTATATAAGTGTATGTTTGTTACTCTTTCACACAAAAAATACTGGACTTTTGATGAAACTTGCCAGGTATATAGCTTATACATTCAACAGAATAACACAAGCTATAATGTTCACACGGACGAAACCGTGGGCGGCTGTAAGTAGATAGTATATCTAGTGTAGATAGTATAATTATATATTATAAATATAGGAATTGTTGTTTATTCTTTTGTTGCAGGAGGTAGCAATTATGTCGTACGTCTATACACATTCCTTCGACAAAAACGCAAACGACGATGACGACCTAGATATATTTACTCTGAATGATACGAAAGCTCTCTCTTGAAAACGAGTATATTAATGGTAAAATAATCGGTATTTTTTATTTCATTGTCGTTCCGATCCTCAAAACCGCTACTTGAGATTAGGTATGTAACGCTCGAGTTCTTTAATTACTGTCTGTTCGAAATAATAAATTATGCATCCCAAAATTTTCTGTTTCCCTGACTTCTGCTCTGCACGATTTTTTTTTCTTGGATTTCCTTTCTTTCTTCTGCTCTCACGCTGGTCTTCTAGTTCCCTAGTTCTCCATAAAGTTCTTACCTTCTTTTCTTGACGTCTGGTGGTCATCTGTCTTTGAACGGTCTATTGTCTGTCTGTTTTAGTCAAATGACATAAACATGAAAATTAAATTAAATTGATATAAAATTGCAAAAAAAAATGTATTTCAATGATGAAATAATGTAAAAAAATATATTAAAATGCCCGCGGATAAATCTCTAACGTCGTATTGTTTTCAATCTTTGGTCATTTTGGGAATGCTAGGTCTACTGGGCCATACCGGTGTAAACTTCTGGGAGAAGATGGTGATAAAAAACGAACTCACTGGACTGAAAACTAATTTACAATCTTTAAAGGTATGTAATATTTATCCTGTGCTGATACGGGGCTTCACATCACCTGCATTAAGCTATGCATGCCGCAAGAATTTACTAGGCACTCAGGCATTCTCTCAGGCGATGAGCTAGCAACTTGTCACATTTAGGGGGCAGCCTCCAAAGCTAAAAGTGGCTGTGCAATTTCGTTTTTGATCCTGCAGCTAGCTAGCCCATTTCGGGAACACAGCCGTGTGCTATACCGTGTGTATATTATGTATATAAAGATCATAGGTAGGTTCTTAAAATCATAATGGTGTAGCGAACACATTTTAACTTCAGATCCGAGTAAAAGGGCTCATTTCAATATGCAATAAACAGAACTTATGGATACTATTTCGTTTTTCATTTTATAATAAGATGTACCTGTATATCTACCTGTTACATTTTGATAAGTTTTGTATAAACTTTCAGGAAAATTTACACCACATTGGTAACGCATACGATTGTCTTTACAATGAATTAACAACAGTAGCCACACAAAAGAAAATTGCTATGATAAAACCCAAAACTTTCCAACAAGAACCTGGAACGGACTACGCAAATAAATTTACTTTCAATGAACATACTTACAGAAGATATATTGATAAAGATGATATACGTATGCCAATTAAATATAAAATCAATAGTGACCAGCAGAGAGAGGCACAAATTCCAAACCAACGCAAAGGAATTCTTGTTGCAAGAAATGCTACGACAATTACAAGAAAGTCTGCTAAATCTACTGGAGTTGGGTCTGATGAATCAAATACCTCGGATAAAAGGGATCAAGCTCATAGAGAAAAGTATATAAGACAAACGTATAATGTTCATAAAATGGACGATGCTTATAACAGTGGTGTAGATCCATACTGTCGCTACCATTATTGTAAGTTTTAATATTTTCAAGAAAACTTAAGTATACTCAATTTTATTTAACTTTATCGAAAGGGAAAATAAATATTTCAAATTACCGGTTTTTTATTTGTTTTCTGTATATCTCCAAACATAATATACATTAGCATTAGTCTATTCACTGTTTATTAGTTTTTATGGTCTCCGCGTAGCTGGTGGTTCGTCTAAACTGGCGAGGGATTGGCTAAAAACGGTTGTTTCACTTGCTGTTGTTGGTATACTTGGTACCGAATCGAAACTCTCGAGTCGTCGCAGTGCTGGGCCATCTGTACGTGCCTTGTTAATACCAGCATGGTCACCATATGCGAGATGTAACTGCCCCAAGGAATCTGGCCCCATTGCTAATGATTTTAGGTGATAAATTTCATTTCTATTGTTATTAAAGTCGATAATACTATCAGTATCATTGAGAGTAGTTGCCATTTTTTCTATAGTGTGTATCTCTCCCACGATCCTTGGAAGCGCCCTTGAAATGTTAGCTAATTTTTGTTCTAAGGTTTGGTAGTTTTCTTTTAAAACAGATAAATTCGTCTGAAAACAAATTATAACCAATCTAAATAATGTTACCTAAATTCATGTAAAACACAATCATTATTTAAACTTATCTCACTAATCGTGCTATTCCTACAACACAACCTTTAGCAATTTCTCTATATAAGATTTAAGCTTAAATATAAAGGTCCTTCCTTGTATAAAGGTCATTCCGTGCATGTCGTAAGAGTCGACTTAGGAAGTTAGATGCGTTCTCTCAGGCGATGAACTAGAAACTTGTCACTGATCTTAAACCGTGACTGTAGGATCTCCGCGATCCTGCAATTATGCCTATCCTATTTTTGGGAACAGCGGTAGTACCTATATGTATGTATAAAGGTCCTTACTGTGAGATCTTCAATGTTTTTCGAGAGATTGTACAAGTTGACTTTATTGCATCTTCGGCAATGATATTCCATAGACAGATACATTATTGAGAATAGGCACGCCAATAGGAACACAGTATGAAAGAATATGGCCCAGGACCACCGACTTTGTTGTGCTATTATTAAGGCTTCACACTCCTGATTTCGAAGATACTTACGACATTTCTTTTTATGGTATTGTTCCATTTTTATAATATTTTCGATAATTAACATCACTTTTTGCCGATAAGTTAGAGGTTCATGACTACGAATTTTATTTAGAATTCAATCCCAAAGGTTAAAAAATAACAAGAGTTTCGACCAAAGTTTCGATACCTATTCTGTGCATGATTCTGTGCAAAGAATATACTTACTCTCTAACGAGAGATTCTGTGCCCAGATTTGATATGTCAAAGTTGACATATTTATTATGTTTAATTTTTTAAAGTTCCTATACAAACAAGTGGCACCACATGCCGCCTTGTGGTAGTGATTTGATACCAAACCCTCAGATGAATGATACCAAACCCTTTGCTTTTGCTTTTACGTAATCAGGGGGCCGATATACATTACCTGAGACATTACCATCCAAAGTGCTGTGCCGTTATTATTCTCATGCTCAGATGAATGCTATACATTCTCATGTCTTCCTTTGTCCATGGCCTGCAACAAAGACTTTCAATAAAAGACTTCTTACGATATTTATACTAAAGTGCTATCTCTCGGTAAGTTTACTAACTATGAAGTTATGAATCACCTGTGGCGGCGGCCTATGCCACCCGACACAAGATTCCATTTCATACACAAAATACTGTTGCGTTCCACAGATGGCGCTGCATGTCACATGAAATAAAAAATTGGCATGATAATACGTCTTAACTCTTTAATCATAAGCGTAATATTATTTAATCTTAAGCTTTTGACGAACTAAGAGGTTACGATACCTACTTCAATTCGACAAAACTTAAAGTTAATAATTTACCAAAATAAAATTAAATTCAATAGTTGGTTTATATGTGTGTACTAATTAACATTATTTTGTATTGAGTTTAAGTTTTACTAAGTATGTTAACCTTAATTTAAGTTTAAGGACTGTACCTACCTGCACCTTTTTCATAGACAGATTACATTTAATTGCAAGTAATTCAAACGGTCTTTTCTTGTATGCAATTTGTGCGGTAAACAATCTACAAGAAACGTGTTCGTTGAAATCTTTTTGACCCTCCAAAATCCCTTCCTTCCTTCACTACCTTCCTCCAGTATTTTACCGCCATCCGTCTAGACAAAAGACAGAGAGATCATCAGTCCGTCTCCCTTCCTCTCATTGTATTCCAAACTTGGTTTTCCTTTTACATTTCGTGCCCGTAGTGTTGTAAAATTATCCATAAAGTTTGTTATCGATATTTTTTATAATCAATCACTCTTTGTTATAAAAATATTTATAGTATGTTTATTGATGTTGCATAGATAAACAGGTGTTTATTGGTCGTCAACGTTCCCGAAAACTACGGAATCTCCTCATCATCACAATAATTTTTCTCCACGGAAGCATACCTGGGAACTGTCTAGTTCCCAAGATATTAGGATCCAAAGTTGAGTAAATAGACTGCGTTTTTCTGCATAAATGCACATTGACGCGCGTAGCAAGATTTTTTCACGAGAATAAATTAATATCTGTCTATGAAAAAACTAGCATAAACACTGGACACCATGAATTTCACCTGATGAATGTGAATTTCACAATTTTTATATATATATTTATATTTAGATCGTTTCCCGGCATACGAAATTCATACGAAACTCGGTCGCACACAGGTCATACATACATAATTATCCTCTATATTACTCCTTCCGTGGGTCTTACACGTTCGTTCGTGGCCTTAAATTACCTACTATGTTATAATAGATGAACACACAGATTCCATGTGTTTCTAGAAATGGTTGACATAGAAATATTACGTAATATAAGCATATAAAAACACAACGAGCAACAAGTATGAATGACTCTTAAGTTAATCGATGTCGATAAACTTCAATTCCCTTCACTAAAGTCGTGTACCCAGCGTCGCTCGTCGTCGTTGCATGATGTCATTCTACACACACTCACACATAACCACGGTCGCCGCTCGACCCGCAGTGTACCTACGTTCGCTGTTTACATTGCTCGAAGCAAGCGACCCATCGCGACCCGTATCTGTGATTTTATTTAATTTATTACTAAATTAGTTCCTTAATAGTTAAAAAAACATGGCCAACAACCGTGCAGCTAAATCCGGATTCGCAGCTGAGGCTCAAAGAAAGGTAAGCTCTCTTTTTTCAACTTCAAAAGTTTTGCCGGCTCGTGGTCTAGGCGTGTGTGAGGCTCGCTCGCACAGCCTCGTTAGAAAATGTAGCCATTTAAGTTGGCTGGGCTAAATGGATATTGAGTTATCGATTCGGGGATGCTGGGCACAACTGGGTTACAAGGACCCAGCCCTGACCTAGATAATGTTTGCGACATCTCATAATAATTCTAGGGCGCCAGATGTTTTACATTATCAATGTAGGTAATTGAGAGACGAGTGCCGGCTGCCGAGTCACCTTTATGAAGATTTAGGGTCAATGCATATCAAGTGTCTTATAAGAATGTTGGGTTAGATTTGAAATTCATATATTTGCTGTGTAAGAAAAGAATGTGCTAGAATCTCATACTTAGTTATTCTAATCGAAAACTTAATACTTGTTTGAATTTCGCCGGCAACTCAATAAGCATATAGGGTATCTTTGAGCATATTATTTAGTTTGTCACCTAATGTGTCTAATACAGATTAATTCATCGTTAGATATACATATAAAAGAAACATCTATACATAATCGGGGTCTACTATTGAAACAAGTAAGATTTCAATTTCAATGATCGGCCCCTATAGGGGCTATAGCTAAGTAACTATCTTTAAATCTACAGAATAACAGGTTTGTTAACAAAAAACTTTGTTCACTCCCACCTGATACATGACGTGTATTTATCGAGCTGATTTAATACCTAACAAAAGAGGCTTTAGTTATATTGGCTGTGGTATTTATGACCGAAAATCATCCATAGGAGCATGTCGGAACTATTTTAGGACAATTTTATATAGTCAAGAGTTTTATGCACTAAAAAACATCGAATCTAAAATTAAAGTAATCAGCATATATTGAATCCCATTAATTTATAATGTTGAGATCTGGCCATTTCGATTGTGACAAAAACTCTAGTTGCTGCTAGATCAATTTTATAATCAATCAATTTTATTTACTTATTTGTTTAATTAGAAAGCCAACTGATCCATTAAGATACAAGATGGTCAGGAGCTTAAACCTCGCAACCGATTTTGATGAAATTTGGTACAGACAATCTTTTTAGGCTACTTTTTACGAAAAAAAGGGATGAAGGGGTTGAAATTTATTTGCAAAATCAAAACACATGATTGGAAAATTGAAAAATATTAGTGGTTGAATATCCAAAAAATGACAATTGTTATAGTTAACTATCCTATCGATAATCAACATCGATATTAGTTACAGAACAGCACTAATTAAATATATGAAGAACTTGTCAACCTTTTGAAAGTCACAGCATCAAGGTAGCTTTTTTGCTAAGATTTTGGTTTCCCTCTGATAAATTGCCAGGTGGTTGAATCTGTATCGGGAGACGGGAATAAAGAGTAAGCACCTTGTTTTACGTCATATTACTAGCCAGTCTTCTTCTATTGAGTTTAAGTCTTTGGTTTGATTTTTTTTTGGTAGAATTATTTCTCTTACGAATTAACTCTAGGTGAGTATATAAATCAAGATGTTATTTGCTAGGTTACTAGGTATACTAAACTAAAGGCATGAAATTAATATGATTGCAACTACAAATTATTTTGAACTCAAATTACGAAAACATAATATTATCATACTTACCTACTTACCTTTATCTCGTATAATGATGTCACCGAAAATAGTTAAATCATCATTTCAGAGTGATGAACATTATTAATAACTCTACGTGACTACCCCATGAGCTCTAGAACTATTTGTACGGGAATAAGCACTTCTTCCCGGATAAAAAGTATCTCATAAATTCTTTTTACCGCCCAAATTCATACAATCGTAACGTAACAAATCAACCAATCTTATTTTCGCACAATAATTGTGTACCTAAATGTAGGTATGACAAATTTTTCATTACACTAATGATGATGATAAATACTAATGATGCATGAATTATTAATAAATGTAGTATAATACTTCCCCGAAGAGGTCGTTATTCACCCTAAATATTATGACTACGCATCAGCCTATAACGCAGTCCACTGATAGACGTATAACAGTAGCCTAGGGGCTCCCCGCAGTTTGATTTTCGGACTATGTTGTCAACACGGTAGGAAATCCTTAATCCCGTCTTACGATACCCATTGGTACGCAATATGGGTACTCTAATCTGCCGGCACAACTAGACTCGAAGCTACTCGTAACACACTCTATAATGGTATGAAGGCTTTGGTCTTCGACAGACGCCTTTGATTTCCCAGTGTGCATCGTGATGCTATATTCAATACCAACAAAAGAAGAATGTCAGAAATGTGGACATAAAATCAAATAATGTCCGTCCTATATTTATATTTTGTGTAATTTTTCAAAACCGTTAAATAAACTTAGACTCTATATTGCCAACACCTATTTTCTAAAGCCGTTATATAGCAATTCATGTTTGCCGTCACTAACTTTCTTACAAACGAACACACCAACAAGTAGGTAAAACTAAATGTTTTCTATAACGTCACAGTAAACAGATCTGTTACCATTTGTGTATAATATGAATTGTAAATATAGTCCAGCCTTCATGTAGATACAAGGTTGAAAAGATGAATCATTTCTCGATTCTAATGCAAAACCATACATGGATACATTCTTGGGTCTGTATGTCTGGACATAAACATAAACTGTATTACTTTTAGGTTAAATTATTACTATTTTAGTTATATCTATCTGACGTTTGGAAAAATCGGCACCGGTAGATAAAATAATATTAGGATTTTTAGATTTTTAGTTAAATGACAGTTAAAATGATGTTCGTCATTTTATCGAAATGTTTTGGATTAGAGATGATACATGTCACAGGAATTTCAAAACCTTCAATTCAAAATTACTTTGAAGTTCGTAATAGATAAATGCGGATAAATGCTTCGGCATTGTTAGTAAAAATGGCAGCTAATGAGCAATTTGTTACACACGTTAATTTCAAAAAGAACGGGTCGTTGCCCCTTACGCACCGTCGACCATAGCTTAACTCATCCAAATTTAACATTAACCATATGTATATGAAAAAAATCGCAAATAATACCGTAGCATAAACCGTTAAAACGCACTTTCTCTCCTTAAAAGTTAACGATATTTTTGACAGCATTATTGGGTATGCACGCCTTGCAATGTATGCAGGACACATTCTTCCGGCTTTGGTTGAGATCGAAGCAGGTTTCGCTCAACTACACGTCTTACACACGATTGGTTATGTGAAGGAATGTTTGATAAGGCATCGGTAAAAATTTTGTTGCCTGTTTTATACATTTTCGGAAGGTTAAGCTTAATCAGTACTTGGTAACATGATGTGTTTTTTGGTAATTATTATAAGCAGGTTTAATACACCTGCTTGGAATCTATTTAGTTTTCTGTCCCTTCCGTATTCCGCTGAATAATAAATGTATGTTCTCCCGCTTTCCCCAAATAAAATATGAGTCCGGTCCGTACATGTGTAAGAGGGAGTGCTCGGGACTAACCGAAGTAGGTCAAGGAGAGTAAGTTTACATTCGGCTCTTACAACCGGTTCCCGATAAATAAAACCTCGTCCGACACCTCAGTAGTGTAAAATTGAGCAACTTGGCTCACATCGTACGCCTTTATTAATGAATAGAGCGAATACTGCGCTCTATTAATCAAGAGCGTACGATGTGATCCACGTCGCTCAATTATGTAATTGCATCTATTATTTTCACTCAGCCATAGCAGTTACATTCTTTGCGATTAGTTCCAATCACAGGCTAAGTATTTTAGTACAATTTATCTATTCTAAGTAATTGCAAACTGGTCTTAGTAATCTATTTCTTCAGCAGATCTTCATATATCAGTTCTGATCCGCTATGTTGAATTATAAACAAATCTGTTAAGATAGTTGAATTTAATACTTAACTATAGGCGCCTAACCTAAGTGAACACTTGATCATCGCGTCATATAAAGGGGAGCTAAGATACGGTCTTAGGTTGAACAGTACTTAAATCAAATAGGCATTATGTACCTAGCTATCTGCTTATTAGGTAGGACTTCTTAATACACGTTTCATTAATTTAAACTATCGTACTTGCCTAGTTTTATTTACTTTTCTAATATATTAGGTTATGGTGTACAAACTATTTTCATAACTATTATTATTCAAATGATCATGTCATGCATGCAGAAACTATATCTATAGGTACTATTCTACTAATATTATAAACGTGAAAGTGTTTTGTTTTCACACAAAAACTACTGAAGCTATTTTGATACAAATCTATAGTCATCAAATCAATATCGGAATAGCACATTAGTTATTATAATACACGATCAAACGAATGCACTTGCGGGTGTCAGCTAGTATACATACTTACCTACATATAAGAAAACTACATATTCATATAATTTTAAGAAGGTAGATCAACTATGAGATATAGTCCTAACATACTCACTGAACGTGTATGTTTTTGGTCATGCGATGCATTCCGATATCATATTGCACAAGTCTTGTTGCTATTTATAACTTTAAACTGTGCAACATCCCACACAAATTTAGACAAAATCTCTAAAATATTAATCTATGATCTATCTCGTACATCTGGGCTTACCTACCGATTGTTTAATATGTTAATGAAATAACGATATGAGGGATTTGAAATAATCATTAAAGTGTCGTCTTACCCGAATTGGTTAGGAAAAGGGTATACTCGTAACTACGAGAAAACAAAGCATTATGATAATTATGTTTTTAATTGGAAATAAAAAGATAAGTTTTCTATTTTTCCATATATTTATTTCGTTTAAATTACAGTAATAATATATTTTTTTAATAATGAAATATATGTAGGTATGTTCTTATTTATTTAATAAAATATTATTGATCAATATTATCTTGTATTTCAGATATAATTTTTTTTGTATTTCTATAAATATTATCTATAAACGTATTTTCCACCAAATATTGTGCACATATTTCTGCATTACAATTACATATATTACTTTGTGATGATGTCACTCCATCATATATTTCAATTTTAATAATTTTACTTATTTGATTTTTTGATGACTTTTTTATGTAAGAATATACATTATTCTTTTTTTCTGAGTTCGATTTATTTCTTTTTGATTTCCTGCTACTGGAAGACTCCACAGGATTTTCATTTTCGAAATAATGGTTCACCTTTCTGACAAGGGCAGGGTCCGCAGGTTCATTAGGTGAAAAACCAAAAAGATCTTCATGGGTCTGTAAAACAAAGTAATATGTTTAGATCATGTTGTGTAAGTCATATATTTACATGTACTATACATACATGCTTATTCACCCATTTATTTGTATTTATCATATAAATAAATGAATAATTTAGTTAATAACTTAATATTAGTTCGGGAACATAGCCGTGTGGATATATATATATATATGGATATTTTTTTTTATAATTAAAATTGTACTCACCGTCATTGTAGGTAATAGTTATTTCAAACAAAAAAAAAATTCAAATGAATAGAATATTTAATCTTTCCTACTTATATGTTAAGGAATTCCAAGTGTTTTACGAACACAGATTGAAGCACGCACACATTTACACTTTTACCCAGAAAGATTAGGTACTGCTGAATCAGAAGATCCTTATAGAGATGATAGTATCTAAATAACAAAACATATAAACTAGTAATAACCTTCGGCTTCGACTAAAGAAGTAATTGTTATAATTTTATTAGACAGCTAATTTACTAGACCGGTAATAATTTATCTATCGAACATTAATATTATTACTAGGTACTTACTTAAGTATATGTTTTTGGGAAAGTATCTTATAGTCAAATATTCGCAGAATCATATACTTACGGGTACACTTACACAGGTTATTAGATTATTAATCAATCCCTCAATTACCCTTTCTTTTGCCTTTGCTTCAGTCGGGTAAATACAGATCTGAGCTAATTATTGTCTGTTAGTATTTATTGAAAAATTGCATATAGATAATTAAATTAAGATGTCAGCATATATTCCTTTTTTAACGAGATCATATAGACAAGAAAATGATTTGATAGTGTGAGTATTTTGACAATATTTAAGCCGTATCAAAGCCTGAAATGTTACCAGTACTCCAGTAGTGAAGATCACTTCATCAGACCTCCAAGTACCTGCCAACCTATCTACGAGTAAACATCACCATGTCTAAAACGTGAGTTTTATAATTATAATTTATTATTAAATTGAATAAGTATCTATTCGAAAAGTTAATCTTTTAAATAATTAATCTTAAAACTACTTATTAAAAACTAATTGGTATTTTAGAATACTATACTATTTATTTCAAATAGTTATTGAATAAGTATCTATTCGAAAAGTTTATCTTTTAAATAATTAATCTTAAAACTACTTATAAAAAAAACTAATTGGTATTTTAGAATACTATACTATTAATTTCAAATAATTATTGAATAAGTATATATTTGAAAAGTTTATCTTTTAAATAATTAATCTTAAAACTACTTATTAAAAATTAATTGGTATTTTAGAATACTATACTAATTATTTCAAATAGTTATTAAATATTGAAATAGTTTGTAGTACAATTATCTTTTGAAAACTATAATTTCTGTCTCTCGCTAATATTATAAATACAATATTTTTTTTCAGAACGAATGCTGACTGTTTATTCCCCTCTGAAGATGAAACGATAGTATCTATGGAAACCGAGAAGAAAAAAAAGAGGAGCAGGCCTTCTACTTCGAATTCGTCCAGTAATAAAAAACAGAAGACGGAATCCAGTACTAAAGTCACTGCTCGTGAATTATTTGGGACAGATAGTGAAGATGAAGGAGAACATCAGAAAGGTAAACAGAATACGTTGCTGCCTTCATATATAAGTAGAAGAGTTGCTAATGGCATTGCACGTCAAAGCAATGACCTCAAGAAAGGGACACATTTCATTGAATTGAAAATTTATTCATGTTCAGAAATAGAAAAGACGCCACCAATGAATAGATGGCGTCAAGCAATTGTTACTATAAAGACTCAATCAAACACGAATACTGAAGCCTGGAAAGCTTTAACGACATATGTCAAAGCTGTTCGCGGAGAGTTTAAAGATGTAACTCCCAATTTTGTAAATACATTCTATTAGCACTATAAGTTTAATATACTTAGTATTAAAAACTAATAAATATTGTTAGTGTCAATATGTTAATCATGTTTAATAAATATAATATAATAATAATTTTCCTTTTACATATGTTATACTTTTATTTGCAGTGATGCCCTCTACAAGCAGCAGTTATAACAATATACACAATTATGACGATCTGAGTATTAATGATAATCCTGAATATATTAAAGTATTGAATAAGAATAAGTCTAATACTGAAGATATTATTGAATGCAATAAATGTCAAATGAAATTGAGTAAAGTTAAATATAGATACCATTTACGTACAAACTTGCACAAATCGAATAGTCTCTTGAGAACAGAATTTAAGAATATAAGTATAATTGCTACTGCGTTTAAAAATAGAATAATGACATATAAATTAAGTCCATCAAAGATATACTTATTACCAGAGGATTTTTTAGCTGACAATAAAATTGATATATTTAAAATTATAAATATAAGTTTAAAAGAAAACACCTGTATTAAAGTACAATTTGAATTATTTGCATACTACATATTATTGAAGTCAAATGAAAAACTTTTAAAGTCTTTTAATACACAATACACTTGTATATTTGAAAACACTGATTTATCTTCATTATTCTCAAGTATAGTTAACAAATTTAATGCTAAGCTAACTGAATTTGAACATCGTGATTCAGGCTGGTCCATTCATTCGATTAGTCACATAGAAATAAATATCAATAAATATACACCGCTTAGGGGTGGCAGTTACATAGACTTGCCTAAAGTAATTAAGAATACGAAAGCATGTTTAAATATTCAAAATTCTGATAACCATTGTTTGCTATGGTGCATTATTGCTGCGATGTTTCCTGCTACTAAAAATGTAACGAGGCCGAGTTCATATCCTCACTATAATAATGTGTTAAATATAAAGGGTATGTCTTTTCCTCCATCCAATAATGATATAAGACAATTAGAAAAAAATAACCCTTTTTTAAGTGTTAATATTTATGGTTTAGACGAAAAGAAATATGTTACTGGACCGTTGTATATGAGCACCTCAAGAAAAATTGATCATGTAAATTTATTATTCATAGAAAGTAATGGAGTTGGGCATTATTGCTTAATTAAAGATCTTTTGAGATTAACACGAAGGCAGATTACTCATCATAATGGTAAAATGTTCTTATGTGAAGATTGTTTACAATTTTTTTCAATTGCGCTAAAATATAATACTCATTCATGTTCTAAAATAATGACTGTATTGCCTGATAAATATAGCAGATTACAGTTCAAACATTTTGACAGGCAACAAAGAATTAACTTTGTAATATACGCTGACTTTGAAAGCATATTGTTTGATTGTTCTACATCCGATAATAGTAGTAAATGTGTAAGTAATTTGAAAATACACAAGCCTTCATGTTTTGCTTATTATATTTGTTGTTCTCATGATAATAATCTTAACAAATTTGTAACGTACAGAGGTTCAGATTGTATACAAAAATTTGTAGAATATTTAATTGAAGATGTAAGGGGAATTAATAAAGTATTAAAAAATAAATTACCTATGAGTCCTCTAACTGAAGAACAAGAGACTGATTATGTTAATGCTACAGTATGTCATATTTGCCAGCATTTATTATTTGATGACAAGGTTAAAGATCATGATCATATCACGTCAATATATAGAGGTGCTGCACATTCACATTGTAATTTAATGTTCCGTGTATGTAGATTTATTCCTGTCATATTTCATAATTTATCAGGATATGACAGTCACCTTTTCATACGAGAATTAGCTAAATATAAAGGACAACTTAACATTATACCCAAATCAAAAGAAAAGTACATCATGATTACAAAAGTTATTGAAACAGGAAATGAAGTTTTACAAATAAGATTTATTGACTCGTTTCAATTTTTAAGCTCAAGCCTTGACACGTTGAGTAAAAATTTATTAATAAAAGATTTTATTCATCTTAATAAAGAATTTCCTAATAAGCAAGAGTTTAATTTACTAAGGAGAAAGGGAATATACCCATATAATTATATTAATTGCTGGTCTAAATATGATGATACAAAGTTACCTCCACAAGAGTTATTTTTCAATACTTTGACATCCGAACACATTAGTGCTGAATCATATATGCATGCAAAGAACGTATGGAAAGTTTTCGGTATTCGTTCGTTAGGTGAATATACTGATCTATATTTAAAATGTGATGTCTTACTGCTATGCGATGTATTTGAAAAGTTTCGAACTACTAGCTTAAAATTTTATAAACTTGATCCAGCTTATTATGTAACATCTCCTGGTTTAAGTTGGGATGCTATGCTTTTATATACCACTGTTCAATTAGATTTATTAGATGATATAGAAATGTACCAGATGTTAGAAAAAGGAATACGAGGTGGTCTAGCTCAATGCTCATTACGGTACGCCAAGGCAAATAATAAATATCTTTCAAATTATGATGCTTCAAAACCTACAACTTATTTAGCATATTTAGATTGTGTAAATCTATATGGACATGCGATGATGAACAAAATGCCGATATCTCATTTTCGTTTTTTGACTGATCGGGAAATTAATAAATTTGATATTGTTAATGTAGAAGAACATGGCGATTGTGGCTATATATTGGAAGTGGATTTGGAATATCCAGACGAATTACATAACTCTCATAGTGATTTGCCTTTTGGTGTCGAGAAGTTTATTCCGATTGGTGGGAAAACACCTAAGTTAATAGCTAATTTATATAATAAGTATCACTATGTCATACATTTTGTTCATTTAAAAGAATGTTTGAAAAACGGTCTTATCCTTATTAAAATTCATCGTGTTATAAGTTTTAGACAAGACAATTTTTTACAGAAGTATATAGAATTAAATACTGAATTACGGAAATCTTCATGCTCATCATTTGAAAGAGATTTATTTAAATTAATGAATAACGCTATATTTGGAAAAACTATTGAAAATAAGCGTAAACAGGTGAATGTAAAATTAGTTACAATGTGGAAAGATGAAAGAAATGAAACGAATAAAAAAATTGGCGCAGAACAGCTTATCGCAAAACCAAATTTAAAAAGTGTTTCAATATATTCCGAAAACCTTGCAGCTATACATTTAGCTAAAGAACAAGTTTTGCTCGATAGACCAATATACATAGGATTTTCTGTCCTAGATTATGCAAAAACACATCTTTATAAATTTCATTATGATTTTATAAGAAATGTATACGGAAGTCGAGCTAAATTATGCTACACAGATACTGACAGTTTGCTTTACTTAATAAATACTGATGATTTTTATAATGATATGAGAAAACATATTTCTAGGTTTGATACTAGTAATTTTCAGCAAACTAATCCATATAATATGCCGTTGGTTAATGCAAAAAGACCTGGATTTTTTAAGGATGAGTTAGGTGGCAATGTAATTTCTGAATTTGTAGGATTAAGAGCAAAACTTTATTGTTTAAAAACAAATAGCATTAAAATTACAAAAGCAAAAGGTATTTCGAAGCCTGTAACTGAATTACTTACACCATTTAATTATAAGGAAGCTTTATTTCATAACAAAGATTTAACATGTCAAATGAATGTAATTAGATCAAAAAACCATACTGTTTATTCTCAAGAAATTAGAAAGTTGGCATTAAATAGAGATGATGATAAACGTCAAATTTTTTCAGATCAAATCCATACAGTGCCATGGGGCCATTCGGGGTTTTTATTTTGAACTGTATCTGCAATTATAAGCAATGTATATTATATATATATATATACGAGCATATATAATAAATTAATTATAATAATGACAATATTCAAGTTTTCTTTTAATAATCAACCCTGTTTTACCTAAATAATATATACCTTAGTATTTTAGAATGTGAATTTAAAGTGGTAAAACTATATAATGATTAAGCAACCAGTAAAGTACATAGTTTAATGAATACAATTTCATATTAGATAAATATGTAATAATGTACGACACAGTAAACTCATGCTTAATGAATTTGTATTATTTTGTTTGGATACTCTACCTTTTGCTAGATCTTTATAATATACATTTGTATATAAAGACCTGAATAACTTAACCCAGTCAGAACTTATCATGAAGTTCATTAAGCAACTTGAGACTTTGGAAGTTAACGATATAAAACTGGGAAAAGTGTCACTAAAAAATAAACATAGTATACTTCTACCTAATACTATTAGATGTATTATATGCGGTCCATCTAACTGTGGAAAAACAAACATTATGCTCACTTTATTGTTGCATAAAAATGGGTTAAAATTTAAGCATATATATTTATATTCAAAAACAGCCTTTCAGCCAAAATACAATTTCCTAAGTCAGGTAATGGCTAAAGTACCAGGAGCAAATTTTTTTATATTCAAGGATAACAAAGAAGTTATCCATCCTAATGATGCATTGACAAATTCAGTAATGATCTTTGATGATGTTATATGCGAAAATCAGTCAAACATTCGTAATTACTTTACTATGGGGCGACATAGAGATATAGATTGTTTTTACTTATCGCAAACCTATTCAAAAATTCCCAAACAATTGATACGTGATAACGTTAATCTTATGATAATCTTCAAACAGGATGATTGTAATTTAAAACACATATACAACGAACACGTAAATACAGATATTGAGTGGCTTAAGTTTAAGCATATTTGCTCTACCATATGGCTAGATCGATTTAGTTTTTTATTAATAAATAAAGATTGTGCATTAAATGAAGGAAGATACCGACAGGGCTTTGACATATTTATACACTTATAGGAGCTATAAAACTATAAACAGATTTTTGTGATACCACTTCACTTGGTGTTATCTTACTGTTAACAACGCTCGGATACACACCCGGATATATAAATGGACGCAACTATTAAGGAACAACTTATACAATCTGTTGACAATATTAAAAACAAAATAAGGATGATAAAAAATGAAGACGATGCTGCTGATATTAAATTAAAACAAGTATTTAAGCCTATTACTGATTCCCTAGACACACTTACAAAAAAGAATGACCAAGTAAACCTTATGAGAAATATTTCTTTAAACATAACGAATAATAACACTGTAGAGGATTCTAAATCTTCAATAGATTATGAAGATTTTAAGGATTTGGTGGAAAAACAGTCTTCAACGAATGATGACTCAGAATATTTTGATTATAATGATGATAATGTAAGTCCATCAAAAGAAGAAGGTGAAAAAACAATTAAAAAAAGGAACGATACTTTAATTTCACTTAAAAAAGAAGACATCATGGATATATATGAAAATATGAATGTACCATTTGGAATACATACTAAAAATAAAAAAATGATGATAGGTAACTCCACAGTACATATATCTACTAATAGTAAATCCCCAAATAAGAAAGACATGTTGATGACAATTGGTGATAAGCGTTATGATTTAACCCCTGGTTTAAAAGAACTTTTGACTCGCAACAAGCCTAATATTCGAATAATTACTGAAAAAGATAAACGTGTTTACAGAGATATACTAGAGGAAACAAATGCACACAAAAGAGATTTTCGATCTAATGGACAAATAAAAGGCGATAAAGGATTAAAATATCGATCTATAATAAAGCCAATGTTTAGTCAGAATGAAAAATGTCTTAATGAAAATAAAAAAACAGGTGGTTATTTGCCTAAATTTAAAACATATAAAACTAACACTGATTATGTATATTGGGATGATCCTAATGAATTAATTGAAAGATTAAAACTATTAATTGCATCTCAAAATGCAGGTAATACCAATCATGACAACGAAATTGTATCTATTATTGAAGAATTAAAAGAAGCGGGTGTTATAAAAGAATAAAAACATTTGATCCTTTTAAAATGATTTAGTGTTTAATAGAACATAGATCATGAATGACGATAAATGTGTTTATCATGTTTCAATAAGACGTATGCTTAATGAAACTACGTTGAGCTCAGAAATTGTAAGAGAATATCATTGTATTGCAAATAAAGATTATGTGGATGAAGTTATAAATCATTGTTCAAATCAGATAGTAAATCTCAACAAGGCTATTGTGACTCTGACAAATCAAATTAATAAAATTGAGAAAAGCATTGGTATTAAGGATCTCGATAGTCAAATATCTAAACATTATGAGCAAAGCAGACGTAGTAAACGAAATTCATAAAAATGTTAGAAAAAATTTTCCTCGAAGGAGTGTTATATTGAAAGATATAGATGATCTTTGGCAAGCAGACTTAATAGATTTGCAGGCTTTATCAAATTTAAATACCGGGTATAGATATGTACTAGTAATAATAGATGGTTTTTCAAAGTTTGTCTGGGCTATTAAGCTCAAACACAAAAATAAAGAAGTAGTAACTAAAGCTTTTCATAATTTGTTAAAAGAAGGACGAGTCCCTAAAAATTTACAAACTGATATGGGAACTGAGTTTTATAATGATAAATTTAAAAATGTTTTAGAAAAATATAATATAAACCACTATTCCACATATTCTACGAAAAAGGCTTCTATTGTAGAACGAGTTATAAGAACATTAAAAAATAAATTATATAAAAAATTTAGCCTAAAAGGAAATTATAAATGGACAGATGGTACAATTGAAAGAATAATAGATGAGTATAACAGATCGTTTCATAGAACTATTGGTCAATCACCTATTTCGATTAACCATGGTAATAAGGAAATGCTACTTCACAGATACATGTCTAGTTACTCACAAGTTAGAAAAAAAACACAAAATGTCAGATTTAAAATAGGCGATTTTGTAAGAATAAGTAAATATAAGGGATGTTTTGAGAAAGGGTATACACCTAATTGGTCCACAGAAATATTTCAAATCTACAAAGTACAGTATACGAATCCTACAACCTACTTATTACAAGACTGTAAGAAACAACCAATTGTAGGCGCATTTTATGAACAAGAAATTAAAAAAACTAAACATCCGAATGTGTATCTTGTAGAGAGAGTTTTAAAAAGAAAAAAAGATAAAGTATTTGTCAAATGGTTGGGTTTGCCAACAAGCGAGAATAGCTGGATTGATGTTAACAATATCCTATAGGAAGATCATAAAATCTACCTATACATAATATTTGTTCATAAAAATATTTAAATAAATTATTTAACTAATTAAGTCATTCATGGTCTGTTCTTTAAACTATAAACACTGTTTTTAACATAGATCATTTTAAGTTGTGATTTAATATGGCTCATAATCATGTTCCTCTCTCACATACGGACACTAAGAATAAAATGTCTGTTAAACCTAAAAAAAAATCTAAAGCATCATCGAGTGTAGCTGTTCTCAGAAAGACATTTAATGGCATTGTAACACATACTAAAAAGCATATTCGAAAAATGAAACCTAAATGTAAAAAAATGTTGATGGAATTAGCACATGATACAGCCCAGTCGTTGGCATCCGATTTCCCTATAAAAGTGCCACGAGTTATACCAGTACCTAAAACTGGTGGTTTTCTTCCATTAGTACCCATATTTGCAGGATTATCTGCTACAGGGAGTATAGCAGGCGGTGTTGCTGGAATTACAAAAGCTATTAATGAATACAGAGCCGCAAGAAAAGTATTAGCGGAATTAAAAAGACACAATAAAGAAATAGAAGCACATAGTTTAGGAAGAGGTTTACAACTAAAACCTTATAAAGATGGTCTGGGGATTTACGTCATGAACAAAAAAAACTAAATTATCGGCTACCCAGAAGAGCTTTGACTAATATAGATATACTCGAAAACTCAAAAAATATTCCTTTTTTTCGTGGTGTATTTATGAGAGATGAACTACCAAAGAATTCATTTTCAGTAGAATGTGGAGTGATCAATTTAGATTCTTCTAAAAATTCTGGTACTCATTGGGTAGCCTATGGAAAAATAAATGATTATATAGAATATTTTGATAGCTATGGTAATCTGAAACCACCTAAAGAATTTATTAAATATACAAAGCCAAATAATATAAGTTATAATTATGATAACTTTCAAGGGAGCAACAGTTATAACTGTGGTCATTTGTGCTTAAAATTTCTTAAGTTGTTTTGGATTAGACATTTGTATTTACTTCGATAAGACACATAATCATAATGAATAAATGAACATATTGCTAATAAAGTGTATAAAATAACAATCTTCTTAATGTATGTTCATAATCAGTGTGTGTACATCTAGTAAGCATACCTATATATCCCTCTATTTAAAAGATACATCAATATGATTATTTTTAGTAAAAATGATAATAAAAACCCTATTAAGAAACAGAAACAGATTATTTCTTATCGTGCTATGAGAGAAAGTAGACGTTTAAACACATCTAGAAAAATAACAAAGAAAAATAAAAATTTTCTACGTGCTCTTGGCTTTAAAATATAAAATGCTTCAGATATTAGATTTACCCCATCATGACAATTCTATTGAAAGCTATGAGATCCATAGCTACAAACCTTATAATAATAACTTTAAAGAGAACGATGAAATCAGAATACCTATCAATCAACAAGATGTGTATGTGCTACCCTCAGCTAGTTCTATATATATTGAAGGTCGAGTAAGTGTTACAGAAAAAGACTTGATGGGAAAACAAACCAAAAAAGACATTGATTTCATTAACAACCCCATTGCATTTTTATTTCAAGACATAAGATATGAATTAAATGGTGTTGAAATAGACCGTATTAAAAATGTTGGAATAACCACAACCATAAAGTCTTACATATCAATGGATGAGGGAGAAAGTAAGGCTGCTGCAGTATGGGGGTGGAATATGAAAGGCTTCAAGCAAAAAATGAACATTTTAGTGTTATTATTCCGTTAAACAAAATACTGGGATTCGCAGAAGATTATACCAAAATAATCATGAATTGTAGACATGAGCTAATATTACATAGAGGTAATTCTGTTATCAACAGTGTTACTTTAGATAAAAGTGCCACCGTAGAAATAGATATTCAAAAAGTACAATGGCGTGTACCACATATAAGAGTTTCGGATCGAGATAGACTTTCGCTTCTAAAACATTTGGAAAAAGACCGGGCAATTCAACTGGCTTTCAGAAATTGGGACTTATATGAATATCCATTATTACCGAAAACAACAAAGCATTCATGGTCTATTAAAACTGCATCTCAGCTAGATAAACCAAGATATGTTATATTCGGTCTTCAAACTGATAGAAAAACTAATAAAATAAGAAGCTCTTCAGAATTTGATCACTGTAATGTGAATAATATTAAATTGTATTTGAATTCGCAATACTTTCCATATGATTCGCTTAATTTGAATTTCAATGATGGAACATATAGTATATTATATGAAATGTACGCTAATTTTCGTCAGTCTTATTACAACTCTGGTGTAAACCCACTGCTCGATTTGTATCACTTTAAAGAAAAGGCTCCGCTATTTGTAATTGACTGTTCTCGACAGAACGACTCGATAAAAACAGGACCAGTTGACGTGCGGTTAGAAATCGAGTGCTCTGTGGACATACCAGATAATACAACTGCATACTGTCTTATTATAAATGATCGTGTTTTCGAGTATAAACCTTTAAGCAATATTGTTCGAAAATTATCATGAATCATGTCATTGTTGATATTCAAGGCTTTAAGAGTGAAGAGAACAGGTTTATACCAAAGGAAATAGCGATCTTATCTAACGAAAGTATTATCGTACTATTAATAAAACCACCATATCCATACTATGGCTTAACACGAAAGGAACGTACTCAAGTTGGGTGGATCGAAAAAAATAGAGGAATATTGTGGAATGAAGGCTATGTGCCTTATCATAATTATAATGATTTAATTCAAGATTTTTTGAAAAATAAACTGATTTTTACTAAGGGTAATGAAAAAGTAATTTGGTTAAAAGAAATACTTGGAAAAGAAAATATATATAATTTAGAAGATTTACAATGTCCCAATTTAGAAACTCTTCATAAAGACTATTCAACATTATCTAACATTTATAGTTGTATTTATCACAGTAAAGTTTGTGCTTTAAAAAATGCTATGTGTTTAAATATGTGGTGGCAAGAAAATAAACATATTTGGAAATAGGTAGTGCTAGTAATATCTATAAGACAATGTTATAAGTTACATTATATTTAAGCAGCCTAAGTTTAACTTTTTTAATAAAAGAAATACATACATTAAAATATTTGTTTAATTTTGTGACAATTCCTATCCGCCTTATTCCAATGAATGAAATGAATTTATGATATTGATAGAGAAAGTTAGAATATTCTCAAGAATGAATGAATTAGACATAAACTTTTGAATTAAATTATGCCTAATTAATGAAAAATAAAAAAATCTCAGGTTCTACTTATAGTTTGATAGCTTAATACAGGATTGGGACTAATCGCAAAGAATGTAACTGCTATGGCTGAGTGAAAATAATAGATGCAATTACATAATTGAGCGACGTGGATCACATCGTACGCTCTTGATTAATAGAGCGCAGTATTCGCTCTATTCATTAATAAAGGCGTACGATGTGAGCCAAGTTGCTCAATTTTACACTACTCACCTCGTGTGCCAGTGCCTCGTAATCAAAGATTCCTCATTTAAATTTTTTATTTTTTTTCTCGAAGATGCTTCATATGGTAAAAATATTGTGGTACCCCTTTTGCCTTTTGTAATCTTGGCAAGCTCTGCACCAATCATGAAAATTCAACTTATTCTTATTCTTTATTGCACATATACAAAAAGAAATATGGCATACAATATGAAAGAGGAGATGTATGTACAACTTCCAACAGTAGTCTTATTTATACGCGACATATTTACATATAAGAAACGTAATTAAGTGTATTTATATTACAATTGACATTAATTTAGAAGCTTCATTAAGCACCGTCATTGTCCTTATCGCCCTAATTTAAAACAATTGAAGCGTAACTTTACAAAATATCATTCATTCGAATTGAGAACTTTCTTCTTTTTGAACGCGGTTAAAAATAACAAAAAAAGAATTAAAATGGTTATAAACGACCTTGTGATTATAACAGTAACTGCTATTTGTATTGTATGAAATATCAAATACGCAAAGATGAACAGATGTTCAATTAGCCGTGAATGTATGTGTTTTTCACACAATTTGTAATGTATGACTCATATAAGGCTGGGTAATGTTACGACATTAAAACCACTCCTTATATGGTATGGCCTTTACCAGGATTGTGTGTATAAGGCTTACTAGTTACTTTCATAATGTAAGCCATATGTTCAAGATTGACAATCCTGTTCAAAAGAAGCCAAAACTTTCGAAATTAAGATCATCGAGATTATCGTAAACAGCTATAAAATCATATCAGATGCTCAACAAAAATAATATAATAATAAGTACTTACATATTATGTCTGAAATGTTTTTGATGTTTAATAAAATAACTTTTTTAACTCTGAATAAGCACTAGAAATCGATTCAGCCATGATAAGTCCACTGCTGTACTGTACACAGGTCTAACCCCTTATAACAAACAATGAAACTGGTAATATCTATATCTATTTTAATATTTACATCCCTTATCCTTCCCTTATCAATTTTACATACATAAACACACGGCGGTGTACCAGAAATGGAACTGCACAATTTTAAAGGAAATCCCACACGCAATTTAAAGATACCTAATTAACGCGAGCTCTACATATCTCTAGGTAACTCTTCATTCGATGCTTCGACATAATTTTAACGAGTTTCTTTAAAACAAAGCTGAGAAAATAACTAAATAGACTATTTTAAAGAGTTATCTATATTTATTAAGAACTCGCGTTTCCAGTAGATATAAAATAAAGACGTTAATTTGAATAGAATTGCTTCGTGACAACAAGCTTTAGTCTTTATATTAGAAATATTATTAAGAAAATGAAAAAAAAAACACCCGAGTGAGATTTGAACTCACGACCTCTCGTAAACTGTGCTTTATATTAGGTAATATCCACTAAACGTTTACTTGTATGAATTTCAAAATGGGTCTCGAATTTCTCGAAATCTCGAAAAAAAACTTATTACCTACAAGTTATTGGAGATAATGGGGAAAACATTGCCATACAGTTTGCACTGTTCTACGTACTGTTGATATTTGAAATATTTTAAGAAGGTTGTTAGATAAATAAATCATGAAGAGGTAACTAACAAACGAATAAACTTAATAATTTCGCAATTATAAAAATAAGTTGAAATTTTTTAAATTTCTCTACCTTGTTAGCTAAATATTCAGCATGTAGAATACGTTTTACCAAATAGTTCCTTTGAATGATAGCGCTAGTTTCTATATGTGTGACATCATTGTCTGTGTAACTGCACACAAAAAATGTCAGTTCCGTAATCATCAGGCATAGAAGTTATTCTATGAAACCATAGAGAAAAGCCTATACTCGAAACCATAATTCGAGAGACTAGTTTGACTTGGTCAAGTGTTGCCATGGTCGGGCTAATGCTGTTTGTATCGATATTTTAAAAATACAGATTGGTATTTTTCGTATATATTTTTTTATTCTTCTTCTTCTTCAGCCTATTGCAGTCCACTGCTGGACGTAGGCCTCCCCCAGGGCACGCCACAAGGCTACTGCCACAGGGGGGTTTTGCCCATAGTCACCATGCTGGGCAGGCGGGTTGGTGACCGCAGTGTGATTTTCAGACTATGTCGTCAGTACGGGAGGCGCTGCTGCCCACCTCCCGAAAACCCTTAATCGCCTTGTACGATACCCACGGGCAAGCAGGGGTGGTACAAACTCTACTCTGCCGGTACCACGCGGCTAATTTCGCATACATTTTTTTTATTAAAACAATCAAATTGTAAATTAATTTACAGTGCGAGCTATAATATTACAATACAATTCAAGAAAAATTGTTGTTTGTATTTTTGGCGTTCGTAATATTATTTATTAGTATCACTTTTACGGAACGTTTTTGCTATTAGTACAACAGTATTTGGGTTCCAACATGAGCACGTATTCTTCATTGGAGTTAAAATTAACTGTAATATGAAATTTTGTCAATTTAAACAATTTATACAGTCAAGTCTTATTTGATTATAATCATTTCGACAATTATCGACATCGACTATAACGTCACTATTTAATTTCTTCTAATTCTGGTAACCCTTCATCTCGAACATAGAAAAAAGAGTATCTCGAACTATGGTTTTTAGTATAAGTCTATGTATGAAACACTCTATAAGTTCTGAGTAGGTAATGTGGGTGGTCACAACTATTGTAATATGAGAATGCAAGTAACTCTTACATAATATGTATGTAATAAGTACCGTTTGGCTCTAATTTCTACACGCTATTGTAATAAGGGTATCGTACGAGGCGATTAAGGGTTCCCGGGAGGTGGGCAGCAGCGCCTCCCGTATTTGACAACATAGTCCAAAATAGAAACTGCGGTCACCAACCCGTCTGCTCATCGTGGTGAATACCCCTCATGGCAGTCTTGTGGCGTGCCCTGGGGGAGGCCTACGTCCAGCAGTGGACTGCAATAGGCTGATGATGATGATGATTGTAATAACTTACTAAGATTTCACACTGAAACTGCGTTGCAATTGCTGCTTATGTATCTAATAACTCACAACACCTTAACCTAGCGGCTAGGCTCATAGATTTCTATGGATTATTTCATAGATAACCAACATAATTATCCTAAGTATACCTACCCAAAATTGCGTAGCCAGGACTACAGGATTACAAAGGAAAGGAGAAAGCCACTGAGTTCTTTCGTTGACTCTTACTAAGTACATTCATGGAAGGAGATGCAGCTGATATATTCCAGAGAAATCCCGCTTTGCATTTAAGAATTTGAATCTCTATACGTAGTAAGTACCTACTTATACAGCATAAACTATAAATATACCTATAAACATAAACACTGGATACTACATTTAGCCCGATCAAGTAATTAAAAAAAAAAACAAAAAAATTCACATCGTTTCCCAGCATATTTTTTGACTTCAACTTACTTTATTTGATGTATAGAGTACGTACCCTTCGTAAAGGGTGGCAACGAAAAAACACCTGTATATTATTATCGTGGAAACGAACTCAACAATTTACACTACCCAAGTCCAACCCGGAAGATTAACTAGTCTCAGGTAATATTAATAGTTCAAAAGGTTTATGAACCGTTCCCATATTGTTTACTATTTGAGAACAAAGATATGCCTATAATAAAAGACAATGTGCCTATTTTCCGGATCGAAGCCTAAACTCAATAAATACGAGGCACACAACGATAAAAAACGTTGACGACTCACCAATCCGTAATGGACAAGCCTGGTGGGCCCTTGGTACTACAATCACGAATACTGGCCTAAGCCATGTATTATGTCCTATTTGTCAGAAATGAGACAAATTTTACAGGCAAATTTTAAATAAGTATTATCACCCGACTACGCCAGAGGAGGGTTATATTTTTCGCGTATTTGTATGTATGTACGAGTATATTTCTTTAACACGCTTCAGAGCCTAAACGGCATGTCGCATTTGAGCTTGAGAGGTATCATTGAGGTATCATTAGATTCGTCTTGTCGTGAGGGGTACACTTGGTCAAAATTTTATGCAGTCGTGTTTTTTTTTCTTTAAATAAATGAGGTTATATCTGGTTATATTAAATGGAATACGTCGCAGAAACTTGGCATAGTGTGGTCTACCTAGGCAATGCAACTATTTTATGGTTGAGTACGCTTCGTAAACTACTAACTTTACGGTTTAGCTCTGACGTAATACAACTTGATGTACCTAGGTATAGTAAAATGTCCTTGTTACCTAGACGATAAGGTGCCAATCTGATGTGGAATTCATAAATAGCTCCGCTCTAACATTATTCTAAGAAAAAAGGGTTTATTTCCAAAAACAAATTTTGTTTTTATTGCGAATCCTACACTAGGAGAACCTGTATCGTAGGATTCACAGATGTTACACGGGTGCTAGGTAAGTATATTTTAAGACACACTAAATTAACAAACTGACATAGGTACTTATAATTTTTAAGGCTCAGTAAGTAATATTGAAGTTGAAGTTAGGTTGATGAACATTATGTTCTAGATTAGTTACAAATATAGGAGAGTGTACGTACTTACAGTGTTCTATGCTATACAGAGCTTACACCAAACTAACCATGCTATACAGGGATATATTCCCAGTCTCTTCATGCATCAAAAATCTTCATGAATAAGATGCAATTACCTCAGCGAATCATTGTAAGCGAGCACCCCAGGTTGTCGATCCCGCGTGATAATTGAAAAGCATTTCACCAACCTCACCATAATACCTATAAATTCTCACACTTGAAATGCATTCTGCAAGAACGCGTCACTCGGCCTCGATTGACCCCATTCCAACAGCCATAATGTGGACTATGTAGAGCCATTGTCAACGAGGCTGGTCGATTATAGCCACAATACTCCTTAATGGGAGTGGCAATTTTTATAGGAAAATCACGAGGTCTTAATAATATTTTTGTTTCGATAATGTTTAGGCAATATTAGATATATAAAGATAGATTCCATTAAGGGTCCGATCGAATGAGTTCCAAATTCTTCGCTGTTCAGGATAAGGACAATTTTGTTGGACAAAATTGTAATACCTACATTATGACTGTTATGTATTATGTTGGCTTTCTAATTTAATAAATAAATGACAAGTTTAGTCTAATGTTTTACCAAATAAAATTATATTGCCACATATACCTATAAATAAATAGTTTACTAAAAGAGTCGTGATATCAAAATTAGTGTCGAAGACATGCAAATGGTTTTGTATCATCCATTTGTCTTCTGACATCATAACCTCTCGTATGCTCTATGACAAAATTAGCTGTAAAGCTATTAGGTAACATCCTGTACTTTTATTTTTTATTGAAAAAATTTATAAAGAAGGCATTTGTACGGCACTCACAGTTCCAAATACTATTTAAATAGTCACCTGTTGATAAAAAATAACTAAATATACTTACTGAACGTTTCAAAAGGGCTTCTATTTGAGGATATTATTTTTACATCCTACCTAATTTAAAAACATTAGTGCCTAGGCTAAGATACATGAAAACAAACCCGCGGAAGTGTTTGTACGAATGATTCAGACGTCTAGTCTACGTTGATAGCCATGATGTAATACCGCGAAATAAAGGATAGAAGAATAGAAGGTCATCTTGAATAATGCGCCCGTCCGTAGTCCGTATAGGTACTTATTACTCCACATAAATATGTTTTCTTTCTGAGTCAGAGATATAAAAAGTGACAACAAAAAAAAAACTATATAGATCTGACTCTGATACTACTGATTTTTTTTTTAAATTAATGGTATCGGAAAAACTACTGGACACTATTGAATGAAACAACTGGCCCAGAACAGTTGGGAATGGTGTAGTGAAGGGAAGGCTTTTACTCATCACTCACTGATATAATGTAATACACACAGTAATAAAGTCCAAATCACAATTTTATTTACTTACATTACATATAATCACGCCTTTATCCCTTACGGGGTAGGCAGAGCACCAAGGGCCGATAGAACCACATGGTGCCACTTCTGACTAATTTTGAGGGTATAGTTAAAATGTACAAGTTCGGTTAGTAGTGACAGGTGGTCAGCCCATCGCCTACAATACACCAAGACCCTCTTGTCCCTCTACTGACTTGTACAGTATGCCCGGGAAGAGAAGCATTTTATTTAATGGAAACAAAATACATCTTGCACGTTCTCTTTTTAAAAATACTTGATGTGGTCATATATTTATAGAGTAGGTAGGTAAACTGGAGCCTCTGCTAAAATTATAACTAGGTACCTACATAGATACTAATAAATTCGTTGTCATTGAGTCATAGTTATTTATGGGTACAACCGTTTTTTTCGCGTGAGCAGGCTTCGTTAGCCATTCACAATTATTGTGGTATTCAAGCCGTTTACCATCTGGTGCCTAGGGATTTCATATCTATGACTTGATGAGTGAATGAATGAAGTCATAGGGAAATCAGTACGCTGACTTTCGAATTTAATGGGCATTGTTAATTTTTTTGAAATTCATCTAATTCAAAAACCATTTCGAGTAATAGTGTTTTTGAATACTTTTATGTAGTTAGATAATAAAAATATGATGAGATTATAAATATTTTTTAATAAAACAATATTTATTTTATGACATCATCATCGCCAGGAAAAAAGTTGTGGCATATCCTACATCAATTTTAAAAAACTGGCTTGTCAAACTGAGTGTCAATCGTTGACATGGCATTATGTATATCCAGAGATTTGGTATCTGTATATATATAATTCATCTGAGATTACGATCTGAACCATAGAGAAAATAACTGAACGAACCTCAGATGAATGATATCCAACGAACCAACGAGGAACCCAGGGATTTTGTATCTCCTCTAAAGAAGACTACAGAATCAGGATTAATGGCACCGATGATGACGTCATTAGTTATTTTACTTAAAAATTAATAACATTGTAACAAAGCATTATTTTCAAGAAAAAGTTTCTTGAAATGTTACCTGCTATGAAATAAAAATATAATATTAGGACCTTAAAAATTTAAACAATGCTAATTACGACTAAGTTTTATTATTAGACTGTAAAAAAATAGAGTAATTTAGGGCTGATATTTCCAACAAATCGCATTTTTAATGGATGTACTAATATACGTAGAACAGAGGAGATACCAAATCCCTACGTAGAACACGTTTTTTAACTTTTTCATAATAACTCGTCAACATTTAAGCTCTCCAAAGAGGTTGGATCGAAGTTTGCATATAAGACCTGCCGCGATGCAAACTACCACCGCTTTTTAGGTCCAAATACATAAATTAAAGTAGTTACATTTTGATACACTATTACAATAACTTCCTTAGGTCAAGGCATTAGAAAAAAACACATAACGCCCTACAAACTATAATATAGGTATACCTAAGAAAAAATTCTTCGATAATTGCATGATGTCGCGACTCCCGACCTTTGGTCACTTCCGTTGCGTGTGTTTTCAAATGCACAGTCAAAATATGGCAAGTGACAACTAGTCCAATGGGGCATAGAAGACTTCCTTTGTCTTCGAACACAAATTAGACAAATGCTTGGAATAATAACAAGGTGCATTTGTTATCTTTGCTGTGCATCTACTTATCGAGGGGAAATAGGTGCAGTTGTAATTATAGTTGCATTAACTTTTGTTGCCCTTCGTTTTGGGTCAGTAAGCAAAGGCGGTGAGAAATTAAAATTCGGGAGAAGCGGTTATGCAAATATTAGGTGCTATCTGGTTTATCATCGCGACTGCAGTTTTTAGATTCGATCAGAGCCTCTTGATGGGCTAACATCAGTTGAAAATTTTGATAATTAAGTAGCTTTGTGATTAAGTCCTGTGCTGATCCGCGGCTTCCCTAAAATATGTTGTAGGTTTGGTCGACTAAACAACTCGGGCATCTTACTCGGACGATAAGCGAGAAAATTGTCACTTATCACTTACCTACATCTGTCCGCGCTATGTTAAACGTGGCTGTGAGATCTCTTTTATTATCCTCCAGTTCTGGCTACCCCATTTCGGAAATACAGCAGTGTCTATGTATATGTGTTTGTAGCTTACTTCTCTCAGTGGAAGAAGCAACTTACAAGGAATATTTTGTGCATTGATCTTGACCGTGTTCTTCAATAACGCGAGATATCTATCAGGGTGAACCACATATTCGCGAAGGTAGAGTAGCAATAGCTTAGCCTATATCAGGATAATTCCTTCATATAGGTAATCCTTGTCCTTGCCTCCTAGTTAGATTATACCCGACTGTGCCGGTATGTTTTTCAAATGTATGTATGTTTGGTATATTAATTATAGGGCCCTAAACGGCTAGTCGCATTTGAACTTGAGAGTTAGATTCTTCTTAGTCGTGAAAGTGACACTGGGTGATTTTTTTTGTTTAGTTTATCCCGAAGGCAAGGGGAACTAAGCCCATACTGCCATTGTCTTTAGTAAATAATTTCTGAATTTATGATGGATGATATTGATGATGATGAATGGAAACGTCGGGAAAATCCTCAAGAATGGTGTAAAATTAGTAAAGATCAAAAAGAATAGCAGAAACAACTTACATGGGCCCATGAAGACACTGAGTGAAATTTTTACGCAGTCAGGTTTTTTCTTCAAACAATTGAGGTTCTTAGTACCTACTGACTGTTTTAAAATATATAACTTCACAAGGCTCGCTATAATAACATTCGATGAATATGCGCGGGCGCATTTTTTACACCACTTAGACCCTGTTCGAGCAAATTCTATATAACTGAGTCATTGCTGGATTTGCTTACGTCATTTTCGCGCGTGCGTTGATTTTGGTGGTATAATTATTACTAATGAATTACGGGAATGTTACCTTTTTTCATTCTTAGAAGAATTTTATTAGTAATAACTGGGTTAAGAATTTCGCAGATATGGCTTGTTTTAAATGAGTAGGATACCTACATCACAAATGTTATGTAAAACAAAGGCATACGGGTATTAAATCAGTAATTTCCTTGGGTATATTACATTAGCTATGGCATTATTAGGTATAATTATCTTTTTATAAGTATCACATGAAGCTGAATAAATATTTTGTACTTATTCCATTAAATTTTTTACAAGATGCAGGTATATTTATGGTTGGCAGTTATATATGTAGGTAGGTATTTAGATACATTGTGCGAGCATAGGCAACCTTAATAACTTAGATATTCCTTTCGTATCAAGAGGACTGAAGGGGTAACTCAGAGACAACAGCTTTTAATATCACCACTCATACCTCAAATCAAGAAGCCGTCTTTTTATGATGAATAACTATTATTCTAGTAGATGTCTATTGTAAATGTTGTGATTAAATAACGTAATTGTATGCAATTCTTTATAAATAATACGGATGCCTTATTACAATTGTTAAGTGTAAGATACAATGGTGGTATTCATTTCTACCTCAGGTTCATTTCATTTAGATATGCGCCAGGATTTATAACACCTAGGAATTTGTATAACCTTCTTGATGCTTTCTATGTACCAATTTTATTTATACAGCTGCCTTTGCATTACCTACCTGTTTTAAAAAACCATAAGTACTCCATATATTCTTGAAAACAACTTACAAATTAATTTAATTGGGAACTTATACCTAACCTACTTAGAAATATCAGATAAAGTAAGTGAACTCTACTCTAACTAAAAGCCAATCCAACCTATAGGTACTATAATTGGGTTTACTTATTAGGAACTTTGCATACTTATCTTAATTATTACCAATATTGCATACTTAACATACTTAACCGAATTATTTTATTCTTATGCTTTATTGTACACAGTAAAGTTTTCACAAATAAAGTTTATGACAAGAAAGATATTGTACAAAGGTGTGCTTTATTATATCGTAATGAGATTTCTTCCAGCAAACTAACCGTTAATTATTATTTTAGTTAATAAATTATATCAGCTAAGTATGCTGTATTTTTAACATTTTAGAATGCAAATGGCAAAGAAATTTAAGCCACCTCCTATTTCGACAACTTATCAATGCAGTGCAGGCACGTGTCATATTAGCCTTAGAGCTTCCTTGGTTTACCCTGACCCTTTGTGTTACTTTTATGTAATCGACATAGGACTTATCATTGCTTGTGTCATGTGCAGTGCTTGCATAGTAAGTATATCCTGTCTAAAACATTGCAACACACCTAAATTCACCTTACGATAAACACGAACGCACGTGACTTGAATATTATTTATCAATAACAAAGAATTTAATTCAACCGATTATTTTAGCTGTAGATTGACATAGAAATAGTTAATAATATTGGAATCTACTTTGACGATGGCCATCTGTTACAATAACGATCGAGAAACTAACGGTTAGTTAGATAAGCGTTTACATAAAATTGATAATTTTATTAAAACTTTAAGCTCATTTTAACAAAGCTTACCCCTGAAGATATCGGGAGCGGGACTCACCCATTGATTAAGCTAATCAACGCTTAATTTGACAGATATTCGATAAATTTTGCTGTCAAATGTCATACTTAACGGTTGCTTAATTTCACACACAGTTTATAAGTTAGGCTCATGAACTTAAACTTAAGATTAACTAATTGCATAGAGGAATAAGATACCTATTATATCTATCTTTCTTTTCACATTCTTGTCGTACTCGTATGTCACCAGATCGACCGTTATAACTTGTTTGAGTTTATCTGCATTGGTCCGAGCGCTTATCACAACGGCCTTGCTGTATCCATGACAACTAACTACGGAAACTGTAACCAAATCCATATTAAATTTATTTATATAACCACATAATCTATGGACATTGCTATATTTGACAGCTATCGATTTCAATGGAAAAATTTGCCGTATTGGATTTGATCAGTTTCTAGAGGCGAGGAGGAAGGAGATGAGGTTATAAAAAGCGATATAACAAGATTTCTATGCACATTCTGTGCTCCCGAAATGGGGTTGCCAGAACTTCAGAATCATGAAGGAGATCTCACCACCACGATTAGCATAGCGAGGACTAATGTTAATTATCAATTTCTATGCACTAAATTGTGCATGTGCCTCTCATTTTTTATTGCTAATATACGAGATTTCGATGTGCATTAGGTATCGCGAAGAAGGTCGATAATTGAAAATGTCAGACAACGTCACGGTTCTATTAATGTTCTAAAATACCTCTGTGTACCTAATTTTATTTATAGAGGGAGGTATTTATTATCGCCCCTCGCTGAGTGATTAGCGAATCCTTTCAACAAAGCCTACTATATAGCTTATCAGGTTTCTTTGTATTGGAAACATAATATCCACAGTAAACAATATTTGGCGAAATGCCAACTTTTAGGACAACATTTAGTGAGAAATGTTTTTGTTTGGCCTGTATTACCTATATTTCACGAAATTATTTTCCTTGTACCTACATACCTTCGAAGGTTTATTCTATAGTTTCTATCTACTTGTTTATATTATTTTACACTTATTATTTACATTTTTGGGATTACAAATCACATATTTATTTTTCAAGATACGACGACGATAAGTATCTAGTACCTACTTACGAATATCCCCTTTGCTATGCTAGCTATAAATAAAAATGCACCTAATTTCTAGTCTTTAATTTTATTGATAGGTACTTTAAGGTGGGCTATTTTCATAGCATTTTGCCCCTACTGCTACACCCTGTACACTGGATGGCATAAGGCCATTAGTAGATACGGAATAAGACCTAAACTAAATTTCGTATTTATACTTATTCACCTGTCACTACTAACCGAACTTGTACATCTCAACTATACCCTCAAAATTGGTTAGAAATGGCCATGTGGTCCTATCGGCCCTTGGTGCTCTGCCTACCCCGTAAGGGATAAAGGCGTGATTATATGTATGTATGTATGTATGTGTGTACTTATTCAAAAATCTTTGGAAAAGACTGCTTCCACATGCTCATACATATTGTCCGTTATTTCCAGATAAACAGCAAATACAGCGAGGAGCTGGCCGAAGAGAGCTTGGAATGGATCCGGCAGATCATCGGCGAGCCGGAAAACATTTCCGGTGATATGGACAACTTCTACGAGGTGCTCAAGGACGGCACTATCCTTTGCAAGTGAGTACTATTTGGATGCAGGCTGCTTCCGACCGGTCGGAGTGGAGGTTGTTGGGGGAGGCCTATGTCCAACAGTGGACTTCTCAGGGCTGTAAATGATGACTATTTACGGAAAGCCATAATACTCGCCTATACAGGGTGTTTATTATTAGTTGCCATGCTTAACGAAGGGTACGTACTCTATACATCAAATAAAGTAGCTAAGTTTATGCCAAAAAAAATGCTGGAAAATTATTGAAGGACTGAGAACTTCAATAATTCTAGGATTTCTCGCTCCCTCTGTACAAAAAGTTATGTTACTATGCAGGTTCTGCCATGGTTATTCTCTTGCACAAAAATAACACATTCGCTGCCGGCAGATTTTCTAAGGGTGCCGAAATCACGTCAACGCCTAATGCGCAAATAAGCATCAGCGGCACCTCTAGAAAGTCTAAAAGACGCAAATACGTAGTCGCCGGCACTGAATGTTAAGTATACGTAAATTTCCGTCCGTGCCTGTCGTAAGTGTCTAAGGATCTCCGGAATTCTCTCAGGCGCTAGCAACTTGTCACTGATCATTTACATCTGTTTAACGTGGCTATGGGATCTCCTTTATGGTCCTGCAGTTCTGTCTATCCCTATTTCGGGAACACCGCCGTGTATGTTGGTGTATGTACAGTAAATAAAAACAAGCTGTCATTTTCAAACTAAATAGATTATAATATGTATATTTACGATTCAAATTAATAAAATCTTCTGTACCCCAATTCCAGACTCGTGAACACCATCAAACCAGGCACAGTGAAGAAGGTCAACGAATCCAAGATGGCGTTCAAATGCATGGAGAACATAAACGCCTTCCTCGAAGCCGCCAGACAGCTCGGAGTGCCTGCTCAGGAGACTTTCCAAACCGTTGATCTCTGGGAGAGACAGAATCTCAATTCTGTTGTCATCTGCTTACAGTCCCTTGGCAGAAAGGTTAGTTGGAATCGTGTATAGGCACTTCATTCGTCTTAAAACATAGGTAGATAAAGTTGCAACCAGAATAATGTATGAGTGACTTTATGGAAACTAAAATTAAAATTATGCTTTTCTAGAATAACGGTACCTTTTAGAGGACGGTACCCTATATGACGGTAACCAAAGCTTGATACATAAATAGATGCTCGAAAGACAGATTATTCCGAACTCGATTTAGTACGGAATACCGTCTAGATTTTTATAAACCACTATATCTACATTAGCAAGGCATTGCGATGGTCACTGGTCTGGTATCAATTTTTGCCCTGCTAAAATCTTTGCTATAATAAATAATAATATACAACTGAGATTGACCCACCACTCAAACCCGCCACTGCAACTATTGTAAGCCAGGATCAACAGAGCCGACCAGAGAAATGCAAATAAAGCGTAGAGAAAATCCCCGAGGATCTAACGAGCCACTAGGCTAGCTTGACTAGAACAATGAAAAGATAAAGCTAGCTATACAGGGTGTAACAGAAAGGGTATGTTAAGCTAAAAGCTATGTAAATAGCCCACTATAGAGAACCTATTTCCAAAATTTCAGATTCGAAATCACATGTTTATTTTTCTAGATTGTATGAAAATTTCTGAATTGTTTAGGAATTCTCCATACTATCTGAAAAAATGAACATGTTATTTCGAGTCTGAAATTTTGTGGATAGGTTTCTTTTAGTGAGCTATTTACATAGCTTTTCGCTTAACATACCCCTTTTATTATACCCTGTATACTTATTTAAGTAGGGTAGGTACATAATGATTGGACAGGTTCCAGATAATATTTTGCCTAATTACAAGAATAATTTACGAGTTAGGTTATTCGTTGCGAAGTCATTATGTGCCTTATCTTATCTTACGGCTGGAGACATTTCTCTAAACTAACGTCTTTAGAACAAAGGTTATTAGAATAGTTAAAGGTAAACACGTCCATTTTAATTGAAATTATGTTATAGATAGAATATTCATTACATACATTATGTGGGTACATGATGTGAAATCAACAAGTGCGTTTCAAACCAATACCAAATACGTGTGGTGTGAACACATTTAGGTACCTGCTTTAAGTTTTTTAAATGCTCCAGTCCTGTACATACCGTTAAATAATAATTTAGAATGGTGGTTATACGGGGAACGCACTAAGGCGAGCTTATCTAAAAGAGATTTCTTCCAGCTAACCAAGAATTGCATAGACATATTTTAATATATCTATAATATCTCTAGATAGAGATATGGTTTCATTCAACCAGTTTGACCCCAAACCATAGACTACCTCCTAGGAGGTAATCTATGCCCCAAACGAATAAACGGGAATAGGTACTGTTATGGTCCCTTTTTACACCTTTTGGCCGTAACAAACAATGCAGGTAGAATTTGACATCTCGCTCTCACTTTTATAAATCGCTTATTGTGAAGCGAGGTAGATGGACGGTAATCATTGTTTTGTTAGATTCTAATTCTGCTTATTTAGGAATATTTTTAAATGTTTCTCATGCTCAGGGCGACACAAACTATTTGTAAGGTTCCTCAGCTAAATGGCAAAAAACGTTACTCTTATTATTGTCGATGTTGGCTTAAGATTATAACTTTAGCAGATTCTCTATTCAATCCGTCCATCACAGATGTACAGATATGTATGTAAATGAAATTGTATTAGGCGTTACAATTCGGAAGTTCAAACATTCACTATAAGGTTTTAGAGTTTCATAATTAGTGCTTTACCTACTAATTTCTATAATCCTGTGGATGCCACGAGTGTTGGCGAAACATAACAGTTATGTAGATTATTAATCTAGTTTTTGATTTCGGAATAGTGCGATGAATGATTATCTTATGAGAAGTACGAAGTATGATTATCTTGCATACTAGGTGCTCGGATCTGTTTTCTTGTGGCGATTGTAGGTAGGTAGTGCAAGTGCTTGTTTTCGCAGTTATGAGTTATCATATCCGAGGGTCAGTGGAGGGTGTAGCGCTCTTGTACCACGGTCACCAACCCGCCTGCCCAGCGTGGTGACTATGGGTAAAAATCCCCCTACGGCAGTATCCATGTGGCGTGCCCTGGGGGAGGCTTATGTCCAGCAGTAGACAGAAAAAGACTGATGAATCTTCTACCAATAGTTCAAGAATAAGGACTTATCCAAGTGTTTTCATTTTGCAGGCTCACACCTTCGGTAAGCCATCAATAGGACCCAAGGAGGCCGAGAAGAACGTGCGACACTTCACCGAAGAGCAGCTCAGAGCTGGCCAAGGTGTAATCTCCCTCCAATACGGATCAAACAAGGGTGCCAACCAAAGCGGAATCAACTTTGGGAATACCAGGCACATGTAAACGTCTCAAATTGTATCAAAAAATGTGTTTGGGTTGATTTGCTTTTAGGGAATTTTGCTTAGATTGTGTGCCAGCAATATTTGATTCATTTCTTGTGACTAAAGTTTGTTGCTTAGTTCCCAAACTGTCGTGTTAACTTTCCTTGCTTCACACGTCTATGTTATGATGAAATTCACGTTTATTGAGTTGAAGTTTTAAATAAGTAGAGACACTCTTTAGGTATCCTATTTGCTAATGTCACATTGTCGTGTTGTGTTGATGTTTATTTCTACAGTTCAAGGTCTTTTCTAAGTTCTACCATTAGAATGACCTCTCTGGAGTAGGCAACAACATTCAACAACCTCGGTTTAAAATACTCAACTTAACTAACTGCCAAGAAATACTTTTCCCAGTTACCTACTAAGTATGTCTAAATGCAAATCAATCCTGTTATATATAACAATCAATTCCTGTAGGTACTTATCGCAGATTACACTTAAATTACAATAAGAAAATTTATTCAGTTAATTACAATAAAATAATAGAATTTAGTGGACCATTTCGAATTTCCTCTCAAGGAATCTCTATTGTAAAGGTTTTCCATAAGTAATAAAATAATTTCCGATTTGAATCATTCCTTAAAACCACGGTGTTTTAAAAGTTTTTTAATACTTTACTGTATATTTTTTTACATCTAGTTGCTAGATTTATCGTTTTAAAAATAAGTTACATTATTTCGTATTAGTCAACATGTTTTTGGAAGTTTATTTATTTTTTTGACTTATTTTTTATCGTTGTGCCAATACTATCATCTTCTTTATTAATATTCACAGTACAATTAATTATTATTTGATAAGTATTTAGATCTAAACAAATATTCAATAATTGTGCCTTCAAGCTCTTACGGAGTTTCTTATACTTATTGTATTTTTTAAATAAGTTATTAAAAATAACTAAAAATTTCATATAACTCGACTAAGGAGGAATATCTCTGATTTTTTGTTCTGTTTATCTGAAGTTATTTTAATATTTTACTCAAACTTTTATTAATAATGTTTAATGATCGTTGTATTTGAAATTCTATCATTCCATTTATGTATTAGTTAGTACACACTGTGATTAATGATTTTTACAAATACATTATGAATTATATATTTTCTTATTAGCTATTTTACATGACGATGCGTAAATGTAAGAATGTAAGTTTCATGAGGTACTCGTACTTCTTCATGGAAGTATGTAGATTAAAATAAATAAATAGTAACTATCCAACATGCATTTTAATTCGTCAGGATACAAATGTTCCTACCTTGGCCACGTTACGTAGGTATATTGACTTCGTAACCGCATTCGTCACCATAGCCATTCCTTCAATTGATAACATCGTTAAATTGTCTCTTGATCCTGATCGTGATCTTCTTTATGATCTTGCAGTTCTATCTGCCACATTTCGGGAAATCAACCGTATGTATAACTAGATATGTATGTATTTATTACACACTGGCTGTCACTGCACCCTGTATACTAAGAAGGTAGGTATAATGGCACTCTATCATAGAGGAGGCATATATAGATTAGGTCTACTCTTTGATATCTACTTACCTACTTAACAAAGGTGAAAGTTCTTGACCGAGGTATTCCTACACTTTTTTAGGGTTCCACACCCAAAGGGTAACGGTGTTATTACAAAACAATTAGACGGCTGTCGAACGCGCGATTTAAAAAATCTCTATTACAAAAACGTTTTTAGCCATCATACCTATGCCATTTAGACTTTGTTTAAAAACTGACACACGACAATGCTTAGCCTGTTTAACCTAACTTTTGTTATTACATAACAGTTGGAACACAATTGAACGCTTGTTTAAAAAAATATCTATTACAAAAACGTATTTAGGCCTCAGCTAGAGTTAGATGCTGTAGGTATAGACTTTAGGTTTAATATAGTCAAAAATAATAAATTTAGGTTTAAATATAGTCAAATAAAAAGAGTAGTTTTAAGATGGTTTTAAGCCTGATTAACGTCAAATTTCTGATATTTTGTTTGACTTTATTCAAAAAGGTTTCCATAACAACAAAAAGGGGAAACGAGGGATTATAGTAGCAATATCTTGCAGAGTTTTTCCAATATCTGAACTATAATTTAGTACCTTTACTATATCATAGAATAGATTACGTATCACCGTCACTCTGCGAGTGTATGACGAACCCGCCCATGAATTTCTAGGTATTGCACCCATTTTTCAATTAAGAAACCCTTCTTATATATAGGTATTATTACCTATACGTCATGTTCTCGTTTCATAATATCTAACACACGCATATCGGTTATACCACAACTGCCCACAACAATTTTGCCCTCAAATAGATTAGTTACAATCATGCCTGGTATCCTCAACTAAGTATGTGACAAATATTTTCAAATATGTTTTTTTATTACCTGACAAGTAGTGGTGTTCAAAAAAGCTATATTCTCGGAACGCGTGATAGTGATATGCTTCATGCAAATAGCGCGCTATTTTTTCCGTGACGTTTTAACGTTACGAGTTGCGCGCAAATCACAAGTCACGAATGAATGACTGAACGAATACGCTATACTCTTATCCCGCCAATGACAAGTCGTGAAAACGCTATATTCTAGTTGACGCGATTTCATATAGCTGTTGGTAACCAATGACAAGTCACGAATACGCTATTTTCTATTTGACGCGATTTCATATTGTGTTGTTGGTAGTCCGGCGCCGGCCGTCACGCGCTATGCATGTGCGTGATCGTTATAGCGTTTAGCTTGGAACGAGTCAATTAAATCATTTGTTATTGCGCTATGGACAAATAGCATGTTATTTTTAAAAGCTATACGTTATATTAGCTACCACTACTGACAAGCAATGATTACAAAATAAAACCCCATTGGTGACAAAGGAACTTTTTTCACTTCATCGTTAATCAGTTTCTGTTAAAAAACGGTGTTTCAGACATATGTGACGTAATTTAAATAATTATTAGTTATTAATGTTATTATTACTGGTATTACTTTAAGAGAAATATTACACAATCAAATTTTGTTTGAGAATTTCTTTAATATTTACAAAAGATTTGCATACAGGAATTAACGAAACGCAGATGAACGAATATTTCTTCATTTCTTCCTAGACCTATCATTGATCTAAGCTTCCAAACATGATTTTAACAAGGGGTAGTCCTAAATATGTTTTGTAATAGAGGATCTTTAGACGGTGCTTAAAACGTTAGGCATTATCTAGAAAAACTCGTGTTAGACTGTGTCATATAGCTTAGCGTTTCTTTTGTAATGAGGTCGCGTTTTCACTAGGGGACATTTGTTCCGCGACTTTGTCGCTCGACACGAAATTAACGTGCCCAGCGCGATGTCGCTGGACATCGGGCGATTTACTTACGGGTTGCACAACTGGTCGCTAGTCGATGATCTGCGAGTGTCGAAACACGCGACCATCGTGTCTCTTAACAACAGTCGTCAGCACAGACTACTTAGTGTACTGACGTAAGACAGGCTTTGAACAGTCAGAACGTATGTCGCTTTGTGATCTGAAAATCGCAGTAGTGTGGTGGTGACACAGAACAACACCATCTCCTTCAAATTTTACAGCGACTAATACGTGAATGTCGAGCGATAAGAATCTGCGACATGTCGCCTCATTAAAACGCAGCTTTGTACTAGTTAAATATATGAATAATGAATATTTGTTTCCATGGCAATAACAAAGAATATTATCAAATATGTTTTTTTTTATTAGCTGACAAAGGAACAAATTCGCTCTGTTTTTCACTTTACAGCTAAGCAAGATCTGTTAAAAAAAGGTGTTTCACACATGAGCGATATAATATAAATGCTTATTACTTAATATTACTGGCATATATTAACAGAAAGAATACTAAATCAAATTCTATTTTTTAATATTCATAAAAGTAGGTATGCTTGGAAAGAACAGTAATGAATGAATGGAACGAATGTTCCTTCTCATCATGATTTTTGGCCCGGTTGTTTAGTCGATTTAACTATAGTTATTTCAACAATTTGTCAGTTCAAAACACAATAGAAATATAATTTCTATTGGAAACACGTTGTTTGAAATATTATTTGAGTAGAGTAAAATACAACCAATCCTACTGATTACAAACGCGAAAGTTTGTGAAGATGGTAATTGTATCTAAATTTAACAATAAGTCAGAATCTGTGACCTATTTTTACCAATAATAAGCTTGACTACTGATTAAACAACTGGGCCCAAATGTCATATCAATACTGTCAATTCTGACCTTCACACCTATCTTTCTCCGTTCTTAGCATAAATGGCTGAGAGAGAAAGGGACAGATAGGAAAAATTTTACGTTTAGGTTTAAGTGCCACAGTCAGAATAGAATGGGTCTTAAATGTGTTTTCTATATAAGTTGTTTAGACGATGCTTAAAACGTTAGACCTTGCCTCACAAAACGGGTGTTTAGACATTGCTTCGCGATTCTTTTGTAATAACACCGTAAAAGCATAGTAGAATGAGTGGGAAAAGTCTAAGTGGGTACCTACTTACTTTGTATGGTTTATTCCCGGTCGTCCCCATCCTGTCGTCCCCACTGGGGACGAGTGGGAAAAACGTTTCGTTCGTCCCCAGTGGTGACGATTACCTCAGTCTTTTACAATTATTTTCAATCGAAAACATTGTTAAAAATTTCTTATAAAATAAAAAGTTCCAATGGTCATTGCTGGGCACGAACGAAATCTTCTTTTCCACTCGTCCCCAGTGGGGAAGATGACAGGGTGGGAACGATCGCGAGTGGCAAAAAACGTTTCGCTCGTCCTCAATCAAAAACATTGTTCAAAATCTCTTATAAAATAAAAAGTCCCAATCGTTATTGCTGGGCACGAACGAAAACCTTTTTTTCCCACTCGTCCCCAGTGGGGACGATGACAGGGTGGGGACGACCAGGAATAAACCCTTTGTATTGGTACTAGGATTACTTACAACGAAGTGATAGGTAATCTGATTCTCGTACCGAGATTTTATTGCACCTAATAAATAACTACCTATATAATTCTGTGCTTCAAAAGAATACAGTGACATTCATCTAAGCAAGAATACATCAGCTACATCTTTCGTGCATGTCATAAGAGTCGGCTAGGTAGGTACTCGGGTACTCAGGCAGTCTCTCGGGCGATAAGCTAGCTACTTTTTAGGTACTGATTATAACCTAACATCTGAGTTTATGTTTATCATGAGTTTATTAACTCAAGGTATGTGGTCTATTGTAGGGATCGCTTTGTCCCTGGTAATCAGGGTAAAATTTAAAAAGATCAATTACAAAACCATGGCAAAAACGAAGTTTGTGGATGATTTCTATAAGTAGTAAAATATCCTTAAACAATATTTTTTTCATCTTCCTACACCTGCAAATCACGTTTACAATAAACAATAATTTCTGATTCTGTTTTTACGAAATTCCATTTCACGGTCGTTGGCCCACATTTTTAAACGATCACGCGAGTCTCTATTCTCCTCCTCAATTACCTTCTTTCTTATATGCGAGGTACATTTTGTCTAAGTATAAGTAAGTAGTTTAGTTAGATGTAACATAATGTCTCACTTAAAGACCTTCCATTACGCCTTTGGTCTCACTAACGACATGCTTTGGCTGCTGCTGCTGCGTAGGAGGGGAGAATGTGTTCTGTGCGTTCTATGAGGATGGGTGACAAGACTAAAACAAATGATTTTTTTGAAAATCCCGCCAACCATAAAAGGTGAAACCGGAACCACACCGTCATTTTAGTTCTTTATCTTCTTTTTTTCGACAGCTGCCAAAAACAGCTGACTGTCAAAGTGTTACGTACGTCAAATGTCAACGTCATTTTCAGGTTCAGGATGAAAAGAAAATGTTTATTTACAATTTGTTTGTGCAAATTTTCCAAGAATACCCACAATAAACAGAGTAAAGCTACGTTGTCCACGTACTTGCTAAACCGACGTATGTATTGTGATTGTAAAGTAATTCACAAGACAATATAAGTAGGTACCTAACCTAAAACCAAATTTGCAATGAAAGCCCTTGCATCATGAGGGAAAAACACGCCAATGCTTATTATTGTCAACAAAAGTTATGCCGAGTACACTGGAAACATGTTCGAATGGATGGGCCATCGATACAACAGCGCCTGTTGACCTACAACCGAATGATAATGAAGTAAGTACGGCCCCCTGTGGCGTTGTTTGTCTCTTGATAAGAATGTCCCCGGTGACCTTATCGCTCGATTTGTCTCCTGCGAACTTCCACATCTAGCTTATCAGGAGCCTGTGCAACCGCACACTAATGTGACATCAGTTTATAAGCATCATAAAGTAGGTATGTTTTTATAATGTTACTTATACAGCAACTGCTCAGTATTAAAATTGTTCACTATTGGTATTATTAGTATACAACGTACAGTATAGTACTTTCTGTAAAAAAAAATTTTTTTTGTAATATAATCATGGAAGCCATTTTTGAGGTATGTTTTTAAACTTAGTTTACCTGTCTAGTTTTAAATAGAACATTTTACTTATCTAGGTACACAATCAAATAATCCAAAGACAGACAAGAAATTAATCTTTATATAGTCCCTACTCACTCCCTACCTATTGATATGACTGTGCTAAATTTGGACTTAGAACTAACAAATTAGAATATAATGTATGTTGGAACTATGCCATGGCCTTTTTAATCTTTTATATTGTACAACAATGTTTTGTAGTTATGCCTAGTTTGGCAGGCTGTAGGTACATCGATCATGACATGAGTGTAATTGAGCCTAAAATATGCCCTGAAGATACTTTTAGAATTTAATCTGTATTATTTGGAAGGGAACAGAATGGAGATTACCAAGATCTCTGAAAAATAAGATTATTTCTGTTGTGTAAGCAAGATGCTACTATAAACAGTGTAAAGCGAATTCACATCTACACATAGAAACCATCCTGCTCTTTTATTCATCTACCTACATAAACTCTTGTAGAATAAAGACTTGGTGTAAGTGGACCGTAAAAGAAATGAATAATGGTAGCTTGCATTTATTGTATTTAATTACCCTCAAGTAACCTCTTATACAAGTTCTTAACATGGCACATGTTAGTATGGTCAGCTATTGATAAAAATTTTATTTACTATAAATATAAGTAATTAGTATATTATTTATAGGTAGCACATAATTTACATTACATTAATACATTAAATAGTCAAAGGAAAAGTGTATTGAAAATTTTATAAACAAAAACTTATAAATCAAAGAAAATTCTTATCTTAGTACAGTCTTCAAATTCTCATTTACCTAATATGATGTACTTAAATAAATGAAGAATGGCTCATTGCTCGCCTACCATCTAGTTGAATTCAATATTGTCAATGTTTAATAAATAATCTTTATTGTATGTTTGAGTCTAATTATGAGTAATTTAAACAATTTGTACAAAACTTTAAACAAGAAGTGCATTAATTACCCGACTGCGCGACGCAAAGGAGTGGTATTGTGTTTAACACATATGTATGTATGTATGTATGTCTGTTCCTTTTACCTCCTGTAGCCTAAACGGCTTGATGGATTTTGATTATGAGGTATATTTGTCTTGTCAAAGGATACATTTTATCATAAAAGTCCCACGGGTGTAAATTAAACAACAAAAAATTTTATAAATTCATTTAATCACTAATATAAACAAAATTCAAAGTCAACGCAAAGCAACTATGCGTTAGCAAGCAAAAAGAAGGGCGTGGCCTTGCGGCGCGCGGCGCGGTGCGGAGGGGGATATTCTAACGGTACTCAAGGTACTTATCGGGCTGTGTACTTATGCAAAGGGCCAGGCTTAAAAGTTAAAACACTTCTGGGTTCAATAAAAAATTCTGGACCGGCCCCACGACGAATGTTCTTTTTACCTAATATGATGACTCACCTATTCTTTTTCTTCTTACAAACAAATTGGCGGTAAATGATCAGTAATCTAAAGCCAAATGTCGTCGAAATAATAGCTCATTGCTCGCTAAAAAGTATAAATAAAAGAATTATTATTAAAAAACAAAATACCCACTGCACACTAAAAAAAGAGTAAAACAAGCCACACAATAATATTGAATTCTAAAAATATTGTCAATGTTTAATAAATAATCTCAATATGTGTTGTAATCTTAAATAAACAGAAATTAGAATACAAATTTTGAATATAATTTTATGTTGGAAAGCATCGCAGGCGGGGACCACCTGACCGCCACCAACGAAAATTCTCTAATGGTGCACAACCGAAATGACTATAAATAAGCCTCTGTTGGTCCCCGCCTGCGATGCTTTCCATCAACATTTATAAATTAATTCAGTAATTTGTATTCAAAATAAGTTTCTGTTTATAACTTGTACGAACACATATTGTAGTGTATTTTAATATAGGTATTGTTTAAACGGTATTACATATTAGTTTTTACATTTGATTGATCAATATTATTGTGTGCTTGTTTTACTCTTTTTTTAGTTAGTCGGGTATTTTGTTTTTTTACTGTTTGTTTTAATGTAATTTGCCCCAGTATAGGCAAAAAGGTTAGGTATTTCTTGTTCCTATGTAAAGCTGCTTATTACATTTTGATATCTTTAAATTGTAGAATTCATACTATTCAGGTAGTATATGCAGATAGTTTGGTTCAACTATCTGCATATACCTACATACTACATATGTTGAATACCTACCTATATACTATTTATCAGTCTTTTAGTTACTATCAAAATCTAATCACAACTTGTTTATTTGTTCATTCAGTCATTATCTTCACCTAATATCCGGAAGGGAAACAATGATAATCCTCTTCATAAACACATTTAAAAAACTTATTTAACTTAAAATTAACTTGCATACCTACATAGTCTACTAACATACCTACAATCAACTGATGACTATCTAAGGCTGAGGGTTACCAGATAGAACGTTAATAAGAAATTACAGGTAAAAGTATCAGATGTAAAAGGTCTAGGTCACAAAATCAGCTAATTAAGTACGTGGTTTCCTTAGTAGACTCTTACAACATGCATAAGAAAAAATGGAACCCGGATCAGCTAAAGACTTTGCTAAATAGTTGCACTCTGTGGATACCAACTCATTACCCCCTAGTTAGTACGCACTGATACGCGCTATCTTGGGGTTGAAGTGGCTGACCTTCCACCTCGCTCACCCACGATCGTCGTCTACAATAGATAACACTCGCCTATAAATTACCTCTTTTATCGCCAACAACCAACGTCCATCGTCAGTACGCATTTTGAACTCATTCCGTGAACACGTCTTGTCGTTATCGGCTTCACTAAAATCTATTTACTGTTTATTGTTTTCAATCCTCATGGCTAAGTTCGTAAACTACAGTGATTTCCTATCTCCCTACTGAGATATATTTGTGTTGTGTTAAAAGACTTTAATCCAAACTATACAGCGGAAGTTGTTTTTCTATCTAAAATTTCGATTGGCAACAGCATACATGCATTACTATTCGGGGGAATTGTTGCAAAAAATGAACATTACCCTGATGTACCGAGTCAACCCTATCTACTATTCAGACTACTCGGATACGATTTAGGTTTATATCTAAAGCTTGCCCTCTCAAAACCGCATTTTTGGCTTTGGCTGTACCATTTCGACTGCAAAAAGTTCGGCGTTTACCCAAAAGACATCACCTGACGGCTGCTCATCGTATTCAAGGGTTTTGACTGTACATCGCAATGGATATTGTGGCGAATGTAAGCATATTGTAACATCTCCTATCTTGCCCCGAAGAATTAGGGCAAAGGCTATCTTTAAATTGCTCAAACAAAGCGAGCATGCTTAACCGTTTACTTTCGATTTCAGTATCATCCAGTAGTCAAGGCGTTTTTGGCCGGCTCCTTTTCTGGAACGTTCAGTACCATACTCTTCCAGCCTTTGGACTTGGTGAAGACGAGGCTTCAGAACCCCAGTCATGTTGTTGCTACGGCAGTCAAGTAAGTACCTTATTAGTCCTTATCGGGCTTGGGAGCGGATTTCTTTATAAAGCGCAGGCGGTACAATAACGACAGGCAACAAGCAATTTAGGCAGTCAAAGGTAGAGCATGCTTACCTGGATGATCACTGTTTTAGAGACGCCCAAATAATACCAATCTGGAATTCCACCGACACACTGTTCATGCAATAAAAGTAGATATAAGACAGACGTGTCATATCTGGGCCTATTTTACACACATGTTTGGCTTAGGTAGGTATATCTATTGAGGGGTCGCCCACCACCGGGCCCTACACCCTCCGCTGACCCTCGGATATGCCGACTCATGATCACGAACACAAGACACTACAATCGCAACGAGAAGCCAGATCCAAGCACCTAGCATGCAACCATAAATACATAGCTGCTAATCCGAAAACCAATTAAAATTTTTAATCGACTTATTTGTCGCCAACACCCGTCAGCACCGAGGGTCAGCGGAGGGTGTAGGGCCCGGTGGTGGGCGACCCCTTAATAGCGATTTGAACTTCTGAATAGTGACGCCTGATACAATTAAATAGATAGGTATAGTTCTTTCAAATAAGCCCTGATAATAAGTCTAATTGTTTTTATAAGCACTAGACAGTTACTTATTTTTGTTGGTGAGAAATGATGATAAAATAGATTTCTATACGTCACTGAACATTGATGCAATAGGGGACAATTTTCAGATTATTTACTAGGATGTTGGTTACCATGCCTGTTGCGCTATAGGTCCTGGGTTCGAATCCCGGTAGCAATGACCCTTTTAGCCACTACACGTATACTATTGTATATCATTGTATTTATATTGTGTATTATATTGTATATAATTCATGACTTGACTTATACTCCTGTGTCCCCTATACGGGGCAGAGGGTCTCCACAGTCTTCCCTACTTTCTTCGCCTCTGCAATGATCGTCCGCCGCCAGGTCTCCTTAAGGAGGCCACGTCTACGAGTCACACTCGTGTACTTAAAAATCATATCTCCTTTCCAGCAGCCGAATCCAACCCGGCATGATAACAATATTCGCGAGCATAGTACGTCAGGAGCAAATCGCTGGACTATGGCGCGGAATGGTGCCATCTATCGCCCGTTGCGTTCCCGGTGTCGGGCTGTACTTCTCGTCCCTCCACTGGCTGAAGGCTAAGCTGGGGAAGACCAGGAGCCAGGATCTGGGCCCGATGGAGGCCATCGGTTTGGGCGTGGTCGCGAGGACGATGAGCGGCGTGGCTATGATTCCCATGACTGTTATTAAGACTAGGTAAGATTTTGTTTTGTAACAGGTAGATGGTTTCGACGAGGGCTTTCACTAGAATACATCAGCTGCATCACGTTCCGTGTATGTCGTAAAAGTCGACTCGGGTTTTCAGTCCGGCAATAAGCTAGCAAATTGTCACTGATGATTATTAACATCAGTCCCCGCTATACGAAACGTGGCTGTGATTATACATGTAGATATAGATGGTCTCGTAAGATCGCTTGTTGACTTCATTTTATTCAGCTGTTTCGAGTACAGTAACATATTTATTTAGGAAGGAATTTTAACGAAATCAATCACGCTTTATATGTAATTAACGTTTTAGCGTGAAGATGGTAGAAAAAGTTCCCTAATTCTGTCTACTTGAATGGGAAATGTAACAAAATGGCGACGTTACACCCACTGTTATTTAATCAAAGAGTCAATTTATGTTTTGAGCTGCGTATTGAGATATGTAAATTTTGAGTTCAGAAACACAATAACCTTATAAAACCATTTTATACGCAGTTAATTATCATGCTTCCATTAATTAACTGTTTAAGCAAAAATTTCCATACAATACAATATGGCCTAGTGCAGGTACATACCCATTCATAATTATCAATACTCACCCCTATTTATTTTAATTTACAGATACGAATCCGGGGTTTACAAGTACCCTAGTCTCAGTGGGGCCCTGAAGGCCATATACAAAGCTGAGGGTCTAAGGGGCCTGTCCTGCGGCTTGGGCCCCACATTGGCCAGGGATGCCCCTTTCTCTGGATTGTACCTCATGTTCTATACGCAGACTAAACAGGCTATGCCGAAAGGTAAGTTGATGGAATCACAATCAAAATCGAAATATTAAAATACACTGGCGTAAATAAATAGGACATTCATAGTTTATTTGCCTTAATTAGTATGTAGGTACTAGTAACTTTGCTGCGATATATCTATAATTTCTCTATCTTCAAGTCTATTTGTTTAAAGTTAACAAATAGTACAGTATCTCGTGTGTAAATATTATTAAGTCGAACGCAAAATTAAATGATTAAATACATCACATTAAAAGTTCATCGCTTGACTTAAAAACGCGGCGTAGTTTCAGTTTATCTTATCAAATAGTTGTCCATTGATAACAGAATACTGAGTCCACAAAGTAATTATATTTCGCGATCGTCATACGTCAGCAAGTATCCCCCCCCTCTCTCCACTTTCTGCCTGACTTTCTCCAAACGCACAAGAATGTGTAGGTACTGCCTATCGATCGAATTTTACAACAGCTAATTACCAACGCGCCTGCTGCATACCCTAGACTCTATCAAGAAGCGTTTCCACTTTCCATGAACGTGTTTAATAAAAATTATATGCAAAACCTATTTTCCCCCCAGAATGGCTTCAAACTGCGAGCACAGCGAGCGTGGTTCACTTCGGTTGCGGAATCGTGGCCGGTATCGCTGCCTCCCTTGTGACACATCCCGCCGACGTGCTGAAGACCAAAATGCAGTTGTATCCCGAGAAGTTCCCTAATGCGTTCGGCGCTGCGCTTTATGTGCATCAGGTTTGTGTCTTTCATCTTTGTTATTATTATTACCTGCGCCAGAAGGAGGGTTATGTTTATAGAGTGTATTTATGTATGTATCTACATTTCTTTGCCACCCTGTAGAGCCTATACGGCATGTCGCATTTGAGCTTGGGAGACATGTATCACTATTCTAGGTCGAAATTTTTACGCAATAGGGTTTCTTCTTTTTGTAGTTTTGAGTAAGGAGCTTATATGCTAACTTCCCTGTCTAACCTGACCTAGCTAGCTAACATGTGTTTCTACATAACTGCAGTAAGAACCCACTTAAAGCTTTATTTCAAGAATCTTAAAGACGGCTATTCCATTTCGGAATTTTTGAGTTAGGAGCTTTTATGCTATCTCTGTTTAACCTGACTTAGCTAGCTAAGTATCTTTAGAGACAGCTATTGCATTGCGGGTGCAAAACCCGCCCCTTTGGATATTTACGAAGAATTACGGGGAAAACCTTTAAATGTAAGTTAAAGTAATTTAATATCGATCGTATTGTAGATAGATATGTATGTAAGTATAATATTCAATATTGTTTTACTAAGGTCGACTCCGGGGTGACATGTTTAAAATGGAATTGTTATTTCCGATTTTGTACGGATTCATTAAGTTAATTGCACCTACAGATAATGAGGTCATTATTATGGCCTACGTATCAGTAACTAAGAGTTCTGTAGGCGCTGGTGTCTTTGTAACACTACAATTTTGTCATTAATTATACTTAGTTCCATGAAAATCCGTCACAAGTCTATATCATTACATAATATCTTCTGGGGTACATGGGGGGTATCGTCGTGGTGATAAGTTTATTAAATAACTACATACGCAATTAATTTTATCATTTGCATGCTTTTGCTCTGTGAATTTGATAAGAGTTTTTTCTTAGTTTTGTTAATTAGTTCCCGTGTCTTAGGCCAATTATTTTATCTCGTGTCCGGAACGTCTTGAGAAGTTTCGAATTAATATTATTATGCAAAGGTTAGCTAGTAGGTATGTACCTAATAGGTACTAAAAAATCTATAACGATAGGTAGGGCCAGGTATCTTCCAACAGGTCGTTAGTGGATATCATTATGTTCAGATTTGGACTTCTTATGCCAGATGATGATGGAAAACTCGGACATTCTCCTAGCACGCAACTTGTCACTGTTAATTTACATCTGGGGGCCAATTCTCGAAAATTCTCTAGTTGGAACGAAGCCGAAACGGAACCGTTGTAGACGCTCAGAACAAAGCAATAATTACTTTACGGTGACATAATTAGACACATTTCAGCACGAGACAGATATTTGCTTTTAATCTGTCACACTCGCGACCGATGCATGCTAAAATATACCTTATTACTCAAGCGATAAGTATACAGGGTGTGGGTGACAGCCAGGCAATTACTGAAATGCTGAACAAATGTCATTGTGTTGAGTTATACGACAGTGTTATTACTCGCAGGAAATGTTTTTTGATTATCAGTAATTTTGCTCTCCGCTGATCTTGTGGCTAATTAAAGGGGCTTATTAGTTATTGTGTGACACATTGCTGTTTTTTGGATCACTTGGGACTCTCCATTAGGGTTGATCAGTTATTTGAATTTTATTTTTTAACCATTATCAAAGGCGTAATTAAACGAACTTAACTATTATTAGTTTCCTGAAAATATGAAAAAAAAATTACAGAAAATTTTGGAATTTTCCTGAGAAAATTTTCAGTATTTTCCGCCTCAGAATCATGGTCTGAAGTCATGGTATCAATATTTGACTTGCTGTCACAAACACCCTGTATATTGCTTCGCACCGCGTTTCGGTAACGGTTCGTTAGTGGTTGCGTTTCGGCTCAAAAATTTTCAAGAATTGCCCCCCTGATCATGCTATGCTAAACGTGGCTGTGTGATCTTCGTAGATCCTGCAGTTCTGGATAACCCCCCCCCCTCCCCCCCTCCACCCCTTCGGGAACACAGTCTTTTGCAAGGGCATAGAGGAATAAGATGTAGACATAGAGTGCTAATGTTATACTAACAATTTCGATGCACCATTAGACTTTTCGGTGCTTCACAATTCCAGTCCTTGACACTTAGATTGCATTACTATATGTTACAATACATTAGTAATGTAGTACATTACTATACATTACACTGATAGAATCTAAGTGTCAAGGACTGGATTTGTGAGGCACCGAAAAGTCTAATGGTGCATCGAAACTGTTAGTATGACATTAGCACTCTGTGACAACTTATTCCATAGAGGCAAGGGTGTGTATGTGTGGTAAAACGCCTTCTTATAATGAATTCTCTATTGTTACAGACGTATGGCATCAAGGGTTACTTCAAAGGCGCAGTTCCCCGTATGCTCAGGCGCACTCTAATGGCAGCAATGGCCTGGACCGTGTTCGAGGAGATAACTCGATCTATTGGCTTGAAATGAACCTCTTTACAATCGAATTTTGAATTAAACCTAATCGAAATTTAAAATCACCATTTCCGGGATGTGTTGGTCCTTTTTGGCTGATTTTTTAAAATGTTCCTACGGCGTAGTAGAAATTAAGCCTGTTATCAGAATTTATAATAATGATTATATTGTTTTAATAGATTATGTTAAAGTTTTGTTTATCATTGTTGTTTTATGCCTTATATATTCGTTTGTTTATTTTATAGCCTCTAGGTCGAGATGAGATTTTAGTTGGTATATAATAGGGGTATCATGTTAAACATGTTTATTTAGATTAAAATGTGATATTTTAATAAAGGTGTTATAGTTATCTATCTAATATATTTTTTATTACATATTTATATTAGGGTCGATTCCGGCAGTCACACTTAAGCCTGAACGTAAAATTAGTCCTACCTGTCCTTTTCTCTCTCAGCCATTTATGATAAGGACGGAGAGAGATAGACCTGACTAAGATTAGGTTTAAGTGTGAAGGCCGGAATCGACCCTATTAACTAAGTAGGTAAGTTAAAATAAAAAGCATCAAATTACATATTTGATGCACATAATTTTTATTATAACATTGTTTAAGGTAAAAAGTCAATTAGATTCAATCCATGCTGCCAAATGTATTTTAAAAACGGTTGTGTAATAGTACCTACCTTTATTGTCTACAATACCTACCGAACATAGATAGCAACACTGTTGGAAATTTAATAAAACCCATAAATTCTGTAACAAAACTGTTATATTTTACATATTTATAGTAATTTACAAACATTCTTTAACTACCTGCAATATGTATAAAAATCGAATTTTAAATTAGTAGCAAAATGGACCGTTATTTGAAATGATTCTTGCAGTAATTGGATATATCCAATCACCCTTAACATCTTTTTATAATCCCAAAACCCACTTGTGGCAACTCCTTTACCTGCAGTTTAATTGTAAGTGAAATGTATTATTGTCATTTTCTTTTTGTTTCAAAACAAGCAAGACATAAATTATATTGTGTGCAGATACAGAACAGTGGCTATTTTATGCACTCAAATTATGACAAGTGACATGTGTTCACTAACGGCCAATTTCAAAGAGAATCTCGAATTTTTTTACAGAACAGTGGCTATTTTATGCACTCAAACGTTCGGCTTGGCAGTGACAAGTGACACATCAGCCGAAAACGCCGCGTTCGGCGTAGTGCCTAACCTTCCTCCCCCTTATATCCTTCAGTTCACTAACGGCCAATTTCAATACGAGAGATCAAAGAGAATCTCAAAAGTGTTTCTTATTTACTTCTTCTAAGCCTTCTATTAGCTAATATTCTAATTAAATCCATTTTTCTGGGCAGTTCAGGTACGTCACAACAACCGCACACCATAAAGTGTCGACACAGACTGACGACGACGCCGCGTAACTTTCCGTCGCGTAAACAAGACGCCGCGTTTTGAGTCATAACAACTGAATATTCGAAATCTGAGATATGCTAAAAAAATCTCTGAACAAGACGCCGCGTTTTGACCGTTTGGTTTGTCATAACAACTGAATATTTACTGACACTTCAAACTTTCGGCGCCGTGTCCCGCAGATGTGTTGCTACCCTAAGTTGTAAATTTTGACATGTCTTGAGGAAACCAACTAACCCCGTAGCATGATCTCAGTCATTTATGCCACAAATTAACAGAATTTTGTAATAACTAGACAAAGTAAGCGTATGTACATGGCGTGTAAAAGATAATCACTTCTTTCAGCATACTGGCGGCTCAAGAACGAGTGTCTATTCTAATATCCAACCTTGTTTTTAACTGACTTCAAAAAAAGGAGGAGGTTCTCAGTTCGTCTGTATGTATAATATTTTTGTTATGTATGTTCACCGATATTTCCGTTAATTATAGACGGATTACAAATTTTTTATTACATGTTTGTCTAGTTGTTGCATAGCGATGTGAATTTGACGTTTAATTGTGAGATAATATCTCACTCTCACCAAGTTTATGCTATGGGGCGCAGGAGTAGCCAACCTTTTCCTACAACAAGGAGGGTGGGCCCTTTTTAGCGGTTTTATTTATTTAAGTACTAAATTGGTCTAAGACTGGTCTTTACATTGTGGTATGTGGTTTTCCTACTGATTTAAAACTCGACTGACACAATTTTTAAACAAACTCGAGGCCCTCGTATTTGACGTTTTCAATAAACGTGTCCTGCAATAGGACAGAACCATCCGCCTTGAACGCACTGATGTATGTTGACGTCTTCCCTTCAAACTCCGTCGTTTTTAAGGCCACAATGACCTCGTCGTCTGTGTGCGGGATGAATTTGAATGACGAGTAACCGAATTTCGGTTGCCGTTTCGTTATCTGAAAAGAAAAAAAATACTATGAACCATTTTTGTCTAAAATAAAATATAAAACTAGGGGAGAAAAGTATTCATCAGCAGGACTACCGGGAATGAAGAATTCAATTGTAGTGCCACTAGTAGGTATGTTAATGTGAAAACCCATCTAAGCTCTTTGGAAATACGCTCAAAGCATCTTCCATTAGATTCTAATAATCATATGTCCCCTAATACACACAATTTTTAGGGTTTCGTACCTCGAAAGGTAAAAACGGAACCCTTATAGGATCATTTTGTTGCCCGTCCGTCCGTCTGTCTGTCAAGACCCTTTTCCTCGGGAACGCGTGGAGGTATCAAGCTGAAATTCATATCGAATATGCAGATGTACTGTCACTAGGAGCTGTGAAAAAATCAAACTTCTAAGCCAACGCAATCAAAAGATATAACCGTTTATGTCGCAAATTTCCGCAAATTTTGGATACTCGCAAGGGAATTAAAACCTACAGGGTACTTCCCGTGAACTCAGAATCTTGAAATTTGGTACGAAGCAACGTCATATAGCACTGATAGAGGAAAAATTACGAAAACCGTAAATTATTAGTTATGTCATATAATAAAACAGGTTTGTACGGAACCCTCGGTGCGCGAGTCCGACTCGCACTTGGCCAGTTATTTTTTTTTATTGGTCGAGCCATTTATTAGACTGATTTATTTATTATACCAAAGACGACTATACTTATTACATACTTAGATACCTATAGCTTATAATCAGTTGGTATATAAAATTTGGCGTCGTGTGACAACAGTAAGAGATAACCTTGTTAGTTGACAAGCATACAGATAAACATAATGATAAGAAAGTGCAACTTTGTCTGATCAGTGAAAGGTGTCGCTAGTGTCTATGTAATGTAAAACAATGAGACGGTTGACAACTTTAGTTCTAGTAGTTTCCGTTGAATCTCTTTTCTGGCTGACTGTACTCAAGTTTTATTTAAGTTCGCGTCTATGATAAATACGAAAAATGTTTGATAAATATTTTAGCAAATAATTTAACAAAATTATAATGAAAAGACACAGAGAACCGGGTGCTTGTATACCTAAAGAGAACTAAACTAAACTTTGATTGCTGCAATACTACTAATATTGTAAATGTCAGCAAATGAGGTGTGTCAGGACAGTAGCAAATTAAGGTCCGCGATTTCTCAATAACCCACCGGGAAATAGGGGTGTTCAGGGAAATAAGCGTGATTTTATGTAGGTAGATATCAATGTGAGTGAGAATAACAAGATTGTTTGGATATTTGTAACTCTGTCCCACAGTAACTAGTCAACAGGTTTTGATGAAATCATGTACATAGTTATATTAACTATATGTACATTAGAATAACACAGGCGTAGATTTAAATTAAAAGACTACAAACCTCTCTAGCCACAATATTCGAGAAATCACCATCAGTTGTGATCAAATAGTTGCAGCCCATGATCTCATCGACGGTCTCATTGTACGGATCCTGGCTACACCTTCGCGGCAGGAAGAACCACCTCTGCAACTTCTGAGACCACGCACCGGACTCGTGGATCATGTAGCCCGGCCATTTGATGCCGATGGACTTTCGGACCGCCTTGTATTGGTTCGCCCAATTCAAGTGTTGGACCTGGAATTTGGTGGAAAGTAGTTCCCATTCAATATATAGAAAGAACGTTCAAAATATGCTAACATGCGCTTGGGAGCTTAATTGGTAAGATTTTAAACAGTTAGCCCCTTTTCACACGCTCCGATTGCTGGGTACCAGCGCCCCTAGCATGACCACGCATCGTGGATATCGTATCGTATGATTTCGTATCGTCTCTTTACAAAATTCAACATGGTGGCAATATTTATCATATTTTGGCAGGCTAAATGTCGATAAATCGGTTTATCATATCGTGTTTCGCAGGTATGCTACTTGATCTGGTGGCGAAATGTATTCGATTACTTATGAGGTCGGCATAGGTTCTATGGTTTTTTATTATGTTATATTGCCAAGGATTTGCCGTTTGTTTTACGCCTGACTTGACACTACCCGAGGAGGGTTGGGTTTATTACGTTTAATGTTTAGTTAGGGTAGAATTAAAAATTTCAAAAACTAATTATACCGAAATATCGCATTTGCTATCACTTCTAATCTACTCTGGCGCAACAGTGGTGGAACTAGTAGCAGGCAAAAACTCATACTCAAGTAATTATAGTAATCTGTAAAAATTTACCTACTATGCCCTACTAATGGCAAAGTGTGATAATGATCCACTATCTATTACTTAGCACTCAATATATGTTTACAAAGATACAACTCATTATGAGTTACATTATATAATGATAAGATTCAGATAAAGCTTATCAAAGATTATAATTTCATATACTATAATAAAATATGTTTAAAGGTTGGTTTTATTTTGGACTAAGATATTGAACTGAATCTTACAAGGATTAATGATAGATTACTCACAGTCCGTTTCATAGACTATGATGCCTGATTTCAGAACTAACACTTTTTGTATGCAGTGAATCAGTAAATGTGTACATACACACATTATCTAGCACCATCATCCAAAGGAACTATTCCGTGAATCACTCTACTAAAAGACATTTGGACAAAAGCAAACTTAACACCCTCTGTGTCATTGTCTAGTGTAAGTAAAATAGAACCGAAGAATATAATAATATAAAGTTAATATTATAAAGCTGAAGAGTTTGTTTGTTTGGTTGAACGCGCTAATCTCAAACTGGTCCGATTTGAAAAATTCTTTCAGTGTTAGAAAGTCCATTAATCGATAAAGGCTATAAGCTATAGTTATAGCCACCCACACTAGCTTTGCACGGGTGCAATGCCCCTTCACGCGGACGAAGTCGTGAGCGGCTGCTAGTATAGTATAAAATAACCAAAACACTTATGCAAGTCATACATAACAATCATACTTTGGAGAATGACACATCAATTTTAGCTATAATACCTAGAAGTCACCTACCTAAACTGTTTGGATTATATTTAAGTACACATGACAAAAATTACAGATGTCCATAATAACCTTGAGAAGTATAATGAACTTAACAGGTAATTTAGTGCTGTGAACACCAATGAACAAAAGTTTTTTTTTTTTTTATAAAACCAATAAGCAATTATATATTTTTATATACTTATTTATTTTGTGATTATTTACTTATTTATTTAATTATTTTGTGATATTGTTTAAAATGTTCAGGTAATGTAAAAAGCTAAATTAGATAATAATTGTATCTGTGAAATATGTGATATTTGCTATGTACTACTATTCCATAATAAAGAATATTAAAAACTTATTACCTCTCCATGAATATTGATAGCTTTAACCCACATTGGGTCATAGCTCTGAAACTCTCCTGATGCCGTAGTCCATTCCTTTCCCATTGACCCCACATATAGGATCTCATCTTTAATGGTAGCCCACTCTGACTTAAAGCCCTTTTCCACCTGACCATTGCCATCCACAAGTACCACCCAGGGTACTATTTTGTTATTAATAATCTCAAACACCTGAAATATGTAACAAAGAAGATTATAACGGATTATATTAATGGAGAAGTGTTTTTATTTTATCTTAGTCAAGATATTATATATTATAAATTTATTAATAAAGAAAATGGAAAAAATTCTTCATCCCAGTGGGAATCGAACCCACGACCTCTGCAAACTGTGCCAGCCGCTATAACCACTAAGCCACCGGGTCGTGGGTTCGATTCCCACTCGGGTTAAGAATTTTTTCCATTTTCTTTATTAATAATGTTATAAAGAAGATTATGTTAAAAAGAGTAAATATTTTATGATATCATTGTGTATAAACATAGCTGAGGAATCTCCTTTGTGATTCTGCAGTTTTAGCTACCCCTTTTTGGGGATACAGCCATATGTAGGTAAGTATTTTATCATAAAGATCATCTTTATGTAGGTACAGTAGTCTTGTGTAGTTCGCGAACGAACTAGGTCAAAAGAGCGCTCCTACAGGTGAACTACGTGAACTAGTTCCTTCATTCCCCATTTCGTAGTTCGTTAGTTCGTGGCGAATGAACATCGACTGAACTAAAATCGTCACGCACGGGACAGCTAAACATATTAATAAAAATGGCGAAAAATATAGGTAAGGGTTATTTTATTACACCAATATTTTTCTGAATATTCATTAAAAAGAAGTTTTTGCAGTTTTTAGAGGGTAAAATAATTCCATAAATATTGTCACATGTTGCAGGAACCGTATTAAAATAAGCAAACGATGTGATTGGATTGGTCTAATTCGAGCTAGGAACTGACGGAACTAAAAGAACAAACTAGTTGTCGCATGTAGCAGGAACCATATTAAAACGAGCAAACGATGTGATCAGATCAGTCTAGTTGGTACTAGGATCTGATGAACTAACGAACTAGAAGAATGAACTAGTTCGTGTAGGAGTGGCAAACTAAACTGAGTGCTCCCTGTTGTGAACTAGTATGCCCAAGACTAAGGTACAGCTGATTTTTTATTGTTTAGTTTATCCCAAAGGAAATGCAAGGGGAACCTAAGCCCATACGGCCATTGTCTTTAGTAAATGATTTCTAATTTTATGATGCATGATAATGATGATGAAGAATGGACATTAGGAAAATCCTCAAGAATGGCTGTAAAATTAGTAGTAGGTACAGCTGAAGTAATATGCATATCCTATTATATATTATTGTGTTAAGACAAAAGAAGTTATAGAGTAAAGATATCATAACTCTACTTCAAGTTGCAAATTAACATTTTGTATATAAATGAGAGATTTATCAATAAGACTATAGTAATTTATAATATGTAATGTTCAAGTACCTGCCACAAGAAAGTTATAAGATTGTAATATATAATAAAGACAAAATAAAAGATATAATAAATGACTGTACTTACCATGCCAGATCTATCATCAAAAGTCAATAATCTGCCATCATAAACTATTAGCTCGGACAATTCCATTCCTCGTCCCTTATGTGAATATGTGGACGACAATAATGTGTTATCCTTGTCCCATAACACTGACACATAATTTTCTTTTCTATTATAATTAAGGTAGCCTTTCTTTAGGTAACTATTATAAGTATTAGGCTTTGAGCCTTTGGAATCGGTGTCTAAATCAGCAACAATCCCTATTCGGAATGTAACTGTATCTCCTGATGCACTCGGTGGAGTTAAGGGATATGTAGCATTGTATTTTCTTCGGACATTAGACCATTTGAAGCCGACAGGTTGCTCACTTGCCCACCAATTGTAATAAAACAACACTAACAGAAATAGGGCAATCAGTCCGATAAGGAATGTGAATTGTGGCTGCACTCTTACAGTGTTGCCTACCCTGTAAGTTGCAGGAGTGCGAAGGGCTTTGCGCCAGTCACGAAGTGTTCCTTTCATGTTTTCCTCTTCAGTTTCGAAGTCATACATACCTCGAAGTTAATAACATGAAATAAAAAACATTTTTCACTCACAACCAAGTGTTTAAGATATAGGCAAGTTAGATTTTTTACTTTTTAACGTAGTACTTAGCACTGTTAAGCATGCTATCCCTCCGTGAAGCACAGTTTAGTTATAGTTTCATATAAAAAAATTCAACAAAGTTTAGTTCAATATTGCGATGAGATGAACAAGAAGTTAGAAAAAAATGACGTTGAAGAACGAAACGAAAATGACATGAGAGGAGGGGGAGTGTTTCAGTGCTGCCAACTCTAGTACATTTAAACTGCCGCGATGCGGCGCGCCGCGCCTTCACCCCGCCCCGTTTTATATCGCTAATGGAATCATATTTATCGCCTCGTACGATCCAGTCAGAGGGGTGGATTCGATAATATTTTTTCTTATTCTCCTCAATCTGAATGGTACATGTACTACCTAAGTATAACAGTACATAGTTTGCAAATACTATGTAGTAATAATAGTTTAATAATATTTATTATCTACTAGGGTCGTCCGGCAGGAGGTCTCGCCTTAACATAAATGGCGACTAGGACCGTCTGGAATCGCGTGGATTTTCCGGAGTGTGCTTAGTAGAAATACAATTTTGCGAATGGCGTCTCTCTCGCTTACACGGAATTGCCAATCCGGGATAAAAACATCAGTTTCCCGGGTAATAATATAAAAAGATATTAGCATATTACATGTAGGGATAGAAGGAAGATATATTTGGGACAATGGCTCCGGCAAACAATCGCAGGTGATATATCAGCTAAGCCACCTCAAAACTACTCTTATCTTCGCTCGAAATCGGAGCCGGTTCAGTCGGCGTTTCAAGGTTTGAGATTAACGTGCACAAACGCACAGACAAACCTAGCCATGTTCCAAACACACATAAATAAACGTCGCGGCCCATGTGAACAAGCTTAATGTGATCAGCCTCGTTTCCCACTTTTCCAGGTATCCATGATACTATTGCTGAGGTTGCATTTATAAAGGAATTTTCAGGTAACGAACATATTGTCCTATAATATTCACAATTTTCTTGGAGTTATTTATGCAACTTCCATGTACATAAGACCGCTTCCAGACAGCTATCGATTCGTAAATATTGAGCTAGGGTGGGCATTTTTATAAAATATAATTTTGGTGCAGCGCCGACACTGTCGTGTACGAGTATATTATATGTGCCAAAGTATGCTGTTAATTCTATATGTATCCGAAGTAAGGATAACATGTTGACTGGAAAGTATGTATGTATGTATTTTGTATATATACATTTCTCCAGATGCAGAAGAGATTTGACAATATAGATGAAGAACTTTGAAGTTTTACTGTCCGAAGGGATAGAGGGCAGTCCACTTACAATTTCATAGCACCACATATATGTAAGTCTAGATGTAATGCCCAATAGTTACAAGGCTCCGTATAAATACGGACAGCATTATTATGCTTCTAGTAGGGTGTGTGAGACAGCCCGGAACATTACTTGTTACTACATTATTAGGTGTTGCACTCCTATCTTGTTCCAAAGGGTCGATTCCGGATCACTTCGTCACATTTTTTTAAACGTTTTCTGCAAAAACCTAATCTTAGTCAGGTCTCAGGTCTATCTCCATTCTTAACAGAAAGATAAATTTGTGGCTGAGAGAGACCTTGAAAGGACTGGTAAGGGTGATCCTCGATAGAAATATTCCTAATTAACAGTTACTTATAGATTAGATACTCAGCTTAAGCAAGTGTGATTGTCTGCCGGAACTCCTCGACAATGACAGTCTTATTATTAATAATTATGCCCCTCCTAAAATGATTATTATGGATTCCATGAGGTGTTTTTGCAAAACCGAAGAGAGGATGGGTCTGTAAGAGGTGGACTTGGATCTTAGTCAGGATGGAACATGCTTCCATTCCGGCAGATCTAACTAATTACTCGTTTCAGTGCAATGTTCCGGCAAGTTGGCATCATTACTTGACAATGACGTGTAATCTGACAAGTTGACTTTTGAAGGGTTGGGCATGTTCATTATTATAATCGATATCGACATAATTATTTTTCACTTCGATTGCTTTTAGGTGCATGCTGGCGTCGCGCCGCGACGGTATTTCGATACCAAGTGCAGGCAGCACATGCGCAAAACTGACTTGATGCATTTGTAAGCTTAACTCCAATGCCATTAACGAAAAAAATCAGTCTTCATTTAATGGCCATAGGTAATTAGGAAAAGGATGTAAGATCAAGACTTGAATGGAAAAAAATCTTTTTAGATAAAATTTTAAAGATTCTGCAATGTCATGCATCCACTGCTGCACTTACTTATCAATATTATGCCCTCACTAGTTAGTCATCTTTTTTTTTTACGCCGAACTAAACAAAGACGGAATTATGCTCACACGCAGCCAAAGCATAATATTTTTAATCGTTGTATACGACATAGCATGCGTACATAGCTTTCCTACCGTGTACTTTATTTTAGAAAAGAAGAAACTTCGTACGTTTAGTCGAAAGACGTCCTTAAACTAAGGTTCATTATTGAAGTACCTATACCTATGATCGTGTTATGATGGTAGGTAATCATAATATTCTTCTATTAGATGTGTGTGCAGGTAGGTATAAGTTCTACTAAGCTAATCCAACCTTACTTACTTAACAAAAAATTTACAAGGATTATACTTACTCTCTAACGAGAGTTACCTACGTAACAAGGAAAAATTCTATGCTATTTTTGAGTTATAAAGTTAAAAAAGTAAAAGTTAACTCAAACTTGTCAGTTAGGTATTGTTTTGATATTATTTTGAAAGATTTTTATATTTTATTTTTATGTAGATTTAAAAAAATACCCAACAGACTAGTTACATTTAGAATAGCTCATTGAAATCACAGATGCACGGTCTATTCACAAATTCGCTATGGTATCTAGAATTTGTGGCATTCGTGGTGATCCTAATAACTTTCTTTTTCTACATTTTCTACCTGGCAAAAATTAACTATTCCTACTATAATCTTCGTTTCGACGATAGAAAAAAGTGAGTAAAAACCTATTAGGTACTTAGTTGTATCTCCCACTCCTTTGTATCATAGCGATAGCATCTCTAATAAAGGTACCTACGAATAGAGAGCGATCACACTTGAACACGTGGTTTAGCGCGTGCGTTAGTGAAGAAAGACACAGTAGTTATGACGAATTTCGACAGGTTGCGCATGAAGCTGAAATTGTCGTTATTTCCAAATATAAATGTTTTTCCTGTGCTGATGCGGGCTTGACTAGAATACATCAGCTAGGTGGGTAGGTAGATCGTAAGACATCGACATAGGAATGAGATAGGAAGTCGACACTAAGGAACTTGGGCATTCTTTCAGGCGATAAGCTAGCGACTTGTCACTAAACATTTCCCTAATCTATCCCCTGCTATGCTAAACGTGGCGGTGGGATTTTCTATAAGATCCTGCAGCTCTGGCTATCCCATTTCGGGGACACAGCCATGTTTTTTTTTACCTATTTAATAAAGTCAGCAGCTTATTATAATTTATTATTGTTTGCTTTAGGTTCATGGCTGATGGCACCTGGCAGTATCAATAAGCATTATTTATTGCCTATGTACAAGTAAGTACTAGATGTACCAGGTAAGGCTTACTGTGGCCGCTCTCATCCAGATCTCCAACGCGATCCACAGAGCATAAGATTGTCATAGCTAAGTGGAAAGGGATCGTAAAAAGGATATGTCGGGTAATTAAGTACCTACATCAAGACGCTCCGTAGTAAGAAAACTACTGGAGGAGGAGAAGTGGCCACTAAACTTGCAGCTTCAGCTACTGATGCGCAGCATAGTTTTTTCGTGCTCCTGTGTTTACTAGGTAGGTACTGTTTATCGTGCACCTACTGCTATAACATTCCTGCACATTATCGCTAATTACCGCTGAGAGAGTCAGCCGTGATCGAAATACGATCTTGAGGGCTTAGTGTGAGTTTTCACTTCGAGCTCTTTCCCCAACAAAATTAAATCATGTCGTGTCGTTGTTCTCACTTTTGTAACATCACATCATCACGGCATAATGTGATTGGTTGGCTGCTTTACGTTAACGCGAACTAATTCGAAATGAAAAATCACACTACGCTCTTTGTAGGACATTTTACTATCACGTGTTCAGTGATACAGCATGCCCTATCTACTGTGTTCGTCATCAGCCTATTGCAGTCAACTGCTGGACGTAGGCCTCCACCTGACAACATAGTCATTTTTTGGACTATGTTGTCAGCACGGGAGGTGCTGCTGCCCGCCTCCCGAAAACCCTTAATTGTCTCGTACGATACCCACGGGTAGACATGGGGTGGTACAAACTCTATTCTGCCGGCACCACGGGGCTAATGTGTTCTTCTAGTGCGTTAATTACCTAACACCAAATAATTTTCCATATTACAGACTCCCACTGCCAGTGAAAAAGAAGATAATCAAACTCAAGGAGCCCAACCAGCGACCTGTGTGTCTTGACCTCGGCTGTGTTTGGTTCTGCAGTCTCGTCGCCAGCATTGCCACCATTGCCATCTGTTATTACTTCGCGTACGCATTCATATCTGATACGAAACTCAAATTTGGTTTGTTTATGCCGTGAGGAATAAGCTGGTAAGTGTGGAAGAAACCTTATTATGGTCAGGTTGAGGAGAACATTCGTACTTGACAGTTTGGTAGGTAGGTGGGAATCCAATAAGAGACAGAATTATATTTTTTCAAGATTTCCACTCATTCAATAAGATTAGGTAAGTACTAAAGTATATCTACAATTCTTTCGTCTAGGAATTAGCTATAGTATCTAGAAAAATAATCGTGTTATTTCAAGTCTCAAATTTTGTGCGTCCTTTATAGTATTTCGCTTAAAATACCCTTTATGGACTGTTCAGTCAGATTACTTACCAACGCGGTATTCGATATCGCAGTAGCGATTACCTAAATACCAAGAGGTGGTGTCTACTGTGTGTAGATTCCTTTTAGTGGGTTATTTACATAGCTTTTCGCTTTACATACCTACTTAAAATAAGCAATTCAAGTCATTTTTCACCGCACTACGAGTATGGTAAAATAAATTACATAACGCACACTGTCTTTCTATTCAGGTATCCAAAGCATCAATCAGTCTTCAGATGCCTATAGTGACGGACTGCATGTGGATCCTCAGCTTATTCTGCAGTGTGGCCGCCATTTCCTTCTGCTACTACTTCGCATATAACTTCATATCGAGCACCAAGCTCAAGTTCGCAATATTCGTCCTATAATATGGAAGACAATGATTTTGAGTGAGCTTTTATTTACAGTTTTTTGTAATCGTTTTATTTTTATGATTATATTTTTTTCTGTACCTATTAGTATTTGATATTGAGGTACCTACATGACCTATGGTATAGCTGCCACATTTCGGGAACACTGTACGTGGTATAATATGTGTCAACCCTAAAATATATCGGAGACTCTCATTCATAAAAAATCTCTTATGTGTAGATACGCGTAAGTACCTAAGTGTAGCCTTAGGGAAATATAATAAAAGTGTGGGTATGATTATAAGTATCATAAAGTTTTTACATTTCGTATACAATTTGTTATTTTCGCGATTTGTGTCTGTAATAAAGAGTTTTATGGCTCAAACAGCAAGGAGCTAATATTATTTTAATTGAATCTAATGAAATAAGAAAGTGTGGACTCAAATGATCGGGTACAGACGGAGTTAGTGGTAATGGGATTATTGTTTCTTTCGAACATAGAATAATTGTGACTAGTTCAGTAGTGTAACTTTATGTATTAGGTATATGCCTATTGCAATCCAAAGCCTAGGCTAGCCTTGTGGCATGCCTTGGGGAAGGTTTACTCAAGGTCCCGACGTTGGGCAGGCGCTTGATGACTGCATTGTGATTTTTCAGGCGATGATTTCAGTATGGGAGGAGCTCTGCTCACACACTTAATTGTCTCTTACGATACCCAAGGTAGACATGTGGTGGTGCTATTTTTGTCTGCCGACACCAAACGGCACCGGCACTAAACATAAACAGTAATCAAAAATTCTGTAGAGCCTCGTTTGCTAGTTTCTATAGGTTCTACGCACCAATTAGGTAGAATCGGCAACTCTGTCTGTCTGATCGCTTTCACGTCAAACCTACTGATCCGATTTAAATGTAGAGCTGCCTAGAGCCCGAGAAAGGACATTTACTATCCCGGGAAAATATTTTTATCCCTGAAGAAATGCGTCTACAAATCCTAGGTACTTATTATCTCAGGAAAATAATAAAATATTATTAGTTATTAATTTGCACGTGTACATAATAAAACTCAATATTTTCTACCTACTCATCTATTTTCTGGTCATAGTTTTTTAGTTTATGAATGGCAGCGGCATCAAAAGAGACGGTTCAAACTGCAATTTTATTCCTATAACATTAAAATAATGCAGAGCTGCAGCAGATGATTCAATATTCTATTCAATGAATATAATGCCCACGTAGATTGTGACGTTTGAGTTTCGCTTTTTTGTTTCGTGCAACTAATAGTTACCTACTGTTATTAGGCTATTCTATTTTGGAAATGATCTATGATTATGCTATTAGGCTCGATGGAGAATATAGTTTTGGTCGTTTAAAATGTAATAAGAATATTATATAAAAGCTCATTACTTTATGATTATGGAAGAGTGAGAGTAGGTAGGTGTAGTAATATTAAAAACGTTTATGAACACTGAGTATTACTAACCTGCAAAATAATAGATAGGTAGTCATATGACTGTTATATCTGCCTGATAAAATTATGCTGTGCTGAATCGTGGCTTCACTGAAATACCTCTTCATCAGCTGCATCTCCCTCCATCGACGCATGTCGGATTTGACTAAGGAATTTAGGGGCGTTCTCTCAGGTGATGAGCTAACTTATCACTGATCTTTAACATCTGACCCTGCTATGGTAAACGTGGCTGCAGAATCTCTTTCGTGTCATTGCAGTTCTGGCCACTTTATTTTTGTCTTGTTCTGACGCAGCTGTAGCCAAGATCAGTGGGGTAAGCAAGAACCTTTTTACGCGGCGTAACGCTAGCGACTCGTTAGCAAAATCTATGTGATTTCACAGTTGCAAGATAGCGTTACGGACTATCGAGAGATTCGTGTTTATCCCTCAGAAGGGCACTTTAGCACATACATTTGGAATTTTAACCATGGAGGTATGTAGTTCAACATTGTTTGTACTAAAATAACTGGTCCATATGTTTACATAAAGCATAAAGTATGGCTAGCTAAGTAAAAAGGGATGGAATGGCATCTTAATTGGTCTTATTTGGCTTGCGTATTAAGAAGTTTGGATATGTCTAGCATTTAATCTTTTTCGTTCATATTCTTTATCCAATATAAATGCAGGCATTATTACGGGATATACTTGACGATTGACTGTTAGATCGACTGTCAGTAATAAAGCCATATTTTATTTATTTAATTTTCATTTATTATTTATGCCTATATAAGCCCCTTATTCCATTAGATTTAGATTCGGTGAAATGTGGTTTCTGCAGTTAACATTCATAAAGATTTGGTACTTGAAGGGTACAGACCGAAATACCACGTCACTGGGAAATACCCTTGTAGGTACCTATTGTAAGTACATGTTGAGTTGACATAGCATGTTTTTCCCTTTTGGTCGGAATATCACCTGACTCCCAACTTTCGTGGAAAAAGCTTTGATAATTTTATAGTGGTAAATTCTGTAAACATAGATGAAATAGTTTATGATGAACGGGCTTATGACTGGAATTGACTCATATATAATATAGTGTTCTGTACATTTAGTTAATATTCTGTGAATCGACTCATGTAGTCATGTAGCCTAACTGGAGGACATAGATAAAGTACTTACGACAAGCTCATAGCCTATCTGAAGAATACTTGTTTAACGCTGATGTTGGCAGAATTGTCGATAGTCGACGGAGCCCATACAGAGCCATTTATAATTTAAAAGTTGAAGTTGAAAGTTAATACTGTCTTTTTCTAAAACTTGACCAAGATAGAAACAGCATCAAATTTTTCCCTACGATGATCTCCAACCGTATTTCGGCTAAGACGACCAATCTCTACGGAGATTGGCCAGGTACGCAGGAGATATTATAGAGTAGAAGTGTGTGCGCAAATACAGATGCACTCTATATTTCCTCACTCTCATAGTCCGATGGGACGGAAAACCGACACGACCGGAGAGAGATTAGGTGCAGGATCAACGGTTTTACGTGCTTTCCGAGGCATGAGCTAAGTGACAATTTTACAACATTAAAATCTGTACATTAAATAAATTAATTGGTACTGGCCCGTGACTGGGATCGAACTTATGCCTCTCGCTTGGAAGGAGCACGTCTTAACCACTGGTCTTTTCCCTTATATAGGCTATCTAACCATTGGAAAAATTTGCCCTAAAAAGCTTCTCTTCATATTTAAGCACGCTGTTAAAGCTTAGGAATTTGGCTGCATAAAGAGAGAATTTCCAATGTGGCTACAAAGTTAAATTCCGATACCATCTAGAGATCGTAATGGTGCCTAACTTTTAAAGCCTAACTGTATTGCAATAATTACTGCCTTAATCAAACTCAAGTACCATGGGGTTTGAAGGCTTATCTGTTAGAACTTTAGGAGCCTGCGCAAAGCTAAAGTATTATGATTTCATTAGGCATGGTGCGTCGGTTTTTACTACCTAGTATAAAGGTGTGCACACTATGTTGTATAGTTAAATACATACAGCTTTATCTCCGAAACGGGGAAGCCAGAGCTGCAGGATCATAACAGATATCCCACAGCTATGTTTAACATAGAAGACAGATGTAAATGACCAGCTAGTTTATCGCCTGAGGGTGAGTCCGACTTCCTTAATCGCAGACGCACGGTCTAGACATGGTTGTGAAATATTGCCTCTCTTCGAAAATTTGGGAGTATGTATAGACATGATATTTCACGTAAAATTAACTTATCTCACGACGACAGTCTGAACCTCTCGTCAGTCACCTAAAGTTAGGGGCTCAAATCTTTGGCTTGACAGTATTTTCACATTGAAAGCATTTGATTCTAAAGATGCGTTGTGTGCGCGCGTTTGTCCTTACGTGCCTGCAAAGAGCCATCATTATTGTCGATATAAACGAACGTCACAAATGAAAAAGTTTTTTTTTATAGTGTAAGCTCGCCCTAAGCATAAAGTTATTTATTACACATTGTAAGTGGAATAAGATTATATATTTTTTATGCTAAAACAACACAAAATAAACGGAAATCTAATGATTCTGACGCGTAAGGCTGCGTTTGTAGCTATTATTTTATCATGCTCTTTTACTGCACATTTTTATTGCATGTAGGTAACTACATCAAACCATGTTTCATGGTAATTATGCAGTAGTGCATTAATTGTGGATATACATATCTACACCTTCTGCTTACTAGAAATTAAGCATAGTAAAAATTTAAACATGAGTGCAAAATATAATCTTCTATACATAAATAAAATTGTAACGGATCGATTCTTGTGCACGCTAATCTCAGAAACGGCTAGACCGATTTCGATGCAGTTTTCAGGAATATATTGTGACAGGTCCCACTTAACATATAGGCTACTTTTTATCCCTGGAAAATGTTTTTATCCCGGATAATTTCGACATTTTGCTTTTTCTGCAGTCCACGCGGACGGAGTCGCGGGCGTCCACTAGTATAAAATATGTCTTGAAACTGATTAAATTTTGTATTGTATCAAACAGCGGTGCCTGCTACTAATAAACCGCGTGTATATGTATCCGATAAGCAGTGTGCGTTACCATTTAGGGTCTATATTGGAATTTTGAGCTTTATAATGTGTCAGCCTTTAGTGAAAGTTTCCAAACGATTGTAAATTTAACCTTTAATTTGTAAAAGTCGGCACTCAAAAGTTACATTCGGTTAAATGTGGACCCTCAGTCGTGACTGGTAGGTCTTATATTTATTTACCCATATATTTTAATCAAGTTAAAAATTACAACTCCTGTAAATGACTAGGTACTTTTAGCAAAACATTTGTAAAACTAATTTTATAAAATATCACCCCTTTCTGTTCACTCAATAATAAAAATTAGCAATCAGAAGGTGGCCCCTTAATCGATCGCGATAAGTTCACATTAAGTAAGAACCACAATAATATTTAAAATATAATTAACCCTAAACCGATAAGTAAAAATAACAATTAGTACGGATCTCACAACTTTCGAGTCGTACTCGATCCGTTTTTCTGATATTCTAAAAGCTCACAGAGCTACACTTTCTATTGTTAGTTATGTACTAATGAGTCAATGCTTAATAGCCAGCCTCAATAGCTACTAAGATTGATTCATTTTCTCAATGGCACTGAAAAATCACGTTATATATCAGAGAGAATGGAAAGTAATAGACGTTACACGATGATTATGTATTGTAAAGGTAAATCCTACAAAGTTATAAGCTTCGATTATTAAGAGGTCTGAAGTCGTGAAAGACCTTAGACATACAAATCCGGATTGACCTTAGCCTTAAAAATCGATACTGTATTTAGGTACAAATGCTATAAGAGTCTGAAGAACATCGATTTCTTATTTTAATAATATGTAAATATTTGTGTACGGGATGTTTTTTCGTTGCTACCCTTAAATAAGGGTATGCACTGTATACATCACAGTAAAGTAAGTTTATGCCAAAAAATGCTGGGAAAGAATGTAAATTTGTTAGAAAAAAAAAATTACATTATCGGGCGAAATTTATAGCGTCCAGTATTTATGCTAGTTTTTTCATAGACAAATATATTTATTATTTATTTATTTATTTATTTCTCGTGAAAAAATCTTGCTACACGCGTCAATGTGCATTTGTGCAGAAAAACGCAGTCTATTGACTCAACTTTGGACCCTAATATTTTGGAAACCAGACACTTCCCAGGTATGCTTACCTAAGAAGTTATACTCACATTGTCCGTAATCCTTGCGACAGTAGATTGGTATCACCAGTGCTACTAACTTGTGTCACCCTGTGATTAAAAGTCCTTACTCAAGTGCTACCCTCAATCGTTAACAGTAAAATCCTTAGACCAAGGACACAAAGTCCCACCTCCTCGAGTGTACCAGCGTTAGAATCATTAGTAGTCTAAGGTCATCAGTGGTTCAGTCTTGGAGATACATTGGCCCAGTTGATTGCCAACAATTTCTCAGAATATGGAAGCCAGAAGATGGTAGGTGTCAGTTCTGTAATTAGAAATGTGCTTTACGTTGTGGCTGGTTGTAATAAAAATAATTTGTTCCGTAGAAAGTGCTGCCGTAATGACAATGATTGAATATCAATATTTACTTATTTATTTACTGGAGCTTGAACAGTTTACTTGACAACGTTTGGATCCATTCATATAGGAACAAAAAAGTTTTATACTGGATGTAATAGAAGGGGTATGTTAAGCAAAATGCTATAACGGTTGCCTAAAAAGAACAATGACTTTCAAATTTTATGTATAAGATCTCAATACTCGTAGTGGGCTATTTTTCCTTTCGTTTACATCCTATTCCTCTATGACATCCTGTATAGTCCTGTATATTAACTAATGTTTTTTGTTATTTTTCACAGACGTAAGTATATAGGGATTTTCCCTGTCTAGGAAAGCTTTCATAGGTACCTACAATCTGTCTCGTACCATTTTATCTCGAACTCGAAACAACGACTAAACTCGGTAAACTAGTGCATCCTTGCCGAAATAATCATGCTTTGCATTTCACCTGTCAATTTCCTTTGTAAATGCAAAGAAGCTGACCCACTTACAATTTCGGACTCTCGCCCATACATTACTTGTAATTTCGCTGCGAGTGTGTTATTATTGTTTGCCAATTTCGAGAAACGGGATTTTATTCTGTTTGTTATGAAAATTAATGAAGGCAAGTTAAGTGTAGTGACTGTGTTTTATCAGGAATTGAGTAATTCATTTATCTTGGTTTTTGTTGTGGATAATTAGTGCTTAATATTAAATAGGTAGCCGCGGGGTGTCGGCAGAGTAGAGTTTGTACCACCCCTGCCTGCCTATGGGTATCGTACGAGGCGATTGAGGGTTTCCGGGAGGTGGGCAGCAGCGCCTCCCGTACTGACAACATAGTCCGAAAATCACACTGCGGTCACCACAGATTACCCCCTAAAAGATTCCGCTTACAAGGCAGCGGTTGCGCACCACGAGTATATGCAATTGCACTCATGTAAACGCAAACTTCAATTCTTCATACTAGTACCGACCAAGTATTTGATCTGCGTGCGCGTGATTTCGTTGTATATTCTAATTTACTTTTGTATTATTTTTACGCGTAAAAGTGTAAAAAAATTACAACGTGTTCTCGAAAATGGTGCGGGAAGAATTCCAGAACAAATAGCTATAAGAAAGATGGCATAACTTTTCATCGGTAATTGAAACATTTTACATATTATCAAGTTATATTGGGCAAAAAAATGTTGCTCAGAAATATGACTGCTCCCGTTTATGTCTTTTGGAAAAGTCCCTTTCTCTCATTATAATAATTAGTATGTTTATCTCTTTTTGTTTCTTCCAGTGTTTGACAATGACAACTAGTGTTGTGACGAATTCAAGAAATAGAATGTATCGATATGAGTAATGATTTTTAACAAAAAATTATAAATTTACATAGTTACGTTTGTTGTTTTATACTGATAAAAAAAATAAGTCATTATCTATACTTATACTTACTAATAGATAAAGCTAGAGTGTTTACAAAGTTAAGCTTTATAATATTAGTATTTATTAAAACACAAAAAAATATTGGTAAGTAGAAAAAAAGCATGACTTTTTTGTGTATTTACTATATTTATGATATACCTATACATAGTAAATACATATTTATGATATTTCATCAAACAATATTTTTCATCGTTATATTTATCGGCATGGCAAATCGACTCGTTTACATCACTATAGGATATTGCTGGCCTTGAAAGAACCAATCACAGCACTGATGTAAGGTACCCCCCCCTGCTCTTCCTACCTGGTGAGTTTTGTCTAGTGCAAAACAGCAATAATGCGGTATCTTTAGGGGGTAATCTGTGGCGGTCACCAATCCACCTGCCCAGCATGGTGACTATGGGCAAAACCCCCCTGTAGCAGTAGCTTTGTGACGTGCCCTGGGGGAGGCCTCCGTCCAGCAGTGGACTGCAATAGGCTGAAGAAGAAGATTAAGTAGGTAAAAAGGTAGACCAAGAGAGTTGTGGTTACATTCAGTAATACCTATGAAATCTTCTAACGATTCTGTAATTGTTTCAGACTTAAACATTAACGGCAATAGGAAATCAGTCTTATCAAAACTTAAATACTTGAGTAGATTATTACATTTGTTTCGTTTTTTTTAATATTCACACACTTCACAACACATTGACCTCGTCCCACACTAAGATCCCTAAGGTCTTGTGTCGTGGGTACTAAGCAACGGTATATAAATACTTATAGAAACATCAATGACTCGGAAACAAACATCGATATATATCATATCAATGTTTGCACCTACCGGGATTCGAACCCAGGACCAATGGCGTCGCAGGCAGGGCCACTATCTACTACACCAATCAGTCGTCCAAATTTGGAAAATCTAATTCATTCTCTGTTGGTAACTATTATTAAACGTGATTTATATAATTTAATCCATTTCCCGGAGTAAAACATACATATATACCTACATTGCATACTAGAGATCAACGGCGGATCCAGGGGGGGGGGGTCATGGGGGTCATGACCCCCCCCTGAGCTGGTTCCAGGACTTAGGTGGACGACTAATTGAACATAATGATTTTATTTATATATTTTGTCACCATACAGATTTTATGTAATTACATACCTTTAATATTTAATTAATTTAATATATGTAGTATAATAACTTTGTATGATGGCAAACGTTTGGGAACGAGCACATCGAAAATTAGAATTTTACCGCGCCACACTTGCGTCGGCTACGTAACGTCTAGCACAGGGCTGCCAGATCGTATAATTGAATACAAAATATGTATAATCAATCAGACAGTGTATTGTATCCTTGATCATTTCGTATAATACGATACAAACGCATACGCCATGAAATGGAACGTGAGTTCGTCTCTTGCTTTTCTCGAAGTTGTTCGCTCACTCTAGTAGGATAAACTTAGATGTGACGCCCGCAGAAGGCTGCCATCCATAAAACCCGGACACTTTTTATGTCAGGGGAAATCTGATTAACTTGATAGAAGGATATATTTTGCAATTACGCCATTTTATAGTAAAAAAATTTGGTGGACCAAATGTAGCCGCCCTGCTCCGTGTAGCGGATGCAGGAGAGAACCACAATCGAATGCAAAATCCTAGAACGCGATATCGAAGTTTCTTACAATGTTTGGTATATACATGGGCCAAACAACGACTAGTGGCCCGGTGGGGCCGGAAACGCTTCCCCTTTCACCAACCCCATATTGGTGACCCCTGTGAACTGGACATACGCAACCTTCAGTCTTCAGAAACTTCACCATCATCGCAGCACTCCGCAGCAAAGGTATCACACAACAGCATCACCTCTCCACGACAGCAGCAGCAGCACGACAGTAGCCAGCAGATTCATAAGAAGCCGCCATGACAGCTTGTTGGACCTGTTAGCAACGCACGCACGTATCGGCACCACGGAACAACATGTTCCCATTCCACACTCAGACCAGAACACATCAGCCGCATCACGTTCCCAGTCGCCTCAAAGACCAGAATGCATCGCCGCAACACGTTCCCAGTCGACTCACCGACCAGAACGCATCTCGCCTGCACGCTCGTCACAACACTTTCCGGTCGACTCACTGACCCTGAATGCATACTTGTGAGAATACACGCTGGGTGCTGCCGAAGACATATTGACCACCGGTTTGGAAGGGGAGTAATGTAGCGGAACCATCTATCGGTAAAGGAGAGAACCACGATCTAATGCAAAATCCTAGAACGCGATATCGAAGTTTCTTACAATGATTGGAATATATACATGGGCCAAACAAAGACTAGTGGCCCGGTGGGGCCGGAAGCGCTGCCCTTTTCACCGCCCCCAACTCCGCGCATCCTGCTCTATGTATTAGGGACGTGGCTGCGCCGCATCAGCCGTACCTACCTCACAATAATACGGGGCCTCTGGCCTAACACAAAATTCTTGTGTGAGAATAATAAAATATCATAGTAAAAATGATATTTTTTACAAAGAAATAATCGAAGCTTTAATAGTAAAAAATGGCTAATAATTATCGTTCGCTTCACCTGCATCAGCATTACCATGATGCATTAGCGATCGTCACAAATTCTCGATAGAGCATGCATTTTCGAGAAATAAATGGCAACAGTGTACAAAAAAACCCTAAAAATATTGCGCTCGCTACGCTCGCGCTATAATATTTTCTTTGTACATTTTTTACACATTCAGTGCCGGCGACTACTTATTACACTATTTTAAAGGCGAAAATTTTTGAGTGTGTATGTTTCTTACTTCTTCACGTCTACAAACGGATGGAGCGATTTTAATAAAATTTTGTATGGAGTTAGCTAACACCCTGGATTAAGACATAGGCTGTTTTCTGCAGTTAAGTTTTTCAAGTGTACAATATAGAATAAATATTTTTGAGTACAGTACTTACGTACATTAATAAAATACCTACTTTTTACTTGTATCTATTGTTATCAAAATTAAATTATAAGTTCTTGACTTGACCACGACTATGTGACCCCCTCCTGGCGCCAAAGCTGGATCCGTCCTTGCTAGAGATGGTGTAGCTTCTTTTAAAAAATAAATTAAGAAGAAATTTACGCCGCCAGAAGGAACGTAGGTCGGTGGGCTTGTACTAAGTAATCATAAAGCCCTTGAAGTTATACTCCAGCTAGTCTATGCTGATACATCCGCTGTCTCTTTATTTTTAGTTTAAGTACAGTTCATATCATAATTTGCTAGAAACAGATTTGTCACCTACAAAAAATATTATTTTCTAGGACAAAATTATTTTTAACACCATTAGCCCACTCTAGGTATTCCTTTCAATTTTGCGTTAAATATCTTTAGAAATTTTAAGTAGGTAGGTATTGTTATTTTAACAAAAACTCATTAAGGTTAGGTTCTTTAAGATTAACCTTAATTTTTTATTTATATGTACCTATTGAAAAGTTGAAGACAAGCTAGAACCTAAGCAGCAAACAACCCCTATTAATAATAGTTAATTAGTAGCCTACCTACCTAAATCATTTTAAGTAACTTTAAATTTATGTTTTTGTGTTTTGCTACTCCTATAAAGTATAAAGACCCTACATACTCAGTTCGCCTAGTGTACGTCTCAAATCTTAATTGCAACAACACATCGGCAAGGCGCTGTGCAATATTTTACCTATCGCCTATTTTACCTACTTGTATAAGTCGCAGGCATTTTATCACACCGCACATTTGACAAATTGCCTAAGGATTTTTAATATAAGTCAAACACTTCTTTCAATCTTACTTAATGTTATAAACGCGAAAGTTTGTGAGTATGGATGGATGGATGATTGTTACTCTTTCACGTAAAAACGACTGGATCGATTTTAATAAAATTTGGTATGGAGTTAGCTGACACCCTGGATTAACACATAGACTACTTTTTATCCCGGGAAAATATTTTTATCCCGGATAATTTCGAAATTTTGTTTTTTCTGCAGTCTACGCGGACAAAGACGCGGGCGTCCACTATTCTAGCATAATTATCTGGTAGCTCTTGCATCACGCTCGCTTCGCTCACACAACTTATGCATTGTTATTTTTATAATTTAAGATCTTCATCTTCCTGGTCCTGGTACTAGTTGGCGAAATAAATTTGCTATAGTATCTTTGAACTTTTTGAGCAGAGATTTTGAAGATGAATTTATTAAATGCAAATAGGTTGACGTAGCTAGATATTTATTCCTGTCTGAGTGTACAAGAAGCGGAAGTATTCCAACAGGATACACCTCGTAAACAGGTTAAATGCCCATAAAGATAACTCCATGGGATGGGAACTTTGCATGCACTTTTGTGATAATGTTGCGTAAGGAGCAAGTGCAAGTTTGATCAGATTTTTATCTAGACTACCTTTATTGGATATTAGGGTCGATTCTGGCAGTCACACATAAACCTTAACCTAATCTTAGTCAGGTCTATCTCTCTCAGAGATAAGGTACAGGTAGGACTAATTTTATTGTGACTGTCGGAATCGAACATAATATTTATATTAGATTTCACCTATATTTTGAAAAGGGTGTTTAGACAATTTAACATCGTTTGGCATCGACGTTCGTTGTCGCTACAATAGCACACAAATCAATATCTATTATTGACTATTGATGACAGTACCCAAAACAATGATTTTTGGAATTATTGTCTGTTTGTCTGTGCGTTTGTGTACGCTAATCTCAGAAACGGCTGAACCGATTTCGATGCAGTTTTCAGGAATATATTGTAATAGGTCCCAAAAGGTACTATTGCGTTGATAAAGGTCTCCTATAGTATTTTTTCTCATATATCTTCCATGTACAGACAGCGATCCGTTTCATTTTTGTTATATGTATTTTATTATATTTTACACTATTTATGTATGTGGTTGATTATTGTCAAAAACCTCGAAATAGCCGTTCAAACTGCAGTCACATCTTCAGTCGTTGTCGGACGAATCGGACATTGAACTAGAATCGAATGATGTGTTCACGGGCATTTTCCAATAGCACTCATTAAATATAGCAACCAAGCCTTTCGAGCGCGCATCATCAACGTTAGGGCCTCCCTGTCCGTACGAGACACCTTCATACTGTTTACTGAATAGATACTCCGAACTAGCCAACAAGCACTCATTTGGCAAGCAATAATTATCATTGGGTTGGTCTGTATCTGTATGCAAATTAACGTGTCGTTTATTTGTATTATAAAGTACTTGACTTCAGTAAGTAAAGCCATCCATCACTTTCAGGCCCATTGGCACAAAGTATTTAAGATATTGCGTTTCATTAATGTATTACATATTCAAGAATTGCTCGTTTAAATTGAAAGGATAAATTGTAATTTTGACTTTCTGTGTAACTAAAGGTTAGTGACAGATGGTTTTAATTACCGTTTCGGTAATCAGAAACGTAATTACAGACTGATTTAAATACTTAATTAATTTCCATTAGGAATTTTCTTACCTGGTAATTTCTTAGTGCGGAAGGAAGCATTGGTGATCATAGACTTCGAAATGGTCACAGTAGTAGTGGCCGGAGACAGCGCCACACTAATTCCCATCGGTCCATCACATGGTTGACCTTCAATGTAATAAGAAATATATCGGATATTAGTTTAGGTATGCCTGAAAACCAATAAAACTGTTGGGATTGACTAATATGTATATTCATTATATGTATATGTTACCGGAAATGTATGAAATTTAGGAATTGTATACAAATCCTAGGAAATGTATACAATTCCGAAGCTATTTAGGAGATGTATAAAATATTGTTTCTACTACAAACTATTTAATACATAGATATCCTGGGAAATGTGAATATTCTTAGGAATTGTATATAATTCCAATATCATATTAGGAAATGTATAAAAATAATGCTTTCTTTAATAAAACACATTGTTAAAATGAGAACCATAAGCAAATAATTAAACTTTCCGCAGAGAGAATAACATAACACCGAAGAAATCGTTCTTGTAACCTTTATTGCCAGATTCGGATCCGCCGAAGAAGGTAAATAGAAATAAATAAAGATAAGTACGTTTTTGTATACAGTTTACGCGGCACTAGCGCGAACGCCTGATCAGAGGAAACAATACCTTCCCCTCGCTGATATCTCAAATGTTTTATTTACATTTCCGATTGCTATTTAGGAAATATATAGACTTCCTAGGAAATGTCTAATATAATTTATTTCACACATTTCCGTGCGATTTTAGGAATTACATACATTTCTAGGAATTGTATACAATGACGGATTACATACATTTCCGTTAACATATACAATAATAAGCGTTTTTATGTTGTTTACTAAGAGATTAGGATCATCCTGTTGGTCCATACTGTCTACAAGATGTCAAAGGTCTCATTGGTATCAGGAATGGACAACACTTTAATTACGAATAACCTAATAAAATGAGCATATTAAATAAACCAAAACTAAAGACAAAAATAGGATAGGTACCAATATTTTTAAATCTGATTATAGTATAGTGTCATGTTCGCTCGTGTTAACTGAAAGCTCACCTAAAACACAACGAAAATAAAACTTAAAATACATACATTATAATATAAGCTTTCGATAGCATATTAAACTACCTTCTTTATATTTAGATAAGCAGGTATTTGATCATAAAAAGGACACCGAATTAGAAATATGAGTTTCGAAAGAAAGATTAATAATCTCAAAAGGCTGCTAGACATTTGATGAGAATAAGATGCTCTTACATTATTTGACTTCCTTTTAACGCGTGACTTGCTAGGAGTCTATTTAGCAATTGTAACACTATTTTATTGCTGAAAAAAAAAATGTATCTACTTAATTATAATTTTCCAGTAAAAGTTTTCAGTGTTCTTCACTTTATAATCATGACCTGAAGTAAGCACATAATATTTGCCTGTCTGTTGCAAAATAACATCGGCCAAAAAAAGCTCTCTGTATTAATGTACTATAGGTTGTATAAACACTTTTATCTGCACATACAGAGAAGGAAAAGGATAGTAAACTTATTAAAAAAAAGTACTTACTTACCTGCTTTGTTTTAATAAGTACTCCTTGTGATTTACCTACTGTTTCATATAGTAAGTTAATTTTACTTACTTTGGAGTTACCTATTGCTTACCCTACCCATATTTTTGCCTGAATAGGATAGCGTACTCGTATAGGTATATTATTAAGGTTTAGTACATTTTATAGGGTACCTAGTAATTGACTGTTCCTGTGTAACTTAGGCACATAAACATTATTAGTGCATTATTATTATTTTCATGATCGGAGGTGTATCTACTCCCTCTTAGCATTTCCGTATAGGATATGGACTTACCTCCCACATGAAGCTATTAGCTTTGCATATACTTTTATTATCTAATTACTAGCGACCGTCAGTGACTGCGTCCGTGTTAACTTTATAGACTAATGTATTATGCATGAGCCACATAAGTGATAAGTTTCATCAAAATCCGTTCAGTAGAAAAACTACTACAGTGAAAAACTAACAAACGTCAAATTTCAAAACTTTCACGCTTATTGTCCAGTGCTGATGAGGCGCTTCACTACAAAACATCAGCTGCATCTTCTTCCGTGCATGTGGTAAGAGTCGGCTAAGGAACTGTCCAGCATTCTCCCAGGCCTATGTCATTTATCAGCAATATAGCTTTGCTTTCGTCACGTCATGTCTATGGTCACTATGGTCATGTTAAGTGAATTTAAGGCTTTCTTTTAGAGGAAATGCTTCAACAACTTAGCGATCTTGCTTACTGTCATTTTATAAGTTTAAATATTTACCTAAAGATTAATAGTCAGTTACAGGCTAGGTCCTCCCGAGATTTAATAAGCTTTACTTGTATCTCTGGTCGCCTCTGTTGATCCTGGTTTACAGGAGTCGCAATGGCGGGAATGAGTGGAGGTCCAGTACCGGTTTTAAGTTGTCGTTTGTAATTTATTTTATTTCATAAGTTTAGTATTTAATGGCCCATGCACTTAAATAACTTTATAGTGGAAATGACTAGAAGAAAGAAAGGAATTACTTATATGTATCATTCTTTGTGTGTCATCTACGAAGGTACCAGGTAGAGTACATAACTTCATAAGCAGGGTGGCACTGCGTTAACTTAGAAGCGGTGACCGTGAATCCTTGATTACATATCATGTATGGTTACGGAATTTAATTGATGATGAGCTTCCTATTTTACAGCTTTGTCATAGCCGTTCAATGTCGTCTATTTTAACTTGTTGATTGATTTTTACTTTTTTAACCAAGTCTTAAATTAAAACAAAATGTAGGTAAAGATAAATATGGTATTTTTAAATATGTCGAATTGCGGAAACTGTTTTTAGTTTTTAAAAAAGTTATTAGTTTATTTAATTAGATTTCGCACTTTAAAGTGTAGTTAATCCTTTATTTATTTGAGGTGAGGTATATTGAGTTAATACATAAAATAAATATTAATAAGAAATTTAAAAAATAATCAGCCGAGTTTTAACTCACGACCTCTGGCATTCCGTGCATCGCTCTAACCAACTGAGCTATCGGGTCCCTTAACTGGGATGACGAATTTTACCATCTCTTTTAAATTACGTTTTTGGCAACTTTATTTTTTCTTCCCGATAGCTATACACTAGCCAAATCTCAGTAAACAAAGCTGAATCCCTCAGCACAATATTTAATGATGAAACGATCAACCACATCCCAGCGGATTACATTATGGAGAAGTATCTTATAAATTTATCTTAATAGCATTATACATAAAAGTAAAGTTACTGCACCATAAGTATACCTGTCTGTCCCCAATATGCTAAACGTGCTGTAGGATGATCTCCTGCATGATCCTGAAATTCTGGTTACCCCATTTTAGGAAAACAGCATATAATGTATATAATGTACCTACCAATATCTAAGTAAGCGATTTACAATATAATAAATCATGACAGAAACTTAGAGCGTGCCTACGCACTCTAGATTTCCACATAACACACCTTACTTCCCGCCATGTGTACGCGACCTTCCGCCAGCCGAATGCAGCTTAGCAACCCTTTTGACCACAGACCTGCGGCGAAAGTGCAGACACCCCATGCAAGACGTATAAACTCGGGCATTACGGGCCGCTGTCCACTCGCGAACCTAGCACGTTGTCGTGCGCGCGTCCGATTCCGTTGCCGTGCGTTTTGAAAAAAATAAAGTGAAATAAATGCAGTGATTCCAATTTTGAACTAGACTTTGGTGACCATAGCGAATGTTAGCGCTTTTTATGGTTTTTTGGCGTTGGCAGCGCTATTGTGGTGAGTCCGGTGATTTTTTTATTGTAAAAATTTTCATTTATTTTCACTAGATTTTCACGTTTGTGGAGTGTATACATATATTTTCTGATCTTTGTGTTAAATGTGTGTATCTTTCATTGATGTATTTTATATAACTCCCAAATTAAAACAATGACCTACCCATTCTGATAAACGAATAAGTAGGTAGGTACGTACCAGTAATAAAATATAGCTCGCTGGATAATTAATTAAAACAAAATTCCCTACAAACATAGCCTAGGTACCCATGCTAGGTACATTTTGCATATATTTCTCTATACAATTATTTTTGAATTTAATTGAACATGTTATCAGACAGTGAAAAATACATAAACTTACTTTGAAAAACTTCGAACGTACTAGGCTACTTATATTTACTTTAGATGCATAAACTTCAACTAAAGCGTTTCTGTAATTGTAATTATAACGCCTAATACAATTTCATTTATAAAGCGTTTCTACTTTATCTGCCACCAGTATCTCGGTATTAGGTACTCTCAGGTAATAAAGCGAATATTCAGAAAATTGGCCTAGTCAATAAAATTCATTTAAATAAACTAAGTCTTCAAAAAACCATCGCATACAAATTACAAGCACAGAGAGTTATTTACTCAAACTTAAGATAGAGCTACAATGGCATTTCATCCATTTGCTGTATAAATACTTAAGAAACTTTCCGGGAAATTGTTCTTTATTTATTCCTGACTAGTGGACGCCCGGGACTGCGTCCGTGTGGACTACAGAAAAAACAAAATGTCGAAATTATCCGGGATAGAAATATAATAAAAAGTAGCCTATGTGTTAATCCAGGGTGCTAGCTAACTTCATACCAAATTTTATTAAAATCGCTTCAGCCGTTTTTACCGTAGCCGCAAAAAGTTGCGGGCTCAAGTAATCGTTGAAATTAGCAAAATTTAACTTCTATACCAGCCCAGACTATCTGGCACACTGGTAAAGTTTACACTTTTACAATTCGTCGACTGTCAGTATCGGGGTGGTTCTTCGTGGCCGCTTCCACGCAACAATCAATCAAACATCTTTATTAACATTTTTTATTTTTGCATGCCGGAATGGCAGCAAGAACAAAAACATTGCCACAATAAATACCTGCATCTTAGTTTATTTAGCTCTCACCGTGCATATGAAACTATCTGTAATCCGCGACTGTGAAACTTTAGATTAGAATTTTACACTTTTTCAAGAATTCTGTTATTTAGTAAGCTCTATTAGCCATGTGGTGTCGGCAGAGTAGAATATCGTAAGAGGCGATTATAATTTTCCGGGAGGTGGGTAGCAGCGCTTCTCGTGTTGATAACATAGTACAAAAATCACAATGCGGTCACCAACCCGCCTGTCCAGCGTGGTTTTCTATGGTTTATCTAGTTTTAAGATAGACATAGGGAGAGAAAGAAATACTTAATAAATAAATTATTATGGAAAGGTAGCGAAAACCAATAGACAGACAAGCCCAGCGGTGCCGTCATACGAGTAGGTATATTGATATATGAGGTGAGCTGAAATTAGTATTTGAAATGGAAGTAAAATTAACAGTATACTTACGAGTCGGAATAAAACACCATCTAGAGATTAACCTTATAGAATACACGATCTGTTCTAGCTAAAGCAGTCGATAAACGTACCCTTAGGCAAAACAATTCTATGTCCTGTTCATATGAAACTGCATAAAACCTGTGTAAGAACTAGTACGTTCACAAATCTGCAACAAATTTATTTTATGTCACAAATTATAGCTTTATTTACAGGCAGTTTAGAGGTAAGGTTAACAGAACAGTAGAATTTAGGCCCCAACTTTTTATAATTACCTACTAACTTTACTTTTACTAAGTCTTAATCAAAATTTACTTTAAAATAAGAGCTCTAAGTTAACAAATAGATATACATACATACTACGTACCACATATAGTATTCCGTGTCTAACATTTTTTATCGTAGCAAATTGTCAATGATTATTTACATCTGATCTATGCTGAACGTGGCAGCGGGATTTCTTTTATGATACAGTTCTGGCTACCCCATTTTGGGAACAAGGAACAAATCAATCGAGTCTGAACTTTCCCGGCTGTGGGATACGAACAGCGGCATCTATTGAATAGAACTGACAAGCTTTCGTAATGGGATACATGGTTTCTAGTGTTTCTACCCGCTCTACATTCGTGTAAGTTACCGTTTTGACGATAATCGATTATAATATCTTTTTACGCATGAATCTGTGAAAGTTAGTCTATTAGAGGTGTGAACATAGAAAGTGTAATTTGGGATATATTAATATCAGTTTTCGCTACCGTACCCACATAGATATTTCTAATGTATACAAAGTATATTATTAGTTATTACATACCGGCATTGGCCCACCACTTATTCCCACCAGGAGCCAGGATCAACAGAGGCGACCTGAAAAATGCAAATCAAAGCAAAGAAAATACCGGGGGACCTAACTATAGACTATAAAGCATTAAATATAATAGAAAAACAGAATGTGAAGTATTAAATTAGGCGCTGACTGACTGTATAAATAGTTATTACATGTTGGTGTAAGTTGGATGTACTAAAGAAAGACTTATTAGGGGTAAAAAGGTAAACCCATTTCTCTATCTACGTGTCTGAAAGGTTTACACAAAAAAGAATGCAGCAGAGAGAGCAAACTTATAGAAATAAAAATAAAATTTGAACAGCAAAAATTATCGACTGTCTAAATATTGACGGACCGAAAACCATAATTTGCTTGATTTATATCCGAATCTGTAATTAATGATGATGCATTAGATCAAATTAATGAGGTTTTATGCAACTTATAGTTGTGCAAGAGTTCCTTAATCTGTAGTTACATATATTTATTTTTAACCTTTACTTACTTTCTTTTATGCATATTACTTACGTCAGATATACGATTATGCACTTAATTTAACATACTTGGTAACTTGACTAAAGTAATCCTAGATTTCTTTATATCCGCGAAAACGCATATACGAGTATATTACAATGGCATGTCATCTTGCCCTTTTAAAATAAACAGAAAAACACATCGCGTTTGCGAAACTACATTTAAAATTAATTCGTAGATTAAGGATTCGGCAAATACTTTTATCATAAATATTAAGAACTTTGTTTTGGTTTGTTAACCACCGGCTTGGGTGTCGTAAGATAAGTAGGTCATTTGGTATGAAAACCGTAATTAGTTTGACATTATACATAACATACTCTTACTCCTCCCAGATACGAATAGGCATGGAAGTAGAAACGGCATAACTATACTCGGAGGAGTGTGTAACATTTTGTACGTAAATGAGTTTTAGGCCCGAGTATGCACTGACTAAGACCGTATCTGTTGTTTCGCATTTATTGTTTAATGGTTATAACCGAGATTAATCATTTTATTCCCTCTGCAGTATCTTCATTTTTCTTCTTCAAGGTATAAATTATTTTCAACTGCCTATAACGAGTGCAAAAAGGCAAATTTAATCTTTCTCCTATCAAAGTTCTTAATTGGGGAGTTGTGTGAGATATAGTTAGCTGGCTATACGGGTTTATTACATGAAAGTATGCGCAGACAGGAGGTGGCCTAACAATGTGGCTCAACTATTTACCTAGAAGGCTATCTAAGGCCCACTTGCAGCTACAGCTAGATTTATATCGATAATCAGAACACATACTGGTTTTTTTTGAATTGTAAAATAGGAAAAATTGCATGTGTAGTAATCAGCCGCGTAGTCGTCATTCTACGCCGACTTCGACGTAGTACGAATACTCGCAAGTTACAAATCAGTCTGTGGTTTTCGATCGATCGCATCTCTCCCTTATCCTTTCTTCATGGTTTATAAGCTATTTTTAATTTGAGAACGTCTATAATTTATTATGCTTGAAAAGGCTCCAGAAAGATTTTTAAATGAACAACAACTTGATACAGGACAGTATCTGTCCTATGTTATGTACACAAATTGTTAAGTATGGGTTACTAGTTGGCAGTTGGTAAATTATTTATTTAAGATACTTATTTTGAACTACTTTATAAAATGGCCAGTGTTTGTGAAATTATTTAATTAAGTAGTTATTTACTCTTTAGAAGCTATTACCAGATAGGTACCCTTGATACTCGTAATGTAGAATGGCAGGCACTTTAGTTGTTCGAAATTCCAACTGGAACGGGGAAACAGGAACGCTTGACGTACAAAGAAGGGAATTTGAATTACCGCTTTCTCCGTTGGAATAGGGGATTGAATTGGGATAATACTTCGCATTAAATATATTCTTTCTCTGGTTCAGAAGTTAGGGCGAAATTACGTAACATAGGTGAATCCGGGATTAGACTGCTTTTCTAAATATCGATACGTATTTACTGTATATGGGTATCTTATCTTATTTAAATATTGCTATCGTATTTGTCTATGTTTGTGTAATTTTGAAATTTAAAACCCTCAAAAGATATTTTCTGGTAAATTACAGGTTGAAGTTGGCAAAATCTACTCTAGGTACCTATGTGAAAGTACATCCATTATCCAAAAAAGAAAACGGTCTAATCGGCGTAAATAGAATTACAAATAGTTTCTAATGTTATTTAATAAGGCTTACGTCTAGATAACTAAAGTACGATTTAAAGAGAATACGTAACTACCCACGCTAGATGTTTCAGTTACTCGTAAAAGTGTAAAGCTTTTAACGTAGTTTTTCGTATTTTGGTGCGGAACCGTACAGCACAAGCATCACTTATTGTTAGTCAATGTCCTTTATGTTAAATGTGAGTAGCAGATACAACATGATTAGGTTGAGAGCGACACCGATATAATATATCACATTAAAATGTCAAATCTACAGGTCAAGTGTTTTTATTTGTAAATTGCACTGTTATATTGGAATTTAAACGTGAAATACATTACTTGCCTAATTCGTCTGGTCTGACGATTTGACATTTAGATGTAAGATGTCACTCTCTTATTATAATTATATGTTAAGAAGATTCGTCGTTCTTTTTAGTATACCTACATACGTCTTTCTGTAAAAACTTAGCCGGATCAACTAATAAAGTTCACCTAGAAGAACAATGAACTCTAGTGGTTTAATGTGTCTGATAGAGTCGTCCTTGCAATTTGGTAATTATTCATGCTAAAGCTTATAGCTCCCAACTTACAAACACTTGCTCTAAAGATGTTTATTTTTCTATGTGCGGAATCAAATAGCCAAGTTATTGCACAGTTTAGTCACGAACTACGCCTAAAGTGGAATTTTAAAAAATAAAGTCACTGGAGCAAACAATACGAGGAATTCATATGAGCAAATTGTTCTAAGAAATCTATGATGCTAGTTAAGAATGTAAGATTGTCTAGTAATTTTTAAATTGTTGTATTCATATGTGATTCCGTATAATTATAGGTAGGAAACTATTGTGGTATTTTCTAGTTGTTTCGCTTAATATCGATTTCCGCTGGAAATAATGTTCGGTTTTGATAATAATATTTTGATAAAGACGCTTTTGTGTAGCTTATCAATTTCGAGTTCTGGATATTGTCGTAGATAGGATAGACATTAAGTTCAGGAGAAACTATTAATACACAACAGATTTTATTCCAAACTTATCAGTTACAACATACATACGAGTAGGAAAAATAAGCAGCTGATCATGACTACATGATATCCATTTAGTTCAATACCTATAAGTATTTATCATCACATTATGTCAGCCATTGCAGGCCACTGCTGGACGTTGGCCTCCCTTAGTGCACGCCACAAGGCCACTTCCATAGGGATTGTTTTTTCCCAATAGTCACCACGCTGGGCAGGCAGGTTGGTGAGCGCAGTGTGATTTTCGGATTTATAATAGAATATGCTTATAGGTACCTATTAATTTTCTTAGACAGTTAACTCATCTTAATTTCATATTTTATAGCTGGATATTTGTACTTGGTAACAGTACATAAGTTCTATTGTAAATCATGCTTAAACGTTAATAATTATATACTTAGGTATAGTAAAAGTAAAGTTGCAAGCGCCACAATTACATATATCATTATTTATGCTTGAGGTAGGTAGAGGTTAACCGTGCTCGTTAACGATGACAAGGCAGCATTTCTTAGATCACAGGTACTGTCTCGAAGCAATAAAGCCGGACTCCTGTGCTGATGCGGGGCTTCACTAGAATACATCAGCTGCATCTCCTTCCGTGTATGTCGTAAGAGTCGAAGAAGGAACTCAGGCAATAAGGTAACTTGTCACTGATCATTTCGCAGCTTTCATACTATAGGGGCACATCTCGAAAATTTTGGGATTTCGAGTTTTTATAATATATCGGCACAAAATCAATATGCAAACATCTTAAACGCATTTTCCCAATAATCTTTTTTTTTTCGAGTTGTGCCCCTATAGTATGAAAGATGCGATTTGCATTTGTCCCCGCTATGCTTAACGAGGCTATGGATTTTATGATTCTGCAGTTGTGGTTACTCCATTTTGGTAACACAGCCGTGTCCAAAATCTATACAGGATGTTTTTTGGTCCTCAACGTTCCCGAATACTATCGAATCTCCTCATCATCACGATCATTTTTCTCCATGGAGCCATACCTGGGAAATGACTGGTTCCCAAGATATTAGGGTCCAAATTTGAGTACCCAAATAGACTGCGTTTTTTTGGCATAAATGCACATAGACGCGTGGAACAACATTTTTTAATGGAAAATACTTAATTAAAATCTGGCTATAAGAAAACTAACACAAACATTATAAATTCCGCCCGATCAAGAAATAAAAAAAAATATTTTCAAAAAAATTTACATCTTTTCCCAACAATTTTTTGGCATAAACTATTTTATTTGATGTATAGATTACGTAATCTTTGTAAAGGGTGGCAACGAAAAAACATCCTGTATAATGTACATTGTACAATATATAGTACATACATTTTCTCGGTCACATTTGTCGGTCAAAAGTTACAACTCCACACCAAATTGTCGATCATTATAAAGTCATAATTTAGCGAAAGTGACAGTCTACACGTAATCCAACGCAAGTGAGATTGATGTGCAATATAGACCTTAATCCGTTTCGATAGTGATCATGGAGACTAATGCTCGCGTGTTCAAGTGAGCTTAAGAACTAATTTTTCCGAATGATTATTGCGAATCGAGATCTTTTTGAGTGCGGAATCGTTTAGTCGATTATTAGACGGCACTTTCATTCGATTAGTCTGGGATGTAATACCGTGTATTTGTGGGTTACGATGTCTTTAGTTAGAGCCTTTGCGAATTATATCCGAACTCAAATAAATTGTTAAGTCTTTTCGGAAGTAACCAAAGAAGTCGCAGTTAGGAGTTGAAAGTTAATTCACGTGTGAAAATTACGTCATTTTAAAATCTAGGTATTTGTACTCTACCTAATTTGATAATGGGCGTCACTTATATTTATACATATATTTATATTTCGCGACATATAGAATCATTATCGGATTAATAATCGACGTAAAAGTCTATTTTTTACTCATTTACATAAAGTAGGTAGGCATGGAATTAATCTACATCCTAGAGTAACCTTGGCTATACAAGTAGAGCGCAGGTATCGCTTCGTTCTATTGTAACCGGCGTGTTTTTCTACTGATTTACAGTAACACGGCAATGGGATTAGGTGTTAAAATCTGTACCAACATATCATATATTTGTAAAGAGCTTTTGCTTGCTAAATGTATACTCTAGGCTATACAAGTTTATTTGTAGCGAAAAAACTTCAGTGAGTTTATCTTATCCAATTTAATGCAACAATGAGAATTTATTTTGTACGAGTATAAAGAGGGTGAAGTAAATGATGCATCGGAAGTCTACTATTTTGGTAGGTACTTACTTATCACAGCGCTCAATGTTGCACATTAACTTTTAGAAAGAAACAAGACTTATAATGTTACAAAAAGAAATCATAAATTGTTTTAACTGATCCTATAAGATACCAAAATAGGGCTTCGTGTGAAGATTCTTTGTAAAGAGATAAAATTGATTACAAAAATCGATTCTCAATTAGTGTCGCAGAACATAATTATGGAGCATGTATGAAAACATAGTTTGCTGAAAGAAATCTCTGTCAAGGATAAGTAAAGTACGTTTTAGTGATTAATCATTATAAACTGTTTTTCTGCAAAAATGTACAATAACGAATAAATGAGAATACAAGCAAAGGGATGTTAGGAACGTACTAAATGGAGATCCTGTAGTCTTGCCGTGGCCTACCCTTTATGAGTTATAGGCGTGAGGTTATATGTTATGTATCCTATGTATATACATATAGTGGTTTTGATCATATGGAAAAAAGGGGTCAAGGAGGCTTAATCGTCAATATTATAAATGAATTTCGCTTTCTATACAGTAACTAATATCTTCACGCCTAAATAATTTGAGAATTCGATTTGCTCCGTCATTATTTGGCAAAAAGTCTTCTATTTGCCTTCACACAATCGAAGTAAGTAGTACATTATAGGCATACGTGATTTTTAGCAAAGCCTTGCCAAATATCCGCTTCGCAAAAAACTTTTTTAGAAAAGGAATTTTTTTTATGCACATATCATCTTACGTTCTATTAAGTTTATTTCCTTCTCATTTGCGATACAAAGGCTGTGGTGAAAGGAAGAATTTGCATTGCGAATAGGTTTTGTTAATTATCTAATTATGTTGGAGAAAAATTTATCACTGTCAGCTCTCGCCTGGCTTTGTGTGTTCTGGAAACGTTCCGGTCGCAAAACTTTTTTAACGGACCTTGAAAATTGCCTTGGTTGTTGTTTTATTATTGCAGTTGGAATTAGGAAAATTGCGCATGATCTAAATATAAATGAAACAATTGTGCGTTATATAAACGTATGTACATTGTTTCTTCACTACTTTTGGACGAGAGCTTATAGATACTAGGAATAACAATATATAGAAGAACGTAACTCGTCCGTAACAAGTCCCTCCCCTGGCCCGGTGTAATACGCCAGTCATTACACTTGCATTGAAGTTATAGTTTTTTTCCTATCTCCAAGCAAGTATTAAAACATTTTATGGATGTTGATTCCACTTTTTAACAGCCAAAGGTGTCCAGTTAGGTCTACTATTACCAGTTTCTCTTGGTCGCCTTTAATTATTTGGCTGCTACTGGAACAATACTTAGGAATTTTTAAGTAGAACACGATTGGTGTTGGAACTAGGCTATCGATACACTAGGCTCGAGCGCCTTATCATTTACTTGTTAATTATGCATAACACTATCGTTATAGTCTGTCATTACCTTTACCAATTGACATCAATGTGTAATAAGGTGATAGACTATAATGGTATAGTTGGAAAGGGCCTCTCCCAGTGGTATATCATCAGATGTGGGGTAGGTTATGAACCTGGACGTTTGTAGATATTTTTTGTACACAAAAAAGCGCAACCGCTTTACAATATGTATACGAAACGAATGGGGTATCTCTACATTTAAAAGGCTAAGCCCTTAGATCACGGGTTCCCAAACTTATTTTGTCTACTGCCCACTTTGAGAATAAATTATTTTAAGCGCCCTCATGTTTTCACCTACTTAAAAACTAGTATAACTTCAAAATGAATAAATAAATTATTGTGAGCTTCTGGGTTTCTTACCGCCCCCCTTTAGACCTGCAGCGCCCATAAGGGGGCGTTATCGCCCACTTTGGGAAAGGCTGCCTTAGATAGATAATATCATATTGCACTACAAATTCTTATAAAAGATCTGTAATCTAACCTACGAAGCGCAGAATCGTCGCTTTACTCGTAGTTGTGTTATGTGTGACAAAATCTATGCTTTTCATCGATAGCTGTGTGTACCCTGTCAGATACGAATGCAAGAAGACAGCTGTACGGTGATTGACATGTAAAAGTTCCTTCACGACCGCTAGGCTCTCAATATTTCCTCCGTAGGTACACTGCCTAATAAGTTAAAGGAAATAATTATAATATTTTGAAATAAATCCATTAGAATGAGCGCAAATGAGTTAATGTTATTCTCTTTTATATACATAGTTGCATTGCCTTACTGAGCAGATAATAAATCGTCCGTTGACAGAGACTGTTACAATTACATAGAAACAATTGCAACTTATTAATATTAAAACAGTGTGCTCGTGTGAACTCGGTCCGAAAATTGCGCGTGCGCCGCTTTGTTAACCGGCTAACTGTAGACACCTGTAGGTGAGTTACTTGTAGGTGAACTAATGAGTTTATTAGTTTGAATTTAGTTTTAAGCTTGTGGCCTGTTTACGGGGTGTTAGTTTAACGAACGGGCATGAAAACGGTTTGGCCCACTTTTAAATAATGAATTTGCGGTACTTACTTATAAACAAATACTTTTGACTAAATCTCCCAATTTACCCAAAAGTCAATCCACTACTTTCTCTCTCACTACTTTCTCATCTCCAATTTCTACTACTTTTATTAAATAACAATATCAAACTAATATTAAATAAATGAAATTGTATTAGGCGTTACAATTCGGAAGTTCAAACATTCACTATGGGTGCGCCCACCACCGGGCCCTACTCTCATGTTTCTCATGGCGATTGTAGTTAGTGCAAGTGCCTGTTGTCGCAATTATGAGTTATCAGATCCGAGGGTCAGTGGAGGGTGTAGGGCCCGGTGGTGGGCGCACCCATAGTGAATAAATTAAATAATCTTTTCTACTCTAAACTTTGATATATGTTACAAACAAGTTCTGTTTAAATACATAGATAGTGTATTTATCGCTCCTGCCTACTTACGATGCACAATAGGTTCCACGACGCAGCGTTATTATTGTATTTGTCAATGCTGTCACACTGAATCTTTGCCATGTAACAGCGTAAAATGCTAACGTCCTACTGCTGCTGCTTAAAGTCTCGAGCACACCGGATGCGTATGCGTGCACGTAAGCGTAGACGTACACGTACCTCTGAGTAGTAATGTGTGGAACTGTATAGGCACGGGCAAACCGGATGCGTATGCGTAGACGTAAGCATAGACGTCAAGCGGTGACAGTTCCATACATTAAACTCAGGGGTACGTGTACGTCCACGATTACGTGCACGCATACGCATCCGGTGTGTTCGAGGCTTTAATATGCTCTCTGACGAGAACTTACCTAACGTAGGTATGCTACTTAGATCATCCAAAGAAGGTAGGTATGGGACAAAGATGTACTTACGAGTTAAACACAAATGCCTTATCACTTAAATCTTTATCTCAAAAACACGACACGACACAGTATAAAATTAAACGAGGTTTTTACCAGGAATGAGTATGTCGTCTTCGTATATTCCGAGTTACACATAACAAACGAACTAGATCATACCTAATAAAATATTAATATCATACTAATGTAATGCTAATGTAATATTATTATCATGACATTTTATGTCGTAAGTTATTTCATCATTTTTGATGGCGACTTATAAAAAATTTTTTGCTCTATAGTTATAAAATTATTAATAAAGAAAATGGAAAAAATTCTTCACCCGAGTGGGAATCTAAACTAATGCAGGGGCGGCAATAAACAAAATCGCTAAGTTATTTCATAAGTAAGATAAGGGTATTTGAAGCCTATTTGAAGGATAAATTTGATGTTGTCTTTCTGTAAAACTTGAGCAAAATAGAGATAGTATCAACTTTATTGTTTAGATAGACTATCTGATTGGAAAAGTCCACCCTAAGTATACCTAAGTCTTAATCACTATCCTCATCGAAAAACACGAGACCACTAGGAAATCCCAAATATTGCTCAATTGCTCATAATCCTTTACCTAAACACAAACAGAGCAATGTTTGTCAAATAATGATGAATATCAGAACATGTTTGCTTAATAAGGAACATGTTCTGATGTTTGACATGTTCTAACTCAGCAAATACCAAATTTGAAGATGCTTACATCCCAGCTAAATTACAAATTTCCTTTTAGGGACTGTTTTCATATTTATATGCATGGTTAGAATGTTATGAATATGAAATACTGTAAAGGTAAAAGTCGTGGTAGGTAATACTTGGTTCCCAACCTTATTTATGTTCATACATCCATGGCCTCCATACGAGTAACATTAAAAATTACAAATTAAAATTGGAAAATTTTACCTCAAACCATAATTCTCAGTCACCTCACCTCAGTTCCACAAAATGAAGTTTTAATAGGATAATCTATGCAACATCTTTATTTGAGTTTAGCCCCAGATGTTTTTGAGTGTATGTAAGTTTGTATTTTTAATTTTCTTCAGTACCCTGTATACTCCAGACTTGCCTAATTGATGCTTTTGAGCTTGAGAGCTACGAGTACGAGAGATTCATGGGATTCGTCAGTCGTGAGAGTAACTGGCTAGGTAGGTATTGTAGCAGTCGTGGGTGATACGCTAGCTAGATTGTATATAAGAGGAAATATTTCTTCATGTTAACGACATTTTTAGGGTTCCGTACCTCGAAAAGTAAAAACTGAACCCTTATAGCCTATAACCCTTATAGGATCACTTTGTTGTCCATCGGTCCGTCCTTCCGTTCATCCGTCCGTCCGTCCATCTGTCTGTCAAGACCCTTTTTCTCAGGAACGCGTACAGGTATCATCCATACATACATATAATCACGCCTTCATCCCTTACGGGATAGGCAGAACACCAAGGGCCGATAGAACCACATGGTGCCACTTCTGACCAATTTTGAGGGTATAGTTGAGTTGTACAAGTTCGGTTAGTAGTGACAGGTGGTCAGCCTCAAAAGCACTCAAAAGATATAGCCGTTTATGCCGCAAATTTCCGCAAATTTTCGACCTTCGCAAGGGAATCAAAACCTACAGGGTACATCCCGTGAACTCAAAATCTTGAAAGTTGGTACTAAGCAACGTTATATAGCACAGATAAAGGAAAAATTGCGAAAACTGTAAATTTTTAGTTACATCATGTTATAAAACAGGTTTGTACGGAACCCTCGGTGCGCGAGTCCGACTCGCACTTGGCCGGTTTTTTGAGAATAAAGAATCTTTAAAATTTTGTAACGAAGTAGTCGTTGTCTTTCTTGTGACAAATATGTAAGGCGAGAGGATGAATAAAGGGCATATTTTACTGAGATGTTAGTTACCTACTACGACCATGGATGGTTATAAATAGGCAGGCAATTTTAATAATTTGGAAAGGTTCTCTAAGTTTAAGTACCTAATCATGGCCAATTACGGCTGCATACAACCAGTGGCCAGTCAGTAAGCACCTATAAAAATAATAGAAATAGCATGTAAATTGCCAATTTCAAACGTAATAGGTATTACTATGTTGTAATTACATATCTCGGGAGTAAATTCAAGAGCATATGTATATAAAATATTTAGCACGTTATTTAACGATCCGTTTGTAACAAAATTACATTTACAATATAGTTGATTCCGGCAGTCACACTCAAACCTAAACGTAAATTTAGTCGTACCTGTCCTTTTCTCTCTCAGCAATTTATGTTAAGGACGGACAGAGATAGACCTGACTAAAATTAGGTTTAGGTTTAAGAGTGACTGCCGGAATCGACCATATTATCTAGGTACTAGTAGGTATATTTTCAAAATCTCTTAATTATGTATAACAACAATTGAAACAAATATAGGTTTTTTATACGAATAAAAATTAATTCTACGTTAATTATGCCGTTTATTTAGAGAATTGAAATAATAATGTCAATTCCAACGCAATAAATTACCTCGATTTTTACATTTGAAATGCTATTAAGGATAAAACATCGTTAACAGTTGGCATAAAATTTTACTGCCATATAAAGTTAATGTAAAATTGTCTATAAGCGGTTCTGTAGCCAACTTTGTACAGAGATATCGGGAATTTAGTGTTATTAAGTACAAGACTTGACACGAAGTAGTCTGGTTATTGAAACTTAAGCCTAGTTTCTGGAACGATAAGATTTTACCGTAATAAATGGTATGAAAAGTATATGAAACTGTCGTGTATGTGTCACAGTCAAAAAGCGACATGTTTCTTTCCCGGAATGAAGGGTTTAACCAATCGGTTTTTGAAAATCAAATCCGTTTTTGATAAAAATAAGTTCCTAATTTTGCAGTCAAACGTCGAAATTGACCGGTTTAATTCTTTAGGTTTAGGTTTATTTTATAGCTGCTTAAATTACAGCGATAGGTAATAGAAACTTTGCTGTATATTATATTACTTACTGTTTAATTGAGTTTCGTCGTTTGCCTTCTTGCCAAATATGTTCTCCAATGTTTGGCGAAAATTCTTTAGTCAGGGGCCGAAAATCTTCATTTGCTTAGGCTTTGACTAATAAAGTAACAAATAAGTTTTAGAACTAGGAAGTAATAAGATTATAATATATATGACACAAGGTTGTTTTACAGTTTTTATGATTAAATAAGTTTGTTGATCACAATATCTAAGTATTTGCAGAATTATCTTAATGTATTTTGGATCATAAAATAATAACGTTCGACTAAGGGTCGTAAAACCTGTGTGTCTATTAACACACTCCAGCTATTTTACTATATAGTCTATTCATAATATACCTAATAACTATAAAATAAAGTGCACACTTGTGCACTATAATATCTCCTGCGTACCTGACCAATCTCCATAGAGATTGGTCGCCTTGGCCGAAATACGTTCGGAGATCATCATCATAGATCATAAAATAAAAAATCTGATATCTGGATGTACATTTTATAATTATTATAAAAATCTATTATCGGCGGTGCAAGGGCTTATTGGACGGTAATTTCATAACTTGCTATACCATGGATCTATAGGATGCTATAGGATCACTTTTTTGTCCGTCCGTCCATCCGTCCGTCCGTCCGTCTGTCTGTCAAGACCCCTTTTCTCCGGAACGCGTGGGGGTATCAAGCTGTAATTTATATCAAATACTCGTGTCTACTGTCCCTTGGAGCTCTGAAAAAAAATCAAATTTCTAAGCCAACGCAATCTAAAGATACAACCGTTCATGTCGCAAATTTTCGCACTCGCAAAGGACATACATACATACATACATAGGCTGTTAAACACAATACCACACCTTTGCGTCGCGCAGTCGGGTAAAAGGGGTACTTCCCGTGAACTGAAGATCTTGAAATTTGGTACAAAGCAACGTCTTATAGCATAGATATAGGAAAAAATTGCGAAAACCGTAAATTTATAGCATCATCATAATAATGACAAAACAGGTTTGTACGGAACCCTCGGTGCGCGAGTCCGACTTGCAATTGGTCGGTTTTTCTATATATCAGAAGATTATACAGGTTGATATTCGATGCGACAAGATTTGATAAACTCTTTCTCGTCATATGTCAATATCAGTGTCAAGGCATTATTATAAAATTCCCGCGACTTCGTCTGCGTGATCTTTAGAGTAAATAAAAGTAGCCTATATTACTACTTGTATTACAACATTAGTAAAAGTCCCGTCAAAATAAAATAACATCATAACAATTTTATTGTTGCCTTTTCTTTTAATATATTTCACTCTATTAACATAATATTGACGCCCGATTGGTGTAGTGCCTGCGACACCATAGGTCCTGGGTTCGAATCTCGGTAGGTGCAAACATTGATATGATGAATATTGATGACAAGACCTTAGGGATTTTAATGTGGGACTAGGTCAATGTGTTGTGAAGTGTGTGAATATTTATATTTATTAATATAATTTTGTTTTGTAGTGGTTAAAATATCCTAATTTTCTACTGATAATTAATGAATTTTTAATATAAGTAAATGAATCGATATGAATAATATTGTAAGTAAGTAGATAATTTATTGTACTATTAAAGTTACTTATACAGTACTTATTAAACAAAAGATGGTTATTTTAATACACAAGTATTAACTCAGGTATTACGTTCAATGTGATTTACCTTTGAAAGATTTATTTCTTGACAGGTAGGTAATAACTTTAAGTTAGCTGGAAAAAATATCTTTTGAATTTGCATTAGTATAATAAGTAGGTACCATTATAGATTTCAAGTACTTAGCTCCAGTTTTTGACGTTGTCTATTTTTGGCAACAGATGGAGTCACACCATTAACTGTCTATGCGATGTCTAAAGGACATAGGCCCCCTGATTACCTAATTTGCAATAGCAAAGCTGAAGCAAAGCGATAGCGAAAATTGTACAATATTCGCCTTGAAATGTCAAAGTTCAAGATTTTTGTACAATTTTCGCTATCGCTTTGCTTTTGCTAGTTAGGTAATAATGGGGCGAGATTAATTTTTATATCTATAAATTACGTTACAAAATTCCGTTTTAAATTACCTAATATCAATGTTCTTATTTACCACATTTCAAACGATTACTAAGAGTAGTTTACTTACGTTTAGTGATAACTGTCCGTCAGCCCTCAGGTACAATTTCCGTGTTAGTTTACTCTGATTATTATGTAGTGTTGCCATTTAAATAGATTTAATATTTATACTGGCCACCCAGTACGCGATAAGAGCTCTAACTTGAACCTAGTGAGAAGTGTGCATTGCGTAACTGTAATTCTATTTACGGTTACGGTTATGACATTTTTTATGATAATACTAATTTGTTTTAATAATACTTACAATAAAACAGATATGTAGCCTGCCATATTAATGGTATAATAAAATAAAATTAATATTAGTAAAAGAAAATAACACCAATCAAACTAAGTATGTAACACTATAGACACAGCATCACATAGAGACAGCACCAGCCTTCAAAGAAACCTATCCTATCATTGGAAAAATTTACCCTTAGTTTCATAATTCTTTGAACGTAGTCACTAAGTAACCAGTGGGCCAATTCTCGAAAAGTCTTGAGTTGGAACGAAGCCGAAACGGAACCGTTGTAGAAGCTCAGAAAATAGCAATAACTACTTTACGGTTACGTAATAAGACATATTTCAGCACGAGACAGATATTTGTTTTTATTCTGTCATACATATGCTTCGTACCCTTAGATGAATTATAAACACGTCACTGTTCGCACCACGTTTCGTTATCGGTTCGTTAGTGATTGCGTTTCGGCTCAAAAATTATCAAGAATTGCCCCCCTGACAATGTAATAGAAGGGGTTCAGTTTTTTTTTTTGTAAATGTTACACGAATGACTGAGTGAGTTATCCGTAATGCAAATAACAGATAATGTAAGCAATACGTCACACTCCATTGGCTATGTCAGTTTTAATTGTAGAAATTACGTGTTTACCTACCGTTTTCTTGACAGCTTAAACCAATTAAGTCATCGCAATGATAATTTGATACTTACGAGTATCTACTCGGTACCTATTGGGCTTATCATAAAAGTTAAAAAGGTTTTTAACTGACTAAATTGACTAAATTTTATTATAATGATGAGTAGAAGGGGATTGCCTTGTACAATATTAGCGAAATACGTTACTATTTTGACTTAGACTTACTCCAGTTTTGAGTGAAATTTCAAGCGCACTCAATAATTGAGCAAAACGTTTATGGCGAAGAAACTAAAGTATGTTCTACCATCTCTTATCCGAGTACCCAAAAGGGAAAGTTATAATTAAGAATACCTACGAGAGTTTCTAGTCTATAGGTATAATAAAATGATGTATTTGAGATGTCTATCTAGTTTCTATGTAGATACAAATATCAAATTTTGAGATACCCACATGAAAGGTTGAACTACCTATGTATTGTATGTTTTGTACCTATGGTTCATACAACAAGTTCATATTTCTTCCATGATTGTAGATGAAGTGAGGCAAAATTTCACGAAAATAAAAAATGCATCCATCCATTAGCGATAATTACCGCAGTGGTTTTGCATGCACGTTGATCACTCATATTAATTGAACGTTAGATGCGGGTATGTGCGCAAAAACATAGGAACCGATCACGCCACTAATAATATCATAAGCAATTATATTATCACGTGGGCAGCGCCGGTATCAGTCAGCTCATTATCGGTCTCCGTGTAGTCTAGTTTTCATTAAGGGGCGCACGATGTGTGAGAGTTTTCAATTCGAATGCGTTTGCGTTTTGCAGCCAATGATGTTGGCGCTGTGATGTAGTAACATTGCCATTTACTTACTATATATACCACAGCGCTAATATGATTAGTTGCTAAACACAAACGCATTCGAATCGAAAACTCGCACACATCGTGATTATGATTGTTTTCAAAAACAGGTAGATAAAATGAATCCTCACTAAGTGCAATCAAGAGCAGAAATATGCTCTCTCAAGCTTAAGCCTTATTTAGGTACTACATGATACCATTTTCTTTCCTGTTGCATACAATTTCATAGCAATGAATGACTGGCATAGTCTATCTCTATACTGCCATTTTTGACACATTGGTCAAGCTTCTACTAGTCAATAATACGTATAAATAATTGATTTCAATACTCTTAAATGGTATCATGTATACCTAAATAGGCTTTTAAGTCTCATGACGCGGAAAAACGTCAAAACAGGCCTCATAGTCTGCCGCTATATTGACAGGCAATCGCAATATCTATCTATAGCGGTACATTTCATTTAAGGCAAGTCCAGCAGATATGTATCACTTGTCCTGCTCCTTAGGTGTGAAATTTAAGAAGATGCCACATACCATACTTGACATAGCCTCTACGTCTCTGGCATGGAGCGGTGGCAGATATCGAGATTACCTATAATATCTAACTGTCCTTTATTACAAAACCACAGGGAAAACTGTAAGAGATGCAGTAATCCATCTATAGGTAAATACTAGTAGAACATACAAATAATACATATAAACTGCTTTGTCCTAAATCATTGAGAATCAGCACACCTTAAACCCTGAGACCTGAAAATTTAAGGGGTATATTCTTTGTATGACATAGGTACCCGATATAAAAGGAATTCCAGAAATACTCAATCTTACGATGCGCAATATGTAGGTACTGTAGATATAGAAATCAATAGATATCTGTTGCACTACGTATCACGGTTGAGATTACTATTCTGAAACTAAACGTGAGAATAATAAGGCATAACCCTGCAAGAGAGCAATTTCTTGTAGCTACCTTTTTTTAAATAAAACATTCTTAAGGTTTTTTATTTGTGGCACTATGATATTATGTATTGGCAATTCTCTAGACCGAGTCTAGGTAGGTACTATCTAATCTTTGATAATTCCACACATTTCCTGTGCAGGTAGAGTTCTAGTTTGCTTTCATTACTAGTATGTTTTTAACGAGATCTCGTTAGGGTCATTCCTGAAATGGCTTGAGTCTTGTCAATCACAAAATATTCTGTACCAAAGTTACCGTTACTATGTTAATTTAAATTCTCACGATTACATGGTAGGGCCAACGTGTAGGTATAGAGTTACTTGAATATTATTCATACTTTTTTTACGATAAATAGGTAAAAATCATATAAATTTTGGTGAGGATATTGACAGGGACTTTCTTTCTCTCTCAACAGTGAATGAAAATATACTACGAAAATAAATTATACATAAACAAGTATATATTTACAATAATCCCTATAAAGGTTGGGCAGAAAATGCAAACCCCCCTATAAAGGTTGGATATATGCCAAAATACTAATGCCAGAAATGTGCTGAAATTAAACCCTTTGAGCATTGTCGTGCTTACAATATATTGTGGTTTGGGCCATTGTTGAATTTATAGTGAGAATATAAAGTATAAACCTATCTATGCATAGCTACGTACGTATAGCTATTTGTATGAAATAAATAACAAAATCCATCTTTATAATGTTGGAAATAATACATGGATGAGTATATCTTATCAATAATTCAAGAGAACTGACAGTAGTGCAATGTGTACTTGTCAAAGAATCACATAATATTCGGAAAAGTTAAGGTATAATCATTGCTTTCTCCGGGGAACGGTATGCTTCATTCAGCGGGATTAAGTGCAAACGATCTCTAATCATTAAAACTAAATGAACCAATTGCTATCAATAGCAAATAATTTTGATCTTTGAAGTATATCTCATCTTGAAGTAATTTATGGCAGCTGCAATAAATTCCGCTTTATTAATGTTCATAAACTAAGTATTCTATTCAGGGTCTAACAAAAAGGGTAAGTATATGGCTATGAAAACAGCACATTATAGAGAACCTAATTTCTAATTTTATATTTTATTTTTATTTTATTTTTATTAATATATATCTCGGCATGTTTTTAATTTTAAGATTCTATTATGAACATTCTTGAGTTGTTTAGGAATTTGTCCATGGTATCTGGGAAAAAAAGTATGTGATTTCAAGTCTCTGGATGGTTTCTCTGTTAAGCTATTTTCATAACATTTCGGTTAATATCATGTACTTCTTTTGTTATACAAGTCTAAACAAAATTTAAACAAAATAAGATACCTATTACCGTTATTTACTGAAATCAGGGTCTATTGAATTCTATGATTTTTTCCATACATATTGTGTCCTGCGGACCTACATGGATTTAATGATAGCTTTGACAACAAGAAATGTGTGTTTTTATGTGAATACAGACATTTCGCGCTAGGTTTTTTACTATTAAAAGATATTACTTTAGGTAAGCATCTTTATACGAATGGCTTAGTTATGGCAAATAAAGAGATAAGACATCTTCAGCCTTTTCAATAAGGCGTGGCTATATAAGGAACGTATATAAAGAGGTTTGGTCAGGAAGGAGAAAAGTATCTTCCATGGCGGAGTTGTTAGAGCTTAGCTACCGTGTAGGGCGTAATGCATACATACACGAAACTTAAGGAACGACAAAGGCTTTTTCTTCTTCATACTCTGTATTAGAATTATTAGCGTAAAACGTAATAGGAGATATTTTTTTCTCATTCTTGTGGGAGTTTTAGGAAATTCTTTCTTAATGCTCCTTTACACGTAACAGGTATATCACAAATATCAGCTTCCTATATCCAGTAGTTCTGACTGCTTCTTTTGAAACTCACATTGCCAAGGATTTGGCGTTCGTTTATAACATATATTTATTATAATAAATGGTCAATCCACACCAGCATCCATATGATGAATTTGGTGAGAGCAAGATGTCTCACTTTTAAACGTCAAATTCACAGAGCTATAATAACTAGATAAACTAAGTTTATGTACTTTGCATGTAAAAAATAGACTTAAAAATTAGAATAGACACTCATTCTCGATACAGGACTGAATGAATTAGGGCTGATATAAGTGGATTGCAATCCCTTTTTATACACCAAGTAGAAACACTTGCCTTGTCTAGTTATTACTTAGCTCTGTGGATTTGACGTTTAAAAGTGAGACCTCTCGCTCTCACCAAATTCATCATACGGGTGCAGATGCATACATAAACAACACGTCAATTCATGTCACGTATACGAGTATGTTTATGCGTGTATTATATATGTATGAATTTAATTTCCTAGATCAAATTCAATATTTTAAAGACAGCTCCACCATTTTTCCTCTCGTCTCAAACCGTGTCGTCGGCAGTTATGAGCGTTATGGGCTTGTCTTGTCTCTGTCGATACGAAGATGTCACACGTATGGGACCCGGAAGGTATTCTGATGGGAGTCCATATAGGTCTGAGATGAGTTTTTTTTCTTATGTTGGTACACTTAACTAGCTAGTTAAGTAATAAATAAAAACCTCAGAGAATGCCTTGGGTTCCTAATTAACAAGCATTTTTTTATATAACGTGAAATTCACTATGGGTGCGCCCACCATCGGGCCCTACGCCCTCCACTAACCCTCGGATCTGATAACCCATAACTGCGAAAACAAGCACTTGCACTACCTGCAATCGCCACGAGAAACCAGATCCAAGCACCTAGCGTGTAAGATAATACATCGCACTATTTCCGAAATCAAAAACTAGATTAATAATCTACATAGGTATTAATAATTAATAATATACCGGTGGTGGGCGCACCCATAGTGAATGTTTGAACTTCCGAATAGTAACGCCTAATACAATTTCATTTATAACGTGAAATGTAATTATTTCGCTCAAAATATAATACAATAAAGTTATTATTGCAGTTACTCGTATTAGGTTAGAAACATGTTTATTACATTCATTGTTTATGTATGTTTATTTAGGTATTATATTTCCAATGATCAGATAGCCCACCTGAAGAATAAAGTTGATGCTGTCTCTCTCTAGAACTTAATTAGGATAATTTATAAGTACGATGTTTTTTATCTAAAAAAAAATCTTAATATAAAAATAGTTAGTCTTTGTACTTTACTTTCGCTATAATTATATTTGTGGCTTTCGTTATAAAATATAAACGTTATAAAATTATGGTAACGTATAAAATGATTAGTAAGTATACATATTTGACTTTAAAATACGTGTTGTGGTCGCTAGCGGATAATATTAGTTTGTCTGTGCACGCCCTTATTGTGTTTGTAGTACGTATAATTAGTAGAAGCAGTGGTAACTTTGTAGAACCGACCTACGTGTGTGAAATTCCTAATTTTGCAGAAATTAAAGTATACTTTTTAACCGACACTGTCTGAAATAATTTAATTTTATATGGGCAACCACGTAGTAGGGTAAATGTGTTAATTGTATATTTTTCCCTACATTTTTAACAGTATAAGGATATCCTCCATTGTACCTATATGTGATAGGTACTTTCGACTCTGTTTGGGTAAAATGAGTTTAAATAGTTACTAAGTAGTAATCTAATAAAATAGTTCTTTTTCTAACTGGTAAATTAAAATCAATTTAGCCGTAGCATCGTAAAATATAATAGTCTCGTTGATGTCTTTTTCAGTTCAATTTATTTACGGTTTTTTAAAGTTTAGGCCTCAAAAATGATATTTGTATTGATCAAATGCAATAAATATAGTTTATACACGATTATAAAAGAATGTATACACACAGACCGGTATTGTAAGGTAGCTAAAGGCCGGTACACACTCGCTATTACAACTGCCGTTAGGAATTATAAGTCGCATGCGCAGACTCGCAAAACGCGTCGATGGATCGACACAGAGTAGTAGAATACTCGTATAAGTAATATAATTTTGACAATATCTGTAGATTTAGTTATTTACTAAATCTACAGATATTGTCAAAATTATACTTTATTTATTTATTTATTTTATTTAATAAATCAGCTGTTAAGTAAGATTCGATACAAAATTTATATGGAAACTGTGGTGTAATTTTGAGCTAGGACTGTTTCAATCACAACAATCACCTATGTAGGATTATTTTTATTTATATTTACCCATCATTTTGTATTATAATCTGTATTTATATTTGTATGTTATAAATAAATAAATTAGATTCGATTAAATTGTTTTTTTTTTTCAAATTTGTTGTATGTTCTTAGGACAAACTAAAATTTAATGGGTTTAAGTATAATTTAATTTAAAGGAGTTTAATGGCTATTACAGAAATATTGTAATTAGCTACATAATAATATATAACATCAATTTAGTAGACAGTCTGTTAAATCCAAGATTATAAGCTCTCTACATTTTACTCTGTGGTTTGTAATGGACAACTATTAAGTACCTGATAGCGGCTGATTTTATATCACGGTGGTTACGACGCGTTGTTCGCATTCTTACCTCTGATGTCTTTATATCTTCTACCGATAATTTGCTTGCGGATCTTATAAAACTAATAACAACGTTATATTAACCATCTTAGCTGTATGTTTTGATACCACATAAAATATAAAGGACATACATACCTATAACCAATGCTAATATAGCTACTAACAATAATAGTTTACTTGAATAGTTTTCTTAAAGCGCTCTCTCCTCCATGGTTTTTATCTGTAAAGTAGGTGGGGGTGGAAAACTGAGCATTACAGTTTACTATACGATAATGATACACCTAGTCAAATAATAAAACTTCCGTTACCGACTGACAGATTGTGTGACTAGGAATCAGCGCACAGCGAACACTTGTTTAGAGTTAGTTTCATAGATTAACTCCTATGCCTGATTTCGGAACTAACATGTATGCAGTGACACAGAAAATGTGGTCATTCACATAGTAACTAGCGCCATTATCCGAAGGAACTATACGGTGAAACGCACTCTACTGGGCGTAGACTGGAATAGGGTAGGTATGTATGTTCCTTGACGATTATTAATAAAGGAGTTCCTGAAATTCCAAAGCGAACGGGAAAATACGGTGATAATAAAGTTAAGAGCGTCCGCTAATAGTCCTGTTGTATTTTAATACAGCTTTGAAATTGATCGTGCCGGAGGTAAATGTGGTGCTATCTAATGTCATAATTATGAAATTTAATATGAGACTACTAATCGATCGGAGAATCCTAAGTCTTTGAACTTTGAATATTACATACATACATACATATAATCACGCCTTTATCCCTTACGGGGTAGGCAGAGCACCAAGGGCTGATAGAACCACATGGTGCCACTTCTGACCAATTTTGAGGGTATACTTAGTTGAGATGTACAAGTTCGTACATCTTTGAATATTAATTAATTCATATCTCGCTAATACATAGAACCCTGACGTGTACAACCAAATAGATTTACCATAGGAATAGGCCACGGACGAACTTTCACTTAAAATTGTAATTGGATTCGAAAGAAGTCGGAAACGTCATTCAAACGCACGTTTACGAGAACTATACATTAACGGCCCATACCGGTGAATCATTTAAAATGAAAGTATGACAGCTGAAGATCCTAATTTAGGCAGTAACTCGAAGAAGAGCCAAGGCCCACAATAGTAAATGCTTCATTATCATGTTCCTGCCCTTGTCCCTTTATTTATGAGGTCGGCGCAATATGGTTTCAATCGATACTCATATTGTTTTACGAACCCGGCTGCCTGGCTGACGCCAACTCTCCTCGGGATTATTAGCTAAGTGACCATTTTTGAACATCAAAATTGTAAGCAGTAAATGCGTAACTCGAGTTTTAAAATATATTTTTATATGCATGGAAATTCTCGATTAACTTATCCCTAAATTTATGTATTCGCTGCAAGTGGGTCTTTAAATTAAATAGTGTTGAGCCCAGAATATAGTCTATAGTATTTTATGGCTTTCTTCTTTCTTTTTAAACTTGTAACCCTTTCGTTAGGTTAGGTCAGTACTCTTAAGCGTATATAATAAGTAGTGATAGAGTATAATTAGTGATATAAAATCCATTTTACCTTAAGTCTTAGGTTACGTATTGGATTGGAACTTGGTACCTACTTACTTAATTTTTGCATGCAATTATTTTTTATGTATATTTAACAATTATTTGTAAACATATCGAGACAAAATGTAATGTAGGTACATAAACAATTAATAAGACATTTTTATATTTTACGATAACGAAGCACGCATTACTATTTTTACCAGAAATTATGCATACCATATCAGGATAATGTACGTAATGACATTTGTACATGCTTATTGCTTGGCATTTAAATAATTTGCATTGAGATAGCAAATTGTAATTATAGTAAGTACCTATAGCATAGTATACATGCAGCAAATAACTTTTTAATGAAATAATCTACAAAAAATTATAGCGCAGTCATATAAAAATAATGCTATACCTATACAATTGTTATTGCTAAATACGGTTAGAAAAAAAACTTACTTTAAAACTAGCGCAAAAGTATGTGCGTTAATAACAGGTAAACATACCATATTCAGTTCAAATTCAATACATTATGCTGAAGGGATCTTCATGAAATTTGGTATACAAATAGAAGCGGCAGGATGTTTAAAGAATTTGCAACTATTTATTCTGGGAAATTAACTTCACCCATAATTATAAAGACTTATTATAGTTGCTTATTTAACTAGAAGGTATGCACATAAAAGCCATGGACAGATCACCTTCCAAATAACCGACTAATTGTTTTGAATGATTAATGAACGGAATGATAAATGAATAATGGTTATTTTAAACGTTCAATGGTTGCTGTGCTCTTTAGCTTTGGCCCTTAAAATAACTAACAGGACTTTTGTTTTCACAGAAATTATAATTACTTTTAGTATGTATATATACACACACATTAGTTTAACTATTTATTTATTTATTGGGGTAATTACAGTGTATCACACATTTTAATATTCGGTTACCTCTAAACCTGTATCGGTTTGTGGAGGCAATGACATTCGCTTACTCCACGACATTTAGTACACTAGGATATACATAAGTATAGGTACATCAAGAAACAACATTACAAATAACATTAGATCAAGGAACCTAAATGTCTATAGCCGCATGGTGCCGGCAGAGTAGAGTTTGTACCACCCCTGCCTGCCCGTGGGTATCGTACGAGGCGATTAAGGGTGGGCAGCAGCGCCTCCCGTACTGACAACATAGTCCGAAAATCACACTGCGGTCACCAACCCGCCTGCCTAGCGTGGTGACTATGGGCAAAACCCCCCTGTGGCAGTAGCCTTGTGGCGTGAAGGCCTACGTCCAGCAGTGGACTGCAATAGGCTGAAGAAGAAGAAGAAGAAACGTCTATAAGAAGATTTGCTTGAAAACTATGACTATTGGTTATAATATTAGGATCCAATATATATCCTGATAGAGCCATATTTGGGAAATAATAAAAGTCAGTAATTGCTCTTTACTCGTACATTGCTGACCGAGGTGAACGTACTACACACGTAAATGCGTTAGATAACAATAGATTTAAGTTAATCGAGGATAAGACACATGACAGCTCTTTATGTATGTCAAAGCTAAGTAAGAAGGAATGTTTGCAAAACCTTGATTTAACTTACATTGAGTTTTTACCATTTTTTACATGGACCTTAAATAATACCTAGCACGCCATTACTACATTACCCGCCCTATTATTAGGTTAGTAGCATAAGGTAGAAGGATAAGTCAATAGCATAAGATACCTAGCTTACTATTTGCTCATAGTAAGTCTGTTCATATTATACCACGCTTATTCATACCACAAATAGTCAATATGGAATTTAGAATGATATCCATAACTCATGTCATATTAAATTAATGCACGATGCATGACAGACGGAGCAATTTGTAAGAATTTTAGAATGCACCTCAATCAAATTGCTGCAAATCGTCAATTTACTTACGTATATTTACCGAGTAGAAACTATTCGCGTGATAGCACTCACTTATCATTTATTTAAACAACTAGAGGCGGATTTCCTGTGTGTGTGTGTGTGTGAAAAAATCGATTACCAATAACTTAACCGATGACATGTGCATCTCGTTTGCATTAATCGATATTGGTTTGTGTGTATACTGGATACCTTGTTTGTGGATTAATATTAGCTGTCGATTCATAAATGTTCCTCATTTAGGTAATGGAACAAAAGGGGTGATTTTAGAAAAAAATGCAACATTTAGCTACCTATAGTTGCTGTATAAATAATTTGAAATTTATCTAAAAGTACAAAATTTCCGCAATTATTTAATAAACTGCGGATTGAAAGCTGTAAAATATCTGTTAGACAAATAGATCATAAAACCAGGTTGAAAATTTGATTTCATAACTTCAATTAAATTAATTAAGGATGGACGAATAAATAATTTTTATGTGTGTTATTAGTAGGTACTAAATAAAGTACAAGAGAGTTCATGGCTCGTTATAATATAAGAAAAATAAAAATCTCTTTTAAGCGTGCAATTTTAGAACAATAATTTGTCTAATTACCTTTATTGCTACGAATTATATAATGACCAAAGTTACTCAGATAAGTTTTTCTTTTGTCAAAAAAACTACGATCATAAAACGTGACGTGGTGTACAAAGTCGCAAAATCACTTTTACTAGCACTTATTAATATTAAATTTTATTGGTGAAATTCGGACTGATTGATATTAATTATTTCAAAGGATGATTAGTGATAAGTCAATCTCACGTCGGTTCGCGGTTTTGTCGGCGTCTACGGCGAGGTAAGGGAAAGAGATTTTGCAAGGCGTATAAAACTGAAAACGAAAGTTTTTTCAAATCAGTTCATTATTTTTTGGCGTTGAGTCAACATTAGTCGTAGCGTGCGGTATATTTGCGTGTGTTTAAAGTGCATTATTTTTATATTTAATTTTCTACCTTGGATTTCACAGGATTCTTGTGAAGGTTGGTAAATTTGTAAATATATTTTTTATTTTGAAAAAACTTATTCAATCTATAATAAGAATGATTAATGATAGATGAAGATGTAATGCCTCTATAATAGAGTTATTAAATAGGTCATTTTTAACGGTAGTCTGTAACTATTATCTAGTTAAGCCCTTCCATTTATGGTTGTCTATAAGAAACTTGATGTGCATAATCTTTTGTTAATCGAGTATATAATTTATAACTTTTTTAGTTTCGTAATTACCTGTTTCTGTGCTAAAAATCTATGATTAAAAAAACATTTCCGCACGATGTGTCAAGTTTTTATAATATACTATTATGTTATTTTAACTATATTTTTCTCATTAATATTACAAAAAGTACCTACGTGCATCTATATTATAATAGGAAGGTAGGTACATAGGTGGGTAAGTACTTAATACTCGTAGTTGACTTTTTTTTTTACTTTTCAAGTTGAGTTATTATTTTTGCGTAAAAAAAGCAAGGTATATATATAACGTTGTATCTTAATTATAATTTACACAACTGAGGTGAAAGATGTGTGATTTCAAATTATATCTTCGTAAAGTATATTATGATAGGGAATAAAACGATTAAATATACAACACACGCTACTAAATAATCTTAATTTGATATGGACTTTCATTTCAATATTTCTACGTACTCGTAGCAATCGCCCCAATTAGCTAAGCTTAGTTGGTAAATAATGTTACGATATTATAAGATTGAGGATGATATTAAAGATTAACTTTAATTTTTCACAATATTGAAAATGATAGGCAATATTTGTGCTAATTCTTATTCATAAATTAAGTATTTACACACCTAGAGTAATAGTTATATTTATTATATTGAATTGCTTGTCCATAACTGCTCTGCAAAACCAATGATACGAGTTTGCCAGAAATCTATAGAATAAAGAATGTAGGTATTATTTCGATAAAATTCTATGAATCCGTGAAATATAATTATATTTTATGGAATAGATTATATAACTTAATTTATTTTTGATCACTTGTAATCGTAAAAAGTGTATTATTGCGTATCTCAGAAAATGCTTTAGGTACTTAGCTACTAAAAACTTGGATGGAATTTTATACGAAGGTTTCGTATCTTAAGTAAAGCGTGAACTAATTTACCGTGTTGAAATAAATAATTTAAAAAAACATTACCTTGACATAATTATATTCCATACACTTTGCTGTCAAATGTGATTTTTAATCGGTGTCTAACTTTAGATACGGTTTTGTTATAACACCGTTAGTGTTCTAATATTATGTTTAAATTGCATACAAAATATACCACAGACAGATTGACATAACTACTTCTTTAAAACGCGTTGTTACATAAGACGTAATTTAGAAAATATGTAACACATGTCATTAACTTTCATTAATTCACAAAAATGTCATTCATTCACAAAAATCTCATTGATTCATAAATTGTAGGTAATCTGCGAAGTATGAAAGCACCCTTAACTAAGGCTAACAGACCATTGGCCAGATAACCTGATAATCGAATAGTTTTATTGGCGAATTTGTTGCAGTTGCTCAGAAACCTAGATTTACTGTCACGCACGAATCAGCAGCCACGAATATCTTAGAACAGTAATAAAATATACGCTAAGCAATCAACACCTAGCCATTTCACCTATTCACTGCACAACTGTGCTGTATTTGCATTGATTGATTGATTATTTTATATGCTGTCGAGTTTCAAATCTGTTAGCTGTCATATAAGAAATACCTAAATAAAAAACAAATACTAGCTAAGACCGGTTACACAAACAGTTTTTATGGCTAGCTGACGAAGAGGACTCCCTTTTCTCTAGTCTCTAGTCTTTAGTCATAAAAGCGGTTTACACTCGTAAAGCGCTTCTCTTAGCGCAAATTTTATTTATTCAATGCTGCGCTGAAAGAAGAACTATGCATTATTTTTTCTCGCATAGCACCTATATACAAATTACATTATTTTGTTTGACGATATCTCATACTCATCCATATCATACTAACCGTGCGGTATTCACGTTATAAATAGAAACACTTCCGGTGTGTATTATCACCAATTAATTAAACCGTATACTATTACGTGTTATGTTTATTATTTGTTACTGTTGAATTATTTGTATAGTGAAAACTAAGGTCACATTAATTTTCACCCATAAGATTATATGCAAATGCGATATAAATCGATTAAGCTACACTATTTCACATAACAACACCCAATCTAGCAGTACGCATACTAGGGTGAAATTTTCTCCCAGTATTTGATTCTTCTATTTTATGTTAAACAGCTGTGGGATCAGATTATCAAAATTATTTGGTCCATGGTTTCGCAGTTAATAGCCCATTGTTTAACTGTTGATCTTCTGTTTCAGATTTCGAGATACAAGTGAGAAGCGTGAAGAATTTCCCCTGCAAACGGTAAGTTGTTACTGTTTAACCACAATTAACATCAAACGGAAGCTTATCTATGATGATAAAGTGTTTAATTGCAAAGAAAAAGCGTAAAAACTTGACATCATTATGAAATATGACACGATAAATTAATTTATCGACGAAATAAAGAATTTTCATTTTGAAAACGTACAGTGATTTTCGCGGCTGAAGACGTGAAGACATGAATTTTTATAAATGCACAAAATTAAGATTAGTAAAATTGACACGATTAAATACAAACTTAGTAGCGCTACAATTATTTCCATCTTACGATTAATCACTACAAGCGTATCGAATTGTGTTCACACGTAATTGATTTATCGATTGACAAACATAGATAAGTTCGAATGCATTAATCGAGGCAGGTATATGCGCGTACATTAATCATTTTCGTTGTTCTATGCAAATTTTTTGTGCTATTCCATGTTACTCAATCATCTAGATCGCAGCCAAAAATAGCGGATGAAAGTTGGACAAAAAAAACAAGAGTTAATCAAATTTTATTATGCTCATGAACCCATATTAATCCTGTATTGGCAGTTCATTTGAATCGTGACGTGATGGACAAACAAATCGAGGAACGAGATGGACAGACAGGCCTTTTGTATGTAATTGACGTTATGCAATACATTGGAAGAAAGTACTCATATTAGTAATCGATAAAAAGATCAATGAAATGAACATGCCCGTGTTCTGTTTTGAAGCGTGCATTGACGCCATTGTTTTTTAATAGTCATATTTATGCGGTGAAGAATGCAATAAATGACGTGCTTTTGTTATTAATGAGGAGTTATAAATTAGATTAAATGCTATTGTTTTCGCTCATGTTCGTTGAAAACTCTGTAATGGCTTTATAACGTGCCTATTTTATAGTCGAACTAGGAATGATACACTCGTAGTACCAAACTTGTGAGATAGTTTTGAATTTGAGTTTGAGTGTTGTTTTCCTTCCCAGTTCTCACTTATTAGTTGAGTTACATATATTACTTATAAAATTATTTTTATTTTATTTACTAGTAGATGGATCGATAAAACGAAATTATTTATAAAATTACTAGTGGACGCCCGCGATTCCGTCCGCATCGACTGCAGAAAAACTTGTTCTAGTTGACCAAATTGTGAATCTAAATTATTCTCGAACCCTCTTGAACACATTATAAAAAAATTCATCAAAATCGGTCCAGCCATTTAGAAGGAGTTCAATTACAAACACATGAAGAGAAGATTTATAGGAATATATATAGATTCATCTTAATTATGTACCAAGTAAAAACAAACACTTAGGTATTTGCAGTCTAGACAATTTATAATAAGCTTGTTAAGCTCGTTAAGCAGATTTTATGGTAGAAATCGAGATGATTTCTTTTTCTGAGCATAACAAATCAGTTAACGGTACTAAAATAACGCAAAAGCCATGCAAAGAGGCGTGTAAACCATAGTTAATATTGATAAATGAGAAGGAAATATCTGTCTAAGGCCGAGCACACACCTTAATGTAGAAACTAGATTGTACACGCAAGGGAGTTAGGCTTGCGGTAGTGGACGGGCGGAGCGTGCGTGAGCGTAATGTAAAACAGAATTTGTAACTTTGTAACTGGTAAAAACTGTCACTACCAACTCTAATATGTACCTACGTTTTGTATGTAAAATAGAGGCAACTAATACTTAAAAGATAATAAGTATTGGATATGACATTATCTCTGGCAAAAGAAATTCATATATTAAATAAGCCGGTCAAGTTAAGTCCAGTTTCTCGAATGCTAACCACCTGTTGACCGTCGATTTAATGTTCAATTCACTGCGAATTTGACATAATATTGTTACTGTTAATTTTCGTTGACATGCCTTTGATTAAGAATTATATTTCACATATTACACATCTCCAACTTGTCTTAGTCCACAACCGGTACTTCCGGTGACCCTCGAATCTGATAACTCATAATCACGACAACATTCGCTATAGGAAGCCAGATACTATTGTGATCTGAAACCACATTATCATTCTAATCGAATTATTTTTCACCACCAGAAATAACATCTAGGATTATAACCAGTTGGAAATTTGCGCTTCCGAATTGTAACCCCTGACACAATTTAAAACATAACATCAATTACAATGTACTCGTATTTTATTTTGTACTACTTTTTATATTTTTTTCACTGTCTTCGTTTCTACCTAAGGCTATGTTTTTACCCTGTTTGCCTTTTTCCATTGTTGCTATTGTATCTTTGTATGTGGTGTGATTTTCAAATAAAAACTTATTCTATTTTATTCTATAATGTATACACAGCCTAACATTTATAACGACTGTCCGTCAAAACGAGTGGAAGCGTCAAAATCCAACAGCAAATTGATTGTATATGCACTTACATTAGTAATAGTTATATATGTACTCGCATTAGTAACAGTAATTGGAGTGTTAGTTATATCATAATATGGGCAATAAATAAATATTCGCTGGTAATAAGTTCTTCTTGCTGTTTCGTAACACATTTTAAATGAAATGCTCTTGTTCCGTGATGTTAAAAGCCATTATGAACTTCTAAAATTTAATTTTTTGTGAACAAAGAAAGGTAAGTACGTAAAGGTAGATTGTTGTTTTAATTATAGTATTTTATAACAAGAAGATTACTATATAAAAGCATTAACAAATCTTAATAGAAAATTGAACTCTACATAGGTGGATACAGGTCTGTTGAGTTCCCGAAATGGCGTAGTCAGCAGCAGGATCGTAAAGGGTAGCGGAGACAGGATGTACCTAAATGTAAATCATGATTTATACTGTCTCTATCTGCAAGGACTAAAAATTGGCAAGTATTTTTTGAGACAACGTAACGGATCGGAAGCAGAAATATAGCATGTGTGTTCTTTCGGGAATGTAGGAAGGTCACTGAGGAAACATTTGCAGAAATTTTCACGGTAACGGAAAACAATGGGAATTTTTAAAGTTTTTGTTGACGGAACTTCATACTCTATACATTATATGCCGCGCTTTACATACTTGCTAAAGAAGTAAATTAATGGAGGTATTTAAAGAGCAAAGAATATAGATTGAGTGACGTTGTCGGTATGACGATCGATCGCGATATAGCTCGAGATTATCACTTTACTGCATAATATTGCGATAGGTCCACGTCTATGGCTAGAGTAATAGCTTCCGTTACTGGCTTTAGTAATTACGAAGGTTAGGTACCATGAAGTACTTACATTGAAGATCTGTTATTATATTCAATGCCACTGCTAGCCAATGTAGGCTACGTAATATAAAACAAATCGATTACCGCCTTAGTTAATAACCACAAAGCTACATCGCGATGCTTCTATATACCTATATTTTATATAAATAATCATGTACTGATGCAAAGCGACAACGACATTCTCTCTGGGGATCAACTAGCAACTTCTTTTACCCCTGTCTCTGCTATGCTAAACGTAGCGTAACCCGATTTTGAGAACGCAGCAGGCTGTATGTATGTCTTTAAAACTTATTATTTTTTTACATTATAAAACTTAAAACTAGGTACAACCTCCCACAAAACTGCTTGCGCCGTTTGACTGTGGGATCCGTGATTGACATTAAGTATGTACTAGTATCTAGAGTGCGTTCTGTGTGACTTACGCATTACCAAAATTCCATTGGTTATTCTAGCAAAGTTGACAATTAATAAGTATTATTAAACCACCTCCTCCACATACCTACTTCATTAGATCTAGTGACGCGGCTTGGCTTTGATAAGCAATAATGGTAAAGTTAACTTAATGGCGGAAAGGATTAAACAATAAAAAAGAGAATAACAACTTTAACTTAGATAGAGCATTGGGATCCATTTGATTCTGCAAGTATACATACATACATACATACATACATATAATGACGCCTTTAACCCTTACGGGGTAGGCAGAGCACCAAGGGCCGATAGAACCACATGGTGCCACTTGACCAATTTTGAGGGTATAGTTGAGATGTACAAGTATCTGCAAGTATACTGGTACATAAAGCTAGTCACATAATATAAATGTAAACTCTAGTTCCATAAAATCCGAGGGACATCGTTTTTGGAACAGACATAAAGATCGTATCATAGAATAATCACAGTGTAATGGAGCTCACTACGGTGATTACAAGTGGCTCTGGTAGCCTCAGGATGTTTGTTTATTGCTTGTCTTTGGCCGCCAGTAAAAAAGTGTTTTAACATTTTAAGATGTTTTAAAACACGTCCGCAGATAATCGTCTAGTGATGTAATTGAACAGTAGTATCATTTCTTATCAGTATTCACCCTACAGCCAGATCTGGCTTCCCCAAACCCTAAGCCATGTGCACAAATATATATGTACTAGTGGACGCCCGCGACTCCGTCCGCGTGAACTGCAGAAAAAAAAACAAAATATCGAAATTATCCGGGATAAAAACTTTTTCCCTGGATAAAAAGTGGCCTATATGTTAAGTGGGACCTATCACAATATATTCCTGAAAACTGCATCGAAATCGGTTCAGCCGTTTCTGAGATTAGCGTGCACAAACGCACAGACAAACCGACAAACAGACAAAAATTCCAAAAATGATTGTTTTGGGTACTATTGCGTTGATAAAGGTGTTCTATAATATTTTTTCTTATATATCTGCCATGTACAGACAGCGATCCGTTACATTTTTATTATATGTATAGATAGATATATCTTGATAGATCTTTCCTTGTCCACGTCGTCGTATATATTAATAAGGTGTAGCCCCTTGCTGGTGCGGGGCTTCACTAGAATACATCAGCTACGTCTCCTTCCGAGCATGTCGTAAGAGTCAACTAACGAACTCAGGCACATTCTACCAGGCGATGAGCTAGCACCTTGGTACTGATCTTTTACCTACATCTAGCTACTCAGAATATGCCTGTAGGCTCTCCTTTAAAATCCTACAAATCTGATCCATTTTGGTAAAACAGCTGTGTATGTAATGTATCTTACTAATAGTATTAAGACTCCCGGAAATAATTGTTTTACGACATTTTTAAGTATAGTCGATTATGCCTGCTCAAGCAATAAAATTCAATTCAAAACCGATCAGTATGCAGTGTCGGTGCGCACTGACCGCATTGTATAAATGCTTGGCGATTTAAGCATATCCGATGTATCTAAACGAATCGCGATTCTCTATAATTACCATATAAGGTCGACACTATATATTTTGTTGTATGTGATAAGATTACAAATACATAGAAGTAAATTTATTTAGGTATACTGGAACAAAATTATAGCCAAATAACTAACTTAAACTAGCTTTATGTCTTTACTAGTGGACGCCCGCGACTTCGTCAGCGTGGATTGCAGAAAAAACAAAAAGTCTAAATTATCCGGGATAAAAATATTTTAACGGGATAAAAAGTAGCCTATGTGTTAACCCAAAGTGTCAGCTAACTCGATTCCAAATTTTATTAAAATCGCTCCAGCCGTTTTTACGTGAAAGAGTAACAAACATCCATCCATCCATCCATACTTACAAACTTTCGCGTTTATAATATTAGTAAGATTGTCTTGAAAAACTAACCGTATGTTACAACAGTCGTTAAAACAAGTCAAATTAAATAAGTCGTTTTAATTGTACTAAGTATATTATACTATTAAGTGCGTGTGAGTTTACGTGCGGCCATCATTATATCCCAGATTACTCCTTATATTTTCAATTAAATACACCGTTACGAATTTTCAAGGGCTTATAGTTTGATTATTCTAGCTTTTACCCGTGAATTTATTCACCTTTCATTCTACATATCTATGTAGAAATTGTTTATTTGTCCGAAACAACAATACTATAATATCTCTACCTGGCCTATAAACTATCTCCAGCTATGAAAAAAGTTGTTTCACAACAGGAGAGACGAACAAACACACTTTCATAAGAATCTGGTTATGTACATCGGTTCTCTATAAAAGGATCAATCGTATCACGCGTAGAAAAAGTTGTTGTAATAAATCTCGAAGAGTCCACGGTATGTATTTATGTTAAGCGTAGATTACACCAGCTTCCTGCTAAATCCAGGTATTTACTGTATGACTGTGACAGTGACGTGAGACCTACCTTGAAGATTATGTTATTTGCTGTAAGTAATTTATTCGTTTCCTTGTATATTCTCATCTTTTTCCCAGCATGCATTTTACACGGAAGGGTTTACCGGTGTGAGCGCGAATATGATATCTCTTTATGGGTTTATCATTTTAGATTGAAATTCCCATCAACTTAATGAAAAGAAAAAGAAAATGGTTTATTCTAAACGAAAAATATCGCACATCGCCCTTTATAAATATAGCAGGTATATAGGTATAGAAATAATTATGACTTTGTAGAGTGCACATCTCTGTTACACAATTTCGGTAATAAATAGACTTAGAAATAAGGGTTAGATGATTTTCTATATGTCTATGTTTTACCGTTTTAATCGTCAATCACTGCCTAATATTCTATTCATGGGTTTAATACATTTTAGACCAATACATAATACTTTAAACCTCACAAAATATTAGAGTGTATAATTTATTATGAATCGTGTTTCTAGCAGATGCGATTCGTACACATTATACCTTTGACTTAATCTTCCATCGCGTGGACGTAAGAAATCCATTCAGTGACCAACGCACCGACAACATAATACGTCCGACTAGAAACTGCCGCGAAAAAGTACGCGCCATTTTGTCAGCTCGCCCTACGTATATTTACGGGCATAGAGATGTCACGGGCCCGGTATCACTGTGTAGATATAAATCAGTTGTGACGTAACAATAGAGCGCGAGGATATAAACCCTGCCCAGCCCGTTATTGAAATAGGCGGGGTACTGCACGGCTTTCCCTAACGTCTGAAAGGACAATCCGTTTCAACTATGGCTACATGAAACTCACTGCTTTAATACCGTTAAATAATAATTATATGTATATGTCTTTATAATACATAGTTTCTATAAGAGATAATTAAAAATGTATTACCGCGTAATGTGCAAAGATATATGATTGCAAATGGCAAACATGCGATATTTTATTTAATGTTCACATCGATGGCGTCCATTATCAAGCAACAAGCATGACGCGTTATACAAAAGCTTGCTAACATAATGATCGTTTTTCTAGCACTTTCTTCGGCGTAAAAAGTGTACAACTTATTGCCGGGCGGTAAAAAGCGGTTAAAAAACCTAACTTAATTGTCACGGTTGTCGCTAGACGATGTCTACTCCGGCCGAGCTGGTGCGATTATGCCACCATTGTATACCTTATTTCGATTCTTATCGTATTCCTTTTTGCGAACTCTGTCTATTACACCAGTTTTCGCTTTCACTGGTATGTGTATTACCGTATTATTCATTCAAACACTTTCCGCGGCGTTCCGAACGCTCCTATGAAGTAATTGATCTTTTTAGTTTACAACAAGTAATAATCGTTTCTATTACTTTATTTAACTTATCTACGACAGAACTGTCTACACGATCGCGATAGCGCCGGTTATTGGTTCGTTATCTTGTCGATCGTCGGTCGGCAATTGCCTATGTTGTCGATCGCACACTATTTCCGCTTAATATGATCTGGAGTAAGTTTCATAGCAGGATAGAAATTGTGCATTGCAACACTTGTAACATTCTCGTTGGGAAGCGAGTGGCTCATCAAAGTGGTGGATTGGCTGAATCATCACTGTCATTTCGGTCAGGTTAGCCTCGGATTGTGCAACTACCGCCGCATCTCGTGCACTGGTAGCTATGTTTGTGTGTGTCAATGACCCGAACATAAGAAGTGGATGGATGCAAAGATTTCCGTGATGAGTCTGTACTTTATCGCTCGACAAAGGATTTTAATTAGATTTGTTTGAATAAAAAACTACAATTGTGTCAATAATTTGAAAATGAGCAATGTTCACAGCTGTATGCACTTCCTCCTACGTGACTCTTTGAAGCTTTAAATTAATTCAAATCTGTATATTACTGTGAACTCTACATAAAGCTGCCAAGCTACTACGTAGGTAGTTACTTTAATTAATAGTTCTTATATCTGATATCTTTACGCATATAAGTATATCAATTAGTTTTCGTAGATATTTTATTTGCAAGAATGTCTACATAATTCAGAATCCTCCTGATTTGACAAAAGAAATGGTAATTTAAATTAAAGAATACTGTGAATATTTCGATTTTTTTAATCAATTACTTAGTATGTAACTACAGTTTTATAATGACAATTGTTACCGGGGGGGGGGGGGTGAAAAAAAACTTGTTTTTTTTTTTATTTTACTTTTATTGTCATTGGTTTCTTGGGCTTGGTAGCTTGGGGACCAAGTATCCTAATTTCTTGATCAAATCAATATCTAAACTTTGGTTTTCGTAGCATTTGGTCTATTATGTTTTCCTTTGAGCATTCTAATATTATTATTAATATGTAATGCTAAACTCTGTACATTTCTAAGTGCTGTGTATTTCTGTAAAAAAAAAACAGTATAAAATATAACAATGCAAGCTTCTAAACTTAAGGTAGCGTTAAACATGCAGTTTTAGGTCTAATAGTAGACGTACTATAATTAGAAATACCTTAAACAAAATCTATTACGAGTAAAGTCTGCTATTTCGTTTCTAACCGGATGCATTTGTTACCATTAAAATTGCTGAACAAATTAACGTGTAAATTATGAAAATAAATGAGACAATACTATTTATTTATGTTGGTTACAAAGTAGCTTAAAAATTCTTATTCTTTACATCCTACTTTCTAAGTAATTTTTAGAAGTCACATCTGTAACAGTGGTCTGTCTGTAACGGAGCGTAATTAATAACAAACTTAATGTCCCCGTAAATTGGCATCGTGAAACTGTACTATTATAATGACGTATTGTTTCAAAGAACGCTTCTGTGTGTTTGTGTTTTATGATGATATCTAGATTAGGTATGTATTAACTTAGTAGTTTACTTACATGGCAATTTTTACTATCTTCTTCTTTAATGAATCTTAAATTATTGAAAACAATAGCAAAACGTACAATACTACAGCTGCTTCTCTTCCCGGGCATACTGTACAAGAAAGTAGAGGGACAAGAGGGTCTTGGTGTTTTGTAGGCGACGGGCTGACCACCTATCACTACTAACCGAACTTGTACATCTCAACTATACCCTCAAAATTGGTCAGAAGTGGCACCATGTGGTCCTATGGGTGCCCTTGGTACTCTGCCTATCCCGTAAGGGATAAAGGTGTGATTATATGTATGTATGTTTGTAATTATTTTGGTCCAGACGGCCAGTATCTACGGAGATTAGCCAGGTGCGCAGGAGTAGTTCACGAATCTTATTACAGTATTTAAAATTGTCTGTGCCACACAATATTTTATGGACATTGATTGTCTGAAATAATCTAAAGAATTAACAACTCGTTAAGGAGACATTCATGTTAACAATATTTTTTATAATATAATCAAGGGTTAGAATATAATTGGCATATCAAACATGGTTTTATTACGAGATGATACTTGTAAGACTATAGTATTTCGTGCTTGAATTAAATATATTGGTTTAATTTTTTATTTAACAATTTTTTTTTATATCTTCTATGCTGCTCTGAGAGTAAAAAAAAACGTATAATACTACAGCTGCTTCTCATCCCGGGCATACTGTACAAGTCAGCAGAGGGATAAGAGGGTCTTGGTGTTTTGTAGGCGATGGGCTGACCACCTGTCACTACTAACTGAACTTGCACATCTCAACTATACCCTCAAAATTGGTGTTCAGAAGTGGCATGTGGTCCTATCAGCCCTTGGTGCTCTGCCTACTCCGTAAGGAATACGGGCGTGATTATATGTATGTATGTATTTTTTTTTATATAATACTTTTACCTTTCTTGTGTCTCTGCCTGTGGTCGAGTTAAATATATAATAAAGTTAGTAAAATCGTTGTTGAAACATTTTACACTTTCTTTTTAATGGACTGGTGCTGTTACTAATTTTCATATTTCACCGTTTATTATCTCTTCGTGACATTTGTTATTGTTTTAACTTGGTATGCTAGGAATTAGTTATTACAAGTAGCACCTACCGTTGGCATCTATTTATGGAATATTTTTTAAAACTGCGAGTTATAATTAAATATTTTACTAACAATGAATTCACATTACAGTACCAATGGTATTGCCGTATCTATCTATAGGTATTTATGAGAAGGCACCTAAACATAAACCCCTATGAACTACTAACATTAATGATTTAAATAGGTTAAATATACGAAGATTACATCTGTACCAGCTATCCTAAACGTGACTGTGGGTTCTCCTTTAATATTCTGCGATTCTGGCTAGCCTGTTTCGAGAATATAGATGTATATAGTATGTAAATATAACTATACATATTTTTTTTCTAGCTTATTATGTAAAAAAGTTAAGTCATATTACAACAAACTAGGTAAAGCAGGAATATCAAAAGATGTGTTGCATTTCTAAACAACCATAGATAATTTAGAAGGCTTGTTAACATCTGCGGTATCATTAGGCTACCGCATACAAATTAAGCAAAAAAACCGCACAAAGCCGCGGGCTACTGCTAGTCAAGCCTAGACCAGGAACAACCTGTTTCGAACAAAACTTTTTTGTTCTGTTTGTTTTGCCCATTCGAGTGAAAAATATGGAGAAGGAGGGACGGAAAGGAGATGCGGTTATCAATATTGAACTGAAATCATTCATTTAGGTAATAGGTACATACCTACAACGCATTATGAACAAATCACTACTGGCAAATTTATGCGTGTCAGAGAGACACAAGCTTTAGGTGCCAGTATCACTTCTTTCTGTGGTACCCAGCGTATGCAAATTTTTTTGTATTTCTCCTGATTGAAAGTGACGTGGCCATAGAGTTGCCTGTTCTTATCTGTGCCTTCGGATTACACTTATGTAAAGCGCGCTCTATGACTTAGTAACTCTTACATGTAAGTAGATTATAAAATTATTAATAAAGAAATGGAAAAAATTCCTCACCCGGGTGGGAATCGAACCCACGACCTCTGCATTCCGCGTGCCAGCGCTCTCACCACTGAGCCACCGGGTCAATTACTCGGATGACGAATTTTACCATCTCTTTTCTAAATTACATATTGGCAACGTTATTTTTTCATCCCGATAGCTATACACTAGCCAAATCTCGGCAAATGTAAGTAGATATTAGGTAGATAAAAATTAGGTAGGTATGCTTCGTCGCTTAACTTAAAATATACACTGTAACACTTACTGGTAGCATTATTTATATTGTATTTTCGAATCAAGCGACTCGTATAATAGCGAACGTACTTTAAGAAGTTCATTTAATCTGAATATAAAATATGTAGTTAGACCTCCTTTCTGTCCTTCTTTCACAAATAACTCCACGACAGATCTCGAGAACGCGCCGAGTGAAACTTGATAGTTTTACACCTTACCCGTTCGAATATCCTGTAGAAAACGTGTAATTGCTATGTTTTTAAATAAACATTAAAAATAATTGTGTTTTATACGATAATACTAGGCGCATCCTGCGATTCTGTCCAGCACAAACAAAATGTTGCTTATTTCCGGGAAATTAATTTTTTTCCTGTATATAAGCTTTATGTTTTTTCTTGAAGTCGTGTACACGTAAATAATATTTACACATATATTACACATAGTACATACTAAATAACAAATTAATAAATGTGCCTGTATAGTACGGTGTCGCATGTCGGTAAAATACTACGCAATAATTATATTTTTTATTACTATATATAGGTACATTTACATAATTAACATTTTTACACCAATATCTAGCATTAATATCCAGCCGACCCTTAATCTAAACACAAAATACCGACAATATAATATCTGAAGATTACCATCAAAGTACCAACACGAAGCACTATTAGTCAGTCTAAGCTTTTACATATATTTTAATTAGTATAACTACGATTTTATATGCTTCAGTAGAGGAAACATAAAAGCTACTGAACGTGTTATTAAAGTTCATGGGAGGAATAGCAAAAGTGTAGAATAAGCGTAAACTCACCGGTGGTCGGTACTCATAAAAAATATCTCATCCTCATCATACCTACCTACCTATATGTAAAATAAGATAGCTTTATCCATGTAATAATTATGTACTCGTAGATTCAAATTTTAATTTATTTGCCAGAGTATTCTATTCAATCTAATCTAATCATTTTGGTAGAGTATTTTATGCTGCTTTGGGAGTGAAAAAAAAAAGTATAATACTACAGCTGCTTTTCTTTCCGGGCATACTGTACAAGTCAGTAGAGGGACAAGAGGGTCTTGATGTTTTCTAGGCGATGGGCTGACCACCTGTCACTACTAACCGAACTTGTACATCTCAACTATACCCTCAAAATTGGTCAGAAGTGGCACCATGTGGTTCTATCGGCCCTTGGTGCTCTGCCTACCCCGTAAAGGATAAAGACGTGACTATATGTATGTATGTATGTTTGGTAGAGGCTAGTTAGAGATACTTGAAACTATAGCAAACAAATTCACTTTTGCACTCATATTAGGGTGCTCGCTCACTTGGAGACCTTGTAACGTTACAGATTCGAGCATTACATCAATGAGGGTTGTAACACCTGACAGCTTGTAACATACGTAAATTAGCTTGTTCAATGACCAAGGTTGTATTCATTATGGTAAACTATGTATTAAAATAAATCTAGGTATATGTATTTACATCTGATGCCGCTATGCTAAACGTGGCTGCAGAATCTCCCTCGTGATCCTACAGTTCTGGCATTTCATCTAAATGCATCTTAGAACACAGTGTATAAATGTAAATCAATTAATTTTTACTGTTTTAATACAAATCTATACCTAGGTAGAAAAATAGTTTTTTTCCGATGTCAGTGAGGTCTTAAGTGTGAAAGGAATTTTCATCTCTACTAATGGTTTACCACTTCTAATTGTAATTGAGAGAATGTTAAAGTCAAAGAGAAGTTTTGTAACACGATGCCCACATCTGTACGTTACATTAATGAAAGACAAACGAATTTTCATCTCGAGTTTCCACACAAAGTGACTTAATAAATCAGAGATGCCTGGGCGTCGTGCGCTGACAGCCTCTTTTTACCACTTCTAATGTTTGTAATTGAGTATGTAATGTCTGTTCCTTTGTGACCTCCTGTAGTAAACGGCAAATGTATGAAGTTTTTGTGAACACGATACATTTTATCATGCCCATAATAATACATAAACAACAAAATATGTATGCGGTATCATTAGATTCATTTTCACGGGAGTAATTAATATAGGATACGTTTTTTCTCAAGCATGTTAATTCTGCGTCAACGGCTCATGCGTTAGCAAGCAAAAAGATAGGGCGTGGCCTGATGCGGCGCGCGGCGCGGTGGGAGTACCTTACAGCCCGAATGCGGGCACAGCAACACGTCGTTGACGGTCGTCTCTAAATAACACTTCGTCCAGGCTTATAAAGTATAAATAACTCGTTCTTTTTTAACTGCGCGCCGCAAAAAGCCTATGTAATGTATGTTTGTATGTTCCTTTGAAGCACTACACGAACCAAACGCCTCGGCCATATGTTTGATTCCTCAGTCCGGCGAGTGTCACTGAAGACATGACTTATATGGCGAAACCCATATTTAGTTACGTTGAATAGGTATTTAAAAATAATTTAAGTTTCTCTCAACATTTTTCATTCGACTAACGTACATACATGTAGTTTTTAGACAGCAGCAACGAAACCTTTTTGTGCCGAGCATGTCGAGCGTGTTTCTGAAGGACCTATTAGTAGCATAACTAAAAAGTATAAAATTAAAAACTTTGCGTCCACACTGAAAAGATGAAAAAAGCACTTGATCCAGTGCGAATTCTATAATATTATTATGGAATTAATTAATAAATCTGAACAGTGGATCCAGTAACCGACAGCCAAGCTATTAATATTTTGATTGATGTTATATTACCATTGAAAATATTTATTTTCTTCAATTATTATTAATTCCATAATAATATTATAGAATTCTAGACCACGTCTAAGTGCGTTTTCATCTTTTGTTTTTTTATTATTATTATATACAGTTTGGTTCTTTTTTACCCAGTCGGGTTTTTGGATTTTTTAAATTATGTTTTTTTACAGTTGGTTAGTTTTACAAGAGAAATAAGTATGTTATTATACGCCCAATTTACGTTGATTCAAGTGTACTTGTTACATCATATTTTATAAATGACAGATTGATAAGCCCGTTTATTTGATGAATGAATGAAACTCTACATGTATGGTACATTTCTGAGTAGTTGAGAAGATTTTAAATACCTCTTCTTTCATATCCTGTATACAGAGGGCTGGTGGCTGTGATTTCTGTGTCTCCAGCCGGAAATGCAGATTCGGTATTTGGAAGACGTAGGGCTATTTTCGAAGGGCTTAGGAGATTTCGATTGGTATTCGTTTTCGCTAACTTATTCATTCATTTACATTTGTAATATTATTGCAAAGTTCAAGTAGATAAAGAAGGCTAATAATAAATATACACAGTTCATTATTCCTAAAGCAAGATCACTATAAAAACTGACTGATCACTTGTCAAGTTTTTGCAGTTACTATTATAGGTATTGTCCTGTCTCACCTGTTGTATGACTATGATATCTTAGAACAGGGTGTTTCCATGTTACAAATTTAGATAATAAAAACAATGTCTGAAAAATATATACCTAAAAAAATTTACTCTATGTCGAAAGCAACTAAAGAAAGACCAATTGAGAGGGATGAGTCCTAGTGCCCTTAAGGGAAAGTTACCTCTAAAAATATGAACGTTAGAGGTTATATACCTTACTAGTTGGGGAATACACTATCCACCCACTACAAGCATCACATAATAACGAAAATGTGTCCAAATACGTTTTCACTGAAACCGCTCATAAGCTTTACGAAAGTTATAAAATGAAATTAACTATCAATAAAAACCAAAACTGAAGAACGGCTTCCGAACGATGTATATTACCATTATTATTAATTAATTCAATTCACCGATTAATTTAATTTTTCAGCTTCAATAATAAAATATCTCGTTTCATGAAAACAGTCTAATAGTCTAATATTCTAATAGTCGTTAATTGCACGGAAGCAAAGACGGTAGAAGAATCGGTACTAAAATTAATCTTAACGGGACAAATAAATTAACAGAGAATAAAACTAACAATATGCACACACACGGCTATAATATATGCTGTGTTGTCAAAATAGGGTAGCCAGAGCTGCAGGATCATAAAGGAGATCCAGCAACCACGTTACGCATAAGCGACAGATGTGTTTGAAATTAATTATACTTTCACGACGACTAGATGAAAATTTCACCCCATCTATTCCTATTTTATTTAGTATTTAACATTCATTTTACTTTCACGAGCAAGAGCTGTAGGTATATAAGATTTACGACTATTCTAGAAAAGATTATCTTTCAAGTGTCGTTAAAAACTGTATCCGTCTGAATAATCAGCTTTCGTGTGGAAAAACTCATAAATATTTCTTTTGCATTTATCTGCTAAGTATGCTTATCCATTTAATTTCATTTCATAACTTTTCTAATGAGTATACATATTTCTTTCGTATAGAAGAGTTTAAGAACCACAGTAATGCAGATTTTAAAAGATGAACTGAGAGCCATCAATTACAGAAATTCCTTCCAAGTACTAGTAAGTTCATACTAGTTAGAACTAGTGGCTAATATATAGGTATATAAGCATTGTTTAAGCTAATCACTGCATAAATTTTATAGAATTATATGTCATTTTTAAACAGTATGCAACTTTAGATGCAGTTTTGAAATAACACCGTTATTGTTTATATTTAAAAATCCTATTAAAACAGTTGCTAAAAATAGCTCAGGTGTGAAAAGATGGTATGATAACCAAACGAGGAGGGGCGACAGACTGGACAGTTTATAGTGGACCCAGGGTGATAAATATGACAAAGGCGTCATTTCCCCGCTGCTTGTAACACAACCTATTATTACATTCTGCGTTGGACAGCAAATGCTAAAGATACATAACCTTAGGGCAGGATGTAAGACTGTGCTAAAGGATAGCGAGACAGTAAAAATCTTTATTTAACTCTTGTAATGGTGAAGTTCTACTGTTTGTTAGTCGAAATAAGAATATATTTATGTCTGTCATTATTAGGTACCTACCTAATCTAAACTAAGAATAGCTTCAAATTACTTAATTTTTATTCTTATTCTTTATTGCACATACACAAAAAGAAATATGGCATACAACAGTGAAGAAGAAATGCATGTACAATGGCAAGCTTATCTCTACCAGAGATCTTTTTTTGGCATGAAATATTTACTATTTATATATATAGACTCAATTTATTTTAATTTCATTGACATGATAGTATAGTAGTATTAGTATTTTATTAGAATTATAATCTTAATGCTAATGGACTTATCTATTGGAATGGTTAGAAGAGTTGATATTTTTTAAATAAGTACTTTTCTGGCACTTTAGCATAGCACCTTATTACCAGACATTTACTTCTTGAGCTATCATGTCGTATCAAATCAATTTATGTATTCGCACAAAATATGGGTACAATAAATCATAGCATTTGTAAGTTACAGATCTTTACATATTTTGCCAAAAGTCGGCATGCAAATATAGTTACTAGTGTTAGCTTATTTCTATAAAAACTAGACAATATAAAAACATAATTCAATATATATATCTAAAATCAAATAGTGCATTATAGATACATAAATCATTAACTAATTTTTAAATTTCTGGCTGACATAAATTCCTCGACAGAGTAGAATACATGTTCTATCAGTAACTCATAAAGATTTTTTAATGAATGAAAATTTTCAGTAGGTACAGCACACATCTGTGGGTATTTTGTTATAGACTTGGGGGGCCATGCCAAATACACTTTTATTATATAGTGTTGTTTTGCATGGCGGCTTACATATTTTATGTTTGTGGCGTTCACCTTGGAGCTTGGGAAATGCATCTATATTATTCCTAACATATATTTCCAGCTCAAAAATCATGAAGTAATATTATGTACTTATTCTAACAATATGTGTGTGTGTGTGTGGTAACATAATGTGTGCCACATTGACAGCGCGCGCGCAAAAATTTACAGGTTTCTCCCGTTCATGAAAACTAGACCACTTCATTAAAATATTATTTATGTCCCTGGAAATTATTACAATTTTCTGTCTACAATGTTGTTAAACATGACAGCTACAGAATCGTCTTTTTGTTTTTTTTTTTTTTTGTACTTTTACACGCACGGAAAATATCGAGAAATGTGTCTAACTAGATATTAATCCTCTTCTCTAATCTGTTATTCTTTTATTATTTAGATCCTCGGTAACTAGTGTTTATAAAGTTTTTGATATTTACTTACGACTAAATTAAGTTAAATTAAAACTTTATTGTATACTAATGATATGTGTTTGCAACCCGTGTATAGCTTTTATTTAGTACCTAATGCCTTTTAACCGAAGGAAATGGGCATATAAAAGTTATAAAACTATAAACCGTGAACGCTTTATAAATCGTAACATAATACTTATCCCGTCACAAGATATACTATGTCAGATTTTTAATATCTTTCCCACGGAGAACATACAAAAAGGAGGTTCTTAATGGACGCTGTGTCGTGATCGTTTTATGCATGCTTTTAAAATAAAATTTTGCTTCCAACAAAGCCGTGGTCGTGTCGTTATCGTGGCCGGGTCGTCTTGTGGAAAAACATTTGACTCTATCATAACTGCATTGATAAATCACAGCTCCTTTATGCAGCTTACTTCATGATCTTTCCAATGTTTACATAAAGATGCGATTGCATTTACATATAAACAACCTTCTTGGAATAAAAATGTAATTTTGCGCAGGTAACGTGTGTTATTTCTGATTGGCTTTAAAATTTTGTCGCAAGCTTTGCATAAAACTATGAATAAATGGATTCTTATGATAACGTATTTAACATAGAACTGCACACCCGCACAATGAGTACAGTCGTGTGCATATATATAATTTATTATGTGTTAACATTATGGTCTATTTTCTTCTATGCTGCTCTGGGAGTGAAAAAAAAACGTATAATACAACAGCTGCTTCTTTTCCCGGGTATACTGAACAAGTCAGTAGAGGGACAAGAGGGGATTGGTGTTTTGTAGGCAATGGGCTGACACACCTGTCACTACTAACCGAACTTGTACATCTCAACTATACCCTCAAAATTGGTCAGAAGTAGCACCATGTGGTTCTATCGGCCCTTGGTGCTCTGCCTACCACGTAAGGGATAAAGGCGTGATTATATGTATGTATGTAACATTATGGTCAATTCCGACCGTCATATTTAAACCTAAACTTAAGATTAATCCTACTATCCTTATTGTCTTAGCCATTTATGTTTAGGATGAATAGGGACAGACCTGACTAAATTTAATTTTACGTTTATCTGTATGAGCAACATTATACATTAGGTGTTAAGTAACAATACTTTTTTTAAATCTTTAATTAACTTTATTGTGATGTAATTGTAATTTTTATATAGGTAAGTGTTGTGCTCGCCTATAAGAGACATCTGCATCAGACCTGGACCGACCTGTATTTTTTGTAATGTAGGTATAGGTACAGATGTAAATGTGGGATGCCATATAAATAAATAAATGAATAAGAACCTGTTTATTATGTTAATTATTGCTTAATATTCGATATCTATGTTAACAAGTGTTAATAAATGCCTTATAAAGGAGGAGACTGTTAACGATTATGTAAAAGCTTATGCGAATATTACCTATTAATATTGATTGCTTTTCTCAGAACACCGACAATAACTTAATATTGCATAAGATATTAAAGTTGAAGTTATTTTGTTAAGAACATCAGTAATGAGTATATGGCTAATTATTCTCATTATAATATTATTAATATTATTCTTAATTTTATGTACTTGACCGGTAGGTAGAAAATAATAGCCTTTAGGTAATTTTACTTTAAAGGCATAATTTTACTTCGAGGCGTAAAGTGGTATTTCGTAATGTACTTATTTGTTTTAGTTGAAAGTCTAAAGAAAGCCTAACAGACTTAATCGTAGGCATGCAAGTTTTCATGTGAAACCGCTTGCTCAAGATATATAATGTGATCGCGCGGCGGAAGCTCAGCTTACAGACTCACACCAAAGCTAAGATTATGCGCGCCCTTAGGTTAGGTTAGGTTATATTGTTCGTAAAATTGGTTAGTTACTTCGCTATGCTACATGAAGTTCCTCCTCCTTCCAGCTCTTTTAGACTTCTTCATGGTCTAAACCTAGCCTACAATTTCGTAGCCAGTTCATGATTCACATGGTTAAGAATAGGCATACGTCTAACTAGCTGAACAGTAACTATATTCCATTGTGTTGACTCCACCATCACCTACAGCTTCGTTGCCAACTCGTCATTATGTGGTTCATTTCACACATTCTCTACCAAAGTATGGTTTCCTGGGACAGCGGTGCAGTATTATAGCGGCCGTGAAGTAAACTTTTGACGTGACGGCACCTTAAAGATGGCTATATTTTGCATTCATGTGACTGCACCGCTATCTTAGGAAATAACCGCTTAATAAATTCTTACGCAGTGTAAACCTAGCCAAACCATGCTCCACGTTGTTGACTCCACCTTTGCTTACAGCTTCGTGGCCGGCTCGTCAAGTTCAATGACGGCGCGAAGGCCGTTCGAGGCCGGTCGTCGACGTCGCTATTTATACTCTACCGGCCGGGTGCGCAGAGTAGTGCAGTGCAAAAAGCTTTTTGGTTCCTGCAGCAGGTGCTTTTGTACTCTGGGTGGGAAGTGTTGCGTATTTTATATTCAATATTGATGTATTGCAAGATATATAGTTGCATATAGGTATCGTATGATATAAAAATATAATGTTTTATCGCGAATTTACCTAATCTATTTACGAAAAAAACAAGAAGCAATCATGTACAAAAACATAAAAAGGAAAACAAGTACTATGTACTACGTAATTTTCCACAGATTAATATATTATTTTGTTATTTATCGTTAAAATTCATAAGTTAACCAAAAGCTCTGGTCGTCAGCTACCCTATGTTCTAGATTGAATGACGCCGGTATCATCGGATAATCGCTTGAGCGCTGACGGGCGGCGCCTCAACACTTCTCTATACTAACTAGTTAGTGACGGGAACACGATGTAAGTCGCGACTTACGGACATGACTGTAAGATGTACGAGTATAAGTTGTGGGACAAAAAATGAATAGATGAAATCTCATATCATCAATCTCTCATATTTAAACTTTGTATTGGTTTGTTAATAAATCATAATCTAGATTTTAAGTTCTATTTTTTTATTGATTTGTAATACAAATATTTGGCAATTATTTTATACCCGGTCTTCTGCTCGACTGCAACTATATTTGCCACCAAAATGTCAAGGCAAGATCCTTTAAACCGGACTTCTGTAACATAGTCGTTAAGAGAGTAAAAAAGGCGTTTATTTATAAGACGTCTTCGGATTAACGTTACCTATACTAAAGGGATAACTAGTAATTGCCTTAAAATATGGTTTAATTTATCAGTAGGACATAATTATTCGATTACTGCTCGATACGCCCTAAATAAAATGCAATTACGATGAACGTAAGATAGAGTTTGGCGTTGGTTTTAAAAATGTACTGGAATAATAAAGTTGGTTCGTGAATATAATTTAATTTATAAATAATGTTATCTTATGGACACTAAGTTAAAGTCCGCGTAAGTTAAGAAGTTCATTTTATTTCTATTGTCGTAGGAATTTCCTACGCCTACGTCCTGTTAAGGACAAATAAATAAATAAATATTCACACACTTCACAACACATTAACTTAGTCCCACATTAAGATCCATAAGGTCTTGTGTCGTGGGTACTAAGCACCGGTATATAAATACATAGATAAGTATAGAAACATCCATGACTCGGAAACAAACATCAATATTCATTATATCAATGTTTGCACCTACCGGGATTCGAACCCAGGACCCATGGCGTCGCAGGGCAGGGCAACCTACTACACCAATCGGCCGTCCGACCTTCCAAGTTTCAGATCCCTTTCATCAGCGACTTAGCCTGTGCTTCGTGTGTATTCAGTACAAAGCACTCTATATGGATAGATAAATTTTATTAACAAATTTACTATTACCAATTCGTCATCAACTTTTAAAACTACACCATCTCCATTTCTACGTTTGGATATTTCGCAGCTTTCATACTATAGGGGCACATCTCGAAAATTTTGTGATTTCGAGTTTTTACAATATTTGGATACAAAATCTACACGGCTACATCTTAAACGCATTTTCCCAATACTCATTTTTTTAAAGTTGTGCCCCTATATCATGAAAGCTGCGATTTGTTACCCTTTTACGCAAAAGCTACAAAACGGATTTTAATGCAACTTGTCAGTATGTAGGTTATCAATCAGAACAACATATCAGCTCAGCTACATATACCTCTACACACATACGCTTCACAACATATTAACTTAGTCCCACAGTAAGATCTAAGGTCTTGTATTGTGGGTACTTAGCAACCCTATATATAATACATAAAGTACAGTACATTCACAGACAAAATCTCGGATGTCCGCTAGTAATAATTATCCCTATAAACTGGCATTAAATACAGTATCTTTCATCTTTTATACAGTAAGTTTATCTCTATGCAATATGAACAACAGTTTTATTATAGAAATTCACGCACTGATAAAATACGTAGATAATATAACCAAGTTGTCATGTACTGTTGATGTGATTTTCTAAAGTGTGTGGCTAACAAGCATCAGATACGCTTTCTTTGCATCATATGCACTTAACATGTCATGTTCAACATCTCAATCTCACCTTTGTTTTGACTGGAGATTGGCTAATAGGTGAGTTTTGTCACTGTTTTGAAATAGATTCTTATTTGTTCCATTTGAGGATTTAGCTCGCTTTTGGCTTGTAATGCTCTAAATTCGTTTTCAACATATTCACTACTAGTGGATGCCCGCGACTCCGTCCGCGTGAATTGCAGATAAAAAGTAGCGTATATGTTAAGTGGGACCTGTCACAATATATTCCTGAAAAATGCATCGAAATCGGTTCAGTCGTTTCTGAGATTAGCGTGCACAAACATCAATCCGTTACAATTTTATTATACATATGTATAGATACAGTCTAGTCGTTGTTTCATAGATTGAAAAATAAGAAATATGACTGACCATTGTAAAGCACGTGGTAAAACACTTTCCTTGGGGATTCCAGTACAGGGCTTACCCGGTACCTATTAATACTATGTTAATCCAAGTGTAAAAAATAATACCTCCCTGTAGTCAGTAGCAACATAGTATAAAATTTAAATATATATCTTTTAGCTATAATTAAAACCGCTGGGGCCAATTCTCGAAAAGTCTCGAGTTGGAACGAAGCCGAAACGGAACTGTTGTAGACGTTCAGAACAAAGAAATAATTTCTTTATGGTGACGTAATTAGATACATTTCAGCACGAGACAGATATTTGATTTTATTCTGTCATACTCACGACCACGGCATGCTAAAATATACCTTATTACTCAAGCGGTAGATATACATTGCTTCGCACCGCATTTCTTTAACGGTTCGTTAGTGGTCGCATTTCGGCACAAAAAAATTCAAGAATTGCCCCCCTGATATCAATCAGTAAACTACATAATAATACGTTGTACTGTTAGTTAATATACATATAATTACCTACAACAGGTCACTCTTTCTCCCAAAGTAAGGTGTCATGTATTTTCAAAACAATGCAGATCATATTATAATAAGAACATTAAATTACACTTTTATGTGGAATAACAATAGAATTAAAACTCTTATTTATAGTTGGGTAAATTGTGTTTTGATGGAAAGCGACACATTTTAGGGTTCTCTGTACTAAAAAAATATTTTAAAGTTTCTTCATGTCCATCAATAAAAGTCCAAACATTTACCTAACTAAGTCTCGCAGTAAAACATTAAAATTTCTGCTTGGTGTAGTTAGTCATGGGTTAACCAAGGTTAGGTAAAGTATATTAGGGTAAAACTCGGTTTTTACCGTCTTTTATATTAATATTCTAACCTTAGTATTACGGGTAAACCTCGGTTTTTACAGTCTTCTATCTTAGTATTCTAACCTTAGTATTCCGGGTAAACATCGGTTTTTACAATCTTCTATCTTAGTATTCTAACCTTAGTATTCCGGGTAAACCTCGGTTTTTACAATCTTCTATCTTAGTATTCTAACCTTAGTATTCCGGGTAAACCGGTTTTTCGTCTTTTATCTTAGTATTCTAACCTTTTTTACGGTTTTTAATCTTCTATCTTAGTATTCTAACCTTAGTATTCCGGGTAAACCTCGGTTTTTACCGTCTTTTATCTTAGTATTCTAACCTTAGTATTCCGGGTAAACCTCGGTTTTTACAGTCTTCTATCTTAGTATTCTAACCTTAGTATTCCGGGTAAACCTCGGTTTTTACCGTCTTCTATCTTAGTATTCTAACCTTAGTATTCCGGGTAAACCTCGGTTTTTACCGTCTTTTATCTTAGTATTCTAACCTTAGTATTCCGAGTAAACCTCGGTTTTTACAGTCTTCTATCTTAGTATTCTAACCTTAGTATTCCGGGTAAACCTCGGTTTTTACCGTCTTCTATCTTAGTATTCTAACCTTAGTATTCCGGGTAAACCTTGGTTTTTACCGTCTTTTATCTTAGTATTCTAACCTTAGTATTCCAGGTAAACCTCGGTTTTTACAGTCTTCTATCTTAGTATTCTAACCTTAGTATTCCGGGTAAAACTCGGTTTTTACCGTCTTTTATCTTAGTATTCTAACCTTAGTATTCCGGGTAAACCTCGGTTTTTACAATCTTCTATCATTAATCATAATTTGAAACCCAAAATCAACTAAATTAATGAATTTCAATTTCGAAAAATTTACACTCTTCAATGTTATGTACAGGTTCTTCGTAGTTGGCTTTTTACATGGCATTTTGCTGAAACACTACACTCTATATACATATATATACCACCACAACCCTATCTGCCCAGTGTGGTGACTATGGGCAAAAGCCCTCCATGGCAGTAGCCTTGTGGCGTGCTCTGGGGAAGGCCTACGTCCAGCAATAAACTGCAATAGGCTAAAGGCGAAGACGAAACCACAGGTATCTACATATACATATACAGAACCATCTGTATAGGTACATCAACACCGTACCTACTCACAGATTTTTCATAATTCGGTTATCGAACGGTGAAATGCACTTACAACGATCTAACAATGCGTTTCCATTTCGAAGGTAGCAATTTTAAAGAAATTGCATTTTGACATTTTGATTTCTAATGTACAAGTTTTTATAAAACAATGGAGGTATTATTTTTAAATTGAATGCGCAAATTGATATTATTTAGATTGGAAAGCTGCGACTTTCCTTGTCGGGACGCCTATAGCTTATTCTAGTGCGGAAATTATAAGTGGTTTAGGGCGTGTTTTCACTGAGCTTGTAATCTGTGGATATTTGAATAAAAATCAAATAGGAAAACCAACCTATGTATTTAACTAACTACATATACTTAGTATGTTATTTAAACATACTTTAAAAATATGACTGATTATGACAAAAATCGGTCACCAACCCACCTGCCCAGCTTGGTGATTATGGGCAAATACCCCCCTTGGCAGTCTTGTGGCGTGCCCTGGGGGAGGCCTACGTCCAGCAGTGGACTGCAATAGGCTGATGATGATTAAAATACCCCATGTATACTTCTATAATTGAAAATTACCCCTTTTCAAAAGTTTAATATTTTACTTGGATCTTAGATGTTAGAAAAAGTCCTAAAAATCTACATGCGTCGTCGGCTTATTATACTAGGGTATACTAGACAGCTATAAAATAAAAAGTGTCTGTTGTACAAAAGTACATTAGTTAGTTATCCAACTTAAAATGTAACAAAAAAAACATTTTTTTATTAATGTACAAAACTTTCATGAACTGTGCAGCTCGTTGATGTCTTTTGTACGTAATTACTGGTCTAGCATATTTTGCAATTGACTGTGTCTCCTGTTTTTACTTTATTTTCTCTTAAAAACCGGTCAAGTGCGAGTCGGACTCGCGCACCGAGGGTTCCGTAAAAACCTGTTTTATTATAAGATGTAATTAAAAAATTATGGTTTTCGAGTGCAAATAAGGTAGTGGTAGGAGATCAATTTGTATGAAAAAAACCTATTTAAGTCTATACTAGACAACAGCAAACTAATAGCTCACTGGCGGTACTATATTGGGAACAGCAATTAAAGCCATGTAGTACCATTTTTTGCAATATCTCGTTAACCATCTGATACCAATTTCACTACCATTACTCACCATTTAATGAAATTAAAGTGCTATAAAAAATGAAATAAATGTACCTCCCATTCAGTTCGAGTCACGTACCAAAGTCATTACGGCGATTTATTTCCGTTCTTTATAAGAAATACTCTCACTCTTCATGTACAATAGCAAACATCGACAAATATACGTGTTTTTAATTTGTATTATTTTATGTATGTATCAAAGTTTATATTTTATTATTAAAACCCTAGGGGTGTAGATATTGATTATATATTATTAAAATATTTACTTTTGTCCCCGCTATTATGCTTAATTTGCCTGTAGAGTCTCCTTTATGATCCTGCAGAGCTGGACGTATACAGACGTATATGATTTTTGGTCGTCAACGTTCCCAAAAACTACGGAATCTCCTCATCATCACGATCATTTTTCTCCATAGAAGCATACCTGGGAAGTGTCCGGCTTCCAAAATATTAGGGTCCAAAGTTGAGTTAATAGACTGCGTTTTTCTGCATAAATGCACATTGACGCGTGTAGTATGATTTTTTCACGAGAAATAATTAATATGTCTATGAAAAAACTAGCATGAACACTGCAAACTATAAATTTCGTCCGATCAAGTAATTTAAAATATTACAAAAAAATTTACATCGTTTCCCAGCATTTTTTTTGCATAAACTTACTATATTTGATGTATAGAGTGCGTACCCTTTGTGGTGGCAACGAAAAAACATCCTGTATATGTTATGTAACTTATTTATGAAAGTGTAATTTTCACAAAGTACCATTCTAGAACACTAGTTGGATATAATAATTAAACTTACTGATTAGATAATATAATTATGTAGGTGTAGGTACTGTGTGGTAGAATTTAAGGCTTACCAAGACAGACTACTCAAATAAAAATAAAATTAATATTGAACTTTCTATCCCTGACCCACCTTACTACAGGGGCTTGCTTTATAATTAATTTAAATTTTATTCCAGTTAATTTATTTTTATTTGCAATAAAACGCCAAAATATCTGAAATCAGCATCGACACTTTCCAATAAAAGAAATATAATTGTCATTATTAAAATACCTAACCGTACTTTATAATGGTTCTTATAAATTGTTGGAAGCAAGGCGGCAATCATAAACGCCAGTATTTCATATAAAAAAGCCCGTTGATTGCTCTGACATATGGAGTAGTCACATTGGGACATACACAAGTCAATTAAAATAAATTAATTGGCCGTATAAGCCCTATTTCCCTTTGCCTATACATGGAAAAATCCAATTACGTTTATTCCAATTTAAACTCTTTGCACTTGAATCTACAGATGCAAGTTGCAGCTCCTGTATTTGTAAAGTGCCAATGTGCGATCGAAATTGATTGATTTTTGTGGACCTATTAATTACTATTGCTGGAATGTAAATGTAATTAATCAGATTTAACACCAGAAATTATGCATATATATATACTGAAAATAAATTTCTAAAGTACCTACTCTACAAAGACTCTACGAAGAGATAAAAGTTAACAACGCACAATTGAAATCTAAAGAAACAGATAAAGTTGCAGATGTGATTAAAAATTTAAAGTTTTGTGTACAAACAATTGAAGATTTAGGTCTGCGATCAGCAAATTTAATCTTAATACATACAATCACGCCTTTATCCCTTACAGGGTAGGCAGAGCACTAAGGGCCGATAGAACCACATGGTGGCACCATTAATCTTAAACCCATACATAGCTGTGTGCTAAAAATGGGGTTACCAGAACTGTAGAATAACGAAAGTGATCCTATAGCCATGTTTAGCATCGGGGCACACATATATAAGATCAGTCCGAAGGAGGGGCAGCAGCTATTGTATTCTAGCGAAACTAACTTTAATAGTAACTTTAATAGCGAAATTACAGAAATTGACCGTAAGTGTCGAAGCACATAATCATTGGGTTGACATTATTTTCTTGTACCTCACCATAACTTAAAAGATAAAATCAAGTATCAATGCGATCTTTAAGCGATGCGATTCAAATTGGACAAGAAAATTTACTGAACGGAACTCGTTATTTTAATATAAAGGATCTACGTTTATCGGACAATGTTAAAAATGGCTCGCACTTAACTATAACTTGTTCACTTACGGTCGTAAATAAGACCATTATCTGAAGCCCTTTGAGTATAAGTGAATTATTCAATCACATATTAAAACGCAGTGGGTCATACTCTTGTTCCTTTTTATTTTTACTTCACGTATCACGATGATACATAACAATGTAGTTCAATTTTTTTTAAATATTTTTATAGCTAAGCCAATATGAGTCCGAAGGTGAATCTTCCCTTGAAAATTTTCTGTAATAATATAGTTTAGTTGAAATAAATATATTTACTTATTTATTGCATAATATTATCATACTTGTTTGGTAATTCCCATTCTGTGATACTCATTACTCCTTATAAACACAAAAGTTCTACATGTTTGTAAACTGTTCAAAATGATATAGCACGCATGTACCTATCGTATATTTTTTACAGTATTATTTTTAATAATACGAAAGAAAAATAAATAAATCATTTAAAGTTGTCTGCAGTAAACATAACTTCATGAAATATTATTTGTAGTTGTTATTCTTTATATTTATGAAACCACTTGTAACGGTCGATTGTAATGTAGAAATGTACTCAGTAAATATTGTACAAAATATTATTGAAAATAAATTCTCAATTTTTTTTTAAACCCTTCATGTATCTCGTGAGTCTGTTTATATTCAAGATGTTCATACAGAGAATATAAGGACCTACCATGTAATGAATTTCTTGACTGCTTTGAATTTGATGACAAGTTCTGTAGTGGCCAATTTTTGTAAAATTTCACTTTTAATTTATATGAGTTCTTAGTACAGAAATATTCGATATTTACCTTATTCAAAATGGGTTTTAGAGAAATATAGGTTAAATAGTCACAACATAAAAATATAATAATCGATGTAAGTCTGAATAATCATGACACACAATTTAATTGAATGTAATGTCTGTACACCGCAACATGCCGGCAGTCTGCTGATAGGCGAAGGTCTGCCGATTGTGCCCTATCGATGAATTACAACCAGCAACGATTTGATTAACAAGATAGACTGGGAGACGATGTTAAGAAAACCATGTAATTTGTTTACCGTCCTTTATTGTAATGTAGATTTTTTTTTGTAATATTTGTGGACAGAAGATGATGACAATATTGAATTTAGAAGAACTTAAATATGGCATAATCTGGCATAGCATTTAATCAAAATCAAAAGAACTTTACATCTACCTTTATTTCTAGTAAAATTAGACCTGTTGGTCCAAGGTTTTAAAAATGCAAATAGATGTAAGTATACGGTTTTAAAATATATTTTTTGTTCAGTTTAAAATATTTTTTAGTTTAAGAGTTAATTTAAAATTATTAAAATGAAACTATACGGAATTATATCCGACCATTATCTCAACCACACGAGTGTACGACTCACACTTATGCGCTATAAGATAAAAATCATATAATAGCAAAGCCTAGTTCTTATAAACCATTAGGACAGCCATTAAAGGCTAGAAACCATCTTCTGTATGTCTGCGAATTGCACACTGCGATTGCAATCTTTTACTTTTTACTTTCGCCACTAACGAAGATAATCTTTGGGGAAATCAACGACTAACCGAGGTTTAACGTCAACAGCTTAAAGCTGCGCCGATACTAATCTACGGAATGTATTATCATAATAGTGTAATGGACAAGACTAGCGGGCAAGTATAACGTTTTACAGCAATGTGGTGCGTTAACACTGGCGTTAACCAACGTAACTACTAACAGAATTAATAAATGATTTTGTTAAACCGGTGTTAAACCGGTTATAAACATCACATCGGCCTATTGCAGTCTACTGCAGGACGGTGGACTCACCCAGGGCACATTACAAGGCCACCGCCAATGGGGGGTTTTTGCCTATAGTCACCTTGCTGGGCAGGCGAGTTGGTGACTGCAGCGTTGTCAACATGAGAGGCGCTGCTGTACACCTCCTGAAAGCCGTAATCGTCTCTTACGATACCCAAGGGCAGACATGGTGCTGTTCAACTCTGCCGACACTACACAGCACATAAACATAAATCAATATAATATTTATTTTTATTCATAACAAATCTGTAAATAGCCTCCTAGCTTATTGTAGCTAATCAAAGTTATCGACTATTAACATACATTTCTAGATATGTTAATAAGCTAATGAATCTTATCGCCGGCTCCTGGGCTACGTTGCATGCAATAGCCGACTCCGCAGGAGGCTTGCCGCAGTCATACCCTACATTAGTTATCGACAGATTTTAGACTAGGAAGCTTCGAGTAAATACTTATATATTGCGGTATTAGAATTAACTGAAAGGTTGAAGGTTAGTTTAAACTGTGAATTATGATGCTATGACATTGCCTTATTAAATTATAGAATATAATCAAAGTGTGTAAATAAGACTTATCTAGATAGCTATCCATAAATATAAAAATAAATTTACTTGTTATAAAATTTATTCAAAATGATGAAATAAATTCAGTAGGTACCTGAATTACCCACTATTATATCCTACTTCTTAAAATTATATATAAAAAAAATCACTAGTAAATTTTATCAATATCGAAAATTTCTATACAAATAACACGATTTGATAAATCTCTCGCGTGCCGCACTGTCTGCTACACTGCGCAAGCGCAGTCAATTTACATGTAAATCCTCCAATTAAACCCTGCTTACTCGATCACATCCCAATCTTTAACCAACCGTTAGACTGGTCTCACGTACTATAGTTATACAGGATGTACAGGAAAGTACAGTATAAACCGAAATGCTATGAAAATAGTTTACTATAGAGAGTGCCTACACAAAGAGACTTATAATCAGATGTTATTTATTACTGATGTTCATGCATTCTCGAACAATTTATACGTAATATTTACATTTCTAATAACATACTCTGTATTGATAATGTCTAAAATTGAATTAGAGACGTTTAATAGAATATTAAAATAATAGTCCTGTCACTACTAACCGAACTTGTACATCTCAACTATACCCTCAAAATTGGTCAGAAGTGGCACCATGTGGTTCTATCGGCCCTTGGTGCTCTGCCTATCCCGTAAGGGATAAAGGCGTGATTATATGTATATATGTATATGTATGTAAAATAATAGTAGCATTGCATTACACTACTACACATAAACTTGTTATTTATGTGCTTGTAAAAAAACTTAAAGTACGGTGTTTAAGGTATCCGGAAAGCAAGATACAATAAGGAGATGATACTATTTAAAGTATGCTACATGAAATTTTGCCTACCTAGTAGTAACCACCGCTTTTCGAAGCCAAACACTCAATCCATCAATCACTCTTTAGAGTATTTTTTATAATACTATTAGGCACTATTAACCCATTTAATTGTCATAGCGGGGACTCATGTTAATATTCAGTAACAGTTGCTAGCTTATAGCCTGAGAGATTGCCCGGGTTCCTTAGTCCTATGACATGCACATAAAGTTCGACACTGTTTCAAAATGATATTTGACATAAAAATGTAGGCAATGTTTTGACAGATATTCCATACATTTTTACTTAAGGAATGTTAAAATTCTTTTGATATAACTCTCATCCCCTTTACATTTCCTACATGATATAATCGGCCGAGGCGTTAAGATGACGATTAGATAGTTTTTATTGGCAGCGCCAGCGCTACCGGTCCGCGATGCTGCAGCGATACGGGAAATTAAAACTATATCGGAAATATGATCTGCAACCTGCTGATATGCAATTTATTTATTGATTTACAAAATGATGTGTTATGCTTATGAATGTAATAGTTTTGATTGGAAGAACTGAAATATTAAGTAACTCCGTGGTTTTTGTAGAGTCAATAAAGAAATCAACGGACAACTTAGACTATCGATTTAATAATCTTCTTAACAATTGTGAATTTCTTGTAATTTAAATTTATTATTATTTAGAATGTTTTTATTTATTTAAATTTACACAGTTGGGTGGATAATAATTGTGAATTAGTAGGTATTGATGTCAGTGTTCCGAACTAAAAATAATGACGTTTATTTCTTTGTATGCCAAGATATTTACTCGTACCTAAGTACTAGCGGCCGCGAGTCATCGGTATAATTTTCATCCGCGTAAACTTTAAAAGTAATGTTTCTCCTGCCTGCTACCGTGAACATTTAAAAAAATCCTTTCTCATCGGATGGCTAAGTTATACAACGAACACACACTCCCAGTGTCAGGTGTGATCAAGGGGTGTTTAATGTTTGCCCGAAAATTATATGCACGAATACTCATATGCCAGAATTTTACTTGCCCGAATTTCATTTGCCCGAATTTGTTATTTGCCATAATATTTATGTGTCATACTCTTTGTTTTCCCGAAAATAAAATTCCATAATAATACGAATGTCATACGAATTGTTTTCCATATTTATTTCTAATACTTACCTACTTATCACTATAATTCTTATCACTAAAAAGCCATTATTATTCTGGCTGGTTGTTTGTCATACTCTAACCTAACCTACCCAAACCAAAGCTAAACCTCTAAGAATTTATTTATTAGAATATCTGATGCGTACATGTAATATTCTGTACCTACCTACTATAGTACCTGTAGTATCTATAGGGATGTAAGTGGAACCTTGTAACCGACAACTAATAGGTTTTAAGTAGCTCGCTTCTGGAGCTAGGAAATGTAGTAGCCCTTTCTACCTAATAGTGGAATTAACGGAACAAGAGTTAAAATAGTACCTACTTACTTTCTAAAAAAATACATTATTTTTATAACGATTCTTTCATAACATGGCCGACGTCACCTATGAACAGTTAAGTATTTTCAATTTCGTCTAACCCGAAGGTTTCTATGTGTAGAGTATTGTAAATACTAGTATAATCAGTTTTATAAGTTTAATTTTTATTAGTAGATACCTATTATATACTAAAGTAGGTAATTACGAGTTATTAGTTGTTGTTATTTTTGTTTATATTCCTATAAATCATATCACGTGCCCATAATCCATAGATATTTTTTATATAAAAACAAAACGGGGTCGCAACTCGCAATATGGTTTTCTTTAGAAAGTTTCGATTATTATAATAAAATTAAGCCTTAAATTATGCTATCTCAATAAAAGCAAGTAGTATATCTTTATTACATAAAAGAAAACGTTTATAATTTATACGTGAATCATCTCTTAACACCTGCTAAGCTTAGCTTTTCCTTTAAAATTACCGGGAAATGAAGTATTATGAGAACTTAAACACTAAAATGATACTGTTTGCAGATTCTAGACGGTTCATTAGTATAGACAGGTTAATAATGGTCATAATATATACAACTGGCTATTATATTGGCAGAAGTTTTATTTTAACTAAAATATATATTATGGCTGTGGGAAGAAGTCACTCAGAAAACGCGTGACATCGTAAATAAAAATCCATGTAAACACATTTGATCGACAAACTAATTAATATACTTACTCCTTTGCTATGTCAAATACCTACCAATGGTTGTGTTTTTAAAGGAATTTATGCATAATAATGATGATGATGATGACAAAATATCATCTCTATTGAGGGATCGCCCACCACCGGGCCCTATACCCTCCGCTGACCCTCGGATCTGCCGACTCATGATCACGAACACAAGACACTACAGTCGCAACGAGAAGCCAGATCCAAGCACCTAGCATGCAACCATAAATACATAGCTGCTAATCCGAAAACCAATTAAAATTTTAATCGACATACTCGTATGTTTCGCCAACACCCGTGGCATCATCAGGATTAGTTTTCTATGTTAGTTCTATCTACCGAACCAACTAACTAACAACTCATCGTTTGATGACTCGATCGGATGAAATCACTTTGTCTGTATCTACATTTTAAAATGCCAATTAAAATATTTTTCCTTAATTCAAAATCTTAATTTCTAAGTTACCACGCAATTAAGTTATTATTTTAATATTATTATGATAATCAAATCTGGGAGTTGTGTTAGCTATTCCTTATCACTTCTCATAAACTTTAAACTTCTTATCAACTTTACAAATGCCTTAAGATTAGCTTTAAGGTACTATGTTGTATATGTTGTTGTATATGGCAATAAATAGTTTAAAAACAACGTAATAAATCAATGTTCACATTCTTTTTCACATTACATTAGACACTAGTGTTGGTGTCGAGGGACTTCTTACGTAAACGTGACCACTGTGTTTGCCAGTAGCATTAGTTATCCTTCATCAACTCATACAAGAAAAATTCACAGCAAAAAAGTGACAAATCAAAACAGATAAGCGAGCTATGATCGATCGTATTACTTTTCCAACGTGAAAAGTACATTTAGTTTACAGTTACACATGTTTACGGCGTATTTTTTAATCGAGGATGAACATTTTGCACCTTGTCTTGCAGATAAGGAGACGTCAAACTCATCAATAACCAGGCCGTGATTGGCCAAGTAACAGTTACTTCCAATATTTGACCAAAAACAAGGTTTCATTGACCTTCCGTGATGTGATTATAAACTGCTGTTTTACTAATCAAGTGGTTGTAGTCCGAACTAAGTTCAAGTTCGTGGTTTTTTGTATTTTCTTTCATTTCATATGTAGACAGTAGCGTCTTCTAAAGGTGTGTTTAAGTGAATGCTTTTTATTACCGTAGCAGAAGGATAATTGGGGTTACGGACTGTACGTTGTAAGAGTTATTAAATTGTGTCAATGTCAATACGAGTATGTAATTTGTTTTTGTTGCAAAGTAGTTTATTTACTTGTTTATTTTAATATTTGTCATAATTTAAACGTAATATTAGTATAAATCATAAAATATCAAGCGAATGTAAAGCTTTTGAAATAAAAGCACCAGCTTTGCCCTATGCAGGGTGTAACAGAAAGGGTATGTTAAGCGAAAAGCTATGTAAAAAGCCCACTATAGAGATCCTATTTCCAAAATTTGAGGCTCTAAATCACATTTTTATTTTTCAAGATTGTATGGACATTCCTGAGTTGTTTCTGAAATTTTCATACTATCTGGAAAAATAAAAAAGTTATTTCGAGTCTCAAATTTTAGAAATAGGTTCTCTATAGTGGGCTATTTACATAGCTTTTCGCTTAACATACCCCTTTTGTTACACCCTGTATAATCGTATAGGTACCTACATGGAATATTTTTTCTTAACTTGTTTGAATAATATATATTTATTCCAGCTTGAAAGAAAGTAAAATAGGTAATTTAAGAATATCTTGTTTTATAATTAAGTCATCATTTTACAAAACACAATTTTTTATTGACATTATTCTCTAGATGACACACTATGAGAAGGTACTGCAAGATGCTGCAACAAAGTTGCAGATCCTGTTGCAGACTGCATTGTTCTTCCATACGGCTAAGAAATCTATAACATATATCATATAGAATAAATATTGAAGAATAACTTACATAAATCAACAGAAATTTATCTAGTGGTCCTATATCTATGTCTCTAACATTAACATTGTATAATTTAAAAGCCCGATTTAACTATTGTAGGGGCCCAATGGTTAGACGTCCTTCCGCCTTCCAGTCAACACCACGATCTCAGTCTCGGTCCTGTGCCTTTTACGATTGAATTTATTACATATACGGATTTTAATATTATAGTAGAATTTTAAGTTAACAAAAAATAATATCCATGAAGTAGTAGTGAATATCCAAAGTGATTTTCAAATGTCTGCCTAATTGGTTTGCAATTAGTTAACATTTAATACTGCATTTAATGGTAATCTATTTTTCTATTGGTTTCAGTTTTCATTAAAAGAAGAGAAGAAAATCACTGTTTCCGAGTTCAAAACACACACGAATCGGTAAGGTAATATTTTCCTTAAATACTCAAACTATCCTTCATAAATTATAGGCTAGCTGGAGAAAAAAAATATATAATTGCGGATTGTATCCATCTATTTAGAACACCATATTCTAAATTGATGATTGTATCATTTTATTTGCTCTACATGAGGGTACAGATAGGACAAAATTTAAAATTGTGCAAATTTTCACAAGAAAAATATTATACTTACTATACGGGGTACCTTCAAGTTAATTAAAATAATTTACCATTTAAACTAAAATTACAAAATAAAACATATTCACATTTCTAACTCTAATATGTTCGTCCGGTTATTTTTTTACTATTTTGAATAATATAGAACTAGTTCTTGGATAGTTCTCGGTTCTAGTTCCACACACTTATTTGTAATTGCACATTGTACGGTGTTTAATGTTGGCTAAACTGATATTATCTGACCAAGTCCAAGTGTGGCGTGTTGATGAACCTTGCATTAGTCAGGGTAATTGTTTTTAATTGACAACGCCTTTTTATCTACCAGAATCTGACACGATTTCTGTAGACAAGTGATGACCAACTGTAAAGTAAGGACTATGCTTCTGCCACCCAAATAACTCAAGGTTTTCTATATTTTAACTAGCCAAATTAAGATTTTAAATTGTTGTTTTTCATGTTGTAGGTTCTTGAGAGAGGGATGTCATCTTCCTGCCCTGTTCCCATTTATTTGGGGTCAGCGCAATATGTACTTTCTTCCATTCATCCCTATTATCCGTCATCTCATTGCTCACTCCCAGTACACGCATATCCTCTCTCACACGGTCGATCCAACAAATCTTTGGTCTACCTCTTCCTTTATATCCATCCACACTCATTCATAACACTCTCTGTAAAATATGCCTTTCATCCCGTCGCTTTACATGCCCGTACCAAGACAGACGGTTACTTCGTAACTTGTCCGTGATCGGCGCAACCTTCAAACTTCCTCTTATATACTCATTTCTTATTTTATCCATTCTTGTAACTCCACACATCCATCTCAACATTCTCATCTCGCTTACATGCAGTTGATTTTTATCCTTCTTCTTTACGGCCCAGCATTCTGATCCATACAAGACGACAGGTCTTGGGAGAGGGATATAACTTTTAAAAACAAGATTTTTCAAGGATTTTTTTAGGTTCTCTATCTGCAATATCTAACAGTATTTATTTTTACACATACACATGTAACTCTCCTTTATCCAAGTGCCAACGAAAAAATACTTTATTAAGCGTACATACAGTCGTGTCGGCAAGTATAAAACTGAGCTAATAATCGTTCACTTGTGTCATTGAATTAAACTTGATTCTGCGTCGGTGTTAGCGAATGAAATTGATTGATCTTTGATTTTTAATGATCGAGTAATTCTCTGCAATAGCCACTTCGGTTACCATGATTGGTATAATGAGATAAGTCTCGTGAGCGAGTTTTTGTTTGCGTAGTTGGTAATGTCATTTATTGAATATTAATGCCTATTTAAGGCTGGTTTATTTCCTAATCCGTGTTTTATAACTTGCGAAATTTTTGTGAATCTGCATTATTTCGTAAGAAATAAACAAAGCTTCGGAAAATAGTTTTATTCTAGGAAACAATTCACAAATATAATCTGTGTATGGTAAATATCAAAGTAAAAAAATTATCCATAAAAAAATAGGTAAAATCATATAAATAGCCTGTTTAATGTGTTTATTTATTATAATTTAAATTAAAATAAGCCATATTAAGAGTTTTTGGATACTTGACATCAATATTATGAGAATGAGGGTAAACAATCTACAAAAACCGTAAAAACTTAATCAATTGCACGCAAATAACTTTTTTGCACAAAAGCAAATTTAATTATGCTCACTTTAATCGCATAAGTGGGACGATGTTAATCGCACTAATGTTTTTATTTAGAGAACACAATTCCGTTGATGTCACTAAGATAGTCATGAAACATAACAATTTTCTATGGAAAATGTAATAAAATACGAAATTAATTGTTCCAGTCATGCTTTCTTGCTTCAGATGTAGGTGAGATATAGTTATGTGTATGTAGTTATTGTTTACTTTGTCTATGCGTTTGTTAATACGATTATGTCGTTTATTTCGTGATTATAATCATTCGTCTTGCGTGAAACATTCGTTATTTTGACGTTAAAATTATTGTTATGGCATATTAATTTTAGATCAAGATAAGATGATTATGATGATAATTTAAATATATTAGTTTAGCCCAGTGGTTAAGACGCGCACCTTCCAAGTGGGAGGCGTATGTTCGATCCCAGTCACGTACCAATGAATTTATTTCATGTACAGATTTTAATGTTGCAAAATTGTCACTTAGCTCGTGCCTCGGAAAGCACGTAAAACCGTTGGTCCTGCGCCTGATTTTTCTCCGGTCATGTCGGCTTTCCGTCCCATCAGACTGAGAGTAACGGAATAGAGAGTGCATCTGTGTTTGCGCACCCACTTGTGCACTATAATATCTCCTGCGTACCTGGCCAATCTCCGTAGAGATTTGTCGCCTTGGCCGAAATACGGTCGGAGATCATCATCATATTACTTTATGATTATACACTTCTATTTTTTTTATTGTTATTAGATAATAATTTAATTTTTTTAAATAATTTTCTATTTATCAACTATCTCTATGCTATTTATATAAGTAGGTAACTACTATTTACTATAATTTCAAAAAGTAGGTAATTCTATTCTATGCCAACTCTGCATATCCTTCTATCTGTCCGTACTCCGTACCCAGGAGTATAACGGTATGTTGTCTACATCATTATATTAATAAGTCAGTAAAATATATTACTTAATAGTATTAAAGTTACCCATGTATCTATTACAAAAATTACCTTGATAACCTAACTGAATTAAAATTAATGTTATTAAAATTTCTATAGTAGCACATAAAATTATCATAAATATAATGATAGTTTAATTATCACATTAATAATAATACCTCATATAGAGCATAATTAGCGTTAGACCGGCGATTAGGTCCTTTCAGGCAGACGCGTAAAAGGTAGTGAATTTATATATCTATATTGTACTGTTTAATACTAGTAATTAAATTGTAAGTATAGATTTCCGGAATGATCCCACTGCTTGGAAAATATTATCTCTCTAGAATTGTACAACATACATTTATTATAGTGGAATTTTTATACATACTTATACAGGGTGTAATAGAAAGGGTATGTTAAGCGAAAAGCTATGTAAATAGCCCACTATAGAGAACCTATTTCCAAAATTTGAGACTCGAAATCACATTTTTATTTTTCAAGATTGTATGAAAATTCCTGAGATATTTAAAAATTCTCCATACTATCGAGAAAAATAAACATGTGATTTCGGGTCTCAAATTTTGTGGATAGGTTCTCTACAGTGGGCTATTTACATAGCTTTTCGCTTAAATACCCTTTTTGTTACACCCTGTATATATTTTTATTCTTTATTTGTAGGGGCGGCGTTTGATTTTGAATTTTTTATTCCTGCTGTATTAGGTACTAACAAAACTCAAACTGTGGAGTAGTGGTACGAAGCAACTATCTTTATGCATAAGACATTTTTTATTTAAGCACATTATACAGGTGTAACAAAAGCGGTGTGTTAAGCGAAAAGCTGTGTGTGAGGATAGCCCACTGTAAAGAATCTATCCACAGAATTTTATTTAAAGATCGAATTCACATGTTTGTTTTTCAAGATTGCATGAACATTCCTAACTTGTTTAGCAATTATCGATACCACCTCGAAAAATAGACATGTGATTTCGAGTCCCAAATTTTGGGGATATGTTCAGTACAGTGGGTCATTTTTATAGCATTTCGCTTAATATAGCCTTTTTGTAACACCCTGTATTGCATACCGAAGTTGCGGGTAAATATGGCGATAAAATTCCACTCGATTTCCTAAAAATGTACTCCAGAGTCTACTGTAAAGCATCGTCTAAACAGCTCGTGCATTTTGTTAGCGATTTGGCTGGAATACAGTAGGTTTGACGTACAGTCGTGAACAAAAGCCCGTCTGCGCAGCCTATTCCAGTTAGCCATTAATCTGCGCGCGCACATTTAACACACCTTCGTGCCCTGACTAATCAGCACTAATACTTAAAGGCCATTAGGGCTTCTAGATTGTGCGCAGTCTGTTCGACGGTACGACAGTCAGATAAAATAGGTGTTACTTTAATATATTTCCTAGAAATGAACGGTTAAGATATGGTGGTATTTAATTCTGTGGTTAAACTTAAACCTTTTACATTGGTGAGTGCAATAAATGGTTAGTTTATCTGAACAATTGATTAAACTCATGCAAATCGTGCGAAATAAGTATTGCTTTTCTCCTAGTGGTTTTTCTTTTACGGTAAAGGAAAAAAAATTCTTACATAACTATAAATTAATATGTTGGAACTTTACCGAAATACTATATCGAAAAAAGGTTCACAGACGTGAATTGACGTAGTTTTGAATAGCTATTCCTTAAATCTAATCAAAATAATTTCCAGGCATAACCCCAAACGTCGCATAAACCAACAGGAATTGTAATCAAGAGATAGCAAAATAAACAACAGAAGTAACATTGATTAACATAACAAAGTAGAGAGTACCGTTCAGACGAGGCTACCGCAAACTAAAATTGATTTAGTTCGGAGCAGGTTGGACCATGAAGTAGGGGTAGAAAGGATATGCGATAATCTCTAAGACCACCAATGTAGATATGGTAAAGTATAGACATTATGGCTCAGTGGCTTTCTATTAACCCTAATAGCAATATTGATAAGCGAGATGTTGCTCGTCACTGCTTATAACTTCGCCTCGCTTCCACAGTGAATATTTCATTTATTCTCATTCTCATATACACGCGGTTGTATTCCCAATAATGGGATATCCAGAATTTGAAGCAAAGCCAGAGCAAAAATAGATATAAAAATCTCTGGGGTCGACTAAAGTGGTGGTCCAATGCTAGCCAATATACGCCAAAGATGCTACATTGGCGGATTACCATTTCTAAAAGACAACTCTACATTGACCATCGCAACTCCTTTATGTCTTTCCTTGATGGTCTGGCCGATTTATTCAGCAGACATTATTCGCTGCGTTGTCGTGATATTGGCATGTAAAGCCGCGTGTACAATGAAGCTTTTATATTCCAGCATAGCGTTATTCCACCCACCCGGAAATGTCATAGTAGTTTACGGAATAGCCCATAAATTTTTATGTTGGCGAAGGATTATGGACCTTAGTGAGACATTCTTACAGGATAGTGTACTCGTACGTGAAAATACTACTAATAATTTGATAATATATACGAATTTGCACATAAAATCAATACTCTTTTCGGGAATGATAAGTAGAGATCACGGACCCGAATTTTCTAAATTACTATATTCTGAATAATCAAGTCAAGTATTTTAAATAATGATGTTAGCCGCCACCCACCGTAATATTATTGGGATTTGTGTAGGAGAATAGAGGTTTATGTATGTACCTTTAAACTTTCTTTATTTTCGTCAAAAAATCTGCTTAGTTATTTTTTCAAATCTTTTCTTCGGAATTTTCCTTAATATTTTTACAAATAGTAATAATTCTATCTAATAACCTGGTTGTTCTACTAGTCAGTTAGCCTAATCATGGATCCTGTTCGGTTCCCGCCTGAGGCAAATATTTGTAAGGCCTATATTTATTTGCCTCGTGTCGGTGTATGTTGGGTGGGTGTAATTGTGAGGCACACAGGACACAGGATACTATGTGTGAGGATCATTAGCTAAGTATTCGATAATCATATTATAAATTACTATTATAAATATGTAAATATGAGAGAATGAGATAGATAGTTTGAAGATTTATCGTCTATCTAAATATACTTATCTTTTTATTAACGAATTAACAAAGGTCACAAAACTTATTTGAATTTTTTATGAAACTCTCTTGCAAAATAATCAAAAAAGAAATGAGAAATATTATATACTTTAAAAATATGTAATATTTATGTTTAAAATATTTTTGTATATTTAAAATTTTAATTGTTAAAGACGTCATATAAAATTTAGTTAACAGTCTCTATGTTACATTTCAGCCGCTAAGTCCATGATCACTGAATATAGGCCTCCCCCAAATTGTCCTTAAACTGGTTAAAATCCGCATACATTATTATACACACACCCTATTGTCAAGGTTATCACTGTCTGCATTCCCTTATACCACTTTGTACTTAAACTCAACTATTCTGTTTCTATCTACAAATATTAGGATTGTAATCCATCTTCGAGAATGCGATCAGTTTAGGTCAGTTTTATACTAAACTATAAAATTTCATGTGGGTTAAAACTTTTATTCTAGTTTAGTCCCGTATGTTAAGAGATGAACCATAAATTGTACTTACATATAAAATCGAACAGAAAACTCAATGGAGAACAAAATCGTTAGAGATTTAGATTTTTTATTTCATATTAGATATTTTATACCAAAACCTGGAGTTTTTTGGAATACAGGTATACACGTCTTTTATACATGGTTTGATTTTTCCAATGCTATTTATTAGCCTTCTCTAGTTATGGCAGTGAGACACGACCACAATTTTCGAACTAGTTCCTTCTGCAACAGGTACTATTGAAGTTTGCTTTATCTTATAGTTCGACATGGGACCAAATGAAGTCGATATCGTATTTCGAATTTTACTACCGAAATGAGCCGTAAACCACAACTTTGTAATAAACGTTCATGATATTGTATTTTCAATGTAAAATATAACTTTGGTATAACTTTCAGGATTTATAGTAATAATTTTACGTTAGTATAAAATCGTGTCTGTTAAACAACTTTAAAGGGAAATGCGACAAGATAAAATAAAAAGGAAAATTATTTTATTTATTTATTTAGACACACTTACAGAACATACATTAAGAGCAACAATAATTACACTTACAACTAATAATCTGATGTATGTTCCAATTACAAGTGTGCTACATTTACAGAGAACATTATAGTGGAGTGTGTTTCATCAAACAGCTCTCCTGGACGAGGGCGCCATCTACTATACGAGTATGTATGACTACACCATCTGTGTCGCTGCATACAATAAATCTTAGTTACAAAATCAGGCATAGGAGCTATTCCATGTAACTCACCCCACATTGGGTTAACATTTTATCAATATTGATAATTGGTTCGCCCAAAGCTCACAATTTAGTATGAAAAACTTGTACAAGCTGCCAACATAGAAAGCTTTTTCTTCATGTATCAATTTACGAAATTAATTTCATCGTTTTTTATTCCATTATATACTTTATAAAATATCTCATGATTCTTTTGGAAAAATACTGCCACCATGTCGCCATTGGTAGGTACTATAAGTTTATATTTCCGTCGTCGAGATTAATCTTTAACTCGTACTTTAGTTTTTAGTGTGATAGGGGATATGCAAGTTCTAGAAGTAACGAGATGATTTTATAGATGGAAGGAAAGGTACAACATATTGCACCTACACCAAATGACCGGGAACAGGGCAGGGAGAGGTCTCGTGGTTTTATATTGGAAAGGCAAGTTTCTGATGAGAAAAATGATATTTCCTAAATAAGCGTTTGCAAAGCATCTACTTTCAGCTGAAATCAGTTAACTGCTGTATATGCAACTAACTACTAAATGTATCTATGTGAATTTTTTATCATACCAATGAAATGAAGAGAAACCGTCAATCGCAATAGTACTAGATATTGAGATGAATCTTAGTTTGTTTTCTATATTTTATGAAAACAATTAAAGAATCAATGCAAAAAACATCTCTCCAGATTGGCTATTGCAATTGGCTGATAGTAAACTAACAATTACGACAGACACCTGCAGCCACATAGTCGTGGAATAGTAAAATGATCTAGCATTAAAGAAATCTCATGAAGTACGATTTAAATATGCACTTAGAGATGCTGGTGGCGAAATCGGGGTCTTAAATAACACTCTCTTCTGTATGCTCAATTTATGGTTCAGAACACGTTTGTTATTCAATTCCTTTGCCCGAAGTTGTGAAGTTTATGTTTCTATCGTCGAGATTACTTTCTAACTTGTATTTTCATATAAAAAAGTTTCATGTGAGAGCAGGATGAAAATTGCAAATTTTCTCAAAAGTTTCTTCGATCGTTTATAATGATAGTTTAACAAAAGGTACATAGTACGTCTAGTATTTTATATCTGTGCTTTATATTCTTTTGTTATACCTACTTATCTAAAGCTAAATGCCAGGTATTTTTTTAGCTGAGCGTAAAATTCTTTTTCTTTATTATACACAAGACACTACAATAAATACACATGTATTAACAAAATAAATTGTTACAAAGCTTTTGTTAAAACGAATATCACTGAAATAATCAAAAACTTAAACTGGAACTTTATAAAAATTAACTTCGCACAAAAGTCTATTTCTCAAACATTCTACCATAAGTTTTCTACCACAAACTTGCAATAGACAAAGACTAGCTAATTAATTATATAAACAGCCATCACGTAGACCAAAGAAATGCAGATTCAAGAGGGGATTTGCCTATTTACGTGCGTTGTTTGAGCGCTAATATAGTAGAAGATAGTCCGAGTGTCCTTGTATGTGAGTTTGTAAATGCCCACCGCTTTAGTTTATATGTCGCCTTTTACTTAGACTCAGGGGTTAGCAACATTTTCTTGGAATTTGACTTTGTTGCCTATAAAATGTGATGTATTTTGAATAGGTTTTTGGAATTCTAAAAACAACCGTGTAATTTTGCAAGAGTTTTCACCTGTAACATAATATATCAAAAGTTACCTATTATACAATTTATTCAATAACGATTTGAAAAACAGCAGAACGGGCAAATCAGCAATATACATACCTAGGTCATAAAATTAATTATATTCCCTTTACTGAGCTCAGCAAATAAGTAAGCTAGTAAAAAACACTTGTTTATCCAATTTATTAGCCATTCTACTTCAATAAGAACGAATTAAATTATATTTAATAGTAAATCATAGCAATATATTATGCTATTAAAATAATTTATCAATTAATTTAAAGCAGAAAATGTTCAGCATCTGCGCGAGCGCAACATTGCACTGGCTCCCGGCGGCGCCCGTGTATTTAATCTCCTGTTACTCATTCAATAAGTAATTTAAATAATAGCCGATTCAAAACTTGACCGCCGACTTTCCTTACTAAGAGATATTTATGCTAACTGCCCCGAGGTAGCCCTCTATGGGGATTAATAACATTTATCAATAGCTAAACTGAGCGCGCATGTAATTTCGCATTTTTACGCCTCAGAGAGATATGCCACGGGTTTGTTACACCTGCGCGTGAGACCTGTCAACGTAATCGTATTTATTTTATAAAATTACCTTTATAAATAGTATCGCTGATATAACTTGTGTGAAATTTGGCCCTACTTATGCGCAAGTAATCGTAGATTTCATTTATCCGCGAATCTGCAAACGTCATACGTTACATTTTAGTGTGTATTACATAACTTACAAAAAGAAGCCTAGGATTTTTTCTCCTAGATGTTTCCTTCTGTTTGTCGTCTAACTTTTTATGATATAAACAGATAAACAGAAAGACACGTCATTACAAATCAGCCCGAAGATAAAAGTTGGTACACGGTGGATTTTTTGTACCTACTTATTGTCGTAGGTTATTTTGAATAATACGAATGAGACAAGAATTTTGCTCACTTTTTGCATCAATAATAAAATTCTTTGAAGCAGTTTAAAATCTATACTTTACTGTTTTTTTTTCTTCGATACTTTAATCGTAGGTTAACCCGAGTGTTAAATGTGTTTGGTTACATTGTGAAAATAAAACTTATCAATTTACATTTTGCCTCTGGGCCGGTCGTAAATGTGATATAATTATATAAGGATGAGCGCATACATAATGCCTTTTTGGGACGCGAAATTAAAATATAAAAGTGATTTCGAAGATATAAAAGGTTGTGTATTTAAGGCACCAATATCAAATTTTCGATTTTCCTAATACTTGTATGATAGACCTGCTAGATAAGTAAGCAACTTTGTCACTTTAACAATGTTTCCGTTATATTAAAGGGAGCTGTGGGATTTCCTTTATGATCGTACAGTTCTGGCTACCTCGCTTTGGCAACACACGTGTGTATGTGTAAACATATAGGTATAAATATCATAGACCTTTGTAACACCATAAAATAGTCTGTTTAAATAACAATCTTCAAGTTCAACTCTATGGAAAGATGCATCAACCCTAAGGCTCATATTACCTTTTAAAAAGGCAACAATGTTGTACTTCCATGAATAACAAGCACAAGTGCGCATCAAGCTGTCAATCATACTTCGACATGTAATCGATTCACACGTTTGAAAGACTGCTATTTGTGAATTATAATATAACCATACAAATGGTACTACAGCAGAATATTAGAGATATAAATAGGGAATAAACGACGCTGAAATGCAACATTTGTATATAGCGGATGCGCCCTGTACTGATATTGGGTTTCACTAGAATAGAGCTGCTCCTCCTTCCGTGCATGTCGTAAGAGTCGACTTAATAACTCATAGGTATTCTCAGGAACTGAACTTGTTTTTATTTATTTATATCTAGCCTCGCTATGCTAAACGTGGCTATACGATCTCCTTCTTGATTAGTTCTGGTTGACTTTCCCTTTTTTTTTGAGACATATTTAAGATCCCTGAAATCTGCTTTCCTGAAGACTTTCGCTATTAATCATCATGTTCCCGCCTTTATAACATTATGAATGAGGTCGGCGCAATATGGTTTTTTGAAACTCATAATATTATTATTATATATATATATACTACATAATATTAATAATAAGTCATAAGTATTATGTTTATGGCAAGTATAGGATTCCGTAGCGAAGAAATACCTATAGAAACAATAAAATTAGTTGCTGTTCTATTTATTATATACGCTAAGTGCTTGTAATGTCTTTTCTTAATTATGATTATGCATGATATTCATAATATAACGCTTAAAAATACTTTTAATTTTACAACTCAATCGCATATCTTACCGTTACAAGCACGGATGAAGTACAACGTGGATGTGTACTATCATTTGTTCAATGAAAATTGCTTCTTGGTACATGATTATTTCACGGTATTGGTATTAATCTTTAAGTACTCTTACGCTTTTAGCTTTGTCTCAATATAGGTAAAAATTATATGACCACCTTTAAAGTATGATTTGCCAAACAAAGTAAAGTAAAGTAATGGTTTCTCAGGGCAGGTAGTACCGTCACGAGGCTGTACGTATGCACAGTCATGCCCTCTTTACGGAGACGACATTTGAAATGTTTTATGATGGTTTTACGAAACCAAAGCTAAACGCGATTGTTGGGACGGTGACCTAGAGGGAAGCTAAGGAATATTTCGGCCTGTCACCCTGGGGGGGGGGAACAAAATAGGGTGACAGATCGGAATATTCCGTAGCATAGATACATTGAATGACTTTATCGTACCTTCTTTTTGTATTGGCTTTATGAACCCAAGTCTAGTTTTATGGCAATGCCTATGAGATATTTGCATTTAATTATCAGTAACTTGTCCTAAGACCGTAATACACCGAGGGGCTTTTTTAAATACTTGTTTGTACTAGGATATCGGATATTTTGAACATTGTTGGATCTTATATCTTCAACTTTATTTGTACCATGTACGAATAACTGTCACTAAATCAATCTAAATCACATTTCTATTTTTCCTAATAGTATGGAGATTCAATAATAAATGAATCTTCAAATAAACATGTGATTTCAAGTCTTTGTGGATAAGTCCTTTTTAGAAGACTGTAATCCTGGTTCGCTTAACATACCTCTTTTGTTACAACCTGTAGATTAAAAGCTAAGAAGAAAGTATAAAAAGCGATGTTACAAACTAAAAGACAGCTTGCACGTTCTCCACCGTTGTATGCACATATGTGCCCAAAATGTTGGTTGTGTTCCCCGGAATTCATTCAATAGTAGGTGTTTTTTAGTAAAATTTTAACTATAAAACTTTTCTAGCTAGGTCTATAAATAATCCTACCAATTTAACCATTAAATAGCTTTTACTTTAGGTGCCTTACTCATAAAAAGCTTAAGCTATACACCGTTTAATTTAACAGAAACTCTATATATTATACTGTCAAAAGTCATGTATAAATTTATTAATAGTAGTTCTATTCTCAAATTTATCAATAGAACAGCTGCGAATAAAGGAACTTTATTGTATATTAGTAGCATAATTATATATCAGAGCTTTAAATTTATAAACATAATAAACAGAAACTTTCCAAAGCAGATATAGGTGCATGTTTCTAATACATATATTGTTGTTACCCATTTTATGCAAACAAATAATCTGATATTGTACCTCGTTATACACGTATTTGCATCAAGCTACTCGTATTTAGGCAGATTAGAAAAGGCCAGATTTCTAAAATACTACTTAATCCATAACATAAATCAAAATTAATAATTTAATCATAAAACTAGTTTAAATTAATTACTTTCATTAACTTTGTCAACCTAATGTCGTCTTTCTTGTATAGCTCCCACATTTCATAAATAAAAAACATATTAAAATTAATAACAAATATCCTTCATGGGTGGCCATTAGCCATCTTTGAATGGAAAATACACTATATTATTATAACGAGAGCAGCATTTACATGAGATTATGCAAATTTTTACACTTAACACTAAAGAGCGCATCATATTATTCAATGTGAAACTACAACTGCTTGTTTTTTAGCTCATTTACTTATGTATATGATTCATGATAAATAAGCCGAATTGGTGACAAAAAGCTTATTATTATGAAAACATGATATGACACGCAATGAAAATGTCGGTTTGGCGTCTTATTCCGGTCAATCACAAAACAACCGACTTTCTTAGTACCGTGCATCCACACCGCAGTTACCTTTTGTCGATCAACGTTTCCAAATGTTACTCAGCAACATCAGATAACAAAAAGTTATTTATTTTCAACAAATGTTTCTGTGTTATGCTAAGTGTCTTTATGGGCGCGATGAACAACAATCAACAAACATTAACAAGTAGCTACATAAGTTACAGTATGTTACCGTTTTGTAGAGTTGCTAAACAAAAAGTAACTGCAGTGTGGATGCACCGGTAGGTAACGCTAGCTCATCTCCTAAAAGAATGCCCGAGTTCGTAGAATAGATAACTTGTGAATATACATCCCAACTCCATAAAATATATAAGGTCTATCCAAAATTAGTGATTATCTTTTGACACTAAACTAGGTAGGTAAAAAGAAACAACTTTTACTATGGGACCAACACCGAAATATTGAAAAAAAAATCAGCTGTTCCATACAATCTCGAATAATTACTGAACTGAAATGTATAGAACGGTTGGTTTTTTTTTAATATTTCGGAGTTGGTCCCATAGTGAAAGTTGTTTCTTTTTACCTACTTAGTTTCGTGTCAAAAGATAATCATTAATTTTGGATAGACCTTATATACTTACCGAGCTTACTATGTATTCGTCAATCTTGTAATTCTGGGTACCCCTCTTCGGGAGCATGTATTTATTCTTACTGTCGTCCGTAGATACCTAGGCAGATTTTAAAAGTACTAAACCTGTAAGCATTAGATAAGTAAGTAGGTAAGTATATTTTTTGAGACGTCATTCATAATCCAACAAAAATGAAAATAAATATGAAAAATGACACAATAATAGATACTTAATAACTGTAGCTACTATTAACCCGTCACATTTTATGCCCATTTTTGTAAAGACCTACGACTTACATGGTTAATGTGAAACATTAGTGCTCATTAGATCAGGACCTAGATAGACAGGCAATTGTAACCGTCCCATCTAGAGAAGCTAATTGCAGCATTTCTATACAATTAGTTTGCATTCTGTAGAGTTATTACTGATCGTGCATCCTAGCCAGTGTCTATTGTATAATTAATTTCTAACTAACTTTTGTTATTTATCTTCTGAGTTAAGTGTAGTATGACTGTGGCAAAAGTTTAAAGATCAAAGTAGATGATTTATATATGTACTTTGCATAGTTAATATTAAATGGTGATAGCCCAGTGGTTAAGACGTGCACCTTCCAAGCGGGAGGCGTAAGTTCGATCCCAGTCACGGGCCTGTACCAATGAATTTATTTTATGTACAGATTTTAATGTTACAAAATTGTGACTTAGCTCGTGCCTCGGAAAGCACGTAAAACCGTTGGTTCTGCGCCTGATCTCTCTCCGGTCGTGTCGGCTTTCCGTCCCATCGGATTATGAGAGTGAGGGAATAGAGAGTGCATCTGTGTTTGCGCACACACTTGTGCACTATAATATCTCCTGCGTACCTGGCCAATCTCCGTAGAGATTGGTCGCCTTGGCCGAAATACGGCCGGAGATCATCATCATCATCATTATTAAATGTTCACAACCGCACCTCTGCCCACTGTAGGTAGAATAGAATAGAGTGTACAGTGTACATAGAATACCTACGTCATGTTTCTTAATTTATAAGACACTAATCTGCATGAAAACTTGTTAAAACTGTCAGCCAAAAATTGCGAAATTCCCACTATAAGAAACCAATCCACAAAATTTCAGACTCGATATCATATGGCCAATTCAGAGTTCTGTGATTCCGATCGCATAAAGGTTTTAATTTAATTTGAGCATTAAAAACGAACATCGATAAATTTTATTTTATTATTTTAAGAAATAAAACTATAATCCTTTGACAACGGCCTTAAAATACCAACGCGTTTTATTCACCTTTGCTATTTAATAAGCTGGATTGTTCTAAAAGAAATCCCATCAAAATAATAGTAATACATTATATTAATGTATGAATAGCAATAAACGTTGATTTCGTACATGTCCCTACTTCATTCTTTAATAGTTTCCTTAATTTGTGGTCGAATTAGTGGACAAGGGTATTTTTTCTGCTATATTGTATTTTTATAGCTCCGTAACCATAGAGATCTTAAAGAGATTGTTATTATTAAGATTATCAATGTTTTGACTTGCCTTAATCAAAGAAGAGGGTTGAGCTCTCGTGTGGGTTTAAGCTTGAGGGTTCAAGGGAAAGCTTAATCTCTGTTTATCTAAGTACACTTCTGGAAAATCTATCACCAAACCAATCAACCCAACAACTTTCTGTAGCTAAACATAATTTATTACTCACGAAATTGGTATTGGGTAATTGCGTAATAAATACATACATACATACATATGATCACGCCTTTATCCCTTACGGGGTAGGCAGAGCACCAAGGGCCGATAGAACCACATGGTGCCACTTCTGACCAGTTTTGAGGGTATAGTTGAGATGTACAAGTTCGGTTGTTAGTAGTGACAGGTGGTCAGCCCATCGCCTACAAATCACCAAGGCCCTCTTGTCCCTCTACTGACGTAATAAATGCACTATTATTATAATATTGGTAGAGACAGATGATTATTATTATTTATTGTACACAGAAAACACATTTCGAACAAATATTTTCAAAAATATTATAAAAGGTGAGCTTATTTATCTCTAACAGAGATTTCTTCCAGCCAACCAATCAATACTGTTGTTTCAAATCCATTTGAATGAAATTACAAAACTGTGAAAACTAAAAAAGCAAATACTTATATGTATTAAATTGTAAATAACCGTCGGTTTATCCAAGGCATATCAAAGAGCCTGTCAGCTCTAATTCAAGATAACAATGTGTCAAATGCATAACAAAATGACAGTTTAATCGACGGTCGACAGGCGGTTTGCGTTCGGGAAACCGGCCGTAAATTTTTACAGTGAGATTAATTTTAACTAATAAAGTATTTTTAAAAAGGGATATAGAGTAGACCTAATTCCATACATTACACACGCTGTGTTTTAAATGGGTTCCCGATTGCAGGACCATAAAGCATAGCGTACGAGTATATAATAACGTGACTCTAATAAGCATTTTTTATTAAACGACAGTTAACTAAAATACCTCCTAAGTTTATAGCGCTAAATTGTAATGAAGTGTGTATGAAAAAAAAATGCATCTATCTATGGGAAAGTATTAAAAAAATGCTAACTTGTTTACAAATTATGTTCGATATGTTACAGCAAAAAACTAATAAAGTACCTACAATAATAAGTCAAAAGTACTTAAAATCGACAATGATTATAGTGTGAAGTGCGATATCTTACATAATAATATAAGCATATTAACGTAATGGACTAACTAGCACTTACTAAAAGCTGTGGGCGTAAGCTATATCATACACTTTTTGTTAGATTCAGATTAAGTATATGATTCAGTTAATTTATTGTTGACAGTAATTCTTTGCTTACACACAGTCTAATTTAAGACAGTTACAGTTTACAGTACTACAACTTTATACTTGCTAACGACGTATTCTAAATAACAATTTGTTAACTAGTAAGAAAGGTCTAATCTAAGTCAGAGCCATAACTTTATAATTTCTGACACCCTATACTTATACTAATTTCGTTAATAACCTCTAAAAGGTAATTATCACGTTATAGGACAAGTAGACATTCTACTTATTATTTAGTACTAGCTATAACTCGTACTGAGTAGGTACTGATCTCTCTATAGACTATGTAACACATAAGTTTCCCTCTGTAAGTAAATCCAACTTATTATCCAACCATTACCTAAGAACAAGTTAATTCGGTTGTAAAGTTAGCTCACTGTTAATATTGTACTATGTTCTAACAGCCAATAATCCAAGTCAATGATCTCGATTAGAATAACAATCGATACCTATATGGACAAGTGGATTAGTTATTAGTTAATTTGATCGCTAATTGTATGTTGACAGTATTCTAATAAGTTGCAAAAAGATGTTTAGAATAGGTCTATCGATCAGTGTCTGTATTAAGATTGGTATAAACTATTTTGCTGGTATCTAAATTGGCTATGACTAATGTTATTGTTGCGTTTAATGCTTGTAGGCGTTTGCTGTTTGGAGTCTTATTTACCAACTTCCATAAAAGTGGAGGTTCTTAATAACTATAGTACACTTAGTAGATTTTGTGCTATTTATAGGTACGAGTATTTCTACTAACATCCGATGCGATTGATATTAAAGACTGTGCAAACTACCTACTATAAAGACAATTTTCTTTTTGAAGTAATAGTACCTACTTAGAACCTTTTTCTAAGATTGCTCATTACTTATTCTTTATTGTATACCATACACCACAGTTAATATAAAGGAGTATATAAAAATGCATATAAAAGCGTAAAAGGTTCATTAAAATAGTAGGAAAGTTATTTTTCTTGAAAGCTGATACGGAAGCTTGTGAAGAATTTCCGCAAATTTTTTGCGCGTGTATTTCTAAACATTAGGTACTTGTTAAACAGGATTTTTGCCCCAAAGCAAAAATAAAGTACTATAGTAATTATAACGAAGTGTCAACCCTAGATAACTTCACACCTTTTCCATGTCGGACTGTCGACTTTGATTGAACCTTTTCACACCTTCATTTGAAATAAGTATTTTATTCATGTTATTCAGTATGTAGAATAACAATAACATTATTAACTTACCTATATTGCATATGAAAAATTCTAATATAATTTTAGTATGTAACTTCATCATATATCGCGATCAAGTTCGATCCCAGTCACGCACGGGCATGTACCAATGAATTTATTTCATGTACGGATTGTTATAAAATCGTCACTTAGCTCGTGCCTCGGATAGCAAGTAAAATCGTTGGTCCTACGCCTGATCTCTCTCTGATCGTGTGTCGGCTTTCCGCCCCATCGAACTAAGAGTGATTGAATAGAGGTGCACCTGTGCTTGCGCACACACTTGTGCACAACAATATTTCTTGCGCACCTGCTTAATATCCGTAGAAATTGGCCGCCTTGGCCGAAATATGGTCGGCGACATTACTATCGCCAATTTATCAATATCTTTTCGATTTAACTTGTCTGATTAAAACAAATGTTAGGTAAATCTAAGAAGTGTTATGAATCCTAGATCCCTAAGGACATGGTTATTCACCTCTGCATCTGTCCACTTAACTCCAACCCGGATATTTGAAGTTTCCACGGTGACAACGCAGCCATGCATAAGTAGGGGCAATTTATGTCACCTACGAGACAGGGAAAGTCGAATGATCATTGCTAATGTGTGTTAAATTATAACTTACACTTGGTCCGGGAAACATCCTAAACGTCCGTTTTTTTTTTATTAAATACACCTTTGATGATTAAATGCCGATTATTCCAACGGTCAGGTAGTCTACTGAAGGATAAAGTTGATGCTGTCTCTACCTTGATCAAGTTTTAAAGAAAGACAACATCACATTTTTATTAGATAGGCTATCTGACCGAAGGAAAAATTGGCCCTAAGTCAAACTGTAACTTCTGCCTATAATTGCGCCTCGAAACTGAATATGAATCTTATTTTTATTGAACCTCATATTTACCAACTAGTGGACGCCCGCGACTTCGTTCGCGTGGACTGCAGAAAAAACAAAATGTTGAAATTATCCGGGATAAAAATATTTTCCAGAGATAAAAAAGTAGCCTATTATGTTATCCAGGGTGTCAGCTAACTCCATACCAAATTTTATTAAAACCGCTCCAGCCGTTTTTACGTGAAAGAGTAACAAACATTCATCCATCCATCCATACTCACAAACTTTCGCATTTATAATATCAGTAAGATAAAAATTATCCATTGAAACCCTGTCTTCACTCTGATTATAAATTTATCTTTCTGGGGTTTTAAAATTTACATAATAAATTGATTTTGCAAATTCATATATTTACTTGATATGAATTTGCAACTCGTAAAAACCTGCTTAAGTAAATGTTCTGTACTTACCTACATAGATAATAACCCCGGGATGCGAGGTAAGGGACCGACCTTGTGTGTTTAATAATGCTATTAATAACCCTCAAGCATGAATCAGACTTGCATGCTCTTGATATTTAGGTATGTGTTACTAGTATATGTAGTATTTTATTGATTAGGTACGTTTGAAGAATTTAAAGGTTTCGCTTTCTCTATAATATGTCTACTATTATAGACATACGTCATACTAATACACCATATTTTTATATTTTTGTCTCTTCATCAATTTTCATAATTTGCCTTCACATTTGTTCACCACAATTTTTTTTTCACTTTTAATGGTTTATAGGCTGTGACAGAATTTATTTCGCAACATGCGCTAGGAATTTGAGCAGAAATTTGTTTTACTCTAAAATATTATCAAGACAGAGACATCATCAGATTCAATATTCAGATAGGCTGAGGATTAAAGTGGCCCTTAAAAGTATTGTTAGGTATACCTATATGTGCTACAAGTCAAGTTTAATATAATTGATCATTATTATTAATTTAACGTTAAAACAGATGTAGCAAGTTCTTATTCTTTACTGTACACAAAACATAACAATAAATACAAAGAAATTTACAAAAAGGAATGCATACAAAGGCGTGCTTATCTCTGCAAGAGATTTCTTCCAGCATACCAGAAAGCAATAGTCAAGTTGATAAATTAATTGCATCAGTCTTGTCAACAGATAGGTAAAGATAGCGTTCGTTAATTTTTATTGACATTCCTGATGATCTTGGAAATGAAACGACCAAGAGCCATGATTACGTCCAAGTCTAGTTATTACGTACTACTCAGTTATAATTGCCGACTTCAGTAAAGTTTAAATTTAATTTTGACACTGTTTGCTTGATACATAAAAGTTTTATCTGTAGGTATATACTCGGAATATTATTAATTATTTTAACTATGGTTGACTACATTTTCTTGTCTGAATTTTTAAAAGTAGATTTGACGGTTTCACCCCCTCATGGGCCAAAGATCAGGATAGGTACGTTTTATGTTATAAAATAATATGGTAACTAAAGCTGAATTTTGGAGAAATGATACTAAAAATTAACTCCTCCGGGAGCAGACAGTTTCATTCCCAAATAATTAGGTATATATCTATCAAGATTTGTTAAGCTTAAGCTGTTATAACTTGAAAAAGCAGCAGACAGGCAGATAGACCCATGGAGACTTTATGGATAGACCACTCCTAACATATGCATAGGTATTTGAGCTCATCAACCTTTCATACTTTTTTTGTTGAGAGTAAGTGTTTTTTATAATGTTTTTATTTTGTTATTGACATTTGCGATAAAGCAATTATTGGTGCGTGTCACGTAAAGCGGTGGTCAGTGGTCGCGGGCTGAATATACGAGTAACTAAGGTTTAGTTGTCAATTAGAGCAATTCGACCTAATACGTTAATACAGCCAATAAACGTCCTCGGCCACCATGAATGTAATGCCGCATTTAGGTGTTCTATTTATACCTTTAGTGTCTTGATTTCAAAAATATCGTTTTTATAGAGAGCAACGTTAAGGTCTGAAAATTTATCATAATGCTATGTGGGGTGGGGAGAAACATATTATTTTTCTAGTGGACGCCCGCGACTCCGTCCGCGTGGACTACAGAAAAAACAAAATGTCGAAATTATCCGGGATTAAAACATTTTCCCGCGATAAAAAGTAGCCTATATGTTAAGTGGGACCTGTCACAATATATTACTGAAAACTGCATCGAAATCGGTTCAGCCGTTTCTGAGATTAGCGTGCGCAAACGCACAGACAAACCGACAAACAGACAAAAATTCCAAAAATCATCGTTTTGTGTTTTATTGCGTTAATAAAGGTCTTCTATAATATTTTTTGTCATATATCTTCTATGTACAGATAGCGATTCGTTACATTTTTATTACATGTATAGATAACATTTCAATATTTCCAAATGACGCCGTGTCGTTGTAGCTTACTTACATGCAGTAGCGAATTTAGCCTTAAATTTATATGTGGGCTTTAGCAAGTACCAAGTTCTGGTGACTCGCCTTCATCATCTTCCTGCCCTCATCCCATTATTTACAAGGTCTACGCAATACAGTTTCTTTCGAAACTCATATTGCCAAAGATTTGGCGTTTGTTTTACAGCCGGTTGCCTGACTGACGCCAACCTCGGATGTAGCTAAGCTTTACGAGCTACTCATCTCAACAGAGAATAAAATATTCAGAGCCATGCCATGCGCCGCCTGTCAGTCGCCACCTTTATTAGGCTCCGAGATAAAAACAGTTTATTATCGTGTAGGCATATAAAGTGCTCGAATTAAATGTCACTTCAATTAGCACTATACTCTAGAAGATAATGCTGCTACCAGAATTGGCAGTTATCTCTCAATTGCAAGGATTAAAAACGTTCGTAGAATGTTTACATTTTTGTATACTGTATCAACCTTTATTAGATCTCTTTTTTTCTGTTGGTTTTATTAAGTCTGTTCTTACTCGTAGATCTTCTATCACATATTCATATTAGAGGTTTACATTTTTATAGTACCTACCTATTAACCGTAACAAAACCCTAAACTTTTACGTACTGACTATTCTACTACTTGCCTATGGAATAAAAGTTTTGGGTCTTAGATTAATGATTGGGGAGCGAAATCATTATTCTAAGTTTTGGGTGTTTGGGCAATGTAACATTGTTAGGCATCAACGTTCGTTGTCGCAATACTCCCACCATTACCTGTTAGACTTCGTCACGTAATATATATTAATGAAGGTTTCCTATTGGAGTAAACGTCGATGATAAATTCCTATCGATTCGATCGAGAGATAAAGTTACTTTCAAATTTAGTGCTACGGTACAATCCTTTTGGAGCTTAATAAAAAAAATCTTTACGTCTGCTTATTTAATGTTTTTATTTTCTTCTTTTCAGATACACCAACAATGGAGTTCTCCACTTCAATTGTCGCCCTCATCCTCCTATGCTTCGTGCTGCAAGGACAGAGCGCACCCAGTGCCAGAAGGTCCCGAGCGGCCAGGACTGCAGACGGCCCTACTACAGCTAGACAGAACAAACTGCAAGAAGAGTTCAAAGAAGAAACCACTACTACGCCAGCGACCCCAACTAATAGGAAAAACAAAGCTCTCAACCTCTTTGGCTATTACCCTTCCTTCCTAACTTCAAGCTTAGACTACAACGAAGATGATGACGATGACGTCACTTTCGCAGTCAACGACGACAGCTTTGACGACGAAGATCTCTCTCGAACCATCCCCTCAAGACGGCGTCAGCAGAATAAGAAGAAGAATGGCAATGGAAATAATGGAGAGGGATACCAGAATGATAACATAAACTCTCTGCAATATGACAATTCTCCAATTTTCTACATCAGACTTCCCCCAACTCCTTATATTTTCGTGCCTGGTCTAGGTTACGTGTCCCAACCCCCCAGTCTCGGCCCTCCCATGTCTCCTTTAATGCCTCCAAACGTTCCCCAACAAGTCGCCGACCCCTTCATCAACTTGCCTCTAGACTTTGTCTCCAATGGAAAACCAACGGGAGTCTACCAGTGGAGTGGAGCCAACGGTTATCCCCAAGTGCCCCAAATGCAGCAAGTGCCTCAAATGGATCCCTTCGGTTATGGAGGCCCTCAACCAATGATGCCGTCAGCGCCTAGGCCGATATACAACGCTCCTTCATACAAACCAAAACCGAAACCGGTGCCGACGAACTCGAAGGTGACCAATTTGAAAGGCCCTTACGTTTTCAATGGCAAACCGAACGATAACGTGTATGTTTTGAGGGACACCTACAACTCTATATATTCGGATGCTCTTCAAAACTTCTACCCTTAAGTGATAACGCGTTTAGGTATAGGTAACGAATTTATGGCTCGTATCGAGCTGATAATGTAAGATTGACGAACGAATAAAAAATAGCGTCCAATTCTTTTGATTGTGATGTAAAAGTAAATATATGACTATGTATAAATATAACATTAAAAAGGTAAGTATTACTTACTTTAAATGAAGACGAGGTTAATACTCAATTTGAAAATGTGGAAGCTAACAGACTTTAGATGGAATCTGGTACTTATATTTATATTTTTTACAATGTAACTTTGTAGGTACTAAGATCTATTATGAAGTAATCTAAGCTAATTTTGTGATTTAGCGATATAACGTTTTTAATATCGGGTTTACATTATAAACTATTTTATTCTCCGACAAAATTTGTACTTATTCATAATAATTATCATTATAAATTAATTGCATTCTAGTGATATTAGGGTCGATTCTGACCGTCACACTTAAACGTAACCTAATTTTAGTCAGGTCTATCTCTTTCTGTTCTTAACATAAATGGCTGAGAAAGAAAGGACAGGAAGGACTAATTTTACGTTTAGTTTGAGTGTGACTGCCGGAATCGACCATATTATTTACCTACGTAGGCAGGTAGATAGCTAAAATTTACCTTAAAATAATAGATAAAAGTAGGTATCTGATAAATGTCTAATACTTACCTAAGTACTCGTTCTTAGTTAGTTCCTACGTAGTAGATACCTACTAACTATACGAGAGCATTTAAAAAATATAACTACATAGCTCGAGGTAGATTATAATGTAAACTCGATCCTATAATAAACCTTTAAGCATTTGCCTTTATAACAGGGATTAATTATCCGTCCTTTGTAGTTATGGTTTAAAAAACGTTATCTCTATAAAAAAGGACAATATCTTAATAACATAGATACTTACTTGCCTTAAAATTGTAAAAAAAATAGGTAGGTAATATTACTTATTAAAATTAGTTTTTTATATATAAAATCTTGCAATTTGAAACAGGCCAAGAAAAGCAATAATTTTTACTTACTATTTATTTCTTAAGGGTTATTCTACTAATTTTTTATCCTCATCAAGTACATTCAGGCGTATTTTTATTCTATACTACTTTAGCTATGTTTTAATGCTGCTTATCAATCTAGGCAGATCCAGGGTCAGCATAGGGCCCGGTGGCGGGCGACAATAGTTATTATTATTACTTATTTATTTTGTGGTGAGCGACATCTTGACTTACCTACTTGATCCACAAGTCAAATAATTTTATGTTTTTTGGAAACTTAATTTTTCTGGCTAGTGCCTGATATATCGTTTAGTAACGATATATTTTGTCGCTAGAGATTAACCAAGCCTGATAGTTAGGTCAACTGTTTACTCATAAGTAAAAGTTTCGGTACACATACCTAAGTGTGTTTTGCCTTATTTACGAATTCTCCATTCTTCTTCTTCAGCCTGTTATAGTCCACTGCTGGACGTAGGCCTCCCCCAGGGCACGCCATAAGGCTACTGCCACAGGGGGGTTTTGCCCATAGTCACCACGCTGGGCAGGCGGGTTGGTGACCGCAGTGTGATTTTCGGACTATGTTGTCAATACGGGAGGCGCTGCTGCCCACCTCCAGGAAACCCTTAACCGCCTCGTACGATACCCACGGGCAGGCAGGGGTGGTACAAACTCTACTCTGCCGGCACCACGCGGCTAGATACACCTTATAATTATTCTATGCATATTTTGTAACAGAAGGGGTATGTTAAGCCAATTTCTGTGAAAATAGCCCTCTATTAGAAAATCTGTAGCTGCCTACACGAAATTTGAGATTTTAGCTATCGTGGTCTCGAAATGTAGCAGACTGAAGTGGCAATGGGCTGGTCACATCTGTCGTAGAACCGATGGACGGTGGAGCAAGCGGGTTCTCCAATGGAGACCGCGCCTCGGCAAACGTAGGGCTGGACGCCCTCCGAACAGATGGACCGATGACTTAAAGAGGGCGCTAGTAATGACTGGATGGCAAAACCGGAAGATCGAGCCTTGTGGCGTGCTCTGTGGAGACCTACGTCAATTCAATTCTTGTAGTTATGGGTTTAGTTACATGTTATAATTTACAGATATTGTTTCTCCACAATTGCATGTATGCTGCGGCGTACAAATTAAAAAGTCCAGCAGTGGACTGCAATAGGTTGACGACGAATGTTCTCATGGCAAAAGAAAAACCTTCTGTTGCATCCTGTACTTACCTATACTATCTGGTAATTAAATCTGGTCATTAAAATCTGTCATACTTAGTTTGTTGCAGCATTTCACAAGTTATTAAATAAGTAACGTTAACTACTTATAGCCAATTTCAATAAACGATCTTGATAGATTTTTTATTTCAGATTAAACCTTTAATATATCTAATCGATTTCAATCATTATAAAATCTTAGATATAATCTGAGATTATTTTTGATCTGTAATATTGAAATTGGCCATTAGTATTTCTAGCTTACAGTACGCGTAATTTAAGAATAACGCTGTCATTACAATGGCATCTTGCTCGCAAACACCTTAGGTAGTGCCTATGTAGAGACAGAGTGAGAACAGATTTTCAGCGCTCTCCTTTTATGAGGCAAGCTGTACCTTTATGCTATCACCAGTCAATAATTAGCTAAAAAATGATTTGTAGATAGGTTTTTTATAATTCTAGGTACTTACAATAATTTATTTTTAATTTAACTTATTTAAATTAGGTAGATACGTTCTTATTCTACAACGTACAAAATGCTTCATCCGTCCTTAGAAAAACAATAACGTGAAATCGTTAAGTATTGTGTAATATTTTTATGTACAACTTTAGGTTTCGAATTCAGAGGAAATTCCTCACTCAAAGCGAAATAAATTAATTTACACGGTGTTATTGTTTCATTTACCTACTTACCTACCTATAATATGATATCAAAAGCTGACTGAATACCCCAAATAACTGACTGCACACACAGTAGGTACACATCGAGCTTTCCTTCAAACACTGACTGCACACAGTAGGTATACATCGAGCTTTACCTACTCTAAACAACCGACTGTAGGTACACGTAATACATACACACAGTAGGATCGAGCTTTCCTCCAAATAACTGACTTGCACACACAGTAGGTACACATCGAATTTGCCTCCAAACAACCGACTGCTACTCAGTACATTTGAACTTTACTCTAAACAACCGACTGCACACACAGTAGGTACACATTGAACTTTACCTACCTACTCTAAACAACTCACTGCACACACATGACAGTACACACAGAGCTTTACTCTAAACAACCGACCGCACACACAGTACCTATAGGTACAGTTCGAGCTTTCCTCCAAACAACTGACTGTACCAGTGCACAAACAGTATGTAGGTAAACATCGTGCTATAAACAACCGACTGCACCAGTGCATACGTGGAGTACAGTACCTACATACCGACACATCAAACAGTAGGTAATATACTAGGCGGTAGGTAGGTACCTGTTAAATGTGTACAAAGCAGTCATTCTTATTCTGTAGGGTAAGCATGAACCTTTTTACGAGACACGCATATTATCATAATTATAACAGTGTGACGATAGCGTTACGGACTATCGAGAGGATCATGCTTGCCCCACTTGAATCTACAAAATAAGCGTCATGTCTAATGTTGGTATGCGGTACGCTACAAACTTTGACAAGTGATACACTCCGCGCTTGGCATTCTTCTCCTAGAGAGAAGAATGCCAAGTCCAGTGTGTGAGCACTGTGTTTTGTGCATGACACGTTGCCTAGATCATGCGATGGTACGATGGACAGACTCCTATACTTAACTACCTATAATTTTTTTTTAGTTTATCCCGAAGGAAAGGCAAAGGCAACTAAGCCCATACAGCCTAATCATTGTTTAGTAAAATGTATTCTGAATTTATAATGGATGACAATGATGATGAGTGGAAACGTCGGAAAAATCCTCAAGAACGAGTTTAAAATTAGTAAAAATCTAAAATAATTGCAGAAACAACTTACATGAGCCCATGAAGAGATAGTATTCCGACTAAAGTTTTATCACCTACCTATAAAAATAATGTAATAATCTCTAATTTTGTTACAACACAGTCCGCTAGGAAACAATCACAAGCATGTGAGTGGAAAACTGTCATTCCGGCTGAATACGTATAAAAAATAATTATACTCATAACTATAATAAATAAATAAATGAATAAATATAATGAACTATAATAAAATTTATACACAGGCAACAACTGAACCAACTGTATAATTTTAAAGTTAATAAATAAATAAATAAAAAAGAACAAAATTATACAGGGGCAACATTTACGTCTGTTTGATTACTTTAGCTTGTGCCAATTATCAATTTAAAAAGTTAAACGTTAGTCGATCGTTTGACATTGACAGTTTGTTGACAATGACAAGTTGTCCCATATTTTCGTAAAATCGTGTGTACAAAAAATGCAAAAATAAAGCAAAATTTAGCTGCGAACAGACAACTTCGTGTTATGTTTTGGCTTAAGACGGTCGTGCGCTACTAAAACAAAAAGAAAACAACCTAAACTATTTTGAGAATTCGTGGCGGAAACAGTTTTAGTGTGGCGTAAATGATGTCCGTGTTGTGAAACTCATCAGTTATTTCCCGATTTCCTCAGTATGTTTCGGAGCAGAAGTTGGTTTGGAGGTCCTTGGGGTCGTCCCAAGAACCCTCATTCATTGGAACGCTTAAAATATTTACATAACATCTTGTGTAAAAACACGACTGTATCGGAGAGCAACCGTGGAACTTTAGTTGAGTCACTGAGGTGTATCGCCGAAATATTAATTTGGGGAGACCAAAATGATAGCTCAGTGTTCGAGTAAGTATCTATACTTATTATTTAGTATTAACTCTTGTAAAGTATTTACCCAATCTGTAGAATAGAGAACTATAGTATAGGTATCTTCAAGGCTATTTTGTGCATGACATAGTTAATACCCACCTGCCCTATTAAACCATAATTAATAAATACGATTAGACAAAGAAAATAATATGTTTATCAATATATAAATTAAATGTAACTATAATTTAGAAATTAAATACCTATTTTAAAATTATTTTATTTTCCTCGCAAAATATCCATTCTTTATCACAATATTAATACCTATAAATATTTCCCAGCTTCTTTCTCGAGAAGAATATGTTATCATATTTCCTAAAAATAATGAGACAAAAATGTGGAGGATCATCATTTGTTTGTGTGCAACTGCTGCAGACACTAAACATACTGTTTGAGAACATTAGGAATGAAACATCTTTGTGTGAGTATCATTTTTTTAAATTATCTTTGGCCAAAGTTAATAGGTAATCAGTATATATCTGTTTTATTTTTTACAAGACAGTTATACCTATTGGTTTTTCTTAGGTTAAACTTTAAACAAAAGGTGATTCCAATGAATGAAGTAAGATTTATTCTTGTACCTACAACAGGTCAATACCTCAGTGATAGGTAACCTGTTCCCTTCTTTTTAATCACCTGCCTACTTGAAATAATTAATGTCTGCTAAAATGAAAAATGTATTTTGGTTTTTTTAGGGTTTCATAAAAAAAATTGTTTCAAAATCTGAATGAAATTGATGAAATTTTATAAATTGTTGTAATTCCTAAGAAAATTTATATCAAGTTTTGTTAAAAATGTTTGTAATTTTCTAGATTATCTACTGAGCAACAACCATGTGAACTCAATCATTGTTCACAAATTTGACATTTCTGACGAAGAAGTGATGGCATATTATATTTCATTCCTGAAAACACTCTCTCTGAAGTTAAACAATCACACTATTCACTTTTTCTATAATGAGGTGAGATTTAAAGTTATTTGCCCTGTTACAGACTTATGACTGTGTATTTTCAGATTCTAGATATTTCTCTGATCTATCACCAAATGCACCTCTCATCAATTTCCACGGGAGCTGGTTTCTTGCGCATATATCCGGCTCGAAGGACCATATGTTAGGCGATTAAACAAAACGCAGATCGAAAAACTCTTCAAACTAAACACATCGGAATCATCCAATGAATAACCGAAAATACTATCCTCCGCAGATTTTTAAGATAAACCCAGTGGTTTTAGCAAATAGTTGTTTCAGCACACAAAAGACTTCCCACTATACACTGAGGCCATCAAATTCTTCAACCACCCAGAGTCAATGGTTCGGATTGCAGTCAGGACTCTCACTCTAAACGTTTACAGAGTGCAGGATGCTAGCATGTTACGATTTATTAGGGATAGGTAAGACCTATAATATTACTTTTCTAGGATAATCTAATCCCTTAAGTGTACCTCATAAGTAGGTTTTAAAATAAAGCATTATGTGAACCTCTGGGGGCCTATGTTTAGCAGTGGACTCTTTATAACTTAAATGATTGTAACCCCTGCTCTAGGTACATTGCTAACTGACACTTTACTAAGACTGATTTAAATAAATAAAATCAGTCTTAACTTTATCAATATGGAGTAATTATGTAACTTTCTAATGTAAAAATGTGTAACATTATAACCTATATTTAGACCTATCTGTTTTTTACAGAACTGCAGCGCCATATTTTAGCAATCTGGTGTGGTTTATTGGAAAGCACATATTGGAGTTAGATGCTTGTGTCAGGAAAGATGCTGAGTAAGTATTTAGTTCCTACCCACCATTTTAATGCTGTAAATTGATTACTCATGCCTCGGAAAGCACGTAAAGCGTTGGTCCGGCGCCTGATCTCTCTCCGATCGTGTCTGCTTTCCGTCCCATCGGATTATGAGAGTGAGAGAATAGAGAGTGCAGTTTGCGCATACACTTGTGCACTATGATAATATCTCCATTATTCTCCATCTATGTATATCATTTGGTTTTCTGCTATAGCAGTTTTTTTACAATGGAGATAATCCTGCTTTAATGGTTCTTAGTTCATCACCAGCGACACTAGACCAGTGTCTTAGACAATGTGAGACAACAGTATGAGAGCGACAGCGAAGCTATCGAAACATTCCCTCTAATGGCGTTTGACTTCATCACGTCATCTATGAAACGTGCTTAGTAAGGGACCCCCACACTAGCGTCTTTTGAGCGTCTTTTGATCGTCGGCATCGGGCGGCACCTACGCGGCATTGACGCAGCGTTGACGCGACGCTGACGCTGAGTGGCTGCCGAACGCTGTAATTTTTGCTGTCGCGTAATTTCAACGTTCGGCAGCCAGTTAAAGCCAGTTTCTAAAGGCATCATAATAGAGGAAGGTTTGATAGCTTTGCGAACTTGGCTGTCGCCCGTGAATTGTTATATCTTCTAAGCCCTCTGACCTACAATTATGTGTAAATGCCTTATATTAGTGTAGTAATTAGGCCAATACAAGTAATGTATCACTAAAGGTAGGTTATCAAATAAGATACTTAATAAATATTTACTACACAATTTCATTAAAAGGTCTGGTAATAAGTAATCGTGGTCTTGTGCCATTAAGTGATTTGTTCTAGCATTTGTATGTGTTTTGTTATTAAATAATAATGTATCCTTATAATTAAGCATTAAAATGGCAATTACTTGATGGATTTGAATTATTATCATATAATAATTACAAATAAGGTAGTAGGTATACCAGGGGTTAATAATAGCATTGTATCTAAAAAAATCATTTTTGGAATTAAAATAATAATTTACATCTTCCGTGGTACACGCGACCAGAGTCGAGGGGAATAACTAGTCCATTTATATATTAAACTGCATTATATTATCTTTCAGTCACAATTCCCAGCAAAAGCTAGATGACTTAGTAGCAGAACACCTTGATCATCTGCACTATATCAATGACATTCTCTGCCTCAACATTCCCGATCTCAATGACGTACTAACCGAGCATCTATTACACAAGCTACTTATACCTCTATACATATACTCTCTCACCTCAAATAGCAGCTCAAAAAGAAGCCTACCCTCCTATAATAGAGATCAAATCCAAAGCATAGAGGTTATAACTAAGAATCTAGAAGCTATATTAAAAGAAAAGAACGCGGAAGTATCGTCACCTAGATTTACGTTTCCTCGTCAGTCGTCAAGAATGGACGCCGACGACGATTCTAAGCCATCGGTGTCTTGTGTAGTCGCCCTATTTTTGTTATCGCAGTGTTTTTAATAATAACGCACGGCCCAATTGTGCACGCCTTGGCCTGGATTATACTGCAATCGGATTTGTCCGTGTTCGAGGACGGTGCAACGAAAATTCTAGAAATGTACATTAGCAACTCGAAGTCGAATGTAAAACTGGAGTTTTCAAAACCCCAGCTCAGTTTGGAGAAAGCTTTGGAAAGCTCATCTCAAGATAGGGACTATACCACGCCAGAGTTTAGTGGCTCCAAGGGTTTTGGCAGCGATTTAGATAATACTGACCAGTCCAGCTGTGATATGGATCCAGAGCTTGTTTCGACATCTTTGCCGTCCACGACGCATATAAGCGAAACTTCGAGTATTGCTCATGATTCCACCGAGGATTTGGTGACGCAGATACACACGGTTATGAAGGAGAATATGCCTGATTCTCCTCTACCCGATTCCGGTATTGGGTCTTCGAAATCGGGTGCGGAAATGAGTAATATTACCGATGAGGAGAAACAAAAGCTATTGGTAGCTGCATCGGCGTCTGTCGATAAAACAGTATCGTTAGAGGTGATAATAGAGAAAGAGAATAAGGAAATTGGCCGGCGGCCATTTTTAAAGACGATTTTGGACTCGCTTGATTGTAATGAAAATGACTATAAGGCGTTATTCTCGCTGTGTTTGCTCTTCGCACTGATAAATAATAAAGGTCAGTATATTTAATGTTATAATATTGACAAACTGATTGTTGGCATACCTTATTACTTACATATTTTGTTGGTATTTCATATTTAAGAATGAACTAACATGCTGAGATTTTACAAATCCTTAGATGTGTTTAAAAGGCTAATGTACCTACCTACTTATATGACCAGATCATACATTTAAAATGTAAGACTTGTTTTTTGCTAAAATTGTATCGAAGTTATTGTCCCGCAATTACCTACGTAATTTGCAAAAGCTAAGCTAAAGCAATGCGATCGAGAAAATTATAAGTGTGTGACGCATGTGTGGCGTGTTCTGACGCTTGGCATTCGCCACGCACACACTCGCAACTTTTGCAGGTTCACGTAATCAGCCTATATACAGGCTGTTTTTTGGTTGTCAACGTTCCCGAAAACTACGGAATCTCCTCATCATAATACCTGGGAAGTGTCTGGTTCCCAAGATATTAGGGTCCAAAGTTGATTAAATAGACTGTGTTTTTCGGCATAAATGTACATGTAGGCGCGTAGCAAGTTTTTTTCACGAGAAATATTTAATATCTGTTTATGAAAAAACTAGCATAAACACTGGACACTATAAATTATTATTTTTTAAAATTATGTTTGTTATTGATAAGCTTGTTAGGTTTTGTGAAACTCAGATGAAAATTGTGTGTGCATTAGTACCTGATTAGCTCTCACAATGCTTCTATAAGTGTGGACCTGTTATTGACTTTATGTTTCTACAATTTTTAGCTGTTGGTCTTCCTGAAATTGTAAAATAAAAATAAAATAAAATTTCGCCCGATCAAGTAATAAAAAAAATAATAAAAAAATTACATCGTTTCCCAGCACTTTTTTTGGCATAAACTTAATTTATTTGATGTTTAGAGTACGTACCCTTCGTTAAGGGTGGCAACTAAAAACATCCTGTATATAAACCGGAATATAATTGCAATAACCATCGCTAATACGCTAAGAAAAAGCTTTTCAATGACAAAGTTCTAATTACCTTATTTGTTTTGTGCTTTCGTGGATGTTTAGTGGGTAAGATATATTTTAAGCTATTACATACCTTTGTTTGTTTCTTTGTCTGTCTGTCTGCTGTTGACTAACACCCGTATCATTAGTCGTTGACTCTTTAATCGCACTCGACCATTTAAAAAAGTCTTGTGCCAAAGATATAAAGTAACTGCTACGATCTTATTGGACTACACCATGAGGGGTATCTTAAGGGAAAATTATAGGTAACTAAAAAATACGAGCACTATTAAATTTAAACCCAGCCCCCCTAGCATGACCACGCATCGTGGATATCGTATCGTCACTATGCATAATTCAACATGGCGGCTATATATATCGTATTTTGACAGACTAAATGTCGATAAATCGGTTTATCATATCGTGTTTTACATGTCATGCTACTTGGGTAGGATCAGTTCAATATTTCTTCATTATTGGCCAATTTCAATAGTAGAGCTCTAAAAGTATCTCAGATTTCTTTATCCCAAGAAATTTTGTATAAAAACAATTAAAGATTAAATCTGGGATATGCAAAAAATCTTTCAAGATTAGTGGGGCAAGCATGAACCTCTCGATATTCCGTAACGCATATCGTTCAACTGTCATATCTCATAGATTTTGCTTGCGAGTCGATAGCGTTACGGCGCGTAAATAGGTTCATAATTAATATACGATTGTTGATATTGGCTATATATTAACTAATGACTATTTCAGGAGTGAACACAGAGTTACTAGACATGCTTCTATGTCCTGAAACTGAAGAAGTGGCAACTGCTTTAGCGCATGGCGATGGAAATGAGGGCTCTGAACAAATCTCTTCAGGGACGCCTGTCAAAAAGAACACGCCCAGTTTCAATGCGTTGCTGATTTTGAAGCTGATGGCTATAGTTAAGCTTAGCCATCTTAGTAAAGGAGGTATATTTTTGCTTTTATTTGAGAGAAAGGTCAGGCCAAGGGTACCCTAAAGTAGATGAGATCCGCCCCCTGATTACGTAAAAGCAATAGCAAAGCCGAAGCCGCGCGATCGCGATAATTGAGTGTGTGTGCGTGCGCGCAACGAGCGCTCGGAGTCCTCCCGCGTCCCGCACCTCACCCAAGCACACACACACTCAATTATCGCGATCGTGCGGCTTCGGCTTTACTGTTGCTTTTACGTAATCAGGGGGGCCGAGATCTCTACCGAGCCCTCTGGGAAAAAGGCGTGATTTTATGTATGTGTTTTTGTATATTCAACGGTGCTGATGCGGGGCTCCACTAGAATACATCAGCTGCATCTCCTTAAGTGCATGTCGTAAGTGTCGTCAAAGGAACTAGGGCATTCTCTCAGGCAATAAGCTACTAACTTGTTGTTACTGCGATCGATAGCAACTTAGTAATTAAGCCTGCCGATTATCGATTTGAAAGTTTTACACATTAACTGCTTATTTCTTCTTCAGCCTATTGCAGTCCACTGCTGGACGTAGGCCTCCCACAGGGCACGCCACAAGGCTACTGCCATGGGGGGCATTTGCCCATAGTCACCACTCTGGGCAGGCGGGTTGGTGACCGAATTATTTATTATCAAGTGTTAAATATTAATTTCCAGTGTTCAAAGTGCGCCTAGTGACTCTAGAGTTAAGCGTGACCTTACTCCGTGTCTGCATGCGAGGCTCGTCCGGCGTCACAAGCGCACGTCATCTCGCCAGCGTTGACAATCTGCGAGAGAGGGCGGCGGCACTCGCTAGGAACTTTTACAAGAACGACGATGTGTTTCTAGACATGTTTGAGGATGAGTGAGTAGTTTTTTTTAAATATACTAACTCCTAGCTGTCTATGAAGCGCGAAACTAACTTATTATCACCTTAAAAATATATTTTTCTCCGATTTTTTTTTTTCTCAAAAATTCAATATTTTTTTGTTTTCTGTAGCCCACGCGGAGTCTTAATCTTTATATTATCTGTAAATAGACTACACAAATAAATAAATATTTTCTAATCTCTCTTGCTGTTGTTCCGGTATACCTAAAGTTCTGAACGTGTGATATTGAGGCGAAGTACTTTATTATAACAACAAAATTAGCAAAATCTATGACTTACAAATGCCTGTGCTGAGATGAAGCCTCACCAAAATACATCAGCTGCATCTCTTTCCGTGCATGTTGTAAGAGTCGACCAAGGAACTAGGCCACCCTCTGAGACGAAGCAACTTGTCACTAACCATTGACATCTGTCCCTGATATGCTAAACGTGGGACCTCCTTTACGATCCTACAGTTCTGATTTAGTGCCGATTTTTTCCAAGAAGATAGCCTATCAGAGGGATAAAGTTGATGCTGTCTTTCTCTAAAACTTGATCATGATAGAGACAGCATCAACTTTATTCTTCTGATAGGTTATCTGAATTTTAGAAAAATCTGCCCTTAAACTTTTATCATCATCATCATCATCAGCCTATTGCAGTCCACTACTGGACGTAGGCCTCCCCCAGGGCACGCCACAAGACTGACATGGGGGGTATTTGCCCATAGTCACCACGCTGGGCAGGCGGGTTGGTGACCGCAGTTTGTATTTTAGATTATGTTGTCAACACGGGATGCGCTACTGCCCACCTCCCGGAAACCCTTAATCGCCTCGTACGATACCCACGGGCAGACATGGAGTGGTACGAATTCTACTCTGCCGGCACCACGCGGCATATAAACTTTTATATAAGTTTTTAATTTTGTTTTTCTAATCTTTGTCAAGATACTGTGAGATGAGCAAACGTCCCCTGAACGTGGAGTGGCTGTGTATGGACGCGGCCATCTTGCTTCCCCCCACCAAGACGCCGATGTCCGGCATCGCATTCACGAAGCGACTGCCGAGTGGAGAGGTTCGTTTTCTACAATGATATTTACTAAGTTTACTATTCTTTCTTTAATTCATGGTATTGTTATTTAGGTAAAATTACTATGTTGTGTTTTCATGATAAAATGGATTAAATCGTGTTAATATTTTTTTCCTAAAGCAAATTAAAGTTTGTGAATTAAAAGGCCGTCGCATACAAATAACTTTGACATGACATGATTTGACGACATAACATGGCGGCCGCAGTTCCTTTTATGGTACTTTACAGATGTTTATATATGCTTAGCATTACAGTATCTTTCTAACTGCCAAAATACACAATTCCTAGCGTCTTCGGTCGTATATTTCATACACAATATATATATTTACAGATGGAAAGAGCTCGCCACGCCATTCGCGCCTTTTTCCTGATACGGGACCTCTATTTAAAGCTGACGGGCAAATTAGAAACACAACTGCCGTTAGCAAACCCCGCGCCGTTCGTACAAGTTGGAAACGTGCTGGATCTGAGTGAGTTGATTTTTTTATTGGAATTTGACTCGGTTTACCAAATTTTGCCGGTGTCAAATTGATGTTGACGCGATTTTCTAATTTTGCCAATGTCTAGTTAAAGCAAAAGTAATATGTAATTACATTACGGTATGTATACCGTAAGAGTGATAAATAGACTTGTATAGTCAAATATTGGGATGGTAATCGTTATTATAGTGATGATTTTTGTAATTATGATTCTGTAATTAACCTGAAAGAGATACGTTCAATTACGTGATAAAGTATGCGTAATAGCAGGAACCATCGAAGGAACCCACAGAATATACATAAACTGATTGAGATCTTTGAAGGATGTGAGCAAAATCTTAAACAATAATAAAATAAATGCATATGTCGCGTGACGTAACTATACTCACTCACTTATTCACTCATTCATTCCCCAGACGATTCCGACCTGATATCGTGCGACATAATCCAGAAGGACGGTTCGTGCCAGCACCGGTTTCTGGCGGTCGATAACATTCAGATAATACTTGTGGAGCCGGACAAGCAGCGACTAGGGTGGGGCGTGGCCAAGCTGGTCGGTAGTCTACAGGACTTAGATGTAAGTATGGTACAACATGCACGCGGCTATGTTTGTAGAATGACTATTTTAATACAATCTAGTATTTGCTAGCCTAAAATAGTTCGTCCTATGGCTGATAGGAGACTAGAAAAAACTAATTTGCCCTAATATAAAGAAGTACGTATATACTCGTACTTGTACATTTCAACTACAGCCTCACAATTGATCAGAAGTGGCACCATGTGGTTCTATCGGCTCTGCCTACCCCGTAAGGGATAATGGCGTAATTATATGTATGATATAAAGAAGTTTTTCTTAGTCTTACTTAGTTAATATATAATATCTTGACTAAGATAAAAAAACTTCTCCATAATATAATCCGTTAGGATATGGTTGATCGTTTCATCATTAAAACATTGTGCTGAGGGATTCAGCTTTGTTTGCCGAGATTTGGCTTATGTATAGCTATCGGGATGAAAAAATAACGTTTCCAATAATGTAATTTCAAAAAGAGATGGTAAAATTCGTCATCCGAGTAATTGACCCGGTGGCTCAGTGGTAAGAGCGCTGGCACGGAATGCAGAGGTCGTGAGTTCGATTCCCACCCGGGTGAGAAACTTTTTCCATTTCTTTATTAATAATTTTACTTAGTTTTGCATATTATCATCAGCGTATTGCAGTCCATTGCTAGACGTAGGCCGCCCCCAGAGCACAAGGCTCGATCTTCCGTTTTTGCAACCCAGTCAATACCAGCCGCTTTATTCAAGTAATTGGTGGTCTATGAAAAGGGTATATTAAAACAGCAGAACTAATAAAAGAACGTTTGTCAACAGATACAAGGCGACAAAGACGACCCCCGTTGTCTACACCTCACTATACACATGCCTCGCGTGGGAGCGGGCGGGGCCTTACCGCGCACTGTACTGTTGAAGGCACGGTTCAAGTTCGACGACCATATCAGAAGCATGGCGGCCAAGCAGAGGCTTACCAAGGTAAATGCATTAATTTTATTATATGAATATTGATATCTCGAGGGGGTAACCTTAGACCCATGGAGTAGAAATAAATAAGGAGTAGCGGCTAAGTATATTTTCATACAAAAATAGTGTGCGACGGAGCGGGGGTGAAGTATGGGACGAGAGGAGCATTGAACACTGCCCTGTCCATTTACATAGAAACCACCTTGTAGTGATTAGTCAAACTGCTTGCTCATTATCAATATGGTTTAATATTGTTTTACTGGTGCAATTACTCATCACTAGATGGCAATATTATACTACGTTTTAGTAAAAAAAAAAGTACCCATAAAAGCGCTAGTGTCTTTGTAATTTTAATACAGTTACATTTCGGAGCACAAGCGTGTGGTTACAGCTACTGCGTTACACTGGCGCTGAAGCTCCGCCCCTATGATGACGTCATGGCCTCACGATTGCCACACGAATCAGTTCATAGTCATTACACTGTTTTTAACAATTTCTCTTTACTTGCTTGGCTTGCTGGAAGAGATCTCTGGTAGAGATAAGCTTGCCATTGTACATGCATCTCTTCTTTAATGTTGTATGCCATATTTCTTTTTGTGTATGTGCAATAAATAATAAATAGTAGAATCATGCGGCATGACAAACCTAAATTATGTAATAAATAAATAGTTGGTTTTTATAAAGGAGAACTGACTTTAACAGTTTCCTATGCCTGATTTCGGAACTAACATTTTTTGTAATGACACAGATAACTAAGATTGTGTGACAGATAACTTTTGTAGTGACCGCCGCGTAAAAATGAAACACAAACAGTGGGGTAAGCACGAACCTTTTTACGCGGCGTAACGCTAGCGACTCGCTAGTAAAATTTATGTGATTTGACAGTTTGACGATAGCGTTACTGTACGGTGCAAGCAACGTACATTCTGCCGCGTTAGCATTTCCATAAATTAGTATAATTTTAATATATATTTACATTAGTATACAATTCGACTACAGTCGCGCCACTAGAGTACGTGTACTCATTTATTATTACCATTTTGTGACTATCATTTCTATCATTAAAGTTGTACGGTTAGATCAGTGTTTGTGTCACAGCATACAATACAGTCCTAGACCTAGTCCTACATATCAGACCATGTTCCAATGGAAATTTCTTTTAATCTTCTCCCAGTACACTATCCAAGGCTCATATGTGTCGATTTTTTTTTCAGGGTCGAACGAAAGCCCGCCAAAAGAAGATGCAGCAAATCGGTCGCCTTCTAGAAGTGTCTGGAATGAGTGCGCAGAGCTCTGTGACAAGATTCAAGCCGTTATTCTCGAGACCTGGACTATCGGCTATTCGCCGCACTTCGGGTATATATATATAGTATAGTATAGTATATGTATAGTATATAGCTAACAGTAGAAACGTGAAATTTAGATCGTGGCTTCCTTTTGTGATGTAATATGGACCTTATACGTCACAAAAGAAAAAAGCCATTTAGAATATTTTTTAAAGGATTAAACTGCGCGTCGAAAGTTTGTATATGTGAGAAAAAAATAATTAGATTACCTGTTTCAGGTTTTAGCATTTTAAAAAATAACAGTTCTAAGGGCAACAATGTTTAAGCGGAAGAAGTCACGGGTGAAAAGCTAGTGAAATTTATGACGCTATAGAACTTAGGGCCATGCAAATGCGTAAATTTAGATTTAATTTAACACATGGACGTCTTTTTCTGTTTATACAGGTGTTTTTTCGTTGCCACCCTTAACGAAGGGTACGTACTCTATACATCAAATAAAGTAAGTTTATGCAAAAAAAAAATGCTGGGAAACAATGTAAATTTTTTTGAAAAAAAAAAATTTATTACTTAATCGGCCAGTGTTTATGCAGAAAAACGCAGGCTATTTACTCAACTTTGAACCAGACACTTCCCAGGTATGCTTCCATGGAGAAAAATGATCGTGATGATGAGGAGATTCCGTAGTTTTCGAGAACGTTGACGACCAAAAATCACACTGTATAAGAAAAAGCAAGACGCCATATTGTGTGCTAATTCGCGATTTAGATTTAAAGTGGGCCTTAGTATGGAAATAGGTTAATGCGTGTGTTAGCGGTGATGGTTCAGATGTGCTCTTTACAATGGGGGGCGTAGGTTCGATCCCAGTCCCGGGGTACAAATTTTAGTGTATTAAAATTGACACTTGACTCTTGCCGCGGTAAGTTCGTCAAACCATCGGTCCTGTGGGGTAAGCACGAACCTTTTTACACGTCGTAACGCTAGCAACTCCCTAGCAAAATCTATGTGATTTGACAGTTGGACGATACTGTACATGGCAAATCTCAATTGACATTGGCCGCTATGACCGAAATACGGTCTGACATCATCATCATCATTTATTTCAGGTGAAGACGACACCGACAGACGCCTCCGTCGACCGAGCGCACACATGAAAGACGGAATAGTCGTCTATCGAGAACGAACGACCAGCAGGGAGAGGTTAGTGCAGCATTTAAACCACAAAAGGTATAAATATACACGTTTTCTAAGCATATGCGAACATCATACTGGTGGTGGATACTAAAGCATCGAACTGTGTAAGTTTTTTTTGTGTCTTGGGAAAAATGGGTAGGTAATAGTGGAGTCAAAATTCAAACCAACAAAAAAGTTTGTCATTTAAGCTGAACATTGTCTAATTTTGTCAGATAATCCGTGGATTTGGTGTCGAATATAATTTTTATTAGTGTTTAAATTTAAGCTCGGTTTTGTACACGTATGCGAATCACGAAATATTTCGTAGAATTGCGGTATTATTACTAAGCCATGTCTAAAATTAGATATTATATTACATATAATCACGCCTTTATCCCTTACGGGATAGGCAGAGCAAATTAAAATTAGATACTGTTTAAAAGTGACATTTGACAGCCAAATGTATGGAATATCTGGCAAATATAGGTGACTATTAATGGGCCCTTTGGTTTCAATATGTACCTATGTCATAGTGAAAGTTCATACTATGAAAGATTATCCTTCCTACTATATATAATATTATAAACGTGAAAGTTTGTAAGTATGGATGGATGGATGGACGTTTGTTACTCTTTCACGTAAAAACGGCTGGAGCGATTTTAATAAAATTTGGTATAGAGTTAGCTGACACCCTGGATTAACACATAAGCTACTTTTTATCCCGGATAATTTCGACATTTAGTTTTTTCTACAGCGGGCGTCCACTAGTATTACAATAGTTTGAATATTGACTCCACATTTATCTACAACTTTGCATGTAAAAAATTATGATGTGAGAGAGGGGAACTTTGTCAGCGTTATTTTTTACATGACGCAAACTATGTTGGCATGTTTTTATTTAATATGTGATATACATTACTTAAATGACGTTTTATTTCCCAAAATATTGAAAATTTACCGCGCTACTAATAAACCTCGAGTAAAATTATATCCTCGTTAATAGCGAGTCGTTATATATGACTTTTGACATTAAAATATATGAAATATCTGTCATATTAAACTGAGTACCTATAGCTTGCACAAGTAGCATGACCTGCGAAACACGATATGATAAACCGATTTATCGACATTTTGCCTGTCAAAATGCGATAAATATAGCCGCCATGTTGAATTTTTATTGAGACGATACGATATCATACGATACGATATCCACGATGTGTGGTAATGCTAGGGGGGCTGGTTTCGAGCTTTTTATTAGTAAGGCCTTGAAAGTCTACATCTATGTAACGGATAATGTGTCACGTGTCTATTATAGGTTATCCTAACTTGAACACTTATTTAAGAACAATCATTTGATTTTAGTGCATTTTCTATAATACAGGGTGTTTTTTGTGGCTACCATTAACGAAGGGTACGTACTCTATACATCAAATAAAGTAAGTTTATGCCAAAAAAAATGCTGGGAATATTTTTTATTTTTTATTTATTCCTTGATCGTGCGAAAATCACCCTGTATGCACGGAGATCCTTAGCTAGATTAATTCCATCTGGATTCATAAAAAAAACCATTATTACATCCTCGTCATTGAAAAACATGAATAGAATGAAACTCATCTCGCATGTTTATAAAATCTACTAATTTTGTTTGTACTTGTCAATATGTATGTTATACATACTTAAATGTTTTCTCTCATAGTGTTGTTTTTCATTGGCACAAATCTATACATATAATAAAAATGTAACGGATCGCTGTCTGTACATGGAAGATATATGAGAAAAAATATTATAGGAGACCTTTATTAACGCAATATAACCCAAAACGATGATTTTTGGAATTTTTGTCTGTTTGTCTGTGCGTTTGTGCACGCTAATCTCAGAAACGGCTGAACCGATTTCGATGCAGTTTTCAGGAATATATTGTGACAGGTCCCACTTAACATATAGGCTACTTTTTATCCCGGATAATTTCGCCATTTTGTTTTTTCTGTAGTCCACGCGGACGGAGTCGCGGGCGTCCACTAGTATATAATATGTATGTTTATGTGAATGCTATCTTTAGTAATTTAATTAGATTTAAATGTCTAGCTTATAAGCGTTAAACGCCCTATAGCAGCGCGGCCCGAAAAACATACTTTATATGAATTCGTATGAGCTTAACCACTGCAGCGGCACTACACTCCGCGGCATTTCTGTTGAAGGAAAAATATGCCGTACTGCTATAGTATGTCGAACCTTTTTTGGCATTACATGATTTTTAACATTCGTATAATTATATGGCCCTGGGCGTTGTATGTTATAAAATGATTATGGTATGTTATGTAGTAAATTATGTTATATGTTATAAAAATAGTCAATATGGCGACATCATATCAATTATGCTATGTCCGTGTTTAACGAAGTACCGAAAACACTTCAGTATTGCACCGTCCCCCCTAACGTAACTACATAACGTATTAAGTGCCCGTAAATCTGCCATTCAATAACCAACGTTATCCGTACGCCTTACAGCAGTATATCCCGTAGCAGCAGTACGCACGGATCTCGGGACAGCTCGCCGCGCGCGCGCTCTGAAGACATCCCTCTGGCCGACATTAAAAGCACAGCCAGTATTAAACCTGCGCCTGTTATTGTACAGGTAGGTAGCCATTTTTAAAATCCCTTTTAACACATTCGCTTTCGGCAGATTTTCTAACCATGCCGATATTAGTTCAACGCGTAGTGTGAGGACGTAACTACGCGTTGGCGGCGACTCTAGAAAACCAAAAAGACGCAAGTAGTCACCGGCAGTGAATGCGCAGAGTTTTCCATACAATACATTTGAAGTCAATGAACGTAATTTCACCCATACATACATACATATTTACACGGCTGCGTTCCTAAAATGGGGTGGACAGAGGTGCAGGTTCACGAAAGAGTTCCCACAGCCATGTTTACCACAGCGGAGAGATGTAAAATGATCAGTGATAATCGCCAGAGGAAACACCCCTGGGGTTCTTTAGTCGACTCGTACGACATGCACGGAAGGAGATGCAGTTGATGTTTTATAAGCCCCTTATCAGCACAGGCTAACATAATTTTAGACAAAATATACTTGCAGTCGCCCACAACTTTATCCGCATAAACTGACGGCCGATTGGTCTAGTAGGTAGTGACCCTGCTTGCGACGCCATAGGTCCTGGGTTCGAATCCCGGTAGGTGCAAACATTGATATGATGAATATTGATGTTTGTTTCGAGTCATGGATGTTTCTATACTTATCTATGTATTTATATACCGTTGCTTAGTACCCACGACACAAGACCTTAGGGATCTTAATGTGGGATTTGTAGGTTAATGTGTTGTGTAGTGTGTGAAAAAACAAACTATTTTCCGTTTTTCCTTTCCCATGAAAATCAAAAGCTCAAGTCAAGTTTTACAGTTATTTTATTTACGCATTCGGTATACTCGTCCTATTTCGAAATATTGTTTACATACATACATAAACAACACAGTTTATCCCGAAGGAAAGCAAGGGGAACTAAGCCCATACAGCCACACGGCTTGGTCCAAAAATGGGGTTGCCAGGATTACACACAAAACCTTCCACATGGTCTGTCTGCAAGTACCCGATTGACAGCCACATGTGATTTTTTTACAAGCTTTTATTTTGTATCTTATTTTGTTGTCTATTATAGGCCCAGCCAAGCACCTCCATGGCGGCCCCCAAACTAGCGAGGATGTCATCAGAAGAAACCTCATTCATATCGGGAGAGCCGCGACCGAAGCGAAAAGGACTTGTTGAGACCATTTGATATTAAATCAACCATTGCAGTGTACTAATACATACATAGATCAGTCTATTACAGTCAACTGCTGGATGTAGGCCTCCCCCAGGGCACGCCACAAGGCTACTGCCATAGGGAGTTTTTGCCAATAGTCACCATGCTGGGTAGGTATACTATACTAACTTAATGACGCATGAACAAAGGGTGTGTAAGAATTTTGTACTATAGACATGGTTGTATTCCCGAAATGGGGTAGCCGGAACTGAAGGATCATAAGGAAAATCGCACAGCCACGTTTAGGATAGCAGGTGCAGATGTTAATGATCAGCGACAAATTGCTAGCTTATATGAGATAATACCCGAGTTCCATAGTCGACTCTTATGACATGCATGGAAGGAAATCTAGGAGGTATTCTAGTGAAGCCCTTAGGTTTGGTTCCTGGCTAAGTAATCTTTTTCTACATTCAATAATTTAAATTCTAATGTATATTGTTCACGCGTCATTTACTAAATGTATATTTCTTCTATGCATCATATCTGTGATGAATATAACACTTATATGTAAAAATAATCATATATGTAATACGTAAATGTAAAAAAAAATTGTCAACAAACATCCAAAAGGTTTGTAGTCGATAAGTTCTTAGTAAAATAGTTTCTTAAAAATCAGTGGGTAAGTCGTTATTGTTTATTCATAATTATTTTATTTGATACCGCCGCAAAGCGGCTTAACGTAACAGATTTTTATATAAAACTAGCTGTTGCCCGCGGCTCCGCTCGTGTGGACAACCCTTATCACTTAGGGGTTTGAAAAATAGATAGTAGCCGATTCTCAGACCTACTGAATATGCATATAAAATTTCATAAGAATCAGTCAAGCCGTTTCGGAGGAGTATGGTAACTAACACACGAGAATTTTTTTATATTACATTGTAAATTAAAACACCAAATTAAACTATTTTTTTTTTATGTATTTGGTTTCACGCAGTCACTAACTCATACTAAGACTTACTTTCACCAACAAAATTGGCCTAAATCTTGGACAATTTGTACCCGATTATAGTACGGACGGGGATGATGATAAATTTAGTACAGTGACACCTAAACACTGTAGGATCATTAAATTAAATCCTTCGCAATCCGCGTCCGACTTTAGCGCACGTCGTGTTTTTAACATAGACTGATATGGAAAGGTATCTGTGAGTCAAACTGGGGTAAAAAATTATATCTAATTTTGTCAGTTCATGCAAGTAAGTCTAAATGTTCGTTATAGTTTATGTCTGTTAATAACTTTAGAGGCTTTTATATTAAATATATGATTTGGTTCCTATTTTCCATGTCGGTTTAAAAATATATATGCTTAGTGTACATACTAATTATATATTATATTATTCCTCCAGTAAATAATAGTGATGGGAAAGATCTCTGTAATCCGTCTTAAACTTTATATTTGTAAAATATGAATGGTATTTAATAGATAGGAGGATTTAAATGTGTGCAAAAATGTAAGCTTTGCATGTGAACTTAGAGTTTATATTTCATAGGACTTTATTAACTGGGTAATGTTTTGATTGTTTTCTAAGAGAGCTCTGGCCAGATTCTAAAGTCGGCTTTTAAATGATATCTTAATTTGGATTGATGTAGGTTAAGGTGACTAGCATTCGAAGGACGTAGTTTCTTGGATAGTTTGATTAAAGTTCGTTTGTTGAATAAGTGCTTTATGGAAGAACTTTAAGGAGTTAATTATCATAATAATAATCTCCTTAAGTCATAATAATTTCTAAATGTACATTTAATATCTTGATTTGAATCAGTGGTTTTAAAATTGTCGCCTTTAGAATTTGGCCTTGGAATAATATTTTACTTTAATATATTTAGATATAACATGACAATGTTTTTAAATAATGACTATTTCGATATTCTTCCTTATATCGTGATTCGTTATCAATATTCTGTCCATCTAATATTGACGTTATGTAAATACGTACAAATGTGTCAAAAGTTTCATAGATTAAAATTATTGGATAATCAAAATGAAAAAAGAAACTATTAAATTCCAATAGAATAAGAGGGAAAATCCGCACCAACATTTTTTTGCAATTTGTCACGTAATTTGCGAATAGTGTCATCTCTTTCTTACTTATTGTAAGTGTAAACTAGTCTTCTTGCTCTTTCCTACCGCCGATAGATAACCTCGATAAAAAATTTTATAGTAGCACTTCCGTGTTTCGCAGAGATAAATTCCGCCATTCTTTTCTATTTTCTCGACATTCCAAATTACATATATTTATTTCATATACACACCCGTATCTATAAATAAGTAATTACTTATAGCTGAGTAATTTCTTGATTCTGACATACCTAAATAATTGACACTAGAATTATTCCGTATTTTATCTTATTTTATAGTCGTTGACTTAACAGTTCTTAAAAAAATATTAAGAACGGAATAAAAATCATTACTTATGTAATTTCCTGCGCAAAATAAATTACTTCATCTTTATGGATACGGGTGTTGAAACTGGCGAAAGTATCTGTTTTCTTAGACAATGAACGCTGACACAATAAAATTATCATAAAGCTGTTGCGAATAATTTAATATGTCAACACCATAATTAATATAAGCCGCGCCACTGTAGAAACTATTTGAAAATGGTTAATGAACAATGGCAAAATAAGATGATGCAGTATGAACACGGCTGTGTTCTTGAAATCTGCATGATCATAAATGATCCCATAGACAAAATTTGCATAGCGGAAATGGATGTTAAATAGTTGCCAAAAACGTAGGTAATTTAAAAGAGATGGTAAAATTCGTCATACGAGTTAAGTGACGAGCACGGAATGTAAGTGGACGAGAGTTCAAATCTCACTCTGGTGATTTTTTTTTTAATTTCATTTTCTTTTTAATATTTTATGTTAAAGATCAGTTACTCGTTGCTAGCTTGATCGCCTGTATACCTGAGTTCCTTAATCGACTCTTACGACATGCACGGAAGGAGATTCAGCTGATGTATTCTAGTGAAGCCTACCTACCTATTTCCATTTTCAAATAAGTTATCGTATACCATGTACAGTTGAATAGATAAGTATTTTTTATTTACTAATGATGACTCTGATAAATGTCAGATCTTATTTTTCTAACATTGTTATAGTCACCCTGTATTTTTGTTGTGATTTTATTTTAAGGTTTTGCAATAAATGATGTAAATAATAATTATTATGTTATAAAAGAATATTAGCTAAAGTTGAAACGAAATATATCACGTGTTACATTCAAATAAATATTCGTTTTATTAAACTGTATCTATTAGGCTAGATATGCATCATATTCTGTTTAGAAAACTGTAAACCTCTTTACTTAGTATAATTCAAATGATAAAAAAATGACATCATCAATCTGATTAGCGTCACACACATAATATTATATGTACTTCGGCGCCACATATACAACCTACCTTACCTATCTCGGTATAAATAGGTAGGAAAAATAAAAATACATTAATATTTTGTTCTAGTTTATTTGATTAATCATCTGACCTATACACATGATATGCACCAATGCCTATAAATAATATAAACGACATAATGAACAATACAGGCTATGATTTAAAACAATAATTATTTACAGAACACAACTAAATAATATCCCATTGCTCTTTATTTTTATAAAATTCTAATTAGAATAAATTTTTCGAGCACTATTTTTTAGACAAGGCGTTAAAAATCTGTTCCCGATAAATGTTTTTTTTTTTTATAAAATCTAGAGTTTAGATAATGTAACTATTTTTCTAGCGACAGGATGTCATCGAAATATTTCCACCAAGTTAGACTTTATCACTTCATTTGACAAATACTCGTACGCTAAATGAAGACTTGCTATTGGAGGATTATGTTAGGATAACATTGCGAACTTCACTGTCGCTAGTAAATTGTTTTTATCCGAGCATCCTGAACACTGAATCGGCCTTCTAGGTATGATTATATTAACGTCTTATTAATCATTTTCAATATTTTAAGATACGTAAAATTCGGAAACAGAATATAAACGCACTGCTTAAAAAACAGACCTTATGAACACCCCAACTTTTCACGCATTACAACATTTAAAATCACAGTAGTCTCCGTTCCTTTTGTGTTATTTGTACCGTAATAGAAAATACAACGTAAAACTATTCGATGTAAATGTTCTCGAACTTTGGAAAGGGAAAGGAATATTTTTGAAAGAACTTTGCACATGTATCATAGTCATTTAAAGGGACGACTACAGTAGTCATTTAAGGGGAAATTTTTACGAATGTCAATATAAATTTTAATACAATAATTAAATTATTCTTGTGTTTACACAGAAAATTATATTGAATGATTATTATTTCCAATGAAATTATAACACAACACACGCATATATGCCGTAAAGCAAGTTATTTTTAAATTGTAAGCGAGATGTCCACATTGCTTAAAACTGCATCTCGCTTCCACTAAGGAAACAATCTTCATATAAGAATATATGGCAATGCTTCTGTCGCAACAAGTGGGCGGTTGCTTTAAAAAATAATTAGGCTCAGCGCACATTATCGACATCGGCAAGAAAAAAAAAATTAGGTGGCAAATAGAATCTGTAGTAACAACAATAGTACAAATTAGTAACATTATGTACCTATTAAGTTTTTATTTCATAAGTAAATTTTTATGCAGTGGGATGTTTAGGTTCTTTTTAATTATCTCTTTAATGCCATGACGTTAATGTATAATTTCTATTTTCTTATTCGATATCAATAATGGGCGCCTACCTTTAATTGTGGCAACTCAATTTATATGATCTAACATTTCTTCAAAGGCAGTAGCAATAATCTGTAGTCAGCAAACTATAATAGTATTAAGACCTATGCTTAAAATCTAATTTTCTCTGATACTTAAAAATAGTAAAGGAACGATTTTATACACGTAAAATAATCTTACATATTAACAAAGTGATTTATTTTGTGGTCGATGCAACTTATTTTATTAACACCTTAGGGCCCTTTCTTCTTGAATGGGCCCTTTAAATAAGAATAATAAAGTAGATATATTTTAGTAGCGATAAAACTTTGCCTTTTTTAGGCTGTAACCACAACAATCTATGTACCTATAGTGATCGATGGCATCGATCGAAGAATTGGTGTGGCAACACCCTTATACATAGTAATCAATATTATGTATGTATTATCGGTCGCTAAACCTCGGTTTGCCAATCAAATCACTTAGTTTAAAATATATTTTGATAGTTTAACCTTTAGGTTTAGTGTTCGGTGTACCTACAAATGCCTCCATTAGGTAAAATTGTTATTTATATATGTCTCTAGAGTAACCAGTAAATATCGAGTGCTCATAATGTGGTCCTCTGTGACTGGACGTAATTATTTGTTTCATGGATTCCCATATAACAGTTCAATGAAACACATACGGCTTCATGGAGAGTTCTGGGTACGCTTTTGCCCTTGTTTCTGTTATCATACAACAGGAAATTCTAGTTTATTTCAATGGTTTTATTTATGACATGATAGTTTGTGCTAGTTAGGCCCCGGAACTTAATAATAGCTTAATGTAAACTTAAATAGAGCTAGGAATCTTAAGCAGCATTTAATAGGAAATAAGCAATTTCTTGCAAGCATTCAATGGAAGCACAATAGAAAAGGGACGACAAGAACACAATAATAATTTATGTATTATTTATTGACTGCGAGACTCTTAGATGAAATTCTGGTGGTTTTTCTGTGTAAAATTATACTTGCCTCATTTTGGCGAATTTGGTACAGAAACTATTGCGGTGAATGTGTGTATGACAGTTAATTTATTGTATTCTTGTCGTTAAGATAAACATATGGTAGGTATTATTTCATATTGATGTAACCTGTGTTGAAAGTATTTATTATAAGTAATGTTAAAGTTGTATTTATGGTGATGTAGTTTAGTGTTTATGTCAGAACTTACGAATTTGTTAAAACTTGCTTCAATAGGTAATGTATATTGTTTAAAATATTTATATTTTTACAAAGTGGTCTGTTTTTGTAAATTGCAGAAGATTAGAAAAATATTTTATGCATAAAATTCTAATAGAGAAAATAGATAAGTTGTACGTAAAAAGACTTACAGAAAGAATGTTTCTGATCCTTTGCCGAGATTTAAAAATACCGAAACAATATAAAAGTAGGTAAGTACTACATATTATAACATTCCATTAACGTCTACGGCCAAATTTAAACTTTGAATGCTATATTTTGCAAAGCAATTTACTTTTTCAAAAATTCAAAACGGTTAAACCCTGTCACCAGATTTCTGTGCGTTTCATTATTAAATTTACAAAAAGATATTTTCTAAACAGAATTTCTTTTTCAATGAATATAAAAAGAAAATTAAAAACTATTTCATGATAATGTTTTCTATTACAACACGACACTTGAAAGCGATCACTATTTCTAAACGAAGCTCGTATTTTTCTTAATCTATATGTAGGTACGAGTAAGTACAGTGATGTGGATCATACGTAAAATGTGACATACTTATTTTAATGCAGCAATAATATATTTTTACAACGTCCAAAGTATTCATACTCATTCAAATATAAGTACTCTCTCAAATATAAGTAGACTCTCTCAAATATAAGTAGAATCTATACTTATTTAAATGAGTATTAATACTTTTCACGCTATAAAAATATTTTGATTGCTAGTTAATTCATTAATTAATTACATGGACACGTCTAGCGCCAATGTTAGACGCCATCTTAGATTGGTATCATGGTTGGGAATTTAATCTAGGTATAGAGTGTTATTCACCAAATAGCTATAATTTGATAGTCGACGAATGCTTACATTAGCTGTGCATACTAAAAATGATAGATTAAAAAATGCTCGGTAATAATTATGTGAAACTGTCTCTAGTATTATTTACTATTATATTAATATTTATTTTATTTAATATTTACTATTATATAAATATTAATATTTTGTTTGTTTACTTAAATGTTTCGGTATAATGGTAATAGCACATGTAAAGTATATCACATTTTACGTACATACATGACCTCTATTTCTATTACGAAGATGCATTTATTAAAACTCACAGAGATTACATTACGACACAGCCTGTACCTATTAGGGAAGGTTCACATCTGACGGAAAATCCGTAGCGTATTTGTCGAACGCGTAACGTTAGAACAGGCAAATATATGACAAAACATTCAACCTTCCACACTCGACCGATGATATGTTAGTGCGTCTGCCTGTACCCGGAGATACACTCGACGCATCTTCCGTCAGATATGAACCGACCCGTAATATTGCATAACATCCAGATAGTATGAAACATTTAGCTATAGCGTATAAAAACTTAGATTAAAATTGTATTACGATACCGGCTAGTTTAGTAAATGAATAACTGTAGCTATTCTCTTATGGATACATAATAACATTAATAATTAAAACAATTGGAGACTTAAGGAACGATAGGACATTTAAAATAGAATCCGCCCCCTGATTACGTAAAAGCAATAGCAAAGCGGAAGCCGCGCGACCGCGATAATTGATAGTGTGTGCGTGCGCGCAAAGAGCGCTCGGCGTCTTCCCGCGCGCCGCACCTCGCCCAAGCACACGCACACTCGAGATTATCGCGATCGCGCGGTTTCGGCTTTGCTATTGATTTTACGTAATCAGAGGGCAGGTTGTTATAATATCACAACAACATAAAGTTAAGAAAATCAGACGGTACAAAATTTTGACATTTATATTGAACTCAAATCAATCTTATTAAAAATGTTTATAATTATAATTAATTTTAAATATTTTGAAATCTAACTAAAAACAGTTCAGCTAACTACGACACAACATAGTTATAATAAAAAACTGCTAAAATTGCTTACATTACGTGTTTGCTGAATTTAGACTGGATACTTTATGATTTCAAGTATAGGTACTTATTTTAACTAAATAAAATATTCCTGAAAGTACAGTTTAATCCAAAGAGTTAGGTAAGAGTTATTCATGCAAGTATAGACAGGCAGGCATGACATAAATACAAAGATATGGTGGAATAAGCAAACTTTAACCCTTGTGAAATAATAACATAAGTAAGTAATTGACTGTTCTTAGATTAAACAATTTTAGTTTTAAAATAACTACACTCAGATTAAAAATATAATGTAACTATTAATGTAGGTATAATTGACAAAACTAATCAAAAACCTTTACAATAAGTAGTTTACTTTAACTGTTCCGTAATAAATAAACTTAAAAATATATTTCATCACTCCATGAAGAGTTTCGTTAAGTCTAGCTAAAATCTGCAGATATACATTTTTATATTCCACTACGAAAGGTGCAAATATTTCTAAAATATATAGTCGTATAATATATAATATATTTATATAACTGTTCACTATTATGTGCCTCATACAATGCACGCGTAACACACATTAATTTTACTAGAATTACTTACAGATAAAAACATCACTGTCAAACAGTATCATTCTATACACCAACATTCATGTAGTCTAAGTATATAATTCATATTTGGTGTCAATATGTAGTTCATACGCCAAAATATTAAACTTAAAACGTATTACTGGCGTTATATGTGACGTTCAGGTACTGGAAATACGTTAAAAAATAAAATAATTTACTGTAAATACAATATATATTATATAATCCAGTTATATAATATTATCAAGTATGAAACTGGTACATGCTCGGCGCCTGAACTACTCATACTATGTTGGACAATATAATTTTAAAATAAAATCAACGCACATACATCGTAACACTTTATACATCAGATAACAATCATTATTGTCAGTTATAAATCTATTTTATGACTTTTATATTTAAATATAAATTCGCGTCTAGTAATAGGCAGTATTAACATAATTATGTTTATTCATAATTTTCTAGTTAAATGGAATATGGAGATGTGGTGTTTTTAAAGAAAGTCGCATTTCATAAGATTTTTGGTTTGGTCTCTTTTTAGGCAATTCATTAATCAAATATGTTAGTAGTCACTTATTTCACACCATTATTAGCGAAACTGTGTAAGAATTTCTAAGTATTCCTTACACTTCAGGAAAAATGACGTTATTTTCTAGATCTACCTAAGAAGTATTCCCGGCTCCCGCAGATCAAGGACGAACAATGAACATATTTCGGAGAAATGCAGTGGATTAATCATCTTTGAATAGGACATGATTAATCCTAGTTTAAATACAATACAATCATAGGATGTGTCGTTTAGTTAACATTCCGTTTATATACCCGTATACAATTCCATTTTGTAATCTGTAAAATTACATTTGTAAAAAGCTAAATTAAATCTACCTAAGCTCAAAAATGTGTAAAACAAGTCAGGGCATTTTGAATGAAGTTAGCGCGCACTGTATTTTTTAATTGCCAGTTTTGGAGAATGTTTAACAGACCGTTAAAAAATTTAGTACAAATTCTGGTGTAATACTTATGGACATTTTGTTACTTAACGTTTACGTCACATACTAACAACATAATAATCAACTGCAATGATGATCGTATTTTTCTTTAGAGTGGGTTATTTTCATTGTATCTGTTCATTACACCCTGAATAGTTACAAATATTTTTGCAAATCATTTTCCAAAACTAGCAAAACTTTCACTTGATACTTTGCAAGCCACTCACGTAATATCTAGCAAAATATACTTACATTTATCACGAATATCGATAGGAGTATTGCGAGAATATCCAAATGTGCAAATTATCAACGACGTTCGTAACTTATCGAATCGAAATCACTTACTTAGAGTCTCACTATCACATAACGGATAAGTATTGAAAGCGGTTTATATCGATTAGAAATCGTCCGATTTGCGTATAAAAATGTGTATTGCGACAAACTTTATTGCTTGTTTATTAAGCCGCGTACTCACTATGCTATAAAAGGAATTTAATATTTTACTGGCGAATTGAACACAAGATTTTTGGTACACCTATCAGGCAATACTAAATGTAAATAATGAGTTATTACGAGAAAGGTAAAGTACCTAACAAATAACATATTTTCATTGAATTAAAGGTATTTAATTGTGTTTTGAATACAAGATGTCACAGTTGTTTTAGTCGTAGCATTTTGTATAACTTGATATCACGCATAGTGAGTGCCCGGCTTTAGGACCGCAGTTGTGCTGGACTAAGCACAAGTTCACCGTCGGGTCCTGCAAACGACACGTTCCGAGGTGGAGGTCGTTTCGACGCACCAGCTACCGCACTTTGCACCATTATCGACTGCGTGCCACTTTGCGCACTTAGTCCCGACTGTGCGCCACTTTGTGCACTTAGTCCCGACTGCGCGACACTTTGCACACTCACGCCCGACTGCGCGACACTTTGCGCACTTACACCTGACTGCTGCGTGGCACTTTTGGGTAAAGTACTGGGTACACTGACACCAGATTGGAGCGTCGAGCTTTTGGGTAAAACACTTTGTATGCTCACACCTGATTGTTGTGTGGCGCTTTTGTGAAGTGTGTTCATTTGCACTGAGCCCTGTAACATAAAGTTCATGTTAGGATCACTATCTGATACTTAGCCTTACAAACCCTATTTACCTACTATAGCGGCGTTAGACTATATCTTAGAAAACATCGAGGGGATTGTTAAAGTGCATGCGCACAGGCGCTTGCCAGGTATGTAGGTACACTACATTATAGGTATACTGAAAAAGCTAAGGGCATATCTCAAGAAGCCGTCTTCCTCTCCATCAGACACATAGTCTCTGCTTATCTGTAGACCTGTAAACTGTTATTTAAATACTTCGGCAACGGATGGACAGAACTGTCGGTGCGGTACCGCCTCAAGCGCTCGTCTTCCTCCCCACTGGAGAAGCTAGACACATCCCAAGAAACCGTCTTTCTCTCCATGACACACAAACGATCATCTGCTTACTTACCTGAAGAACTCTTGAATTGTTATTTACCTGTGTCGGCAACGGATAGAAAGAACTGCCTTAATCTCTCGTCTTCTTCCTTACTGAACAGGCTGGACACATTAAGATGCAGTTTTTCTTTCCATAAATATAGACACAGACAGATGGCAACGAATGGACAGAACTGTAAGTAGCCGACTTCATCTCCATGATCCTCTGTTTCCCTGAGGAACTCTATGAACTATTACTAACCTGCGTCGGCAACGGATGGACAGAACTGTTGGTGCGGTACCGCCTCAAGCGCTCGTCCTCCTCCCCACTGGACAGGCTGGACACATCGCAGGAGGACGCGTCCAGCCTCCTTGCGGGCGAGCACTGAGCCGGGCCGAGCCGCGCGCCGCCCGCCAGCGGCATCTCCTCGCCTTCCCCGTAACCGGACAGTCTGGGAAAAAGCAGGCTGGAATTTTGTTACGTTGTGGCTATTTTTTGATATAGAGAATTTTGTGTGTGTCTTCAGTAGTGCAATACTTCTGCTTAACATATTAACTATATATCGTTAAAAAAATAAATGAAGATTTACCTACAAGATTATATTTCAGTAATGTAAGCATTTTATTCTTTCGGAGTGGTAAAGATTACCTTCTGCTCTCCTTGTAGTTGGTCCTGCGCCGACAGCAAGGCCGTGCGAATATACAAAAGGCAATACGCAGCAGGCAGCACGCCAAACCCGCGATGATAAGGGACGGACCCACCAGCCGTAGAGCTGGTGTCTTGAAACCCTGGAAACATCAGGAATACGAATCAGTTTTAGGAATTAAACACGTTTGGTACTGAATTTTACTTTTAAGCAAATGTCAAGCTCTTTTCATTTTGGATGAAGACTTGGACAATTTCACGTGTGAACATATAGCAGCCATACCCTCGATGCCTCGATCATAACATGTGGCAATAGGTGGCACATGGAGCGAGCAGCCTCGCGATGCGTTTGCCGCTTAAAGCAATTGCCGTGTGAAGCAATTGCCTAGTTTGGCTGCATGATTAGTGTGGACGTGCCCATCATTATGCATGAGCGAGACACGAATGGAAATACGCCAGCATCCAGAGTGGGCGCTACAAACCGAAGCGCCTTTGATGAAGGCACACCCGCAAAGACCAAGCAGCCTTACAAAAAAATTGCCTATTGACGTACCTTGTCGCCTGTACCGACAAAGTACACGACAAGTCCGACGGCGAGCGTGGCCAGGCCGGCGTATAGCAGCCGTGCCACGCCCCACGGCTCTCCCGGCGACTCGCCCTCGCCCTCCGACTCCGATGATGACCCGTATGAAGCGTCGCGCACCTAGATGCATAATAATTTTTACAGCATTCCGCAGCACCAGGTTGTTTAGTAAATAAAAAGCAGGTTTCACTACTTGCAGGTACTACTTGTTACATTATTTATATTTGCGAAACACATTGCAGTAAGTATATAACGTCTGAAGAAGGGAAAGAGGCGAGAGAGGGGACTGCACAAAACACGGTAAACTTCGCGGGCTCAAAAATCCGCCACGACTTATTCTGTACCGAAGTAGGACCTCTCCTACGTCTTCACGGACGTTGGGGTTATTAAACAAACAGCCTTTAACATGCATTAGCGGTAGTTCTAATCTTATTAGTAGCCTCTAACCAAATAAGCCATACCCGATTGTTCCGATGCCACTTCGCGCTCCTGTCTTTTCTGGCGCCGGGATGGTCCCCCAGCACAGAGCAGCGGCGGGCCGCGCCGCCCGCGCCCGTACCGCCGCCGCCAACCGACAGAGCCGCCGCCTCCTGCCACGCCGCGCGCCCCGCTGCGCACTAAAACATAATTTGATGATGACATTTGGAACTGAACTAGAGGTAAAAGCTGTGGGGGTAAAACAGTCGCCTCCTGCCAGCCCGCGCGCCCTAAAACATATTTTTATGGTAACATTTGGTTAAAACTAGTTGTAATTCTAGTAGCTTCACACTAGTGGCATTGTACTATAATCGTACTAATATTATAAACGCGAAAGTTTGTAAGTATGTATGGATGGATGGATGTTTGTTACTCTGTCACGTAAAAACGGCTGGAGTGATTTTAATAAAATTTGGTATGGAATTAGCTGACACCCTGGATTAATACATAGGCTATTTCTTATCTCGGGAAAATATTTCGACATTTTGTTTTTTCTGCAGTCCACGTGGACGAAGTCGCGGGCGTCCACTAATATTGTGTGATAAACGACACGAAAAGAAGAGGCCGACATTGTCTCGCCGTCAAAAATTACCCAGCGCGCCACGCGAATCTTGAGGTACGAGTATTCTGACTTCCCACTAGTAAGTAGGTAACCTTACCTACTTTACCGGCTATCGGTATCTAAAAGCCAGAATCGCGGGTACCTAATAAGATGCTTCGTCTTAAAGTCATATTCTGTGAACTGGACCCCTGCATGATATTTTTACAAGATTTTTACTTACAAACCTTAGTAAGTTACCTCATAAATCTTACAGTAGCCAATATCTGTCATACAAGCATTAGGATTCTATCGGCAATATTGAGGCAATTCCACACTGGTCACGAATTCGATAAGCGACCAATGAGAACTTATGGCCGCGCTGTCTAAACAAAGTGCCCAGTTAGGAAAGAAAACATGCTGGGATTTCTTAGGAATAACAATATTCGTGACAACCTATTATAACTTATAAAAAAACAATTTACTTCATAACTACGTCTAGGATTTTAATATCGTTGCTGGGCACTGACTAGAGAGAGAGAGTCACAAACGGAACTAACTAGATATAGGTAAGTATGTATAAGAGTAGGCTTCCGCCGTCCGTCCGGACGTCCATCCGTCCGTTCTCTCTCTTTGCACAGAAATGTATCTACCTCAAAAAAATATAACCATTTACATTTTAATGTAGGTATCTCATAATTTCATCAAGTGCATTTGTTTATATAAAATTAGTAGGCAATTCCAGAAAAGAAGTAAGAAATCTTCAATGCGAGTACCTATTGCATACCTGAAGAAGGGTCGTTTACAGTTTTCTTATTTGTATTTATATTGAAAGATAATAAAATAAAATAAACATTTGCGAAAGAAAAACTTCGCTAGTGTGAAAACTTTCCGTGATATAACAATTTCAAAATCACAATTTTGTAAAATTATTGTCCTCATTTGTAAAATTATTATTTTGTCTTCTTTTACTTTTCTTGTGCGCACATGTATTTGCGTTACAATTTAGATCGTATTTTTATAATTTGCATAGTTTAAGTTGCATGGAATTGTAATGTGTAGTGTGTGAGAAATAAATAAATAAATAAATAAATTTTAGACTTGCAAAATAACGCTCCCCATACAAACGGCTGCCACGTTCTACAGCTATATTTAATATTGCGTTTATAAATATGGTCACATAACAAAAGTTGCTGTAAATGATTCAGGTGGATATGTGATGTTGTAATTTTCAATTAATTACACATTTGAAAAATGGACTTGCCCACTTAACTTTGAAGGCTTATTACTACCTCATTTGGACACATATGTAATCAAATTGTAATTTTACAGGTAGGTATGATTTTGATTATTCATTCTGATAAGTATAAGACGTTATTAAGATTCAACCATAGGAAACTACCCCATTAAACGAAATGGGATTGATTTGTTATATTTATTTAATCTAGCAAAAATTATGGAACGGATTTAGAATAAACTTTGCAGTTTGTATAGCATACCTACTAGTGGATTCTTGCAACTTGTCCGCGTGAACTGTATGCTGATACATATTTATAACTACCATGTATACATAACTATATACCAAGTTTCATTGAAATCCGTTAGTAGCTTTAGAACGATAGAGCATCAAACATCCAAACTTCTCCGAATGCTTACATAATTTCGGGATATACTAGAACATGTGTCATATAGTTCACGCGGATGAAACCGGGGGCTGCCGCTATAGCAATCTAAACACATGCTCTATTTGTATAGTTAACAGGTTTCACACAAAACCTAGGTCCCATACTCATGCCGTATCGACTACATAATAGATGTTCGTTCCAACGGAAACACAGGATACAATGAAATCCCGCAAACCGCTCGTAAACAGGCTTTGTCGCGTCGATGTATAAAATAAGTTGTTCCGGTTGTTAAGGAGGAACTACGAGGAGCTGTGATGTGAGGATCATATAGAAATATTGAATTGATCACATCTATGATGACCAGGAAGCTTAGATTACACAAGCGAAGTTTAAAGTAATCGAAATATTTCCACTAATAGTGATTAGTATAATTATCATCATTTAATTAAGACGCTTGTTATGCAACCGGCTGTTAGTGTTATCAAAATAATTGACGCTATACCAATTTACCTTAAAAAATTATGTTTTAATAATATTCCCTTTCTCGGTTGTCAATCATGTCAACAAACTTGTGATGAAACTTTTCTATGTTCATCAAGGATGAAGAATTGTTCAAATCCATTCGATAGTTTCAAAACCTATTTAAGGCTAACAAACAATTAAATATTCCGTCTTTATACAGTGTTATGTAAAATCTATGTAGAGGTGTAGAAGAGCCCATGTTATTCACACCAGCTCCACTGTCTACTTCCTTCGTTGTCCCAGTCGATCATAAAATGTGCTCAGTTTTGTTTATGCTTAGTTTTATGATTTAGAATAAAATATGGCGTATGGTTTTTGTGGAACCAGTGGGTCATTGTGATCAAAATTGAATGACATTATCCTACTGATATTATAAACGCGAAAGTTTGTAAGCTTGGATGTTTGTCACTGTTTCACGTATAAACCACTGAATGGATTTTGATGAAACTTCACAATAATATAGCTTATATATCAGAATAACACATAGGTACTTTTATTCTGGGAAAATATTTTTATCCCGGATAATTTCGACATTCGTTTTTTCTGCAGTCCACATGGACGAAGTCGCGGGCGTCCACTAGTTAAAAATACAGCGGTTGAATTGTGATACTTGTATATCACACGTAACTGCACGTTTATCATGCAATAGCAAAGCGACTTTGTGTAGTGTGATGTTTCCCCTGCGCCAAAAGGAGAGTTATGATTTTTTCAAGTGTATGTACATACATACATACTCGTACATATAATCACGCCTTTATCCCTTACGGGGAAGGCAGAGCACCAAGGGCCGATAGGATGGCCGATAGGATGCCACATGGTGCCACTTCTGACCAATTTTGAGGGTATAGTTGAGATGTACAAGTTCTGTTAGTAGTGACAGGTGGTCAGCCCATCGCCTACAAAACACCAGTGTCGTGTCGTGTCCCTCTACTGACTTGTACAGTATTCCCGGGAAGAGAAGCAGCTGTAGTATTATACTTTTTTTTTCACTCCCAGAGCAGCATAGAAGATGAGAAAATGTAGGTATATTTCTATGGCATGCTCTATAATAGCTAGAGCCTAAACAGCTTGTCTCATTTAAGTTTAAGAGGTGTCATTAGTTTCATCTTAGTCACGAGAGTGACCCTGTGATGAAAAATTTACGCAGTCGGGTTTTTATCTTGATATAAATGATAGCATTCCCTCCATGTGCTCAGTTTACGAGGCTCGATCGAGCTAAAGATAAAGGTAAAACTGAAACAATATATTCTCTTTTGTGTTTCGATTTCGTCTGAATTAAAGGCTACAAGCTATTTCATAAATTTCATGTTATTTTATCTGTATCAACAAGCCGTTTAATCGAGAAAACATTTTTTTATCTTTATAATATGAATTTTTATGATAAACCAAAACAAACAAAAAAACTTTAAAAATAAATTTTTAAGTATAAAACAAGTCAAAATTTAATTAATAGAGTGAATACAGGAAAATATAAAAGCAAGTGCTCTCGACTTCTGACAGTCGCCTTTTGCTTAGATTTGTTTAGGACCAACAGTCATAGAATTTGTGGGTGTCATTTTTATTTAATCTAAGTTTCATCAAGGCCGCGTGGTGCTGGCAGAGTAGAGTTTGTACCACCCCTGCCTGCCCGTGGGTATCGTACGAGGCGATTAAGGGTTTCCAGGAGGTGGGCAGCAGCGCCTCCCGTACAACATAGTCCGAAAATCACACTGAGGTCACCAACCAGCCAGCGTGGTGACTATGGGCAAAACCCCCCTGTAGCAGTAGCATTGTGGTGTGCCCTGGGAAGGTCTATGTCCAGCAGTGGACTGCAATAGGCTGAAGAAGAAGAAGTTTCATCAAAATCCGTTCATTAGTTTTTGTGCGAAAGACCAAACATCCGCTAAGCGCTTACAAAGTCAATTAATATCGTAAAATGTTACTACGAAATCGTAGTACGTAGCTTCGTAGTTCGTAGCACAACTACGATTCTAGATTTGACAAATAAATTACACCGAATTCATTTTATACAGGATGTAACAAAAGGGGTATGTTAAGCGAAAAGCTGTGTAAATAGACCACTAAAAGGAACCTACCCAGAAAATTTCAGACTAGAAATCACATGTTTATTTTTCAAGATAGTATGGAGAATTCCTAAATAACTCAGGAATGTTCATACAATCTTGAAAAATAAACATGTGATTCCGAGTCTCTAATTTTGGAAATAGGTTCTCTATAATGGGCTATTTACATAGCTTTTCGCTTAACATACCCTTTCTGTTACACCCTTTATAGTTTAGGGCTGATTTTCCAAACGTCCGATAGTCTATCAGAAGAATAAAGTTGATGCTGTCTCTATCATGACCAAGTTTTAGAGAAAGACAGCATCAACTTTGTTCTTCTGATAGGCTACCTTTTGGAAAAATCGGCACTAAATCTACAATCAGCAATCATACCATCTTTCTTTTATTGACCTTTTTCTGTTTAGAAAAAGACATCTAGTTTATGTAGGAGGAGGTTCAGGAGGTTCATGATTCATGTGACACTTTTCTGATGAGGCATTTTAACTTAACTTTTTAAGGTAAGTGAGTGTGAATTCTATTATCTTTCTTTGTTATTTTTTCAATGGTTGAGTGTGACTGAAGGTTGAATCAACAACTTATGATAGTAATATGAGGCTATACTTTGTCACTTTTACGTGTGTAATGAAATTGTATTATTTTGCTCCCCTATTTTATCTGTGGCGTGTACCCAACATGTTGGTCGAGTCTGAACAAAACCGCATGCAGAACTGTTATATCAAATACTTGGTTTTCGTAATGCAAATGTTATTTAAATTCGTTTTCAAGTTAAAATTGTTAATAGCTTTTTATTGTTCGTACAGTATTTTTAAATAAAGTTAAGTAAATTACGTAGAGGAAAACTTTTATACCATTATTTATTAATTTATCGGCATATATAATCCTACTGTTGGGTAAAGGGCTCTCTCTCTCCATTACACTCCTTCGAAAAGGTCTTTAAGATTGGTAAAAACGAGACGACCAAAGCTGTAAGTAGTGTCAGGTATATTTCGCTTTCACGATAGAAATAATCCTGCTATAAGAGTTCATCAGGACGTGGTCGTCCTTGGCGCAAAAATAGGCTTCGGATTGCGAGCCTTGGGGCAACCCCTGTGCCCGGGCAAATATCACGGCGCGCGACAACGCGCCGGTAACTTAAGTGGCCCTTAAAGGGGGCCACATGGTTCAGAGAGTCTGACCTATTTGGGAAGGGAAAGATGCGGCTGGCCGGGGGGACGCGGGCCGGGCTAGTCGACCCCTGGTATTACCAGGGTGCACCCGGCCACTTGAGCTGCCACTGCATCCGGCCAATTCGCGAAAGAAGAAGAAGAAGAAAAGGAAGGAAAAGAGTAAGGAAAGAGTTCATGGCAATACGGATAGCAACCATTGAGGTTGAAACCATTCATTGAATTACGTTTGTCAAATATGGAAAATTTATATGTCTCTTTTTCGTACGTTGATTTCTGTGCTGATGCGGGACTCCACTAGATTACATCTCCATCTATGCATGTCGTAAGAGACGACTTAGGGGCCTAGGGCCAATTCTTGAACAATTTTGAGCCGAAACGCAACTACTAACGAATAGTTAACGGAACGCGGTGCGAAGCAATACTTACCGCTTGAGTAATAAGGTATATTTTCGCACGCATCGGTCGCAAGTATAACAGAATAAAAATAAATATCTGTCTCGTGCTGAAATATGTCTAATTACGTCACCGTAAAGTAATTATTGCTTTGTTCTATGCGTCTACAACGGTTCCGTTTCGTCTTCGTTCCAACTCGAGACTTTTCGAGAATTAGCCCCCTGGGCATTCTCTTAGGCGATTAAGTACCTAGCAATTTGTCACTAGTCATTTACGTACACTTGCTCAGCTACGAATATGTTAAACGTGACTGTATGATATCGTTCGTGATCCTGCAGTTTTGGCTACAGCTTGTGACACAGCTGTGTGTATATTTTTGATATCACTACATATTATAAAACAAAGTCGCTTTCTGCTGTCTGTCCCTATGTATGCTTAGATCTTTCCTACTAGGAAACGGATTTTGATGCGGTTTTTTAAATAGATAGAGTGGTTCACAAGGAAGGTTTATAATGTATAACTAGGGACCCGCCCCGGCTTCGCACGGGAGTAATGCACTCTTACGCGGGCGAAGCCGTAGGCGGCCGCTAGTATATACTATTAGGTACATAGTAGTTAAAGCTAAATTTGAATCCCTCAAGTAATCAGCACTTATGTAAACAATCGGCAGCGAGCTGGACAGTCGGGTCACTCGGGTTGAATCCAACCCCCGAGGTCGTAACTACCCCTGCAGGGGTCGAAGATAACAGAACGTATAAATAGTGATGGCTAGGGGATTTACCTATTTCTGTAATGCCCCACTAAGTGGTCGTTTCTTTGTGGTTTTATGTGTCAATTGATTTACATACTTATTTTTATAGATGAAGGTCCTTCCAATTAAAATTTAATCTTGCTAGGCCTATTTTATTCTATTATACTAACATTATAAATGGAAGAGTTTGTAAGAATAGATGATTGTTAATATTTTATCTTTCACGTTAAAATTACTGAATACATTTTGATAAAACTTAGCAGTTACCTTGCTTCATAAGACACATCATAATATCGATATATACAGGTGTTGTTTTTTTTGTGGCCACCTTTAACGAAGGGTACGTTCTCTATACATCAAATAAAGTAAGTTTATGCCAAAAAAAATGCTGGGTTTTTTTTTTTTTTTTTAATAGTTACTTAATATACAGGGTGATTTTTGGTCGTCAACGTTCCCGAATACTACGGAATCTCCTCATCATCACGATCATTTTTCTCCATAGAATATATATATATATATATGCATATATACGCATACCTGGGAAGTGGCTAGTTCCCAAGATATTATTAGGATCCACAATTGAGTAAATAGACTGAGTTTTTTGCATAAATACACATAGACGCGCGTAACAAGATTTTTTAACGAAAAAAATAATTAAATCAGTCTATAAAAAAATTAACACACTGTACACTGGAAATTTCGTCCGATTAAGTAATGTACTTATTTAAAAAAAAATGATATAATTTCCCAGCAATTTTTCTGGCAAAAACGTACTATTTTAATGTATAGAGTACGTACCCTTTGCTAAGGGTGGCAACGAAAAAACATTCTGTATACAGAATGATTTTTGGTCGTCAACGTTCCCGAAAACTACGGAATCTCCTCATCATCACGATCATTTTTCTCCATGGAAGCATACCTGGGAAGTGTCTGGTTTCCAAAATATTAGGGTCCAAAGTTGAGTAAATAGACTGCGTTTTTCTGCATAAAGGCACATAGACGCGCGTAGCAGGATTTTTTCACGAAAAATAATTAATACCTGTCTATAAAAAAAACTAACATAAACACTAGACACTATAAATTTCGCACGATCAAGGAATTTAAATTTTTTTTCAAAAAAAAAAAAAATCCCAGCATTTTTTTTGGCATAAACTTACTTTATTTCATGTATAGAATACGTACCCTTCGTTAAAGGTGGCCACAAAAAAACACCCTGTATTAATAAACATTGCATAAATACCGCATAATACCATTAGGTCACCTAGAATCATCATGTCATATCTATCGTAAGTCGTAACGGACAGTACCTACTGTCATCAATGTACGTGGACGACGTACAGATATCAACAAAAGTTCACAACATTAGAACCTCAACGTACAGTCATCATACATCATCAATCGACAAAACAGCGACTGCAGCGCGGGCCTTGACCCCGACACACTGGCGAATTTTGTAAAGAATTTCAATTACGCCGCCAAGGTTACCATCGAAAGTGCTTTCGACTAATCGGTCGATAATCGCTACGTCGAATGAAATGAGTTCTAAAATGCTTGTCGACGTTTTTTTGCACTTAAACTGTTATAAGTTGAGGGTTATACTATTCAAAGCTGTCACACATTTACATAGTTACGGCTGTCTTCCCGAAAAGGGGCTGCCAAAACTGCAAGATCGTGAAAGAGATCCCATGGCCAGCATTGTGGACACGTAAGTAAACGATCAGTGACAAGTTGCTAGCTTATCGCCTGAGAGAATGTCCGAGTTTCTTAGTTGACTCTTACGACATGCACGGAAGGAAATGTAGCTGATGTATTCTTGTGAAGCCTCGCATCAACACAGGACTACGAGTACCAAAGCTATCAAGGTCCAAAAAACTGTCTTTCTCTTAACTGGCTTGTTAATTTTGCAAGTTCATCTGGTACGAGTGAACAAATTTGCATTTGACTTTTATATAAGCTCTATCGGCTAGCCCAATGCAATGGTTTATTACGTCGTTTGCCATTAAATCGTAACCATTGCCGAGTTTGTGTGTAAAAGTTACAATGTTATTGACCCGAATCTAAGACCATTACGCATTTAGATAGCCGACAAGTTCTAGTTGAAAACTATAAACTTAGTTTTTGTGAGATTTTACGTCCTCTTGAGGCAGTAGCCATAAATTCAAGACACAAAAATGTTTCATTTCTTTCCCTATCTAACAATCGTATAAAGAGTAATTGACCCGGTAGCTTAGTTAGTGAGAGCTCTGCACGGAATACGAGAGGTCGTGGGTTCGAGTCCCACTCAGGTGAAGAATTTTTTCATTTCTTAAAAACATATTTATAATCGTATAAAGTAAAGTCGTATAGCTGTCCCAGCTATGTCTTGTAATTTTTAGTAATTTTTTTTTTGTTCTTTGAATCGCCTAAGAATCTAATAAGAAAGAATTTCCCGAGTTTCACATAGGTACGAGAGAAACGGGAATCCTCAGTAAAAAGTGAACATCACTTTATCACGACAACTGCAGCAGTGTCATTAGAAAGTGCTATTCGCTCAGTATCGAAACACATTTCGACGTTTTGTGGCCTATAATGACTTCCAGGCGATAGCATAAGTACGTAGCTGATATACCTACTCTACACTTACAAGATACTTCGAAATGCAGGATATACAATGAGGATATAACTAAAGGAGTGTGTGAGGCAAACTGATATGAACTAAATTGAGAACCTATCCAAATAAATTGAGGCTCTAGTCCCATGTTTTTTCTTGAAAAGTCATGTGATTACGAGTCTCAAGTTTTGTGAATAAGTTCATTATAGTGGGATTTATTTATAGCTTTTTGCTTACATACCACTTTTGGTGACTGACAGATAAAACGTACAGCCGATAACTACTCCTCACAAAGACAAAATACGTGCAAAATCGCGAGCTCATGTTTAAAAGAGATTTCATCAAATCGACCGAGAGCATGCCACTTGAATCAAATGTTGACTATTTGATTTTCCCCTTTATTTCTCTTTTATAATGTTTAATCTGTACCTATTCAATATGAACGACGCTTAATAACAGTGATGACTAATGGCAGTTTGTTAAATTGTAACTGTGTTATTCGGAATACTTCATGCGTCGTCGTACCCATAGTTAGGCATAATATACACATACCTGTGTTTCATGGCTTTGGCTGTGTTTCTGAATATATGTTAGAAGGATTACAGGATCGCGAATGAGATTCAACAGTCACGTTTAATATAGCGAGGTCAGGTTAAACTTTAATGATATATTGCTAGTTTCTCTATTGAGGGATCGCCCACCACCGGGCCCTATACCCTCTGCTGACCCTCGGATCTGCCGACTCATGATCACGAACACAAGATACTACAGTCGCAACGAGAAGCCAGATCCAAGCACCTAGCATGCAACCATAAATACATAGCTGCTAATCCGAAAAACAATTAAAATTTTAATCGACATATGAGTTAGTTGGTTCGGTAGATAGAACTAACATGGAAAACTAATCCTGATGATGCCACGGGTGTTGGCGAAACATATGTCGATTAAAATTTTAATTGGTTTTCGGATTAGCAGCTATGTATTTATGGTTGCATGCTAGGTGCTTGGATCTGGCTTCTCATTGCGACTGTAGTGTCTTGTGTTCGTGATCATGAGTCGGCAGATCCGAGGGTCAGCGGAGGGTATAGGGCCCGGTGGTGGGCGATCCCTCAATAGAGATTTGAACTTCCGAATAGTGACGCCTGATACAATTCAATATTGCTAGTTTATCGCATGATGTATTACATCGTTGTAAAATACTGAGTAAAATTTTTTCCGTCATACAAGATATCAATGAATTTATTGCAAATTCATTGATAATGATCAACTCTGAGATTCATAGAAAACAAAACGTAGTCTATCTACCTCAAGATCCACACATACACATATAAAATTCTCCAGAAACCGTATACTATACTAAATGTATTGTATTTTAAATCGCATTTTACCATAAAAAATTGCCCATAAGATAAAGACTTCCGAACATTTAACTCTGGGAAAGGCAGTTCATAAAGCAGGTAAACCTCTTCGATCATGGCGCTGTACTTTAACACACAATACATCATTCTGAGGCACATCATAATGGCTTCCGCGATAGCTGACAGCTGCTTTTAAATGATACACCTTCGGTATCGGAAAGTGACACGCTGAAAGATTGAACGTTGTCATATGGGATATTTACCAGTTTTATCTATGGTAGACATAGAAAGGGTATTGTAATATTTCGTTAGGTGTTGTTTGAAGTTGTATTTTCTATCGAGTCATGGGCTGAATGAATCGGGTTATTCTACTTATTGCGTGTACCTATATGTACACGTCTGCTCTGAAATCACTGAATCTAATTAGTTGAAATTACAAAATCCTACCTGTAAAAGAGCTTTTGACCTTTTGATTTTTCATCACGTTTTATTTTACTTCGCAATATGGGTCAATGGGAGCTTTCACATCGAATAATGATAAAAAGCGAACTAGCAGCTGATATTAACAAGAATAAATGTTTTACTAGCGCCGCCGTACCTATTCATAAAAACCGTAAAAAAAAAAAAATGTTCCACAAAGTTAGTTACGAACGGACCGGGATTTTGCAACAATTTATGTAGTTCAGGTGTGCTAGTTGGAGTTTGAAATCGAAAACAAAGAGCTAGGCTTTGAATGGAACGGACAGTGGGCGCGGAGCAAAGCGGAATTACAAGTGGTAGGTACACCCTTCCACGCACAAGTTACGCCAATGCACTTTCACAATAAAAGAATGGTGTACTTCATCCCGCTGACTATTGTATCAGCTTGCTCCATTTTTTGTACTTTTGTCGCTTGTCAGTATAATCGCTCAGTTTTTTCATAATTTTGCATGAAACAGAAGTTAATTTACTTGTAAATGGACACAAATAACACAGTCGTACACCCAGAGTTACAATAAACATTTCTATTTAAACAAAATTTGTAATTGATAAATGCAAAAGCAATGTTTCTATGCTTGCCATGAAACATAAATAATTCATGTAGTTGCATATGATAGCACAAAATCACGAATAAAGAGATTACTTTTGCAGAGGCCACTTATAGTCATGCAATGTTCCATTTAGACAAATTAATCTAAATTATACTGGTACATGAATTAGTTATTCGGGAAGTAGGATATCGAACCAATGATAAAATATTTTTAAACAACTCTTAAAAGCTTTTTACAATAGCTACTATTGTCAAAAGAAATTCTGTTCGCACTGTTTCAAAATTTTACAGTAAATCTTTAATTAATCTATAAAAACAAGTTATCAGTGGCTCGAAATACCCATAATTTCTTTAAGTATAACATACCCACGAAGCAGGAGGATATCTCGGAAACGGAGCAATGCCCTTCGTGGCCACATTGCTGGGTAGCTCATGTTTGAATCCTCTTTTTAACCGTTGTTTTCTTCTCTCCCGTGATTTCGATCTTAACATAAGAGCTGCCTGCATACTTGCCAGTGTTGTGGCTTACGGAGACGCGGGAAAAAACACTGTCGGCGGTCAAAAGACCGGTACACGCCTACAAGGCGTAACTGTCACTTCACTAGTGATGTCCCACGTGTTCTTATCGATAAAGATTTTCAAGTCTTTTATTAGAAGTCTTTAATTTCACTGAATAATTTGAATAACCTAGCTAGCGGGACTATCTACCGAATCTAATTCGTCTAAATTTTATTTATTACTTTATAAACTGACTTAGGATTATTTACACATAACCTTCAAAACACTCTTATATTACAGCCCAATCACAGAATCGATTACTTTGATTTATCTCACTTTTAGAATGCTTTTAGAATTGGATTTAGAATAGGCACAAGAAAGGCGCGAAAATAGTTTAGATTTTATAGCTAGATAATTGAACTTTGAATTATAAGTGGTCGATATCTTACAATACGATATGTTTAAAGGTGAGAGAATACGTAATGGAAGCAAGCGCAATTTGGCGTTTCAATGTTGATAATTAGGTAACAAATATTTGAATTGTTTTTGGTTCTAATTCAGACACTGTCACTCATGTTTCGTTCCGCACATCAAGTCGTAGTCTCTGGTACTTCGACACCGGCCATCGGACGCTGCTCTCCACTAGATGTCGCTGTTTCATGGCCGACCTACTTTTGTCACTTCACTTAACAATACTTCTGCGTAGCACATTGTATTGCAATTGTCTTCGAAAGCACCACACACTTTAAAACAAAACTACAGCTGAATATGGGCAATCAAGGGAACATGTTTAATATGATGATGCAGACGCTTACTAACTATTGGGGTTGCATTGCCTCATATTTACCATGCTATACATCGACTATCCTAAACTTACATTAATAACAAACATTTACCTACTACAATACAATGTTGATACTTATACTCTAGAAACACACACAAAAATACGTTTACATACCACCATGCTAAGGCTAGTTGTACACCGAGCGACTGGACAACATTTAGGTGGTTGATATACCTCGACGGTATCGCATGGCGAATGCGGCGCGGAGACGACAGCGGAAACCGGTCGCGGGGGACCCGGAGCGACACAGCGGGACTCCCAATGCTGGCAGGAGAAGGCGCGGACGCCGGTCGGCGCGGGGTGCGGGGGGCTGTGACCATTCGGGCTTGGCGGCGCGGGCTGGCGGCCGTGCTGGCGCGCCTGCGTAATGAACAAATATGTATTGTTATTAATTACCTCGCCTTGAAAACCTACTAAGATATTTATTCATCTTATATCTTGACAGAAAGCAAATAGCTTTAGGTAACTGTAAAAATGTAAAACTAGCATTGTTTCCGTTAATCATGTTACTATTCCTATTATACCGTTTGCCTGCACTTCTATGTGAACGAGCGTACTAAACACAAACTTTTAATAACAATGGAAATTGGGCAACTTTCTAATTGCTTTGCTAGAATTGGTACAAACAATAACATATAGTACAAATAAGGAAAAAGGTGTAATGAGACTTAACTTGCGAGTAGTTTTGTGAGCCAATTAGAACTCATGAACTTATCCCAAACATAATAATGATCTCTTAAGCAACTGCTAGATAAAACATTTCGGATCTATAGCATATTCATTATAAACGATGTCAAGCATTTCTGGATCGATTTGAGATAAAACATATCATTTCTAACTCGTGGAATTTAAGCTGGCTAATAATCTACATATATATAGTCTTTAACGAAATCTGCGTATAATGTGTCATTTTGTCGATCTTTATAAAGGCAAGCGCAGCGTGAGAGACCATCCGCGAGATGGACGGAAGACCTATTCAGGATCGCGGGTAGGTTCTGCTGGCTGTAGGCCTCCTCCAACCGGTCGTAGTGAAGAGCATTGGAGGAGGCCTAGGTTTTTCAATGGCTATAATCATGATCATAAGCCTATTGCAGGACGTTCTCTCCCAGAGTATGCCACAAGCCTCGATCTGCCGTTTTCATGGGTAAAATGATAATACATAGTTTCACATGGCTGTGATACTAACCTTACGGCCCGCGAGCGACGCGCCGCCCGCCGCCGCGTACATGCACCGCCGGCGCGCACCGCTCACCGGCGGCGCATGCGCTCGCTCGGTGTGCGCGCGCCCTTACGCCCCGCCTCGCGCCGCCGCATCTGTGCCGGTGGTGACTCTGGAATATCGTTAAAAGCTATCGATAATTTTATATAAGTACATCGTTGGCTTTAAATATGACCTAGCAATATGAAAACTATGTAATAATTTCGTACAGTTAAAAACTAATTTAACACTTGCTTACTTGATATATAGGTATAGGTAGGTAAGTAAATAAGATTTACAGGAGGGGTGAATTTTATGTCAACTTTAAAATGCAATGAACAGGAATATTTCAAATAAATGTTAAAATAAATAGATTATACAATAGCAGAGTGTAGGTATCGTCGATTTTTCATGTGTGAACCGTGCCTTAGAAGACATCTTCGTAAATAAAATTTTAATAAAGATCTGTTTTATGTATAAAAATAAAAAACTTACTACGCTGACTCGGAGTTATAAAGAAACATGAAGAATGCAGAGATTTATTAAATGATAGTTTTCTATGACATTTTTATTATTATAAATGCTCTACGAACAAGTCGTAAATTGCGTTACACGAGTTATTGACTTAATAATAACAAAATGCTGAAAACATAAAACGCAAGTTGCAATAATGAAACTCAGAGATAACCCAATAAAAAGTTTGAGAATTATATTTGGGAACAAATGAATATTATGTACCATGACTTCATGATAGGACATACACTGGTTCAATAATTTAACGAGCAACCCGATTTTACAGCTTTTACGGCATCCGAAACTATGATTGTTTTTCTACAGACAGACAATAGAATGGAAATGAGAGGCAAGGCCAAAAAAATTCGGCCCATATAACATAACTATCAACAGCGTTCTAGCACTTCGGACATATTCGGTGGTATTCAAAACCAAGTCTAAAGTCAGACAGTATTCAAAAATAACATTTGACAGAAAAATCTATGGAACATCTGTCAAATTTAGTTTGACAAAGGTTCAGCTTAAACAATGTTTAAATTTCTTTACAATAACACGGCTTAAGACACTCCTTAAAAGAATCTCTGCGATAATGCGTTTAAAAATAGAAATGGTCCCTAACTGACTACCTACCTAGGCAGACAAGACACAACTGAGCCTAACTTTAATGGAATAAACAACCAAAGCCCGCCTCCCGCCAATCTAAATTAATGACGTCACAACTAACCAACTTTCACAATCAAGGGTAATGTGAATGACAGGGTACAATTAGTATGGATGTGTGACATAGGCAGCGGGATCAAGGATTTTGTAATAGTGGATTAAGAACAAAACTTGGTCTACTGTAGATGATAATATTGTATTTGAAGTATGAAAGAGACAAATTCCTTATTATATCCCTTTTTGAAGCCGGAATTTTCTCTTATAAAACGTCACGGTGTTTAAAGTATCATATTTTTTTGTACCCTACTATTTGTAAGAATCCTGTGCTGATGCGAGGCTTTACTAGAATATATCATCTGCATCTTCTTCTATGCATGTCGTAAGAGTCTACTAAGGAACCCGTGCATACTCTTATGCGATAGGCTAGTTACTGGTCACTAATCATGATCTGTCCCCTATGCTATAAACGTAGCTGTGGTATCACCCTAATAAACCTGCAGTTCTGTCTACGCTATTTAGGGAACACAACCGTCGCCATAGCAACTTTCTAGCGACTTATACAACTTCTACATTCGTCGTTTCGTTCGAAATCTAGATTTAATATAAGTCGTAATTTTATTTATTTCAGCGAACTAGAAATCGCGTTTTAGAATGCAATTAATCTTTCCGTGTCCGCTGGAATTACTGGAACTATTTAAATTGCTGAATATATTAGAGTGCAGTGGATTTGCATTACCTTGTGTTATATTTATTTAAGATAGACACCGTTTTCAGTAACGGTCAAATCAAAGATCAAAAATCGCATAATTTCCTGCAGATTTATCTTGATTTTTGGTATTGCAATTGGATATTAGATAAGGCATAAAATAATAATATAAGGGGGGTGTAAAACAAACGCCAAATCTTTTTTCTTTCGAAACCATATTGCGCCGACCCCATTAATGACATACGACTAAAAAAGATAATGATAACAGCTAGGTTCTTCAATAACTAACTAAAATTAATTATATAATAGATTAGTTTGGATGTACACAGATGAACACCTCACGAGCACAATTGTCACGGACACTGCCATCTACTTTTATATTATTTTACTATTTTCATTATATTTTGGTTCACTGTATTTACGTAGAGGTCGCTTGAATGATTACAAATTGACATATCGAAAACTGATGTGTTTTATTACCAAGTAATTTATATCTAAATACCTGGTTCGTGGGTCGACAGGAAACATTTTGGTGACCCCGACGTGATCAACAAAACGAACTGTTAATTGTTTTTATTAGATTATAATTTTAGAAGTTAGCTATTAGAAGTAAACACATATTCATCGTACAAAAAATCTTTTAATATTAGCTCACATTAAAAAACCAGAAGACTACTCAACCAAGGAGGCAGTACCTTAACTGTAATCAAATTCGAAGGTAATAATAAAATATTACTTTTTTCATCTGACTCTATCTCGTGCACATAATAATATTACAAAGTAGAGAGATTTAATATCCGAGCACACGGGATCAGTAGACATAGATAGATGCCGTACCTAAACTAGCGTGCATCATTTTCGTTGCAATCTATCAAACTGTGTGAGATATGGCTGCAAGTTAAACAGATAGTTTTGCACATTAAAATGTAATGGTAAACGTGTTGGTTTACGTTTACTAGGACGTGCGTTTACGTTTACGAGCTTACCGACTGAGTTAATTAACGAGAATTGATTCCTGATAAATTTACATTTCATTGCTGCTTTTATTAGTAACATCTCCTTTGTTTTAATAGCCAATAAGCAATGGTTTACGATCTAATTTTAAATATCGCCGGTGTGCTCTGATTGTTAGCAGACTTTTCCTATATTTCTACTTTCGATAAGCTGCTTACCTACCTATTGATGTCATATCATCTATTTGGGCGCGCATATATCTCGGATATAATATTTCAAACGCAGTTTTGGTTATGGTAAGACGCAGATTGCCTCCAACGCTCGTATTATCAGTGGTAATTATCCCTCAAGGGCACCAATTTGAGAGATTGTAGTATTTTGTTTTGTTTGGCAGAAGACTTTTTTCATGGTTAAGTGAGATTTAGTTGAGTAAACGATAATGATAAGAGGGCTAAGATCCCCATATACAGAGTGATTTTTGGTCGTCAACGTTCCCGAAAACTACGGAATCTCCTCATCATCACTAACATTTTTCTCCATGGAAGAATACCTGGGAAGTGTCTGGTTTCCTAAATATTAGGGTCAAAAGTTGAGTAAATAGACTGCGTTTTTCTGCATAAATGCACATAGACGCGCGTAGCAAGATTTTTTCACGAGAAATAATTAATATCTGTCTATGATAAAACTACCATAAATACTGGACACTATAAATTTCGCCCAATGAAGAAATAAAAAAAAATAAAAAACAAAAAAAATTACATCGTTTCCCAGCATTTTTTTCGGCATAAACTTACTTTATTTAATGTATAGTGTACGTACCGTAACGTACGTACCGTACGTCGTTAAGGTTGGAAACTAAAAAACATCCTGTATATACAGGGTGTTTTTTGTGGCTACCATTAACGAAGGGTACGTACTCTTTACATCAAATAAAGTAAGTTTATGCCAAAAAAAATGCTGGGATTCTTTTTTTTTTAAAAAAATTTAATTACTTGATCTGGCGAAATTTATAGTGTCTAGTGTTTATGCTAGTTTTTTTATAGACAGATATTAATTATTTCTCGTGAAAAAAATCTCGCTACGCGCGTCTATGTGCATTTATGCAGAAAAACGCAGTCTATTTACTCAACTTTGGACCCTAATATCTTGGGAACTAGACACTTCCCAGGTATTCTTCCATGGAGAAAAATGATCGTGATGATGAGGAGATTTCGTAGTTTTCGGGAACGTTAACGACCAAAAATCACCCTGCATAATTATTGTAGCTTCATTTCTCTTTTGCTTAATTTATGAAAAAAATCTTATGAGATAAGATTGTAATTGCACCTTTCTATACCTTTAGAGCCTTACAAATAAAAATAATAAATCTAGGTACATACATATAAGCTATTCATAGTTTAATTTGACAGATATTCCATATATTTAGCTGTCAAAAATCAAGTGTATTACGAAGTTGTAACTTAACGCGCGGTTTATCACTCCTAGTAGCAGGGTTATTGTTTAATTTCTAAAAATGTGTACAAGAAATATATTACGTGGCTATAGAATATTCTTCGCGATCCTGCATTCTGACTACCCTACGTGTTTTTTGGTAACACAGCCTTGTGTATATGTTTTAAATATATTGCCTGATGACATACGACAGGAAACAAATAGAAATAAGTTCACAAATAAGCTAAAAAAATATCGATTTTCTACACTAAATTAGAAATTAAATAAGAAGTCTTAAATACTTCCAATGTTTTGTTTTAAAAGTTTTGTGGGACTTCAATTTAGAAATAACTTTTGAACTGTATTCATAATAATCTATACATATAATAAAAATGTAAAGGATCGCTGTCTGTACATAGAAGATATATGAGAAAAAATATTACAGGAGACCTTTATCAACACAATAGTACCCAAAAGAATGATTTTTGGAATTTTTGTCTGTTTGTCGGTTTGTCTGTTTGTCTGTGCGTTTGTGCACGCTAACGCTAATCTCAGAAACGGCTAAACCGATTTCGATGCAGTAGGAATGTATTGTGGCAGGTCCCACTTAGCATATATGTAGGCTACTTTTTATCCCGGGAAAATGTTTTTATCCCAAATAATTTCGACATTTAGTTTTTTATGTAGCCCACGCGGACGGAGTCGCGGGCGTCCACTAGTATTGAATAAAATAAAAATATAATAAAATTAAAAGATATATTTGTACAATAAACAATATGAACTAAAGTTAGTCCGACTGTACACCAACACAGCTAACAATAATACCAGGACGGCAAGTTCAAAGCACGTTAAGATCATCCGATAAGGGAATATCGTGCGAGCTAGTAGGTAACTATACCTACTACACTATACCTATACCCTAACTATACCTAATGCTGGTTCCCCACGGTGCGCGGGCCGACGGTGCACGTATCATATGGCCTTGTAATACGTTACAGATAATTATGTTTGCATTAACACGGTTATTCTTCCCAAGGTGTATTAGTGACCACATCACAGCGGTGGTGGATAGCGCGTACCGCAGACTTGGATTTGTGCTTCGCAACGCCGCGCCATTAACGATACAAGCCATACGCGCACCCTACGCGGCCCTTGTGCGTAGTATACTTGAAACTAATACAGTGGTCTGGAGTCCGCATGAGAATAAATATATCCTTATGTTGGAACAAATTCAGAAAAAGTTTTAAAGAAATTTTATACCGTGTTAGATACCATTTCTACCCGTATATGTACCCCACGTTATTTCTGCAGGGTCAACTAGGATACGACTCACTGCAGTTGCGCAGGGAGCTCGCCTTGGCGAGGTTTGTCATTGGCATTATCCGTGGTAAGATTGATTGTACAACTTTGCTGAGCTCATTTTTGTCTCTTTTCGCACCTGACAAATATGTACGCGCGCGTGAGCACCGTCTCCTGGCGACACCCTGCGCGCGCACCCAAGCACACCGGCATGCGCCAGTGGCTCGAGGCCTCGCGCTGCTCAACTCTCTGCTCGACTCGGCACCACAGTGTGACCTGTTTGTGAGTGCGATCGGGAGCCTGATGATTGAGTGCAAGAGTATGTTAGAAAGACGAATGCCTGCGAGTACCATCCAATAAATGTTACGGATAGGTACTTATGTATGTATGGGTTTGTATTATTAATGTTTGTAACGATATGGTCATACTGTTATGTTATAAACATATATTTGAATAAATAAATAAATAAATAGTGCGGACTGGTCCGCGTCCGTACGCAATATCATACACCGTGGGAAGCTGGCATAATATAGGCGTAAAGGTATAGTTAGCTGTTGCGGAAATGGCTAAAAGAATGTTTACAATTTGGACTAGTGATTGCAAAAAACATCATGAAAATCCATTAATTGTTATTTACGGGTTTGTGTGGAAACTACAGAATATATTTTGATTAAACCTAACGCTAGGAATGATCGCGAAACTATAATCTAACCGATTTGTAGTAGAGCATTATATTGCTTCTGTTAATTCTATTCTATTCTTTATTGTACACAGACATTTTATATGGAAAAACATTTTACATTGACAATGTACAAAGGCGTGCTTATCCCTATAAGAGATTTCTTCCAGCAAACCACTTGTGATAGCGAAAGTTGGGTGAAAAAGGTAGATTGTATGTTATTGTTATGTTAATGTTATTATTAAGGGGAAAATAGTTTAAATAAGAAATATTATTTATTTGTGTGAACTACATACATATGGAAAACATAATTTATACGTATTTTTTAATAGTAAAGCACCTTGGCAAGAAATCCAAACCAATAAAGCAATAAAAACGTGGAATTGATTATATTGTGCTCGCCCGCCGTAGTAAAGCTACGCTTCGTAGTACAGCTACGCTTCGTAGCATCGTACCAGTTATTCGTAGCAAATTACTTTTTTAGAACCCGGCGATTTCGTAATATTAAAAAGATTATTTTTTGATGAAAGAAATTGCCCACTTCTTTGATAGTTTCTTTGACCTCTAGCATTAGAACATTTTGGCTATTAGGCAGCACTAAATGTCAAGTCTACCCTAAGTATGTAAACAGATAAAAATAACCGAGAAGTGACAATATAATATGTTGGTACAGAGATAGGATGATATAGAACTAATATGACCTTAATCAATTATTTGTCAACTAAGTTATACAGGGTGTAACAGAAGAGGTATGTTAAGCGAAAAGCTGTATAAATAGCCCACTATAGAGAACCTATTTCCAAAAATTGAGACTCGAAATAACATTTTTATTTTTCAAGATTGTGTGAAGAGTCCTGAGATATTTAAAAATTCTCCATACTATCGGGAAAAATAAAAATCTGGGCTATTTATACAGCTTTTCGCATAACATACCCTTTTTGTTACACCCTGTTTAACTGGGCATATAACCTAAATTTTAGTGGTCATATGTAGTTAGTGCAAAAACCCTCCTTGCCTCGTGACACGCGATGGTTAGTAACATCAATAAATATAACGTGGTCATTATATTACTGTCGTCAGCTATTGACTAGTCAAGTCACCTAGAACAGAACCTAGACCTAACGGCAAACTAGAATATATTTTTTACCTGAATTCAATAGAAATCATAGTATAGTTTGAACATTTCTAGCATTTATAGGTATCGGAGATGAAAAAAATAAACGTTGCCAAAAACGTAATGTACGAATAAAAGTTTAAAATAGATGGTCAAATTCGTCATCCGGGTTAATTGACCCGGTAGCTCAGTGAGTGAGAGCACTGCACTGAATGCGAGAGGTCGTGGGTTCGAGTCCCACTCGGGTGAGAAAATTTTTCATTTCTTTAAAAATATTTATAATTTATAGGTGGGTTAAGCACGAACCTTTTTACGCGGCGTAACGCTAGCGACTCGCTAGCAAAATCTATGGGAACTGACAGCGTTACGGACTATCGATAGGTTCGTGCTTACCCCACATTTAAATGTAGCGATCATCAATCAATTATAGTGTCAACACAAATCAAAAGTACAAACATACCAAAAGTACAAAATGCTACCAAAATGGCATAATTTTCTCAGATTCGACATGTTAAAGGAAATTTTCATAAGTCAACACACTTATCCTTAGCTATAACTTTTCCCTTGAGGGTTATTGCCTATCTAATCAATTGACGCAGGCGGCATAGGTTCTCTAGTAGGCTATATAGCATTTCGCTACCATACCCCTTTGTCACCATTATACCGCAAAACTATTTAGTTATTTTTAAAAAGTAAAGGGCAGACTGCGTGACCATTGAAATACATAGGTTAAGGGATGACGTCATGGATGGCGGGACGGATTTTATGGTGACCAGACAAACTAGATTCATGGCGGTTTATAAGGTTCCCTGTACAAGAAACCCTAGTTTCACTATGTTCGGACGTCCGTCTGTCTGCAGTTAGTTTAGCGACTAAACTAAATGGCAAAATACTAACAATAAGGACTAAAATACTATTATTGAGCACTAGACTTCGCTCACGTACGTACGTAAAAACGGCTGCGATTTGGTTTAGCTTACTCTCTTTCACGTAAAAACGGCTAGAGCGATTTTAATAAAATTTGGTATGGAGTTAGCTGATACTCTGGATTAACACATAGGCTACTTTTTATCCCGGGAAAATATTTTTATTCCCTATAATTTTGACTTTATGTTTGTTTCTTCTACAATTCACGCGGACGAAGTCGCGGGCGTCCACGTACATACATGTCGACTGTATTCTTGAAATGTGGTAGGCAGAACTGCAAAATCAAGTGGAGATCCTATAGTTACGTTTAGCATAGTGGGGGGGACAGATGTTAATTATCATCCGCGTGAACTTTAGAATTCCTTTTAAGTCCCGTTCCCGTAGGAATTTCGGGAAATCCTTTCTAAGCGGACGCGCATTATATTATGATTATTGATTCGTTGTATTTTGTTGAATTTATGATCTATAGAACTTAGTCCCACATTAAGATCTAAGGTCTTGTGTCGTGGGTACTAAGCAACGGTATATTAATACATAGATAAGTATAGAAACATCCATTCGGAAACAAACATTAATAATCATATAACCTACCGGGATTTATGCAGGTAGGGATGTATTTTGTACCGAATGGAGTTGTAAATGTTCATGGCGGTACGGGACGTAAGTCAAAAATGACAGCGCCCGAACGCAATGGTAGCTTGCAAACCTCTTGCAAACCCATTAGCTCGTTATTTGCTTTCTTCGTGAAATTGAGTGTGTAATAATAATTTAAGTTAGTAATATTTAAAACTAGGACAGTGTCATTATTGCCTAATTTTTATTTGGGTAAATTCCTGCACGTACACGCCCACACGATCCAAGGATGTCGGACATACCTTTGGATACACCGTCGCGTATGTGAAACGTTATATAGATACGTACATTGTGTCAGAATAGCGGAAAGTAGTATCTATAACATTTTACCTATAAATAAATAAATAAATAAATATATTCACACACTACACAACACATTAACGTACAGGTCTTGTGTCGTGGGTACTAAGCAACGGTATATAAATACATAGATAAGTATAGAAAATATGCTGAAAGTATGTGCACCTCTATAACCCAGGACCTTTTACCTATAAATCGTCTATAAATCTATAAATCGATTTTTTTTTTTTTGTTTAATGTGAAAATTCCTGAGTAGTTTACAACGTTGAATATATAGGTACATAGTATTTAGATATTGTAAAAAGTATTTTAAGTATCTGAAAAGCGATATTATTTTTATTTAAGTGTCAGATTTTTCTTCAAAAATTATTTACGGCAACCACTAAAATCTTAGTTCTAACTTTAGCCTCGTTGTTGAAATGTGATTTTAATAACACATTCCGAACTTTGCCCATTAACACCACGATCGATATGTAAATAACTGTACTTATGTAATCCATTTTAATTGTTATGCCATCTTTTTTCGAGGATAAATCAATAAATGAAAACATTACCTGAACTAGGTGTAAGTTGGTGCCATCATTTCATAATTGTCCATACATATAATAGATACGGCTGTGTTCCCAAAGATGTGGCCAGAACTGCAGGATTCCCGATAGAGATCCTACAGACACGTTTAGCATAACGGGGCAAGATATTAAAGATCAGCGACAAGTTGCAATCTCATCTACATAGGTAGATAGCTAACAACTTGTCACTGATCACTTACATGCATCTGTTCCTGATATGCTTAATGTGACTGTCAGATCTCGTTTATGATCTTGTGTTTCCGGTGCCGTGTTTGTGCAACAATTTGTTTAGTTTTTTTGTCAAGTTTAATTCGAAGTCAAACATTATTTGGTTTTCGTAAAGAGAAGAGCAGAAGATTTATTTATGACGGTGACCATTGCTTCCTATAATTGCCAATTGCAAATACGCTAAACTTATGAATGTAAACCGAATATGCTTAGCTCGCGCCCATCGATATAATTATCTCTCACCTTACTTTTTCTCTTTCTATACCTATCTTCATCATCATTTACCCTTATGTCGGCGTTAGATATATGGTTTATATTAACTCATACTGCCCAGAAATTTGCGTAAGAGCCCCTCCACACTAGCGTCTTCTGAGCGTCTATTGTACGTCGGAGTCGGGCGAGCGTCAGCGCGACGTCGGCGTTGAGTGGAAGCCGAACGCTGTAATTACGCTACGTGAGCGTCGCGTCAACGCAACGCCTGCGCCGCGTTTTCTGCCATATAGTAAAACGACGTCACATTTGCGCTGCCTAATTACAGCGTTCTGTGCGTTCGGCTTCCACTCAGCGCCGACGTCGCGTCGACGCTCAAAAGACGCTCAGAAGACGCTAGTGTGGGGGTCTCTTAGTTTTACGACCGGCTGCCTGTCTGACGCCATTCCTTCTTGGATATCAATTGATTTTGACCTTTTCTATACAAATATTTTAAAATAATTTATGGATTTACTAGCTGATATTTTTCACTGGGCACAATACAATGCCTTTGGTTAGGGTACAATGTACCTACCACGATTATTCGACATTCAATCTAACTGCTCTTGCTTACACGATATAATGTCTAGTGCAGCCTTTTCCAAAGTGGGCAATAACGCCCAAGAAAGAAAGTAAGAGATCCAGAAAAAAAATTGGGGCGTTGTGTAAAGGCTTGGGAGTTATAGTAGTTTTTAAGTAGGTGAAACAATGGGGGCGCTAAAAAATAATCTATTCTCAAAGTGGTCAGTAGACAAAATAAGTTTGGGAACCCCTGGTCTAGTGATATGCTGCTGGATGTCAGAGTCAAATATATTTCTATGAATAGTTTCTAGTGAATAGAGAGAAAGTCAGGCTCTTTATAGATAAAAATGCCAGAAAAGTAAACAAAAAAAAAAACATAATTTCACTATCAAGCTTTACATAAACAAGTTCTATTTTAATATTCACGCGAAGGGATAATTAATTTTCTTGGTGGTACCCATGTATGTACTTGTTCGTTAAGTGTGTCGATTAGTTTGAGACTCTCTCATACATCGTTTTACCCGACTGCGCAAGGAGGAGGGTTATGGTTTTCATGTATTTTTAAGATATTTACATTTGGTAAGCGACAGGTAATAAGTAGTACAGAAGTCTAAAAATATTCCTTAACTTGAATCACAAGATAAATTATAATAATAACAATGGCTATTTCAATTATCGAATTTCGTTACGCTTAAAAATCATAGTCAGGGAGCTCCAATTCTAATGAAGAATTCAAGAGCAAATAAAGTGACAAAAATATAAGGGTGTGACATTATGTGCATAATATTTACCTTAAAGGTATTTTCATCTTCTTACTTCAATGTACTCTAGATAATAAACACTGACAATTTCACATTTATCACAAATTATTCACATATTTAAAGGAGTTTATTTTTTTATCACAACCTGTATAACATCCTGCATACAAACAAAAATAACAAATATTAACTTTCAATAATAAACGCCACATACATTAGTTTTGGGTGCATATTTCATACTTGTGATTTTTCCATAAGATAAACAAAGTTGTGAGGTACAGTTAAATAAAAGTTATCCTTTTATCATAGAAAATAAGTTTTATGACTCTAAAAATTAATATCTATTTGAAACGTTAAACAACAATAGAATTAGTTGAACATATTAAACTTCTAGTGAACTTAAGCTCATCGAACTTTATTGCATATTGAGTTACAAACTTAATACATTCAAACAGTTGGTGATATTAGACAATCAATACATTTGACTGAGCGACAGCCCTGCTTATTTTGCAAAACCACAACAATGAAGGCATTGACATGATTGCAATAATCGATACCAATGAAACACAGTTGCATTTTCGCAATTAAATAACACCTACTTAGCGTATTAATGAGGCAATGCAACCCTAATAGACTTCACAACGAGGTCGCAGCAAAACTTCAATTGCGAATACACAAAAATCGACCGCGGCGTGACGTCACTTTTTAATAAAGAAAGAAAACAGCACGAATTTACGTGGTCCGTCCAACTGACCCACGATCTCTGCCATAATCTCTTGATTAGCCGATTCGATTTTGGAACACTTGAGCACTGGCTGGTTGAGGAGTTGGAAACTTTTTGGTCCCGCGCGTTTTGAATTTGGATCGTTTGGATTTCGCGGTGACTGCATGCGATCAGTCGGGCGCGCGCGGGCGCGGTTGCGCGTGCTAGCGCCACGCCGCCAGAGCCTCGACTGCCGGCATGGAAATTCGATTTTTCTGACGTTTCCTCCGCGCCTTCCCTCGATCGAACTGCACGCCACATGAATAGTGCCCACACTGATTTTGCACGTCTATTTGCGTTAATAATTCCTCATGGTTTATGCCAGTTTCGCCTGAAGCGGACAGCTGGGATGTTAAAAGGGCGCTGGGCACGCAACTTTCGATCTTGTCTTTTCCGAACTTGTTGTTAACCTTGATTTTTGTAATGTCTATGTAAAAATTTGATAAAACTTGGTAACCTAATGATCTTCCTCTACTGACTTCAAGAAACTTTCCCTAGATGAAGAATACTTTCCTAATAACAATGTTACAAAGAATTATTAGGTATTTGACCTATATTCTAATGTCAGATGTTAATTTTATACTGCTTTACTTACGCGAATCAAATTTACCACGTAACTTTTTCGTGAAAATAAAAGTTAGTTAATAACAATAATGAACACATAAAAGGATCCTCAGTAATTTGATAAATACCTTATAATATTACCTATACCCATCAGATTAGCCTAAATGCTCTAGTTTATGTTTACCCTACTATCTTATGGAAAATATCTCGTGATTAGGGTTGCATAAAGATTAGTGCATTGTTATAAACAACACAAGTAACTCTCGCGTAGTATTCGTAGCTTTCTACGAAGCGTAGTAACGACTACGAATCTATTAGAGAACTTGTTCATACTAATATAATATACTGCATGCCTAATAGTGCTTGCAAAAGATTAGTAATATTAAATTAAATATAATGCAATTAATTTATTTATAGCTAGAATGGCTCCGACTCAATTTCAAGCTAATGCAATTTTTTTCTACAGCTTTTAACAAAATTTCTTCTGAATATATTTTATTTAACACTTTTTGTTTATATGAAACCAAATAAATTACCACGAAAGATAAATTATTAAGAGTTCTGAGACCTAAGCCTATAGCGAATTATTCATCATTAATTAATGTTTGTACCTACCAGGATTCGAACCTTAGACGCTACAAAGTATATTTATCAGATTTTACATAACCATAGAGCTCAATATCTCAAATTACCTCATTTGTGTGGCTAATGATATATGTGGCCGGCCATTAGGTCAGTACCCCGGAACTATGAATAATTTATGTCACGGACTTGTATATAGAGAAAATTTTAATGAGTGTAAAACTTGTACGGTTTACACCTTCAATGGTGTTGGAGGTTTATTTTTATTTATTTATTTATTTGGATCATGTTGGTGAAGCTAAGAGGCAACCAGGGCCGGCCTGTTTGGGCCGCCGGCTTGCCCGAGGAGGGCGCTCCCAGCGGGCTGAACAAATCCGCTGCGGACGCGTGTGGAGGTGGGACCGCAGAAGAAGAGGAGTGCCGGTATTACGGTGCGCCGTTCTTCCTATCTTCTGCGGCCGTGGAGGGATCGCAGGGGGAGAGGCGTGTTGGTATTACGGTGCGCCAGTCTCCCTACCCTCTGCGAGCTGACGGGGCCGTTCCGTCGAAACGGCAGCGGTGGGGCCGCAGAGGAAGAGGAATGTCGGTATTGCGGTGCGCCGCTTGCCCTATCCTCTGCGGCCGAGGTGTGGTCGGTGGCAGAACCACAGACCTGATCTGCCACCGGGTACCAGTCATCTGGTATCCATGGCCTCCCAGTAGCAGACTCGGGGGGAGTCTGCTACAGTACTAGTGGAGGCCGAGGAGGGAAGCGCACCTTACCATCTGGTGCGCCCAGCGTGGAGGGCCTCCGGGCTATCGCGATGGCGCCGCTTGCGGACGGCTGCCGCCGGCGGAGTCGCGGATGTGTGCGAAAGCGTTCCCGTAACCCCGTCACAAGGCGGCGAGGAGGAAGATGGGGAGTTTTTAGTGGGTATACCGTGGGTCTCATTAGCCTATATGGGAGTCCAACATAACCACTCGGGTACCCCCTGCGCCTGGGTGGTATGCGTAATGCATTATCCCCCCGAAACAAAAAAAAAGGTTAATGACCGGAATCAATTGTCTCTTTGTTATCAAGTGATCTTACTCTAACTTTTATAGATTATTCAAACTTTTTGACAAGTGATTATTTGAACCAAGTGTCTAGCGCTAGTACCCTGAGTTGTTCCAAAGATGTTTAATACAAAACCAAACATACAAAAATGTATACTCTTGTGCAGTTTGGTACCTATACTAATGAACCTATTAAGCCAACAATCATAATTTGCAAAGAAATCAAATCGCAGATCGTAGATCAAATCTATTGACTAATCCTGATACTAAGAGGTATCTCTGTGTTCCCTGCTAAAGTATTTCTTGACGACTAAATAATTAATTCAATAACGGAACGCTAAAAATCTCACCGGCAAAGTTACGTGAAAAAAGGAGAGAATTTCAATTATTGGAAATCCAGAGACGGGGAATTAATTTTCGTGAGCGACATTTGATTTTCGACATTTAGCAAACACAATTTAAAATTAATCCAATAACGATTGCTTTACCTTCTTAGATAGTTTACGAGTATATGCCATAGTTTTTTTTTGTACGAGTATAACTAGAGGATGCCCATGACTTCGTCCGTAGCACTAATACTTGAAGTAGTACTTGAAGGTCTTATATACCTAGTCATGTGTAATCTATCCATAAAATTTGAGACTCGAAATCTGTTCTGGAATTGGACTTGTTATGGAATTTCTCCATAGTAGGTATCTGGAAAAATATACATATGAATTCAGGTTTTTACACCCTGTATATTAAGTACACTTCAGGTCTAGATTATGTAGTGCCATTTGATTGTGGCATTGCACATTTTCGACGATATCGCAAGTTAGGGCTTATTAAATCCAAAACTTAGGAATAAGCTCGCATTTAAACACGTCAATGACTCTACTTTCTGTGTAAAACATCTATAAAACAAAGAATTATCACCACAAAACTTACTTAAAGTTAAAACGGAGCATTATAATATATTATAGCTCTGACACAATTTCAAAGATTATTAAAGCCACCACGAACTCAACAATAAAAACTATAAGTCCGCTCTGTTCTGAATGGACCGAGTTGTGAAGCAAAAGGTGAAAGTTTCTGTTCGCGACTACAACATAGCTATTCCTGCAACATGGCGCTTTCCCACGACTACTACAACACGCTATCATGACTGACGAATATTACAGAACTTAATTAAAATGTTTCAAGAACTGTTAAGATTGTATAAACACTAGCGCACAAGTCACAGGTTATCATGTCAGCTAACATAGTTAGGTTATAACATGCCTTTTTGGGTAATCAAGTCTTCTTCGTGAAGGTCGGGAATGAAATACTTTCGGTATTACTTTGTTTACAAACATAACGTTACCTACTAGGTGATTTGAAAGCAAGCTATAGACGGTAGAACAAAAGGGATACTCTAGTATCAAGACTATTTTAATCAATGCGTAACTGTCAACAACGCTATTGTGTCTATTTCAAAGTCGCGTTTACTATTTGGTGAATGTGTTACGAGGAGAATAATGAGTGCAAATCAATTTGACGGAATTCTCTTCCTATTTATAGTAGTAACTAGGATACAATAAAGTTGTGTACCTATTGAAACACATAATTATTCATTTTATTGTATAGATATACCTTACACTAGTCATAAAAATAAACCTTAAAATATATGTAGCTAAGCCTTATGTAGAATAGAATAAAATTGTTTTTTTCTTTTTGAATCATCATTTTCTATGTCACTTTGTCATAATAGTAATTAAAAAAAATTGTGACTAAAGTTTGAAAAACGACATTAGGTATAGATCCATCTCCAATTCAATAAGCTCTATCTTTGACTGCAACATTGCTTACCATCAGGCGCGTTGTGGTCATGCGTAAGTCTATTTAATATAAAAAATAAAAATAAAAGATATAGAGAGCTAAACATAACCAAGTTTAAACTAAAGCGTGTTCAGTATAGAACTAATCTGCCCAATCCTGCCAACAGCATCACATTGAGGAGCATTACCAGTTAATTCGACACTCTCTCGGAGCCAAGAGGCGTTCAAAGCAGTGTTAATATTGCATAGCTTGGCACGGGCTCCAAATTAAACATGCCTATGGCCGATACTTAGGTAATAAACAGGTTAACGACTGGGGATGGTTTAGGATATACCACAGCAAAATACTTTAAAACATTTTCCGAAGTTTCAATACGATCACCATTGTTGTATTTGGATAGCAGCGGTAGGCTCACTTGAAAAGGGTGTATAATTTGCACACTTGTACCTAACCTTTTTGAGGGTAATCGTCTTGACTATATCTATGTGTTTATATTGAGCAACGACATTAGAAATCGCATCTTAAAGATCAGAAGGCGGTCGAAAGCTTGTGAAACCCCTGAAACAAACTTTTCATGAAGTAGTTTTGGCTCACTACAAGGAGTGTTAACATGCGGTTTGGCATCTACTCAGATTATCACCATTAACCGCCAGTTACTCCAAAAACATTCAACTGTAACAGTGGATTATAACGTGTTTTGATGATTCGTCGCTGCAATCTGTCAACTGCACGCTATTAGGCTGCACGTCACGCAAACTGTCTTTTACAGTCTCAAGTTTAACACGTGTATTATCGTCATATCCGATAGTCCCTTTTAACAAATTAATTAGAATACGTATGTGAAGCCAAGTCCATTATTCCGACAGATTGGCCATAAGTGTGTATTACACACCCAATTTTATGCAGTTAGCCTATTACGTCTCACGAATAAGGAAGGAGCCTAGAAAAAATATTAGTTTTGGAAATGTACACCCACTATTAACACCCCATTATTATAAAATCTCACCAACAAAACCAAATAAAATATGAACAGAATTTTCCACAAGGCTAACTTTTAACACAATATTTTACTCATATCAGCAACAAGTACTGAAAAATCGTTACAAAATACTGTCATGTCCAGGCTAGTATGTAGCACATGTCATGTACGAGTAGCATGTCCGTTGGTGTAAAAACATCGTTTTGGTTCAACTGCAAGCTTTAGCAACATACTTTACATAATAAACGTTGCATGGCACGCTGCACTTATTTTATAAACGATTTTGCACAAGAGGCCCGCTTTTGCAATTTCGTAAGTAATTTGCCGTAGATGACAGACATAGTATATTATATGTATATACTAAATAATTACGATTGAACCTAGTTATGATAGAGTATTTTATAAACACACTTCAGCCTATTGCCTAAATACTATTTAGGTAGAGCACTAACATCAAGATTAAAAAATATCCAAATACTTAATGAAAACAAGATTCATTCAAGTTTCTCACTCATTAAACCTCTTGTTGGGAACGGTTCTTCCTAAATAACATACATACATATACACACAAGGCTGTGTTCCGATGCAACCTGAAAACGCCTCTAAATTCCTAAATTCCTGAGTCAGTCAGTCATGCACAAGTGAAGATACAGCTCATGTATTAGTTAATTTTATTTCTAAATAACAGCACAATTAAAGTACGGACGCAGATTATGTCGAATTTCGTTAAATGACCCCCAAAAGTCACCTAATTATTTATCTCTATTATTGACCCACCAGTTTGCTACCTCTATTGCATAGGATAATCACAAGCATAACAGTAGAATATATACATACATGTACAAGAAATATGACGTGTTATTACAAAAGAAACTAAACATTGTTTAAGCTAAATATTATCTGAATATGAGACAGTATCCTATACAGTTAGCTTATATATGTAATTTTTAAAGGATGTCCAACTTTAGAAGCGGTTTTGTAATAGCACCCAAGTAGTTTAGATATTGTTTAACAGTAGCAGCATGTCGCGGGGTCTACTTAATGTCTGGCAGGAGTCCAAGCGGTGCATACCACCGTATCAATTCACAGTTTTTGGTTCCCAACGATGTGCGATAAGCGAAATGTTCACGCGAGGAATAAAAATGGCGACTTAGATTCGAGGATAGGATAATAAATTATAACAATATATATCTACGTTTATATATTCACATTGTATCAGACATTTATATATTTTATCAAACATATCGTTTATAATTTACAAGTTTAATTGTTTTTTTTTTTTGAAAACAATTTATGTACAATAAAGAATAAGAATTCCTTATGCATTTTTTATTATAATTCCAAAGCTGACAGGTGAAACATTGTGGTGATAACGGGCATTTCTTTATAATTTCTAAACGAAAATGCTTTAAGCATGGATGAGGAATTGCTAGACTACTTCATTAATAATAATTTCGCTTTGCAGCAGAATTAGTAATGTTGTGAGAAATATTGAACCGTCATACGTCGTGAACTTTTGGCTATATCAGACAAAGTTATAAATTAGTTCTTAAATTAAATGCACCAAGATTTCGCGAGGTAAAATTCGTCGGATACCGGTGTATAGGGTGCTTAGACAATGTAACATCGTTTGGCATCGACGTTCGTTGTCGCAACACTCCCTGCAATAGCAGTATACAACATGTGACATGACGAACACGCGAAAATTAAGGCTTCTTATTGGTCGTGTCGGTGACGATCCTTTATCGACTCCATCAAGAAATAAAGTTACTTTGTCTAAAGGCCCAGCTACGAGTATTTCAATCATTTACACTTCTTGACTGAATGTTTAAAAGGCTGGCTGATATCTGTCGTACTTTTTCCCTTGATATTTTTTAAGAGGAAGATTGCACAGACACTTTGTATTCTAAATGGTAAATTTTCCCTTGAGAATTGAGACATGGTAGTTCTTTGTTTTCTTTGACGACAACTATTATTTCTATGGACAAATCATTGAGCATGCTTGAAGTTTGGGTCAACTATTCATGATAGTGCGGTGTAAGTTTTTGAGTGAAAAGATATTGTATTTATTTTCACGGCAGCATTATGCAGTTTATTTAGCGTATAATGATAGAACGTTCATGTTTTTACAATGTAGAGCTCGAGAAAGATTTCGTGTTTAATAGTTGTTTTATGCAAAAATAGGTGAAGCGTACGTTTATGTAAATGCTAAGTATCCATAACATGACGTGTTTGAACGTTTTGTAGTTTTCCGACGTCTTTTTCAAACTGTTATGTAAACTATTTTGGTTGCAGTAGGTTTTTCATAATTTACGATACAAAATATAGAGTTTAAAGTAATGGTATGGTTACACTACATATGTCGGGACAACGTTTTTTATACTTTTAAAATACAAGTAGAAGATAATGAAATTGATGTCTACCTATTTTACAGAAATTTTGAGAAGTGAACCGGTAATACTTTTGAGAGATTGCCCGAATCTCTTAAGTTGACTCTTACGACATGCACGGAAGGAGTTCCAGATAATATATTTTAGTGATGTGAAGCACCGCACAGAGTATATACTATTTGGTAATATTATGGTAGGTCGCAGTCGCCAATCTTCGTCGTGTGTTACTAAGAGCTTTTCGTCGACGCAAGCCGAGACTCGTTTGTACAACTATTGTATTATAAAATTATTAATAAAGAAATGGAAAAAATTCTTTACCCGAGTGGGAATCGAACCCACGACTACTGCATACTGTGCCAGCCGCTCTAACCACTGAGCTACCGGATATTGTATTGAAATCTTGGGTACATTTGCGAGCAAAATACTTTAGGTATATAAAATTTATTTTAATTTATTAATCTTCAAACCCATGTGCGTCAAAAATGTTAAACATTCTAACTAAACCATTATTCTATGGGAACGATAGATCTAAGTATTTTAAAAAAATCGTGTTACCTAATAAGGAATACTGAGTACTTACTTGGAGACAACGTCCTGAGTTGCAAATTAATGTTATCTTGTACAAAACTTTCGTAAAAGCTTGTGTCACCAACAGTACATACTCCTGGAGCTCTTTGTCCCGAACTCGGTGACAAGTGGCCCAAACTGCTCGGATCTGTTTTGTCAAACCGAATATGCAGAGGTTGAAACGTTTCTCCGCCGAAGCTTTTTGTCGCAAATACAGCAGCTTATGTAAAGTTACTGCAGCGCTTTTGTTGAAACTTTAAAAGTTAATAGAGTTATTTTTGGAATCGTAAATAGAGAGCAAGTGACGCTTGGTGATTTGTTTCATTGGTGAAATCAGGAAATAACTACATGAATTCCTACAAGCATAGATAAAGTGGAAAGGAAACATTTAAATCGATTGTTGGCAGAAAATTCAACTACGTGTTTTGTAAAAACTTTACTGCATATTTTTATTTATGTTTATTTTAAAGACACATTAGGTACATACCTTATATTACATTTACGCAAATAATTTGATCTTCATTCCTCATCAATGGTTAGGTACACTGTCGCGTTGTGAAAAATGGCTTGATTATGTCAAGCTATTCCACTACGAGCAAAGGCTAGATACAAGATCTAAGTTATTCAAAGTACCTACCTAATTGAAACTATAGGAGGTAAATAACTTAAGAAACAATTAATTTACCAAGATTTATTAAAAATATTAAAGATAAAAAACAATGTGGGTAATTAAATAATTAAAATTGGGCGCCGTTAAAAGATGATAAAAAACTAAATTGAGCACGAGAAAAATTATATCAGGGCCGTGGGAAGCGAGCCTACACATTGGTCAGTTTCTGCGGACGTATGTTCAGATTGCTGCGGACATGTACTGCCCTGTCCGGTGATGCGGTGGCGTCGATCACTGCCAGGTCTGGAAATGGTCATCGTCTCCAGATGTTAGGGTAGATGTGGACGTCCATTCAAAGGCAGCCAGGTAGTAGGTGGTGCCATGTGTAGGGGTGAAGTGGCTCCTGGAAATCCAGAAGGAATGTGAGATGCCATTCCAGCCTGGTTTCGTGCATCGCCACAAAGCCGGAAGCAAAGCAAGTACACGCTTGTGTGTGTGGCGGTGCAAGAAACCAGTAGCGGATTTACACAAATAACAAGAACCTAAATATAGAAAATATAAAGTAACTAAGCAAGAAGTGCAAAGTACATTTTTATAATTTCAATTGAAGGTAGGTAATAAATATTACGCAACGGCTCACAAAAGGCTAGCCGTGCAGTAATTAATGGGAAAAAGAATTTAGAAGTAATAAATTGAAATCAATGATTGTATTAACAAAAACAGCAAAATAAAATACCTATAGGCTAAGCTATGGTGTAATAATAAAATCTAAAAGGGACGTAGATTACCTACAAGTTAAAGTAAATATTTCGTTCACACTTACCCAATAATTTGGGAGCCACTGCACTGAATATATAAATGTATTACATATAAATATGTAAAATAATAAAAATATAATAAAAATGACTACGGGCCGACGTGTCGCAGAGGGTCACGGGCGCACGGCGTTTGCGCGTGCGCCTTCTCCGAGCTCGGATCCCGCAGTGGGGAAGGGAGGGAAGCAGCGCAGCGAGCGACCGACTCGGTGCCGTGAAGGTCGTTCGCAATGCGAGGAATGTTGCCAAAAAAAGGAATATAATTACTATATATTACGTAGATATTGAATATTATTAACTACATAAATAAATACAACAGGAACGTTGGCTTTTAAAAAACACAACGTTACAACACATACATAAGAAACAGATTGTTCAATTATAATCGAGTTACATAGATAGGGCTATGTTATAATCAGAGTTTCAAACGTATGTGTGCATGATATATGAAGACATACGAGATCAATTCGCCAGCCAAATCAATTGAAATTGATATGTACATACACCCCCTCACTGCGACAATAATACCAAAACCCCAACCTGCGCACACGGTCAGTTACACCTTCCACGTCCTACACTGCAATTGCAATTTGTATACCACCCATAACTGGAGATACACTAACCGCTGTTGATGTCTTTGGTTGTAACGTCAAAGTATATTTAGTGGTGTAACCAACTGTACCGTAAGGGAGTTAGCTGCGCTCTAGTCAATCCTCTGTCAGGTTGTAAGCCAGCGCTTTGGGAGCCCACAATAAAGGTAATAGGAATTACTAATGTTCCTTGATATTTTGTTAGTTGAATTATATCGTTGTGTTGGTTTTCTTTAGACTGTTATGTGATTTAGTCGTTTGTAGTTTATTAGCGGCTGCCCACGGCTTTGTCCGCGTACACTTTAATATTTGATTCTCGTTTTACCGTTGACTGTTGAGGGAATTTTAGAAAATTCTTTGTTAGTATTTCTCTAGAGTTACATTCCGAATCTAAGGTTCTTACGCTCAAACTCTAGTTAAGACTGTGTCGGTCAATCAGTCAGTCAGTCAGTCAGTCACTCATTCATTTAGTAACAAAGTTAATAATGAATTTTGAAAATGTTTTTATTTCAATTACAAAATCCATGTATATGCACTTTGCCTACTAAATGGTAGCTAATTATAATAATAGAAACGATTAACACCACAGCAATCCTTTTGCAATGCCATAAATATTCTATCACTTATGAAGCAAAGTTCCCAGGGACTTGTCCAGCGATTCATTATTCAGTAAAACTGAATTTCTCATTAGGCGCACGTATTAAGTGCCTATATGTGCCCCAGTACCATTGTTTATATTTTAACCTATATTTTAACATAACAAACACTTAAAATAATACTTTATGTAAGAGACCTTCTAATATATAAAAAGTCAGAAAACGGCAGTCGTAATAAAAATTTTGCAAAAGCAATGCAATAACAAATTCCTGTCTGTTTTCTGTTACCCTGTTATACTATACGCCAACGTTCCTGGCACGCGCTGTCATATAACGTTCTATGACTGCGTGTGCCAGGAGGGTTGGCGTATTAGTATAGTTATATACTTTTTATAGGCTATCAGCGAATATATTTACTTTCACACAACCTTTATCAGATACAGATTAAGAGGTCAATTAGTTACTAGTTAGCTAGCACGGTGCAGAGGTCGTGGGTTCGATTCTTACTCGGGTGAGGAATTTTTTCCATTTCTTTATTAATAATTTTATAATTAGTTAAAAATAAAATCTTAGCTTTGTTTTTTCATATGGTGAAAAGTCAGAGTTCAGAGATATTTTTCGATACTCGTATATTCAACAATGTACAGTGCATGCACGTTTAACCATTCAAATGTGAAGGATGAGCTTTGTTTACAATTATCCTTTGACCCTTAATCTAAGACCTATTGCATAAATTATTCCTATATAGCGTGCCTATAGTAGGTACCTAGTTTTCCGCCCGCTTTCAAGCCCTAGAGACGATAAAATAAAATGAAAAATTAAATAAGCAGAGGCGCACTCATTCCTGTGTTGAAAAATAGGGCAACATTGTAAATTGTTTATTTTAAATAGATTTTTATAATTTTGATTTAAGATTAGTCTTGTGGTACTATAAAATTCCTAAAAAGTTAAATCTAAGTTAAAAAGGTAAATATATGAATAAAGGATGCAGCTTGTAAAACCTTTAAGTAGAGCATATTTTAAAAGGAAATGTATACTTACCTAAAACATAACAAATAAAAAATTCTATAAAGAAAAATATTGAGACACAATTCTGTTATTTATTTAAAACGCAATACAAAACACCCAGCTGGTTAATTTTAAACAAACAATAGTAAGAGAAGAACAAACTAAACAATTTCATAATTGCTCCCTCTGCAAGTCTGCCGAGTATTAATTTCGCTGAACGAAACTAGTGTTTTTCCGCCATTTTGGTTGTATAAATACTTTATTACGTATAATTATGGAAATAATTGGTAAGTATTTTGTTAATAGCCTTGCTGTGAATATTCAAATGGTTTGCAGAGAGTAGACTAAAAAGAAATCGTGGTGGTGGTAAAAATGTTGTCTTAAGGCAATATATTATGTATTTGTCTCGCTCGTTGTTACATTAAAACAGTATATAGATACTATATGTTGAATTCCATTAGTGTTTACCTACTTAGTATCATTATTATGTGGACGCTTACTTCAAATATGTCTTTCTACGTATAAAAGCATTAAAATCCGGCTATTTGCCAAAGTGCAACATCGCGAACAATACAGAAGACAAAACGCATACAAAGGATTCATTTAAAATTGTGCCCGAGTCTGTCCCTGTCTCTTCTGTAATTAGAAGTGAATATTTGATCAGTTCACATGAGACGCCGCGGGGAGAATGGTTTATTTGCCTTGCACTGTATGTATGCGTCATTACACACTGTTCATAAAATACGCTACTAACCACTTGTTTACTAATTAAGAAAAAATAAAAAATGATTGCAAACGACGGTCGAGTCGTAACGGAGATTGCGGGATAATCTCTATTCGTTTCTGGCCCAGGATAGAGATAGTTGCTGGTGGGGAACATGGGGAAGCTGTTGAAAATACATAGTTATATACTTAAACCTTTTAAATTGCTTTAACTTGAGAATCATAGTTTGAGCAGTGTTTACTACGGTAGTGTCGGTAGTCTCTTTCTACTATAGTTTTCTTTCAATTGCTATACAAAGCTGCGTGCTTTACGATGTGCATACTCGTAGGCATACTTTTTCTGTCATGATTAGTAATAACAGTCACATGAGGGCACATGATCGATGCCCCGTAATCCAATCAGAGATCCCTTAAAGAAGTCTCCGTGGCCGAATATAAATTATAGTCGCAGGATGAGAATGTTTCAAGGACTTTAAATTAGTTATCTAATCGTAGAAGTATATGTAATATTTTCTTGATACAATTTACCAACATCGGTCAAATAAAAATACACACGGTCGTGCTCCTAATAATGGGTTACTGTAAGATCTCGACGAAGATCCCGCAGTCTCGTTTAAGATAACGAGGTGGATATTAAGACCCGGCAGTCAAATGAAAATCCCACGGTTGCTCCGCCCACATACCCCGCCACCCGCAACACAAAGTTCTTACGCGTAAAATCTGTGAAGTTATAATTCAAAATTCGCGCGCTTTCGAGCAGGCGGGTCAATGCCAGGTCAAGCGCAGAGAACATAAAAACCACGGAGTCATATAAGTAATTTATTTCAAAGTAGTGTTGGTTAACCCCCGACGCAAAAACGACGGGTGTTATAAGTTTGACGCGTCTGTTTCTCTCTCTCTGTGTGTGTATGTGTGTGTGTGTAAATATGTATATGTCTGTCTGTGGCATCGTAGCTCCCAAACGGATGATCCGATTTTAATGCGGTTTTTTTTGTTTGAAAGGTATATCAGTCGAGAGTGTTCTTAACTATGTTGGACGCGACAAAATTTAATCAAAAATTTTATACGTACGGTTAATAGCAGGCCAAGATAACCATTTGCAGTTCAAAATTAGCGGTTATGCCTCCGACATAAAGGTGGCACAAAGTCCCGAGTAGATAGTCTGACATGCTTTAGTTGGTACTTACGTAGTGTTAAGTGATTTTTTGCTTTTTACAGGGTTTCGCATTTTAAACCTTTTGTCATAATCATAACAATTGCGTGCTTTTTTTTGGTCGGGGGTTTTCTTAAATTTTTTAAATTTTTGTTTGCATAATATAATAAATTTAGTTACTAATAATAAGTAATGTCATCAACTATATATATCTACAGGGTGTTTTTTCGTTGCCACCCTTAACGAAGGGTATATACTTTATACTGGGAAACAATGTATTTTTTTTTATTTCTTGATCGGGCGAAATTTATAGTGACCAGAGTTTATGCAAGTTTTTTCATAGACAGATATTAATTATTTCTCGTGAAAAAATCTTGCTACACGCGTCAATGTGCATTTATTTAAAATATATTTATTTAATAATTTAAATATAAGTAAAAGATTTTTCTTCAGTTAAACGATTTTATTGAAAACAAGTACGCTAAATGTTACCGACAATCTGTATAATCCGGTATTGTTCACAATACCTAGGCAATGTATAGAATACCTAAAACGTGTAGGTAATGAATGAAATATTACTTAATGTATACTTTGCCTAGGTTTTCTATGCAATACCGAATTAGCAGTCGGTAATGTCTATAAAAGAAGAGTTTCTGAAATTATTTAGGAAATCTATAAAATATTATTTAACAAAAATTCCTTCTGCTGTCGCGACACGCTCGCTACGCTCGGTCCGCTCGTGCGTTGTTATTTTAACAGTGCTATTATAACCTAACGTAATCTACAGATATAATAAAAATGTAACGGATCGCTGTCTGTACATGGAAGATATATGAGAAAAAATATTATAGGAGACCATTATCAACGCAATAGTACCCAAAATAATAATGTTTGTAATTTTTGTCTGTGCGTTTATGCATGCTGATCTCAGAAACGGTTGAACCGATTTCAAAGCAGTTGTCAGGAATATATTGTGACATCAATATTCGTTCCCTAGTTGGAAAGATCTAAGTATACATAGGGACGGACAGACAGCGGCAAGCGACTTTGTTTTATAATATGTAGTGATCATATAAAAGTATTTTCTTTTAATTTTATAATTGGAATTTTACGATGGGGTTGCGTCGTTTAATTACGGAGTTTCTATGGCCACACTCCAGCTCTATCATCAGATGATGGTAGATACAACTACTATCAAAGTACTCGTCAAGACGAATTAAACGAGCCCAAACTCGATGGGGTTGTGTCGTTAAATTACGGAGATTTCTATGGCAACCTTCCAGCTCCATTAGCAGACCTTGATCACCATATAGTATAAAAGAAGTCATCAAGTCGAATCGAATGAGCCCAAACTTGATGGGGTTGCATCATTTAATTACGAACTTTCTATGTCCACCTTCCAGCTCTGTCATCAGATCAGCTCTATGTCGTGATAATATTGTATTGATATCCGATTTATACTACATGCATGCAAAATTTTAGCTCAATCGGAAGCCAGGAAGTGGATCAAATTTAACTTGGACGATTTGATTACAGACATTGAAGACGAAGCTTGTAAAAAGCTTCATATTTTTATGCATATAAGTATATTATTTATTTTTTAACGTTAGAATTTTGTGTTATTTTGTATATTTTATTATTTCACCTAGGCTCATTCCATAAAATTGTACAATTTCCTGATCTAAACATGGGAATATAAATAAAAAATTAAAAAAAACCCCGACCCAAAAAAAAATACGCAATCATTATGACAAAAGGTTTAAAATGCTAAACCCTATAAAAATTTTACCCTATAAAGATTTCCACCAAAAATAGCTAAGAACACTCTCGACCGATATACCTTTCAAACAAAAAAAAACCGCATTAAAATCGGATCATCCGTTTGGGAGCTACGATGCCACAGACAGTCATATACACATTTACACACACACATACATACATAGACACGTCAAACTTATACACCCCGTAGTTTTTGCGTCGGGGGTTAAAAATGACTAAAACTTCACGGTGAATAAAAAATATTTACATGATAAGGTAAGGTAAGGTAATTCTTACAATTTTATACTTTATTTAAATAGCATTAGAGTTATTTTTCTTGATAAATATTTTTAGTTGTGTGTGTGTGTATGTGTGTGTGTGTGTGTAGTAAACTAAACTGTGTGATTGATTTATTGCTTTAACGTAAATGGCTATATGTCATAATCGGGTGCAAATGTGTACAACTTTAATACTAAGATATAAGGTTTAACTTAACAAACTTGTTACCCAACTTAAGTCTTTTTAATTATAAGCAACTCCAACAGTTTACATCTCTATAATACGTATAAAGTATTGATACGGAGACATCGATTAATGCTTGATGTAGTTTGAGACTGTGCATCTACCATTATATTTGATCGAAGTGGAAATATGAATGTTTTTCGATTTTATTTCCCATGAGTTCGAACTAGGTCGAGTACACCAAAAATAATAAATATTACTGGCGTGGGCGCAAGCGACATAGACCCTGCGTCGTCGGCGCACAGCGCGGTACTGAGCGCCAGCGGGCACGAAGTTACTATTTAATGCTATTCAGAGAGCGTTAGAGTAGAATATCGCTTGCGCACTCAACATCTGATTGAGCTCAGAAGTAAAGAGCGTAAGTCTCAAAAAGATTTTTGTTAATTGTATGTTCAATTATGATTGTTTTTTTATTTTGGCTTTAAAAAAGATCACTATCATTATTATCTTGACATCCGAATTTATTTTAAACGCCTATCTCATGTAATAGCCGAAATAAACGGAAAAATGTCTAAAAAACATGTTGATTTCAAAAAACAAAACTATCGAGCGAAAGTCATTAAATTATGTTTTTGGCTTTACATAGCGTGGTTAAGGGTACTAAGAATATACTGTAAAAGTCTCACATTAAACAAACATGCACCCCCTTCAGCATATTACATCAAAATAATGCTAAATAACGTCTGCTTCCTCTTAAAGATCAGTGACAAGTTGTTACGAAACTCCTTATAATTAAACTCCTGCTATTAAAATTTTTCTCATCACACCTGATAAAACATAACAAAGTTGCTTATTATCTTAGTAGTGTGTCTCCACTTGTATCCACATACGATGCACTGTACTTATGTACATGTGAATACATTCAGAAGTTACGTGGAAATCCAGCAGTTGTAAGTAATATTGCCAGAGAGCCCATCTGTTTCATTAGGTATTATTGGTTTAAAAAGCATATTGCAGTAAATAGACTTTAATTTCTCGAATACATACATACATAGACACACGGATGTATGCCCAAAAATGGGGTGGCCAGAACTGCAAGATTTCGAAGGAGATCAGCGACACGTTGCTAGCTTATCGCCTGAAAGAACGCCTCTGAGTTCAGTTGACTCTTATGACATGCACAGAAGGAGATGCAGCCAATGTGTGTATTCTAGTGAAGCCCCGCATCAATACAGGAACACTATACGATACTGAAATACTTCACTGCTATGATAGCCGTTTATGAAAATGATATGGCCCGTTTTAACGATAAAGTTTAGTTTTACTTATGCTAAAGTTGCGTTTATATACATATTATGTACGTACATGCATGGTATTCCAGGTAGCCAGGCACATAGTATATATGAACCCTGATGCAATTTGAATACACTTATTTAAAACTACTTATTTACCTCATCATCTTTCTGCCTTATCCCATTATTTATGAAGTCAAACAGCTGCAAACCCAGGCCAATTTTCATCGCTTTTATAATATCAAAGATACAAAAATTGATAAAGCTTAGAGAAAGCTTTTCTATAGCTAATCAATAAGTATTGTACTCTACTTACTCAATTACATATTGAGCATATTTTTAGTGACCAAAACAACCATCACCTATCAGTCCATATTATATTTCGCTCCCAAGATACTGGAAGCTCTTCTACCCTAAATTCGAGGCAATTACTTGCTAAGCCTGCGAGCCGCGACCGGACCGAACTTCACTACCCTCAGCGGGATTTTAGTTCTATAACTGAGGTCAAATGCAGGATTTTCGGGCAATAGACGTTATTACTGCGGTTATGAGAATATTATTATTTTTTAGTTGCATCGAACTTAAATATTATAGAAAAAGATGTTAATTACTAAAATTTTAAGTATACGAAATATTAAGTGTTTGTCCATAGAATTTTCAACTATGCTCACGCATAAAAGTCGTTTGAGATTGACTTGAAATAATAAAGATGTAGGAACATTTGTTTTAAAATTATTTTACTAATATGCAAACAAAAGAAATACCTACTTTTAAAACTAGAACAGATCAAACGATATTCATGAAAGAAAAGCTTACAGTAAATGCATTCACATAACCCGATATTCTTCTGTAAGCCTATGGCTATCAATTTGTCGTACAGAGAGATGAAAAAGAAATCCTACCGCACGTTCCGTTCTACGGAAATCGAGCTCTGTGCTGCCAGCTAGTCAATACTGTAGCTATCTAAATTTAAAGAAATTAAACGTTTTTTTTTCGGTAACGGATCCCACATAATCATCCCGAAATTAACATACTCGTACATGACCCTGCCGTCTTATATACCTATCTACACAAAAAGATCTGTCGTGTGTGGTATTCTCTATTTATATACTTCGATACTCGAATTATACAGAATGTTTTTTCGTCGCCACCCTTAACGAAGGGTACGTACTCTATACATAAAAAAAATTAAGTTTATGACAAAAAGATTGTTGGGAACGTTATAAATTTTTTTGTTTTTTTTTTTTAAATTAGTTGATCGGGCGAAATTTATAGTGTCCAGTGTTTGTATTCATATTTTTATAGACAGATATTAATTATTTTCACTAAAAAAAATCTTGTTACACGCGTCCCTTTAGACCCTAATATCTTGGTAACCAAACACTTCCCAGGTATGCTTTCATGAAAAAAAATGATCGTGATGATTAGGAGATTCCGTAGTATTCGGGAACGTTGACGACCAAAAAACATCCTGTATAACTTAATCAAAAATATTTATAGAATGTAGAACATTATTATTCAATAAAATTACTTTATAATTTTATTTTATTTACGTGTTTTTGACGTATACTAACATAAAATCAAAAAAATATTGCTGGTAACACTGATCGAGCCACGGACGGGTAACTCAATTGCATTTTAAATGCTTCGTTCCGAGCGTGGAACGAAACTACGTTAAAAAATCAACACCCTTTCACTGAGAACTAGGATATGTTGGAAATTGTCGCCTTTTGATATTACATTAGGTACATTAACTTTACAAATTGAGAAAATTTAATTATAGGTAAGTATATATTGTGATTATTCACAACTGCACGGATCTGAAAGATATGTCTCCAAGATAAATAACTTCAAGCCATCTTTATTCAAAAAATTATAAACAGATTTTTTCATTACTTCATGCGAAAAGCATAGGTTAGCACATTATAACATAAAACAAAAGTCGCTTCCCTCTGTCTCTCTGTCCCTATGTATGCTTAGATCTTTTAAACTACGCAAGGGATTTTGATGCGGTTTATTTCAATAGATAGAATGATTCAAGAGGAAAGTTTACATGTACGCGTGTAAGCGTTGCACCCGCGCAAAGTCGCTTGTAGTAGATAGAAAGTTAATAGGTATAGTGGAATGAAGTTTTTCGTATTTTATCTTATACATAGGTACCACCTATACTCAAGTATAAAATACATACATATAATCACGCCTTTATCCCTTACGGTGTAGGCAGAGCACCAAGGGCCGATAGGACCACATATAAAATACGTTATACAGGATGTTTTTTTGTGGCCACCTTTAACGAAGGGTACGTACTCTATACATGAAATAAAGTAAGTTTATGCCAAAAAAAATGCTGGGGAAAAAAATTTTTTTTTGAAAAAAATTTTTAAATTCCTTGGTCGTGCGAAATTTATAGTGTCTAGTGTTTATGTTAGTTTTTTTATAGACAGATATTAATTATTTTTCGTGAAAAAATCCTGCTACGCGCGTCTATGTGCATTTATCCAGAAAAACGCAGTCTATTTACTCAACTTTGGACCCTAATATTTTGGAAACCAGACACTTCCCAGGTATGCTTCCATGGAGAAAAATGATCGTGATGATGAGGAGATTCCGTAGTTTTCGGGAACGTTGACGACCAAAAATCATCCTGTATAATTATACGCAAGTATACCTAAATATAACTTCCAGTAATATAAGGTACCGTGAATTACTTACTCTTTCACATAACACGCCTTTGTACATCTTCTTTGTAATAAACTTTATTTGTGAAAACTTTACTGTGTGTACAATAAAGCATACATATATACATACATATAATCACGCCTTTATTCCTTACGGGGTAGACAGAGCACTATGGCGCCGATAGAACCACATGGTGCCACTTCTGACCAATTTTTAGGGTATAGTTGAGATGTACAAGTTCGGTTAGTAGTGACAGGTGGTCAGCCTATCGCCTACAAAATACCAAGACCCTCTTGTCCCTCTACTGGCTTGTACAGTACCTATGCCCGGGAAGAGAAGCAGCTGTAGTATTACACGTTATTTTTTCACTCACAGAGCAGCATAGAAGACTAAGAAGAATAAAGCATATTATTATACTATACGTCCTTACATATGTGGAGTAATATTGTTAAAGCCAAAATCACGACATTTACCTAGCGCCCTCTATTAGTGACCCCAGCAAACTTCATAAATCAGCCCACTGCACCGACGATAAGCCATCATAAACATTAATTCCTGTGCCGTTGAGTTGAATTTCAGTTTTAATCGCAATTGACTGAGTTTCAGGTCAATGTTTACAGGCGTGAACTGAAGTCGTTTAGAGATTTATGAAGTGTACCCAAATGGGGAGTATGTGGAGGTAGATTGATTGGTTAATTTTCTTAGATTTACGGTTGAACTGTTTTTGATTGGTTCATTTTACGTAGGTTTGGAGTGGAGTAGCAGATTTTTAATGTGGGTTCTCAAATCAGGCTTACTTTTGTTGGTATGAATTTACATCTGTGGAAGGTGGGTATACCGTTATTTTTTTGAGAGTAGGTAAAGTGTAATTTATATCTCATTGATATAATAAATCGTACTATATTTAAGATTTGAGCACCTGTTTAAAATAATCAAATCAAACAGATCCATATCATAGGTATATACCAGGATGCGTCCAATGCTGTTTCACTATTTAATTCAGATATGTTATGACTTTGACATAACACAATGTAATATAATATTACAATTTTCTCAAACGCCCATAACGTATCTACAACCTGTCGACAATGAAAACCAAACAGGCCCCTTATATCAACAGTTGACGCCTGTTTCACTATGAACATCCTACATTTTTTATGGAACTAAATAAAGTTAACATCACAGTACTAGAAGTACATAGATACTAGCGCCCATGGTAGAAGACTTTCTGAAACGAAGTGTAAAGCTTCATCAATCATCATAGAATATCACCCTGGCATCGATTCCTGCAGCTGAACATTGATTTCTAATAGAAAGATACGACATCAGTGTTACGACGTACGAAACTCGGCGCTACGTTATGTGTGTTAGGTTTATTATCTGAGCTAGGGCTTTATTTTATTTAATACTGGCTGAATACTGGGTATTTATTAGTAATCTAATGAGATGCAGGCTTTCTGTAAGACTTCTGTATGAGATCAAGATAGAGACAGCATCAACTTTATCCTTCAGATAAGCGATTTCCATTGGAAAAACATAAAAACAAAAGCATTTAAAACCGATATTCGAGTAGAACTAAACAGCGAGAAGAGATTGATGTAATTTTTAGGTTCCCACAGCATCATAAAAAAAGTTGTCCGCTGACTAGAGATTCTTTGGAACCTTGTTATTTTTTTAATATTAACCATTTCACCGTTTCGACCATACATAGTAATAAATGAAAGTAGAACTAAAGTTCGACACCCATTTGAAGTTCGTGTGACCTCTAAATAAAAAGTGTCCCTCTAAGACCAACGCCCTTCTTTTATGACGAAAAAAAACTAATTTGACTGCATATGGTAGAACAAAATATTAAGAACTAAATCCTAGACATACGTATTCTTTTAGTTAGGATATGCGGTCCCGCAGAGTGTAGGCATACATTTGAGCTTGAGAAGTATCATTAGGTTAGCTTTGGTCGTGAATTTCGGTCAAAAAGGTTCTTTATTAATAATTGTATAAAAAGGTTTTTGTTTTAACGTAATTCTGTAACCGAACTTGTATATCTCAACTATAATATAGATGTTCGGTTATAGGATATTATCCTTAAAATTGGTCAGAACTGGCACCATGTGGTTCAATCGGCCCTTGATGCTCTGCCTACCCCGTAAGGGATAAAGGTGTGATTATATGTATGTATGTAATTCTATAAATAAGTGCTGTCCTCGCTACATAGATAAATGCTCTTTGTATACCAGTTTTACCAAAAGGTATTTACACAGGTATTCCGTATTCCTTCCATCGTCCTACTATCCTTATTCCATCAACGGCCCTACAATCTCGGTATCACATCCATCACATCACACACACCTCTCCGGACGCGTGGACGTCCTAATTGATTACGCGCACGGCTAATGCCGCCATTTGCAATTGTAAACGGCTACACCGGGGCTAGGGGAATGGAGAAGTCAACTTATACATTAAACATGGACATCTGTGTTCTGTTTGTGCTCGTATATATCTTGTCGTTAATTACATCCTACATGTAAAGTTTTTAAAGAATGTGCAGATGTTGTGCTGTTTTTCAGTTTTCGACGAGTTCTACGTGAAAAGTATCAAACGAGTTTTAGACAAATTGGCAGATACTAAGCGACTAAGCTATTGCTTATAAGAAAATTACAATACCACCAGTAATTGAAATACCCGAAAAACTATTTCTATTTGCTAAACCGGTTTGGTTTTTCAGTTTTACAGGTACCGTACCCATAGGAACCATCACAAAGGGACGATCCCATAAGGAACTTTAATACGAGTAACTAAAAATGCTACTAGCAGACATAAATTAGCTAGGCCAAGATTTAATTCTTACATCGCGTGTATTCACTTCAACACTTGCAAATTAACTCCTTCCGAATGCCTTTAATTAAAACAAGCTGAGCTACAAGCAACTTAGTATTAACGATTAACTTGTTTGTTTTGACCAAGTCGACTGAAAAACTCGGACATTCTCACAGGCGATAAGCTAGCAACTTGTCACTGATCATCTACATCTGTTCCTGATCTGCTAAATAAACGTGGCTGCATCTTCTTTATGAGACTGCAGTTTTGGCTCCCCTATTTCGGAAATACAGCCGTGTATGTAAAGTTAATAGATTAGATACATAAATTATACACTAGCGGTCGCCCACGACTTCGTATTGCACCCGTGCGAAATTGCTATATACCCTATAGACTTCCTCGATAAACGGGCTATCTTACACTGAAAGAATTTTTCAAATCAGACCAGTAGTTCCTGAGATTAGCGCGTTCAAACAAACAAACAAACAAACAAACTCTTCAGCTTTATAATATTAATATATATAGTATAGATTTAGAAAATAGAGGAGATTATTATATATAGTAATTTTAAATTATATTAAAATATGTATGATGATGATCTCCGACCGAATTTCGGCCAAGGCTGACCCATCTCTACGGAGATTGGCCAGGTACGCAGGAGATATTATAGTACACAAGTGTGTGCGCAAACACAGATGCACTCTCTATTCCCTCACTCTCATAGTCCGATGGGACGGAAAGCCGACACGACCGGAGAGAGATCAGGCGCAGGACCGACGGTTTTACGTGCTTTCCGAGGCACGAGCTAAATGACAATTTTGCAACATTAAAATCTGTACATGAAAATAAATTCATTGGTACAGGCCCGTGACTGGGATCGAACTAACGCCTCCCGCTTGGAAGGTGCACGTCTTAACCACTGGGCTATCACCGCTATTAAAATATAGTACTATAGTAAAAACGTAATGTAAAAATAAAAAAGTTTAAAAGAGATGGTCAAATTCGTCATCCGTGTTTATTGACCCGATAGTTCAATTGGTTAGAGCAAAGCGCGGTATGCGAGAGGTCGTGAGTTCAAGTCTCACTCGGGTGATTTTTTTTTTCATTTCTTAATAATATTCATAAGTAATTTTATTATAAAATTTACTTATACTGAGATATGTCTAAATAGATTTATAGGTACTTAGTAATGTTAGAGTTTATAATAAAATTATGGTTGTCTGTGTATTTATTTTACAGGTTAACATTAAATATTTAGAGAAGGGTGGAAATATCTATAACAAACTTAAAACTACTTAAATTATTATCTAGATATCAATTTATTAATGCACCCATGAGCCATTTATAACTTGAAATAAATAGAAACACACAGAATTAAAGTTTATGTAAAATATTGTATTTTGTAGTTAGGTTTCATTTTGTATCGGGCAAGTACAAGTAGGTATAATTAAACGTGTATTTACCACGATATTTACACAGGCTATCATTTGGCTTCCAACTCATAACTATAGGTAGCAATGAATAAGACCGGCTTTTCCAGCAATATTTTTTTAATCTGAAATCCTTATAGAGCGTAAGTTAAAGAGAAGTTACGAATATAAAAGCTTAAAATATAAAGCGAGAATTTCCAGTAGATAACTTATTACAAAATTTCCATCCATTCTTATTCATCTTTTTGAAGGAGAAGCAATTACTATAGAAACAAATAATAATTCTCCGCGGTGGTTCTATACAAAGCCTGCCAGTCTGACCTCACGGCCATTAGTGCCAATTACTCGGCTACAGTTGGCAGCCCTGCAATGCGCAGGGAGCAGATATAGGATCTCAGCTGAGCGGCGAGCAAAGCGATTTGTATTTTTACAATTTTAAGGTGTTTCATTGGATACAATATGAAGTCGAGCAAACTGTGACTGTATAAATATTGCGTGAAAGTATACTCGGATTAGCAAACCACTCACTCCCGCCACTGCAACTCCTGTAAGCCAAGATAAACAGGGCGACCAGAGAAATGCAAATAAAGCATATAAAACCTCACAAAAGACTAATACAAGACCAAGTATTTAAAGTATTTAAATTACAGATATGAATATTAACTTAAGTTTTGAGAAACGAATTTACCAAAATGGTCATATAAACGTGTCAATGTGTAAGTTGAACCTAATAATTATTGTGACATAGTATAATAATGTTTTTTGTGGCCACCTTTAACGAAGGGTACGTATTCTATACATGAAATATAGAATTTATGCCAAAAAAAAATGCTGGGAAATTTTTTTTTTTTCTTGAAAAAAAATTTTAAATTCCTTGATCGTGCGAAATTTATAGTGTCTAGTGTTTATGTTAGTTTTTTTATAGACAGATATTAATTATTTTTCGTGAAAAAATCCTGCTACGCGCGTCTATGTGCATTTATGCAGAAAAACGCAGTCTATTTACTCAAACCTAATATTTTGGAAACCAGACACTTCCCAGGTATGCTTCCATGGAGAAAAATGATCGTGATGATGAGGAGATTCCGTGGTTTTCGGGAACGTTGACGACCAAAAATCATCCTGTATGTAGATACAAAAACACCAAGTTCACTAAGCAAAACAGTTTTACCACTTTAGTCTTATGTATACTAATTTTAACTGTGTTAATTTAAGTCAGTTTTGCACGTCTACAAGTTATTTAATATTGATAATTTCTACTATTAAATACCTTTCATTATCATCATCAAATGAACTCTATCAAATTGGTCTCATTTAGACTATGTATAATGATATTACCGTAGTGCGACGAGCACTTTGTTAACTGGTGACGTAGTGGGTCATATCATATACCTTACCTGCCTAGCCGAGTCCTAGCTTCGGATACAATTCATTATATACCATTCATGAATATCTTTATTTTATCTACTTATTTTTTATATAGCGAAATTGTGTAACAGTAATAGTAGAATTATGCGGTCTGTCAAACCTAATGTTGATTTTGATATAAAAGAGATCTGACTTTAGCAGTTCTCCTAGATTTCGTCTTTACATGGTCATAATTTCACGTTGGTGGCCATAAAGCCTCGAAACACCAACTAATACTTGACAGACCGTAACAAATAGAGAAAAGTAGGTAACATATAAAAAAGACAATCGACAAATAAGTTGTTTATGCTTTGGGTTAGGGGGAAACTGGCCTCTGGGCCGCGGCCCACATTACACGCAGTGGGAACAATTAGTGGAAAACTTGGCCGCATGCGAAGCCAGTATACCACGGGAAATAATAATATAGGGAACTAGTTTTAAAACACAAACGTGATCCCTTAATCTCTTTACGAAGTGAATATTTAACTATTCCGCTCCGCCACCAATTCCGCTCGCTAACTAAACCGCACCCTAACCCACACCGCCCAAGGTTGGTACACGGTACGGCACACCGCTGCTGCCCGACGGCGGGATGCGTCACTTTCACTCGGACTTCCTTTTGCCTGCCCGGAAAATAGAACGAAAGACAATTGGCATAGAATTGTTCTATTGACTGAACACTGAACATTTGACTTTTAGACTACCCTCTATGCTCCTAATAGTAGTAGATATAATAGATTTGAGTAGCTATAAATAGTAGAAGAAATTATATGAAAAATTGCAGACTACCTTGATGGGGTGTAACAGAACAGAAAAGGTATGTAAAAGCATAATGCTACATATACCTACATTTTGCGATTATTCAGCCCACTGTAAAGAAGCTTTCGACATTTGAGACTCAAAATAAAATGGTTATTTCTCAATATTTTATAAACGTTGCCGCGTTGCTGAGTAGTTTAGGACATAATAATATGTCCTATCTGGAAAACTGATATTGACCTATAATTTCAATTCTGCTATTTCGAGTACAGGTTCTCTGCCTTGGTTATGTTCGTTTAGCTACACCTGCATAATTAGTTACTTTATTACTCTTACTTATACAAGGTGTTAATAACTGCTAGTCAAATTAAATTATACTTGATATAATTTTATTGTTTTGTGTTCTATTTGTAACTTGTTTGATTTTGCTAGTTTGCTTACTTTTACAAGCTGAGGAAAAGAACTTCCTAACACACATAAAGGCTGTAAGTATGTAAGTTCTACGAATTTTTTATAAAGAAGTCTGCCAGTACGTGCAGGTTGAATACACCATGACTCGCCTTATATTTTTGCGGGTGATGACATCGAGCCTCGGAAGCCAGAAGCTATACGGAGTTGATACTTACAATAATATCTTATTCTTTATTGTACTTACACCAAAAAGGAGTGCTTATCTCTAAAAGAGGTTCCTTCCAGCAAATTATTCGAGAAAGAGAAACATACATAAAATATAGGTACGTGGGCACAAACAGAACATTCACTATGGGTGCGCCCACCACATAGTGAATGTTTGAACTTCCGAATTGTAACGCCTAATACAATTTCATTTACAAACAATCTAAATAAACATACCTACTGAAATAAATAAATAGTAATAATAAACAAAAATCTAAACAAGCATGTGAATCAATAGTCGACTTACATGTGCTAAAGCATAGAGGAATAGAGTAAACATGCTAATGAGTTTGGATGCACCATTAATCACAATCGTCCTTGACACACAACGTTACTTAGCACATTACTATACATTACACTAATAGAATCTAAGTGTCAATGACTGGAATTTGAGGCACGAAAAGTCTAATGGTGCATCGAAACTGTTAGTAACATTAGCACTCTATACACTCTTATGCTAAAGACACCAAGATTAAAGTATATTTCTCACCCGAGTGCCCTCAAGGATCTACACTTAAAATAGATGCGTCCCACATCACTTACTCACACCAAATGTGCGTCTTTGTAAATTTAATATTATGTATGAATTTATAAAATGCTATCAAGAAGGCTTAGACAAAGTAACATTATATCTCCCTCGAATCGATAGAGGTTCGTCAAGTTTGCTCGATTACGAAACCAGTATTTTCGCTCGTTAGTTAAATCACGCGATGATGTCTTACTGCTATTGGAAATGATGTTACGATAACAAACGTCAATGCGAAACAGTGTTACATTGTCTAAGCAGGCTCATTACTTAGTGTGAACTAGGGGAAGATGTATGCTTATATAAGAGTTTTTAGAATGAAAATACTCCCTTCTGTTACACAAGTATGTTAACAGTTTTGATTAGTGACTACATTTTCATTACCGCATTGCTATCAATGGAGGCGGCTGGAAGTAACTGTATGGTGAAAACCCTGGGGGAGGCCTACGTCCACCAGTGGAGGGTAATAGGCTGATGTATGTATGTATGTATTGCTATCTACATAAAACGATTATAACAAGAGCCTCTATGTTTATCAACAACATCAGAAACTAAGTTCTTTAAGTTATTTATTCTTTATTGTACACAAAAATTTTTATCATAGACAGTAAGTTGTAAAAGAAATAGTACAAAGGCGAGCTTATCTCTAAAAGAGATTTCTTCCAGCAAACCATTAAGTACAAAGAAAATTTTATATTATATAAAAGGAATATCATATGTGCGCACGTATTAAAATATAAATAATCTTAACACAAAATAAATATAAAACTAATTAATAATTCCCCGGTTTTATATGCTTGTTACGATTCATAATTTGTTAAATGTACACTAATTTTTACATACACATGGCTGTGTTCCCGAAGTGGGGTAGGCAGAATTGCAAGATCGTAAAGGAGATCCCACAGCAACGTCTAGCATAACGAAGAGATCCGTGACAAGTTGCCAACCTGAGAGAATGCCCGAGTTCCTTAGTCAACTCTTAAGATGTGTACACGGAAAGGGATACACAAAAATTTGTCATCTAGCATGGGGGCCGTATCGTAGTCGTGTCGTCTAATGGGAAAACGAGCCATACTATTTAATACATTTTTGTGATCATATCGTCTAGTGGAAAAACGCTCATTCGATCTAGACATTAACATTTCAATGGCCATAACACTTGAATCTGAACAAGGTTCAGTATAAGGAAAGTACATCCATATTTAAACTAGGTATAACTTCAATAATCTCAACTTATCAGATAAGCTGATACTGCATATTAAAATTAGATCGGCGATAGATGAGCTAATTGCTATTTGCTGGAGCGATATCGGGTGGTGACGTCACTGCCAAAACCAAGGTGAAAGTTAGTAAGAGGTCGCTGAAATCGCTCGTTAACATGCAGGCCATAGAGTAGCGTGTGATGTAGAGATTTTTTATTATTTGCTTTTATCAGTTGTCTACATGTTAAACGATATTGCGTGTGTCATAGATTCATTTTGTTGTACCTACTTACAAAATATAAATTTGGAATCAAATAATTTGTACATATTTTCGATCTTTATTATTGGAATTATTATAACCATTACCTAATCTGGCAGGTTGGTACATACATATCGCATACAATTTTAATGGAATATGTAGAAATCAATCAGAACTACCCAAAACTTTCTTAGTAAAACACCAAAGTAAGTAAGCCTACCGTACCAATAATATTTTTGACTGATTCAGGGCGGCAATAAACCTAGGTATAAGCTTGTAAAATACACCTAATATTCGGCAACCATTTCCCAAATCAAACTTTTTAGATCGGATTTGACATTGTGCATATCACAATAGCCTACAAACTCAGTCTACTCTATGCATGCAGTGAATGGGTTACCAATTAGAGCGCATCGAATCATTCCCACCTTTCAGTTTTCACGCCAACCCTTAATTTTCCTGTTGGCTGAACTCTTTATCATGAATATTGAGGCATGCATCATTCATAAAAGGTGGCTGGATTGTAGGATTAGCTGTTATACAATAGCTGTCTTAGATTAATGATAGGTCTTCGCTCCGAGCGAAGCGGAGCGAATATTTATTCTAAGAGCTATGTACATTTGCGGCGTAAGTGTTAGAACCTAACATAAAGGATTTATTTACTTTATGGCAAGGCAACATTGCTTTTGTTTTATTGTTCTTTATTCTTTTTTAACCGACTTCAAAAAAGAGAGGTTATCAATTCGTCTGTATGTGTTTTTTTATTTTTGTTTTTTTTTATATATATTTTTTATGTATGTTACCTCAGAACTTCGTCATTTATGAACCGATTTCAATTTTTTTTTATAGTTTGTCATGGTATGCTTCCAAGTTGGTCCCATATTCATCATGTCAGGATCTGATGATGGGATCTTTGAGAAATCGAGGGCAATCCTCAAATATTGTAGGCACATGTAGTCTGTTTTTATACTTTTACTGAACGTTTTGATCACCTACATATAAAACATGACATCTGATATCCTCAAATATAAAAGGCACGAGTAGTCCGTTTTTAGATTTTTATAGAGAATTTTGGTCAGCTACATATAATATAAAGGAAACGAGGGTCTGATGATGGAGCCGCCGAAAAACAGATAGTGGAACTTTTTAGTAACAAAATCCCCCTATGGCAGGGGGAGGCCTACGTCCAGTAGTGGACTGCAATAAGCTTATGAAGATGAAGATAATTATGTTAAGTGGTGAAATTATATGTTGCGTTAAGCCGTGTCTGAAGTAAGATGGTTATAGAGGAAGAGGTAGACATGAGAATAACGAGATGACGGATAATAGGGATGAATGAAAGAAGAGTACCAACATATTGCACCGACCCCAAATAATTGGGAACAGGGCAGAAAGAAGGAGTGTAATTATATGTTGCTTATATTGTCAGATGTAAAGTTTCGAAGCCTACTTATGGTATATAAATACCATGGGTAGGCTTTACTAATACGCTGGCATATAAATCTGACAATATTATGCCTTCTAAACTTCGTACACAGCTTAACGCAATATATATTTGCCCTTTAGTAAAATTTTACTTTAGTAAGCTCGAGTTTTGGGAGAAAGTCGGTTTTTCGTTTTAAAAAAATTATCTATTTAAAAATTTACTTTACTCCGACAGTAAGTACATGCAAGTAACCGCATTGTACGTCCGGATAGGGCACACTGTTGTTTCTAAAATAACTATATCTCCTATCATCAACTTATGTACCTGCACAATTATAACGATTATCTTATCTTATCTTACCAGCATATTCTCCAAAACCCAAGCAGTATCTGCTATATACTGCTTGGGTTTAGATACTGCTTGGGTTTTGGAGAATATGCTGGTGGCCACTGCAATCAATAGAGCAAATAGGCAAGCTACTGGCTTAATCAAATCGGATAGGATAGAGATAACGACTAAACAAAGTGCCAAAAGCATTGACAATATGTAGATGTATTGCTTATGGTTAATGAAGTTGTCTGCCAGCACAAGAATTCAGTACCTATGCTTCAAAAAGCCAGCATTTTAATTCAGCCAAAAGGATAGACAGCAGCAGCAGATGATTGCATGATTAGCACTATGTATAGTTATATATATATATATATCCATTTTATGTATATATTTATAACTTAAAAGCACATTTCCGTGAATGCTCGGTTACTTTTATTGCTCTAGATCTCTAGCGATAAAAAAAAACCTTTTAAAAGAGGTTTCCTTTTGTGAGATAATGACCTAATTTAGATATTGTTATATGAAAAGAGGGCAGAAGAGAAAATTACCTTTCACATCGCAGGATGTATGTACTGCCTTTTGTGAAGTATATTATTTATAAATTCAGTTACCTATTTAATTTTACACAAGCCATTAAACCTCTTAGTAATATTTATTAACCTTGGTCTGTAACTAATCTATTACGGTGTTATTACAAAAGAAGGCCTAAAGTTAGACTCGATTTAAATATGACATTTGACAGCAAAATCTATGGCATACGTATCTGCATATGTATCTGTTAAACTCTTTCGTAATAGCATAGTTATGGTTTAATAACACCGAGATTGTCCCACCATAGTTAACCAATAACTTCTAATTAAATGTAGGATGTCATTCGGGATCCTGCAGTTCTAGCTATCCATTTTCGGGAACAAAGCCGCATGTATATCTATGTATGTAAAGATATAAATCTGTACATAAGGATCGTCTCGCAAAGATCAATTACTTGTGAAAACTCCTATATGCTCCAGTGATTTTATATCAAAGCTTAGCCTAGAACAGTATTAAACGAATATAATTATTTTTTATCCGCTCACTCTTTACTGGACAGAATGGGACGTCGATAGTAAATCTCTAGTCCTAATGACCTGGATTTACGGCTGTAGATAGCGCTAAGTGAGAGACATACTGATACTTCAAATCACTGTAGATAGACGCTCGTTATTTCGTTTTTTATACAACATGTAAACACCTTCAAAAAAGCCATCAAGTAAATGGATGTCAACGTTATTCAACCATAATCTAGACACGCGGTAGCGTCTCAAGCCAAGTTCAGGCTAGCAGAACTGGCGAGCAGTACCGTGTGTAATTTTACACAAACCATTAGGAGCCACTTTTGACCCCCTCATAATTCAAAAACTATTTCAGATAAACGTATCAAATTTGGCTCATATATTGAGGCTTGCGATATTCATATGTGCTTCAAATTTCATAAACACTTCTCAAACGGTTATTTAGATATTAACGTCCGAAAATCAAAACTGATCAAAACTCTAAGCCAGATCCAGATTATCAAGAATGTTCAAATTAGGCATACGGATAGGTAATTATATATTTTTTCTGATATTACCTATACTATAATATCTTTATCACATCCAGATTATTAAATCAGTTAAATTCGACGTTGAATTTCGAATTTAGTATGTTACTTTCGTTGTCTACTAAAGTTGTCTAAAGAATAAATCTTTAATATTATTCAGCTATTTTCCGTGAAATAGACAATTAGATACAATCCTTTTGTATACAAAATATTTGTCAAGTCGGATTACAATTAAAGTACTTGAATCATTTGAAATTTATTCTTACGAGTACAAAGAATATCAGTCTCGAAACATAATAATAGTGTGTCTCGAAGCTAACTCAGTTTGATCCACGCTGAGTTTAGAAAGTAGTTCTGTATCTAGACCGGGTAAGTAGACAGCGAGTGTGTTTTCCTAATTTATTCCGTCTCTCGCTCGTTTCCGTGATATTCACATTCAGATCTAAACTTACTTTAAACTGCATTAGTTAAAGTTAGAGGATTAGTAGGAATCTATGTAGCTATTTTTAGTGAAGCTTTTTATTCACTATGGGTGCGCCCACCACCGGGCCCTACACCCTCCACTGACTGAATGTTTGAACTTCCGAATTGTAACGCCTAATACAATTTCATTTATGAAGCTTTTTAGAAAGAATTTAATGTGAAATATGCAATCTCTCAGAATTAGCTAAGAGTCCGAAAGTCCGCTAAGATTTTCCGAAATTCCCACTACATAATAATAATGATTTTAATTGTAAATTTATTAATAAAGAAATGGAAAAAAATCCTCATCCGAGTGGGAATCGAACCCACGACCTCTGCATACCGTGCGAGATTTTAATATCAATATCAGAAAATTTCAATTCCATTTCGAGTCACAATACTAGCCAACATAGTATACAGTATGTAACAAAAAGGGTATGTTAAGCGAAAAGCTACGTAAATAGCCCACTATAGAGAACCATCCACAAAATTTGAGACTCTAAATCACATGTTTATTTTTCCCGATAGTATGGAGAATTTTTAAATATCTCAGAAATTTTCATACAATCTTGAAAAATAAACTTGTGATTTCGAGTCCCAAATTTGGTGTATAGGTTTTCTACAGTGGGCTATTCACGTAGCTTTTCGCTTAACATACCCTTTTTGTTACACTCTGTATAATCTTAATCTTGCCTATGACTTTTATCGTAAAATAAGGTTAGACATTTCACGCACGCAATAGCAAATACAAAGTAGTATCTGAAAAATACGAGTCTGATATTTTTGGTGAACAAAGCCACGGGAAACAGCCTAGTAATGTTAATAAACCTTATTAATAAAAAAAACATGTTTCTATAATAATAAATTCACCTCACCATGGCTGTCACACGGCAGGGTACACTGTTTGCTGAGGGATACTTGTACATCCGTCAACAAGAATTTATCAAAGCACAAAAAATTTAGAATACGCTTTATTTTTAAAATTTTAGGTAAATATCAGAACTACTTATTAAATCGTTAAATACATAAATCCTTCATATAGGCTATCTGACTGTAGGAAATAACAGCCTTAAGGCTGCGTTTCCACTGAGGCGGAGCGGAGAAAAGCGATGCTTAGCGGTGCATGAATTGGCCAATCACTATGCTCGAAATCTCTTCAATCTCTCAGAAAGAGCATATCATATTGTGATTGGTCAATTCATGCATCGCTAAGCACCGCTCCTTTCCGCTCCACCTCAGTGGAAACGCAGCCTAACTATGATACTCGGTTTATTTATATTTGTTGCTGTCTGTACGCCATGAACGTCCAAAAACAACACTTTCGCCGAAGGTTGCTGAGTGCGGCGTGTTTGCTCCCGCATGCATTATTAAATTAAAGCCTTTCGTTGTAATGTACGTTCTGAATGTATATGATATTGTACGGTTCATATTATTCGAAATAATTACGACTGAATTTTGTTTCCTACAAAAATACTAGATCATTTTGTGAGTTCATGTTAGTGTAGATTTGTGCGTTTTCTTTTACATGTAGGAACTGTGGACAGTAAAGATTATAATATATGTTTTTTTTTTGTTTATTTAACTGCATACTTACCTAATTCATAAACAAACGAATCTAGTGAAAATGTCATTGATTTTATTAAGGGGACGTTTTCGTGATTAACCTTGGTCATAAACTTTGTAAAAATGTATCAATTTCTGGTATTGGCGGGGCTATGTAGTTATATGCTACGACAAGCTACGACTGTGCTACGAAAGCGTAGTAGCGTAGTAATTTCGTAGCACATGTGTTAAAATGCTACGATGACGCGAATGTACTTGACTCTGATGGTATTTAACATAGTGAATGTTTGAACTTCCGAATTGTAACGCCTAATACAATTTCATTAATAAGATAATATATAAAGAGAAAACATTTCACATACATTTTATCACAAATGTATAAAACGAAATGCAATAAATATTCGTGTCCCATAATACAAGACGCGCGAGTAGCATAACTCACACGACTCCACGGCAAAGCCTTTAAAAGGGGTGCGCGAGGGATTTACTTCAAGTATTTCAGCGAGCTTTGAAATTAGGTCATTCGACGACGAGTAAATTGTTTGAATAAGGAATTTAAATATTCGTTTTTAAAAACTATAGCTACACATATTTTTTTAAATTCAAGGTATTTCTTTTTGTTATTTAAGTACTTGTCCAATTGAATTCATTTTGTGTGTCAGTGCCCAATTTGTATTTTTTTTTAAATACCTAGCTATAATAGTGCATAAACGAATTTTCCCCGACACACCCCAAATACTGAGGGCCCCAGAGAGTATGGTCTCAATTTTATCTGATATATCGTTTAAAATCGATGGCGTATGGAGTTGTATGAGCGCCTTTACATATACAACTATTCTCTATAGTTCATAGTCACTATAAAAATAAAACTATCTAAATGCGAGTCGGAGTCAAACACAAAAGGTTCCGTAACATTATTAATAAAAACTGCAAAATCATATCTGTTGTAGGTATATGATTAGTATTTCTGTTTATAGAAATTATTTTTTTATTTATTTATTATTTATTTATATACAGGGTGATTTTTGGTCGTCAACGTTCCCGAAAACTACGGAATCTCCTCATCATCACGATCATTTTTCTCCATAGAAGCATACCTGGGAAGTGTCTGGTTTCCAAAATATTAGGGTCCAAAGTTGAGTAAATAGACTGCGTTTTTCTGCATAAATGCACATAGACGCGCGTAGCAGGATTTTTTCACGAAAAATAATTAATATCTGTCTATAAAAAAACTAACATAAACACTAGACACTATAAATTTCGCACGATCAAGGAATTTAAAATTAAAAAAAAAAAAAAAATTCCCAGCATTTTTTTTGGCATAAACTTACTTTATTTCATGTATACAATACGTACCCTTCGTTAAAGGTGGCCACAAAAAAACACTCTGTATAAATATCTCATTGTTCATGGGATACAGCCTGGTAACAGACGGACATTGTAAACAAAATCCCGTAGAACTTGCGGATTATTTTTTATTTTGTCTTTAGTATTTTAATATTTAGTAACAACCTTATTTAACAGAATAAATTAAAATATTTGCATACCACATTATGTAATAATAACTCTATTGTATCATGTTTTGAGCAAATAAATCATATCATTTCATTTTGAAAACTTACGTTCTAAAGGGCTTATGTTGTTGTTAAATAGTCCTGAGAATAATACCTTAAGCAGAAAATTCTATGGTTTTATGGAAAACTCGTGGATGCTTGCAACATCGCCTGCGTGAACTACATAGTATAAATATTGGTCTAATGTACAAGATATATAACTTTCAAATTTATTTAAAATCCATTCCATAGATATTGTATTATACAGAACTAAGTAGGTACCTAAGTAATAAAATATCCAAACATCTTTAAAATTGTCTTGTATAAATAATATTACGTTGTTGTTTCAAAGAGGCGATACGTGAACGGGCCCTTAGTCTGTAATACTGGAAAGACTCGCGAAGGTCAGATCAGCGGATCCAGATACGGTAAATACCCATTCTTACTTGTTCCACTGACAAATGGCACAATGCGATTACTATCGCATGTGTTGTTTTAGAAAACGGCTGGGCCATTCGAATGTACAAAATTGGGTCATTTTTTTTACATACGTACTACATTATAGTCACGCCTATTATCACCCTAAAAGGTCGCGCAGATGTGTACAAATTTATATTATTATATTATTATAAAATACAAATTTATATTATTATATAATATTATTATTTCTGAAATATTAAGTATTTAATTAAGGCCATGCCTCGGCTAGCGTAGCGTTGGACGCCCTCCGGTCAGATGGACCGATGACTTGAAGAGGGGTGGCTGGTAGTCACTGGATGGCGAAAACGGGAGATCGAGCCTTGTGGCGTACTCTGGGAGCAATGGACTGCAATAGTCTGATGTATGTATTTAATATACACAATTTTTATAACATTAGCCAACTAGATATTATGTCATGGATAAATTTTGTAGACAAAATCCAGGACTCATCTGAAAGAACGCCCCAAGTTCCTTAGTCGATTCTTATGAAACAGATGCAGGTGATGTATTCTAGTGTCACCCCTAGTCTATTTCCGTAAGTAGTCGCATCGGCACTGGACTACCTTGCATAACATCTACAAAATTAAATGTACTCGATGAAGGAAACAACCTAATAGACGTCCGGTCATAATAACATGTTGTTCATCTACAATAAGCACGTCCCCGAAGAGGCCAAACGACGCAATTAAACAAAGCAAAACATCCATTTAGAAGGGCTCCACGTTATGACGTCATTACCTTACACAGAATATTCCCTAACTTAATAGGCTGAACATTGAGCTTGAATAAATGATAAAAGTGGATGCTGTTTTAGACATGAGCGGTAGCGGGCAATGAATTTATAAATAAATACTCAAAATACAATCTTAGCCAGTTACAGTTACCGTGCTGATATCGAGAATGACTAGAATATGTCAATGGCATTTCCTTCTAAGAATGTCGTAAGAGTCAACTAAGAAACTCAGGAGCATACTCTCTACGCTATGTGTCTGCAAGACTTAGATGCTGCAAGATCTAATATGGTGATTCTATAGTTTTGGTTACCCCTTTTTGGGAGTACATGCATGTATATAATATGTTAAACATGACATTTTGTGATAAAATTCATGTCGTCAATACTAGACATCACACCATTACTTTGTAACAGAACGTGGTAGCTGGACATTGAAGCCTAATATAGGCGGACATATCTAAATTTTTGATACAGTCCCAGACTGTAGTCCGTGTGCTGACAAATTCCTTTTTTAAATTATTTTATTAATAATAATAAAGAAATGGAAAAAATTCTTCATCAGAGTGGGAATCGAATATAAAAATGAAAATGATTATATATTTGCTCAAAACATGGTACAATAAAGTTATTATAACAATATTAGATCAGAGGCATGTTTTGCCAAAAATTTGGTATGCAGATACTTTAATTTATTCAATAATGTTACAAAATTTATTTTAACAAATCAAAGCAATACTAAATCCAAAAAATAATCCGCCAGTTCTGTTACTTCGTTCTGTTCTGTTATATCACTACTTACAATACTGTATGCCAAACTTGGCATTCGCCATTCCCGCTATCAAGAGTACTAAGTCCGCTACCTTATGCATCGGCCGCCGAGGTATGATGATCGACCACATTCATGTTTTATGTCCTCTGTTTGCATAATATCAGTACAAAGCTTTCTTTTTGTACACAACGTGGCTCGTTAATATTCCACGAATATTGGACGTATAGAGGATATGAAACTATATTTTTTAGAGTTCCTTACCCAAAGAATTTTATAAATACGTAATAGTAATAGAGAGCCATTACTAATACTGGGTTGTGCGTCTATTTATATGTCATAGCTAAACATTTTCACATAATATGATGTATGTTGCGCTACAACAAAATAGTTTTAAAAAACAAACGTAATTTTTTGCTAATTTTGCTGCGGCTTTGTCCGCGTAGACTACAGTATGTAGCGTATTTCCTTCTCCGTACTCGCAACTATATAAGTATGTGTGCTAAATTTCACGAAGACTGGTCAAGTAAATAAAACTTACTTTCGCATTTGGGTATACCTATAATTTTTCGTACGCGACTCCGACTCGCACTTGTATTATTTTTAAATCAATACGTGTACCTACTATTTTACGCAGACATATTTAAAACTACTTAGGATAGTAATTCGCTAGAGCTTATATGCTCTCTGATAAAAATAAAGCATTGCTAAAGCAAAAGTTCATAAAAGCATTGCCGTCATTTGAAGTTCTTTGAAGTTCTCGTAATTCATAACTTTTTATAATTTGATTACTAACAACTCGTTTAACAACCCTATCATGATTAAAGTCTCATAATAGATCTTGGTATTCGCCAAAGGTATTCGCTATTACCACATTTAATATACAAAACATACATACAAAGCCGCGTTTACACCTTCATAATATATTGAAGACAGTGTGATTGGTACACAAATTATATTGGTTTGATTTACGTTATAGTGGTGGTACACCTGTGATCGGTAAAACTATGCTCAATTTCTGTTGTTGGATTATTCGATATTTTAGTGAAAATCCTAGGAATAAAAATAATAGCTATTGTATCTAACGTGAATAACTTACTTTTAATGTTATTAAATCCATAACACCAGTAGATCGATTACTTTTAAAGATCTGCAAGCGCTTTAAAAAGTGATGGAGTAGAAATAGGACAGAAGCAATATATTAACGAAATTCCAAAATTCAAAGTCAAATCCTTTTGAGATTTCTGTTACATAATTTTCTATCAGAGAAAATTGCTAAATTTTTGCTATTGCATTGCTTTTCCTAGATACGTAATAAGGTGCCGGATTAAATCTAAGAATCCCAAGCGATGCTTGGACCAGTCACTGCTAAATAATAACTAAAACTTGTAGTTTCCTATACAATAATAAATAATATACGATATAGAGTTATCTTTCCTAAACGGATATCTGTGTCATGTTAGAGAACTCGGAGAGTTTCAGCCAGGCTGTGTTCGTGGAGGAAATATATAAGGGAGATACGATAATCGATGAAAACCTGCTATAGCTAAAACATATAGTCTGACGCTCGTTTTCCACCACCAGGCAGCTGGCCGTAAAACAATTGTAAAATTCTTGACGCGTCGACAATCCCATTAATAATAGTATGAGGGCAAGATGATGATGATTTTTATCCATTCGAGTGCCCGGGTAAAATAAGAGATGGCGGTATTTTGCGTTCTTGGCATAAAAGGTAATTTTTTAATAGTTAAGTGTGATTAAAATTTCGATTATGATTCTATGGTTCGGTGATGCAATATGAATCGGAACAACATTTGTCAAATGTCCGAAACCAAAACTAAACCATAACCAAAAATATTCCGTTGAACGGTAAATACGTTGTAATTTACCGCGATTTCCTTCTAGGCACCTCCTCGTCGTACTATTTCATGGTTTCGTAACAAAAGTGCCTTCTCACCGGGTTTACATCAACGTCGCAGAATGGCCCGAAACGCGAAAATACCAGCGTTGTACAGTTTACAACTAACTTTGTAGCTATTATTTAGTTTACTGTTTGCGTTATCCTAACTATCCTTGCTTCCTTACTAATATTATGTGCGAAATTAACTCTGTCATGTTTTTACGCCAAAACTACTGTACCGATTTAAGTCAAATTTGGTACTCATGTAGCCTAGAGTCTAAGAAAAGACATAGGCATAAAAAGTATTTTATACCGGAAAAAACAGTTTTTACCGCAATGTTTCGACTATTTTTTCTATTCCACGTGGACGGAGTCGGTTGTGCCTCCTAGTCAATTATAAATGTATTGAAATAGGTACGTAAGATAATTATGTATAATTGTGTCTATTATTCTCAAAGAGGTACGACATGACATATAACTCCTATTAAGTCCTACGTGGTAAGGGTTGAGCCTACCGCCACGTCCCGGTCATAAATATAATAAAGCGACCGGTAACGACTTCAATGGGATATATTTGTAAATAGGTATTGTGTCACCTATAATGGTACTACATAACCTATCTATCAGAAATTATATTGGACTGGTATTTTTAAAAAAATACTCAGCGTGGTGCCGGCAGAGTAGAGTTTGTACCACTCCTGCCTGCCCGTGGGTATCGTACGAGGCAATTAAGGGTTTCCGGGAGATGGGCAGCAGCGCCTTCGGTACTGACAACATAGTCCGAAAATCACACTGCGGTTACCAACCCGCCTACCCAGCGTGGTGACTATTTGCTATGGGCAAAACCCCACTGTGACAGTAGCCTTGTGGCGTGCCCTAGGGGAGGCCTACGTCCAGTAGTGGACTGCAATAGGCCGAAGAAGATTGTACTACTGGTGTACCTTAGACTTACAAATAAATAAGTATCGAAGGTATTATAAGCTGTTAGCGCCAGAGCCTCATGCATAGTGCACAACAGACAGGTGATGTTGACTTAAGGGGTCAAATAGCAAACACGCGTCAACATAACTCGTTCATTACGTGTGTAACCTAATAACAGCACAATAATAATAACGTTCATAAAACATAACCGTGTCCAAACTCCTGTACACCCTTGACAATACACAGCTTACCTAAAGTCGAGAATATACACTAGCCGCTATACTCGTATCATCATCATTACATATTATAAAACAAAGTCGCTTCCCGCTATCTGTATGTCTCTATGTATGCTTAGATCTTTAAAACTACTCAACAGATTTTGATGCGGTTTTTTTAAATAGATAGTGATTCAGGAGGAAGGTTTATATGTATAACTAGGGACCTGCCCCGGTTTCGCTCGGGTGCAATACTCACGCGTACGATGTCGCGTCTAATTTTAGTTTTTATCGTGGCCATATCGTTGAATTATTTATATCAAGAAATGGTCAAAATACTCTTGATCAATTCATAATCATGATATCATGATAATGAATTGATCATTTCATTATATTAACCTAACCGACCATTTCATGAAATGACTATTAAAATAATTTAGCCTCGACATATATAAATCGTTGACTCAACACCTAACCATTTAAAAATAACTCTTGTGTCGAAGACAAGTCTCTTACACGAAAGAAAAGTTACCACTAAAAATTATACACGAGAACCTCCTCCTTTTTTTGAAGTCGGTTAAAAATATGGACTATGAGGAGGTGTAGATGTTGCTGGGTGTACCGGAGCCAGTCATCCATCATGCTGGGTTCAACCCTTATCTTCATCCGTGAACTTCAGACATTAACCCAATCTCGAATGCTCCCCACTTCATATAGGGTAATACAGGATGATTTTTGGTCGTCAACGTTCCCGAAAACTACGGAATCTCCTCGTCATCACGATCATTTTTCTCCATGGAAGCATACCTGGGAAGTGTCTGGTTTCCAAAATATCAGGGTCCAAAGTTGAGTAAATAGACTACGTTTTTCTGCATAAATGCACATTGATGCGTGTAGCAAGATTTTTTCACGAGAAATATTTAATATCTGTCTATGAAAAAACTAGCATAAACACTGGACACTATAATATTTGCCCGATCAAGTAATAAATTTTTTTTTCAAAAATTTTACATCGTTTCCCAGCATTTTTTTGGCACAAACTTACTTTATTTGATGTGTATATTCGTTAAGGGTGGCCACCAAAAAACATCCTGTATAGGTAATTTATACTTTACCTTAATTTTTTGGAGTTTGCTCTAGATAAGCTAAAGAAATTAAATATTCTTAATTAAATTGCTTTTTGTATATCTGAAATGGCGGAAGCGGACTCATCCTTTACCATGTGCAACCAATCTATTCACTGGACTATAAGAGTTATTAGTTCTGTTAAATCAGTCAAACTATTTATTTACGTAATTTTAACTAATACTGTAGTAGGTATGCTTATTTGATCAGTCAGCAGATCAAACAATTGATCCTAACATTTCAACCTTATTTTCAACCGTTGCATTGAGTGTAGCTGACATTAATCTATCCTTAATAACACATTAACAATTATTATAGCTTGTTGATTTACATCATATAAGTATTGCCATGATAGACCTCTAATTCCATTACACAGTAAAGGCGCGTTCACAAACGAAAAATGATATAATAAATAGCCACTAATATCCCAATAAAGAGCGCTGGGCAAATAATATGAGGGTTTCAGCTGATTGGAGAGTGACTTGCAGGAAAAGGTGCTAGGTCATAAGGATAAATACTTGTTTATAATAGAGCTGTAATAGAAATTACTTAGCTATATCAGATAATAATATAATATTCTTCTAGATACGAATGAAATTCAATTGCTTTTCGTTTCGCTCGCAAACATTATAACGGCTTATAACGGTTATTCAAAATGCTTTACAGTTATGTAGTAAGTACATACTACGTGCTTGTTATTTATTCTATTGAACGTTTGATAATAATTTATATTGAACTAGTAGAAAATGAATCTGGTGGATGCAGGCCGCTACCAACCGGTGGTACGAGTAGTAGAGGTCATTGGGTTAGGCCTAGGTATGTCAGCAGTGGACTTCTCACGGCTAAAATGATGAGATAAGTTCTTGCGGTATTTTTCCAAGGTGTTAGCTCGTAAAAATCGATCCGTCAATTCTGTAGTTTTTAAATAAATATGTAATTTGTCTTTTCTTGATTTGTTTCATTGCTTACAGCCACCAACGTTCTCGTAAACTTTAATAGCCTATGTATTGCTCTTATGTATAAGCTACATAACCACATTTCATCAAAACCCAAACGGTAGTTCTATCAGTTTTCGCAATTTCTTACTTACGGTTATTTTTTTTTGGTATTTCATAATGTTTTTATTGATTCTATATACAGGATGATTTTTGGTCGTCAACGTTCCCGAAAACTACGGAATCTCCTCATCATCACGATCATTTTTCTCCATGGAAGCATACCTGGGAAGTGTCTGGTTTCCAAAATATTAGGGTCCAAAGTTGAGTAAATAGACTGCGTTTTTCTGCATAAATGCACATAGACGCGCGTAGCAGTATTTTTTCACGAAAAATAATTAATATCTGTCTATAAAAAAAACTAACATAAACACTAGACACTATAAATTTCGCACGATCAAGGAATTTAAAATTAAAAAAAAAAAAAAAAAAAATTCCCAGCATTTTTTTTGGCATAAACTTACTTTATTCCATGTATGGAATACATACCCTTCGTTAAAGGTGGCCACAAAAAAACACCCTGTATACTGTTTAATGGATTATAATTAACCTATATACAATCAAGTGAAAGTATGTACATTAATCGTTCATACTAAACCCGCCAATTCATTCAAATCTCAAGCAATAGACATATTTTGAAACGGCAATATTGCGAAGGGCAGGCAGAAGGGCAAGGATGTAAGTATCGATGTGACACAGCCTTAACGCGGTGTGTTAGGTAAACAAGGCAATTTCGCGCACTCTTTGTTCCCGAACGTCTGCGAATTAGTATTGATAAAGAGCCGTTTGCAAGATGTGTGCCTATTGTGGACAGGGAGCTGTATTCTAGCAATCGTCGTGGTTATCGTCAGCCTCTCCCGTTTTGGCCATCCAGTCACTACCAATATCTTAGCAATATTTATTATTAATTCTACAAGGCCAATTGGCCAGTTTCAGGTAATTAGTCGTATACTAATTAAATTTTTTTTTTTTTTTTTTTTTAGAGCTGCTTCCCCGCGTGTACCGGAAATCGGCGGGTCCTTATATACTAATACAATTTTTGCTTTTATTCTTAATTTATATGTAAATGATCTCGTGGATCTTGCAGTATACTAATTAAAATTTAAAACTTTTGATACTAATTAAATTAACGTGGACGTGGATAACATAATGTGCAAGAACGAGATTTGACAAAAAATATTTATACACAATGCCTGTGCCGATGTGAGTCTATACTGGAACACATCAGCTGCATATCCTTTTGTACATATCGTAAGTGTCGAAAGGAATTTAAGGGCGTTCTCTCAGGTGCGGCGATTAGCTAGCAAATTATTTGTCTTGTCACTGCTCTTTTACATCTGGTTCCATCATGCTAAGCGTGGCTATATGTCCAACGGTAGGATCACATTAGCGATTATGTAGATCTAGCTGCCCCATTTTAATAGTACAAACATGTGTATGTGTATGTTAGTTTTATAAATGGCTTCGATATACCATTGTAACTGTGGTGTCACTAGGTCACTATTTCTATCGTATTGACAATAAGATAAATCATAATAATTAAGATATACCTAGATCAGCGCAAACCCCCAGTCAATGCGACAGTATATAAACAATAGGTTTATTACAATAAATGATTATTCTGTGGCACTCAATCTGCGTGTTATTCCTCCGACTGACCTGCTTCACGTCAATTATTATTAACGTAAGGAATACGGTAAACCATTAAAACTGCAGATATATCTCGATATCAGGTATGGCATATGGCCGTTAGTAGAATTACCAAATAATGTAACAAAACTTTTTAAAAAAAGACAAGCAAGAATAGTCTTCTAATAAAAGCCCTATTTTAATGGCATCTCCTAGTCTATAAATACAATTATGACATACATAAACATTCGAGTAGTAATTAGGTAAGTTTTGTTGTTCCATACATACCTATACACAGTCCGGTGACTTCTGATTTGTGTGGCAATAACATATTATGTACCTACCTAATAACCGTGTGAATCGCTAAAGTTTTATTATTTTCACCTTGATTGTCTACGAACTTACGAGTGGGTGATACCTTGAATCATAAAATAGATATACATTCTTGAATTTACGTAGAGATTGACAAAGATCGGCAGATTAAGATTCCAATTATAAAATTTGGTATGAAAACAAAATTGATGATTGACAATCATTTTATTATTATATTACCGAACATGCAATATCATCTTTCCTAATATGACAAAGTCTGGGATGACTCGGATCTCAGTCTATCTACGAGTATCAAGCGATTCAGTTTTTCATGATAAACATTAAACTTTTTCTGAACATCCAGTACCTAAGTTGTCACATTATATAAAACTTTTGATTCCAATGTAAAGAGAAACCACTCGTATATCTACTCTTCAACAAGTAAACAAACAAACTAACATTGAATTGTCGCTGTCGGGACATCTAACTTACATTAAAGTTACAGCACTCGCATGCAATTCAATTCCATGCACAAAAGCTTTATGGTGCAGGGTTGCCACAAACCAAAAGACCATATGACATATTATGGTAACTGACTGACTGATAAGCCAATGGTAATGCTAATGATAAGACTGGAAAGCGGTTTTGTTGATTGATTAAGACGAGTCTTAACCGAGAGCTTTCTATAAACTTTCCTGGAAGACCAATATAGCCATCAATAGGTACATCAGCTGCATCGTCTTACGTGCATATCGCAAGAAATTGAGGGGCGTTCTCTTAGGCGATGGATGACCTAGCAACTTTTAAATGATCTTTTACATGCTATACGTGACTGTATAATCTTCATGACTCTGTAATTCTATATCAATATTAGGAACACAGCCATGTGCATGTAAAAACCATAACATTAAAATGTTTTCGAACATGGGTTTTGTAGAAACTTATCGCTCACATCCATTTCAGTAGGTAATCAAGTTGAGTACTTTGATATCGATTTATATTGATACACTAAATACTGATAGGTTGATAGACTAGGCTACAGCCATAATTAGATTTTAGACGCACAAAGGATAATGTATTGGATTTTAGGTAAAAATATAAAAGTTTTCTTATAGGATACAGTATAAAAGAAGCCCGCTATTCCGTCTGCGTGGACTGCTACTTTCATCCCAACCTGTAGGCGTATTGGCTATCTATCCCGATAGTTCATAGTATCATCACTGTGATGCCCCGTCACCCATTGAAATTTAACTATAAGTTCTTGGCGCTCGCCTTTGCTATCAATATATTGCATTCATATTTTCTTAAAGCCTACCTAAATTCAACCTAACACCCGGATTTTACTATCAATTCTGCACATTCACAATTCTACAATATTTTAACATATATAGGGTCGGTTCATATCTGACGGAAGATGCGTCGAGCGTCTCTCAGGTACAGGAAAACGTACGTTCGACGCACTAACGTATCATGACTTGAGTGTGAACGGTCGAGTGTTTTTCTAAACATTTTGTCTGTTCTGGCGTTACGCGACTCGGTAAACGGTAAACGGAAACCACTAATATGCATAAAAATGCAATTGCATTAAAAGCTATCAATTAATTTGAATATTCATACAGGGGCTTGTCGCTGCGCGATCGTTGTTTGGTAGAACTTTATATACCTACCTCTATCCATATTTATAAAATCCAAAGTGCTTATTGCGACTCTTGATTATAAGGGGATCGCCAAAATCTCTTAAAAACATGTTATTCCAAATTATTGCTTTTTCCACTGAGTTATTTAGTCATTTATTTAATCTGCGTTAGTTCCATAATCGACCACGGAAACTATTCTCTGAGACGTAGGTATTTTCCGTTTAATAGAATAGTTCCTATGCCTGATTTTTTGTATGCAGTGACACAAAAAATGTGGTCATGCGGTCATATAGTCACTAGTGCCATTATCCATCGGAACTATACGGTGAAACGCACTATAGTCGTTCGGTTCGGTATGTGAAGTCGTTCTCCGATCTGCGCACAGCCGGAAATAAAGGTCGCGCCACATCCGCTGCATCGCCTGCATCCGATGTAGGAGGAGCAAACGAGAGGTGACCACGTTAAATCTCACTGTCGTCGTTGGATAGAATGAGAGGCAAATATTTATAGTTTTTCAGCTTTTATAGGCGCAACAGCAGTTGTCCCAATTTTCACGAATATCGTTCTAAACCCGAATATACTTACATAATTATACGAGTAGGTTCAATAATCTAAAAATGAGAGATTCATAAACTGCTAATATTTTTCATACCCTATAGGTTGTTACTAGACTCGATAATCTGCTACATGTATCTTTAAATGCTGCGGACCCGCCCCCTGATTACGTAAAAACAATAGCAAAGCCGAAGCAAAGCGATAGCGAAAATTGTACAATATTCGCCTTGAAATGTCAAAGTAGGAATGGTGCGTATTTACGCGACCTGGTTTTAAAACCAGGTTTTTACTTGGAACTACGTAAACCAGGTACGGGCCGAAATACTTTGAAAGTATTTACCTTGCAAGTTTCGAAGTAATAGTTTATATCTAAAACTAAACCTTAGGCTATATCTATTAAGGTGTATAATCGTGCTATGTAAAAGAAAATACATTCAAAGTAAAAAGTTTTTTTTTTGCCAGCGGGGTTATAACACGCAGCCTTATTGAAATAAGGACTATTTTTCTATGAAATACTTTATTAGGCATCGACGGCGCCCGGAAACCAGGTACGGGCCTAAATACGTGGAAGACTTTGAAAGTATTAACGTTGCAAGTATCGTAGTGATAGTTTGAATCCAAAATTAAACCTTAGGCTATATCTATTAAGGTGTTTAATCGCGCTATCTGAAAGAAAATACTTTCAAAGTAAAAAAGTATTTTATTTGCCAGCGGGATTATAACACACAGCCATATTGAAATAAGGACTATTTATCTCTGAAATACTTTAGTACCTAGGCATCGGCGCCCGGCAACCCGTGCAATACTTGAAGGTATTTATTGAATGAAGGTATGTAGTTTGTAGCACGATTATGTTCTTTATGTCTAAGAAAACTAGGATAATATTTCTACAGGGTGTAACAAAAAGGGTATGTTAAGCGAAAAGCTATGTAAATAGCCCACTATAGAGAACCTATCTACAAAATTTGAGACTCGAAATCACATTTTTATTTTTCAAGATTGTATGAAAATTTCTGAGATATTTAAAAATTCTCCATACTATCGGGAAAAATAAACATGTGATTTCGGGTCTAAAATTTTGTGGATAGGTTCTCTATAGTGGGCTATTTACATAGCTTTTCGCTTAACATACCCTTTTTGTTACACCCTGTATAAAAACCTTATGAACAACTTGGTACAAGTTGTTTACAGTACAATACTTTGTACAGCGGACTCGAAATATGAAGCACGACTATACGTGAGCAAGCTCCTGCTGACTGCGCCAAAGCGCTGGAGTTTTAAAAGTGTGCAAAAGTAGGCAGTCTAATAGAAATTCTGTGCCCGCTGCTGCTGACAGCGCCGGAGCTGTACCCGATTTAGACCTCCAAAAGTGTGCAAAAGTGGGCAGTCTAATGGATGTGCTGTGCTCGCTTCTGCTGACGGCGCTGGAGCTGTCCCCGTTTTGGACCGCCAAAAGTCTGCAAAAGTGGGCAGTCTAGAGGATGTGCTATGCCCGATTCTGCTGACGTCGCAGGAGCTGTACTCGATTTGGACCTCCAAAAGTGTGCAAAAGTGGGCAGTCTAATAGATGTGCTGAGCCCGCTTCTGCTGACGACGCAGGAGCTGTACCCGGTTTGGACCTCCAGAAGTGTGCAGGAGTAGGAAGTCTCGTGGACGTGCTGTGTACTGTGAAAATCTTTTTTGGTACATACATTCATAGGTACATACTGTAATTAAAACTTCGAACAACAAGTATGGTACACAAAAGAATGAAGTATTTAAAGTATTTCCCTGTCCAATCGCTATAATGTTCCTTATTACAGTCACGATAAGGATTAATTTCCTACTTAAAAGTAACTGGAAACCTGGTTTTTAGCCCTGGTACGAATCGACGGACGTATTTTGAAGCCCTGGTACGCAAATTGTCAAGAACGACCCATGTCTATGTCAAAGTTCCTTTGAAATTCATTTTACGTAATACGAATTTGACAAGCAATCAGCGATTTTTGTACAATTTTCGCTATACGAGTATAGTTAGGTAATAAGGGGGCCGGTAATATTATGCTGTGATGACAACTGTTTTATTAAAGAACCATTTTGTTTTTCCGATATTTATTGAAAGAAAATGTAAAATCCCTGAATCGAGCTGGCGATTGTGGATCGGTACTAGATCTACATGGACAATAGCATCTCTTTCCAGCATTTCCTTCCTTCATAGCTGCACCCGATGTAGGTCAAGCGAATGTCCTTGTTCTGCAGGGCTCTTTGCTAAACAGGACTGGATAATACCAGTTTTAAGCAGTTTGAAGCGGATTTAATCAGATCTGCTACTTGTGAAAAGTTTTATTACCGGAAAGGATTTTATTTATGAATCGAAACTATAAAAACTTTAGTGGAGATAGTAATTTTTTTATTTATAATGATTAATTTTTGAGTAATAAATATCATTTTTTAGTGAACCGAACATAATATTTTGATGACATATTTGTCTGTGTGTGTAATCTTCAAATATTAACCTATTCTATTTGTAGCGGAGCGGACTTTGTTTTGTGCACGGATGCAGGCGAAATGAGAACTTTAGAATAATAACGCCTGATATATATAAATAACATATAACGCGTAGGATGCGATTTTAATATCTAAATCACATACGTAGAGCATTAGGCTATATAGATACCATTCATTCGATAACATGAAGTTCAAGAGAGAAACCTAGTGTGTAATCTCTGTCCCTACCGATATAAGGTATAACCTTAATGAATTGACTTGAAGATATCAATAGAAAATACTACAGCCCCCTGATTACGTAAAAGCAATAGCAAAGCGATTGCGAAAATTGTACAATATTCGCCTTGAAATGTCAAAGTTCCTTTGAAGTTCATTTTACGTAATACGAATTTGACAAGCAATCAATAATAATAATAATAAGCCCGCAGGGCAGCTTGTGGCGAGCTGTTGGGAGGTAGCGTTCCCACGGACCTGAAGTACTCCCGGGGGAAGACCATGTTCCTCATCTCCGGCGCCGGAGTGAAGTCTGACGAGGAACAGTTCCCCCACCTCTGCCTTGCCTTCGCCGGCCGGGCAGAGTGGAGTCGCGAGAGCTATGACAGCTCGAGGGTGGACGTGCCCGTCAGTAAGTGGCAAGTTGGCTTCGGTTTAAAGTCCAGGGGCACCCCTCCACCCTAGCCACTCACCAAATGTTGCCCCCTTTGTCGCTCCGTGCGTGCGGCCGTTTCAGGGGGCCCATGAAATGAGTCGGCGAGTCACCGCCTGCCACCAAACAATTATGAGACTTGGTTGTAATGGCAGGCGTCCGTTAGTCTCCTTCAATAGCCCAGTTACCCAACCCCACCCAATATTCAGCCTCATAGCCCATGACCTTTGTTTCCATCGCATGACATAGATCTGCACTCCAATAGTCTTGCACATGGCGGGGACCATCGCCGGGTGTATCTTATTGTGCGGTCGGTGATGGTATCCGCCATGTGTATCCCACACCATATTAAAGTTCTCTAAAAAGGGCCTCTACATCTTGGCCACGGCCCGATGCACGCCTCTCAAAGGACCGGGACTCTGTAGTCCCGAGAATTTAAACAGAGATACAATAATAATAATAATAATAAAGTTTATTTGCTAGATTTTGGGTGTAAAATAAGATGTCAGATTACAATTTCATCCCTTACAAAATCTACTTAATTTTAAGCGTGCAAATGTCATACAGTAAAAACCACAAATAGTTTACATAAAATTATTCGTCACAAGAATCTATATCAATTTAGTGCATTTAATAATATTATTCGTCACAATAATCTATATCAATTTAATTCATTTAATAATAGTCAGTTACACAGTCATAGAGAGTCATGAATCATCCGAATGTCACATTTAGTTTGTTAATGGAGTAAAACATTTCGCAAGTAGCCAGTCATGTAAACTTTTTTTTAAATGTCTTCCAGACAGTGATCTTAAATCAGTGGTAGGGCGTTATATATTCTAGAAGCCATATTGTAAACATTTTTTTTAGCTACAGTTAATTTACATGTCATCAGCGATTTTTGTACAATTTTCGCTATCGCTTTGCCTAGTTAGTTACCTATTTATGTACCACAGGTAGCGTGCCCGAAATGCTGGCTTTGTTGCCGCGCTGGATAGCTATGCTGATTCTTTGGCCTAAGTGGCAGCCAGCATTTTGGTCACGTGTGAACTCCACAAGCCGCCCAGCCAGGTGCTTGTAGATTTGGAGCGCCGCCGGTCCCCAGGGGTCTGATAACGGAGACCGGTTGACCATCCTGTAAAACCGGAACTTGTCAACCTGTGAACTCCACAAGCCGCCCAGCCAGGTGCTTGTAGATTTGGAGCGCCGCCGGTCCCCAGGGGTCTGATAACGGAGACCGGTTGACCATCCTGTAAAATCGGAACTTGTCAACCGATCTCCCATATATACGCTAGCCCTAAGTAGTTTTGAAGTTATATTTATAGAAATTTCTACCCTACCTGTACTTGTAAATAAGACTATAGTGTACCACAGTATCCCAATTAATATTATAAATAAGACGAAGACGAACTCACGAGCAACAGCTAGTATTTTATAAATCCAGTACGTTTGAGTTCGCCAAAGAGTAGGAATGTAATGGACTAACTTCGCACTAGTTTTGGCATGATTTAAACCGATGCACTTTCTAAGTATGTTTCCTTGCGGTGCAGAAGTGTTTGGGAGCAATATGTCACAGTGTAGGAGTGTAAATCTTGCGGTTCGTAACTTTATACTCTTTTGAATTTAAACCAAGTACTTACCTAAACACGCGGTTGTTAGAAAACATCTTTTTATATTATAACTTTTTTATTGTGGTTAACATTGTGAAAATATAGCACATATCTCGTGGAAAAGCAGCTTTACCCCGTTTATCAAAACCGTTGCACGTTTTCACACTGGATTCGATATTTCTTTCATAAATATAGCTTCTATTCTATATATTCGTATACACGTTTTATATTTCCGTTCAAACGAAGTGTCGACCGCCTTGGAGAGCGAATAGGATGCTGTCTCGTATTCAACGAGAACCGATTCAATTTAGAGACAAGTAGATAAGTTTTAATCGAGATTTTTTTAAGCGTTTTTTTGTGCGTTAGATTAGTTAGTTAGTTAATTTTACGTTGTAATTTGTATTGATAAATGCATGGTTAAGTATCCATTACTTAGGTAACGTTTACGTTTATTAGAATACATGGTATGTTAAGTTTTGAAATGCATACCTACTTTTAAAAAGGGCTTAGCCCTAGCGACTGCCAAATAGTTCGTCGGAGTTAGGTCGGAGTAAACTTTATAATTCTCTTTCCAGTGGGAATTGCTAAATTTTAGTGCTTAATCTTCTACCACTCAGTCATAGACGGATTTAGGGGAGCGAGGGCACGTGAATAATGCGTATGACATACATTTAAAAAAGGCTGTCGTGCAAGATAGTTTCTTAACCAGGTTTCTTTAATTCTGGATTCTACTTACTCGTACTGCGACTTGTAATAAAATTATGCTTTAATTATGTATAAAATAAAATATTATTTATTAGGTATACATACGTACAATCCAAGTAAAAAGGTTTCGTTGACATCGTTTTTACACTTTGTATAATAAATACATCATTTCGCCGCACTGGGGCGGGTTTCTAACATCAAAGGAATGTATTTTAATTCCCGCATATAAAGGCTCGCTTTAAACCCATATGTAAAAGAAAAATTTAAATCTGAATATTGTAATTATAATATTTTACATTTAGGCTAACTTTTTTGAATAATTGGGATAATACCTTAGATGAAATTATTACCACGTCACTGGAGAATACAGTAATTAATTAATATGATACTGTTGTGGTAAAAATATAAAATCTACCAGCCCTAAACAGCCACCAGCAAGAAATGTTAAAATGCTATTCAGTACACCGGACCCTCATACTAATTAAAATTGTGACCTACCTACATACTGGTTATTTTAGTTGGGAATTACAATAGACCAAGCGACTTGTAAAGTAGGTAAACCTATTTTAGAAAATATATTTTTCGGTAGAATACCATAATTATTACAATACATTAGAATTGGACAATTAATTAAATGGACAATTAAAGTTTGTCCACATCGGACTTCTTCTTCTTCTTCTTCAGCCTATTGCAGTCCACTGCTGGACTTAGGCCTCCCCCAGGGCACGCCACAAGGCTACTGCCACAGGGGGGTTTTGCCCATAGTCACCACGCTGGGCAGGCGTGTTGGTGACCGAGCAGGCGGTGACATAGGATATTGTGTTGGTGATATAGGACTAAAATAATAGGTCTACCTAGAGGTACCAACCAAAATGGCACGAGAAGGCAAGGAGGTGATCGCGAGGTGTTGTCGAAGAGTGGGGAGGGTTTAGCCCAGCAGTGGGAAACATTATAGACTAAGGACTCATTTTCTGGTCAGAGAGCCTTTCTGAAGGATAAGGTTGATGCTGTCATTCTGTGAAACTTGATCATCCTTCGAATAAGCTATGACCATTGAAAAAATGGGGTCAAATTTAAAAAAAACTATACAGGTATCAAATAGGTACCTACACTTCTGTGATTTCTATCATTTTTACGTTCAGCTGATAGGAAAATTTTGAAACCAAATACATATTAAGTTTTAAACTTTTACAAAGTTTGAAGCATCAATAATTCTCAAAAAATTATGTCCATTCTTCTAAACCAGGACATGATATTTTAAATATAACTGTAGCTACCTTCCATTTGCTGTAAATTTGACGCTTTTTCTCATTACTCGTAGTAATTTTCCCAAATAGCGTAAGGCCCTTCGGGGCGGAAAATCTTAATATATGACAAGGGATGAATTTTCGAAGCTAAGGGAACAGGTATTAGATTATTATATAAAGGTTATCTCTCTGTATAACGTTTATTACCTTTTTACAAGTTAAAAGAATATTGATGGAAATATAGAGAATATATTGGCTCTTTTTTATGAAAAATGATTGACTTATGTACATAACGTTTCCAGAATGGGGTAGCCAAAACTGCATGATCATAAAGGAGATCCTATAAACACGTTTAGCATAGCGGGACCCAATGTTAAAGATCAGTGAAAAGTTGTTAGCTTATCGTCTGAGAGGAAGTCCCTGAGATCCATTCGACTTTTACTACATAGTTACAGTGGCGTAGCTACCTAGGGGCTAGGCGGGGCAATGCACCGGGGCCCTCAAGCTCAGGGGGCCCTTGAATCCTTACCGTAAAATTCTCGGGTAGAGCTTGAATTTTCAAAAATTAATAGACAACTTACTTGAGTTATGTGGTAAATATGAGAAAAAATTTCGGGCTCGCTCCGCTCGCGCATATTATATGGCTAAGCAGTCTTTCACTTTTCAATAATTATGGGGCTCGTAAAAATTCTTCTAATGTCTACCCGATTATAACCTTTCTCATGTTTTAGTAATGGTCAGAAATTCTCGGTAGAGCTTGAATTTTCAAGAAGGTAATAGACAAGTTATGTAGTAAATACGACAAAAAAATTTTAAGCTACTATATGTCTAAGCAGTCTTTCAATTATGGGCCTCGTAAACTTTAAAAATTCTTGGTAATGTCTAGTCACGTCTAATAAAGAGAAGATTGTTAAAATCTAATAGTTGAGATAGCAGTGGGGCCCGATTTTTTTTATTTGCCCCTAGGGCCCCTAGTTACCTAGCTATGCCACTGCATAGTTACACGGAAGGAGATGAAGATAGTATAGGTACTTTAGTGAAGCACCGCATCAGTACATGAAAATACAGAATATTTTTTGTTGCCACCCTTAACGAAGGGTACGTACTCTATACAGCAAATAAAGTAAGTTTATGCCAAAAAAAATGCTGAAAAAAAATTAATTGTTCCATTGGGCGAAATTTATATTATCCAGTGTTTATGCTAGTTTTTTCATAGACAGATATTAATTATTTCTCGTGAAAAAATCTTGTTCGCGCGTCTATGTGCATTTATGCAGAAAAACGCAGTCTATTTACTCAACTTTGGACCCTAATATCTTGGGAACCAGACACTTCCCAGGTATGCTTCCATGGAGAAAAATGATCGTGATGATGAGGAGATTCCGTAGTTTTCGGGAACGTTGACAACCAAAAATCACCCTGTAGGTATATAATGTTTAAAAAATATAATTTTATAGTGAACCTTATATTTTAAAGTAGGTATATGGGCAGATAAATTTATTGTCCATCGCAGACACGCTAACTTCAGTTTAATCTTCCTAACACCTTTAAGCGCAGGCCACACCGCCGGCGGGCTAGGCGGACGGGCTAGGCGTCTGAAGGAATACGCGGAATATTGGCAAGCTAAAACTACGGACGGGCGAGCGAGCGGGCGGAGCGGGTGAACCGGGGGGTGCGGATGGAAGAGCGAGAGGATAGAGTTCTAGGGAATAAAGTTGTTTATTCTTCATTCGAAGAGAATTTAACAGTAATATCTTTTTTTGACATTTCTAATTAAATCATCATCAGAGCTATAATCGATATATAATATATTCGCAACGTAAACACTATACTGCTATTCGAAAGACGAAAACTCGAAACGGGGAGGACGGGCGAGTGAACCGGGCGAGTGAGCTGACGGGCGAGCGAAGCTAGCGAAGCGGGCGCGCCTAACGAGGTGAACGAGTAGCTTCGCTAGAATCGTTGGATATTTCGTTAGCTTCGCTCGCATCGCTGACGTAGGTTAGTCGGTAGCTCGCAGTGTGAACCGAAGTATGTAAAGAGGTGAAACGATGACCACCCGCCTAGCTCGCTCGCCCGCCCGCCGGCGGTGTGGCCTGCGCTTTACACTTTAGTTAACGATGTTATTTGACTAATACATAAGAAAACAATGTCATTACGTTACAAATTGTCCATGGTTCGGCAACTTAAATTCGATCTCTATCAATGTTTACGGAAAAAATGTTCGTGAGTAAAAACGTCTAATTCTTTCCTCCAGTGCTGATGCAGGGCTTCACTGGAATACATCAAATGCATCATCTTCCGTGCATGTAGCAAGAGTCAACTAAGGAAATTGGGCATTCTCAGTAGGCGATAACCTAGCAATTTGTCACTAATCATCAACATCTGTGCCTGCTATATGTCAAACGTGGCTATGTGATCTTCTATATGTGAACCTTCGACCCATTTCAGAACATAGCGGTGTGTATATGTACATATGTTGACACGGATAGGAGTGGAAAGGGTGTATTTTTTCAAAAATAGTCTAATATATCTCAACCATAGAAAACTACGATTAGTCGGCTAGATTATATCTATAACTAGTACCGAGTTTAAAAATCATTGAACAATAACATGTAACATGTGTAAGTAATATATTTCAGCTAACTCAAAATTCATGGTACATTTTCATCCTGAAAGCAATTAGATGCGACATGATAACAACATTTCAGAGCCTTCGACAACCGCCCCAATATCGAGCGCAAGCCTGTTTGTTTACACGTCAGGCTAATAAGGATTATCTCTGAAAGCCTCTAAAGTAGTAAAGCTTACACCATACTTCCGCCGTAACAAAACAAGAAGCTACATATTTGACAATAATGATCGACCGTGACCAAGCTGTCTCGCCTCATCCCGAGTTATCGCGACTTCTATTACGTAAACCGGCAATTTCATAACATTTTTAAACCTCAGCACGAAATGCGTACTCAAAAAACCTCTGTGTAAAAATGCACTGTTAAGGCGCGTTACTTACGGTGAAATAGAGGCATGCAGGCGGTCAGCTTGCTGTGTCCATTGATGGGCGGAGCTAGGTAGACAGCGCGCGGGCTAGCCGGCGATCGCGGCGGGACTGGCGGGCTCGCGGGCCTCGCACGTGGTGCTTTCGCCCTCAGGTATCAATCAATCGATGTTGGCCGAGGCGCGGGCGCGGCGCATTCATGCCGCGAACAGCTGACGGGCCCGTAAACATGAATCGCGCCCCTCCCCTGGCTAAGGCCTCACTGCGCAGGCCGCTCCTCGACCCGCGACGCATGGGTTTATTGGGCGGCCTCTAAATTTGGGTGCGACTTTGCCGCGTGGTGCCGGCAGAGTAGAATTCGTACCACCCCATGTCTGCCCGTGGGTATCGTACGAGGCGATTAAGGGTTTCCGGGAGGTGGGCTGCAGCGCCTCCCGTGTTGACAACATAGTCCAAAATACAATCTGCGGTCACCAACCCGCCTGCCTAGCGTGGTGACTATGGGCAAACACCTCCCATGGCAGTCTTATGGCGTGCCCTGGGGAAGGCATACGTCTAGCAGTGGACTGCAATAGGCTGATGAAGACCCTATTAAAGCGTTTCTTATACCTAGCTCTGAAAACTGATCGATAACCATCCACGTCACAGAATACATTACTTTATCTGTACCTACGAGTAAGTATCTCTACATGCGAATAATGTATAGGTACTACGCAGTTCTGAAAGAAATATTGTTACGCCTACAATTTATGGAAATAACTAAAGAATAAGATAAAAATCAAGTTAAATAGCTGAAATAAGGACAAAGTAAAGTTTAGGATTTCTAAAGAAATGAAATAAATTGATCCAATCATATCCACTGCGACGCCGAAGGCAGCCTGCATCCAGCAGATACCTACCTGTGATCTTGACTAGAGCTATAATAGGTACCTATACTTAGTCGTAAAATACGGGTAAGATTCAAGAATCCGAACTATGTAGAGATCATAGACTACCCCTATGCGATCTGTGACTATGATAATGAAACCTCGCACCCTTCCACCCCGTGCAGGCTATAGTCCGTGTGATGTCGGTGGGCGTCGCTGGCGCGGAGTGCGCATGCGTCAGATCCTGCCTCAAGCAGGACCCGCGTCTCCTCATCACTTCCACTCTTCCACCTCCTTCGGGGACTTTGCTAGAACTCTTAAATTGGGATTGTGTGCGAGATACCGCTCTACACTTCTTATAGCGGGGCGTCTCGCTTCCACAATGGAAATAAACTTGCTTTAAAGTTCATGATAAACCTCCTGTACGAAACGTTTCTTATGAAGACATTCATACCTATATATTGGTGACTAGTAAAAGGAAGAAAATAGCATTCACTGTGGGTGCTAGTATTGTAGCGCATGACTCTATTATTTTCTTCTCATTAGTAACGGTAGTTACCTACATATATCAAAACCGTGTTTAAAACAAGACACTGTTTAAAAATTTCACATGGAAATATATGAATACCTTACTGTCAAATTTAATCAATGTTTAACTGAACAATGTTTAAATAGGTAGGTATTGGGTAGGTATAATATGTCTAACTTAGAATAATGATTCGCTCCGCGGAGCGAAAAACAATCATTAATCTTAGGCGTCTAACTTGCTAACAGACGTGTATCATGAAGTACCTGAGGGTTTTTATTGATAGAACCAAAATGTTTGACCTTGACCTACCGTATAAAAGACCGCAGTAATTAATGTAGGTAAGTCGGTAAATAAGCCTCCTAAAAAATAAAACGGACCTTATAGCTCCAGCCCCATGTAAAGTTTAATAGAATCTACGAGTACCTAATATCACGCAGTAGGTACTTAGGTACTTAGTACCATATCACTTATTGTATATCTTTTACCTTGTATAATTTTTACCTATATTCTATAAAATTTAATTAGTATCTAATTAGGTAGTTCCACGAGGAGTGCTGGGGGTTCAACCAAAATCGCAAAGCGAGGTCTTTGGGTTTAACAGTCTTCCTAGATATCCGATGTCTAGCCGCCGTACGTATGTTTCTTTGCCTATTACTTCATGTTCTCATCTCGTAACACAGTTCAAACAACCAAATAACACAAATGGACCTATTATCGCATTCCCCGATATCGCGGCAAGGGATCTGTGTCGACAAACTCAGTTGACTTCATTAAATTTAGAAGCAAAAAACACAACCACTCCAAATAGCCGCAACACACGCTAACTTCCGTAGCGAATACATTGGTAAATAAGTTAAGGGCTTTTAACTTACGTCCATTTTACGCGTTAACTCATATTGTTTACTTGTTTAAATGCCTAGGAATTTGGAGGGTCGTTTAATGTTTATTACGTGTAGGACCTATAGTAAGTATTGTATACAGGTTGATTTTTGGTCGTCAACGTTCCCGAAAACTACGGAATCTCCTCATCATCACGATCATTTTTCTCCATGGAAGCATACCTGGGAAGTGTCTGGTTTCCAAAATATTAGGGTCCAAAGTTAAGTAAATAGACTGCGTTTTTCTGCATAAATGCACAGAGACGCGCGTAGCGGGATTTTTTCACGAAAAATAATTAATATCGGTCTATAAAAAAATCTAACATAAACACTAGACACTGTAAATTTCGCACAATCAAGGAATTAAAAAAATTTTTTTCCCAGCATTTTTTTTTTTGCATAAACTTACTTTATTTGATGTATAGAGTACGTACCCTTCGTTAAGGGTGGCCACAAAAAACATGTATATTATGCAACAGCCAGATATGCTGACTTCAGACTATGATTCTAAAACGAAAGCTACTGAAATTATTATTTTTCCAAGACCAAAATAGTGTACCTAGTTCGTTAAGATAAATGCCTTAAAAGTAAGACCAACACATAATTTTCAATAATAAGTTCAAATAACTGATCAACTCTAATGGAGAGTTCACAAGTGAATAAATAATTATGAGAATGTATCACAATAACCGATAAGCACATTCAGAGTCACAGAATCGCGCGATATACCTAAAGCAAAAATTGCCGAGGTTACTTGTAGGTAATCATCAAATATCAATGAACATGAATGCTGTAATTAAATTCCGACCTGAAACAGAATGGAAACAGTTGCTTTTTGGCAATTCCGCAGTTTAGTGTTACAATGGAAAGCGGATTTGAACCGATATTCTTGGCAGAGAGAGTAATGTAATGAACTGCGTATTGTTTCACTTGGCCTGCAAACTGTTGCGTCTAGGCCTGGCTACATTCCAGAATCATAGTTTCATAGAGCTGTACCTAAGTAGGTACGTACCTACTTACATAGTATATAACCTAGCTGCCTATAGGATAGACCGAGGCGAAACGGATCAAAATAAGAAATGAGTTATTATTGCTGGTAGTGTGGTGTGGTATCGTGCCCAACATCAGTCATTAAGAAGAATACTGACCTTTTCAGCAGACCGTTTACTGAATTTAGAAAATCATGGTGTCGGAATCACACTATGGGGATTGCCAGTAAACCAGCAAACACAACGGCCTGCCTGCGACCCTCGTACACCGCGCGTCGTCATCTGCGCGCCCGTTATCCATCGTAGTTACTTTTTTATCCTTTGTTATTTGAACTTTCTTTTTTACACTGTCTTGTTTGTACATATAGCACAATATCCTTTGTACTCCGAACTTTCTAGGCATCCCTATTTTTTACACTGTTCTGTTCTGTATATATATAGCCCGGTGTCCATAATAAAACATGATTCGCTTCCTAACGCTCAACGGTGACTTTTACTCGTCTTCCCGAAACTCTAACGTAGTGGTGCAATACCAGGATACACAACCACTACAATTGACACGGCTTCTTGAGCAATTTCCCGATGTACTGAGGCCGATGTCAACCAACGCACCGCCTAAGCATGACGTCACACACCACATACAGACCACGGGACCGCCGCTTTCCGCCAGACCGCGCCCGCTAGCGCCTGACAAGTACAAAGCCGCAAAAGCAGAGTTCGAGCGCATGATCGAGATGGGCATCTGCAAGCCGTCGAAAAGCCCATGGGCGAGTCCTATGCACATCGTAAAGAAGAAGGATGGCGGACTACGTGTATGCGGGGATTATCGTCGATTAAATGCAGTCACACAGCCAGACCGATATCCGATACCTCGCATACAAGACTTCACTTATCAACTACACAATAAGAAAATCTTCACCAAACTCGATCTCAAGATGGCCTACTATTGGATACCAATGTCACAAGAAGATGCGCAGAAAACAGCCATTATCACTCCATTTGGCTTGTTTGAATTCAACTGCATGACATTTGGGCTACGAAACGCATCGCAAACCTTTCAACGTTTCATGCACGAAGTACTACGAGGAGTCGACAATGTATTTTGCTTCGTGGACGACGTACTCGTTTACTCTGAGAACGAGGAGCAACACAAAGAGCATCTGCGCACCGTACTCGACCGCCTAAATACCTACGGCGTGTCTTTGAACGTAGACAAATGCGAGTTTGGGAAAGCTACAATCAACTTCCTCGGCTACGAAGTTTCGCAACACGGCATCAACCCGACACAAGATCGCGTACAAGCTATATCTACATACCCGAAACCAAAGACAGTACACGAGATGAGAAGATTTCTAGGCATGCTCAATTTCTACCGTGACTGCCTACCACGCCAAGCCGAGATGCAATACGAGTTGAATAAATGTCTACACAACAGGAAGAAAAACGATAAAACGCCTATAGAATGGACGAACGAAGCCGAAATTGCATTCGAAAATTGCCGTCAAAGCATTCTGAAAGCAACCACACTAACATTTCCCGTCCTCGGCGCAACTCTCAAGATAATGACTGACGCATCCGACCACAGTATGGGAGCCGTTCTACAGCAGCAAGTCGATGGTGTATGGAAGCCACTAGCTTTCTACTCCAAAGCAATGAGTCCTACGCAACGCCGCTACAGTGTGTACGATCGCGAACTATTAGCGATCTACACAGCTGTCAAACACTTTCGCCGACTAATAGAGGGCAACGAGGTCATCATACTCACCGATCACAAACCTCTAACTCATGCGCTAACAAGATCATCAAGCAGCAGCGACACACCACGACGAGAACGACAGCTACACTTCATCAGTCAATTTTGTTCGAGCATACAGTACATACAAGGTGAAGAAAATGCAGTAGCGGATGCACTTTCCCGCATCGAAGAAATTCATTGTCCGAGCTACATCGACTACACGAATTTACCCGACGACCAACACAATGACAGCGAGCTTCAACAATTAAAACTGCAATCAAACCTAAAATTCGTCGAAATTACCCTGCCTGGCAATAAACGACCCATCACGTGCGAGAACACAATGGCATCGCCTCGCCCATATTTACCGCTCAAATATCGGTATGCCGCATTCAAAGCGCAACATGATATTTGTCACCCAGGCACCAAAACAATGCGTAAACAGATGGCGACCAGATTCTTTTGGCCGTCGATGAACAAAGAGGTTGGAGACTGGACAAAAGCCTGCATTACCTGCCAGCGAGCAAAAATTCAACGCCACGTAATGCCAGCTATCGGCACGTTTCCCGAGTCACAGCGATTTGAACACCTACACATCGATATAGTCGGTCCGCTACGAGTATCAAATGAATACCGCTATATCGTCACGATGATCGACCGTTGTACCAAGTGGCCAGAAGCTGTACCAGTACGCGACATAACAGCTGACGCCGTCGCCAAAGCACTTTATGAAAACTGGATCACAAGATTTGGATGTCCGCTTCGCATAACAACAGATCAAGGTCGACAGTTCGAGTCAGCACTATTCAACTCGCTTCTGAAGAAACTGGGCATCACGAGAATACGTACCACAGCATTCCATCCACAATCGAACGGACTCGTCGAGCGCTGGCACCGCACCATGAAAGCGTCTCTGATGGCACGAGGCAACACGACGTACTGGTCCGACGAGCTACCTACCGTTCTACTGGGACTGCGTACAGCACTACGAGACAATAATCTCAGCCCTGCCTTGATGACCTACGGATCTACGCTACGACTACCATCCGATTTATTCGTACCTACACAGTCGAAAATTGAAGATGCAGATTTCGTCAGACAGCTCAGCGAAGCAATGCACTCACTAAGCCCTACAACGAGAGCGAGTGCAACCAAACCCAAAATGTTCGTACACAAAGATCTCGCTACCTGTAGTCATGTTTTCGTACGCAATGACACCGTACGACCTCCGTTGACACCGCCATATGACGGGCCCTACGAAGTTCTACATCGTCATGAAAAGCACTTCAAGATCCAGCTACCTACGCGTACCACAGTTGTCACAATAGAGAGACTTAAGCCGGCATACATCTACAGCGAAGAAAATCAGTCAACCGGGACGCCGCCGCAGATAAATCAAGACAGCAACATCACCAACATCACGCCAACCCCACCACTACCTCAAGCAGTTACCAGTACCAAGCCTGCCCTAGCAACAGCATTGAAGGAGTCTTACGTCACGAGGGCAGGCAGAACAGTCAAGAAAAATTTACGCTTCGCTTGAGGGGGAGTGATATGGGGATTGCCAGTAAACCAGCAAACACAACGGCCTGCCTGCGACCCTCGTACACCGCGCGTCGTCATCTGCGCGCCCGTTATCCATCGTAGTTACTTTTTTATCCTTTGTTATTTGAACTTTCTTTTTTACACTGTCTTGTTTGTACATATAGCACAATATCCTTTGTACTCCGAACTTTCTAGGCATCCCTATTTTTTACACTGTTCTGTTCTGTATATATATAGCCCGGTGTCCATAATAAAACATGATTCGCTTCCTAACGCTCAACGGTGACTTTTACTCGTCTTCCCGAAACTCTAACGTAGTGGTGCAATACCAGGATACACAACCACTACAACACCAACAAGTTAATTTTTTAAAGTAGGTAATGCGTAGCTGTATTGTTACGAGTACTGATTACCATAAACTCAATAAAATTTGCTTTTATGACATTTCATCATCATCATCATTTACAGCCCTGAGAAGTCCACTGTTGGACATAGGCCTCCCCCAACAACCTCCACTCCGACCGGTCGGAAGCAGCCTGCATCCAACCGACGCCCGCAACCTGGGCCAGGTCATCCGTCCACCTCGCGGGTGGCCTTCCCACGCTGCGCTTGCCGATACGTGGTATCCACTCTAGAACTTTCCGACTCCATCGGCCATCAGTTCTTCGAGATATGTGCCCTGCCCATTGCCACTTCAGCTTGCTGGACCGTTCAGCTATGTCGGTGATCTTTGTACGTCTGCGGATATGACATTTAAGTATGATTTTTGTACGCTCATACGAAATACAACATACAGGTGTTTTTTTGTGGCCACCTTTAACGAAGGGTACGTATTCTATACATGAAATAAAGTAAGTTTATGCCAAAAAAAATGCTGGGTTTTTTTATTTTAAATTCCTTGATCGTGCGAAATTTATAGTGTCTAGTGTTTATGTTAGTTTTTTTATAGACAGATATTAATTATTTTTCGGGAAAAAATCCTGCTACGCGCGTCTATGTGCATTTATGCAGAAAAACGCAGTCTATTTACTCAACTTTGGACCCTAATATTTTGGAAACCAGACACTTCCCAGGTATGCTTCCATGGAGAAAAATGATCGTGATGATGAGGAGATTCCGTAGTTTTCGGGAACGTTGACGACCAAAAATCATCCTGTATACGACTAAATGTTAAAACGAGGTTTTTTATCATTTCTATGGTTCAACATAAATAATGGACATCGCAAAATATTCGGAAGCAATCGTGTAACAAAAACAATTTCTAAGGAAAGCAATTTAGCAAGCAAGGAACCACGATGTAAATCATGCCCATCCTTTACTTTGTTGCATTGTGCCTATTTATTTTGTCAGTACGAGTACGTGATTACTCTGACTACCGACTGTCGCATCTAACGAATTTGATTTAGAATGGAATTTAAAGAAATGAAAGAGCAAATATTATAAAATAACATTTATTTACTTACCTAAATACAAATTATCTCACAAGATAAATCTCATAGTCCATTAGTAGGGTAAGGTATTTACAGGGTAATAGTGAAACAACATAAGGTAATTAGGTACACATTAGCGCAGAGTTGCGACGCGGTTTGAGCTTACCCTTAAGGTGCATGCACACCACATCGAACTATTTAGAATGTGCAATACGGCAAAATTGTATCTATAATTATTTAAGTTTTTGTCCATTTCTCATCGACTGCTACTCAATTTTTTTTATATAAAGTAACATGCGGTGTGAATGCATCTTTGAAGCCCGCTCTTACAGATTTTTAGACGACTTGCTTGTAAGTAAAGGTAAACGCACACTCGGTAAAACCATATAGGAACTAACTAACCTTTCGAGCACATCATTTGAAATAATTACATCAGTCCTTACGAGTAACAGATAAACTTCATAATCGAATGGGATTCATACAAGTTTTAGATAAACAATATATTATTTTGAGCTATTGTCTTTCTTTTGCACTCCCTGTACCTGATAATACAATTAGCAATGTCAAGCGTCTTCAATCGATATGCATTTCTGAGTTTATTATTAACAGGAAGTTTTAATGGGGCACAAGCAATGTTTCAAATAACTTTCAAACGAACATAATTATAATTATCAGTAGCGTTAACTAATAAGGGTTACAAGACAACAGAGTTTACCTAATGCAAACTACCTACAAAATGTCAATATTGGAACGCAGCGTTTTTAATGCGTGCCTTTAACCATGTGTGCGGTCATCGTAATAGAACTATTTCTAATTTTTTTAAAAGAAATAAATAAGTATACCAAGTGAAAATGAGATAAAAAGATATAATAATACACGTGTACTTCGTACTTAACGACATATTTTCAACTAACCTAGCACATTTTGGATAACGATCCATTTCTAATTTAAATAAAATTAAATATTTAGTTTGTATCACATTTAAAATAATTTGAAGTTTCCTAAAAAGCGACTATGAAAATATTCAAAGAAATCAGTTTTTGCTTTTGCACATAATAAGTAGGTAAGTATGTCTATTATAGGACTGTCGATCTATATTTTTCATTATAAATTTACAATGCCTATGTCTTAAAATGAGCGAAGTTATGAAGATAACAGGAAAATATACAGCTATATTTGCTTGTCTCATATAAAGAGTAGTGACGCGATAATGTACTCAGTGTGACATATTGCAGTCTATCGGAACCGCGCATCCAGACATATTTGGAACACGGTGTGGATGCACGGTAATAAACAAACTTCAAATAGGCGCACAATAGACTGCGCAGACACCATTAAATAGTGTTGGAATTCTTTTCCAAGAGAACTTTTATGCTAATTACCGACTGCTGTAAAGCCAAATGATTTTAACAGTCCACATATGAATGTAATTTTTTTTTTCTTATTTACGGCTATACTCTTTATTTTACTAGTATTTCTTTCTACCCTTTCTATAATGTGCAGTTTGATAACTTTATCAATAGTAACAGACACCCGCCATATTGTTTTTTCGATTTTTATTATAAGTTTTAACACACCTTGTCATCATCTCTCCATCATCAGTGAATGAATACTTATTATAATATACCCAGGCTTTGTTAATTAACTTCGTTTAATAAGTGATTGTACAGAAGAGGTATGTTGAGCGAAATGGTACTAAATTGCCTATAAACATGTGATTTCGACTCTCAAAACATGGGCAATAGATTCTCTGTAATGGCCTACTTTACATACCCTTTCTGTTATAACCTGTAGAACAGCGGGTCCCAATTAGTTTTTTCTACGTACCACTCTAAATAAGACCTCAAACTCGCGTACCTCTTATTGCAGGAACGATAAATAAAAGATGAAATCAGATGTATTTAGAATTTATTACCATCAATACAATACGCGCCGCGTACCCCTTGATGCAACCTTGCGTACCCCTGGGGGTACGTGTACCACTAATTGGGAACCACTGCTGTAGAATATAATCGAGCAAGTAATATGCAATTTCAGCCTATTTGCGGAAGTTAAGCCTGTCAAAAAGAGAAATAAAGTTCCAGATAAATTATAAAACAGCATACAAATATTTTTATCTTATCCGTTCGTTCTATAACCATAACTAAGGGGACTTTTAAAGTAGTTAACATTACCTCATGAGCACATTTTCTCCCCAAAACAAGCAATTATAGACTCTAAAATTAGCATATAAAATTAATAATCGAGAGCCCATTCGTTTTCCTGCAGGAACGCATCAACAACCTCCTTCATTGTGAAGTTAGGTATCAGTTGATCTGAAGTTAACTTCACGCGGGTGACTGGATCGAAATGGCCGACGCGCTGAAAGAAAATACTTATTTAATCGTCAAAATAGAATAACATTATTACATGTCATTTAACTTACAAGTTAAGCCATGGAAAAGGTATAAAGAGGAGGTGGGCCTATGAACTGAGTCGTGTGACAATCGTGAGGCCATGACGTCATGATAGGGGCGGAGCTTCAGGGCCAGTGTGTCAAACGCATTAGCTGTAACCACACGTTTATGCAAATAGTTTGACTAGTCACTGCGAGGTGGTTTCTATGTAAATGGGCAGGGCTACAGTGTTAGGATGCTCCCCTCGTCCCATACTTCACCCCGCTCAGCGGCACACTATTGAAATGTATGTATGTATGAAAATATACCTTTCCACCAAAGACTTGCTATGCAACATTGCTATGAATGCGTGTGATAGATATCCATCAATAATGTTAATTGGTGCATAATAAGTTATCATTGATAACAATATATACTTATCTATGTATTTATATACCGTTGCCTAGTACCCACGACACAAGACCTTAGGGATCTTAGTGTGGGATTTGATCAATGTGTTGTGAAGTGTAAAAAAAAAAAAAATGAATATGATTATTAGATATCCAATGCATCCATAACACTGATGCATAGTGCAAAGGCATCCAGCCAACTGTTTTGTGGAACATATCATATCACAATCAGGTACTCACTTCTAAATGTTCCTCAATGTCTTTGCGCTCATAAGTGATTCCACTGGGCGTGATCACAGGCTCATTCAGTATCTCGAAGCTGATCTTGCCACACAGGTAATCTGGTACATCCCGTTTCTAACACAGAAATAAATAAATCAATATTTACACATAGAGATGCTTCGTTCTCATGTTTAAATGGCATCTTTCAAAACTTTTGGAAACCAGATACAGGCCTAACTCTTATGAAAAAAAAAATTATAAATTGAGATCAAATATCTGGATTTAGCGGCGACCCTCTGTATACACTTATGGTGTTCCCAAATAGTCTATAAGAAACTGCATTTTATTTTCCCATGTTAACAAATAAGTACATAATAATTATTAAAAAGTTATAGTTTGAAAGTTTTAATAATGAAAATTTTTTAAACTAATTTAGTACTCATCGAAATTTTATAATACCCTATTTTAATAAAAAATCACAAAGTGGTAGTAAATGTAACTAAGCAAATACATACCCGTCTCCTCTCATCAATTTTTGCAAACAAACTATTAAGCTCACTGGCATAATTATTCTGAAACAAAAACAGTACTTACTTAAATGTGTGTAAACATTCATTATACAAATAAATAAATAAATAAACAAAAAGAAAAAATTTAAAACTTTGTTTAGAAAGTTAATTTACTTTGCTGACTTTGACTTCACATGACGTAAAGTAAAATTTAAAAATATGTTAAGTGAAGTCATATCTCGGCTTTCCAGGCTCGCTTAGAGAGACTCTGAGCAACCTATAAAGGCTACTAGGATTTCTGGAGTAGATAGGCTGGCTCGAGAGCACACCACCCTTACGCAAAATAGGCGCACAGTCGTCGAGTTGCGGAAACAAGCCCTTTCTACCATACCATACCAAGTCACTTCATCAACTTTCACTGCACGCTAGTGAATGAACATAACTTACGCATTCCTCTTCAATTTTAGATGTCTGAGTACTGAGGTCACTCTCATTTGTGTTTTCCAATTTTAGTTGTTCTATTCTACGCTGCATATCCTCATTTATTATCCTATAGAAGAAAAGTTACTATCAGTAAGACTGAAAAAAGTATATTTTGTGACATACACACACATAACATAACCCATAGGTTTGTCTATATTTCTAAGAAGGACCTATGTAACATTGCAACACCTTCCTATCTATACACATAATAAAAATGTAACGGATCGCTGTCTGTACATGGAAGATACATAGGAAAAAATATTATAGAATACCTTTATAAACGCAATAGTACCTAAAACAACGATTTTTGGAATTTTTGTTGGTTTGTCTGTATGTCTGTGCATTTGTGCACACTAATCTCAGAAATGGCTGCACCAATTTCGATGCAGATTTCAGGAATATATTGTGACAGGTCCCACTTAACATATAGGCTACTTTGTATCCCGGGAAAATGTTTTTATCCTGGATAATTTCGATATTTTGGTTTTTTTTTTCTGTAGTCCACGCGGACAGATTCGCGGGCGTCCACTAGTAAAGAAATAAAAGGTTGTGGGTTCGATTCCCACTCGGGTGAAGAATTTTTTCCATTATCTTTATTAATAATTTTAAAATAAAAGCCTCTAAAGTCATGACATTCTACAGGGTGTAACAAAAAGGGTATGTTAAGCGAAAAGCTATGTAAATAGCCCACTATAGAGAACCTATCTACAAAATTTAAGACTAGAAATCACATTTTTATTTTTCAAGATTGTATGAAAATTCCTGAGATATTTAAAAATTCTCCATACTTACTATCCAGAAAAATAAACATGTGATTTCTGGTCTCAAATTTTGTGAATAGGTTCTCTACAGTGGGCTGTTCATATAGCTTTTCGCTTAACATACCCTTTTTGTTACACCTGTATATATTTAATAGACACTTATCATCATTTTTCCTATTTTTACACAAAAGCTACCAAATGGAATTTGATGAAACTTGGTTGTTATATAGCTTATACATAAGAATAGCACATAAGTTATATGTAGATCTAGAAAAATGTAATTAAAGCTTCTTCAGCTATCCAAAAGAAGAATACAACTTTATCAGCTTACCCTCAACTTTGTTAATATAATATTACCTATTCAAATAAGAATGTAGTTCAATTTCCTGTGCAATTCTCTTTTCCTCTTGTACGTTCCACCTTTTTTTCCTGGCTATACGTAACTGTGCTGCTATATCATCTCCGAAATTAAGCTTCTGCTCTCTGGCCAAATCATTAGCTGAAAAACAATGAAATACATACATACATATAATCACACCTTTATCCCTTACAGGGAAGGCAGAGCAAGGGCCGATAGAACCACATGGTGCCACATATAACCAATTTTGAGGGTATAGTTGAGATTTACAAGTTCGGTTAGTAGTCACAGGTGGTCAGCCCATCGCCTACAAAACACCAAAACCCTCTTGTCCCTCTAATGACTTGTACAGTCCCGGGAAGAGAAGCAGCTGTAGTATTATACTGTTTTTTTCATTCCCAGAGCAGCATAGAAGTACAATGAAATACACATAAGTAATTAAGAATTTAGAGATAAAGTAGAATCTATGTTTATATAAAAAAAATGTTGTTATTTACCTCTATGAAGATGTTTTATAGATTCATCGTAGCATTCCAGTTCCACTAGTGCTTGCCCAAGAAAGAAATGTCCTTTGACTTGATTGCTATCTAGGTCAAGAGCGCGACGACAATCCTGACAGGTAGCTTCCCACCTTTTCATCTTCAAATGGCATAGTGCTCGGTTTGTGAAATATGTTGAAACAGAAGGATTTTTTATCTGCAAATGGTACCGTTAGTATTTCATACAGTAAGTATAACATAACAATGTAGACTTGAAAACTTACAATTGCCTTCGTATAGCAGTTCATAGCATCCTCATAACGTCGTAAACTAAAAAATCTATTCCCTTGTTCTTTCAGTTCTTTGTCAGTGAGATTTGCCGTAGAATACATATGCTTACTCATAATGAATGCAGATTTTATTTGTCTCAAACTGTTACACTAGGTTCTGGACAATATCATTGCAGAAATAAGTAATCTTGAATCCAAAATTCTAGATTGTTTTGCCAAAATTGTTTTGCTTTACTTGCTCTTTCTAGAAATCAACTTTGACTTTGTCAAATTTGACATTGACAGTTCATTTTTTTATTGCATTTGTTTTACAAAAGGCATAGTTTTATAAACACCATTCAGACTAAAATACAACACACCACATTTCCAGTAACTTTTTCAATATTTCGATGTCGTGCGAGTCTATGGGTGCTACATGGGTGCTACGATCCTTTGTAACCGTGGTGCTGTGCCGCGGTGTAACTCTTAGTACCTGTAAGTAACTGCATTTTGACAGTACCTATGCTCTTAAGTGGTAGGCACAAACTAAGTAGATATGCAAACGCATGTGGTAGGTACAGAGTTTCCCTAAAAGGGACTGTTTTTATATCAATAATAAAAATGTTAAGCTGTTAGGAAATTGAATTTAATAGTGATTAATAAATTTACACCGGCGATTGATAGGCCGGAATCTTGAAAGCTGAGTAAAGGGTAGAGAAGTCTCTGCTCCAGAGACTGAAACGTTTGGTAGTCTCTTCTTTTGGCACATGCTCTAGTTTTGAGTTGGAAATATTTTTCTTTACTTTTGGAATCATTCTGGAATAACAACGACATATGAGAAAATATAATTTAAAAAATTATTAATAAAGAAATGAAAAAAAATCCTCAGCCAAATATAATATAGTTCAGTCCACTCCCTCCACACACCATTGAGCACATTATAAACCAACCTACCTGAGCATGCTTAGTTTACCCTCCAATAATTAATGCATTGGCCTGACTGGCATTGGCAAGGTTGACCTCGCATACAAGATATTTCTATGAGATAACTATATTTATAAATGTATATGTAGTTAACCCCTCCCTCTATGCTACCTCTAAACAAAAAAAAATAAAAACAGCAGGAGACTGGTGCAGGAAATATTGAAAATTGAAATCGGATGATAATAATGACAGTAATCATGATAAGTCATAACTTGGATCTCTTTCTACCTACTTCAACAGTTAGAAAAGTAGGTAGTTAGGTAATTAAAGCTTATTATACCTACCTAGCTGTTGGATCATAATACAGAGGCGGATCCATGGGCACCTGTATCTTCTGAAGCGCCATGGGGCACGGGAACAGAGAGTTGCGAATCGGTATGATCCCTTGCTCCGTCGCATCCGGCTCTCCTAGCTAAGGGCGTAATTTTTTAAGTAAGTATGCATAAAGGTTTTTTGTTGTTTGACAAATGATGGTAGCCTGAAGGGCTTTGCCAATAGTACACTCGGCCTTTTGTATTTGTGTGAGTTCAGAATTTAGATAGATGTCGAATAGAGAATAGACAAAGAGGACGTTTGGCACGTTCGTGCGAACAAATTGCGTGCGAATCGACTACTAACCCCACCATCTATTTTGTAATAGCGACGCCATAGGTCCTGGGTTCGAATGTATTTATATACCGTTGTTTAGTACCCACGACACAAGACCTTAGGGATCTTAATGTGGGACTAGGTCAATGTGTTGTGAAGTGTGTGAATATTAAAAAAAAAAAAGCTGGAAGGGAGCTGGTGTAATATTATAGTGAAAATCAAAATTTATTTGTAAATGGCTTGCATGTGTCCGTAAAGTGATGTTTTTTGGTAGATAAGTAATATTTTGTTTACTTGTTATGTGAATCTAGTGCGTGTGCATGGTTTTATATGCAGGTAAGCTGAGTAAAACTTTAGTCGGAATACGATCTCTTCATGGGCCCATGTAAGTTGTTTCTGCAATTATTTTTTATTTTTACTAATTTTAAACTCGTTCTTGAGGATTTTTCCGACGTTTCCACTCATCATCATTGTCATTCATCATAAATTCAGAATACATTTTACTAAACAATGATTAGGCTGTATGGGCTTAGTTCCCCTTGCCTTTCCTTCGGGATAAACTAAAAAAAAAAAAAAAGCAAACACATGAAAACAAAAGAATGCAATATCTACCTAGGAATATAATTATAAAAGAAAATATACAGATGCCAGCTTCTCTCTAAAACAGTGTGATACCACGCATGCAATGTCGATATTTGCTAAGAAATGTGACTATACAACTCAGATATTAGACTTGACCCACCTTATTAACTCGTTTATGGTATTTGAGTATCAGCCGACACCAGCGCCACAGGTTCTCATCTGCCGCCCCCCTCATGTGTAGCCGCTCCGTTAGTTCCGCAACATTACGCAACGGTCTCTGCCGAAATAATTAAGAATACGTATTGTATTTGAGTAAGTAAATCTTACGATAAGCGGTACCTAAGCTGGGAACTGCCACTGATCATTTACCTACATCTATCCCCGCTATGGTAAACGTGGCTATGGGAGCTCTCTCTTCGGACATCTCTTCTCCGCTGATGTGTGAATAACGAAATTCAATTTGATGTTAAAAAAAACATCTTTCCGCTCGTCTCATCTCCACTTTGGTGGGGTCCGGGCCTTAGCCCCGCCGCAAGTGAGCATGTGCATTGGCGGTCACGAGCTGACAGTATTTAAAAAACCTATGGCGCAGCACCAAACTCCGCATTTTCTCTCACGTGTCGACGCAGGTCAAATGCAAATGTCAAAGCGACATTGGCACAGTGTCGTGAACGAGTGCGAGTGTGGGCATGTGAGGCGGGATTTATAACCCTGCAGCTCTAGCTTTTCCATTTAGGTAACTTACCCGTATGTATGTACGGGTATTTAAATGTACAATGATCTTACTAATAACCCCTGGTTTCTGTATCTGAAAACTCGAAATAACTGAAATAGAAATTAACCACTTTCAAAACAAATCACTGCCTACCAGAGGGCTTTACGAGTAGATAATGTCACAATTTTACGAGCAACAGCAATAGGTAAACTAGTCTTCATTACGTCATTTAATGAACGACTTCCTATTGGAGGAAATCTTTCGATAACATTGCAAACATTACTCGTAAAATTGCTACTTTGTCCAAGCCCCCAGGCGCTAAAGATCATCAGATCAAACATACATTAATCGTGATCTTATTAAGCATCTTCTTGCTAAGAAACCTCTGGAAGGAGCGCGTTTCAGCCGACTTTTCGCTGTTCCTAAAGCTCGGAGGCCGTCGGAAGGATGAGGGCATGGTGCTCACGTTGATTGAGCTTAGCCTGTTCGTTTGTAGCATTGGCTGCACAACATCCAAACTTGTATCGTGGCTCAGTATTATGTTCTATGAATGGGAAAAAGACCTGGTTATGATTTAGGTGACCTAATACTTCAGTATGGAATGACACCTACGATTCAAGTATCTTTAAATAAGCTAGTTACAGATAGACGAGCTCTGCACTTAAGTACTCCGATATCTCGTGCAAAATCCTATCTCCCATCAAAAATACTTACTACCGTTCTGAATTTTCGCTTCATCTATGCTCATAACCTAATGACAATATAGCCTTGTGCTCATACGCTTCAACAGAATACATCAGCTGCATCTCCTGCCGTGCACGTCATAAGGATCGACTAAGGAATTAGGGCATTCTCTCAGGCGATAAGCTAGCAACTTGTAGCACTGGCAAGGTATGTCAAACGTGGATCTCCTTTATGGTCCTGCAGTTCTGGCTATCCCATTTCGGAAACACAGCCGTGTCGGTCTTCATAATCGATACCTGTAGTCTCTCCATCTCCGTGTCAATCTTCTGTCTGACCGCAAGTTCTGCTTTCAGCTCCTCCACCAGGAACGCCCAGTAGCGGTTCACTTTAGCGTAGTCAGGCAACTGGGCCAGCGGTAAGAGATGTAGGATACGCTTGCCGATCCAAGATGGTAAAAGTTGTAGCTGCATTCAACAATTTGTGGTTATTTAAGAAAATCTTTCATAATTTTATTTATTTAGGGCCGATAGCCAGATAGCTTATGTGCAGGTTAAAGCTATCTTGTGTTGTACAGGTTAAGCAGGTTGATGCTATCTTTCCCAAAACTCGATCAAGATAGTATCGAATTTATCCTTTAATTAGGGTATCTGACCATTAAAAAAATTGGGCCTTAAGAGGCGGTTTATGCGGGTATATAATCAATCTTAAATTATGATTTTGCAGAGAAAAACTTCAATGTCAGGATTTTTTACGTACAAAGTCGACAGTTTCAAACACTTCTGGCACCTGCCTGTTGACCTTCCAGATTTTCTTTGTGGTGCCATCACTAAACGTCATCTCCAACTCTTCAAGCTTCAGAGCATCACGCAACGATTTGATCGTGTCGTTCCATGTGGCGAGGGTTTGCTCCAACTATCAAAATAGCAACTAAAGTATACTCGTACTTGCGACGATGCAAAAACCACAACTCACCACGAACCCTCTAGCACCTAACTAGCTAACCTAAGACTAATAATGTATTCATTCAGATAGTAACTAGCACCATCATTCAAAGGAACTACCTATTTGAAACGCACTCTAACAATGTAACAAACATCACGAAACCCTAAAAAATATATCTTCGTCGCAGTCTGCCTATTGCAGGACGTAGGCATCCCTCAGAGCACGCCACACGGCTCGATCTCTCGTATACATGTAAATATATTAGTTGGGAATTTGTGGAACTTTGGTCACAATATACCTAAATACCATTCATGCAGTCAAAATTTAAATGGCGCATCTAATTTACTACTTGCTCTAAAGAGAGAGAATTTCATTCAAATACATGTCCCGACTCTCTCGAACTGTAAACCTATAGAATAATATTGATTTTGTGAAACCAACCTCTTTTTGTACTTGCTCCGTCTCCAGTTTAGCTTCAGGTGCACCGGCTGCAGCGCTTTTCGAAGTGGAACAGGCCGAGCTCCTACGTTGTTTACCCTAAAATTGGTCTTTATGTTATTGGAAAAGTAGCGTAATATACTTAGTCCAGCGACTGCAAATGAGATGGAAAATTTTGTATCACCATTGCACCCGTGCGAAGCCGGGGCGGGGTCGCTAGTTATAATTACTTTCCTCTGGAATCACCTATTCTAGTTTTTAAAATCAGATGCATAGTACATACTGGGTGTAAAGACAACTTTGTTCTTTTAATACCTAGTATTCTTTGTATCACGGTCATTTTTTTGTATAGAAGTACCCCATATTGAGGTCCAAAGTTACATTAATATTATCATTTTTAACCGACTTCAAAAAGAGAGGTTATCAATTCGTCTGTATGTTTTTTTTTTTAATGTGTGTTACCTCAGAACTCCGTCATTTATGAAGCGATTTCAATTTTTTTTTATAGTTGGTCATGGTATACTTCCAGGTTGGTCCCATATTCACCACATCAGGATCTGATGATGGGATCTTGGAGAAATCGAGGGCCATCCTCGAATATTGTAGGCACATGTAGTCTGTTTTTATACTTTTACTGAGCGTTTTGATCACCTACATATAAAACATAACATCTGATGATGGAATCTCTAAGGAATCTAGGGATATCCTCAAATATAAAAGGCACGAGTAGTCCGTTTTTAGATTTTTATAGAGAATTTTGGTCAGCTACACATAATAATATAACGAGGGTCTGATGATGGAGCCGTCGAAAAACAGATAGTGGAACTTTTTAGTAACAAAATCCCCCTATGGCAGGGGGAGGCCTAGGTCCAGAGTAGTGGACTGCAATAGGCTTATGAAGATGGAGATAATAAGATAATAAAGACAATAAATTAAATCGTGTAATTATATGTTCCGTTAAGCCGTGTCCTAAGTAAGATGGTTATGGTATTAGGAAGAGGTAAAATGATTGGGAACAGGGCAGGAAGAAGGAGTGCAATCATATGTTGCTTATATTGTCAGACGTCAAATTTCAAAGCCTAGTCATTTCTCTCTGTGCCCTTTCGTCATGTGGCCGATTTAAAAATTTGCTGGCATCTAAATCTGACAATATTATGCCTTCTAAACTTCGTACACGGCATAACGTAACATATATTTTAGAAAAATTTTACTTTAGTTTTGGCTCAAAGGGGCGGAAGTCGGTTTTTCGTTTTAAAAAAAATATTTTACATAAATCTATCTGAAATCGGTTAACAAACATTTTTTTCAAAGACACCATCTCAAAATGTTATAATGTTAGTTTTGTAGGTACATTTGTACTTTGAGCATCAAACGAATACATTGCTTGCAATAAAACGATAGTATTTTTTCGTAATTTTTTCGTCGTTTCCCATGGTTGGTTCCATAGAAGAAAATAAGAATAAGAGGTATTAAAAAAACATCGTTGTCTTTTTACACCCTATATAAATCTACATAGGTACATAGACAGACATCGGGAAGCAACTTTGTGTTATTACCTACGTAGTCATGATTATAGTGAAATAGTGAGTGGTAGGCAGATATATTATTTAGTTCGTTCCAGGAATACCTACCTGGAATCTACATTCATCAATGTCAGTATTATTAAGCAATCTGCTCTAAGTCATCCGAAGGTTAATCCCATAAACTGAAAGATCCAACGTAAAACTAATCCGGACTTTGTAAATTCACGCTTTATTTGCAGGTAGTACCTACCTTTACATCAGTAGAAGACACAACCATACGCTTTTCCGCCTTCAAAGAGCATTCCTCCAGATCGTGCAGCTGGTTGGTCCTATAACGCTCGTACATAATCTGTGCCCTTCGGAGTACCTCCCACATGATTGGCCCTCCGGATACTGACAGTAACTCTGTTATCACCACTGCTTGCGCCTCCTGTAGATACATTGTCATACATCTATATACCTATACACATGTAATATTCATATACCATATTGTTCTGGACAAACCTGTTTGCATGTATATATCTTTTTAATAGTTTTAGCTCACCAATCACTCATTCTCTTCTTCTGAACGGCTGAACCGATGTCGATGAAGTTTTCAGGAATATATTGTGACAGGTCCCACTACTACGGCTATAGGCTTTTTATCCCGGGAAAATGTTTTTATCTCGGATAATTTCAACATTTTGTTTTTTATCCAGTCCACGCGGGCGTTCACTAGTACATAATATAAACACGGCCGTGTGACCAAAAATGGGGTAGCCAAATTTACAGGATCGCAAATTCGCGATAAGATCCTTCAGTCATTAGCATAGCGGGCCAGATGTAAAAGATCAGAGACAAGTTGCTAGCTCATCGCCTGAGAGAATGCCACTTAATTCCTTGATTGACTCTTACGACATACAACGAAGGAGATGAAGTCGATGTACCTATTCTAGTGAATTCCCCCGATCAGCACAGGCTTATATCCCAATAGCACCGGATATAAAAGGTAGTCTACTTATGTAGTTACCCCATACAGAATGCTCCCTCAGTCCCTCCCTATTCTAGCTAGCTAGCGTGTGAGCTAAGGCGGAATCTAAATGAAACAACTCGTTGGGCCCTGGTCCCCGGCGATTCAATATCAAACTTTATGGAGAGTAAGACACCCCTGCCACTAAGTGATCGTAAATGGACTAGGTAGTATTTATCTATCTATCGATGGTACATACCTAATATGCCTATAGACTAACTATTGTATAGTTATTATTATACGAGTAGGATATACAAAAACTCAAAACACAAACCGCCTCTAAACTAAGAAACCATCTTCTGTCATTAGCCATCAACTTAGCTAGCGTCTTCACCGGAATGGCTGTTCGGTTGTGGTCTACCGGCACCTGGTCAAAACTGCTCCAGAATTCATAGGGCCTGTGTATAGGAAATAACTAGTGGTTTAAGCAGGCTTATTGATACTGAAAGAAAAAATTTAAATAGAATTTAGGCTTAGCTTTTTTGATCCATTGTCATAACTTGATAATAAATGTAACTATGTGACGTGCGTTGTTTTAATAAATACCTAAATAATTTTGTATTTCTAATGTATCCAACAATAAAGACTAAATCAATAGCGAAGTCGCTTTCATAGCGCCTTATGCAATGCAATGTATGTTTTTGAACCTGGTGGATTGCTTTACACGTACCAAGAGCCTCAAGCAGTTTTGAGAGCAGAACCTAAAAAATATCTACAATTTAACGAAGAAGCAGTTTAATTTGAGCTAGTAAAGACAATAACCCCCATGGCAGTCTTGTGGCGTGCCCTGGGGGAGGCCTACGTCCAGCAGTGGACTGCAATAGGCTGATAAATATGATGAAAGGATACTTTATACATTACACGCTAACAGAATCCACCGAATCTTTCGGCCGACAATTCCATATAGACTTGAGAAGCAGAGACAGAGTCCAAGAACTCTGAACTCCATTCAACAGCGCCAGAATGTAGCGCTTCTTGTTAGCCCACGATATCCGGCCGTACCAGTACCTCACAGCCAGCAGGTACTTGCCGAACATTATGTTTTCTTCATCGGGATCTATATTACCTGTTACATTAATTAATTCAAATGCCTATGCTGGTCTTCACTAGAATACATCAGCTGCATCTCCTTTCGTGAATGTCGGAGGTGTCGACTAAGGAATACGAGTATAGGGGTATTCTTTCAGGAGATGAGCTAGTAACTTGCCACTGATTTTCAACATCGGACCACGCTATTGTAATACTGCGACGCTATGATAAATGTGGCTGTAGCTATCTCCTTTGCGATCCTGCGAGGTTTTGGCTACCTCATTTTTGGAAACACAGCCGTGTGTGTATACAGGGTGGAAGTAACAGCTAGGCAAATATTGATATGGCGACTTCAGACCATGATTCTGACACGAAAACCACAGAAAATTTTGTCAGGAAAATTCCGATTTTTTTTTATTTTCGGGAAAAAATTATATCCTATGGACAATTTTCAAAAAAAAAGGTGGTCCCAAAAAAGTTCAAAATACTGATCAACTCCAATGGAGAGTCATAAGTGGTCCAAAAAACAATAATGTATCACACAATAACCAATTAGCCCATTTACGAGTAACTAGCCACAGGGACGCACATTGGCGAATGATTGCCGCGGAAAGCAAACATTGCGGATAATCAAATTAAGAATGCATTTCCTGCGAGGATTAACACTATCATATAGTATAAATATGTTGTAAGAAATGAATTTTTTTTTCACCCAAGTGGAACTCGAACCCACATCCTCTCGCATTCCGTGCAGTGCTCTCACCAACTGAGCTACCGGGTCAATTTACTGTCGTATAGCTTAAAACACTGTTACTTTTTCAGTATTTGCCTGACTGTCACACACACCCTATATGTAATATGCAATATACATGTCTTTTACGAGGTTTTATGAAAGCAAATTCCGTGTCACTTCTGATACAAGTCAGGGGACCAAACAACACTTATCCATAATAAACAGTTACCGAAGTGTGCATGACGGGCTGCAGGGTACATGCAGTAGTTGGTTCTTAGGCTCGTCCCATAGAACTTCTATTATATGTAATTTTAGTTTATGTCAGAGGTTCTATAAGTATTTACCTCCAGTCATATCTGATAAGATCAGATCATTTATTGAGTGTACTTTCTTTGTTACTTCAGTAAATGTTTTTATGGATGGCAACATGATTTGTAGTTTTGCTGAAAAAGCACAAAAGTACTAGTATTAAAAATGTGAACTAATCACAAAGAAAATATAGAAATTATATCAACAGGACCAAACAACATAACAACATCCACTCAGTCTGTCAGTGACAAACTGACAACGACATCCACAGTCAAAAATGAGTCAAAACAAGACAGGAAGCGTAAAATTACAAAAAAGTTTGCAGATCCTATGTTATGCCAGTACGAAAAGCTAACCTCTCCCGCCATATCTGAAAATAAAACCCCTAAAAACCAATTAGATAATGCAATAATGAAATTTGATGACTCAATACACACGATTGAAATGATGCGTACGTAGTATATTAATCTCAATTTGCGCGAGAATCAGGGTCACTTATACAATAGTCGGTACTCCTTACGAGATATTTGCCGTAACTGTCCGCTGTCAGTCAGAAATTGCCATGTCGCGAGAGGACACGCGAAATGAACCTCACGCCGTTTCCATAAAACCTCAAAGTGCAAATCTCTGCCGATTAATAACAATCGTAGTTTTGACCACTATACTAGCATTTGCATACGTTATTATAAGGAGACCTGCAGACTCCCTTGGCGATCCGTCAGACCAGTATATGGTGAAGAACATCCCCAGTATCTACACGAAGTTGGAATGTATAGATCCAGAGGAAAGAGATGTGTTTGAAGGGTTCCGCACATCGTTTCTACCGGCTGAAGAAGTAAACCTCGCACGTCAGCAGTTTATTGAAAATTCAGTGGAGGACGATAATGTGACAAGCGACACATTGATTTGGGGAGAGTCGGAGAAACCCCAAGAGCCTGCAACAAGGGTAAAACGTCATTTTGGATTTGAGTGAGTACAAATTATGAAGCTTATATAGGTTGAATACAGAGCAATGAAGGCCTAGCTATCATAGACAAATGTTACCAAAAGGGTTCCTTCGTCACTAAAGTTAGCCCTGCTGTAGTTGCAAATAGCGACCAACCACCCATATCCTCTGCACTTATAGCTTTAGGTACCTATATCTATACAGTAAACATGGCGTGTCTGAAATGTATATTGAAAAACCAGATATCAATAAGTGGGAGTAAGTTTAGTAGTTTTCATATATTTCTTTACGTATGTGTAGTACTGGATCATCCTCTCAATCCAAAGAAAAAGAAGAAGCCAGCGATTATTACGACGGGGATAAAGAAAATGAAAGCGAAGTTCAAGAAGACATAGACTCCTCCGAGGCAAATGATCCATACAACGATGAAAACTTGCATAGGTAAAAAATATCTTTACATATTAAAACAGTATTATTAATGCTGATACAAACAACATCATTAGTAAACTATTTTAGAAACGGTACCTTCTGCTGATGGCGACCATAGCCACTAGCGTAGCAGTCACGCATAAAATTTCACTAGGATTTCGACAACTTCCTTATCATATAGCATAGGCTAACCATAGTCTTACTTAATGCAATCTATTTGGCCGAAAACTAATACGAGAATATACCACTGCTTGTGGATGACGACGGGAGCCATTACAAACGAAAGTAAATAAATAAAAAAAACTTGCAAGTTTTGGTTACAGATAACGGGACAGGTGAAACTAAATAAAAGCTTATAAAATATTGCGAATTTGCTATTGGTTCAACAGAGTTTGGCTACCTATTTGTTTTTTTTTTAATACTTAGGTGCTAAATTAACTCCAAACTTTGAGTTGAAAATTTGTTAGGCTATTTTGGTACAAAAACGGTCCAAATTTGTTAAAAATTTCAGTGTGGTGCATCCAGAGTTGCACGTGGACCGCGGGCCCTTGGACGATGTAGTGGAACAGGTCAGAGGCCAACCGGAACTGGAAGAGGGGGAGATGAGTAGTTCCGCGTCTCTATTTAAAAAACCATCCATGTCCTACACTGGTATGTAATGCTCAGCGTTTACATTTGTTAACGTAAGTGAATACCGTTATAATCTTCAAATGGCTGTAAATTTGTATTCGAGGAACTTTTTACTAGTTATATTTCGAATACTAAATATCGGTCAAAAGAAATAATATTAATAGAAATGTAAATAAAATAGAAATATAACCTACTCGTATTTCTATTGTAAATAAGCAGTTACAGGTAACTTGTTTTACCAAAACATTTCAAAATAAATTACATTGTAGGAAGTTTGTTTTGTTCCCATTATGTTAAGGACGAATTGGCTTCCGTATAACAACTATTCATAATACTGTGTATCTGTTTGTAAACTCGGAATAACCGATAAATAGATTGTCTGCGACGGACACTATTATCCAATTGAATTTGAAATCAGTCAAGGTCAATCTCACACACATCGCTACGGGTCATACTAAATCTACAGACTTTAAAGTTGATTAAACTTTGAAATATCCAGGTATACATGCCTTTTGGAAGGGTGAAGGTGATAGAAAGACAATAAGAGATACTCAAGCTGCTATTATGAAGCAGTATATGGACGCAGAGGCGGACCCATGTCAAGACTTTTATCAATATGCCTGTGGAAATTGGGCTAATCTAAATCCTATACCGGCCGATAAAGCGGGGTGAGGTATTTCCTGTACCTATAACATAATTTTAGGTAATCGGATTACTATAAATAAATAAATCATCTATACATATAATAAAAATGTAACGGATCGCTGTCTGTACATGGAAAATATATGAGAAAAAATATTATAGGCGACCTTTATCAACTCAATAGAACCCAAAACGATGATTTTTGGAATTTTTGTCTCTTTCTCTGTTTGTCTGTTTGTCGGTTAGTCTGTTTGTGCGTTTCTGCACGCTAATCTCAGAAACAGTTGAACCGATTTCGATGCAGTTTTCAGGAATATATTGTGACAGGTCCCACTTAACATATAGGCTACTTTTTATCCCGGGAAAATGTTTTTATCCTGACATTTCGACATTTTGTTTTTTCTGTAGTCCACGCGAACGGAGTCGCGGGCGTCCACTAGTTTCGAATAATTGTGAATATTGCTCAACATTTTGTAACATATAGTAATCAGAATTTTTTAATTTACACTAGTTATGAAGTAGACAGAGCTCTGTGAATAATGTCTTTTTTTATCAGATATGATACGTTTGAAATGCTGAGGGAAAACCTTGATAGTGTTCTCAAAGAACTTTTGGAGTTCAAGCCTTGTGAAATGATTTATAGTCAATATCCAGGCCCACATTTGGATACTCAAAACATTTATCTATTAAACGAGCATCATGATATGGTAAAAATTAGTAATAGTACCGATGCTTTCGTAAAAAATGTATCACATGCAGCGAATTTTGCATACGATACACAAATTAGCCGCTACCACATTGAAATCAAAAATCGCATACGTAGATACTTGAATAATACTAGAAAAAAAGCGCCAGTACCCAAAAAGTTAAAATTTCGAAAAGATAAATATGAATATCGAATAAACAGAGTCAAAAGACAGATATTGAATCGAAAACATAAACCAAATAAGAAATTACTGTCGAGAATGAAGTCTCTTAGAAATATTAAATCGAATAAAGAGTTTAGGTTAGCCAGGAAACTAATGATGGCAAAAACGAAAAAACAGAAAAGTAGGAAGACTAGAGAGACCAAAAGTTCTAAAAAAGACAAATGTAAACCAGTATGTGAAAAGAAAGAAGATGGTCAAAGTTGCTATGAACTGATGGATCCAGCAAATGGAGACGCCGCCTTGAAAGCACGTTTTCTGTTCCGATCGTGCATGAATTACGAGATTCTGGACAAACGTGGACATCAGCCACTGTTGGATTTACTGGACCTCCTTGGAGGGTGGCCAATATTAAATAGCTCATGGAGTAACAGAAATTTCGACTGGCTCGGTCTAATGGCAAATCTGAGATTGTACAACAATGATATTTTGATTTCCGAATGGGTTGGGCCGGATATAAAAAATTCTGATGAATTTGTGATCCAATTTGATCAAACAAGTTTGGGTAAGACCGAGTTTTTTCAACGTTTGAACTGGGTAAAAAAGTTGGTTTAGTTCAATATTCTCTTTTTTTCAGGTCTACCTACGAGAGACTATTTTCTGCAACAAAGCAATAAAGTATATCTAAATGCCTATAAAGACTATCTTATCAAAATTGCCCTCTTACTAGGAGGCAGTAATCGGCATGTAAAGAAGAGTGCAAATGATCTTATAGATTTTGAAACCAAGTGAGTGACATTAGATCTTTTTCCACTCAATATTTTTGATGTGTACAATTTTGATGTTATAATTTAATTTTGTACAGATTAGCAAAAATAACATCAGCGCCTGAAGATAGGCGAAATGTCTCGGAGTTGTACAGAAGGATGCCTTTACATAAATTAGAAGCTCTAGTCCCAGATATTGAATGGAGAAGATATTTATGTATAGTTATGAATAGAACTGTAGGTTCAAACGAAACGGTTGTTCTTTTTGCACTTCCATACGTAAGGGTATGTAGACTGACGTTTATTATGTGTCTTAAGTAGTATGGATAGATATTCAAAAAAATCTGCTGTAAATCATTTTTTTATAAAATATCAGTGAGATAAATTAACTACAATCATGCATCTATATTCTTTGCAGCATTTAGTCGATTTAATAGATGAAACACCAAATCCGACACTAGCAAACTATCTGATGTGGCGTTTTGTAAGACATCGAGTAAATAATCTAGATGATCGATTTCAGTCAGCGAAACAACAGTAAGTTGATTAGGTATATACCTGAGTAAAACATACATTCAAAAAGTTTTTCACAGAATCCACATTATCAACATAGATTTTAATTTTACAGATTCTATTTCGTATTATTCGGTCGAGAACAAGCACCACCTCGCTGGAAAAACTGCATATCGCAAGTAAACTCAAATATGGGAATGGCCTTAGGCTCAATGTTCGTTAGAAAGTATTTCGACGAAACCAGCAAAAACGACACATTAACTATGACAAGGGAAATCCAGACATCATTCAGGGAGTTACTCAATTTGATTGGCTGGATAGACGACCAAACTAAAAGCCTTGCTGCCCGCAAAGTAGATGCCATGATGCTAAGAATTGGATACCCTGATTTCATATTGGTCCAAAGGGAGTTAGACGAAAGATACAAAGAGGTGATAATTCATCCAGACAAGTATTTTGAGAATATCCTCAATATTTTGCAACATTTGACAAAGATGGAGCAGTCGAGGTAAGTAAACTTTAATGTAAAGCACACCTTTAGCATAAAAACACTTGTCGATAATTGCTAAAACGTTTTCAGGATCGGTCAACCGGTGAACAAAACCTTGTGGAATACAGCTCCAGCAGTGGTGAATGCCTACTACAGCCGAAATAAAAACCAGATTATGTTTCCTGCCGGGATATTGCAGCCACCTTTTTATCATAGACATTTTCCACGTTCTCTTAACTATGGTGGAATTGGTGTTGTAATAGGTATGGTTCCATTGAGTCTTAGGCTCGTAAAATTGTTTTGTAAGTCGTTTGTAAAGAAATGACTTGGATTTTCAAAGCCGATATCGCTCGGTCATTTCGTTAACTAAGTATGATATTGATTGAATGACTTTTTGAAATGTCAATTTAACACAGGTCATGAAATAACCCATGGATTTGACGACAAAGGTCGCCTATTCGATTGCGACGGAAACTTACACCGGTGGTGGTCTGACAGCGCTATCGAGTCGTTCCACAGGCGTGCTCAGTGTCTCATCGATCAATACGGACTGTATCTAGTTCCTGAGGTTCACATGAAGCTGGATGGAATGAACACTCAGGTCAGATAAGTTTCTTTATCATAACGAGGATAGCACGCGAGGTGACGAAACCACCTTTTGGCCAAATGTGGATAACTCCTATTCAGACTCTTTTGTTCTAAGTTCAAACAGAATACTGATTCGCTATCGTAATACATGTGGCCTCTTTACAAGAACAACATTACAAAGTAGTGGTTTATAAGATATCACGTTGTTCTTGCAAAGAGGCATTGTGGAAAAACGTACAAACGTGATCTTCATTTCTAACATTTCTATTTTTGATCAGAGATTTTTTCATTTCAGGGAGAGAACATAGCGGACAATGGAGGAGTGAAGCAAGCGTTCCGAGCCTATCTCAACTGGACTCAAAAGCATGGCGTTAGTGGAGAGACTCTACCTGGGCTCAACCACACACATACGCAACTATTTTTCCTTAACTTCGCGCAGGTAACAATTACGTTTACTGTGTCATTTTATACCGCAATAAATTATACCTAAGACTCATTGCCAACGAGCCCTTCCACGTCTTAAAATCCATTATAATATGAGCCTGTGCTGAACTTTACAAGAATACATTAGGAGAGAGATATACTCGGAAGGAGTCCGATCATTTCGTAAGAGTCGAGCACTCGTAATAAATTACGTTCTTTTAGGCAATGAGGCAACTCATTGATCGTTTACGTCTGGGCCCGCTAAGCTAGACGTGGCTTCGTAATCCAGCAGTTCTGGCTACCTTATCCATGGAACACAGCCGTGTGTATTTGTATGTTTAATGCTATATAACATTGGGAACCATCCCAAAGTGGTCCAGGTGGACCCCCAGGGGTCCACAGGAAACTCAATGGTGGTCTACATTGGCATGAAAAAATGGGGGTTCACAATTAGTTTATATGTGGTGAAGGCCTGTAGAGGGTCCACCTGAACCAGTTAAAGGTCTGTCACAGTTTTGAAAGGGGTCTATGAGAAAAAAATATAACTGCTATATAACTTACCTCATCCAGGTATGGTGCGGGGCTATGCGCCCTGAAGCGATGCGAAACAAGCTAAAGACGGCCGTGCACTCTCCGGGCCGGTTCCGTGTTATCGGCACGTTGTCCAACTCGCACGACTTCGCTAGAGAATTCAAGTGTCCACCCGGCTCGCCTATGAACCCGGTACATAAGTGTACGGTATGGTAAAGCCAATCAGCTATACGTCTGATTGTTATAATATTCAAATGTATCAGGCGGTATACGGAAGCTCAAAATTACAACTGATGTTCGCCCACCATCGGGCCCTAAGACTGCCTGTCCACCGAAGTGGAGAAACGGAGAAATATAAGAATTGGATATTTTGAGAGTTGGACAATGGACGTTTTGAGAGTTGGACATTTTCGGAATTGGCCATTCTGAACTGGAACTGTAGGTGGGCGAACACCAATTGTACCTCTGATTATATAGAGCAGCACTTTAATATAGAAACTAGAAAGAGACCGCCCACGTTATTTTTATGAGAAATCAGTGGACCTATACGTCACGAAAGGATACGGCGATTGTCCGGATGCACGTTTTTAGCTTCAGTAGGTTTACTTCGGCATTAGTCGGTCAGGCAGGACATGTTACTATATAATAGATATGCGTTTGTTCTACATGAACATAGTAGCTTGGCTCACGTCGATGCATTTAATAAAATCTTCGAAAGTCTAAGTTCATCATGGTCATTGTATGATGGCATAGTGTTACGCTATGGTGATGGTTGTTCCTAAGTTGAAGGCCTTGACATTTTCATACATTCTCATAATGCAATACATAATTCGTCGATCACCATAGCGTGTCACTTGAGTATTGTAATAATGGTGCTAGCATTAAATATTACATGACGTAAGTAGATCAATTTTTTTATATTTTACTTTACCTAAGATTTTATAGAGTATGTAAGTGCATTACATATATTTTAGCTCTTATTAATTTATGTTGTTTGCTATATTAAGATTTGACTGTTTTATAAGATTTTAATTTAACTAGAAATGTGAATAAAATAGATCAGTTTAAGAAAAAACAAGTTTTATTTCAATATAGGGTAGCTAAAAAAGAACGTTATAACTTTAAACTTATTGTTAACAAAGTTTCCAAATGCACAAAATTGCACAAAACTATGCGTAAAAAATACAAAAGGTAGGTAATCTAATCACACAAAAACAAAATAGAAATGGCGGGTTACGTTATAAATAAGGTCTACTGTAGCTCGAAATTTAACTTCAAATAGAATCATAATATACGAAGATATCGTCACATAAGCGTAAATACTGCGGAAAATCCGGTACTACAAGGTATTGCAATGACTATAAACCCGCACACTACGTCACACTACTAATCGGTCAAAGATATTTATACACAATAACTATTAATAAGTATTATTATAATAACTATTATTAATAAGTATTGTATCTTCTGCGACGGCATTTCCGCATAATGTAGCGCTGCTATGCTACGGATGCGGACATCCACAATCATATTCATTGACATCATGGATCAATGAATTTGATTGGTGGATATCAAACACATTAAAGGCATCCTAAAGGTGCGATTATACAGCCCAAAACAGACGTTAGCATAATCAACTCTCAGTCAAGGCTAGTATGTAGGTAGGTACATGTATAGTTTAAATAACATGTCTCTTGGCAAGGCGTGATTGACAGCCCATTACGAGTACAAACGCCACTAATACAATAAGTCTCGAGGCTAATGTTAATATATCGTGAAATTAGCTACGGAAAAACACCTATAATTTTTAAAAACCCTAGTTTACATACATTACGTAATGGATACGAGCTCGAGCTACTTTTCTCTATGTGGCGTATAGGAAATTGCGAACTTCGACGCTCTGTACGCCGTCACTACTCCACAGCGTTTCTACCTCATAGTCAGGGTCGATGTCCACGGCGTGGTTCCTTCGTTCCCAGCGAGCGTGGACGATTCGGGCCACTTCTAGCCAGAGCCGGACTTCTAGCACTGGCAAAGGATTCATTATGATAATAATATACAAATAGTAACATATGCGCATTGCGCACCTTAACTAGCATCGCTGATGTTAAAGTGGAATTATATCCATCCCCATATCTTTTTTGACAGTTCATAGTGATGATCACTTATTGAAACTTAATCAAATGGAAGTGGCATAATGCCTAGACTGAAGAAAATTTGGCTACACACACACATACAGGCCACTTGCTTGCTGGCTTGCTGGACGGATCAAATTAGAGCCGTGTGGTTTCGGCGGCAGAGTAAAATAGCACCACCCCATATCTCCCTGTGGGTATAGTAAGAGGCGATTAAAGGTTTCCGGGAGGTGGGCAGCAGCGCCTCTCTTGTTGACAACATAGTCTGAAAATCACACTACGGTCACCAACCCCGCTGCCCAGCGTGGTAACTATGAATAAAAACCCCCCTATAGCAGCAGCCTTGTGGCTTGCCCTTTGGGAGAGCTACGCCCAGCAGTGAACTGCAAAAGGCACGATGAAAGAATGTGCATGTGTATGCACTTGGCACAATTCTCTTGAATATTATTGAAATAAATTACTCACAGAACAAAAACGTGAAAGCGGTCAAGAACAGCGGGTTTATCGTTCCATTGACAACAGCCATGGTGTATATTAGGGCGCCCGCGGTTGGCGCCTGTCGCAGGAATAGCCCCCTGATGGTTGCTCCCATCCACGGGAGGAAAAGGTACTCGCTCGTCGGTGAACGCTGGAGTAAACGTTAAGCTTGTACAGTCATCGACATCATCACTACACTACAATGTCGCATCCTGCTGTCTGTCTGTCCCTATATACGGTTAGATCTTTAAATCTACGCAACGGATTTCGATATTCTATGTATAACTAGGGATCCGCCCCGGCTTCGCACGGGTGCAATAGCCAGTTCTAATCATCATAGTAACTGTACTTGCAGCCTATAATGGGTGTTTCTTTCGCCCAATAAGATTCCATTACGTATGTGTTACAGCCCCTAAACCTAATCTCGAACTTCCAAAGATAAATAAAAAACAGCCACAACTTCTGAGCTAGCATGACACATTGAATTACAGATTGAAAAAACGCATTGTAATTTTTACATAATTTTATTAATCCTTACAATTTATTTATTTTGTGACGCTAACGGCATTATCAATCCGCTGCCCACTGATATAACACCTGATATTATTCAATGATAAGAATAACTAAACCTTGTATTTATATGAAGCACTGATACCACGTAACCTAGTCATTACTCAGCTGACGGACAAAATGGTGCGCGCACGGAAATACGTCGTCAAGAAATACTTTGATGGTCTACCAAAGAGGGACGACTTCGAAATCGTGGAGTACGAGTTACCGCCAATCAACAATGGAGAGATCCTCGTGAAATCCGAATGGATCAGTGTAGACCCATACCTACGGGCGTACAATGGAAACCAGCCTGTCCCATACGACCAGTTCTCATTCCAAGTCGGTGTAGTAGAAGACTCTAGGAACCCCAAGTTTCCAGTAGGCTCCCGAGTGGTCTCTCACAAAGGATGGTGCGATTACAGTATTATTAACACGATCGAAGATACCGTGACGCCTGATAATAGAGTGTACAAGTTGCCCGATCTCAAAGGATTGTCCAATTCTCTTGGAGTCGGCGCAGTCGGTATGCCGGGAGCTACAGCCTATTTCGGGTTTTTGGAGCTATGCCAGCCTAAGGCCGAAGAAACTGTAGTGGTGTCTGGAGCCGCGGGAGCAGTGGGATCTCTAGTGGGGCAAATAGCCAAGATCAAAGGCTGCAGAGTTATCGGAATCGCCGGCAGTGACGACAAAGTGCAGTGGCTAGAAAAGGACCTAGGCTTCGACAAGGCATTCAATTACAAAACTGCAGACATCAACCAATCTCTTAAAGCAGCCGCACCCAATGGAGTCGACTGTTACTTTGACAATGTCGGCGGAGAGTTGAGCAGTACAATCATCTACCACATGAACGAGGGTGGAAGAGTGGCTGTCTGCGGAAGTATAAGCTCGTACAATGACAGTCAAAAGCCTAAAGCCACGATTTTGCAACCGGCGATTGTTCCAAAACAGCTGAAGATCGAAGGGTTTATAGTATGGAGATGGGTCGATAGATGGCAGGAAGGCTTGACCGCCTTAACCAATTGGATCAGAGAAGGCAAGATTAGCACTCGGGAGCATGTTACTGAAGGATTTGATAAATTGTATGATGCCTTCGTGGGTATGCTCGCGGGGGAAAACTTTGGTAAAGCTGTCGTCAAGGTGTGAAATGCCAGCGATACAATAAATTAGGTAGCCACTTTATTTATATAAATAGTGAATAAGTTATTATTAAGAAATAAAAATAATTACCAGTATATAGACACTCATTAATTTACAAGCCGAGCTGTTTTCGACCTTGTATTTTACTATGAAGTTTTAAAATTACCGTTTCGACAAAACCCGTCTCCTTAACTGTCCAAAAGTGATGAAAGGCTCGAGTCCAATTAATAACTTGTGAAGAGTCACTGTAGATAGATACTACTATATACTTCGATTGCATGAAGATACTTACCACATTATGTGAATTCCATATCATCAAGCAGCTGATCAGCATAACGACTAGATCCGACCCCTCGAGACACCACATGACCTCTGTGAAAGTAAACACATATATAGATAAATAGATAGATACATATACATATTGTTCTCAATACGTTTTTCGCGTGAGGCAGCTAGCTCCGATTATTTCAACTTTGAGCTCAAGTGCTACTGCAGAAAGTAGAAAAACAAATATAAATAATACTAACTGTCAGCATCCACATCGTCAACATATAGCTTCTCATCCTCACTCATCAGCATAAAGTGTAGATCATTCACAAGCGGCTCTTGCTCATGGGTGACCACTTCAAACTTGACATTACAAGCGAGGCCCAGAAGAAGGCACACCGCTGCTAAAAAGGTTCCAGAAAGCGTGCCTCTAGATCGCTTCATGTGAAGCTTATCGGCATTTGCAAAACTACGGCGTCGTAGGTAACCCAAACTAGTCTCTAAGTAATCTACAAGAGCGCCTATAATAGGCAGCCTAGATCGAGAATAGGTCATGTGTTTCGCCGTCAATTCTGTGTCCCCACTGGCCATGTTCGGTAACAAGAAATTTATAAAGAAAGGTTTAGCGATTACGGTTTCTAGTACACTTCTAAATTTTGAGATTTTATTCTTGTCTGCCATTGTTGTTTTGATATCACATCGCACTATGACAGATTTCTTTTGTGACAGTAGTTTATATTTGTTTATGGGTGTATATAAATACTCTTTCGAGGAACTTAAGAGAACTTCTTTTAAAGGAAAGTACATCACAGGTACATCATCATCTTCCTGCCCATATCCCATTGTCAGGGGTCGGCGCAATATTGTTTCTATCGGAACTCAAATTGCCAAGGATTTGACTTTTTTTTTACGACCGGCTGCCTGCCTGACGCCAACTCTCCTCGAATATAGCTAGGAATAAGTAGGTATTAAGTAAAAATATTACAAACCTTGCCTAAGCCCCATGGTACTTATCAACCACACTGATCGTATAGAAGGATTATACAATGTAACAATCTGACGAGCAACAGCCAAATTCGCAGTTATCTAATTTCCACCAATAGCCGCTCGAGCTTATCACGTCATCGCTAAATAAAGGCTTCCTATTGGAAAAAATATTTCCTATAAAATTCTTTATTAATATAAAGAAAATGGAAAAAATTCTTCACCCGAAAAATAATATTTCCATAACTTCGCTGCCTTCCTGTCGCTCGTAAAATTGTTAAGTTCCCAGGAAGTTAAAAGTTCGTTCTAAGGCTAAGCGTCCAGGTCCACAGGCCTTGTATAGAAACTCATATAATAGCGTCCAATGATCCATAACGTATCAGAACTCGATGCGGGACTTTGGACTCCAACCTTTAACCGACCCCATGTATACCTATATGTATAGGTAGTTGTAGATAAAGTCTAGTAAGTTATCTACTTACGAGGGCTGTTTGATAAGTCCTTTTAAAAAGTTATTTTTTTTTATTTTTTTTAAACAATTTACATTTATTTCTCAACATAGTCTCCTTTGAGGGCCAAACACTTGTTCCAGCGAGTTTCCAATTTTTTTATCCCCCCCAAAAAATACGTTTTGTCGAGGTCTTCAAAATAGGCGTTTACAACAGCGATGCAGTCCTCATTTGTCAAAAATTTTTGCCCTCCAAGCCATCTTTTCAGATTTGGGAATAGGTAATAATCGCAAGTTTCGTCCACAGTGACAAATCGACTCAAAAAATTCCGAGGATTACGCTTCATCATATCCAAACACAGTTTTGAAATTCGCTTTCTTTCGTGTTTTTGTTCGATTGTCAACAAACGTGGCACCCATCGTGCAGACAGCTTTGTCATACCCAAATCTTCATGCAGGATTTTATGTACTCGCTCAGTGGAGATGCCTGTGTTCTCAGCTATTTCACGCACCTTCACTCGGCGGTCGTCGAGTACAATATTATGGACTTCTTCAACAACATCCTCAGTAGTGACTTCGATTGGGCGACCAGAGCGTGGAGCATCAGATGTGCTTGACCGACCACGTTTAAAATCATTTATCCAGTTATAAACAGTCTGCAACGTTGGTGCGTTAGTGCCATGAACAGAATCAAGTTCAGTTTTTATTGTGGCAGCACTGCAACCCTTCATAAAAAAATGTTTTATAACGGCACGAAATTCAGTTTTTTCCATAGTTGTTGAATATTTACGAGTGATCACAGTTAAACAATGGTTATACTGACAAAAACTTGGTTTTTTTTGCTGAATTTTTGACAGTCTTCATTTGAAAGATTGTGCCTGCCAGTGTTAACGCCATTTACCAGAAAAATGGTTTTACAAATAGTTTTTAAAAGGACTTATCAAACAGCCCTCGTATTATCAAAATGTAGATATAATGTTATCCACCAAATACTAATTAATAGCCATTATAGAAATTTAATATCAATAAAACCATTTATTATCAAAAGTTTTACTTATTTAATGATAACGCTAGATAAGATTAACAAATAAATTAACTAGATTAATTACGTGTAGTATTAACAGTCATTTTACAATATAACATGCACACTGGTCAGGTTGAAAGCTATCAATCACTCTATGAGATATATGTCTCTTTCTAACTAGGGTATTTCGGTAATTCACTGTCTCGTTCCAACTAAGGCATTCAGAGTGCTCACCGCTTACAGCAACCTAAAAACTTCTAATACTTAAAATTCTAATTAAGTGACTTAAGAGGTTTTTGAAATTACCTATCTATAAATTCGAGAGACACTGAATATGCTCTGGCATTAAACCAACATGATATTAACATATCTATAAAAACCGGTGCACAAAACGTCACATAAAGCCAAAAAGTTGTTTCTTCTCACTTTGTTATCACCAACTCAATCTGCGTGAGCAGGACAGCGCGATCTTATATGACGTTAAAAAAAACCAGTACATCGTGACTTATTAACTTACTTTTCACTAACTAGGCCGTACATAAAGAAATATAGAGGTAAATATTCACGTGTTAACACGCTTCGCCGCCGACGCATCTGCTTCGTTTTCGCTTGACTTCCGCTTCCGTTTGATGAGATGGGAGATGTCGGAGGCGGCCTTGGGAGCTGATGATGACGATGATGATGATGATGCTGGGGCAGAACTGGAGCCGACTCCGTTGGAAGATCCCTCGCCGTTTGATGGGAAGAGTGCGTCTCGGACACGCCTCTTTGTCTGAAAGATGTTTGTTTTGTTTTGGATAATGTTGACGTATTAAAACTATCCAGACCCGTGCTCCTAGATGAAACTCATAGTCCGCAGGCAGATTTTGTAAATTGCGACCGCGCAGTTTACAGATAGTCCCTGTCAAGACATAGTACTAGGTATACGTATATCCTCAACTACGATAGAATACAAAATACCGATTGTTTGAATCAGTCGCGTAGTCGCATTTCGACGTTTAGCTATCGTCTGCCGACCAGTCGCAAGTTACAAAATGAGTACCTACAATATGTAGGTATAAAAGATAATCGCGCAGCACCACACTTGCTACCACGGTTTCCCCTTTTTCGTCGCCATATCTTTTTCATTCAAAACCATCATTTGTTAAAGCGAGTAAGACAGAAAATAAAGATTCCGTCGGCGATTCTCGTTATGCTGCTCTTAGATGTCTGATGGACACAAAAGGTTAACGAAAAAGGGCAGTACTGATACAACTCTTACGGTAATAATAATATCGTGTCTGGAACGAATCGATAGAATTTCAAAAAAAAAATCCTCTAATAGAAAGCCTTCATTTTGCTGCTTTAAGATGATGTCATCAAGTTATCACGATAACAAAATGTCCATGCGAAACGATGTTGTTACTACTTATTACATTGACTAAGCATTAGTGTAGAACATGGAGAAGAAATAAAAGAGGAGCAGCGGCTAAATATATTTTCATACAAAAATAGTGTGCCGCGGAGCGGGGGTGAAGTATATGGGACGAGGGGAGCATCCTAACACTGTAGCCCTGCCCATTTACATAGAAACCACCTTGTAGTGACTAGCCAAACTACTTACATAAGCGTGTGGTTACAACTACTGCGTTACACACACTGGCCCTGAAGCTCCGCCCCTATCATGACGTCATGGCCTCACGATTGCCACACGACTCAGTTCATAGTCCCGACTCCTCTTTTATACCTTCTCCACGGTGTAAAATCTTGCAGGCTGATGCAGACTCGAGTGTACTCGTATGTATTTTACTCATAAACTAGAGCACGCCTACGACTTCGTTTCGACTTTAGAATAAAATTCCTACTCACATGAGAATTTAGGGAAATCCTTTCATATGCGGATTATGCTTCCGTCATATAAAGAACACACTTTCCAAGTTTCAAGTATCTAGATCAGCGGTTTTGGTTATGCGTTGATCCATCAGTCAAGATTCAGAAGAAAGCATTAGATATTATTTGAGCACGGAGGATATAAAGAGGATAGATAACAAGGTCAGTGGAAAAGGTGATTGGTTCACACCGCGCTGCAACGTTGTTTATAGCATCTTCTCTTTAGTTTCCTCCGAGGATTTAAAGTTATTATCATCAACGGCCATGCTACCATTAACTAATTGTAATTTCCACCACATGGCCATTAATGTTTAGTTGAACTGAAATAATACACAGGTTATGATTCTGAGAAATTTATTTCAAAATGGTACAACTTTCAATACAAAAATGGCCGTGTGGTAAAAAAAATCGCTTAAGACTAACACAATAAAACTTACATACTATAAGCATTGTAAAATAACTAGAGATTCAATAAGGCACCTTAATTACTATAATTGAATTAATACTGGATATAATCAGTCAAAAATTATCACAAATTCGCAATTTTTTGGCACTTAGGAATTTAATAATCTGAATAACAGCCAATTTTTTGTAACTAACAAACATTTTTCGTAACATAACAAGCAATTTTTAAATGAGAAAATGGAATGTACTTTTTGTTTTCTATTTATGCATGATCAGTCTAATAAAGTAAAATTATGCTTTATATAGAAAGTATAGTCTAACTTACAGGAATTCATAGTTTTTTACATTAATCGAAAGTAAAAATCTATTATTCTCAATACTATGCTACAACTGTACGACATTCACACTCGATTGTTTTATAATCCTCTTGTGTAGGTTATACTGGTATTGAATACAAAAATAAGAAATGTCCCCTAATTTAATGTAAAAATACAGAGGATGTATTGTGACGTTTATTAGTCTGAGTATAATGTTGCAAGAGCAGAGAAATTCTTTAAGGCAGGAGACCACTTTAAAATTTCAAAAAAATCGATTTTTTTTAAATTACATATTTCGAAAGTATAATACCAACAAAATATTATGACCAAAGGAAAAATCAAAATATCGAATATATACAGAGTTATCGCATTTGGAGTGCGGGAACAATATGCGGTCAGGTCGCTCGGGCCGTTAGAGGCAGAGCGACCTTCGCTTCCTTTATTTACCTTTTGTATGGTCAGGCAGCTGTTTCGGGGAAAAGCAGCTAGCGGAGGAAAATCAGTTTTTCGAGGAAGTCGAAGGACTATTGTACGCGCCTGGAATAGCCGATTAATCCGTAAGTTACTACAATTAATCATTTTCTCATGTTGAAACTTTAAACGCGATTATCTCGAAACTACTTTTTCAAAAACTGCTCGTGTTGTAGCTCAAAAAGTTATTCACCGATTTGGATGAAATTTTGTGAGGTTACTCTCAGTAATATTATCGGAAGGATATACCTAAAGTTTCAAAGGTAGCGTGTAAATAAGTAATTTTTTGGGGGTCAAATATGTCGAAAAAATGGTCGAAAATTCGACTTTGGAGTAAAAAGGCTCCCAAATTTTGAAATTTGCACTTTTTCATCTTTTTATAGGTATATCCTTCCCCTTAATATGTCAGTAAAAGAATGACCCTTATTAAATCTTTTTCAGATCAACCGAAAAAGAGTGGCAACTGCAGCAGTTTTCGATGTCGCGGGAAACAGGCGGCCGGAGCTCCTTAATACCGCCGCCATTTTTTTGGTCATCCCGGAAAAAAAATTCTTTTCAATACTCAACAGTTCCAATAAACTTTTGTCCAAATTTGAAAATAATCGGATTATTTTATTCCCTCTAAAAAAATCCCAAAAAATACCTGTTTTTTACGCTCCTAAAGTGGTCTCCTGCCTTAATAAGACCATACAAATCCATTCAAACCCTACAGTTATAAGAGCAAAACAACCAAACCTAAGACTGGCACTCCACAAATCTGTTCCTCTCTTTCAGAATCATACTCCGGAGCATATCTCTTGTCTCTTCCACACACGCGCACGGTCTTACCTCGGCTTTATAGTCCATCATATCCTGTATTTTCTCACGGATCTCTGGTAGAAGTGCCTTCAGCTCTTTAACTTCACCTTCAACTGAGTAATAGGGGTCAGCGGTGGAGTATTTCTTGACCGTGGCATCTTCGGTGGCTGCTGAAGGGTTCTCCAAGGTCTTGATTCTAGACTCGAGTATGTTGGCGGCGTTTTTGAAGTGTGTGATCGCGTCTTCGAAGTTTGATGCTAACGAGTTGGCGAGACCTGGAATTATAATAACGGAATATGGTGAATATGGGACCAACCTGGAAGCATACCATCACCAACTATAAAAAAATAATTGTAATTGGTTCATAAATGACAAAGTTCTGAGGTAACACACATAAAAAATAAAAAACATACAGACGAATTGATAACCTCTCTTTTTGAAGTCGGTTAAAAATGCAATATTATTATGAAACCCTGAAAAGAACAGAATTTAAAATAAGAATTCTTACCAATTTGGTAGTGAGTCTCAGCGATGCGTCTGTCGTCATTGCAGTATAACTCCTTCTGGATCTCCAAACAGCTTTCTGCAAAAGTAAAAACTTGTTAAAAGCTGCCCAATGTAGTTAACAATTTCTCTTTGGATCTCCAAACAGCTTTCTGCAAAAGTAAAAACTTGTTAAAAGCTGCCCAATGTAGTTAACAATTTCTCTTCAAACTTCACCACATAACTCGGCAAGACAAGACTTTAGCAAGGCAAATTACCCTTTTAAGTTTCTCTGGAGCTCTTCTTGTGCAGGAGTAGCAGCACTGGCGGATATTGCTTTAGTATGTACCTACATACTTATAATAATTCTAATTTCATTGTACTATGTCTTGAGAAAATAAATAATCATTGTATAACATATCGTGTCAAAGACTAAACATACACACACGTCCATCCTCACAAACATTCACATTTATGATATTGTAGGATTAATAGTATTGTAAGCACTAATCAAAACTCTATACCTACATTTTGTAGGCTAACTGGTGAAAAGTGGGTGCAATTTGCACATTTCTGCCCTACCTCATTGGACGCCAGGTACGCGTCGGCGAGGAGTATGAATGTGTGTGTACTAACGCATCTCCAGCGCCGCCTTGTCGTAGGTCTCACTCTCCAAGGCCACCTCGCCCAGCGCCAGGTGCGCGTCGGCGAGGAGCGCGCGCGCAGACTCGGTGCTTGCGCGGCGAAGGAGAATGCCACGGGATAGCTCTGCAGACGAATGTGAAAATTAGAACCTATATATTAGAAAAGTAAATAATTTTAACAAAAATTATATAGAGCGGACTCCACGTCCGGTGAGTATAGATAAATTCGATCGCCCAAGAAGCCATCAAACACACAAGTGGGCGGGGCGCGTGTGCCATATGTACACGCGAGGCGTCCTCCCGCGCCCCGCACACTGACACACTCTCAATTATCGCTCTCGTGTTGCTTCGGCTTTGCTATTGCAAATTAGATAATAGCCTTGCCACATAATCTAAGTGATCGCTTAGAGCTTACTTTTTTTTCCTATTTTCTTCAGTATACAGTCTGATTTTACCAAACATCAGATAACCTCTCTCTGAAGAATAAAGTTGATGCTGTCTTACCTGACGCTGACACTTAGGCCACCCAAATCCTATATCTTAAAGTGTGTCTAAAGCCTAATCTAACAACATGTAGGTAGGTACACTATGTAAATAAAACTATGTAGATCTAGAAATTTACTTACCAAGCATTTCCCATGCAAGCTGCAGATTGTCCACATCATCCTCATCCAAGTTCACGGTGGATTCATCATTAGGGTCACCATTGGCATCACCATTTGATGTTCCCTATAAACGTACATCAGGCCACACTTAATCAAATCCTAGAATTACTCTTATAGGAAAATCCTCATACATACTTGCAGCAAAGTAAAAAAAAGGCAATCATTTTAAAAGCTAATTTTTTCGGTGAGATAGCCTATCTGAAGAAAATTTTATGCTGTCTTTCTCTAATACAAGACAGGGACAGCATCAACTTTATCAGATAGCCTCTCTAACCATTGGAAAATAGGGCCCTAAGTAAATTATTTAAGTTTGTATATTTTGTTATTTGGACATTGTTAGTTTCAAAACACTATATTGCACAGACCACATAAATAATAGGTTATATACAAGGTTAGGTTAAGGATATAACTTATACTTACAGGCTCTTCATCAGCAGGTTTGCATGACGCAGCTTCATCATCTTTAGTAGTGGATTCTGCTTCACCCTTCTCAACTTTGTCTTCACTTCCTTTGCCTGTTTCTTCAATCTGTTTACTGTCATCACCATTTGCTTTCTCCGCTTCTGAGGTTTCCATGTCTTCGACTCCATTTTCGTTCTCTCCGTTTTCTTCTGAAAAATTAAGATAGCAACAAAAGGTTATTATGTGAAAGTTACAAACAAAAGACATCTAGTATCTTTGTACCTTCTACAAAATTCCTCCATGTTGTTTTTAATTCATGATGGACAATAGGTGTTTTAGAACAATATAATATTATTATCCTATTTTGCATAAACCATCTACATATACAATTTGTTTAAACATTAAAAAAAAAATTAAATAACTTAGTTACAAACCCAATGGTTTTAAACCATTTAATTTGAATTAAATCTATAACAAAAATTAAGCAGCCAGAACACAATTTTGTCCATTCCCAATTAAATTGAACTGAGAATGTAAGTCATACCATTTTCATCATCATTCTCTTCATCTTCATTATCGCCATCACCAGTACCAGGCACACCATCACCAAGGACTCCACTTTCCTCACGCGATAATCCTAGAAGAGCCTTGCCATACCTGAGAAGTAATTAAAAACTACAATGAAAAAAAAAAAAGGTGACTCCATAGATGTTATAGATAGTTTTGATCATTTGTATATTACTCAAATAAATAAATGGATACATTCTTCTTACTTCTATTAGAATTTTCAAAAGATCTTATTGTTCTAACAGAAACTAACTAATTTACATGTAATAACAGAAATATAAAAATTAAACAAGACAAAGACAAAAACAGATGATAGAACTGTTACAATAATGTAAATATTAGTTAGTTTTAGCCTGTTACAACCAAAATATTAAAATAGTAACCATAAGTAAGCTTCAGCACACTGATCGGCTGTGTCTCCGTGTTCCTTAGCCAGGAGCTCACAGGCAGTAGCGAGGGACTCCACCGCTGCACTGAAGTCCCGGACGGCAAGGTGTCTCCGACCTACTCCCAGCAACTCAGCTGCTGAGGTTGTGTCTACTTCAGGTGCTGTGTCAGCCATTCTGTAAAAATGCAACATTTAGTTATTAGGTTACTAAAGGGTTATAATAACTAAGCAACTAGGTGTAGCTGATTATAAATAGGTTAGTATATAGCTTTACATACATCTATTTCAATGTATAAGTAGGTAGGTTTTTTCTACCTGTGGAGTTCTTGCAGATTTAATTTGGTATATAATAATAAATTACAATGTGTGTTTTAAAACGAAAAATGCAACAATACACATGTGAAAAGATAACAAAGGATGACGTTTGAAATGCAGCTGCCGGCAATTACCCGCCAATTTTACAATTACGATTTTCGTAAGAAATAACCAAATAGGTACGTACTCTACGAGGTCCTTCATATGTAATTATATTAAATAAGAGTTTTAATTAAAGTTACCATACCGAGAATAACATAAAAAACAACACTAGATTTGAACAATAGGTATGTCCACGTGTAAGGATTTCAGACAGCTACAACAGGGTTTAACCTATTTATTAAGATATAGCAACTATAGTCCAATAAAACTGTGTTTTACCACAATATAAATGAGTAAATTAGCAAGCACAGGTAAATTACAGGCACTAGTACATAGTTAGGTAAAAAACGGTTTTTATTGTAATGAACGGAATGAGTATGCATTTTAACTTACCTAGCTTATGGGATGTAGATTCAATACAAGAAAGCAGGACGAAGTTTCAGTAATATGCAAGGAGATGGAGATGCTGCAGAATCGTGGTTCAGTTGAATTATTCGTAGAAACGTAAAATAAAAATGCCTCTTTTTTCACTCAACGCACGCACCGGAATTTTCGCCAGACTAAAAAAACTAAATTTAGGTATGTACATACTGTGACAGAAAAAGTTTGACAGTCAGTCACAGTGTTGCACTTATATCAATTTGTTTATCCTAATTCTCAGTAAAAAAACATGCATAAACATTTTAATTAAAGGCAGATAGATGCTAGAAGCAATACTTTTGTAGCGATGTTTTTATTTCAATATAGGTACGTACATAAAATATAATCTACATTATTTTCAATAGTTAATTATTGTTTCCTGACATTTTGTTTATGCCAATAAAAAATATTTTGGTAGACTTGTACCTACATACATTCTTCTTCATTTTCAGCCTATTGCAGTCCACTGCTGGATGTAGGCCTCCCCCAGGAAACGCCATAAGGCTACTGCCACAGGGGGGTTTTGCCCATAGTCACCAAACTGGGCAGGCGGGTTGGTGACCGCAGTCTCCTTCCCAAGATATTAAGGTCCAAAGTTAAATTAATAAACTGCTTTTTTGTGCATAAATGCACGTAGCCGCGTGTAACAAGAATTTTTCGCGAAAAAAATAGTCTTCCTATAAAAAAAACTAACACAAACTCTGGACATCGTAAATTTTGGGCGATCATTATTTTTTAAAAATTAAAAAAAAATCCAGCAATTTTTTTAGTAAAAATTATCATATATGTGCATAAACTTACTTTAGATGTATAGAGTACCTACCTACATACCTCCATCCATAAATGGTGGCAACGAAAAACATTCTGTATTTTCACTTTAGTGCATCCTACTCACTCATGCAATCTGTTTTGTGCTATCGGTTAATCCATGAAGAAGGTATAAAAGAGAAGGTGGGACTATGAAGTGAGTCGTGTGGCAATCGTTAGGCCATGACGTCATGATAGGGGCGGAGCTTCAGCGTCAGTGTAACACGGTAGCTCTAACCATACGCTTATGCTCCAAAATGTAACCGTATTAATATTACAAAGACACTAGCGCTTTAGTCCAGTCAAATTAGCTACAAAAATAGGGGTAAGGTTACATTAATTCGCACCTTGCTAAAAATTTGCATGAATGTTGGGAACACCATTACATACAATTTGTCAATTATCCACATCAATCCAATGTGTGGAAAAAATTTTATTGAAGGTCAAATGTTGCAAAAATCGGTTTTTTGAGTTTTCCAGCTAAACGGTAAGTTCTATCATGAAAATAGGTGAGACAAAAATTATTCATCATCCAATTATCTACAAAAATTGTTCATACACTTTTTTTCCTAAGAATCGCCATTTCGGAGATATAGCGATGCAAAATGTTGAAAAAGTTGTGTTATTCATAATATGCACACGTTTCCGCGCCACCCGTGAGGTAGTGTACATGACGCGTTTTTTTTTACGTGGTTTCTATTCTACGTAGTCTGTTGTGTCGATGGACGCCCGCGGCTGGCAACGCCACACACACGGCAAAATACAATACGGTGTAGTAGGCAGCGGTAATGCAATTTCCTATTCTTGGTTTTACTATTTAGTGTGGGTCAGTTTTCTTAATTATATTTATTTGTTTGGCTGGCACCGACTCCAAAAAATAAGTGATAATTATAAATAATTAAATAGTTAAAGATGACTTTGTTAAAGTATTAGGTATTAAGTTGTAAATATTTAAATAATTTGAGATATTTAATATGTAATAAGTAGATAAATTAGTTACGTTATTTATCGCTTTTTAGTTAAAGTTTGAAGTCGGTTAATTATTTTTTTTTAAAGTCAGTTTATTTCTCGATTTTTAGTTGTGTTAATGCGTTGTGGACTTAAATAGATGCTAGTTTATATATGGTAATTTTTGGCCGTCAACGTTCCCGAAAACTACGTAATCTCCTCATAATCACGATCATTTTTCTCCTTGGAAGCATACCTGGGAAGTGTCTGGTTTTCAAAATATTAGGGTCCAAAGTTGATTAAATAGACTGCGTTTTTCTGCATGAATGCACATAGACGCGCGTAGCAAGATTTTTCACGAGAAATAATTAATTTCTGTCTATGAAAAAACTAGCATAAACACTGGACACTACATTTCGTCGATCAAGTACCTTATAAAAAAATTGTTTCAAAAAAATTTACATCGTTTCTCAGCATTTTTTTTTTGCATAAACTTACTTTATTTGATGTTTAGAGTACGTACCCTTAGTTAAGGGTGGCAACGAAAAAACACCCTGTATACTTAAGGATTTCATCGTTACCATCTCAGGAGTAGTACCTACCCGTATAAGTATCACGTTAACCCTACATATATTTTATATACATATATAGGTAGTTTCCATAGTTTCCATCGACCAATTTCAGTACTGTCCCCTAACTCCTAACCGTTAAGGAGTTCTGTAGCTTGACCATCAGCACAGCAGCATCAGATGTTGATTCAAGTATACCTCACAAACAACAAGTTAGCCCTACATACCACTATATAGTTTCCATCAACCAATTGCAGTACTGTCTCCCAACTCCTAACCGTTAAGGAGTTCTGTAGCTTCATCATCAGCACAGCAGCATCAGATGTTGATTCAAGTAACACGTTAGCCCTACATACTACTAAATAGTTTCCATCGACCAATTGCAGTACTGTCTCCCAACTCCTAATCGTTAAGGAGTTCTGTAGCTTCATCATCAGCACAGCAGCATCAGATGTTGATTCAAGTAACACGTTTGCCCTACATACTAATAAATAGTTTCCATCGACCAATTGCAGTACTGTGGAGTTCTGTAGCTTCATCATCAGCACAGCAGCATCAGATGTTGATTCAAGTAACACGTTAGCCCTACATACTGCTAAATAGTTTCCATTGACCAATTGCAGTACTGTATCCCAACTCCTAACCATTAAGGAGTTCTGTAGCTTCATCATCAGCACAGCAGCATTAGATGTTGACACCCTGAAGCATATACCTGAGTAAGACATGATTACGTAACAAAAGCACCATATGAGCATACAATTTTCGGTGGTTGCCCTAGATTTCTCCTGGATCCCATCATCAGATCCTGACCTGGTGAAAATGGGACCACCTCAGAAGTGAACTCTATCCAACTAAAAAAGCGGGTGGGGCTGTGTCGGGGCACACGGCCGTTGGTTTTAACGTGAAACGTCTATGTTAGCGAATCGCTTTTAAAGTAAAAGATTGAAATGAAAACAAGATGGACGCTGTTTTAAGTATTTTAATAAAAAAAGAACAGGTACGTAATAGAAACATAAAATACATAGCAAATGTTTATATATTTATTGTCACTTTCTGGTTATTTTAAATAGCAGCCGCCCACGACTTCGTCCGCGTGAGGGGACGTTGTACCCGTGCGAAGCCGGGCAGGTTGTTGTATAGACTGTAGCCTTCCTTGGTAAATGGGCTATCTAACACTGAAAGAATTTTTCAAATCAGACCAGTAGTTCCTGAGATTAGCGCGTTCAAACAAACAAACAAACAAACTCTTCAGCTTTATAATATTAGTATAGATATAAATACTGTCCAAATTACACTTATTTTTGTATAAATCAATCGGTTCAAATAAACTTGACAAACACACGAAAGAATCACCACGCTATAAAGTCGGAGTCACGAGTTACACTGAATAGAAACAAGCGTGAGCGCCGGTTTCGCACAGTTATCGCAGTATCCCTCCCCCGCCGCCCCGCTTGACCCCGACACGAACTCAATGTCATAACAGCGAGCTGACTATATAAGTGAAATATTTACACCACATTTTTGTTTCTAAGACTAATAGTTTTTTAATTATTAAGGTACGATGATATAGACCTTTTCGTTACGGTCCAGTTTTTAAACCTGGTACCCGTATGTTTCGGCGCGATTTTAAAGACGTTTCACGTCAAAAAAAAATTACTATTCTATCTAGCTAGACCCTTCAAAAAGGAGCAGGTATACGAGCGTCGCCACGTCGACAATTGAATAGCAGACAGATGTTCCTCAAGGCCGTATGGTCATATAAAATGAGGGACTAGGTTTTTTTTCGAGTTTACATTCTTTCAATTGTATTATATGTATGTATACGTCACGAAAATTCATATTTTTACTTATATTATCGTTCTGTAACGTATATAACGGTAATTTACATGCATATTATGAATAACACAACTTTTTCAACATTTTGCATCGCTATATCTCCGAAATGGCGATTCTTAGGAAAAAAAGTGTATGTACAATTTTTGTAGATAATTGGATGATGAATAATTTTTGTCTCACCTATTTTCATGATAGAACTTACCGTTTAGCTGGAAAACTCAAAAAACCGATTTTTGCAACATTTGACCTTCAATAAAAAATTTTCTACACATTGGATTGATGTGGATAATTGACAAATTGTATGTAATGGTGTTCCCAACATTCATGCAAATTTTTAGCAAGGTGCGAATTAATGTAACCTTGAATGTCTATTTTGACTGGACTACTTTTATCAGGGCAATATTATACTACATTTTAGTAATAATGTACCTATATAGTAAAATGTAGTATAATATTACCATCTAGTGATGAGTAATTGCACTAGTTACACAATCTTGAACCATATTGATAATGAGCAAGTAGTTTGACTAGTCACAACAAGGTGGTTTCTATGTAAATGGGCAGGGCTACAGTGTTCAATGCTTCCCCATACTTCACCCCCGATCCGCGGCACACTTTTTTTGTATGAAAATATACTATATAATAATAGAAGCATCGATAACTCAGGGGAAAAATATGTAAGTTTTTACATCTACCGGGAACCAGAAACCCAGGCATGTACAGCAAGCCGCTTGTACGAAATAACTGCACTACGCAGTCGTTACAATGAAGGTAAAATTGCAAAGCTGGCAATAATTTTTAATAGTTTTTACAAAGTAATGGTAGAGGTAGAATAGAACAATGGAATTCATGAAAGTAAAGAGCCATAACATAAATTACACCGTATTATTCTTAGATGAGTCACTGGAATTATTGTAAAAAATTAATTACCAAATAAAAAGGTTTTTTGTACAACCAAGGCCCCAACTCAAAATTAAGAGTTTATAAACTCGTACTCTTATCTTGTCTTTTTTCAATATGTTAGAAAGAAACAAACATATTTTCCTAGGTGTTTATTCAAATGTGTCAGTGTAACACCTAAAAAGTTACCAAAGTTACCATTTTCGTTACATCCGGAACACGGTCTCTGGTCCAACATGGGTCCAACCCATCAACCCAATGCAATTGCGATGTCAAGATATTCATAAGGCTGGGCCAGCCTTTGGTGTACAACACCTGTGCTTTTTGCTTTGTTTGTCGTTACTTCCATCGCGTTAATTCGCGTTACTAATAGATTGTTACGGAACGTGTTGTTTCATGCTTAGTTTTGGTAGCGTCCTAAGACGGGTGAAATGATATCACTAGAAAGTTGTAAATTTTTAAGTAGTGAACTCTTCATAAGTACAAGTTTCTGTTCATAAGTAGGTATATACAGGGTGTTTGTGACAGCCAAGCAAATATTGATACTATGACTTCAGACCATGATTCTGAGGTGGAAAAAATTTAAAATTATCGCAGGAACATTCCAAAATTTTCCGACTTTTTTTAGGAAAAAAATACCTAGTTTTAGTTCGTTTAATTAGGCCTTAGATAATAACTTAAAAATAAAATTTTAACCAAAAGACGATTTTCAAAAAAAAAATTGCTCTCAAAAATGTTCAAAAACCTGATCAACCCTAATCACACAAGTGATCCAAAAAACAGCAATGTGTCACACAATAACCAATCAGGATCGCCCGATACAATTAGCGCGGCGAGCAAAGATTACTGATACCTAATCAAATAAAAAATTCATTTCCTGCGAGTTATAACAATGTCCTATAACTCAGCAGAATGGTACTTGTTCAGCATTTCAGTATTTGCCTGCCTGGCTGTCACACACACCCTGTATAAGTAGTTATACAAGCTTATATTTCTTGTGATAATGTATCAATCTGTACTGCTGTATCACACAAAGATCTTCCATTTCGACTTTGGCTTACCGCATAATAAGACACCTACTACAGATACTTTAGCCGCAAAGTAATTAGTGTGTGGTGCATTTGTGCATCGCGTACGGTAATGACACGAGGTATCGACCTTACCGCGCCCCCCTCGCGCTAGTGTTGGCAAGCCGCCAACGGTTATCGAATTACTTGTAGAGGTTCCGTAGGTATTACCTATATTGTATGTACGAGTATTAGCGACTGAGTTAGTTCTGGGTGTCTAAAAGAAAAACTAAATTACATAACTAAGCTTTTCCCTGTCTGTGTCTTAAGGCTCTTTCTCTTATTACACAAAGGTATGCAGATCTCTTTCACAAAATAAAACTATTCGTATCTACCAAATAAATTATAGGCCTTTCTGAGGAACAGTGGTAGGTACATGGTAACGTACGAAGGTACTCGTATGAAGATCTCTTTCAGAAAATAAAACTATGTATTTACCAAATAAAAAGGCACTTACTTATATACTCGTAGGTAGGGTTACGATATCTCAGGATTTGTCCTGAGATTTCAGGATTTTTCGACTTTTCTCAGGATTGCGGCCGGATTTTGCAAATCTCATGATATCTCAGGATATTTAAAATCTCTTTAATTAAATGTTATACCAACTAAAAATCAGTTAAAATCCATACCTATTTATCCAAGTGAAACAAACTAAAAATAATCTTTTGGTAACAACCCCGCCCCGCCGCACACTGGTTCGAAAATCGTGGTTTCATATACATACTTACGATTTCACGAAAATGAAGTTTCGATTTAAGACCTGGTTCTTTTTTTATGACTCTGAATAATTCATAAGCTACTAGCAAACCCGGCGAACTCCGTTTCGCCACCAGAGGGCTTCGTTTTTTTTTTTTTTTTTTTTTTTTTTTTTTTTTTTTTTTTTTTTTTTTTTTTTTTTTTTTTTTTTTTTTTTTTTAGGTTTAAAGATTATATTCTCATAAGAAATTTACATTTCACTTATAATGAGATACAAAGGAATAAATAATAATAGTTATAAATGTTATAGGTACTTAAATTAAACACTGGTACTTGCTGCTGTTAAGTGTAACTTTAGTTTGCTTTTAAAGGCATTCATACAAGTACAACTCTTTAAGTTGTTCGGCAGACTATTGAATAACCGTACTCCATCAAATAGTATTGTCTTTCTTCCATAATTAGTCCTTGGCACTATTGCGTCGAGTTTAAGTTTATTTCTAAGATTATGAGTATTAATTTTTACGTTTAGTTCTATATTACTTTTGATAGTGTTAGTTGCGATTTTTTTTATCAATATGCATGTGTTATACTTATATATTTGTGATAAATTTAATAATTTAGTTTTTATATATAGGTCTTTTGTTGGCGTGTGAAAAGGATAATGGAATAAAGATTTTATAATTTTGTTTTGCGTTCTCTGTAATGGACTAAGGTTAGTTGGTGCAGCAGATCCCCAAATTTCAATCAGATAATTTAAATGGGATTTTACTAAGGAGTAGTAGATTGTGTATTTAATCTGTTTAGGTATACAATGTGCGACTTTTCGAAGTGCTCCTACTAAAGATGTTAGCTTGGATCTAACATGCTCAATATGCGGTCTCCATGTTAACTTATCGTCTATGAGTAACCCTAAGTATTTTTCCTGATGGGATCTTTTTATTGGTTCGTTATTTATTTTCAGAGGTGCATGATCGGGTACAATTTTGTTTTTTGCTGCTAAAATCATATATGATGTTTTCTGTGTATTAATTGTTAGTAAATTCTGTAAAAACCATTCAGTCAGCAAGTCTAAATCTTTTTGAGCATCTGTAATGACTTCATCGATTGTTTTACCGAAATAAAACAAGCATGTGTCATCGGCGTATAGTGAGAGATATCCGGATAGTTCAATTTTTTTAATATTATTAATATATACAAGGAATAGTAATGGCCCGAGTATGGATCCTTGAGGAATTCCGTTTTTATTTATTTATTATGACCTAGTCCCACACTAAGATCCCTAAGGTCTTGTGTCGTGGGTACTAAGCAACGGTATATAAATACATAGATAAGTATATAAACATCCATGACTCGGAAACAAACGTCGATATTCATAGCATCATTGTTTGCACCTACCGGGATTCGAACCCAGGACCTATGGTGTCGCAGGCAGGGCCACTACCAACTACACCAATCGGCCGTTTTCTAAATTTATCCCGTAAACACTAAGCGATTGGCCTTGCGACTTGTTAATTGTCATTGCGAACGCAAGGCGAACTGGAAATTGCAATCGTTTGAAGTCAAACGGAAGATCAGTCGGAATCATTGGTATTCGAGGAATACATACATTTTCACCTGCGTACTTTCCGTTAATAATGGTTGCCTCAATCAAATTCGGCATAAGTCTTTTTACCGAAAGTCGAGTACCGTTGCAAAGTCGCGGTGGATTCAAATTACGCAATATCATAATAACTGTACCAACTTTGAGTTGCAAGTTATGTGGTGGAAATCCTGGTACCTCCAGAGAGTTCAAAAACTCTGTTGGATAATTTACTACATCATCGGGATTTGTTATGGAATCAACGGATTTGTATGTCACCAAATCGCCAGCAATTTTTGATTGAATGGTGAAATTCAGTGCGTGTACATCATTATTCTTTGCGGCAAGAATTGCTCGTTGACTTAACCAAGCATAATTCTGATAATTCTCACTAATGTTTGGGAAAACATTTTTAATAAGAGCTAATTGAGAGTCTACAAATCGGCAAAAGTCGTTGGTAAGAGTAATTAATTCAGATGTCGCTGATCCAGTTGATGCGCAACTGGGACTTTTCCATTTCCAACAGCTAACAATTGTTTGGAAAATTGTGCAGCACTTTGATCATTTTGAAGTTGAACTCTCATATTAGTGGTTAGCGATAATGTTTTTACGTTATTCCATAAAGGTGATGCCTTCAGGCAAGCATTCAATTCATCTGCAGGCGTTCCACGGGGAATTACTGGCAACGTCTGCCTGAAATCGCCTGCCAATAATATCATCAAGCCGCCAAAGATATTGTTATTTCGCCGAAGATCCTTCAGTGTGAAGTTAAGCGCTTCAAGTGATTTCTTATGTGCCATTGTGCACTCATCCCAAACAATGAGCTTGCATTGCATCAACAATTTTCCCATTGCACTGGATCGGGAAATATTGCATGTTGGAGTATCAATTGTGTTTAAATTGAGTGGCAACTTAAGCGCAGAATGTGCAGTACGACCGCCATCTAGAAGAGTCGACGCAATTCCAGATGATGCTAACGCCAAAGCTATGTCACATCTTGATCGAATAGTGGCCAAAATCAATGAAATGACAAATGTTTTCCCTGTTCCTCCAGGTGCGTCCAGGAAGAATAGACCACCAGTATTATTGTCCACCGCTTGCATTAATGTTTCGTATACTTGTTTTTGCTGTTCATTCAGCAACGGCACTTTATTTCGAACGAATTCCTGCAATGTATCAACATTGTATTGCAGTTCTCGATTTAATTCTTGGTTGAATGCATCGTGCATCGATCGATTTGGCGCAATTATTCCTACTTCAATTAGTAGCTTGTTTGCAATAGTCAAGCATTGATCCTCAATCAGAATCAATCCTTCATTGTAGATTTCATCGCTTATTTGGATGTCAGGATTATTCGTTTGAATGCGCAAGCGATGCAAGATATCTTCACATATGTCGTTTTTATATTTGTTCCATAACTAAATTCGCTGTGAAGGAAAACATGTGGTGATGATAATTGCGAACAGCGTTCGTATTTGGTACGCATTTGATGAAACAACTGAATCCGCAAGTGTTAAATCCCAATGAGAATCGTTCTCCAGCAAACCGAATAGTTGACATGCTTCTCTATATGTTTGGCATTGGTGGCCATTCACAGTTTTCAAATGCGCAAATGATTTTGGTCCACGTACATTTATCAACAGCAGTCGCAAATAAAAACATTCATCATTTCTAGGATGAACAGTATACATGCGACTTAGTGCATCAGTGGAAAACACCTGTGGCCAATCAGGAACTGAGGCTCCTTGTTTGCGACGTTGGAATTTCTTTGTTGATTGATTCCAAGTGTAAAACTTGTGCATTTCAACGTACATCAGCGTCGCTGCGAATGGATCTACTTCACACATTGCAAAGAAGCTAGTCAATTTTGTCGATGGTGGTCTCTCAGCTCGTTGTGCCGCATTAGCCTCAGTGAAGTGAAATGGAGTAGCCAGAACTGCAGAATCACAAATGATATCCCGCATTCACGTTTTGCATAGCGGGGACAGATGTAAATGATCAGTAATTAGTTATATTTTAGAATACAATCATCAGTCATCACACAGGAACGGCTTAATCTAACTAACATTATCTATGGTATTCTAGTGGCTGTACGAACTGTTAGGATGGCGGCCGGACTTGTTTTAAAAAAAAAACAAGGTTTTCTCACCACACTAAGTTTATTATTTTAAACACTATATCTATTACACGTTATATAATATAGGCACAGCTTTATTTTCTCAATCTCCACGGTGGAGTGGACTACCAGAGCTCTTGATTGATGCACCAGGCCGACAGGAAGGGAAACCAGTCCGTAGCTGGGCAGCAATCCGGCAAGAGATGATACTGACTAACTCGATGTTAGTCGGTAGGGAAAATATATAGTACTTTATTGCTGATCTGCATCTTATTATTTACTACAAAAATAGGATTTGGTGCAATTCAGAAATAAATATATATTTGGAGTATGTACCTACCTAACAGAACGCAAAAAAATTGCCGTCTTTACGGTACCGTCATGAAGTTCCATTACGGCCGCTATGTGACGGCATCGCTTTTCTATGAAATTAAAGCTTTTCCGAATCTGAAAGATTATTAGCACAAAAATTTGAGGTAAAGTGTGTGATAGTGTAGGTGCTTTTAAACCTGCCTTAAAATCCCTTTTTATAAATTCAACGCGTGACAAATAGGTAGGTACAACAATAATTATTGGAAAAACATGTGAAAACATGTAAATGGTGTTTAGTTTTATTCATAGTTGTATATTAAGATAAACTGACTGTTTGTTTTCCGAATAAAATAAAATAAAAAATAAAATAAATAAAACAATTTAGTAGAGTCCAATTACCAAACGATTCCATCATGAATAATGAATCAAAGCTCAATTATAATAAAATTTTACCACCCCACCAATAACGACAGAGCGACATCGACAAAACAACCTACATTATCAGTACCTCACTAGAAACTATTGTTTTGTCATGAAACTAGTACGAGGAGGAGGAGGTTTAACTGGGTGCATTTATTTATTAAATCCCTCTCGGGTGAAGAAATTTTTCATTTCTTAAAACATATTTATAAATTCAATTTGCACAGTTGGATTGATAATGAAATTCAAAATGAAATAATTAAATCCAGAACATCATCATCTTCCTGCCCTTATCCTGTTATTTATTGGATCGACGCAATAAGGTTTCTTTCGAAACTCACATTGCCAAAAGTTTGACATTTATTTCACGGCCGGCTGCCCGCCTGTCGCCAACCAACCTCGGGTAAATCTAGAACATATTTACAAATAAAATATAGCCTGCAACTCTTCCACCGCTAGCCTGCAATATGCCTCTGTAGACTCTAGAATCGATAGAGATTCACCATTTGCTCTAATAGCCTTCATTTTCGCCCGTTCGTAAGTCACGTGATGAATTCGACTCGCTATTGGTTAGAGCGACAATGAACGTAGATGCCAAACGATGTTACATTGTCTAAGTTCCTACAAAGTTTTTAACAATTTTAGAAGTTCGCAAAGCTGTCTAACCTTTTCCACCAATTAAATGGTTAGATTTAATTATATTATCTATAGAACGAGCTTAGTAAAAACTTCCTTTTGGAAAAAGGTTCGACATCTTTGCGAACTTCGCACATTTATATAGGTTAGACTTCATTTCGTTGTTAAAGAGTAAAGAATACGATGGACTAGGATTAACATTCAGCCCCAGCTCCCTTTGGAACCTGCTTCGTTTCACCCAAACCCGGCGAGCTCTATCACTTTCAGTCGTTTCAGTCTCCTGCTAGCCGCTGAAAGGCACGGACGTTTTTCAGCAATCGCTTCAGAAAATTGTAATCACGCGACACGTAAAGGCCCTTTGATGTGTTAAAAATGTGACCTAATATTAGGGCTCGATTGCGTAACGAAGGGTTCCATGACTGGGTAAGTTCGTACATATATATATAACTCTCTATATAGGTAATAAATGTGGAAGGTAACATTCGATTGATAAAACAACGCGCTTAGCATAAAACACTCGTTTGACTTGAGCTTGTATTGCTAAAAGTTGGAGTAATTGCCCCTTTGTTTGAAAGTGTATAGTCGTATGTCTAGTGTAGGTAAGTAGTAGTATTATTCGTTATTAATTAAACACTTACAGTTAATTGTAGGATTTATGTTCATACTTAATTCATTATGACATAGACCGATACAGAATTATTGAAAGCTCTAACGAGCTAAGTTACTTAATAGGTTCGTTAATTTTATGTACAAAATGATTGAATGATATAAAATTATCCAGTACCTATAGGTAGAGGTATAGGTAGAGTAGAATTTATAAAAACACCTACCTACATGGTGCCGAGTGCATTGCATATGTTTTGTACTAGGATGATTGACTGGCACTGAAGATCTCGGAAAGATCCTAGACTGTTGTGTGTTAAAATTCAGATCAATATAATAGAAAATATCTAATCTTGATGTACATTAATCTCGTCATCGTAAAAGAAATGTTGAAAAAATTTTTCACACTTCCTTCATCTCAATTCATCCTCCTAACTAACCAACATCTCACGTAATGCGCACCCTAAAATAAGTACTCCTCCAGGTGAGGAGCCCCTCCTCATCATCCAGATGAGCAGTTTCAGCGTGACCCGAAGCGAAGCAAGGCAACGAAAATTGCTCCCCACGGCCAGGGCAGTCCGGCGCGCGCCTACATCGCCTACCACAAGCTGGGCGCGGGCATGGAGGCCCAGACCACCACGCCGCAGGACTGCGAGTGCGGCGTCCATCCATCCGTCTTCTACCTGCTGGCAACACTCCTGCTTACCAGGTGAGTGGACTTTCGGCCGAAGCACTAGCATCCAGGTCAGCAAACTTTAATAATAAAAAAAAACAGATTTTTCCAAGCCATGTTTTCTTAAAACGTGAGTGGCAATTGCATCAACTTTGGGAAAATCAAACTACTTACATCAACTTTCTAGTAGCTAACGGTGTGGGCTATAACAGGAGATTTAAAAACAAGTTGAGATTTGTCAGTCACATCAGCTAAGACTTTTTGTATCATCATCATCATATTCCTTCCCATAATTTTTGAAATATGATTTCATTCGAACTTATATTGCCAAGGATTTGGCATTTATTTTTGTCTACCTGACGCCATCCCTCCTCGGGTATGGTTTATCAATGAATATTCATTAACATTTCAATGAGAACCAATTTCCGCAATCGTTTCTCCAGCGAACCTAGCTCGAGGATTCCCCTTTATTATCTTGAAGTGAAAAACGGTCCTATTAACTTTATATTGGTGAGAAAATCGCCGACTCGCGAACAAATCACTGTTGTCTCGTTCGACCTTCTTAAAAACCTCACCCAAGTGTTTTTGCTGTGTGGAAAATATACTTTAGTAGAAATCGTTATTTGTATGGTTATCAAATCAGTAATATTCAAATGAAAATGGCTCAATGCCTTACCTGAAGAAGGTAACACTAACCTACATGTCACTTCCATTTCATTAGGTAAGTTTCCACGAGAGATCATCACTATGAACTGTCAGTGATTGTGAACATCCGTTGTCAGCGTCGAGGATCTGCAAAAAAGTGATGGTGGGCGAATCAGTTCAAAATAGTTTTACCTGTTAAAATTTAACTTATACTCCAGGTTCTTATTATCGATTATTCTTAAAGATTAAATTGGGCCCTGAAAATTACCGCCCTTCCAATCAAAGAGGCTATTATTTTACCTACTTATAAAACTTTTGTAAAAAACCTATATAAATGGAATATAGTCGCAGAAGTTAGTATACCTATTCTAGCTTAGATTTACTACGAAATTGGCTATGAATCACAGTCTGGCCTGATTCGGATTTATTTTACTGTAGAGTGTAGAGCTATTAAATATTCAGAAGTGACTGTATTTTATTGTACGCCCAGGCTCCATCGATTGTGGTGGTGGCGCCGAAACGTCTGGGCGGGCCGTTGAATTCAGAGTAACAAGTAGTGGAGTAGTAGAGTGTGAGCTTAAGAATGAACTATGCTGGGTTCTGATGAATAGGTACATTATAATATGTATTTCGTTCCACCCAAATCTGTTCCTAAAATCGCAGATGTAGATTGATAATTATTTTGTGAACTCTTACATCATACACGGATGCAGCTGATGTATTCTAGTGACGCTCTGCATCAACACAGGAATTCCGATAAATACATTATCTGCATTTCCACCCACACCTGCATCTAAAATCGCAGATCTAGATTAACTAAACGTCAGATTATGCCATTTTATGAGTAATAGTAATATTTTTTTGGAATCGGGGTTCACCTATTAAGAAACATGACACATTTTCTATCAGTTTCAAGCTAGAACTGAAACTAAATTACACAGGAAAATAGAGGGTCGATGTTTATATTTTTGTTACTCTGAGATAGATCTTGGTTCTCTGCTTATGATCTTGTTAGTTATGTAAGAGCTTTCATTTGGGTCATGCTTACAGTATCTACGCTGACCTGACACAATTTTACTCTATCCAAGAAGTTATTCAAATCAAGACACGGTACTTTTCTTTTATAAATGTTTCCGACCACTTTTATTAGTAGGAGTTTTATTTTACTCCTCAATTTAAAAAAAGAACTGAATTATAAGCCTTAAAAACCAGACTTCGTTAAATTTCTTCTAACCCAAGTAACTTGTCGGAATTTTCTTAACATTCTTATATTTAATCTCTAAATTGTTATCTAAGTAAAAACGAATTTTAAATACAATGTTGTATGAATATACCTACTGTACGCCAACGCTACTGTAATCGATACAATGTAAGGTAAATTACATACGAAGATTGCATTAATATATTTTCAGCCCGTATGTTACAGTTTTATTCCTAGACACACGTTTCTCACAAACTTTATTTGCTTGAAAAAGACCATAAAGTTAGAAGGTATAGGTAATACAGACGTTATACAACTTTGCCTAAAGAAATTTTCATGTTACTTATTTCGGAAGCATATAGCTGAGATTCTCCGCTAGTCACTGCATGGATGCAAAAACTATATATGTATATAGGTAAATCAATTATTAATAGAATGGATTAATTAATTAACTATTTCAAATAGCCCATCCAAACCCACGGACGGATGTAAGCTATCGTGTAAACACTTTGTAAGAGGAAAATGGAGCTGATCTACTACCATAGAAAACATGAGACAACACCTATGATAGGTTTATATTACATCAACGATCGGCGCCATTCATTTACAGCATCTCCTTTTTGTATTTCCTTAATGATTTGTAATCGATTAACCGTTTACCCGATTAAGAAGCCTTACCGACGCAGTTCAAAAACCTTTGTATTGCCGTATTACCACCCCATACTAGGAACATGAGAATAATATTAATGGAATTGCCGCGTAGGTAGGTAGATATACGATGATGTACGAGTATAACCAAAAGCAGATTTGATAGTAATTTAAGGTACTTTTAAATTGTTTAGTCGTCCTTTATGGTAATTAACTCTGAATATTTTTTTAACTAACGCAATAAATTTAATGTCTTAATGGCTCTTGGACCTAACTTCTTCAGCCTATTGCAGTCCACTACTGGACGTAGGCCTCCCCTAGGGCGCGCCACAAGGCTACTGCCATGGGGGGTTTTTGCCCATAGTCACCACGCTGGGCAGGCGGGTTGGTGAGCGCAGTCTGATTTTTGGACTCGTACGATACCCCCGGACAGGCATGGGGTGGTACAAGCTCTACTCTGCCGGCACTACGCGGCAAACGCGATTGGACCTAATTAGTCTCGTGTAAAAAGGAAATCAAATTAAAAGCACCTTACAATGTGTATCTCAGAACAAAATTGGTTATACATACGGAAATCCCCAAGTGCTAGAAGCTGCAAGCAGGATTTATATTATGTTTGAGATGAAAGTTTCATGAAACTAATCTTTGCTATGGTCACGTAACTGGTAAGCCATTCATTGGTATGCAGGTGAAGGTTATCCCGGGATCGTATATCCGGCAAACTATTCCAATATAACACCGTAAGGAACTAGTTCAAGAACAAACTTTAGTTCTCGTAGATTGCATTTTTGGTACCTACCTATTCCTAAAGCAAGTAAAGGTTAAGGTAAGCACACTTACACAGGTAGTTAGCTACAGCTACATAGATAGTTTGTTTTCTTTTACAATATACGGTACATAGACAATGTAGAATCGTTTGGCATCGACGGTCGCTATCGCAACACTCTTACCAATAGCAATTACAATTCATCACGTGACTTGACGAACGCGCGAAAATGAAGGCATTACTATCAGAGCAAACGTATCGGTAACGAACCTCTATCGAATCGATCGAGATACTCGTATAATGTAACTTTGTCTAAGATCCTAGCTTTCATCTATGTAAAGAATAACTTGGCCTCTAGTAGCAGAAGTTATTAGGTACTATTTTAGAAATATCGATAGGTACCTAGTAGGTACCAGCCTACCTAACTACTTGTGTAGGTACCTATAATGGAATCCAGAAACATGTAAAAGCACTTATATCTTACCTACATAACAAAATTTTATTTTGCACGTCCCTAAAATACAGGATGTTTTTTCGTTGCCACCCTTAACGGAGGGTACGTGCTCTATACATCAAATAAAGTAAGTTCATGCCAAAAAAAATGCTGGGAAACGATGTAAATTTATTTGTTTTTTTTTATTTGTTTATGCTAGTTTTTTACTAGGTTTTTTACTATACGCGTCAATGTGCATTTATGCAGAAAAACGCAGTCTATTTACACAAATTTGGACCCTATTATTTTGGAAACCAGACACTTCCCAGGTATGCTTCCATGGAGAAAAATGATCGTGATGATGAGGAGATTCTGTAGTTTTCGGAAACGTTGACGACCAAATATCACCCTGTATAGCTTATCGATAAATCCTTCGATTTGGGGAGCCGATAATACAGCTCCGTTGTACATATAATTAGATAGGTATGTAGGTAAATACTTAGATAACCGTCGATTTTTGTGTGAAGGTTAAGTTGCCCGTGTCTCTAACTTGATCAAGATTTAGTTAGAGAAAGACAGCATCAAATTAATTTATCTTCCTCTCCTATCTACTCGTTGGAAAAATCGGCCCATTGAAATACTTTAAGTTTCTGATAATCAAGGGTCTAGAATTTTCTTTGCCTATCTGCAAATAAATCTTTTTTTCTTGTTAATGAGAAAGATATACTAATTTGAGGGGTCGAGCTAATGTAACACCCTATTTATGTAGGCGAAGGATACGTGACCAAGAAGCCTGATGTAAGATTAATAAAAGGCATTGCGGCGAGATGAATTGAGTAGACCTAAGTAGTTCATTTAATTATTAGCGACCCGCCCCTACTTTGCACGGGTGCAGTTACTATATATATGATAGTTAGCTGATACTATACCTACATATGAAACTCCCTCTTGAATCACTCTATCTATTTTTAAAAAATCGCATCAAAATCTGTTACATAGTATGAAAGATTATGGACAGATAGTGCGAACTTCGACTTGGTTTTATAATATGTAGTACTCTTAAGGAAGATATGCAGCAGTATGACATCATATATTTTTATACCATCTAAGCGACGAAAAAACACTCTGTATATACGAGTACTATGCTAATTACAAATTTCTAGATATAAATTAGTTAGGTAATAGTCGGTATAGGTAGGTTCATACATCAATAATGATATTAAATTATGATACATGCAACAATACAACATATGGGTGAATTTCCCAGGTACGTTTTTAGCGCGGCGTGGATGAAAATCGTAGTGGAAAGTGCAAAATGCACATTTATTAATTTTTTTTCATTAAGTTCAGACAGTGATCTAGACTAACGTTTAAAACTTAAGACCAAAATCTATTTGTTTACGCATTAAAAAAATTATCAAAGGCTCTAAATCTAATTGCGGTGCTATGTCCCCACTTCATTTGCAAAAATAAATTTGGCTATTTCAATTTTCGGGTGAATTAATTTAACAGAATACATACATATTTTAAAAATACATTAAATGACACTATTATTTACACCATGAGCAGTAATTTAACTTAACCCGGTAGTACCTGTAACAGCTTTTTAAAAATGTCCCGCGGAAAAAGTCAATAACGCTGGCGCATTTTGAACATTACACTATTTCATTATAATGAATGAGATAGATGCTAAGCTATCTTTCCCCGCACTGCTCTGTCAAGCCATCGTATACCAAGTACAAGGATGTTTGATACACTGAACAGTTTTCCCGCCAAAAACGTAAGTATAACCTGCGGTGGCGCAGGAATACAAATTTATCATATAACGGTGTCATGTGTATTTAAAAAACTAAAAGGCTGTTTAAAAAGAAATTTTACAGATTATTAAAGATTAGATGTATCGACGTAATTGCAAATGAATTATTACAATTAAAATAATAGTGTCCGTTATAATTTGAAATTTGTTACTTAATTCTAAGTACGGTGTCGCAACTCCAGTGGCTCCGGTGGCAAAAAAGAGGGCCACCGTAATTTAATAATGTCACCGTAATTGATATTTTGTCTTTTTGTATACAGGATGACTGGAAAACGGGTATTATTTCTATTGAGATGTAAAAGTACAGCCCATTTTCTACCTTCATGGGTAGGAAGACCCATTAAAAAAATTACGGCTTCAGGGTTATGCCCCATTTTGTAATGTTTTTAAAATCACCTTATTATTAAATGGAAATGCATAAAAAACTAAAATACGTGTATATTTCAGTAATTCAACTAGATAAATAAATAATCATTGGAGACAAAACAACAGATCAACTTGGCATTGTCAAAGTACAATTACCAAAAGGTTTATAATTTTTTTCCTGATTCTTTCCTATTCATTCAAAATAATGATTTCACGTAATTCGCACACTTAATTAAACTAATTTCAAAAGGTATAATTATGAAAAAGCTTACCAACAGCTGACTAATAAGAATTTTAAAAGTGCTATCCTATGGCGCGACAACCTTTTTTAACAAGTTACCTAAGTTTGTAGTCAAATTTAAAAAATACAAAGGTGATGAACTGACATTATAATATATATATTATAGCATAGGAATCTTACTGCTATCCAAAGGCCTTTTCATGATGCAGTTCAACTCGAATCGAGGTCATACCGCCACCTCCATCTCGTCTTACTCCTACCCCAGGCAGCCGCTCTGTAGCATCCAGCCAGTTGCACTGTTCGTCTATCTTTCGGTGTCTAAACGACTAACATGGCCGGCACTTTTACTGTCCAGTTCCTTTTTGGTAGGCGATTAGCATACCTAATGGTGTTCCTGATGCAGTCTGAGCACTGTAGGTCAATCGATAGACAGCATAAGTACACATATCGAAAAGTAGACGTTATAAGATCATAGGAAGGGAACCGTTCCTAAATGAACTAAGTTCTTCCAGGCACTTAAGATTCACCTCTCAATATTAATAGCTGACCAATAAGAATGTAATATTTTTCTGAGTCCTGACTTCTCAGAAAAAATGTCTATATATTGAATGTTCTACTGGCCTAGTAGGTGTACTCATGCACATAATTATTATCTACTTCAATCCCACATTTTGTGATATTGATTATGACTTGGCCTTCAGTTCAACCTCAAGGAAACCACCCAAAATTGCTACTATAAATGAACAGTTACGAATAAACCCGAGTAACTTTGCGATAAACCCGAGTAGCTTGAACAAGTACGCCTGATGATAACAGAAGAATTTTACAGTCTACCTGCCTCAATATAACACTGCTATAGACTGTAGCGCCACGGAATGTATTTTTCGAAACCTATATTGGTCAGCTGCTGGTAAGCTTTCTCATAATAAGTTACACCTTTTTGAGTAGCTTATTAAATAAGGAATTTAATTTGATAAAGGGTACGCATGACGCAGTATATTATTTTGAAAGAGTAGGGGCTTAATTGGCAAAAACATTTAACAAATTTTGCTTGACCATTCCATGTTGATAGATTTTTGGGAGGTCAAAGTATAAAATGTGATTTATTTCTTATATGCCATTCTACTCCTCTAAAACGAGATTTTTTAAAAAATCATAAAATGTCATATCTCCAACACCGTGAATTTCCGGATGGGTTGTTCCTTATATATAAAGGTAACTAACGAGGTGCACTTTCAAATGTGAAAAGAAATGATCCTTATTTCTGGATTTCGAAGATTTTTACGTACATATAAATAAATACGGCTAGGTTCCTGAAATGGTGTAGTCAGAACTGCGAGATCTTAAAGGAGATACCATGGCCACTACGTTTTATGCTAAGAAAAAAGTCACTAGGAAGCATTTTAAAGTATGTAATAAAATATTTCTCTAACTGTTAACGTGTTCCTTAAATTTATTATCATAGTTTCTAAGCTATAATCATGATAATAAACATTATTACCAACTAATAAACGAAAAATCTAAAGTTTTCATGTTCTTATAAAATAAATAAATTGGTGATTCGTATGATGTTCTCCTGTATTTATAATTCCGCTGGTTGTAATAAATTTCAGTGGAGAGATTAACAATTTCGGTGGTTTGATAATAATATCGGTGGCAATTGAAATTTTTAAATGCAGATATCTCAAGAAATAATACGTTTTTAAAAATGTGTACCATATGACTGAATATTATATATTTTTAGCTATTACTTCGAATACAAAAAAGTTATAGAAAGTGGATATAAAATTTCGCCAGAGTAATTAGTCAAAAATCGAGGTTGTTGAAATTCACCCATATGTGTACGGCTAACTTTTAGAAATTAGATCAGAGTGGTAAGCACGAACCTCTCGATAGTCCGTAACGCTATCGTCAAACTGTCAAATCACATAGATTTTGCTAGCGGGTCTCTAGCGTTACGCCGCGTAAAAAGGTTCGTGCTTAGCCGACTGAACTGCAGGATTAAGTAGATCCCACATAAACAGATGTAAATGATCAGTGACTTGCTAGATTGTCACCAGAGAATGCCCGAGTTACTAGTTGACTCTTGCGAAATGCACGAAAGGAGATGCAGCTGATGTATTCTAGTGAAGCCCTGCATCAGCACAGGAGATGAATTATCGATGTAATGTAATATTTGTTCATGCATAATTTGGATTATGTTCTTCACTTACACCTAAAAGATACTTGACACGTACTAAATGGGTAATCTTGGTTTATTAAATTCGCCTCACATTGCAACATGTTAGTGCTGTTATAATTCGCTTACCCTAGTTTCTATCTATTACGTCAGTTAGCTAAAGATATAGTCGACTATTTATTATGTTAAGCTATGTTCTAGATTAGTTAGGGTACGGTTTCAAACAATTAATCATTCTGAACCATGGGAATTATTTTATTTTTTGTAAAATTAACGACTAAAGTTTATTTGATTCTTACCTCTCCACGCTGTATTTACGTCCAGTAAATAAATCATTTTAATCTTCTTAAAAAATTACATATTATTATATGTAGCTGGGGGACATAGCATAGGCTACATTCTGTAGTGACAGCTAGTAATGTACTCCTCCATATTTATTTTTATTAGGTCCAAGGTTTCTATTACGTTGTCAGGTTGTCACCAGATCGTATCTTTCTAACACCAAATTGGTATACCTTTTCCCTCCACGATACGCAATTTATACGAAAAAGGTTGGCATTTTCCTGTGTTTACGACACTTTTACCTTTATATCCAGATAGGAACACAAACATTTGTGACGTCATATAATCCTTGCTTCTTCTAGGCGAGACATTCCGAAATAAATTTTGATAAGTAGTGAAGCTATTAGGCCTCCCCCTGCAACGTTGTGACCTATTAGAAGCGACATGGATCCAGCATATACCCGCGGTCCTGACTAGCTCGTTCGTCCATCATATGCTGCGCTGTGCTGGAAGGTGTGTGGTAGCCACTCCAGACTTTACGACTGCGTCAGTTTTTCGAGCTATGTGCTCTGCCCATTTTAACTTTAGCGTACTATCAGTTAGTTAAGCTTAGTATTAGTTAAAATACATCAAAACCCATTGTTTAACTAATAGTATAGGGAACCTAACTGATGAAACAATTAACCCTCCGTAAAGACACTTTTTTCCAAATGTATTGTAATGTATTTTCCATATGTATCAAATATGATAATTATGCGATTTATCTAAAATCCCTAATCTCCATCTATAAAAATTATCATAGTACCTAACTGATCATTTAGGTACATCTGTCCCCGCTATACTAAACGTGGCTGTGTGATCTCCTCTATGCTCCTGCAGTTCTGACTACCCCATTGCGGCAATACAGACGTATTTATGTACACATACCTACATACATCCACCTGTACATAATTTACACAAACATGATTCTCCCGAATATCAATTTGTATGTTCAAGCCTAATTATTTTTGCGTTGACAAAGGTAAGGGCAAGAACATAATCTATGTCCCCGCTAACATATAATGTAATTTGGATCCGTCCCTTAGGGATCAGAGGTATAAGCCCTAGATCTGACCTGACAGCTTTATTGAGATTGAAACAGAATGAGCTAAATTAATTTCTCAGTTGAAATTCAACTGAAACTATGAAACTCAACTCATTAGTTGCTTGCTCGCTAATTTGAGAGCTTACGAGTAGAGCTGGGCTTTAGGTTGAGAGACAATGGAAATTTAGTTTTACTTGCTAACAAATAATTATCGTTATTGCATCTAATTCACTGTTCTGTCTTCATCATACTTCATCTATTTAGTCATAATACTTTTTTCGTCATTGGCACTGCCAATTATTGTGATCCACCAGGGGCCAATAAATGTACCGACTTGTAATGATTTAACTTTTTATATTTTAGTCATACATTTTATATTTTGAAATACAATATCGAATATATAGGGAATGCTATAGAAATACTACACAAATAGAGTAAGGTAAGATGTATTGAACTATTTTCTTGAAAAATTCGGCATAATTAATTTTACCTAAGCTAGCCTGCTAAATGTATTCTAGGGCTTTACCAAAAAAATTGTTATACAGAATTTATATTTTAGTTATACATAATCTGTTATCACACATAAAAGAAATGTTCTTTTCTGTCTATACACTTGTTTACGTTTTAGTAGTACACAGTGATTAGTCTCTTCAAATCCTTGAATCATAAACATAGTAATATTGTTGTGCTGACCTCCACTAGGGTATGATTTCGAGTCAATGTAATAAACTGAATAGTAACTATCTTGGTTGGTTGGTACTTATTATGGTATTATGTACAATTTACAGTAAACTGACCCGTATTTCCTTTTACCTAAATCTTCGCCCACGTAAACTTCAGAATTTCCGTCATTTCCCGTTACTGCGGGAATTACGAGAAATCCTTTTATAGGGAAAGTCATAATCTACCTTCTTACCAAATTGCCATTATAGTATTAGAGAACCTATCCACATTTGATATACATGTATTAATTTTTTCAGATAGTTTAGAGCCAAACAGACAAAAATGTTCATACAATCTTCAATAATAAACAAGTGATTTCGAGTTTCAAATTTTGTGGATGTTATTAGGTACCTATATTTATAGCGTTTCGTTTAACATTTTTGTTACACCATGCATAATACTTATAAAAAAAAAACAAGTACGAGTAAGTACCAGTAGAGAAAAGATTTATTTACGAGTATAATAAGTTACACATGGTTCTCAAATACCTCAAACTGTAGGTACGTACTCAATATATCAAATAAAGTAAGTTTATGCCAAAAAAATGCTGGAAAACGATGTATGTAAATTTTTTTGTTTTTTTTTAATTACTTGATCGGGCGAAAATTATAATGTACAGTGTATATGCCAGTTTTTTCATAGACAGATATTAACTATTTCTCGTGAAAAAATCTTTTAAATTTTGTGCATCGTTTTACTCAACTTTACAAAAACGCAGTCTATTTACTCAACTTTGGACCCTAATATTTTGGAAACCAGACACTTCCCAGGTGTGCTTCTATTGAGAAAAATGATCGTGATGATGAAGAAATTCCGTAGTTTTCGGGAACGTTGACGACCAAAAATCAGCCTGTATATTTTGGTAATTAGTACTTAATTATTACAGTACAATACACGCTGCTCTAGTATCTCAGTTGTTCTAATATTAGGTACTCGCTGTAATATTTAATAAGTATATATGTTTTGCTGAAATAAACCATTATTCATAAAAGAATGAGATTTTGGTAATATCTACTTACTCGTACCTTCTGAATAACGATAAGCTTTACCGAAATCTCTTTAGATAATGAACAAAGTTTATACTTAACAAAAACTTTTTAGGGTCCCTTTCCTTATTAGAACTACTTACGGGTTAATACAACGTTTTTTCTAAATCGCATAGTATCATAATAATAGGTACTACTTACTAAACTAGTACTAATATAGTATTGAAATAATTATGATGTCATGGATATGGTACAAATACCTAAATAATATTAACTGGCGTACATTTTTTGGTCTTGTAACCTTACCAACTCGAAGTCCAAGAATTTTACCTCCAAAGTGCCAATTTTGTTAGTGGATTTTAGCTACATACGAGTATTATTGGAGGTCAAGCTGGCGAAGGTGGCGAGTTAAGAATTCGAAGCCAATTTTCAGAACAATCCTATGAAAGAATCATTAAGTGGTTGTCAAATAAATCGCGCAGAAAAAGTTCTGAAACGATGTTGAAACAGATCTTCTTGACACCTAATTTATCTTTCTCTCCCATTAATCATTTCACATATTTTCGTCTGAAAACGTTGAAATTAAGCTTTGTTGAAAATGCTGTTTGATATCTTCGATATTTTTTTTCAATAGTAATCAAAACCCAATTAGCTAGATTGACAATCGATGTATACCAGGAGTTCCCGGGGCGCCCGGGCGTAAAGGGAAAACTGTTTCTGCGCGCATACATGTAGCTACACAATAGGTTAATCTCCTGCGCAGTTGCCTAATCTCCGTTGATATTGATCGTGGCAGAAATACGGTCGGAAACATTGTTTATACATTATTTATTTCACTAGAGCTTTGATCACATAATTATCTATTTAAAACAGGCAGGTATAACAGAATTAAATAATATATAAGTATAAAATTATTAATAAAGAAATGGAAAAAATTCCTCACCCGGGTGGGAATCGAACCCATGACCTCTGCATTCCGTGCCAATATACAAGTAGTAAGAACCTAATACCTATATCGACGACGACTACCTAGTTTAGACTGGACTTATGTTCCCCTTACTGGGGCAGAGGGCCTCCACAGATCTCCGCCATCCCATTTGGTTCTGAGCTTCGCGTTTTAATTCGCTCCAGGTCTTGCCTACTTTCTTCGCTCCGCAATGACCGTATACGCCGCCAGGTCAGCTCAGGACGACCAGCTTACGCTTCCCTAATTAATTAACCAACTCTTTGCCCACAGCTGTTCGAGTGCAATGCTCTGCGCTGCCATCATGACAGACCATTGGGAGCACGTGGGCTGGGAGCGGGCGGCGCTGGCGGCTCTGGCCAACGCTACCAACACCAACGTGCAATGGCTGCTGGACGAGAAAGTAGCTAAGGTATATAGGAATGAAATGTTCAATAAAACATTTATAGAACTACCAGACTTGGCTTGACCTAGGTGTAAACGTTTTGAAGCTAATTTCATTTAAATAACATCAGTGTAACAGTAGATATCTATAAGGTTGAATTCCACTATTGCCACGTTGCGAATTGACATCATCATAGAATTCATTACCCTCAATGAGTATGATTGATGATATCAAACGCATCCAAAGCAACGTAGCGTAGCTTATAGCTGGATATAACATGTCACGCAGATTTTTTTACCATGTATTGTACCTCGAATTAACTTAACCTACCCAAAGGTTAGTAGAGTAATCCAAAACTAAATGAAAATTTCTAGAGCTTATTTAGCTTGGAGCAAAACCACGTAATATAGCAAAATCTTAGCGAAACACATTAATATTACAAGCACGTTTCTCATTAGTATCCCAGACTGGCTACTTGGACTCCATCCAAAACCTACCTACTTAGTTACTAACGATAGTACCCAATGTGCAAGGTTTCTGCCCCACCGGCAGTGATGAGTGAGAAGCGAATAGGTAAAGCTAAAAACTGGAGTTGGAGACCAGCGATGAGCAAGTGTGTATAATAGTTCCGAATTCCGATAATTTTGTCTCTAGGCTGTAAGTGAGGAGGCGACGGACGATGGATAACTAACGCCAGTCGCTCGAGACTGTAGGTATAGTTACCCCAAAAAAGTAGATAAGTATATTCATAGTTTATCCTATACTACACTGTAGAGAGAAATGACCGCTAGTTGGTGTTTCGGCCGCCAATCCAGCTTCGTTGAGTACATCTAAACGAATATAATCTTTGATGATTAATTGCAATGCTAGAGATAGTTCTTCTTTAATCCTTGCGTGTGGTAAGACAACTGCCTTGAATAAGATAGACTACCGCCTTCGTTTATCTGATGAATAAACATAGCTGTCTTGATCAAAGTTTTGAAAGCTTGTCGAACTTATCCTGTCGCTAGATTTATCTCCCTTTATTGCAACTATTACCGGCAGATATCGGTAGTTTCGTACAGGGGATAAACTCTACGAACCTTTTTAGGTAATAGCTATCGACTCGCAAGCAAAATCTATGAGAATCGCCAATATATTGTGATTGTAGTTAGGTAGCGGTAGTGTTCGGTATTTTATACGAGTATACATTGTATATTTTAGTATTCACCATCAAGTTCTTTTTTTTTATTCTAATTTTTAAAAGGGGTTTTTACCCAAGGAGGTATGTCAACCCCATTGTATCACCTTATTTTACAAAAAGGATAAATATACTATTATTAACCTACTGATGCAGGACTGTGATTAGCTTGCATAACATAATAGCACAAGTAGAAATCTGCTCAATCATTTATCTTAAACTCCCTCATCAATAATTCTCTCTCACTGTGGTTACATTCAACCAACAAATGTTGCACATCCTCTATTTTATCACATGTATCACAATTAGGTGTATCCGATTTTTTCATGAGATATGCAAATTTATTTGATGGAATGTGCCCAGAACGGAGCCTCATTATTAATTTTACATATTTTCTACTTAATTTAACGTTATTGAACCATTAACGTTATTGAACCAAGGGGTACGAGGTGGTTGTGGTTGTATTGCCCTATACCATATACCTTTATCTCGAGATCTTTCATTATAAAAATGTTTCCAATTGTGATAGTATTTTTTTTTTATTTAGTGAGTACTTCCAAGAAATCAGATTCATAGGTAATTACATTACATTCTATCCAATCGCAATATTACCTAACATCCATTGAGCTTGTAACGTCTAATAGAATTGCTAACCTTGGATTGGAACCTTATCAAAGTAGAGTTTCTCAATCCGGATTATACAGAGCCCCTTATTCATTTATTTTTTATTTTATTTATTTACCAATATTTTTTATTTTATTTATTTACCTAAATGCTTCTTATTGATTAATTTTATTTATTGAAAAAAACTCATTTATTATGTTTGATGCACATAATAAACAATGTAAACAATTAACAAAGGGGTTGTAGCATAAATTATACACGGTAGGTGAGTAATAATAAAAAATCGCACATCACATGCTAGATTTCAGATTTTTTGAAAAGTATAATTTTAATATGACCTACCGAAGATTCCAGGATTTAGCGTGCTAATGTAACATCGTTTTATAGTTCTAATCGTCCTGCTTTAATAGGGGGTCCTGCTTTTATAGGTGGTCCTTGATAGAAGGTTAGGAAACACTGTCCTACAAGTATATTCGCTTGTAAGTAATGTAACGGTGAGGTTCCCCTTGAAGCAAGGTGTGTGATAGCATCGGGGTCAGTACAGGTCATGAACTGAATCTCGACCTTACGTGGGTATGGTTACACCCTGTTACAGGGGTTAGACTACCTATTGATGGGGTTAGGTGATAGTTAACTTTAGTTTACTTTTAATATACATTGGATTCCAACGAGTATTTTATTTTATGATATTATTTATTAATAATTTTATGGTATTAATTTACTTCGTTATTTCATTCGCTTGAAGTAAGTAATAAATATTTGGCTGTGTTATTCCGTGATGTCCTTTATTAGATTGAATTCGCAGGCTGAAGCCTCTATGTATATTGCAGAAGCAAAGCAATAAGAAAGTGACAGCGAGTGTAATACGAATTGTAAAAGCAATTTTATACAATTTTCGCCATCGCATTGCTTTTTCTAGTTAGGTAATACGGGGGATATTATAGACGTACTTTGTTCGCTAGTTTCTGCGTGCATAACAAACATAATATAACATTCTCACACACTCAACGTGTTTACTATTTGAATGATTTTTTATTTAATTGTATCAGGCGTTACTATTCGGAAGTTCAAATTTCCATTGAGGGATTTTTTAGTTATAAAGTTACCTAATTCATTCTTCAATGAGAAATGTTATACAAATAACTAATAGTGTAAACTATTCGTAAACATATTATATCTACATCATTTTCGACATAGATAGATCTATGTCAACAAATAATACATAATATAATTATATATTCTACACTAATATAGCTCATTAGGACGTGGTGTGTCAGTGTTTCCACATAATTTACGACGAAAATTCCTTATTATTATTGTGTGACTCATTCAGACCTTGGCGCATGCCCTCAACACGCGATCCGTTAGAATCGGGTTTTAGCACGAAACACTCGCTTTTTAAGCTTATACTCGTATGTATTATTATATGGATTAGATGTTACAATAACTGATACTGGAACTGTTAACTTTTTAACCTTACATTCTTTCTCCTCCTTCTATTTTTTTATCTTCGTAATAATGCCTGTTTCGCCCTATTTCCCGTGGGAAATGAAGGTAGGTTCCTGTCGAAATGCAGCAAAAAACGGTACGAGGCAATAATTATGTAAGTACTTACAGCTTGAGTATAAAAATATATTTTAGCGAGTATGATCGAATAAAAACAAATGTATATGGCGTGATGAAATGTATCTAATTACATCACTATCAAATAATTATCTATTACCTACTACTACGCACTATGTGCTTCTGCAAAGGGTGTGTTTCAACTGTAAACTTTAAGAGAAATGGGGGACAGGTTATGAAAAAACTCCTCTATCTCATTACGAGTACAAACCCGTAGGCTGATTAAGAAGATTTTTATATATTAAAATTTTACTGAATTGCACCAAATCCTATTTTTATAGTAAATAATAAGATGCAGATCAGTAATAAAGTACTATATATTTTCCCTACCGACTAACATCGAGTTAGTCAGTATCATCTCTTGCCGAATTGCTGCCCAGCTACGGACTGGTTTCCCTTCCTGCCGGCCTGGTGCATCAATCAAGAGCTCTGGTAGTCCACTCCACCGTGGAGATTGTGAAATAACGTGTAATAGAAATAGTGTTTAAAATAATAAACTTAGTGTGGTGAGAAAACCTTGTTTTTTTTAAACAAGTTCAGCCGCCATCCTAACAGCACGCAATCCTCTTTTTGTGTTTTAACAGTAGGTACATAGTAACACGGATAAAAAACTCGTAATAAGTAGATAAAATAAACAAAAAACACTTTCATAATTTAATGTAAGTACCTACCCCAAAATATTAAAACTTACCAGAGCTCGCAAAACTAATTATTTATAGCTTTTCATAGCATAATCTCCAATTTAATTTGTCGTAGTTTTTCCTTATCTACATTAAATTAAATTCAACGCTAATCCTCTATATTTTCATTAAAAAAAATGTTTAGTTAGCCTATAATCTAAGTAAGTACCTATATAACATAAATATTATATGCGAATATGTAATATTTATTTTTGTAAATGGATTCTGATGGTAAGTATGTACCATGGAGAAGAAATAAAAGAGGAGCAGCGGCTAAGTATATTTTCATACAAAAATAGTGTGCAGCTGAGCGGGGGTAAAGTATGGGACGAGGGGAGCATCCTAACACTGTAGCCCTGCCCATTTACATAGAAACCACCTTGTAGTGACTAGCGAACTACTTGCATAAGCGTGTGGTTACAGCTACTGCGTTACACACACTAGCCTTGAAGCTCCGCCCCTATCATGACATCATGACCTAACGACTCAGTTCATAGTCCCACCTCCTCTTTTATACCTTCTCCATGGTATGTACTGATATTTGGTTTTAGTAGGCGGGACAGATGTAAATTATCAGTGATAAGTTGCTACCTTATGGCCTGAAAGAAAGTAAAGCCCTGCATCAGCACTGGATCTTCTTAAATTAATAACAGTTAATTTTATCAAAATCTATCCGGCACAACATCCAATTATCCAATCTCACAACCTTCACTTTTATAATGATCATATCGTAGGATTATAGGACAGTAGGGGATTTAATAATATACAGCAAACCCTTCACCTTTGGCCTTTAGACCTTTCGCAAGCGAATTGTGGTGAACCAATTTAGCTAATGAGCGTTTCGTATAGCGTGTTTAGCCATTTAAATTCGTATAAACTTAATAGGGAATAATTTATTGGCCTGGTTTTCAAAACAAACTTTGGCTCTAATTTTAACTGGTTATCCAATTTATTTGGGATATTTTTAATTGCATCATCAAATAAATAATCGCCCATCAATTTCATTGCAGTTTGTTTAGCAATATTCTCATTTGAGTACTTTGTTGTGCAATCAGTAATTTTGATATGAATTCAGATTATTAGGTAGTAGGTAACTAAAAAAAAACTTTTATTTGATGTGCGTTTAAATATCTAATTTATTCTTCCAAATGTTTTTTGACTAAGCACATAGGTACCTACCTACCTAATTTCTTTTGCGAAATCATATTCAGACAAGTATCAATCCTTACGAATACATACATACATATAATCACGCCTTTATGCAGAGTACCAAGGGCCAATAGAACCACATGGTGTCACTTGTGACCAATTTTGAGGGTATAGTTGAGATGTACAATACCTTACGAATACCTAATTATAACTCCGAAAGTAATAAAACTGCTGAACCAATTTAAATAAAATTTGGTAAGAAGAAACTATGAACAAAGAATTGCTTCACCTCGACTTCACCCAATCTATTTTATCTCAGGTTACCTACCATGCGGTCATAATTACTTAGATTACTAAAAAACTAATTTCTTTCCAGGTAGAAGATCCGAACAGCAAAAGAAGTCCAGGTACATTTCTGGTACCCATGAATGGTGGAATCTGGACCATGTGCGTGTCTTTAGAAGGTAAATAACATTATTAGGTATAGCTTTTTAAGTACCTACATTTAAAAGAAATTGGTGTAAGTCTTGCGCCCTGGGATTTGGGACACTGAAATGGACGGTGCTTCCCAAATTATGCCAGTGGCATAGTATGATGGTACATTATGAATGTAACCTTTGGTACTTGGTACACCCTTGCAGCGTAGAAGTACCACCTCCCAACTTGAGTTTCTTCTTAGAAAGCCTCCTTTTGAGTATGCTAGGTATACAAATTGGGTATTAGGTTCCATTAATTAACTTTCTAGGTATATTTCTTTCAGAGGAAGAAGTGTCGATTCTATCCAGAGTGGGGTTCCCCAAACATTCGTTATGCACAAACTACTTAGCGGACAGCGAATATGATGAACCTAGAGCAGATTGGCAGCACCGTAAGTTATATACATTTAGATATCTCCTTTATGATCCTGTAGTTCTAGCTAACCCATTTATTTTACCCCGTACGAGTATAAAACGTGGAAAGACCTTTGTCCGTGTAAACGGAATTTTAGGAAATCCCCAGTGTATAGACACTATAGTTACATCATAAAAGGAAGCTACGGTCTAAATATCACGTTTCTAGTTACAGTAGGTACTTTGTCCTCGGTCTTGATGAATCAATTAGGACATGTTATATCATAGATTCATAGATTATAGACTGGTAGGTGTAATATATTTATGGGTGTGTACCTATGGGTACAAACCGTTTAAAATATTTTTATACAGGGTGTTTTTTCGTTGCTACCCTTAGTTAATGCCAAAAAAATGGTGGGAAACGATGTAAATCGGGCGAAATTTATAGTGCCCAGTGTTTATGCTAGTTTTTTCATAGACAGATATTAATTTCTCGTGAAAAAATCTTGCTACACGCGTCAATATGCATTTACGCAGAAAAACGCAGTCTATTTACTCAACTTTGGACTTTAATATTTTGGAAACCAGACACTTCCCAGGTATGCTTCCATGGAGAAAAATGATCGTGATGAGGAGATTCCGTAGTTTTAGGGAACGTTGACGACCAAAAATCACACAATTAGGCTTATTACTGTCAACGGCTTCCCCCAGGGCATGTCACAAGACTACTACCATAGGGGGTTTGCCTATAGTCATTTTTATATGAATTCTTAGTAATACGGCCATGTTCCCAACATTGCAAAACATTGATTTTTAGCGGCCATCGATTGAACTTGGCCTGACCCTGAGCCTTCATCTCTTCGCATTGAAGTTCGCTATCGTAAAATATCCAATAGTGGTTCGACTTGATCACGTCATTTAATGTAGGCTTCCTATTGGAGAAAAATATTTTTCGATCTCAATTCAAAATATTGTTTGTCTAAGCCTTAAGGCTTAGATGGCCCCAGTCTTTGTCAACATTTTGTTCTCCTCTCATCATGTCATTCGTTATGTCAGCGAAGCAGTAAGCAAGATCAAATGTGTCTCGACTAATTTCCTCTCGACATTTTTCTGGGAACTTCTTGAATAATTCAAAGTCTTTGCATTTACATGATTTTATTGCTGACTTTTTTACATTTTCATACTTAATTGGAGATCAACCTTGGAACGTCTTGTTTGTGACTTGTAAATGAATTGCGAAAATATTTCGCTTTTAATGAAATAACAACAAAAGGGAAAACGGGGAGTGTACTGCAAGTCATTCTAGTCACGCTGTATGGCTGCAGATTAATTAAAAGTTCTAATATTATTACGAGTATCTTAGTGGTTTTGCATATACTAGGATGTACCTAGTATATGCAAAACATGACAATGAATAAGTACGTATCTACCCTCCCCATCCTAAGATGACCGATTTTAATTAATAAGACCGGGTGTAGGTACCATTCCTGACTCAAGTCATTAGTAAACAGTTTAAGGTTTCGCCTGGGGAGCGAAATGTCAAGGGTCCGAAAAATGTCCCGTGCCCTTATGTTCGTGACAAATGGGAAATATATGAAACATTTTTTATGTTCTGGCTGTAATGGCCTATTATTGTTTTTATTGTGTTTTTGGCTTATTAGTTTTATGCTGTTTTATGTTGTCTAAAATAGGTTCATTTATCATTAGATAACGTTTGTACTTACACAAAAACATAAGGATGACACGCAAAATCGTGAGGTGTTCGCGACACATATGTATAACTTAGTATGTGTAAAGTCATAGAATTAACATGATAATAACTTAGTTAGATATCTAAAATCTTAGGTAATACATATTCTGCACCAATTGCAACTTATTTTATTCGCGTATGTGCCTCTTAGTAATAGTTTTACATAAAATGAAATGAGACATCGCATGTTACAACGTCACTTAAAAATTAATCCGACTTCTAAGGTAAGTCATGAAATAAATGTGAACTAAAAATAAAATAACTCCCAATTAAAAAAGAACATTTAGGTAGAGTCAGGGAATGCCGTTTGCATTGATAATGGAGAGGCAGCAGCGTCCCAGTAAGCGAGGCAATCGCTTTGAAATATTACATTATAGACATAAAGGGAGACAAATTCAGACCATTACCTAAGTGGTTCCCAAAATGTTCAACGTAAAAACAGCCAATGGCCCATGATGCTTTGACTTAATAGTAGATACACCTACGTAAATGCTTACGTTACAAAAAAATATGGATGTATTAAATATGCAAAATCCTGCCTTGCATTACCATCAGAATTTACTTCTCGAGAAGACAATCTCATTACGGAAATATCTTATTATTTTAAAAAAGTTTGGCAACCCCTGACCTAGACTAATATTAATCGATCTATACTATAAGCGACAGGCACGTTATCATTTTAATGACCGCTTTTGTTATACAAGATGAAAAAGACAACGTTGTTATTTTAATACCTCGTATTCTTTGTAACATAACGATAATTTTTTTCTATGAAACCAACCCTGGGAAACGAAAAAATTTTTTTGAAAAAAAATCTCTTTATTGCAAGCAATGTATTCGATTGACAAATGTACCTACAAAACTAGCATTTTTTAATATTAATATGGTGTCTTTAAAAAAAAAATGTTTGTAAACTGTTTCCAGATGGATTTATTTTTAAAAAATGCTGATATTCGTGTAACTTTGGACCTCAATATCTTGGAAACCCGTGGTTTCCCAGGGGTGCTTCCATAGAAAAAATGATCGTGATGTTACAAAGAATACGAGGTATTAAAAGAACAAAGTTGTCTTTTTACACCCAGAATATTATAACTTATAATTTATTCATAGGTAAATACGAGTAAAATAAAACACATTGCTATCTAGTCTGAATAAAATTGATGGTAAAAACCTTGAAACGTGTCCAAGGGCACAGATGTAATTAGTTCTCTTTTTTATATAATTATGTTTTACATGTACGTACATCTGTGTATTCTTGTTTTCAAATAAATAAATTAATATAGTAGAAACACCCCACCCACCCAATGATCACATTCACTACCGTCCTTTTAACAAAATTGGAGTGGAATTTCAAAGTGAAAACTTAATCAAAGTTTTTAAATCAATGTAGATCATCGTTCACAGCTCATCGCCCACCATGGCACCATTGTAATCCGTTGAATAGATATTTATGCCGACGACGATGACGTGTTAACGTAACAAACTAACTCACTTTCGTAATTATATGTATAACATTGGTTAATATTAGGTATATAAATATTAATTTAATATTAACTTTACCTACTCCTCCTGTGCTGTTGCGGAGCTTCACTAGAATACATCAGCTGCATCTCCTTGCTTTTATTTTCATGTTCCCCACAGTAACGGTTAGGAATGAGTTTTAAATAAACCAACATAAGAAATGTGGATTTACATACATAAATATAATGTTCCAGGCATGCAAAACCTGTCCATATCGTGTGCCCTCGTGTGCCTCATCGTGCTGGGCAGTGCGGCATTGGTCGGGGCCTTCGGGGTCTGCAAGCATCAGATCAGCGCTGTGTTAGTCACCGGAGTTATGTATTTACTGGCTGGTGAGTACCTACTCGTACACTAACGAAATGGAGTATAAAGTCGTAATTTTTACCTATCTATTAGATAAAAAAAGATCAGACACATTAAAAATATCATTCGCTGAAAAAATCCTTTTTGAAAACCTTCGATATAAGTCTTGTATCGTAGTTCAGGTTTAGTAGTCAGTTAGTTAGGAAGTACCTATATCTAAGTTTGAACTAAAAGTTTTGATCGTCTCTATTTCAAAGGATTAGATAGCGAATTCTATAACCCGATCGAAGGGATAAAAGCTTTGCATTTTCCCCAAGGCGTGTTCAAGTAAAATTCTAGTTTTCAATAGAAACGATAGCTTCAATATAAATTCTATTCTAAGTATAATTGCGAATCGGATTTAGAAAAGGTTTTTTATGCTGAAGTTAACTTTAGAAAGAGAAGATTCTTGTTTTAAATAGACTGTGTAAAAATAAATCCACATAAATTAGGACCAAATAAAATATGATACGCTGGACTTCTGAAACTCGGTATAACTTTAACATTTCCAGGTCTCTTCGCAATGTTCACCCTAATGATAATCCACTTTAAGCGGGTCCAGCGGGTATCATCACGGCCCAGTTCAGACGACAGTGGCGATGGAATTATCGGGCCCCAATTACCCGCCCTTCCACTGCTCTCAGCGAGGGAGTTCTCTACCTCCTGGTCCTTAGAACTAGGATGGGGTGGAGTGGTGTTGGCGACTACCACCTCGATCCTGTGGATCCTTCTGTCGAAGATCATGAGATATAATCCTATTTCTAGTATGCTGCTGTAGTATGGTTTGGGAACAACTGAGAACAAGATATTGCTATGAGGTGTTTTTAGTTAACTTCCTTTTAATACAGGGCTATATAGGTATGAGTCTAATAAGCGATTATTTCCGTGAACTTAAGAGTAGGTAATGTCGAAATAGTTTCACCTTTCTGATAATAGTTTTGCTAGCCTTTAATTGTGATACATAATTATTATCCTGTCTATCTTGTATCTTAACCTAACTGTTATGTTTTATGCTGGTTTTCTAATTTAATACATACTTAAATAGAGTTACCTACTTAGTCTCATTTTATAAGGGAGTTAACTAATTTAAAAATACATTAAATACATAACATAATTACACAATCGGTTTTGCGAATGCTGTTGTTGTGAAAGATCATGAGATAGTCGTATCTTATGTCTCTGTAACTTTTGTACTACCTACTACTTTAGCATTTAAGCTAACAGTTTCAATTAGAAAGTTATGTCTTATGATGATTGCATTTGCTACGCAAGTCTAACTCTAATACTGTAAGAGTTTAATAAAAAGTTGGTTTATCAACGAATTTGTCGAAAAAGAGCTTTGGCTATTTTGCCTTTCTTTTGTACTCAATTATTCTTCAGAATACTCTTAAAACAATATTATTACTATTGTGGAAGCGAGATATCGCTCTACACCGCCTATAGCTGCGACTCGCTTCAAAATTGCAAACAATCCTGTAAAATTTAATGCTAGTCCGCTGATATAGTAAAAATTAACTAAGGGCCGATATTTCAATGGTCAGGTAGCTTATTTGAAGGTGTGTATGCTGTCTTTCTCCAAATCTTGACCCAAGATATGACAGCATCAAGTTTATCCTTCAAATAGACTATATGACCATTGGGAAAATCGGTCCAAAATGGTTTAATTTTATTAGATAACTATTATAGTGACCATATTAATGGTTAATAGGTAGTCAATTACATACCCTACTTATCACTATTCTAGAAACGTCTATAAGTACTTGGCATTAAGATAACTGTTGAGCAAACACGAACATTTTTACACTCTGTGACACTATCGACTTGCAAGCAAAATCTGTGTGATTTGACAATGTGACGATAGCATTGTGAACAGTCGAGAGGTTCATGCTTACTGAACACTGCTTATTACCTAGATAGAGTAAAAATATTATAAAAGCTTTTTATACTTTCATAGGTTACTAAAGTTCTTAGATAGAGCGTAAACTTAAAACTTGATTCTTCGACTGCGCAGTAGATTTTACACAGATGTAAGTACCTACCTAAATTATACTAACTTTATGGTTCGTAGGTACCTACATAGTGGCATTTAATATAGATTTTCTGTTTAAAAAAATCCAGATTTCTTAGGACGTAATTTTTTCCACTTCATACTAAATATTAAGAAATATACAATTATTAGTTTTGAAATATTTGCTTTACAATAAACTTACATCACTCACGCCCTTTGTGCATAATATGTATATCTATGTGTATTTAACTAGGCAAATGCCAAGCTTGTGCCGTCCAACGCTGTTGTATTGTTATTTTCTATATACATACTTACTTACCTACATGGTATAACAGAAGGGTTATGTTATGCGAAATGCTATGAAATCATCATCATCATCTACAGCCCTGAGAAGTCCACTGTTGGACATAGGAGTCCCCCAACAACCTCCACTCCGACCGGTCGGAAGCAGCCTGCATCCAACCGACGCCCGCGACCTTGGCCAGGTCGTCCGTCCACCTCGTGGGTTGCCTTCCCACGCTGCGTTTGCCGATACGTGGTATCCACTCTATGAAATAGCCCACAATAAAGAACCTAACCAAACAATTTGAGAATCGAATTTCATATTTATTTTTCAAGATTGTTTAGGATTTCTTCGTACTAATCGGAAAATTAAACTCATTCTTTATTGTACACAAAACACTACAGTGAACGCAGAGAACTTCGCAAAAGATTAATTATGTGATTTTGTACCCCTTTTGCGGACAAGTTTACACTATAGTTGGCTTGACATACCAACCCTTTCTATTGCACCCTGTAGAATAGCTTAAACTACAAATTTTATAAATCTTGCTAGTTAAGAGCTGTGTATAATGCCTATGTTATGAAATTATACGTACATTTATCTAACAAGCAGCTTTACGCCTGTTAAATATGTAATGTGAGTTTAAACTCGGTACCAGATACCTAGTATAAAAGTTAAGTTTTAAATAAACTTAGTAACGAAAACAAATTAATAGAAAACAGTCGATTTAACATAGGTAGAGACTAAGTTTGAAAAAATCGCTTTCACCTTATTTGTATGGATAGTTAGTATTAGATTAGTTTTTAAAAAATACTATCAAATGCACAAAAGTTATAACGCCCAGGGCCACCAAGTCCTTAAAACATGGTGACTATCAAATGACCTCCTTAACGGGATTTAAAGTGTATCCTAACTTTAGACGTAATAAAACCATAACATTATGGGCCATATTTAGATCAAAATTATTATTAACTAATGGACGCCCGTGACTCCGTCCGCGTGGACTGCAGACAAACAAAATGTCGAAATTATCCGGGATAAAAATATTTTCCCGGGATAATGAATTGCAGCCCATGTGTTATTCAGATACGTAAGTTATATTATTGTGAAGTTTTATCAAAATCCATTCAGTAGTTTACGTGAAAGATCCACAAACATACATACATCCTCACAAACTTTCGCGTTTATAATATTAGCAGGATTGTGCCCATATAGCTTTTTTCTTTACAATAATAACTGTCTCACTTCGAAAATTCACGGGACTACAGAGTCCCGGTACTTTGATAGGCATGCATCGGAGCCATAATATAGTTATGTTCGTAAACTAGTTGTAGATTAATTGCGTATAGATTTTACTCATTTGAGTGTGTTTGAAACGACATGGTGCTGTGAGAAAATTTACTGTTTAGAAATAGGTACCTACATGATTTAAGGCACACACGTTTATATATTTAATTCCTAATAAAATAATAAATGCCATCGAGTTGTATGTTAAAATCACAACACTTTTTAAAATACATGCATTTGACTGCGTTAATAATACTTGATATATGAATAAAACTAAATATCATAATTTTATGCATTTAAAAGCGTTGTTATAATGTAAAAATGTTTATTGCGCTGATTTACATAGTTATAACTAATGTTGTTTGTTCTAAAGATTTATTTAGGTATTTCATTATATCTTATTTCTTCTTTTGTACTTAATAAAGCAATATTATATTATTTATAGATTGTTGTTTTATTTCAATGAAATATATTTTAAATTTCTTTAAGTAGGTATGTACTTTTATTTGTAAATTATAAAAATAAAATTAACAACCATATTATATTTACAGTATTTCACTTATATAAGTGTAAAAATTATAATTTATGTACATACACTAAAGGATATCAAACAAAATAAATGTGTCAAAGGGGCCAAAACAGTTTTATATGGCGCCTGGACATAATAGCACGATTTAAAAAGCCGATTCTAGTTTATTTTAAAGTTGCCATAGTCCGATCTGTATGATAAGTTACGCACTGCAACAGAGTTCCTTCCTTGAATATATCAAATCAGTTACATTATTTGACATGCGCCTTGGGATTTCGGTATAACACAACGCTGATGGAAAGTTTTAACTGCATAACGCGAGTAAGTTACACCTTCTCTTTGCCGAGACCGTTGCCCAGCAATGAAAAATATTACAGGTAATTTTTTTATATAATGGCAACTTCAGATACAATTTCTCATTACAGGCAAATAAAATAATAGTACTGTGGCAATTTCAGAAAGAGTTCTGTGCCATTAATTCGTTTTGAACGCAGAAATAATAACTTCTGATACAATTTTTCATTACTGGCAAATAAAAAAAATAATACCTACTGTCTACCGTCTAGTAAATGAGAAGCACCTCTCAACTGTCATTTATCAGCTGATCTTCGAAATCGATATCCTCGGCTTTCCGTTTCTTCGGGCGCGGTCTCTTTCCGTGCAACATCTCCAGTTTAATCTTCTTTGACTGCTTCTTCTTCTCTTTTAGCTGTAGCTTCCTTTTTGCTGCTTTTTCTGGATTGTTTACTTTCTCTTGTAGAACCACCTGTGGAATTAATTTATTGTTTTAAAATTCTGGTTTTTTACACTATAAAATTGTCATACATAGGTAGATAATAAGCTGTTAAATATTCAAAAACTTTAGTATCGTGTAGGCTTTGTCACTATTATTAGATCAAGTATCTAAATCATGGATTTTTTATTACCAATGCGAATGATCACAATATCTGAAATTTTTGCATATACCAATAATAATTACCATTATAGTAGGATGATAGATCAGGAAATACAAACCTTTTTCCTTTCCGCCCTTCTTATATTCAACTTAGTTTGCACCGCTGCAGCGAGTTTACTATACTCTATATCACCAATTTTTCTTCTAAGTTTCTTTCCCAGTCGGCCCGCGAGTTGTCGCACGATAGACGCTGGCGCCATCGCGTCACCGGTGGACAATTCGCGAACTATCGGCGGTAAAATCACATCTATTGTCCGGTTTAGATCGTCGCCTTCCAGCGAACTTATTATGTGCATCCACATGGTGAATATTGCTGTTCTCTGAAAAAATAATATGCACTACTAAAGAAAGATCAACTATGGTTTTAAGCTAGAAAAGCGAAATCATCTCATTTACGACCACTTAATATTTAGTTTTTGCCTAACCAAGATTGGCCCATCACTCATTCTTGCCAATGTAACTCCAGTCTTGTAAGCCAGGATCAACAGAGGCGACCAGAAAAATTAGAACATAGCATAGATAATCCCGGAGGACCTAACAAGCGATTATAAAGTATTAAAACTTATAGAAAAACATAATGTGAAGTACCATATTTAGTTTTTGATTAAGCCAGTGGCAGATAGACGTGAGTTTATGTATATAAAGTTTTAGTTAATGAACTTACAATATTCAAACAAGTAGGTGCCCTCGCCACCTCAGCATTGACAGCTTTCCTCAACTTGAACAAGATCCAGCGAAGGTTGACCCTTCCAGCGCCGTCCTTGTCTTCGCTGTCGGGGTCTATCACGTTGGGCATCTTGAAGCTTGGCAGCGAATGCACTAGTTTCACTATGTGGAAGAGTACTGCGGTCACCTGGATTATATCAAGTATGTATAGTAAAGTCAGTAAGTAGTATAGTATAGGTTACGGTGTTACCACACCAATTGATCGATCATTGATCGGTCGGTCGACGTTGATCGATCAACCCTGCGAGTGATGATGTCCACTAATAATCGACGATCGATCCATAGAAATCGGTCTGCTAGAAACAATCGACCTACATCGACTAATCTATTCTAACGATGCCGTCGATCGATCGACTATCGGTCGATTGGTCTGGCAACACCGTAAGACTCCATTAAAATGTCTCCACTTCAACAAATACAGAGAACATAGAAAGGATTGAAGTTCGGACGTTTCTTTTAATGATGTTTCTTTGGTACTTTAGTACCGGCTAGTGATGGCTTGGAAATGTGTGGGTAACTAAACAAACTTTGACAACTATATTTAAAAACCTACCACTACAATGGCGCCACCTAGTGATTGAAAAATGGTGGCCTCCATTAAGACAATGTTTAGCTGTGTGTATTTAATTTTTAAATTATTTTGTAATAAAATGGTGTGAATTATAAGACTATGCTATCACTTACTTGATCAGCCATATCTTTGGCTACATTAGGTATGTACTGCGCACACAAATCCAACACAAGACTCCTCAACGCCTCCTCCGTGTCGTAGTAGAGAAAACCTCTTTCGCTCGCAACCTCTTTTCTTAAAACCTTATCCAAGTCTTCAATGTCTATGGCCGTTAGTATTTTCCCCAATATTTTAGCAGCTCGTAACCTAACCCAAGCGTGGGGATAAGCTAGCAACGCTTGACTCTGCTGGGCTATTTCATCGTATTCCGATTCATACATCTTATTCTTCAAACTGGTCGAACACACATCTGTTATTCTATCCATTAAATTAAGTATCTGTATTAGACTATGATCTTTCTCTTTCTGTCTCTCTTCGTCTGTAATATCGTCGTTCTGCTCTAGCTTTAGCTTGACAAATCTGCCTTCGGAGAAGTCGTTACTGAGTAGTAACATTCTGCTGCTGATTATAGGTAGGATAGTGGTGAGGCGTGTTTTGAAGTCGTCTTCTTCGGCGTTCACGAAACGTATGCTTAGTTGTGCGGCCAACTCTAGGTGTACTGGCTAAAATATCGAAGAAATAACTTAGTAAACAAAATATAGGCTAAATATGCTAATATGTTCGATTCCCACTCGGGTGAAGAATTTTTTCCATTTTCTTTATTAATAATTTTATAAATATGCTAATATAAAATCTGCTTTCGTAACGAAGTCTGAAAGATTCTAATCGAAATAAACTACCTTCATACATGGATGTGTTCCCTCAATGGAGTGCCCAGAACTGTAGGATCATAAAGGAGATCGTACAGCTGTTAAGCACAGCGGAGTCAGATGTGAAAGAGTAGTGACAAGTAGTTAGCTCATTGCTTGAAAGAATTCCCCTGAGTTCCTCAGTTGACTCTTATCTTATGATATGCAAAGAAGGAGATGCAGCTGATGTATTCTAGTGAAGCCCGCATCAGCCAAGGGTTTTTCTAATCCTATTTCATAATCAAAGTATTTGATTATTATTCGTACCACCCCATGTCTGCCCGTGGGTATCGTACGAGGCGATTAATGGTTTCCGGGAGGTGGGCAGCAGCGCATCCCGTGTTGACAACATAGTCCAAAATACAAACTGCGGTCACCAACTCGCCTGCCCAGCGTGGTGACTATGGGCAAATACCCCCCCATGGCAGTCATGTGGCGTGCCCTGGGGGAGGCCTACGTCCAGCAGTGGACTGCAATAGGTTGATGATGATGATGATGATTTTGACAAAAAAGTTATTTTTCAATGTTTAAACGTGACTGAAGTGCGAGTCAACAAGTAAATTATAAGGTAAATCTAACCTGATTATACTGAAAGAAAGTGTCGACCAGTTGAAACAGTTTGTTTCTTTCAGCAAGCGGCAGTTTTTTCAGCATACTCTCTATAACTAGTGCGGCGGCGGCGCGACAATCCGGCGATATGTCGTTCATCATACACGCGCCTAGTGATAGAAGGAGGTAGTCACCTTGTTTTGTTACTTGCGCCTGAAATTTTGATTATCAGTAAGTATGTTTCATAAACTTTACAAGACCTTAATCTAGTCCCTTACAGGGCGTCACATGTACCTACTATATTTATGTAAAATCTATTTAATCTGTGACATGCACTAAATGAATCTGAATCTGTCCCATAGTAAGATCCCTAAGGTCTTGTGTTTAAGGCCGTAGATTTATAGAAAAATCCATGATTCGAAAACAAACATCGATAACCATCATATCAATATTTACTCCTGCCGGGATTCGAATACAGGACCCTTGGCATGACAAACAGGGTCACTACCAACTGAACGCCAACAGGTATTGCATAATATAAAACCTATAATGCGCGCAGCACAGCTTTGTACGATATATGTGGGCAAGGGCGTCGCCAGCCGATGGCGCAGGGGGGGGCAAGTTGACTTTACCTACTACAATTCATACTTTTCTCATTCTCTATGAATGAGAAAAGTAGGTATGAATTGTAGGTAAAGTCGACAGCACATGAAACTTTTCACTTTTACTACGAGCCTTACATCTACAGCGATTGTAATAACAACAGTATCTTAGTACTTAGTACTATACATATATATTCTGTGACAGTACAGAGTCTAATGTGTAAAGCTACACGAGCACGAGCTCTTGACTATGCAATAAAAAACTTGTAAATGAGTTATAATAACATTTATTAGAAAAATTAAATAAAAAGGAGTTTGAATTCTATTTTCGACGTACGGGAATGATTGTTCAAGGCTTGAACTTCAAGCAAATCAACTCAAAGACTTAGGACTTTGGTTGTATTATATTTGGCAACTTTTTTAGAATCTCTAGGGGGGGCAGCTGCCCCTCCCTGCCCCCCCTTGGCGACGCCCTTGTATGTGGGGTAAACATAGATTCATCAACATTCTGGCGCAGTCGGGTAAAAAGGTTGTACACAGGGTAATCTGCTGGTGGAATAAATTAGGTACTTACCACATTCAACTTGCTCACAATCATCTCTAGAAACTTTAACGAAGACTCCCTTCCGTGTTGCAGTTCATAGTTGAGTTGTGACACGAAGAACTGAATGTATTTCTCCAGTCGCTTCCCCGGAGAGTAATGGGTTAGGTAGTTCACGAATATCGTGCGCGCCTCGTCACTACGGAAAATACGTATGACATAATAACATAGTATAAAACAATGTTCATTCCTGCCGTCTGTCTGTCCCTATGTAGCTTAGATCTTTTAAACTACGTAACGGATATTAATGCTGTTTTTTATTTAAAATAGATAGTGATTCAAGAGGAATGTTTTATATGTATAGTATCAGTATTGCACCCGTGCGATGCCGGGGTGGGTCGGTTAGTAAGTAATATACTAGTGGAGCTTCACTAGAATACATCAGCTGCATTTCCTTCCGTGCATGTTGTGAGAATCGACTAAGGTATTTAGGGGCGTTCTCTGATCTAGCAACTTCTCACTCATCATTTACATCAGCCCAAGTAGCATGACCTGCGAAACACGATATGATAAACCGATTTATCGACATTTAGCTTGTCGAAATACGATAAATATAGCCGCCATGTTGAATTTTGTATTGAGACGATACGATATCGTACGATACTATATCTATGATGCATGGTCATGCTAGGCTGACCTCGCTATACTAAACTTAGCTATAGAATCTCATTTGCGAATTCGCAATCTTTCAGTTCTACTACTGAAGGATACTTTAGGGCTAACGTGTTTTTGAGAACACAACCAGTGTGTATACTAGTGGTTCCCAAAGTGGTCCAGGTGGATCCCTAGGAGCCCACAGGAGACTCAATGGGGGTCTACGTTGAAGTGAAAAATGGGGGTCCACAATACCCACAATGAATTCGTACATAATATTGGCCTGTCGGGGGTCCACCAGAGCCAGTTAACTTTTGAAAGGGGTCTATGAGAAAAAAGTTTGCGAACCCCTGGTGTATACGTAAGAATTTTGATACATCTCAATATAAAAAACATAAAGAGAGATTTACTGATTGACTGACGTATGTTACTTGGGGAATGCAAGGGAACTAAGAAAGTATTTACCGAAATTACCGTAGTATATTTAAAAACTGGAATTTTAAAGTTTCCACCGACGAAGTAGTGGGCGTCGGCTAGTTACGCATAAAAATAGGTATTAATAAAGAGTTACTTACCGAGATCTCGCCGATTCGCTCAAAATACAAATCCTAGAGATTTTCTCCATTACTTCATGTAGTTCTGATGACACGAGTTTTGCCTCTAAAATGGCTTTCAAGAGATTAAATGAGTTTACTTGTTTATCGTCATTCTGACAATCTTCTTCAGCATAAAGAAGCAGTATCTTTAGCTGTTCTTCTTCTAGCGTATAGTATTTCACATTGCGAATAAGTACTGTAACAGCCTGTAAAAAAATAACGTTTAAAACTTCCGCAGACTATAGTCTGCTTTAGCCAGCACCAAATTAATTATGTACCACTTTAATTAGCAATCGTAAGAGACGACTAAAGGTTTCGGGTGATAAGCTACCAACTTCTCACTGATCATTATCATTAATTTTTTGGGAATTGTGAGATTTACGTTACTCGGGATATTATAAATCCTTACCGATGGGGACTAACTAAAAAGCTACAATGTCATAAAGTTGAACAAAAACATCTGTAACGTAATATTAACATATAAATTGAAGTAATTAGGATATCATAAAGGTGGTGGGCGATCCCTCAATAGAGATTTGAACTTCCGAATAGTGACGCCTGATACAATTCAATATCATAAAGAACCGAACCAACCTTAAAAGCATTCCTGACTAGATGATAGTTATCATTCTGCTTGCTTATCTCGAACGTCGCGAACTTGTGAAGCATCAAGAATATCGTTTTTACTATATCTTTAACGTTTTCTTCTAACGTCGGTGTAACTATTCTGATCGTCCACAAAGTTGATATACACTTCATAGCGACTGTAGCTACTTTGATGTGGTCGCTTTTTAACGCATCAACTATTATAGGTATTAATGGATCAACAAACGCTTTGCACTCTTCCCGTGGCACTTTCTCTCTTTTCAGTATAACGTAGAGAATATTTAAACTGAATTCTACTAAAACATGGGCATTGGCTTTAGTGGAAGTTTTAACATGCGTCGTTTGCGCTTCCCTATTACGTTTAGGCGCCACGGGAACTATAAAACAGTCCGGCTTAGCTCTCAACATTTGTTCCCTTTGCTTTTCAGTGATCTCCCTCTTTGGTATACCTATCACCATTTCGGGTATACTCTCAGATGCTACGCCATGTAGAAAAACGAACAAAGATTCGGTATCTATAAATTTGTTTGTCACCAACCCACTAGTTATATGCATTAACGCTTCTTGCACCTTCAATACTGTTTTCTTTGAATGGTGTTTTTGTAATACCTCTTTGAATGGTAAAAGAAGATTTATCAGACAGTTCTCTGTTATGTTTTGGGACACAATCATAAGGGTTACGTAACTTTTCTTGCTAGGTTTTGCTTCAGGCGTTTTATAATGCAACTTATCGACTTCTTTTTCTTCTGAAAGTACTCCGAACAAATCGTTGGTGCATACATCTAAGATATACTCCAGATTTTGATCTAGTTCACCAGATTTGAACTCTGTTTTGAGTGCATCTAATACTGTATGGATCGTAGCGACTAATACATGAACTTGGAAGCCTCTAGTGAGCAACATAGTTAGGTGTTCGAGTAAAACTCCTATGTAAGATGTGCCTACAGTTTGCATGATCTTTTTCACTATGTCCCTGGCTGCTATTCTGACTTGTTTTAATGGCGACTTTAGGAATGAGCATAGTTTTATTATTATTCTGTAACATAATATAAATTACACTTACTTTACCAATCATTTATTTGACCCCCAAAAACTGATTTTCTTTATTTACAGCTTAACACAGTACATAAATATAAGTTTGTAAATTAAAATCTCAATCAGTTTTTCTCCCCACACGTCTAGGACCAGACAGATTCACACAAAGGGTCGGGTTTTTTGCGTCTCGGTTTAATTTTTTTATACCTACAGTCATTGCATTAATAAAACATTTATCAATCCGCAATGATCCTAGTTTTATAATGCATAATTTTATGGATGAATTTGGGATCAGTTTACACAAAGTTTTCTTCAGACTTACACAGAATCACTTAAAATAGGTAAGTACACTTTATTTAACAAAAATTCTATGTGGGTCCAGTTTAAGTAGGAAACCAGTATCAACTACACTAAACCAAAGAAATAAAAACTTTGTTCTCAACTAATTATAAAGCAATACTTACCCAGGTAACTGGTAAGACAGCACATCACCAGGCAGTCGTTGCAATAATTTGACCAGAGCTAATGCGATCGGGACTCGAAGCATGTCCTCTTCCTGTCTCTCTAACCCCATGCGACGGCGGTTTAGTTTGTGCGATTCTTCGTGCTCGGTTATCTTACCTATGGCACTGAAAAAAATTGATAAATTGAAAATAATTATGACATATTTAAATTGAATAGATACAAGTAGCTAGCTTCTATCGCCTCTATGTTAAACATATTAATTACTTATTTATTTATTTTATTTTATTTGTACAAAATAAGGTAAGATGATGTTACAGAGTACAGAAGTTCTTTTATTTTGCCATTTACGGCATGCAAAATTGTAACTAACAAATGTCAAATTAATTGTAAAAGTCGATAACAGATAAATATTACACAAAAATCAGAAATCCAAATTGGCATACCTATTTCTAAACACTACGTCTACAAATTATCAAATGTCATTCATATTAAAATAAAATGTCGGAAATTAATTACATTGTTAAAATTATGTCACATACTTTTATCAAGTAAAAATTCATTAATAGAGTAATACGCCTTATGCAGGACTTAGTTGATAATGCAAAATAAATTCTTTTGTAGATCAACAAGTTTCTAATAAGAGTATAATTACGGTATTGCGTTGCAATTTACCTACTTACCGATTTAACTGTGGTAGCAATCCAGAAGATAATGACTTTATAATCCGTTTTGCTATAGAAGGAGATACAAGCGTAATTCTTTCAAAGGCTGGCGTATTTGCCAGTTCTTTGATTTGTTCATCTTTAGCTGCTTCTTCATCTGCTACTTTTAGTTCTGATTCTATATCTTCAATTACTTCTACTGGCTCTTCTATTTTCTCCTTCCCCTGTTCTTCATTTTCATTACCCTTATCTAAATCAACTTCACCTTTCTTTGGTTTTCGTTTAGGAGCGTGTGTCAGATTCATATTATTGACCAATGCTCTGGGTAGTTCTATGTCTTTAGCCTTAGAAAAATCAAAGTGGAAAGAATCTATGATACCAACTAAAATCCGTGTTAACTGCTTCTGATGCTCTGTAGTATGGTGCAGTTTATTCAAATACAACTTGAGAATAACTTCGTAATGATACCATGGTAGCAATCTGCAGCATGTTGAAATTACTTCTATACATGCGTCAATGAGAGTATTCTTATCCGAATATTTGTCATCACAGATGTACATTGTAGCCAATGGTAATATGAAATTCGTCAATGTTCTAGGAGCCGGACATTTGACCATTTTCTTAGCTGTTTTACAGAACTTTAACAGTGCTCTCACTCGTCTATGCATTTGCAAATGACCCATATTTTCGAAGAAGTCAACCTCAGCGTCTTCCTTGTTGATTAAAGGAGCCAAATCGGAAAGAACTACATCTGCATCTGGACTTTCCCTAACAAGTTCTCCGAGTAAACTAATGCATTCGTTTCTTAATAGTTCATTCTTATCTCTGATACCGGTCGAAATAAGGGCCAACACGGTATCTCTAATGAAGAATAGGCCTTCATTTGTGGATCGGAATTTCATGAGCAGTTTCGGCAATATTCTTTTCAGGCATAATCCCGCACTATCGCGTAGCCCAATGTCCTTTTCAGTGCGAAGGAAATAAAAGCAATTATTAACTATCAAAGTTGCAAGATCAACATCAATATCGCCGCTTTCTGATAACTGATAAACTAGTTTGTAGGCATCCAATCTTCTATCGAAGTCTGGTTGATCTATCCATCTCTTATTAAAAGCATTCATTTCCGTAATTACATTCGCAGTTCTAATTAAGGCGTCTTTATTACTTTTGGAACTTTCAGCAATAGACAAAAGCAGTTTTAAAAGTAATTTTCTGACATCAACTGGAGTTACTTTGTTGAACAGTACTCCTATACTTTTTATGTACGATTGGGCATTTGTACTGTGTCCAAGAAGATTTATTATGGTATTTACTGCATGTTCCATATTTTCTTCTGCCATGTTCATACATACTTTCTTAACTAAAATAGGCAGAAGTATGTTAAGCAGTTCGTCGCAAAGTTCTGGCGTATTAACTAACTCGGTTACTCTCGACAGAATTAATAGATCTCTCTTGTTAACAGTATTAGATTTAGCTGAATTGGCAATACGTCTTTTCATGACTTCCAACATGTTAGGTATGTGAGGAATCAGAATTTTACTTCCGTAGTTTATATCCTTATTTCCAAATCCAACCTTCAAGGAATTAAATGATTGCACAATCCTTGCTTCCTTGTCTTCTTCATCTATGGTTAATGTTAATAATTTCTCAACCATGTCCAGAATCATATTAACTACTACCGGACTAGTTTTCGGAGCCAACAGTAATTTAAATATTTCAGGTATGGGACTCAAACCTTGATCTTTTTCTGAATATGTTACTAACAATTGGTATAAAGCAGGGTTAAGGCACCATGTGTTAAATAATTTCAATAACGCTGTTGGGCTGTGAATCCCTTCTATGTGAAGCTTAGGAAGCAACGGCCATACTAAAGTTTCAAACAAAACATACAATTCATCTTGGCTCCAAGAGTGCTTATCAAATTGATGGAACAACTTCCTTAATGTATTCAAAGCTATGATTCGCAGATTTTTCATTACTTTCACATAACCAACATGGACTTTGTCACCTTGGGCAAGAATACCAGCAAGAGTTGACGTTACAGCATAAAAGATTTTAAGAAACCCAGACAGTACCTCATCTTTCATGTAACCCCCAAAATACTCTCTTACGACGTCAAATAAATTCAGTGTGCTGTGGAGTTTGCTTGGTGATGTCACGGATTTTAAGTTCAAATTAGATACAATATCCTCTAATATGTTTCTTGGTTCAACAGACATGAAGTTCTTGAAATGAGAAAACGCCATCTCAATAAATACTTTCAATTCATTCTCATTGCAACCTGCCAAGTATCTCATCACCAAAGAACGTCTGGCTTGACCTCCACCTTTTTTATCTAGTTTTGATGTCATTTTTCCGTAAAGTATTCTCAACACAATAGGGATTACATGTTCTCTGTCTTCTTTATGTATAGTTTCTGAATCCTCAGTTATTTTAAAAAGAGTGAGTTCATCTTTAAATTTCTTTTCGTCAACCAAATTGTGTAAATTATCTTTGTAAGGTAAAACACTTTTGTTTTTATAACTTAGGACACAGTCTAAAGCATACTTTTGTAATCCAGGATTTTTGTGTTTCAAGAACTCCATATAAATTTCCCAAAATACTGGCTCTTTGTGAACAGATCGTAGGTTTTTAAAATGTGATAACACCTGCATAATATTTATTAGTGTCTTGAACACAATTTTGCCAGAAACAGTCTCTTCTTTATCATCATCTAGGATTTCGGCTGTTTCTTCATTTTCTGGATTAATTTCCATTACAGTATCATTTTCAACTGTAGTTACATTATCAACCTCTATGTTGTTATTCCTTGTTTGAACATCTATTTTTAGAGCATTAGCATTTTGATCTCTCTTATATTCAGTTTCAATAAAGTTTAAGAACAACACAACAACATCTCGATTTCTAGCTTCACATACCGGAATGCAGTTGGTCATAGTTCTCAGTATTAAATTACGATAGTTGAACAAGTCAGGCTTTTCAAATATACTGTTATATTCAGAATAGAACTTACTCAAATGATCATAACTGAAATCAATTTCATCATCAAAGATAAACTGCTTTAGATTTTTCTTTGCATTATCAAATGACGATTTTAGAGCTTTGTGAAAAACTGGCCAAAAATTTTCTACAGATAGAGCATTGCCATATGCTGCTATAAAATCTGATACTGGCTCCCATATAAGTTTAAAATTCATATATAAAACACCCAACATATAATTCAGGGAAAATAAACCAAATTCAGTATCTTTGGCTAAAATATACTGTGTTGAATTAAATGCCAATTTTTGAAGTTCACTTATTTGAGTTCTATATTCTTGGATGGATGGTCTGATACATTCCACAGCATAGCACATACTGAATACAGAAAAACGTTCTGTATTACCACCAACTACAACTGTTTTGTTTAGTTCTTCTAAACTTTCGAAAAGCTTGTAAATATGTGTTGTTAGAAGACGGACCTAAAACAAGGAAATAATATGACAATAAAGAAAATTGAACATAATTCAATATTATAGGTATTCAACATCATTGGCACCAGATAGGTATGAAAAAATTTAGAACAATAATTCACAATTTTGATACTTACAATATGAAATGGAGAAGTGATATTGCTGCCAATAAAAGAATTTACCAGGGACAAAAATGGATATGTTAACTTATTTTCTTGCTCATATGCTGTAAAATATAAATCAACTATATGAAGAGCACATAAATAGTTGGGATCTGCAGCAATTGGCAATATAATAGGCAATATTGTTTCAATGTCACATATATCATGCAATCTTTTACAACTTGATATATGAATAGCACTCTCTAATGCATTAGCCAGTATAAACAAAACCTTCCTAGCACATTTAGACAAAGTAGTTGAGTCTGAGTGGAATTTGTTTTCTTCGTTTTCAAGACAATAACTTTGTAGAATTGTCATCAACTTAGTAATTAGATTCCCCAGTAGCTCTATGCAAGTATCAACATTGAGTTTCTCAACATGGGGCAAACAGAAAAGCACATTCAGTAACTTTTCCGGGTTCTCATAGATTCTGTCTGTATCTTCTTCCAACACTTTCTTACAATAATCCATGAAAAGGGGCAATGACTTGCCAAAATCCAGAGGATACTTTACCCATTCAAACAGTTTCATCCCATTTTTTGAAAGTGGGGCCTTTTTAAGGCAGACCTTGGCAAGTGTGTTCATTGCTTCAGTCTCAAATCCAGACTGCACAACATATTTCAGGAATGGTGGCAAAATGTGCATGTCAAACTGTGAGTAATCAACTACATTTTGGACGAAGCTAACCAAAATATTGGGGTAAGGTAATGGCAGAAGCACTTTAACTATAATGCCAGCATGTTCTTGAGACAAAGATATGTTTGGAGATAGCAACAATAATGCACCTATTTGTGCACATATGTCTAGAACATTTTCAGCGGACTGCTCACATATTACTTTGACAAGCAGCAGTACAAATTCTGGTGGATGTATAAGATATTTTCCTTGTTTATGTTCTATAACTTGTCCAGACAATCTGAGTATGTACTCCAGCCCCTTACTCTCTTCATCATCCTCTTTAAGAATCTCTTCGGTGAACTTCAAAGTAGTTGTCCAGAATATATGGAATTCTTTGTAAGATATGACTTGCAAGCTATCCTGAATGGTTTGTGTTAGCACTTTGAATAATATTTCTTGGTGTTCTTTATTTTCTTTCAGGTGCTGAAACAATAGAGGCAGGAAATGCTCTATGCAGCTGTGAAACTTTCCTGATACTCCTCTCAAGATTTCAAAGAGAAGATGGCCACATCCTGCAATAGCCTGAAATAATGGTGGGTGTATAAGTTTTTAACAATTTATGCAAATAAATGATCTGAATCTGAATGGAATTACTTAGTGATGATGATGGTATACAGATATTAAATCTTGCTTTATATTATGTTTGCAAGGGACTTAGACTTAGGGGGATATTTTAGAGCACCTCAGCATAGTAGTAGAATGCGTAAGTAAAATTTCTATACATAATGTATAAAATAATGTGCTTTCACAAAAATGAAATGTTTTTTCTATTGTATTCATAACTAAAACTATAGTACTTACATCATCATTCTTCTGCAAATAATGCAATATAAGCTCAACAAACTTCTTCTTGTCTCTTATATCTCTTGCCACAAAAGCAAAGCTTTCTGCTGCAAAGTTATTTATATACTGCGGCTGTGACTCACTCAGTAACGGAATTATTCTTTTCAACACAACTGCTATGTCTCTCTTTAGGTATGGCTTTAATATTTTAAATAGAAAGGCCAAGCAAATCAGTGTCCATTCTAGTTTCTCTGCATCCTTAGTTTTGAGAAATTTAATAAGTATATCCAGAAACTTTGGGAAATGTGGATAGAAGTCATCTCTTAAATCTTTTGCAGAGGATACTAGAATTCTGTAAACATAACAAATTAATTTTAAACACACAGACAGAATAGTGAAGAGCAAGCACAATAATCAAACATTTTGTGTGTTCTACACGACTTACTCTAATAAAGGTTGAAGGCATAACTGATCATCCAATTCTAAATATTTCTGAAGTATATCCAATACATCATCTTTCTTGTGCACCAGCTGAGGTACAGTTATTACACCAAATACTTCTTTACGGAACTTTTTGAAGTTCTCTGTTAAATTAAGGGCATACCACTTCTGGATAGCCAAGTAGAAGTGACTCTCATTTTCATCTGGTTGCCTAGTGTAAGCGTGCTCAATATGATATAGGGCTGCATGACGAATATCTATCGAATTTATTCTCTCCACAAAGGGTACAAACTGTAATTAAAAGTATAATTGAATATTATTAGGTGAATTACGTACGTGATTAAGTATTCTATTGGCATTATTAAAATATTTGTAAAAACATAACCTCAAAACATATTAAAACTGTACTCACTCTAAAAGTATTGGTCGTTTTATGTTTTACTGGTTTGATTTTCATTGTAGATGTTATACATTTAGTACTCGGCTAAATCGTATAATGTAATTGGCACTAATTATGTTAGAACATTGGTATTAAACTCCGCTTCGCTAATGCAATCATTTCGCAAAACAAACCGCAAAAAAAAATAACACGTGTGATTGACATTGACAGTTTGACACTTGACATTTTTACATTTACAAGTTAGAAGGAAAGGGAAACATTATATCCATACGGCCATACATGTGGTGTAAGGAAAAATTTATAATGGCACTCGGCACTCGTCCTCATCACGAGAACTTCAAGAGCAATAGGAAATATAATGTGTTATAGAGTGTGTTTCATCAAATAGTTCCTTTATATGACTGCGCTAGTTACTTTGTGTACCACATTTTCTGTCACTGCATACAAAAAATGTTTGTTCTGAAATCAGGCATAGGAGCACCATAATAGGAGTTATTCTATGAAACGCACTCTAGGTTCTAATGTCTGCTCCTGCTCTGTAAGTACCTCAGATGAATGGGTAAGTACCTACTGCCCGACTTCCCGTGGGTATCGTGGGCAGCGCCATAGTTATTCTCTTCTATGGCAGTGCCTCCTGTTTTGATAACATAGGTAGTCCGTAAATCGCACTGCGATCACTAACCCGCCTGCCGGGCGGGCGGCGCGGCGGGGCGACAGTGGGGGACAGTGAACTGGAATGAAATAAGCTGATGTGCAATGTGCATATTAGGTACTATTTATTATATTTCGCTCAAAGTAAAAAAATATATTTCCTCATAATACAGGTATAGATAGATAGATAAAATTCTTTATTGTACTACGAAACATAATGAACAAGGGCGAGCTTAATGCCTTGCAAGGCATTCTCTACCAGCTAATCTGGCTACTTACGACATTTATTTGTGGGTAGGTAGCACTTACAGAAATGTTGATACAATACAATACTATATTAATCCTAAATAAAATGTCATTCTTATAAATAATAATTTAATTGATTAACTCTTTCCGTTGCGCTTTTAGATTAAAAATATTTTAAACATATATACCTAGTCGGTTCTTAAATACTGTCACTGGCCATTTATTTTAAAAATAGAACACCTAGAAAAAAAAATGAAATGGTGTTCGATTTTCGAATATTTTTTGATTAATAATCTGCCAAATCACAATTACATTCAATCATTTTTACGATGGAGTGGACTCGCAAAGAGGACAGAGTAGCAGTAAATGCATTGCATCGTTGCGGCCATCCACCGAAGACGATATTCAACTTGCTTCAAAAGTTAAAACTCACGAAGAGGTTCGTGTACCGTACCATCAAGAGGTACAATGAAACCTCTAGTGTCGATGACAAGAAAAGAAACGGCAGACCTCGTTCCGTTAGGACTCCAGGGGTCATCAAAACAATCAAGGCGCGTATTGCAAGAAATCCCGTCCGCAAACTTAACACTGTTACTTACGGCGTTGCTAGCAGTCCTTATCTAGCCATCAAAGTTCTGCATACACTATCAGAAACAGAAGCAAGTAAGTATCCGAAAGCAGCAAAAGTTCTTAGGCATGGATTTTTCATGGATGATCTCCTTTGGTCTGAACCTGATCTAGAGTCTGCATTAAAACTACAAACAGATATTTGTGCTCTGTTAAAAGAAGCAGGTTTTGTCATTAGGAAGTGGTCTAGTAACTGTCGTTCCATTCTAGAAGGAGTGCCAGAGGATCATCGCGAAATTAACCTCGAGTTCGAAGATGAGAAGAATCTCTCTGTAAAGGTCTTGGGTCTCCAGTGGCAGCCAGCTTCTGACAGTTTTTCTTTTAGATCGAGTTCTCCTGATTCCGTAGTTACCAAGAGAACTGTTCTATCACAAATTGGGCGTCTGTTCGATCCTCTAGGTTTTGTCGCTCCCTGTATATTTTATGCGAAAACGTTTATGCAGAAATTATGGTGTCTAAAGTTAGGCTGGGACGAACGTTTGCCTTCTGATTTAACTAAAGAATGGCTAGCATATATCAACGAGCTCCCACTATTGTCAAACTTTAAACATGATCGACACGTAATGGTCACAAAAAGTACCTATTTTCGTATTCTAGGATTTTGTGACGCATCTTCTCTCGGGTATGCTGCAGTTATTTATCTGCATACCAGAAATTTAGCTAATGAAAACAAAGTTAGTTTGCTCATTGCTAAGTCTAAAGTGGCGCCACTAAAAACTATATCGGTGCCGCGACTCGAATTACTTGCTGCGCACTTGTTAGCAAAACTCGTCAAGTACGTAACATCGATGCTTGAGGAGCGTTTGCCTAAAATAGATGATACACTGCTATTTACTGATTCGTCAGTTGTTTTAGCGTGGTTAAATACACCTAGTTATAATCTTAAAACATTTGTAGCTACTCGCGTAACTAAAATATTGGACACAGTTCCCAGTAGTAATTGGTTCCACGTGAGTGGAGGGAGCAATCCTGCTGATGTGTGTTCTAGGGGAGCGAGTCCATCATCCCTACTTGCTAATACAGATTGGCTTGGTGGCCCCAGGTGGCTAGTTACTGATCAGTGGCCGGTACGGACGATAGATGAGTTTCGCAACGAGAATCCACCTGAACTCAAAGTAGCGACTTTATCACACGCGCTTGTGACTACTGACGACGATTCAGATCCAGTTTATGAATTAACTCTTAAACAATCTAACTTCAATCGTTTAGTGCGTATTATTGCTTATTGTTTACAGTTTATTAGACACTGTCGCCAACCGAATACTGTACGTCAAAATATATCAGTAAGCGATTTACGTCAGGCTCGTGACGTGTTGGTTAAGTCTGTTCAACAGAAACACTTTTCTGAGGACATTACTGCGCTATCAAAAGGTCAAGAATGTAAGCGATCTCTGCAGAAGCTTAACCCTTTTCTAGATGCGCATAGGTTCCTCAGGGTGGGGGGAAGGCTCGCTCAGTCTGCGATGTCATATGATAAAAAGCATCCTTTGTTGCTACCGAAAAAATGTAATTTTACAAATATTTTAATTGATTATTATCACAAATTGTATCTCCATGTTGGTCCTCGTTCTCTTCAAGGCATATTAAGTCAGAGGTATTGGATATTAGGGGCCCGTGGTGTGATACGGTCTCGGACCATAAAATGTATGTCTTGCTTTCGAGTCAGACCTTCTACTCGTCAGCCAATAATGGGTCAGCTTCCGAAATTTAGAGCTATACGCCGAAAAAAGATTTGTTCAAATCGGTTCATAATTGGCGGAGTTATCGCGTAACAAACATAGAAAAACATACGGGTCGAATTGAGAACCTCCTTTTTTTGAAGTCGGTTGAAAATATTCATACGTTCCACACGGTAGGAATTGATATTGGCGGGCCATTTCAAACGAAGGAATCTGACCGAAGAAATGCTCGGATTCTAAAGTCCTACGTATGCGTATTCGTATGCTGTGCCACACGGGCAGTTTATTTAGAAACGTTATCGTCACTTAGTACCGAGTGTTTCTTAGCCTCTCTAGATCGGTTTACTGCCAGACGCGGTCTCTGTAATACGGTAATATCAGATAATGGGACTAATTTTGTCTCAGCGGGGAAACAGTTAGCTGAAGTTTCGCGTTTTTTCGATTCAAACAAGGAACTTTCCAGCGCATTTACTTCACGTACTATAAAGTGGCAACATAATCCTCCCACCGGTAGTCATTTCGGAGATATTTATGAGGCTGCTATAAAATCTGCTAAAACTCATCTAAAACGATGTGTAGGTAACAGAACTCTGACGTTTGAGGAACTTACCACCTTTTTCGCACGTGTCGAGGCGATTTTGAACTCGCGTCCGCTATGTCCATTATCATCGGATCCAAATGAGTTTGAAGTACTCACACCGGCACATTTTTTGATAGGTCGTGATCTATTACATCCACCTGAATACGATCTATCACATTTGCCTGAGAATAGGCTCAACAGATGGCAGGCTGTGCAACAAATGTCACAAAAGTTTTGGGCAAGTTGGAAGAAAGATTTTCTCCATACTTTACAGGATAGTTCAAAGTGGGTTAACCGTTCAATACATTTAAAAGTGGGGAATTTAGTTTTGATTCATGCCGATACTCCGCCGTTACATTGGATGTTAGGCAGGGTGACCAAATTGCACTCAGGTCCTGATGAAGTAGTGCGTGTAGTTAGCGTTCGGACCAGGAACAGCGAAGTGATACGCCCAGTCACAAAATTGAGTCCGCTCCACAGAGATCTATAGAGTGGCCGTGGGGGCGTGGGCGGTGTAATTGAACCATGAACAAAATAGGCAAACATCGCGAAAACGCAATCAGTCGGGACTTGATTGCCTAACGCGTCACACGGGAGTGTTTTTTTATAATGCCTGCTTGTTCAGTGGTTGTGTGCAAGAATCGAAGTGACCATAAACTTGAAGGGGTCACTTTTCATAGGTAAGTACAATAACAATTTTGTTTTCTAGCATTTATACCCAAATTTCATTTTATTTCGTTAAAATAATTTTCACTGAGTGACATATGTAACCTAACGATTGAACCTAATACATTGCTCGCTAAGTGTAGCGTGCCTGGTGTTGAAATCAGTTTGACCGAGTGATGATAATTGCGCATATTGAATCGGCCGCTCCCGCGCACGGCCGCTGCTAAGCGCTTTGACATAGAGTTGTACCTGTCATTTCTTGTTGTCGATACGTCACGTTGCCGCGAATAGTACCTACGAGTAATAACTAATCTTAAGTAGATAATTTTGAGAGTTTAAAAAATATTATGTTTATGTAAAACAATGGTGAATTACTTATTATTATTAGTGTAACAAAGTACCTAAATTAATGTAGATGTGTGCAAAGTCAACTTTCTTTATTTTTGTGTTTCTTATTAATAAATATTTTTTTAAATTATAATATAAAAAAATATTATTTAACTGTAAAATAGTTACTATAAAGTAGTTACTTACCTACTTTGTGTTATCGAGTCTTAAATATTTCAGAATATTTTGTTAAATGTAGATAATAAATGACTACCAATAAGCATATTATTATAGTTTTTTATTTCCATCGAACATTTACATACCGTACTAATTTATTAAAGACTCCGCTACGAATTTACTTTATTCTTTATCCCTTCAAGAAAAATAACCTTTTATTTGTGACCTCATACTTTTGTGACTGTGATGCAACTCAAAATCTAAGCTCAATCGGACAACGAGAAGTAGAAAAAGTAGGTTGAATTTTAAGATGAAGCTAAGTAAAAACATGTTTAAAATTGTATTGTGACCAGCTACTAAAGCCTAAATTGTTCGCGATGTGCAACAACGCAAGTGCTCGATAACAAATTTATCGACAGTCAATCACTAGCGTACGTGTGAAATTTTTTGAATGTATTTGCTATACTGAGGCGCGTACTTACACAGTAGATAGCAATGTGTGCGCGCCAATGAGAGTACCGCCTTAAATGTGTGAGTGTCAGAGATTTATCAATGTGGGTGTAATTTGTGTTATTATTTAGATGTCAATGTAAGTGTGGCTTATAGCCGCTTACATCAGAACTCAAACTAAGTGCGCTTAGCGGCCCATCTCCTGTGTTTCTGTTATCTATGGTCCGCTCCCTTTGGAGTAGGACTGCATTTCTTTTGTTTTAGTGATGTAAATTATTTCATTAGTATTTAGACATTAGTAAGTATATTTACTTATCTATTGCTACTTAATATTATATACAGTCCACACTCTTTCATACACATAATATTATTCTACTATTGAGTTAGTAATTCTATATTTATTCGTGTATTTTATTTTCCACCACTGGAGCTCTAACTGAGAAATCTTGGCAGATTTCGGTGGGGGAATGTTTAGGCCTGGTCCAGGGCCAAAACTATTTAAAAAATAAAAAGATTTTGACAATCATCAGTCAGAAAATTGCTCTGCGAGAGCGAGGCCGTTCCACCGAGTTTCCACCATAGAAATGTATACAAGCTGGAAACAGCGCTTCTTACTAAAAACTGCCTCCCGAAAATTTGACCAATTTGACCTTGAAAAACTAGACGGGGAAAAAATAGAGTGTACTCACAATTTAATTTTAATGGACATTTCATTCAATGACATTTCTACCACGAACAACCCAAGTAACACAGGAAGCATTTTAACAAACGGATAATTAACTTATGTAGAACTTAAGGTTCGTAGAAACTCTTATATGAGTTTACCGAGCATCTTGATGCTTTATATGAGCATTTTGAAACCATTATGATGCTTTACACTTTATAAGGGGTGGATGGATAATGGCATATCAAAATGAGTTTGTAATGCCTGTAGTTTTAGTGTATCAATACACAAAGCAGCTTTGCAGCTTTCAGCTGTTTTTAGTACATTTGGCTCTACAATTGCATTTTTAATTAGGATATAAATGCTCAATGCTGTTTAGTAACATAAACATAAACCATTATGTCATGTAAATGCCATACAGCTTTTAGCTGTTTTTTATGTCTAAGGGTCTACAATAGCATTTTTAAATAGTAAGATAATGCCTAATGCTGCATAATAGCATAAACTTGTGCTATTATAATGCAGCGTAATTCCATTCTACAGCTTTGGGCTGTTTTAGTGCCCTTCGTTATTTAATAGCACTTTTAACTAGTAAGGAAATGCCTAGTATTGCTAAGTAGCATAAACGTGAATCAATGTAATGCTTGCATTTTTGAAGGTCAACTGAGTTCTTTTAAACAGCAAATTTTAATGGTGGATACATAATAATTAATAAGTAAAGATTAGATTATTCGTTTCTAAAGAAAAGTAGGAATAATTGCAGAGAACCCAATGGAATTTGTATTGGCCTAAATATAGGTAACATAAGATTTGCACAATTTACATTACACATTTACAAAATATAAAAGGATGGTCTTAGCCATTGTGATATTGTCCGTGATCCTAAAGACCTAGAATGTAAATTGGTATATTTACGAGTACATAATTATGAATACTTATATTTCGTACTACTATTGCATACGTACAAATAAGAAACGTTGTTTTAAGTGCTTTAGTGTCTTATTTAGATTAAAGGGATTTAACAACTATTAAATAAATAACCAATAAATATCTTTTATTTTATTTGCACAAGTTTTTCCATCGTTCTTTGAAGCTGAGCATAAGAACGATAAATGTTTTTGTAATGAACGACAAATGTTTTGTGCTCTATCTGCCAGTAATTGATCCAGTGATATAATATTTCGGTAGCTGTAACGTTACTATAATCCATACGTGGGTTTCCTTGATTATCTGAAAATTTAAATTTTAGCACCTATACTAACTAGTGATTACAAAATGTTACAGTGACAGGCGCCACCAAGCTAGGCGTTTAAACCTTTTCTGGGTCCACCCAAAGCTACGCAGAGAAAATTATCACTAAAATTAATTCGCTTAGTAAATGGCGGCAGTAGGCGTAAAAGCGAGACAGACAGAGTTACTTTCACATTTATAATGTTATATATGATAATAAAAAGTATAACATTTCAAAATAAATTCATTGTAGGGTCGGTCTCTTGTTATGGAAAAGTATGTGCACCCTACTCAAAAATATACAATACACAGAAAATGTTTAAAAAGTAGCTTCACAAGCAAATATTGGGATTATGAGGATAAGCAACTAACTAAATAAAGTTTTGTGACAAATATTTAAAAAAGCAAGAGTGAATATTGCCTAAAATTTGCCGTTTAAGTTTTTGCCTAGGGCCATAGTTTGGAAATTCAATTTTGTACTTACGAGTGATATAATAAGTTGGATCCTGGATGCCACTCGCTTCTGCAACCACGAACAATACATTTCACTACTGTATTTATATCAATACCACCAAAATATCTTATTTAGTCCACACAAATATGCGAAGCGATTCAAACAAATCGACTTGACATGATTTGACAAAATTGTCATGTGCTACCCAGGGATACCATTACATAGCAACAGAACATTCCTTAAAATACAGAATTTTTGCTACCGCGAAAGTTTGTTTTACTATATTATGTACACTTTATTTATAATACAAATTACATTAAATACATTTCATTACTCTATTAAATATGTAAACATTTTCAAAACGAATCCAAGTTTTTCATGATAATATTATATTTATGCCTTTTTCAACGTCTTTACTTACATTATAGGGTATTTTTTTTGCTGTGTAAGGGATCCCTTGTGGGAAAACAAGGGGGGGAGGCTGTCATTTTTTCATGTTTCAATTTCTTGTTCAGAGCTTGGAATCCATCCTAAGAGGAGATACCAAATCCCTGGTTTCCACCACATAACAAATACTATCAAAATACTAAGTGCGACATATCCGTTCCGGGACGTGGACAAGAGGAGGCTGCAACAGTTTGGGGTAAGTCCCTGGACCCATAATTCATAAAAGTAGCTATCGAAGGCGCCAAGCGCCAACACTACCTATATAGGTAGTACTTCGATGATGTGAACGTCTGTCTGCTCTGTGCTAAATCTGCGTAAACATTGCTATATTATACACTCTTTTAAGATATTTTTTTCCCGACTGTGCCAGAGGGAGGGCTAAGTTTTTCGACTATACAGTAATACCCCGCTTTACGCGACCCCGTTATGCGCGGTTTCACTATAACGTGAATTTCAAATTTCGCGTTCAAATGCCTCGCATTATGCAAAAGAATGTGTATAAACATCTTCTTCAGCCTATTACAGTCCACTGCTGGACGTAGGCCACCCCCGGGGCACGCCACAAGGCTACTGCCACAGGGGGGTTTTGCCCATAGTCACCACGCTGGGCAGGCGGGTTGGTGACCGCAGTGTGATTTTCGGACTATGTTGTCAATACGGGAGGCGCTGCTGCCCACCTCCCGGATAAACATAATTTAGTCATTAACTTCTCTTTGGTCACGGGAATCTCGCGTCCTCTGAACATTCTGATTGAAGAATAGGGGATTCCCCGTCCTACGACTTTGTTATGTAATGGTGTATACAGGGTATAGGTAACAGCCAGCCAAATATTGATATGCTAACTTCAGACCATGATTCTGAGGCGAAAAACACTGGCAGACAAGCCTTAGATAATGGCTTAAAAATACAATATTAATCAAAAGATGATTTTCAAAAAAAAGTTGCCCTCACAAAAGTTCAAATAACTGATCAACCCTAACGGAGGGACAAGTGATCCGAAAAACAGTAATGTATCACACAATTCTACTAATATTATAAACGCGAAAGTTTATGAGTATGGATGGTTTGTGTTTATTATTCTTATTACTCTTTTATTACTCTTATACTTCTTTATTACTCTTTCACGTAAAAACGGCTGGTGCGATTTTAATAAAATTTGATATGGAGTTAACTGACACCCTGGATTAACACATAGGCTCCTTTTTATCTCTGGAAAATATTTTTATCCCTGATGATTTTTCCCATTTATTTCAGGCGCAGGACCAACAGTTTTACGTACTTTCGAGGCACGAGCTACCTACTTACATATTATGCTTCGTCACTGATATTATATCAGGTACGTTACTACAGAACATAGGTGTGTAGTAGTACAAGGAACCATTCATTTTTCATTTATTGTACCTACATAGGTACTACTAATACGAGTAGTAGGTATTACAAAATGTACTTGCTAAAAGGTAACAACTTATCTAATTAATCTGCCAGGTAACAAACATGTATGGTAATATGAACTCAATGTATAACGAGGGCATTGTCTACACTTCAATAACTTTTCCCATGAATGAACAACACGCATGGGGGGCTACGAGCGAGCGACGAAGACGACGGACGAAGAACGGCAGCCGGTTCGAGGTCACGACACATTTTTTTTACCTGCGTGATGTAATGTAGCAGCTCGATAAGTGCAAGACAAACGTGTATTCGGTATCTACAGTACCTATTGCCTATTGTTAAAAAAAGTTTTTCTGAAATAGTTTTGGTTTAAAGTAAAATACGTAAAAATGTTTATTAAATTATTTACGCGGCAGTTTTTAAATCGCGAAGAAACTTGAAGAAAGAAGATGTCGCATTCGGGCATGCGCAATGTGATTGTGATGTTTTCGGTGTTATCTTTTGAGGCGTGAACTTCGTGAATGTGCTACTGTCAACCAGCTTTCCGCGAGCACGAGATATTTTTTTCGATAAAACAAAAGACAGTAAATAAACGCGCTTGGTGTATATCTGACGAATTCGTTGTCGAGCTCTATTTTTATCGCAGTTAACCTCACATTTACCGCGTAAGGTGAATCATAGTAAGTAATGCTGTTGTGTCTTTGGCGGAATGTGAACTCTGCGTGAATATTTGTTTATTAATTATGAATATCCGTAAAATTACTGTATCATTGAAACAAACAGCAAAATAATCGATGAGGCCGAAGAGTATAAGCGTCAGATGCCAATAATATAGGTATGGATGACTGCTTCAAAGCCTGCCCAAGCTGCAGTTGTGATGAAACATTTAATATAACAAAGAGTGATTGGGACCGTTTTACCGATAAAGTAGACAATGTCCTCAATCATACTAAAGGGAGAGAGTTATTTCGCAGCTTCATGAGAACAAACAATTTGAAAGATGGACTTGAACTATTGGATTTTTGGGAACTTATAGTGAAAATTCTTGATGTCAGCGAGGAAAAACGCGTTCGTAAAATGAAGCGCTTGATACACAAGGCGGAGCGCATAGAAGAATTAGACATGGACATTATCTTAAAATTAGATGAAGCCTATGAATCTGATAATAAGGAGGAAATAGAAAAAGTGTTGATCCTCTTAAAAATGGAAACAATAAAATTGTTTAGGTGTGAATACAGAATCTTTCGAGATTATCTGCTAAAAGAGCGTCTTAAACTTGTTAAATAGTTTTTAAAGAGTACAAATTAAAACCTACCTAAAACATGACAATGTGCCTTGTTTGCATTTTATGTTTTTAAACGAAGATATTAAAAGTAAATAAAAATATTTGTGTTTTCTTCTCGTTTTCTTCCCATATATTAGGTAGGTACCTATTTCTTCCTCAAATCGTTTTGGCACTGTGAAAAGCTTTAAAAAGTATTTTTTGGTGTTGTCCTGTCGTGGTCTTGCCCAGGGCTGCCAGCAAATAAATCGCGGGAGTACAGTTTGGTATCTTTTATACGAAATTTGGTCGCATTATCCATAACGTGACCAGACGTCACAGCGTATATGTTTCTTACTTCTACACGTCTAAACGGATGGAGCGATTTTAATAAAATTTTGTATGGAGTTAGCTGACACCCTGTTTTATCACATAGGCTAGTTTTTATCCCGGATAATTTCGACATTTTGTTTTTTCTGTAGTCCACGCGAACGGAGTCGCGGGCATCCACTAGTACGTACTATGTGTGTGTGTCAATCATTCAACCAATCGACCAAATATTATGGATATGTAAGGCGCCATCGCCGTTTTGACACTGGTTAATCGAAGATTCATTTTGGGGATTTGTGAATTATTATTGTAATATGTAGAGGTATTACTAAATAATACCTATAATAATAATGTGGAAAACTTTAAAAGTTGACTAAGGATTCAAATTAAGCAAAGATTTCCGCGCTCACTTCCCTCGCGTTCAAGTAAAATTTATAAATTGGCCTAATAATCACGTTTTTTTTTTATCAAAAAATAAAAATTTGTCATTGGAATAAAGTGAAAAAATTTCGCACTTGCTCCGCTCGCGTTGTTGTATAAATACTGCAGGACGAAGAGTAACCTACGAAGGAGGTATTTATTGTGTAAATAAAACTTAAATTGTTATTGAAATCAAGTGAATGTTATTTCGCGCTCGCTCCGCTCGCGTTTTCATGATTGTTCTAAAAGCAAAGTAGGTATACCTACCAACCTGCTACCAGCTGGGTTAACACAAAAAATATCTCAGATACTCGTACGCCACTACTTGTTACAATGGAATTAAACCTCCATTTGCATTATAAAATCACGAAATATTTATTTGTCTATAAAAATGTTTGGAAACTTCCCATTTGTAGGTGTGTCCCGTTTTTCTTGCTCTGGTCCCGCATATTTAACCCGACTGCTCTATAAATCTGTGTATAAGAGTTGGCACTTGGCAACCCTAGTCCCACAGTCCATTTCGGGGACACCGGGACCACAGACTTAGTAGAGATGCTAACGGACAGGTAACTGTAAAAAGGAACTCTCCCGTTCATTATACATAACCCTTAGATTAATGATAGGTCTTCGCTCCCATAACCATTTATTTATATCGATTTTCTGTACTTAAATACTGCTTCGTTCTTAGCGGGTTCTTAATTTACTTGTGAAAATCAAAATTTATTTGTAAATAGCTTGCATGTGTCCGTAAAATGATGTTTTCTGGTAGATAATTTATATTTTGTTTACTTGTGATGTGACGTTGCGCATGTATGGTTTTATATGCAGGTAAGCTGAGTAAAAGTCGGAATCCGGAATACGATCTCTTGGGCTCATGTAAGTTGTTTCTGCAATTATTTTTGGTTTTGACTAATTTTACATTCGTTCTTGAGGATTGTCCCGACGATTCCATTCATCATCATCATATATCAACAATCATAAATTCAGAAATCATTTACTAAAGACAATGGCTTATGGGCTTAATTCCCCTTGCCTTTTCTTCGGGATAAACTAAACAAAAAAAAATATTCTTGTGTTTCGGCGGGAAAAGGACTTGGGTCGGCGGGAAAAGCTGGAACGGAGCAGGTGTAATTTTCTTGTAAAAATCAAAATGTATGTGTAAATCCTAGCTTGCATATTATTATGTCCGTAAAGTGATGTTTTCTGGTAGATAAGTTATATTTATTTACTTGTGATGTGAATCTAGTGCGTGTGCATTGTTTTATATGCAGGTAGGCTAAGTAAAACTTTAGTCGGAATACGATCTCTTTATGGGCTCATGCAAGTTGTTTCTGCAATTCTTTTTGATCTTTACTAATTTTACACCCATTCTTGAGGATTTTCCCGACGTTTCCATTCATCATCATCAATAATATCATCCATAATGAATTCAGAAATCATTTACTAAAGACAATGGCTGTATGGGCTTAGTTCCCCCTGCCTTTCCTTCGGGATAAACTAAACAAAAAAAAGGGAAAAGGTCTTGGGTCGGCGGAATGTGTGGGCTATACTCTTTCTACGGGAGTGGGTGTAATTTTCTTGTGAAAATCAAAATTAATTTGTAAATGGGTTGCATGTGTCCGTAAAGTGATGTTTTAGTAGATAAGATTGTAGATAAGTTATATTTTGTTTACTTGTGATGTGAATTTTGTGCGTGTGCATAGTTTTATATACGGGTAAGCTAAGTAAAACTCATTATAAATTCAGAAATCATTTACTAAAGACAATGGCTGTATGGGCTTAGTTCCCCTTGCCTTTCCTTCGGGATAAACTAAAAAAAACTTGGGTCGGTGGGAAAAGCTGGAAGCTTTGATGAAAACAAAACAGCGGAAGATAAATTAGGCCAACGTTGCCTGATTTTACTCATTTGCAGTTGAGAGTAGCAATAGCGCGCTCGTGTGACGGAAGAAATTCTTTTTTTATTTTAAGCGGGGTAAAAGTTATCAAAATGCCTTCATGTGCTTTTGTTCGTTGTACTAATCACTCAAAAAAAAAATCACATGGAATTACTTTTTACGCATAAGTACATGAAAACTTTAAATTTTTAGGTTAATAATTGTAAATTCACTTATTGTTTTGATCGCCATTTTGCAGAGCGAGATAAAAATATATTATACATCTATGTGCGACAAGTTAAACAAGCAAACACGTGCCGTGCGTGTGCGAATGCGCCGCTGTGTTTCGTTTTTGCAATAGCTTCTTACCATAGTTATTGTCTGGGACACGAGCTGACACGACTCAACCCGAAATTATTTCGATGATGCTCTATTGAAACGCGCTTGTCTCGCTCGCGCTACTGTCGAAATAAATAGGTTTGTCTCTATCGCTCAGTAGTGTACAACGTTAAATACAATTACAGCTGTGTGTGTGTTCGTGCGTGTAGTTGTGTAGCGTGCCTAATTTCTAGTTGACGATTTTAAGGACGTGCCCTATCTTCCACTAGTTTGTTTTCATCTAAGGCTGGAAGTAAAACTTTAGTCGGAATGCGATCTCTTCATGGGCTCATGTAAGTTATTTCTGCAATTCTTTTTGATCTTTACTAATTATACACCCATTCTTGAGGATTTTCCCGACGTTTCCATTCATCATCATCAATATCATCCATCATAAATTCAGAATTATTTACTAAAGACAATGGCTGTATGGGCTTAGTTTCCCTTGCCTTTCCTTCCTTCGGGATAAAAGAGGAGATACCAAATCCCTGGGATAAACTAAACAAAAAGAAAAAAGAAAAAGCTTCTTGCGAAAATCTTTGATCAAATATAATGGTAGATACACAATATACGCACGAAAAGTGGCACCGCCAAAAGAAGGCATAAATCAAAAATTGGCATTCTTTTAGCGTCAGTCACAATAAGCCTCGCTAGCGTTCAAAAGTCTCGCGATGCCAAAGTATGCCGTGAAAAACTATAAAAACTACATATTAAAAATGAAAAAAAAAGAAGATGGATGTTATATTTTCAGTAAGTACTGTTTTGTTATCAATATTGATAATAGTGTGGTATCGTGGGACACCAGGTAGGAACGAAGTTCCTTGGGCTAATGTAGAATCGACACAATTTGCAAAAGAAAAATCGTGCTCAATTTTATGTAGGTTTTCTTGATTTATCTGTTAAATTTTGCTGATTAGTTTTTATTTAAGTACAGGAAAGTAGTTATATTAGGAAATTCAGTATTTTAGGAAATAATAAATTACGTAAAATTAAAAAAAAATCGTAATTCAAATTATCAACTAAAATAACAAAATATGTCTCTTTATTTTTGTTTGACAACATAAAATTTACTGGCTACTCACGAGTAAAATGTATATATAATGTGAGTATTCACCACGTGCTTGTCCATGAATTCATGAGTATATACTATGCATTGGCGGGGTGGAGTAGTAATAGAGAGAGAAGGGATGAGAGAACAAAAAGAAAGAGAAAGGTATTATACACTACTCGCTTGTGTATACGACTGTCGCGCCTGCGCACGTCTCATTTAACGGTTTTATTCCACGCACTTTTTCTTACGGTTTTACTATCACATTTTTTTCAGTTCGGTCGCGCAGCAAAATCCCTATCTCCTCCAAGCCTGCTGTAAGGAACTTCGTTCCAATAATAATTTGTTCATGGAAACATGTCTTTTTTTCCTGATTACTGAATATTTTATATCAATTACAAATACTTCTTACTTTGCAACTATCCCTTTCGCACACCGGTGCGCTTCGTGTAAGTGAAAACGACATCGAACTTACATAGATAGAACAAGGTTGGTAAGGAAAGATGTGGAGACGTCATTGTTTTGACATCCGATTTATAGTACATGCATGCAAAATTTCAGCTCAATCGGAAGCCAGGAACTGGATCAAATTTAACTTGCACGATTTGATTACAGACAACGGGAAATGTCAGACTAAATAAAAGCTTGTAAAAAGCTTAATATATTTATGCATATATTTTAAACCTAAGAATTTTGTGTTATTTAGTATATTTTAACCTAGGCTCATTCCATAAATTTGTTCAATTTCCTGGTCTAAACATAGGAATTATATTACTAAAATTTCACGGTGTATAAAAAATATTTATATGCGATTGCGACTCCATTGTTCCTATGTTCCTAGCGGCAGCGATAAGGTAAGCGCGAAACAAAAGTAACAAGCTGAGTATTAATTCTTACAATTTTATATAGTTATTTTTCTTATAAATATTTTTAGTTGTGTTTGGTAATAAACTGAACTGTGTGATTGGTTTATTGCTTTAACGTAAATGGCTATATGTCAGAATCAGGTGCAAATGTGTTACAACTTTATCACTAAGATATAAGGTTTAACTTAACATACTTATGACCCAACTTAAGTCTTTCTAATTATAAGCAACTCCAACAGTTTAGATCTGTTTAAGTACGTATAAAGTGTTGATGCGGCGCCATCGTTTATGCTTGATTTAGTATGAGACTGTGCATCTACCATTATATTTGATCGAAGGCGAAAATCAAAATTTATTTGTAAATCCTAGCTTGCATGTACGTAAAGTGATGTTTTCTAGTAGATAAGTTATATTTTGATTACTTTTATACGCAGGTAAGCTGAGTAAAACTTTAGCCGGATTACGATCTCTTCATGGGCCCATGTAAGTTCTTTCTGCAATAATTTTTCATTTTGACTAACTTTATACTTGTTCTTGAGGATTTTCCCGACGTTTCCATTCATCATCATCATAAATTCAGAAATCATTTACTAAAGACAATGGCTGTATGGGCTTAGTTCCCCTTGCCTTTCCTTCGGGATAAACTACACAAAAAAAAGATACTAACGCATTGCCCTACTGCAATAATTTTTCATTTTGACTAACTTTACACTTGTTCTTGAGGATTTTCCCGACGTTTCCATTCATCATCAACATTATCATCCATCATAAATTCAGAAATCATTTACTAAAGACAATGACTGTATGGGCTTAGTTCCCCTTGCTTGCCTTTCCTTCGGGGTAAACTAAACAAAAAAATAATAATTTCATTAGAGAGTGATTCGGATTCGGCGGGAAAAGCTGGAAGGGAGCGGGTGTAAATTTCTTGTGAAAATCAAAAATTATTTGTAAATGGCTTGCATGTGTCCGTAAAGTGATGTTTTCTGGTAGATAAGTTATATTTTGATTACTTGTGATGTGAATCTAGTGCGTGTGCATGGTTTTATACGCAGGTAAGCTGAGTAAAACTTTAGCCGGAATACGATCTCTTCATGGGCCCATGTAAGTTGTTTCTGCAATTATTTTTCATTTTGACGAACTTTACACTTGTTCTTGAGGAATTTCCCGACGTTTCCATTCATCATCATCATTATCATCCATTATAAATTCAGAAATCATTTACTAAAGACAATGGCTGCATGGGCTTAGTTCCCCTTGCCTTTCCTTCGGGATAAACTAAAAAAAAAAAATGTTTCATTTGCATTTATTTATTGTACGAAGTAGATAAATGTTTATTTAAATGCTTGCCAGGATAGTCAATAGTTTACCGTTTGGGTTGTCTCAGCAGATAACTAAAATATACTTTCAATGTGAGTTAATGTCGCAATAATTATCTTATTGTTTACACCTTTACAAATGTTATATTAAGTTTTAATGTTTACAGTGCTCATTCGTAACCAGAGGGAAGCTCACAGTATACAACAGCACCACGAATATAACAATATGGATGTAAAGATTTTGCCGGCTCTAAAAGATAATTACATGTATTTGATAGTAGACAAGGCTACGAAAGAAGCAGCAATTGTAGACCCAGTGGAGCCTAATACTGTGTTAAAAGTAGTCGGAGAGCAAGGTGTGAAGTTAACTACAGTTTTAACCACTCATCATCATTGGTAAGTTTTTTTACATCATGAATGTTTTATTGGGCAGATTTTATGCTGTCTTTATCTAAGACTATGAAGATAAGTATCAAATATTTTGTCCTTAAAATAATGTCTTATCTTCAGAACATGTCTCACCATTGGAAAAATGGCCCTTAATGCAAACAATGTTTTTACTTTAGGGACCATGCAGGTGGTAATGAAGATTTGGTGAAACTTCACCCTGGGCTTATGGTATATGGGGGAGATGAACGCATTGGGGCTTTGACTAAAAAAGTAGCCCATGATACTAAAATCAATATTGGCAATTTGAATATACGCTGCCTGTTTACACCATGCCATACTACAGGACACATTTGTTATCTGGTATCTTCAACTGAGGAAGGAAGTGATAGTGCTGTGTTTACAGGTTTTTTTAAACACTATATTTTTTGTAAACAATACATGAAAATGCATGAAACATTCATCACAAGAATAATATGAACTTTTCACAGGTGATACACTATTCTTGGGTGGCTGTGGTAGATTCTTTGAAGGAACTGCAGACCAGATGTACAAAGCTCTTATAAATATATTGGCCCCATTACCTAATGAGACTAAAGTCTTCTGTGGTCACGAATACTCACTCCAGAACTTGAAATTTGCAGCACATGTTGAACCTAATAATGAGTTTGTAAAGAAGAAAATAGAGTGGTCTAAGCAGAGAAGAGAGGAAGGAAAACCTACAGTTAGTTCAATTTTCAGTAAAATTCTTTTGTAGTAAATTTTTCAAATTTAATTTGGTAACCAGTGAGTGGTGCTGCTTGCCTAGTTGATGAAGAGTTATAATTGTTAGTATATTATCTTGACTCGAGACTAGGTTAAAGACCAACAGACTCATTAGTTTTGTTATCTGAATAGCTTAATCAATCCTTTTAAATTCTTTACAGGTACCTTCTACAATAGGAGAAGAAAAGCTGTATAACCCTTTTATGAGGGTTTTAGAACCAGCAGTAATGAAACATGCTAACAAAAATGATGGAATAGCTACAATGAAAGCCATTCGTTCTGAGAAGGATAATTTCTAAAAAGGTGGTCAATTTATGCTTTACTCGAAGTCACAAATTATTGTATTTTTTATTTATTTTTCAAATAAATTTATAGTTACTGTTGCAATAGTCTTTGGAAATATTCATGAAAGTACCTACTGATATCAAGATGTTCTTATCAATGTTTGATAGGAAAATACAAACAAGTGTTTAGTTAATACATATAGATACATACCTACAACCTGTTTGTGCTTGGAATAGTTGTATGTGGACTAATGAAAGTAAAATATACTCTTGTTTTGATTTTGAGACAGCTATTTTCATTTAATGTAAAAAGAATTTGAAGGTAATTATTCTAATTCTATCAAGGAAGCTATTAATAAATCAGCACATGTATGATGAATTTGGTGAGAGCCAGATGTCTCACTTTTAAATCTATAGAGCTAGGCAAGGCGCGACACGACATCCGCAGCTTTAATACTCGCTTCATTAAGGAGACAATGCTCCAAAAGGCAAAACCAACCCCAAATGGCGAAACCAAGGCTCCAAAGTGTTCGCAGCTGTTGACGAAACTGAAGACAGAGGACGGCAGTGTAGCGTCTACCATACCAGAGGTGCTAAGGGAGATTGAGAAGTTCTATGGACAGCTATATACCACGGTCGCTAAACCTGTTAGATTAGACAAAGACCCAAGAGCCAAGCTCACCCGACACTATACTGAAGACATCCCGGATATCAGCCTGTACGAGATTAGGACTGCCCTTAAACAACTCAAAAACAACAAAGCGCCGGGCGACGATGAAATTACATCAGAGCTTCTGAGAGCGGGTGGAACTCCGGTACTGAAGGTCCTCCAGAGGCTCTTCAATTCCGTCCTGCTCGAAGGCGTAACGCCAGAAGCATAAAGCAGAATTGTGGTGGTGCTGTTCTTTAAAAAAGGCGATAAAGCCTTCCTGAAGAACTATATGCCCATATCGCTTCTGAGCCATGTCTACAAGTTGTTTCCAAGGGTAATCACGAATCGTCTTGCTCGCAGGTTTGATAACTTCCAGCCTCCCGAACAAGCCGGTTTCCGAAAAGGGTTTAGTACCATAGACCATATCCACACGCTACGGCAGATTATACAAAAAACGGAAGAGTATAATCGGCCACTATGCCTAGCGTTCGTGGACTATGAGAAGGCCTTTGGCAGTGCTGCGTCTCCAGCGATGCCATATTGACCATCGATATATCGAAGTGCTGAAGTGTTTATACAGCAACGCCACCATGTCGGTACGAGTACAGGAGCGGAGCACTGAGCCGATTTCTTTGCAGATGGGAGTGAGACAAGGAGATGTTATTTCTCCGAAGCTCTTCACCAATGCAGTGGAAGACTCCTTTAAGCTTCTCGAATGGAAAGGACTCGGAATCAATGTCAATGGCGAATACATCACTCACCTTCGGTTCGCAGACGACATCGTGGTCATAGCAGAATCGCTGAAGGATCTAAGCACAATGCTCTATGGCCTCAATCGAGTTTCCCAACAGGTGGGCCTGAAGATGAACATGGACAAGACGAAGATCATGTCGAACGTCCATGTGCCGCCCACTCCTGTACTGGTTGGGAGCTCGATGCTCGAAGTTGTTGACGAGTATGTTTACCTGGGACAGACGGTCAAACTAGGTAAGTCCAACTTTGAGTAGGAGTTAAATCGGCGAATCCAACTCGGCTGGGCAGCGTTCAAGAAACTACGAAGCTTATTTGTGTCCAAGATACCCCAGTCCTTAAAGCCGGTGATGACCTACGGTGCCGAGGAGTGGTCTCTAACTATGTGCCTCATAAAGAAGCTCAGGATCGCACAGCGAGCGATGGAGAGAACTATGCTTGGGATCTCTGCGTGATCGAATCAGAAATGAGGAGATCCGCAGACGTACAAAGATCACCGACATAGCTCAACGGTCCAGCAAGCTGAAGTGGCAATGGACATAATGGTATCGGCAAGCGCAGCGTGGGAAGGCCACCCGCGAGGTGGACGGACGACCTGACCAAGGTCGCGGGCGTCGGTTGGATGCAGGCTGCTTCCGACCGGTCGCAGTGGAGGTTGTTGGGGGAGGCCTATGTCCAACAGTGGACTTCTCAGGGTTGTAAATGAGGCAAGGCAAGTGTTTCTACTTGGTGTGTAAATAAAAAGGGATTGCAAACCACTTCTATCAGCCCTAATTCATTCAGTCCTGGCTCGAGAACGAGTGTCTATCTAGTTATTAATAGCTCTGTGAATTTGACTTTTAAAAGTGAGACATCTCACTCACCAAATTCATCATATGGGTGCTGTTTGTGTTTGGAATAGTTGTATGTGGACTAATGAAAATAAAATATACTGTTGTTTTGATTTTGAGACAACCATTTCAGTTAATGTAAAAATAATTTGAAGGTAATTCTAATTCTGTCAAGGAAGCTATTAATAAATCTGGTAGATACATACTTGCATATTACACCATTTACACACACATATTGTGCGAGTCCTATCACTGGTTTTTGTTCCACTGGTTGGATTCTCACTGTTATTGTAACATCAATACACACTGTTTTTAGGGAAGTGGAAATGAAATTAAGTATCATCTTATGAATTATATTATAACAATATTACCTTACTCTTAAAGCTGGCTTATCACTAAAAATAAATTAAGAGCAACTATCAGGAGTGTCATTGTTCTTTTTTAATGTAAGCAGACATTTCTTCAACATACTTCTCTTTTGATCTCTCGAACATTGCAACATAAACCTGAAAGTTTTGAAAACTCTAATCAATATATAAAACTTCCATTACTGAGTTATGTTGAGTGATAGAGAATGTCAGAAAATACAGAGCCAAGACTGCTGGATTGGCCAGTATGCTAATTATTATTATTATTTATATATTTCGATATAAAACATATTTTTTGCGTTCTTGCAAAACCATTTTCATGATTTATATGCAAGTTTAATTATTATTAGTTATAATAAATTATTCTTATATTAGATCAATAAAATACTTTTTTAGGTTAATTTTATATTGATTTTTTCTTTTTATATCCTGTAGTTTCGGTGGCAGCGTGTTTATAAGGTATGGTAGGCACTTTTTGAGGGTTCGGTCTCCATAATATTTGTGTACTAATTAATTGATTAGTAAGGTGTTTATGAAATAAACAAAGTATCACGTATTGTATTGACGGCCAATTGGTGTAGTAGGTAGTGACCTTGCCTGCGAAGCCATAGGTCCTGGGTTCGAATCCCGGTAGGTGCAAACATTGATATGATGAATATTAATGTTTGTTTCCGAGTCATGGATGTTTCTATACTTATCTATGTATTTATATACCATTGCTTAGTACCCACGACACAAGACCGTATGGATCTTAATGTGGGACTAAGTTAATGTGTTGTGAAGTGTGTGAATATTTATTATTATTATTTATTATCACTAATATTACTAGAATTTAAGATGTGAATTACCCTTTTGTCCTCATTAGTGAGTGCTCTCCATCTTGAAGCTAACTGCCTTGTGACTTCTTGTTTGCTAGGTTCCACCCCTGTTTCTGATCCTTCTGCTACAACTACAGGCCTCTGTTCTTGACAGAATTGGAAGAATGCATTGCAAGGTTTCTTTGGAGCATTTGGGTCTTTTTCAGGCTAAAACATGGTATTTAATAAGTTACAATGGAGATAAAAAATTGCATTGAAATGTAACAACCAGACATTTTAAAAGGTTCTTTACCTTGTCAGCTTTACTTTTTCTTTTTGGGCCAGGCTTTTTCGCTGAGGCTGGCTGTTTTTCTAATTGTTTGGCAGCAGTTTGAGCTTTAGCTGCTGGTCGAGTAGGCTTGATGGGTACTTCTGCGTTTGTTTCGACTTCAAATGAAGCTGTTCGAAATTGGTCACCATGACTATCTAGACGTTCAACCAACAATTTGATATCTTTGCGATAACGCTTTGTAATTTTTTTGGCTTCATGAATTCTGCAATTACGTCAAAGCTTTAGTGAATCACAGTAATGTAACATACAGTTAAATATTTCGCTAACACAGACCTATTGACTATTCTTTCGTTATCCTGTTGTAACACTTCACATCGTTCCAATAGCAATTGATATTTGCGTCTATAAATTTCTTCTTCAGGTGGTAAACTAACCATATCATCAGAATCGTCAGATATATTCGAGTTAACCTGTTGGACTGTCATTTTTATTTATTTCCTAGCTTCAATTTCGAACTCCAAAGAAAAATATTTTTTATTTAGCTGTCATCTTGTGTTTGGTTTACTTGCTTATGTTGGCTAAATTGGGAAAGATAGACTGACATTTCAAAAATCGTCCAAAAAATGATGGAAGGTACACACACATCGCAGCATCACCAACTCGAGATTTATATAAAATACTACGTGACTGGCTGATGGTACACATGTCGTCTACGGCAAGCCTTAACTTTTAAAAAGTTGCGATACCTTCTACTGGTCAATAGATGGCGCTATACACATAAAGTTTTTACAAAAAATTTAATTCATATCTTTAGGCAAGAAGAATTTTAGAACTAAGGTGAAAATGGTAATAACAATATAAATTTATAAAAATACATATCCATTTTTGGCTTAGTGGGTAAGTAGGTTTTACGCCTTCCATTGAGACATGGCATGGTTCGGACCACAGGGGTGCGTTTGAGTCAGGGATTTTCTATGGTTTGAGTTCACCATCCAGTCTAAAATTTAAACTAAAGCGGTCGAGCTTGAACGGTCGAGCGAGGCAGGCAGACAAACGACAAGCACGTCACGGTCGTCGCGTCTGACATTTTGAGCGAGAGAGAAATATATTGTCTTCCATGCGAGGCGAGGCGCCATGACAAAAGCACGTCGCGTCTGACATTTGAGGCGTCAGGAGGCGCGCATGCGCGCATATTTCGTACTATAATAACTTCAAATGGTTCAGTCAGTAGGTACCAGTGTTGGCAACCGTACGATAATTATCGTACATGTACGATAATTTGATACCAGCGTACGATGTACGATTGCGATTCATTATCGTACACAAATGTACGATAATTTTCGAATTTCCCAAATGTTTTCAAATTGGACCGGAAGATTCCGAAAGTCATTAGTTTGTAATGGATTTCGATAGTTTCGTTCACTCATATATAGATAAGAAATATATAAATACAGGGTGATTTTTGGTCGTCAACGTTCCCGAAAACCACGGAATCTCCTCATCATCACGATAATTTTTCTCCATGGAAGCATACCTGGGAAGTGTCTGGTTTCCAAAATATTAGGGTCCAAAGTTGAGTAAATAGACTGCGTTTTTCTGCATAAATGCACATAGACGCGCGTAGCAGGATATTTTCACGAAAAATTATTAATATCTGTCTATAAAAAAACTTACATAAACACTAGACACTATAAATTTCGCACGATCAAGGAATTTAAAAATTTAAAAAAAAAAAATCCCAGCATTTCTTTTGGCATAAACTTACTTTATTTCATGTATAGAGTACGTACCCTTCGTTAAAGGTGGCCACAAAAAAACACCCTGTATATATCTCGTTGAATATTACATATTTTGTCAATTTATGTGTTCATGAATAAATTTAATAATCGACTGATCAACTTTGGAGCCATTTTATTTTTGTAAAACTTTTGAAACACACAAATTTTCGCGCCATTTTCTACGCAATGTACCCATGTGAAAATCATAAAATTCGAAAAAGGACATGACGAGCGGCTGAGCGCAATATAAGTTCGTAATAATATCTATTTTTATTAATAATTAACGTTTTTTTATGTCATTCAAAATTATACGATAATTTTTCGTCAGGTACGATAATTTTACGCCCCTGGTACGATCAGCGCATCATTCTAGGTTGCCAACACTGGTAGGTACGCCTCGCCTCATTTGAAGTGGGACATTGTACTGGCTCAGGACAAAAAAGAGGCTACTCTTACAAACTCTTTTTCAAGTCGTGTCCTACTCAACACTACTAAATGTCAAACACCCCGTTCAAGCGTTCAAGCACTCCGCGAGGCGAAAAATTTAACTGTCAAAATTTTATTCGACCTGTTCACGGACGTCCTCTGGTATAAATTTTCGCCTGGCTAGGATAAATTCTAGCGTGCTTTTTAGGTCGCGAAATTTTATCCTGCTGTCAGATTGACATTAATGACAGCTGTCTGTTGTTTTTTGCTCGATTCGCGCCTTGATTGAATACTTTTAAATTGAGTTGAAAACTTGAAACACGAGTGAATAATTTATTGTATTGTGTGTGAGTGGATCATGGATGAAATTTTAATGCAAATTATTGTAGATGAAAGGGGCAGAATGATTTACGACAATGAAGGTAGAGTTTGCCATTTCAACTGTGTAATTATTTCCAAATCACGAAGATTACAACAAAAATAATAAAAACTTTCCAAGTGTCGAGTTGAATAGATATTGTTTGACAAACTGTCAATTGAATTTGACAGCTGACATTGACATAAGCACTATGACTCCGATCAGCGATCCCTCGCTAGATAATTTTTAACCGGCTAAGATTTCGCCGGCTTACACAAACGCAGGTGTGGTAGGTATAGCGAGACAAGCGAGCATCGTCGGAATAATTTCGGGTTGAGTCGTGTCAGCTCGTGTCCCAGACAATAACTATGGTAAGAAGCTACTGCAAAAACGAAACAGCGGGCGCATTCGTACACGCACGGCACGTGTTTGCTTGTTTAACTTGTCGCACATAGATGTATCATATATTTTTATCTCACTCTGCAAAATGGCGATCAAAACAATAAGTGAATTTACAACTATTAACCTAAGAATTTAAAGTTCTCGTGTACTTATGCGTGAAAAGTGATTCCATGTGATTTGTTTTTTTTTTGAGTGATTAGTACAACGTACAAAAGCACATGAAGGCATTTTGATAACTTTTACCCCGCTTAAAATAAAAAAAGAACTTCTTCCGTCACACGAGCGCGCTATTGCTACTCTCAACTGCAAATGAGTAAAATCAGGCGACGTTGGCCTAATTTAAGCGGTCCACGCGCTGGAAACGAGTCACTATCTTCCGCTATTTTGTTTTCATCTAAGCTTCCAGCTTTTCCCGCCGACCCCAGTTTTTTTTTAGTTTATCCCGAAGGAAAGGCAAGGGGAACTAAGCCCATACAACCATTGTCTTTAGTAAATGATTTCTGAATTTATAATGAGTTTTACTTAGCTTACCCGTATAGAAAACCATGCACACGCACTAAATTCACATCACAAGTAAACAAAATATAACTTATCTACCAGAAAATATAATTGAGTGAGGGAGGATTTTTTTTCATTGGAACAAAAAATGTTGCTAGGTTAATAGTCTAAGAGACGTGGAAGATCGACCTTCACCGATGTGATAACTCGACGAGACATATTTCTTATCAAATATAATTTATAAAAAAATATGTCTCATCGAGTTATCAGTTCGGTGAAGGTCGATCTTCACGGTCTCCTCTACTATAAGTACATACCTACATAGTCGTTCATTTACAAAATTTTACACAACTAATAAGTAGATACATAGGTACCTAATATGAATATTTTCGTACATAATTTAGATTTGAGACATTTCGCCCGGGACTATTGCATTTGTTTACATTATGCATATAATCATAACCTATAGGTCATATGGTTAATGTAAACAAACGTAGTTATCTCGTACTCATAACCCACTATCCCTATCTCACAGATTTTTTCTGCAGCGCACCTAAACGCGCATACGAGTTGCGCTCTGCAGTTTCCAGTAGAGAAATCCGATCGATATGTTTCTTACTACATGCCGCATATCAGTTAGTTACCTACGCGAAATGTGCAAACTGAATTGTACCCATCCGAAAAGTTCCTTTACCTGTTAAAAGTATTATAGTAATATAAAAACTGGATAAATTTTAATTACCAAATGCATTCAATAAGTAAGAAAGAACGCAATGAAATGGATACCGGCTTTTTCCAAACGAACTATGTTTATATATTTCATATTATTGTTTCTATTGTATTTATTATATGTTTTGAATACTTGTTTAGTTGACGAAAGCAAGGTAAGTGATAAGCTACCTACCTAAGTTATAATAACATACCTAGGTTCAATACCTATTCTAAGCCTATTTATTTACCACACTAGGGACGCACTAACCTACACTGGCAGATAAAGCAAAAGATCTTTTCTGTTTTTTTCAATCTTCAATCCTACTGCTTACACAGCCCATGTGTTCAATTAGCTATTCTGATGTATCAAAGCTAAGCTTGCAACTTAGCAAGTTGCTAAACTTAACTTAAAAATACTATGGACTATGCTTGGTTGGATAATTCATACAGTCTTGAAAATAAACATTTCGAGTCTTATAATTTCGTGTTCTCATAACTCTATTATAGCAGGGGTTATTTTCATAGATATTTTTTTGTTACACCCTGTATAAGTAGAGTTTGGTTGGTTTTCTGTTACACCGACGACGATGAATGTGAACAGAGGCTTTAAAGTATTTAGTTAGTAATAAGGGCTTTTAGTCTCTAGTTTTCCTCCAATAGTCGCCCATTTCACTATTTTTTTACAGTACGAAGTGAAATTGATGATCTTTAAACAGCACATTACCAGATATAAGAGCGCTACCGCGAGGTTCACCTCTCTATTAGGATTCAACGTAGATACTAAGAATAAGTACCGAAGGCTGAAAACACAAGACGTGCCTGTAAAAAATCTCCCGGATGCCTTGATTATTGGTGTTAAAAAGTGCGGAACGCGAGCCTTATTGGAGTTCTTAAGGTAGGTCCCGTAGGTAAATCGTAAAAGATATAAGTATAGGGACAGACAGACAGCCAGCAGAATGCAACTTTGTCTTATAATATGTTATGATGATTTACCTATAATACTATTTCTAATATACCTATTTCGTTTGATCCCATTCACGGGCTTGTACCGATGAATGTACAGATTTTTGTGTTGTAAAATTGTCACTTAGCTCGTGCCTCGGAAAGCACGTAAAACCGTTGGTCCTGCGCCTGATCTCTCTCCGGTCGTGTCGGCTTTCCGTCCCATCGGACTATGAGAGTGAGGGAATAGAGAGTGCTTCTGTGTTTGCACACACACTTGTGCACTATAATATCCTGCGTACCTAGCCAATCTCCGTAGAGATTGGTCGCCTTGGCCGAAATACGGTCGTACATCATCATACCTATTTCCAGATTGCATCCAGATGTCCGCGCAGCAGGTTCTGAAGTTCATTTCTTTGATAAGTTCTACCACAAAGGATTTGAATGGTATAGGTAAGTCACTACGACCAAAGGGCGCAATGCAAGGTCTTTGAATACCGACCGGTAGAAGTATACCTACTTAGGTATCTAGTTCCTACGAACCTACTACTATCTACTGACTAAAGGTCGTCATTTGCCTGCATTACACTATTACCTTAATCTTATACAGGATGTAACAAAAGGGTATGTTAAGTGAAAATTTAATTTATTTAAAATATAATTTAAGACTCGAAATCACATTTTTATTTTTCAAGATTGTATGGAAATTCCTGAGATATTTAAAAATTCTCCATACTATCCGGAAAAATAAACATGTGATTTCGGGTTTTAATTTTGTAGATAGGTTCTCTATAGTGGGCTATTTACATAGCTTTTCGCTTAACATACCCTTTTTGTTACACCCTGTATAAAAGCAAACATAATGCAATTACTTATAAAATATTGAGTACTCGTTATTTTGAAAATGCTAGATAGCGCGTTCTTTCAGCTAACCAGTATTGATCGTAAGAGTAAGTAGAATACCTATAACGATTATTATTTTTCTCTCAGGGACAAAATGCCACCAACCCTTCAAGGCCAGATAACGATGGAGAAGACGCCCTCATACTGGGTGACTAGAACAGCCCCAAGACGCGTGTATGCCATGAACCCTACAGTCAAACTGCTGGTCGTTGTCAGGGATCCGGTTACGAGAGCTATCAGTGATTACACGCAATCTGCTAGGTAATAAGATTGGAGACATCTACTATAGGTCGTTCTCATGCACTGAAGCCTGCATAAGACCCAGATTTCAACCCTCTCTCTTGTTACTTCAACAAACAAAAGACTGATCTTTGGTGGTTTTAAGATCTGAATCTCTTGTAATATTACTTTTCCCGTGAGACCTACCAAAAGAGCTATTTTCTAAACTGTCGTGTTTCTATTTAGCAAAAAGCCGTCGCTGCCTCGTTTCGAAGACCTGGCACTGGTCAATAGTTCCATTCGTTGGGGCGGAGTACCCTGGTCCGTAGTGGACGCGTCCTGGCCACCCGTGCGACTGGGCATCTACTCTCGACCCTTGCGAAGGTGGCTGCGACGGTTTCCGAGGAGTCGGCTACTCATCATCAATGGAGAGAGATTGGTAGTGGATCCTGCTGCAGAGATGGCTAGAGTTCAGGTGAATATCTTGATAAACTAAGATTTTTTTACAAAATTTATAATTTTTTAAATTCATACTAAAGTGTAATATTTAAATAAGTAGATATTACATACTAGATAAGTATCGACCTTTATGGACAGTTCTGATTAACGATCTAGTTTTCTTAAATTAAGCTTCACTGCTTTGGTGGTGAAATTGGGTATGATCTAATTAAATTAAAACTTTTACATTGTCGTCTTCCTTACAGACGTACAACCTTGTTATTTTAAATAATTAAGTAGGTATTATCTAACAAGTCTGTTATTTTTAATTCTAGGAGTTCCTAGGCCTGAAACATGTGATAACCGAGAAGCACTTCTACTTCAACTCCACCAAGGGTTTCCCTTGCCTCCTGAAGTCAGAGAGCCGGTCCACCCCTCACTGTCTCGGCAAGAACAAGGGGAGAAGCCACCCACATATTGACCCCACTACTGTGGAGAGACTGAAGGACTTTTACAAACCCTTCAATGAAAGGTTTTACGAACTTTCTGGTATTAACTTTGGATGGACCTAATATGAATTTTACGATTCCTAGCGCATCGACAACGAATTACAATTTGAAAAAAATGCAGCATGGTTTTGCAAAACAAGCAGTAAATAGGATTTTTTTAGAGATACAATTACAATTAGCACTCACAAAAAATTTATCCGGGTATCAGGACAGGACAGCACATAATATAGACATGTTATTCTAAAAATATCATATATTTCTATAATATACGACACGTCATTGGGCGATGAATATTTCTTTGGACAGACAATGTGTAGTTCTCCATTACTACTTTATTAATCAGTATCGCATTTTGTTCACCTACTCCCCATCGAAATGTATAATCATTATAGGCATTGACTTTAAAATTCAGAGCAGATATTGGTTTGGGACAGTTATAATGATATTTATTCACTATATTAACATCAGATTTACCTCTCCTCTTAGCATATATCTTTCGACATACCAAACAAAGTAATTTGGTAGAAATATCAGAATAATTGTCTTGGTAAAACATGTCAATGTTTTCCTTGGTGTCTATAAGTTTTCTGTTTGATATTCGTTTATGGATTTTGTGTTCTAAATATTCTTCGTATAACTGATCGTTTTTATTTAGTTTATTTATATGTTCGCTCATTAGTTTTGGGGTTGGAAAGTCCTCTAGCAGGATTGCGGATTTTTTGTTAGGTAGCCATTCCCTTATCAATGGGTCTCCAAAATAGATCGGCACTGTCCCAATTTTGATAGCCCTCCATAGTTTCTCAGTCGAGTAGTCATTGCATACAGCGTTCTCTATGGCTATACTGAATTTATATTTCGCCAAGAACTTATGAAAATTGTCGTTTCCTAGTTTATCCAAATAAGTTTTTGTTCGCAAAAACACAGAATCATTAGCCACTTTGTTCCGAAGGCAACTTCCATAAGAATCAATTTTTATGAACTTCATTAGTTCTGCAACATACATGTCTCTGTCGGTGCTTGTAGGGCAATTCGATTGTAAATATATTATCGGAGCCAATTCATCTAATAGAGCGTTCTTTATTGATGTTTTAACAAAATATTTAGTACTCGTGATATCTTCAAGTGTTGACACAAATTGATTTGGATATGGCACATCACTGTGTCTGCTGAACGTTGCTGAGAAGTTAAATAGATTCAACACCTTCTCGTGGTTTAATTCTGCAACATTTTTTGGAGACTCTTCATGATTGAGTGCCCAAATAACATCTCGGGGTCTTCTAGGAGGCAAGTCATTGAAGTCAATTTGGCTTCCACTAAAGACGAATGCTTGGATTTGTCCTAATGGAACTTTTTGGCGACTCAGGATATTGCATCTGGCTCCATTGCAATCTAAACCCAAGGCAATACCTTCGTGTGACGTCCATAACATTATAGTAGGTAATTTCTCGGTGATAGTCATAATTTCTTTTATATATACACGCTCATAGATTGAAATTATAATTAAAACTACCGCAATAATAAACATCCATAAAGATATAATAAAGTTATCTAAAATAATATTAAAAGAAAATAGTAGGGAATGCCAAGTTAGTTTTGAAATCAAATTTATCCACTTCGTATTTCGGGGAGCCTCTTTAGAATACTTAACAATATCTGTTGATTCAGCCATTACCTACATACAGTATACTGTACCTACTGTATATACAATATTAAAGATACAATAAAATATAAATTATAAAAAGCAAAATGAAGTCATAAAGTTTTTAAATAGGTTAAGTTGTTTGTCAAAAACTGACATTCTTGGGGAAAAGAAATCACTCAAAGTCAAAAACTTACAACCAATCAAAAATCTTAAACATGATCTTAAATCTTAAACAAACCCATAGAGAAAAGGTATGAACAAACTATATAGTTGACAAACCGGTCAAGTGCGTGTCCGGAAGTATCTAATATAATCTAAGATCTGATGACTCGAAATGCTGAACCCCAAAAGACCTTGCATTCCGCACTACCTATGAGAAACCAAAGAATCAATACTTCAATCTTAATCTTTTGAAAATGCCATAAAACAGCTCCAACCTATATTATGTGATTTAATTAAATCACTAACGCATTTGCTGCATGTGGGTCTTAAATATTCATTGTATCTTAAAGGCCTTCTTAAACTCGTATGGTTCCTTCGAACTTACGTACTCAGGATTGCATAAGATGACAAGTATAAAATCTATACATATAATAAAATTGTAAAGGATCGATGTTTGTGCACGCTAATCTCAGAAACGGCTGGACCGATTTGGATGCAGTTTTCAGGAATATATTGTAACAGGTCCCACTTAACATACATATAGGCTGCTTTTTATCCCAGGAAAATGTTTGTATCCGGGATAATTTCGACATTTTGTTTTTTCTGTAGACCACGCAGACGGAGTCGCGGGCGTCCACTAGTAGTAAATAAAACAAATCTAAATAGTCTGAATTCGTGTAGCCATTCATTGCATCTTTATAAATAACTTCACAATTATTCTTCGCAAGCCGCCAGCGCCACGTAAAGTAATTACCTGTATTCACTTCAAATCCTAAAGCGGAGATAGGCTCAGGGCAATTGTAGTGGTATTTATTGACTATATTCACATCTTTATTTCCATACCTTTTCGCATATAGTCTCTTACATAATAAACATTGGAGTTTAAAATCAACTTCTTCATAATGATCATGATATCGACTTCCAATAGCACTGTCTTTAAGTTTTTCATTTGTTATTAGTCTCTTAATTTTATGTTCTAAATACTCCTCATATAAATCATCATTTTCATTAAGCTTCTTTATATACTCGCTCATATATTTAGGTGTTGGGAAGTCCTCGAGAAGTATTGCTGACTTCTTGTTCGGTAACCAATCTCTTATTAAAGGGTCTCCAAAGTAAATTGGTACTGTACCGGTTTCAATAGACCTCCATAGCTTTTCAGTTGAATAATCATCACAAACGAAGTTTTCTATAGCTAAAACAAACTTGTATTTGGCAACGAGATTATGAAACTTCTTGTCTTTCAATTTGTATGCTTTTTGAAATATTTCAGTCTCGTTTGCTTCTTTGTTCCGAAGACACATTCCGTAAGAATCTATTTTTATATAGTTCATTAGTTCAGTAACATACATGTGCCTATCTGTGCTTGTGTGGCAAGAGGATTGCAAATAGATAATCGGCGCTAACTCACTTAACATAGAATTTTTTACTGAGGTATTTACAAAATATTTTGTACCTGTTATATCTTCTAGTGTTGGCACAAAACGTTTGGGGTAAGGCACATCACTAAATCTGCTGAATGTGGCCGAGAAGTTGAATAAATTCAATATTTTCTCATGGCTTAGCTCAGAGACATCGGGATATTCTTGGTTGAAAGCCCAAACAACCTCTTGCGGTCTTCTGGGTGATGGCAGATCGCTAAAATTAATCTTGGACCCGGTAAAGACGAACGCGTCGATGTTTTCCAAAGATGTGTTTTGGCGACTAAGGACAGTGCAAGTGGCTTCCTTGCCGCAAACTAATTCGTAATCATCAGAACCAATATCAGATATCCATAACATAATGGTTGGAGCTTTGTCAGTAAAAATCGGAGGCTCTTTTATACATAAGCGCTGATAAACTGATATTACAACTGAAATTACGGCAATAACAAATACCCATAAGGCTATGGTCAAATTATCTAACACGTTGTCATAAAAAACTTGTAGATGATGTCGCAATCGTTTAAAATTAATAAACTGTACCCCATTTGTATTTTCTAAGATCTCTTTGCATTGATTTTCGTCATTTTGAAACATTTCTTCTGTAATATTCTTCTTGACCGCCATTGTATAATTATTTGTCAAAAGTCAAAACATGTCAAAAGCAAACATCTTAAAATTCCCGATAAAGATTACGCTTAAACATTGTACCCGAAAGCCAAATCGAAGCTTATTTACCTATATTCTATTCTAAGTTCCAGAAATTATGGTTGTGTAAACTTTAACGAATTATGTGCCATATATTTAAGTAATATTAAATCTATATTAGCTAATTAATACCTACCTATAAGACATTTCATGTAAGCAACAATTTAATTATAATATATTCGCACTACGCCCTCCGCTCGTTATACACATGATGTTAATAACTTATAAGATATAAAGCTTTAACATTATTACTAACTAACTTTATATCGTTGTAAAATTTCAATAAAAAAATTAACATTGATCATCGAAATTTTATTTGTAACTCCAGTTTGCAAAATTAACCATAGAATAACAAGTTTTACTGTTGAATTGTATCAGGCATCACTATTCGGAAGTTCAAATCTCTATTGAGGGATCGCCCGCCACCGGGCCCTATACCCTCCGCTGACCCTCCATACCGAATATCGGTAGATAGAACTAACATGGAAAACTAATCCTGATGATGCCACGGGTGTTGGCGAAACATATGTCGATTAAAATTTTAATTGGTTTTCGGATTAGCAGCTATGTATTTATGGTTGCATGCTAGGTGCTTGGATCTGGCTTCTCGTTGCGACTGTAGTGTCTTGTGTTCGTGATCATGAGTAGGCAGATCCGAGGGTCAGCGGAGGGTATAGGGCCCGGTTGCGGGCGATCCCTCAATAACAAGTTTTACATCCACACACGCGGCTGTGTTCCTAAAGAAGAATACCCTGAACTGGAGGATCGTGCATTCATGAATGAGGTCCACGCTTAGCATAGCCTCAGAGCATAGCGGTGTTAGATGTCAAAGATCAGTGACAAGTCATAAGATCATCGCCTGAGAGAACACACCTAAATACCTAGCACCGGGTCGAACCTACGCCCCCCGACTACAAGACGTACGTTTAAACCATTGAGCTATCACTGCTTAGATTGTATACTAGGTATTATACTGGAAGATTGGAGCCACAGATTATTTTTTTGTACACTAGTCAGAAATCTTCTAGTGATTGTACCGAACATAATATATCCTCTAACACATATAATACAAGTTAAGTTATAAAAAAATATATTTAATAATAAAAATATTTACATGTTATGTGACGTCACTAGGTATGTAGACGGGTAGGTCCAAGCGGTTAATCTGTAGATATTGTACGGAGCCGGTCCCCACAATCGCAAAAATCACAGTTACATTATCATTGTACTTGGACTTCATGCTTTCCACAGCGGCCGCCGAGGGAAAATTTGAATGTTCACTGAAAAACCCGAAATAAAATGTTTGTGAATTTAGAGGTAAATTCAAGATAATGTTTGTGATATTCGAGGTAATTAAGAATGTTTTTATGAAGTTAGAGGTGAGATCAAGATGTTTGCGAAATTAGCGGAAGTTACCTTTAATAAAATGTCAACCAACTCAGGTTCCATGGTAGACCATAGGACAACCAATAACAGTTATTTAACGACAATCACTCATGTAATACAATTTAAGTTTGAAAAATACTTACTCCAAACAAGCAACCCTAAAATGTGGTAAAGGTTTGCTAGATTTCCTAAAATTTTTTATGTTCCTATTATATACATCGAAGTCTATGGCAAGACTAGATTTACCATCATTTTCAACTCTCTTCTCGATATTGTTGAAAATGCTCAGCTTTTTCAAAATTGTCCTCATATCTGTGCAATCACCAGGATTTACTATGCTATTAATTTCACAGATCTGATCACTTGTTGCACTCTGTTCTAAAACTGATGAAGTTTTTTTAAGGGTTTTCCAAAAAGAAATCTTTGCGGACAGCCAACTTTCATGTTTGTATGGATTCGTTTTCATAAACTGGTACAGATATTGTTCGTTAATGGCATTATTAATGCCCTTTGTATATTTTGTAGGCAACACTTCAGCCCTGCCAAAATCATTTTCATGTGGTAACCATTCTTTACTAAAAGTATTCTTAATTTGATCTGTGTAACTCCTATCATCAACATTATTTACAGGCGGGGGTCCAAAAATTATATTATTTGTACTAGTGCTTGCTTCTCCAGGCTTATGTGCTCTTGACAGTCTATTAAGTATGTTAAATGGATTCCTTAGCAATTTACCAGGAGTTGAATTTGGTTGTTCTTCTATAACACAGTCAGAATCTGAGGTAGAGTCTAGAGTTATGAGACCTCTGTCTATTACTTCATAATCAACATTCACATAAACATCAGCATTATATGATTCATTAAATGTTTTGATAACTTTAGAGAAAGCCCTTTTGTATTTGCTATTAGATTTCCCTTTAGATTCAAGATCTTTTAGTTTTAAGGCAAATTGTTTAATATTGTTTAGGTTATCGTGATAGTGTCCATCGTAATCACCAGAGCGAGGCTTTTTACTTCTTTGTTCATCCTCATCATCCTCTAACTCTATAGTTTCTACTACAGGTGTATCATCTACAATGTTGAAGTCATCTGTTAGGCGAATTTTCGACTTATATCTTGTATTAAAAGTTTGTATAAGTTTCCGGAGCAACTGTACATTTTGCATATTAATATTTCTAGGATTTTTCAATCTTACAGCTATCCTTTTAATCGATCCTAGGTGCGTTGAACGTTTAGAATTTTCAAATTGTCTTTTTCTTGCGTTATTTGTCATATTTGTATAGGTTAGATTTTGATTGAAATTTACCAAGCTGGGTAACTGACTGAATGTTGGAGGAGGGAAAAATGGAATCCTGTTGGCAAAATGAAAATTGCCCAAAAAGGGTCGTTGATAAAACATGAATTGGTAAAAATTGTTTTGTGGTCTCCAAAAGTTGGTGAATCTAGGTTGCCTGAAGTGGGAAAATGGGGGAAATCTATTGGAGAAACTTTGTTGAACCCAGGTCAAACTATTTTGGCGACTGCTACCGGGATAATTTTGAACTCTTCGTATATGTGCTCCATTTACTTCCTCAGACATACTGTAAGTCCTAGAATTGTTTGAAGATGTTTCGCTATTCTTTACTTTTACATTTTCTAAGTTAACTGTGTATATCTTGTTAGGCAATTCAATAGTTTCTGGAATGTGTTTTTTATCTGGGGTTTTAACACCAACAAGTTTCTTTTGGTATAAATCTGGCACATTTTCGAAATATAACTGCATTAACTCTTTGTTACAATCTTTAGTCTTTCGCATCAGCAGTTTCGTAAGGGCTATGTCTGTCGGAGATTCGTCACTGTTGCACGCTTTTGATATTTCTAAAGATGTTGTTTGGCTAGGAATTTCAGATGTATTGGCATTATTAACATTGTTTTCATGAGAATTGTCGTTTACCATTTCCGAATCTAAAACAATAGCTGCATTAACCCAACTTGTCACATTATAATGATATTTTAATTACATTACACTATTTATAATTTACCTACCTATACTAGAACCATTTTCAACATGGCTGCTCAAATTTTCATCCTGAATATCTGAAAAGAAAATAAAAAGCAGTGAAACACTGTGTTATTTAAATAATTATGATGAGTCAGTCTGACTTTATTTTTTTACTTTAAAATTAATTATAATTAATTAAATTAATTATAATCTATGAACACTTTTCGATAGGCAAGTCACAATAGGCATATTTTTTATAAATTATATTTCATAAAAAATATGTCTTGTTGAGTTATCAGATCGGTGAAGGTTGATCTTCACAGTCTCCTCTACTATTATTATTTCTTACCTATATTATTAGTATTTTCACAAATTTCCATTGCATTTGTTTGACTAGCTTCAGAACCATATATTTTCTCAGCAGTATTTTCAGCTATTATTTCGTTTACAACTTCAGTAATTTTTGTAGCTTTAGGTTGCACATGCCTGTACACTTTGTATCCTAATCTACTTAAAGATGCATAAACTTGGTACTGCAGCCTAGATATAGTATCCCTTAATAGCAATGAATAAGCTTCTTGTAGTGATACTATTACATTCCCATTTGATAGCTTCAAACAGTTCTGAAACACCAACACATCGACGGTGAAGTGACAATACCTCCTAACTTTTTTAAAATAAATCGACTTTTTTAATGCAATACACTTATAATTCAATAATGAGTATATTGCATTAAAAAAGTCGATTTGTAAAAAAGATGTTAGGAGGTATTGTCACTTCACCGTCGATATACAAATAACATACATCGGAGGAGGCCAACTTAGTTTTACACCCAAGATCTAGTAAATATTTTTTGAAATCTAAAATGAAACAGTATAGTTCAGTATTATGTAGTAAGTGTCTCGACACAATCAACTGGACTAATTAGTCACGATTGACTATGCTATATATGTTGAAGGTGTATTGTAGAACACGCCATATTACAAAACAGCTAGGCATTTTGATTAATATGAAAGAAAAAAATCCTTTTAGCTGTTATTTTAAAAGGTCTTACATAACCTTACTTAATTAATTAAGCAGACAAATTGCTAAAAGCCAAATTGTCTCGTTTCAAAACCCATACTATTCAAAATGCCCAGCCGTTTTGTAATACATTGTGTTTTACAATATGCCCTCGACATATAAAAAGGTAGTATCATGGAGAATCCACAGCCAATACATTGTGTGCATTAGAAATACCATTGCTACATAAATGTACATTGTAAATAATAAAAAAACCTTGTATTTTATTATTTTATTCGAGTTTATTATTGAGCTTCCATGGTAATCTACAGAACTTGACACTTATTTGCATTGCTGGCACTAGACATTGAACTTATGATGGCATGTTAAGAAAATAAAATGGCAACAAACTATTAAGCACACTAGCTAGTTGTTCTCAAAATATATGAAAAATGATAATTATACTTACAACTTCCATCAAAAATAAAGCTTCCTCAGGCCTGAGGTAGAGGTGTTTGTCAACATTATGTCCTAGAAATTGCCAGTAGCCTCCTACTTTTTGCACTACCTCTGCCAACATGAGTTCTTCCTGCCATTCTGCATGACTTAATACTCCACTAAAACATTTCACAAATACATTATCATACATAGGTATGTACAGATACACTTCTAAATTTCTCCACAAAGGCACTGAAGTGTGCAAATTACATACCCACTTTCCATTAGTTGGTCTATGTGAAAATGGGTAAGGTTACCAAATGCCTTACAGGTACAAATAAGTACAATCTAACTAGTAATTAACTCCATGAGATTTGGGATATGTTTTAGTTATTTTAAAAGGTTACAAAAAAATCTACGAAAATGTAAGGTATCAGTTAGCATTTCTGGTTTCAAGTTGAATTATAACAACACTTGACTTGTTGCACTCATACTGAAAGTCTAAGTCGTTTTTAGTCACAAGAATACCAAGTGAGTAAGTAGTCCAAATTATGCTTCAATTTCATACCTTTTTTCTATCCTTTCCACTTCAATCAGTTGTTTCCTTGCTTCCAAAGCGGATTGAATCTGCTTTTGTTCCAGCCAGGAACCATTTGGTGTAATATCCTTTTGACCAGATGAGGGCAAAGTTGCGTCTAATTTGGTAGCACCTAAGGCTACAAGTTTATAACCCCTGGAAATTCATGATATTCTCAGTTAATTTACATCTACTTACGTAAAATTACAGGGAACACAAAGTTAGGATGTTACTCACGACAAAATTTTACTTTCGTCCATATTTATTTCTAAAGCTAGTTGAAATTTAGGATCAGTTTTCAGCTTAGATTAAGGTTTACAGCAAACATAATGGTTGTAAATTATAATTTTAGAGATAATTTGATTTCATTTATCAATGAATATTCACAAATTCACTGTTTTTTATTTTTTTAGTTTATCCCGAAGAAAAGGCAAGGGGAACTAAGCCCATGCAGCCATTGTCTTTAGTAAATGATTTCTGAATTTATAATGGATGATAATGATGATGATGAATGGAAACGTCGGGAAAATACTAAAGAATAAGTGTTGAATTAGTCAAAATGAAAAATAATTGCAGAAACAACTTACATGAGCCCGTAAAGAGATCGTATTCCGACTAAAGTTTTACTCAGCTTACCTGAATATAAAACCATGCACATGCACTAGAATCACATCACAAGTAAACAAAATATAACTTATCTACCAGTAAAGATCACTTTACGTACACATGCAAGCCATTTACAAATAAATTTTGATTTTCACAAGAAAAGTACACCCGCTCCCTTCCAGATTTTCCCGCCGAATCCAGTTTTTGGTCAGTTGAGACATGTGTCAATGTCACAAGAAAATAAAATAAAAGCAACTAATCAGTGATCATACATACAAAAATGACGATTTTGTCTGAAATTAACGTTAAAAGTTTTAACTTAAATTAAATTCAACACTATAATTAAAACATAAATGTTATTTTTATTATACATAATTGTTTCATACAGTTTTACACTTATCGGTAGTTCCAGCTGTCAACCAAACGAACTAAATTAATATTTAGGGGGGCTAGGTTGTACCACTGAATTTATTTTATGTAGGTAAGTACTTACGGATTTTAATAAATTAAAATATGCTGGCACGGTAAACTCGAGCTTATTAAAGTAAAATTTTACTAAAGGGCAAATATATATTGCGTTAAGCCGTGTACGAAGTTTAGAAGGCATAATATTGTTAGATTTATATGCCAGCAAATGATTTAATAGGCCACATTAGGCCACATGACAAAAGAGAGAAATGACTAGGTAGGCTTCGAAACTTTACGTCTGACAATATAAGCAACATATATGTAATTACACTCCTTCTTGCCCTGTTCCCAATCATTTGGGGTCGGTGCAATATGTAGGTATGATCTTTCATTCATCCTCCTGTCCTCCTCATGTCTACCTCTTCGTCTAAAACCATCTTACTTTGGACACGGCTTAACGCAACATATAATTTCACGACTTAACACAATTAGGTATCTTCATCTTCATAAGCCTATTGCAGTCCACTACTGGACGTAGGCCTCCCCCTGCCATAGGGGGGTTTTGTTACTAAAAAGTTCCACTATCTGTTTTTCGGCGGTTCAATCATCAGACCCTCGTTTCCTTTATATTATGTGTAGCTCACCAAAATTCTCTATAAAAATCTAAAAACGGACTACTCGTGCCTATTATATTTGAGGATATCCCTAGATTCCTTAGAGATTCCATCATCAGATGTTATGTTTTATATGTAGGTGATCAAAACGTTTAGTAAAAGTATAAAAACAGACTACATGTGGCTACAATATTTGAGGATTGCCCTCGATTTCTCCAAGATCCCATCATCAGATCCTGATGTGGTGAATATGGGACCAACTTGGAAGCATACCATGACAAACTATAAAAAAAAATTGAAATCGGTTCATAAATGACGGAGTTCTGAGGTAATACACATAAAAAATATAAAAAATAAAAATAATAAAATAAACATACAGACGAATTGACAACCTCTCTTTTTTGAAGTCGGTTAATGATAACCTCTCTTTTTTGAAGTCGTAGCAGTTTCGTAGCACGACTACGGATAGCGAACGCCCATGTGGAAACTAGATACCAAAATATTTGTACCGTATCTATGAATGGCTAATGCTTTGGTTTCCTAGGATAGCGGTGCCGTTATGTAGCGGTCGCCACCGTACATCTTTTTAAATAGTAACTACATATGTGGATCCAACGAAAAATTTTGCTTTTGGAAATTTGATTCTTGAAGTTCTTGTCACTCATGGTAGGATGGTGACAGTCCTATTATTATTACAGACGAAAGTTTATAAGGATGGATATAAAGTTTACTCGGACAAAGTCGCGAGCAGTCACTAGTACATTTATACTTTAGTCTCTGTTGAATATCCATTTGTCCATTGGAAACGTTTGGAATTTTGGCGTAATAGGTAATAGTGCAATGTTTTATGCATAGCGTAAGTAGAGAATATAGGTACCTAGTATTATATAGGTAGACTAGGTATTTACGAACGTATATAGGTATATATCTCACAGCGAGCGATGGAGAGAGCTTTGCTCGGGATCTCTGCGTAATCGAATCAGAAATGAGGAGAGCCGCAGACGTAGAATGATCACCGACATAGCTCAACGGTCCAGCATGCTAAAGTGGTAATGGGCAGGGCACATAGCTCGAAGAACTGATGGCCGATGGAGTCGGACAGTTCTAGAGTAGATACCACGGCAAACGCAACGTGGTAAGGCCACCAGCGAGGTGACAGACGATCTGGCCAAGGTCGCGGGCGTGTCAGTTGGATGTAGGCTGCTTCCGACCGGTCGGAGTTTAGGTTGTTGGGGGAGGCCTATGTCCAACAGTGGACTTCCCAGGGCTGTAAATGATGATGATAGGTATACAATACATATACCTACACGTGGATATTTTCCCGTGGGGGTAGCCTGAACTTAAGAATCACAAAACAACCACTTAGCACAGCGAGGCCAGGTGTAATTGATCAGTAAAAAGTTGCTAAGTCATCGCCTGTGATAACGCTCTTGAGCAACTCTTACGACATGCACGGAAGGAGACGCAGCTGATATAATTCTAGTAAAGCCCCTCATCAGCACAGGAACACAGATTGGAGTATGGTAAGGGTAAATATACCTATTAGTAAGTCTTATTATTAACAAAATCAATAGTTTTTCTATCAGAAAACTGCATATTGAATAAAATAAGATATTGCAAGTCTTTTTATAAACTTATTGTCTATAATACCAAAGAAGGGGATGTCGGGTGACAATTCAATTCCCTGCTGTTTACTATCTCAGTGAATCGAGTAAAGTGCGTTATCCTCCTTTGCGACAAGCGCAATGCAATTAGGTTGTCTGTAACCAAACCAACTGTTTACGCCATGCACCCAATATTGCTCAAGCATACAGTTTACCCCACTTCCAAATTCGGCTGGGTTATAACCAGAGTTGTATGAACATCGCATAGTACGGAGTTGTAACTCGTAGTTACTACCTACGCTAGCATGCTTGACGTCTGACGGGTATCGATCGGGCGTGCACACCCGACGTTAGCCGAGCATAGCCGAATGCCCCCGACCTCCCCCGACCGTCCATACATAGCGGAAGTAATGAAATGTACGGAAAGATATGAACCGGAAAAATTGTCGCTCTCCTTTTTCTTCGCGTCGCGTCTTATCCGCCCTAAAAGGGCTTCCTTTGTCGGTTTTTCCTTTCAGCGATTTTTTTCGTTCGAGTAACGAAATGATGCAGGTCCTTTTTATTGTGCTGAATAATATTTTTTGTTTTCAGCTTTATTTATTTGTTTTTTTTGTTATACATTGTCCCGATATTAGACTCGTCACTCCAACAATGCATGAAACGTTCCTCGCACCCTAAGTGATTTAATTAATAGGTCTGAAAAAGCTGCGTCTATGGCACGAAAGCGTTATTAAACTTGAAGTTAAGTGGAGTGGGTATTCGGGATGTTTGTATGTCATGCCTGCATTCGGGCTGGAGGCGGTTTAACGTATAGTAATACGGGTTTATAGGAAGGAGCCCCCCTCACCCGGGCGAACGCGCCGCCATCGTCGTATCTCAACGATAGTCGCCTATTTACGTTCACGCACGCTGACACCGGCTGGCATCGATTTTAATTCTTAAAACAAATTTAAAAGTTCGAATTTCGAACGAATTCGCCGAACACATCCGTCGACGACGCGGCGACGACGACGCCTCGGATTTTCGGGATGAGGTAGCCTTGCAACGTTATATTTACCCTAGTACATAATATAGTCTGTGGTGATATTTATGGTATATTTTGACGTTTCGTTACCAACTTCACGTCGCAGGGATAATGGGGTGATGGATAGTGTTATCGGTCGGTACTCACCGTCAACCGCGATCAAATGGTGCATATTGTTGTGCGCGGTGGAAAACCCGGACAAATTGCCAATTTACAGACGCTTTGTGCCAGTTCGGTATGGAAATACGTAAAACCGGCTTATTGATGTGACTTTTGTGTCATAAATAAAATATTAAGTGTGTACGTTCCAATTTTAAAATAGAGTGTAGTTAGAAAAGATTTTCATTACAAATAGAAGGTTTGATACGGATTCTAACGAAGTATTGTGAAGTGGGTGTAGGTAATATCTGAGGATTCATACAGCTGTTCGTAAGGTGAATATTACAAGGTAAGATTTTTAAAGATTTTAAAATAAATTAGGTATGTTACAGTGGGTAGGTGGTTAATTTATAGCTTTTTTGCAGAAATATTTTGTTTCATGTACCTACCTACAGGAATGTAAATTTTAATGAGATAGCATTAATAAATAGAACTCAATAAGTACCTACAACAAAATTTTATTTCGATTCGCTACGTCTATTAAATTACATTATACTTACGAGTAAAATAAAAAAAAATCCCATTTGCAAGATGTAAACATTCAATCACATTACAAGAGAGTGCCATCTATCAGGTATTGCAAGTAACACAATCACCTAGTTCACAAAGCTGCCGCACGGTGTATAGCGCCCATGTGTCAGCCGGCGACACGCCTGTAGTCACGCGACGTTGACGCGCGTCGCAACATGTTTGCGTGGGTGTAGATCGCTCCGTGATAAAACAAAATTTCAGTGTTTTCTTACCTTATCAATATCAAATAGTGTTTTGGCTGTATTTGTGTATTAACAGCATTATCTACAAGTTGATTTAGTACGGTGTGCAGTGAAGTTGTTGGTGGTGTGGCGTCTGTGCATGTTTTGTTGTCGGTGAGCCGGGAGCAGGCTTCTGACGTTTTGGCGGTGCCGCGAAGGTCTAAACACCGGCATAGGCATGAGAAAAATAAATGGTGAGATAAACGACTTCAAAAATTGTGAACAGATTACAATTAAAATAACCTTAAATGTACGCTACTAACGTCACAACATTGGAACTTTGAGATAAAAATGCTATGAAAAAGTGTCACCAGTTAAACGTTGTAGTGTGTAGATAAGAATTGTGAAAACAGACTTTGAGATCAATATACTGAGCCAATAAAGTATAGTTCAGATAACATTTGTGTTTTGCAAGATAACCTTTTTGCGCAAGTAATGACCGTAGATGTCAAGAACATAGGGTGGATTATTAATAATAGGGGAAGGTTTGGTAATAATAGCAGTTAGGGAAACATTGCGCTTTGCGATTTATACCTGTTCCCCGCATGTGCTCCACTCAATTTCAATATGAATAAGTCATATTAGATTATGATTGCGTTATCGCAAACTTATCACGATTAGACCTACTCATATACGTCCTAGAAATAAACAAACAACAAACCGCGTAGAAAACTGTTGTTATGGAGCTAGAAAGTTGATTCAAACAGGTACTAGAAGAAAATAAATGAAACGAGAAGAAAAGAGAGAATCAGAACAATTTTCAATAGTACTGACGTATGGTAAATTGGACAGCACAACCAGCCATCTATCTTATAGGCAAAATGTTATCTTAACCGAACCTGAATTCCCTATTTAGTCTTCATAACTTTCACTGGCCGTGATTAAAAGGGATTTCCATTTCGTAACAAAAGAAAGTCATGGCAGAAGTTTATTATCTTCCCAAAATAGAGTTGCACAAGCGGCCGCCTGGAAATCATTAACCGTAACAGATTCCATACAAATCGTCCATAAAGGTAATCCGACATTGTCTGATAGAGCGTTGGGCGCCATTAGGGTATAATCCAAGTAGAAAGTCTAATATTTGGATTTTGTCACTATAGGAAGTAGTTATGTATGTCAAGAAATCACCTTCTAAAAATGAATGAAGACTTTGGTATAATATTCACTTAAGTCTTTAAACACAGAACGACCATGACTAGTGACAGGGTCAGGGATGAATAAAGACAATAGGTACTGAGAAAAATCGCAGCTCAAAAGTACCGGTTCGGTAAAGGCAATGGTCATTAAATACGTCGTATAATTATAACATCAAAACAGCATCCTAATAAATGAATATCAATTCCAAAGTTGTGCATTTTAACGGTAAAAACACAATTTAAATTACATAAAACCTTTTTACCGTTAGCGCTTACATTCAGCCATCTCGTGTTGTGATTTGAACAGTTTGTTGAAAAAACTATGTAATTTTTCACAGTGTGACGAGCCCGTGTTGGGAGGTCCGCCATTCGACACGACAGTTGCAAGATTTATTGTTTAATGATTACAACAGGGACAGCGGTCAGTACCTAACATGCACCTATTTGTTTAAATAACACGCTCGACTGAATGCACATAGATGGCATGAAGCGATAGTATTGTATTACTGCTATCATCGCAAGTAATAGAAAATTAATTATCGATACATCATCAATCGTCTACGACTGAAAGTGATCCACTTGATATCGATCATTGGAAAGTTTTGAGACGCTAATTTGAAACAAATTATGTATCAGACACCACGGATTGTTTATATAAACTTTGGAAGGATTTATTAGCTGAAAACATGGCGGAAACAGGCTTGCCGGTGTAATGGCCGAGGCTTAGTTAATACGTCTGTATGTAGAGGCTGAAAATCAAATAAACAGTCGCTTTCATCTCCGGTTTATCGGCGATGCACTTCGTAGCCTTGCACTTTACTGTATATGTACAACTGTTCAACACTCGCATTACTTAGGCGTTCGAGGTTGTCGACTTAATAACAAACCACTGCGACATAAATGCAACCGAATCTGATTAAAATGTTATGCATGTATAACGTGGAATGTTGGACTTTATAAGACAGGTAGGTACCTAATATTAAATCACACAATAATTCTTAAAAGTAAAACGTGCGCTTCCTTATTCTGTGTGCTTTTGAAAGATGATCGAAACATAACATCAATATTCATGTGGCACATTGGAAATGTGAATGAATTAGTCGTTGAAATAAAAGATATTGACTAGAATTTGATGCTTTCATTAAAATGAACAGGCAGACGCAGCGATGTGCTCAATTTAATAAAGAATTCGTAAACGGGACTATTTGTTATCTATTCATTAGACAGTAAGCAGATAATGTCTCTATTGATTTTACCAGTGGTTCAGAACAGCTCTCCAATATTGACAATGAGCGGTAGTTTAGATGCTACTACGTGCTTTGGGAGTCGATGAGATACCTACGTGACTGAAGTTCATTGCTCTAGTTTTTGCCACTTGATCTTGTGAATGAGGTAGACCTTGGGTCGAAGACAAGGATCTCGAACAAGAGTTATAGCAAAAAAAATACCGAGTTAACGATTGCTTGCCCGCAAAAAGTTTCGACAGTTCTTTCCTCTTTGTGAAGTGCCTGGGAAGTAATATATTCAATATAAGTGTAAATTAGATTGTGAATCGTAAAAAGGTAATGGATTCAGATCGTTCGGAGATAAATATATCAAAACATATTATCGCTTTCAACCGCACATAAATCAAGTCTGCGTGAAACCAATGAGTGTAACTAGGCGTGTTACTGTGTCGACGACGCTGTGAATGCTGATTTTCAATATGGCACATTAGCAGTAGTTGTGGTGACGCCGTGCGTGATTGCCATGTTGATTGAGATCACACGCCTGTCACAAATTGTCGCTCCAATTCGCATGTGACCGGAATACATTTCCCCTATACACCTAGGAAGAAAGTTTTGCAATCAGTACTACCAAAGCTCTGGGAGAAAACAATCAAGTTGTTTATAACAACAGAATGAGTAACATTTCCGGAATATCTCAGCTGTATTATTTTGTGTGAGCATCTGTTTTAATATTGTGTTTTGGGCGTTAATGAAGATACCAATTTATATTCTCAATCTAAAATGCAGGTACCTAAATGAGTCTACTTGGTCGCTGGCTCGTTTACCTTCGGAGGGTGGTGTGATATATTCAGGGCCCATTTAAATATTCCCAGGGGTGATAAGGGGAAGGGATGCGAGCCGGTTAATCAAGTGACGTGATCCATTTATCTGGAGCACTCTTGATATGGTGTCGCTGAACTTTGGAATATTGTTGGCTCATTTTAGGCAGAGATTGAGAATACCTACGGAGATTATATTATCTGCTGAATTGAATCTGGCCCCTATTAATTTGTTGATACACCTATTTTGCCGTAACGGTGATTATGCCTCTTCTTTGGTTATTATTATACTGTATTTTGTTTACGATACCTCATATTCGTGACTTTTAACATAATTTTATACCGTATATGGTATTCATGAATATATAATTTTCTAACAAATAAATGTGGATTTCTAGTAATGCAGTGAAATTAGGTTTAAGCTTTAAGAACCCCGTGGCTCCGACGCAGCATTTTCCTTCGGTTTATTGCATTCGATCTATTTATGGTTTTATGAACTAGGTACGATAAACTTAAAGCGCATTGAACCGTACGCTAGCTTCCTTGTGGATAGACACGTCTGCATCGGAATCGACATGTTTACCCTTTTTCGGTTGATGGGCAATAACTCCGTCAGCGTTATCTTTCCATTACAATTTATGACTTTTTCTTTCAGTCTAATAAACCCCTTTTCGTATAAAGTATACAAAGTAGGCTAACCTTTAAATTTGTTCGTTAATTCACAGCTACGTAACATAGGCAATATTAAAGCTTTCATCGTCGATATTCCTTAGTTGTCGGCCAGTAATGAAAGTGAAGTTAATAATATATGACCCAACCGCCCGTAATAAATGTGCCAATCGCGATAGTAATATTTGCGAAAATCAAATTAATGTATTTCGATTAAAATTTAAAGCTTTTTGAGCCAAAATCATATGCAAACTGCTGTCTGTTCCGAGCGGTAATGTGATCGAACAATATCGATATTATCACGCAGCTTGTATGCGAAGACAAATAAAGCAGGTTTTACTACTTATTTTTGTGTGAGAATGCATAAGGCTGCATTTATTAAAGAGGCCTTTTATATACTTTGAACTGCTGAAGATTTATGTGTTACGGTCACTTCTGGAAGCGTATGATCAACATTAAAGTTAAAATTAGAGAAATAATGATACGTTACACTGGGCTTGCTCTACCACTTATCACTTTGAATACCTTAGCATACTTTAAGGCGTTCGTCGGCACAGGAAGTGACGTACCACAACGGCCTTATACTGGTTTCCTGCATGCTCGCTTGACCTTCACCCAAAAGTCTTTGTTGGTTCTTCCATTAGTGAGAACAATGTAGTTCACGTGTCAAGTTTTCATGAATGAATACTTTTTTGAGTATGTACAGAATAAAGTTATTTTTAATGCTCTCAGTGGTTTTTCTTGGATGACAAAAAAAGCTGTGAGATGAGCTCTTGCTTGACCCTCGGATCTGGGCAAATAAATAAGCATTTTGTAAGACTTTCCTGGGTGATTACGCGTAAGTCGTGACTCACGAGGTTGTCGAAAGCCATCCCGCTACCGTGTACACAATGCAGTGGTTTGTCCACGTTTACACTAATATGTGCGGGGCTGGGACCAACAGTCAATCCACTCGATCCCTCGTTAAATGTGGAATCGGTTTTGTAAGCTTCTGTTATTGTTTCTAAAACTTTGAAACTTTTTCATTATTTGCCTTTAATAAGTGAAAATAACTTTTTTTTTAAAAGATACCTAAGCGTTCCTTACAAAATAGTTTTCAATCCCGTATAATAAATTATACTATTGATACTCAAACAATATCTCCGTTACCGTAAGCTTTGTTATTAATAAGTGTCTATGATTTGGTATGATAATGAGAGAGAAGCAGACATTGTCATGTATATTTCATGCGACCCACGTTTGACGGCGGTGGGTGCCAATGGGAGCCCTCCGGTGCTCAAATCTACACTTCACTTCAGTTATGAATATATAGACGCTAGTGTCTATATAACTCTAGTATTGTATCATTTATGTGATTTAGTTCTATGAAAATCCGCAGGACTTATTAAAGCACACATTAGCCTATGAAAGCTCAGACATGCATATGTCTGCTAATACGAAAACAATGATAGCGAAGCTGATACAGTCTCGATGGAGCGGATCGTGGAAAACAAATTCCAAAGACATCTGAAGGAATGTTTATTGTTAGAAGTTACATTGTTTGTTTTACTGGGTACTAATTAGAATTCTGAATCGCCAAAGAAAGGTATTCAAGGATAGATAATTGCTGAAAGGAATTGGATTTAAAAGAACCTTTGGAATAAGTCTTGCCGAATTATTCTGTAGTTTCTACAGGTATTTGATACACAGCCCAACCTCACTTGCTTTTATATGTACCTACTCATATCCTCAAATATTTGGTATTGCATATGACTCTTGTTTTATTTTTCATTAACTATAAAATCAGAAGTCTAGTTAATGCATTTGATAAAGTTATTGCATAACTACTGCCTTACGCCAAATTATTTCGTATCTTCCAAAAATTTAGTTCACGGAGTATACATTTTTCATGACCCGTTATCCATAGAATCCTAATATTAATTGTATGTTGGTATCTAAAGGTACGTTTTACATAAACATTGTAAGGTTACGGTCGTGGAGGCAGCTGACCCCAGGGTTACCATTGTCTCACTCTGGGATTATCTTGGTTGAAATGTAGTAAAAATTAAATGATTCTACATTTTTTTACTATTGGGCATTAGGCAGTTGGAAAAAAATGGATTTGTAATCCTGCAATAAATCTGATATAATGATTTGTTCTTGATAGATAGAGTCGTCGTAATATGAAAACTAACTGATAAAGATATGAGGACCACTTGGCTTATTATATCTATAACGAACATGATCATTGGAAATAAGTACTTATACTTACATACATAATACACACGGCTGTGTTCTCGTAATGGATAGGCAATAAAAAATATTAATATATTCATAAAATATATTTAAATACATATTCATTGTAAAACAATATTGTACATACATACATATAATCACGCCTTTATGCCTTACGGGGTAGGCAGAGCGCCAAGGGCCGATATGACCACATGGTGCCACTTCTGGCCGATTTTGAGGGTATAGTTGAGATGTACAAGTTCGGTTAGTAGTGACAGGTGGTCAGCCCATCGCCTACAAAACACCAAGACCCTCTTGTCCCTCTACTGACTTGTACAGTATGCCGGGAAGAGAAGCAGCTGTAGTAGTAGAATATTGTAATTAACCATAATTTTACGTATGCAACAAACTTTGACTGTTTACTGCTTATGTAAACGAATGTAACATAACATTTTGTAACAAGCATTGTTGACAAGTGACCATTGCCAGTGACGTATCAGTTACTAATCAGTGACGTGCAACTGGTACTCAGTATTACATCACTTGCACTGACTTGAATGTTATTGACGTGCATTGGTCGTGGTCTATTACGATTGTAGAGGTGTGCTTAGGTACAAAATTATATATAGAATTTTTAATCGACCCTAAGTATCCTAATACTTATGTAAAGTCTTGTTGATAACATAAGTACATTAGTACAGAACCCCCATTATCACTGGAAGGCAGAAGTGTGCAAATTATGCAGTTTGCAGTTTACCAGTCCAAGGTGACTCTATCGTCGCTTATTGGACACAAAATAATCTAGTAACCGGTAACAAATCTATTTGTTGGTGTAAGTTGTTAGCGTCAAAGCCCCCGTTATAATACCGTATTACCACGTGCAGGTTACCATAATGGTACCTGTAATATTTAGTATAGTTTGAAAATAAATACCTTGTTCGATGACTACCAGAAGCAAAACTACTTATGTCTCCTTAAGCATAAAGTTCCAGTTTACACTCGAGCCACCCATCCAGTCACCGACCGCAGCAAAGTTAGCCGCACTCGAATGTTCTTGAAACTGCACCATAGACCCCATAAGCTTGCGGATGATCTCTAAAATAATTAAGTGGCATAGACCGGTCAGTACCCGAAATTTCTAAAACCTACTCCTATACATCAGCCGCATATCGTAAGAGTCGACTAAGGAACTCGATCATTCTCTCAGGTGATACGTCAGCAACTAGTCACTGATCATTAACATTTGTCCTCGCTTTGCTTTAGGATCTCCTGCAGTTTTGGCTTTAAGAACACGTTGCAGCCGTGTGTATCATAATGTTTGTTTAATGTATAACCTTTAAAAGAAAAACTTTAATAAGTGACTGAGGCCAGTCCTCTAAAAAAATATTAAGAATACCCAGTGAAGGAAAAATGTAAGTGTAAGTAATGGAATAAGAAGTGCTCTTGTATTCTGTATCTGTATAACTGTTACATTTATGTAGTACGCAATAAAACGATTTGAATTGAATAAGGGCAGTCCACTACAAAGTGACGAGTATTAATATTTGATTAATACGTCTACTAGCAATTCTAAACGCGAGTGTACATGAAAGTTGTCACTTTCGAGTCGTGACTCACGAGTCTTGCCTTCATCCCATCAGGGTCACTTGCTGTCATAACATGAACTCTAAATTGCACCCTTGATGTAATTGTGCTAAAGTTCATTTTACCACAGTCCTCGATGCTTCCGGTTGGGTACTTTCTTGTGCTTTGAGCATCATTGTTTTATTGAACCACTATTTTGTGAAGTTAATTTGATGTATCGTGATGATATTGTGATCAATTAAAAGGTAAGTAGGTTCACTTAGATGTCTTACAAAGAATAAATTTTAAATGTCAGTTTTAATGTTTCAAAATTATCACGCTTGATAGGCAATTCATGGGTTAAATAGTAATATGGGTTAAAATAAAGTACATATTACTATATCACTTAGTACCTAACTATGTTATTCAGTATCTCAATTATTTATTCTCTTAGCGTAGTAATTTTTATTTAATAACCATCAGAACATTGCTGGTACACTTCCTTATTCCAGGATCTCACCAGCTTCCTTCTTATAATGTAGCATTATAGGATGTAGAATTTACTTCCGAAGTCATTTCCTGAACATTGAAGTTCCAAGTTTCTAAGATACAAAGTACTGAAAGTTGTCATTGAAAACACCTTGACGGTTTTGGTTAAATGGGTAATATTATATAAGCATAACCTCTTTATAGCCTGTATTCTACATATAGGGGTAGGCAAAAACTACAGATATCCATTTGAACAGGTTCCAAACATACAGTTTGAGAATCGATATATTCTATCGACGATAAATTGGATAGGTAAGTGATTTTGTTATTATGATTAAATCGTTTAAAATATGCTATGTAATATTTATGAAATCTTGCGAATTAAGCTCAATACATGATCCAATACCACTTGTTAGTGTTTACATCATTTTATTACGAAATAAGCCGGCATTTTGCCGTGGTGCATTTTCCAATTTACAATCACATATTTTGTTATGCAGTCGGTGACCGTTTAAATTTTCAGAGCAGAGGAATATAAGGGTTTTCTATGGAATATATGAAATCAATTACTTACGTAATCAAAGATTAGGAAACTAGGTAATAATGAATAATCTTTTAAAAGGTTTCATTCTATGTAAAAATTTTCAATAGTGTATTTCCATAACACTATAAGTAGCAAAATCGTTTTACACCCAACATAGAATCCCGATGACGAGCAATTTTCCCCTCTCTGCTAAGCTGACCGTCTCCTGCAACGCTATCAAACTTTCCTAATCAGCACCTTCTTTGCCAAAATAAGAGATTCCCAAAATAATTCCCAAACAAATTCTATCTTTGACTTCGTAATCACATTTCGTGGAGTGCAGACTTATACTTTGTTCAGATGGAATAGAGTTCGTAATAGAGGCGGCATTCGAAATCTGTAAAGTACTTAATGTTTTCAATTCTGTATAATCGGTTTAGAATTTCCGGAGTTCCGCGCCAGTAATTGGATTTCTGTCGGTGGGGTTGAGATCCGGCCGGATTTTTTAACGGACCTCGCCGCAACACTTTATTTGCGGCTTGATTTGATAATCACAAATACACTTGCAGTTAGTTAGGTTATCACGTGTGGGAAGGTATAAGTACTTTTTATACTCATTCGATACTCTGGAGAAATAATGTACACATCTCATTTCGTTTTATAATAGGTAATATCTGGGGGATGTTAACAAAAATTAGAGGTATTGAGGTCTAAAATGATGTCTGAAAGAAAACGCGTGCAAGAACATTATAAAGTTACGTATATTTCTATGCTTTTAATACCCTATTAAATGCCGTGTCTGTTTAGGGGCTTTAGGGCTCTTTATTAGCATCACGATTTCCCATAATCAGTTAAAAATAAATCTCGTAGCTACCTACGTCCAGGGATTGAGCCAAAAAATAATCATGACGTAGGCTTGCATTTAATTGAATCGGGTCGGAAAGTTTGTAACAATATCAATTGACATTAATTATTGTGACCTTGATGAATGCATCTGCATCAGTCGTTTCTAAACTAGCAAAATTAGTTCTGTCTAATTCTACAGGTTTAGTTTTTGATAGCATTGAAAATTATTCATACCCAGTACTAAGAGTATCTTCTCAGTTCAAGCAAGTTGGAAGCTATTTTCGGTATCCCATAGAGGTGTCAATGACAGGAGGTTACTGTTCGACTCACAGCACATGCTGGACACTAGCACAAGTCACTCACTCTGCAGTCCAAAGTGTAGGCTAATTTCTATTCCTAAATTTAACTTTAGTTAAAAGTGTTCTATGCATGGCCATATTCCTTATTCTGCAATATTACGTGCATATCGTAAGAGTCGCCTGAGAAACTCGGGCATTCTCTCCGGCGATAAGCTAGCAACTTGTCACTGATCATTTAAATCTGTCCCGCGCAATGCTAATCATGGCTATGGTATCTTCTACAAGATCCTGCAGTTTTGGCTGCCCCATTTCAGGAAACATAGCTATGTGTACATGTATGTATGTAAAACGTACAAATATTCCCAACATTATCTGCAAACCGTAATGCGTAAGGCGAGAGGTATTCGAGTGCCTCTCGTAATACATATTAGTGCTAACTTCGAAACGGAACGCGTGTAATGTACACATTCAATACATTCCAGGAGGCATTAAAGCGACATCCGACTACCCTCGTTTTTTATAAACTCTCGCCTACTTCCTACATCTTTTAATATTGCACGGGGGAGAGATGTTGAGAACCTTTTACCTATTTGAAGGCGCTCACACATCACTGGGGGCCTAATGTGAGACAGACTTAAGCGTAGTAAAGAGCACTCCAAGTAAACGCTTTGAACGACCGTGGGACTGATTTATTGCTTGATTAGCATTTGGTAAGATACAATTTTTAGCTGATATAGGCATAGCGACATTCCGTTTGACTAATTTGTGTGTTTCCGAGCTGAGCTGCTTTTGGTTCTGTAGTTAAAATTTATGATTTGTTTCTTTTAGTTTGTAACGGCTAATATAGTTATAGTACCTTTTATTAATCACTAACGTTTGTTATAACAAAAGTTCTAAGAAGCCCCCGAGAATCTGTCTACAAAAAAGTCCAAAGCTCACGAGTACATACTCGTATATGGACATTTAAGTATTTTTATGACTTTTAAGTCGCGGCAGCGAGTTAACCGGACGAACGGAACGGACAAGGTTAGCAAGGACAAGGCAATAGGCAACACAAATCTGACGGAATCGGACATTTTATTTCTAAAATAGTGTATATATACAGCTACGGCTTAAATATACCTTTATGTAAGATTTAGTTCCTTTCTAATCAAAGTTCAGTTTATTCATTTAATGAAACTTATTGAAATCTCAGTATTGAGTAACAATCAAATGGGTATGTTAACTAAGGGTGTAAGCAGAAATCTGCCCCTATTGTTTAATATCAAAGCTAATATTTCTCTACCACCCTCCCACTTTTCGATAATTAACTAATGCAATCAATTAAAAACAGTGCTCAATAACTCGGTGCGCAGCAGTCGTCGATCGAAACTTTATCGTAATGAAAAATGTCTGGAGCCGCCATAGTTGGCACCTTTCCCCAACGGTCACCCTCGGTGAAAATATTGTTATAGATTGCGTCCAGGAAGCGGAAATGTTGGGAGGAAAGTTCAAAGTGCTGCCTCTGATTGGCCGTTCACCTTCTGGTAACCTGGTGATGAATTAAATAAATACTCACAATTCACATGTTCCCCAATTTTTATTGCATCAAGTAACGAAGCTGGCCTCTGAAATATTACCTAGTTCAGTATTATAGTTGTAATAACCAGCTTCAAAGGGGCGATTGTCTGAAGTCCCGGAGCGTTTGAAATATTCAGGAGTATCCCTTAATTAGGGCGGATACTTTTGTAAAGGAAGAGAAATTTATGACGGCAAGGGCGCGGTCGTCAGGCAAAAGTCATGGGCTATGCTACCCGGCGCGAGAGAGGTGTAATGTATGTAAGGGCAAGGCAATAAGCGCTCTCCCTTTTTGACCGGATTGAATTACCGGCACACTTCTTTTCTAACTTGCGACCGGTCGTAGCGATAGTCGCTGTTAAACATGAAATAATAATATTATACTACTAGATTAAAAAGTCAGTGCCTCATGCCGATAGATTACAAAATAGGATTCTTTAAATCAGTCGCCTAGTCATTTGACGTTTAGCGACCGGTTGCCGATCAGTCGCAAGTTACAAAATAGTCATGCGGGCGCCGTGCAGTCTAGTGCTGACTGCTAACCGCGCCCTCTATCGATTTTAGGGAGTCCCCGTGTGAATTAGAATAATATTGTTCCTACGAGTTTCGTACACGCAATGTTGTTTTCGTTATGATGGAATCCGTGGATTGCTCGAAATGTCTGTTTGAGTTACCGCATCTCTATGTTAAACTGAAGATCGCGTGTCACGGAATAGGCTTTTGTGTTAGCTGAATTAAACAAAGCTTTGCGCAAGATTGGTTCTTAATTTTGGTTTTATTGAGTTCACGTATATATTTAGTAGATTTCGTTGGCTTATTTTATAAAATATTAATAAGAAAATGAAAAAATTCTTCACCCGAGTGAGATTTGAACTCACGACCACTCGCAAACCGTGCTTTCGCTCTAACCAACTGAGTCAATTACCATCTCTTTTAAATTACATTATTGGCAACGTTATTTTTTCATCCCGATAGATATACTAGCCAAATCTCGGCAAACAAAGCTGAATCCCTCAGCACAATATTTAATGATGAAACGATCAACCATATCCTAGCGGACTATATTATGTTATATATTATGGCTTATTTTTAGTTACAAGTGATTGCAAATCGGTATATGTAGTTAGATGCTTTAGTTCGATATCGATATATTTAAAGGTTTTATCAACACTATAAGTTTTCTTTTGTGTGAGTTATATGGGTCTGAGCGATGGCGGCTGTCGCAGACCATTTCCTCTTAAATCCTACTATGTTCGTCGCTTTTCCATTATATTTATCGACATCCTCGACAAGTATTGTCGCTTCTCGCAATTGTGCTTTTTCCAGATGACTGTTTACATATGGACTGAAGTTATTTGAATTTATTCTATTCTATCGCTCCGGAAATTTAATATCCCACGCATGCTTTTCTCGTTATACATATAATTAATAATATATATACATAAAATAATAATAACTGGATATCTGAATCTGGTATGAAAAAGTAAAGTTACCTACTTTAAACATTTTTAGGACAGGTAAACAGTCTGAATGAATAAGTTCATAACCCTACAATTATAGAACTTAGAAATGTTATGTGCAAGGCTATTCTACATCATAAACAACTTGTACAATAAATATATAAGGACCCATACTCACGCCATTTTACCTGCGTAGTTACATGTTGTAAAACAGAAAAGCACACATTATAACAAACGTAAAGCGTTCGCAAACATAGTACTGCACTATTTGTTGTTTGTCGAGTAAATTTCATATTTCGCCTCGAAGAAAGGAACGTGTATTTTGCCGGTGTAAAGCGAAATGCTATTCGTTTGAAGATTCTTGAGACAACACTGGTTTTAATAAGGATGTTGTGTCAGTGTTTCTTCTATCTTCGTTTTCTGTAGTTCGTCATGGTGCAGAGTAGGTAGAGCAAGTTGCTGCTGATGACACTGCACACATTTCATGATTTAATTATTATCTGTACCACTTGTTTACTTGCATTGCAATGGAATTTTTTTATCAAGTTACTTACCTAAAAAATTTTTTAAGGTTTACATGGTCGTCTAAGTACGAGCTACTATGGATATATAATGTATCTTTATGATAATTGTTACCTACTTACCCACTTTACCCATTGTAGAGATACGACATACATCGTTTTTCACGGAGACAGGTGTTTTGGACCAAAAATTATGGCGCGTCCCATCCAAGTGCGAGTTCACACCTTGAATTATTTAGGAACAGATTACACGCAACCATGGTTATGCTGAAACAATGTTAAAGTTTTGAGTGGGTAAGTAAGGCGTTTAACTCGGAGTTTATTTTATGAGTTTTCTTCTTTAAACCAATTTTAAGGTATACCTACTTGCTAGCGAAAAAATAATATTTTTACACTCCAGTTATTTTTATTATTTTTTATCTATACATATTTACCTATTTGTGTGCATTACTGAAATCGCTGATGACTTGTATTTGCATTTTACAGTTTTTACATTCTCCATAGTAACGTTGTGTGGAAATAATGTACCTACTAGGTGTATAATTAAATAAAAAGACAATGATTGGTATTTGTTCAGAATGGTTATTTTATGAAAATATTAACAAGAGTATAGGTACCCTCAAAATTGGTCAGAAGTGGCACCATGTGGTTCTATCGGCCCTTGGTGCTCTGCCTACCCCGTAAGGGATAAAGGCGTGATTATATGTATGTATGTATGTATTTACAAGAGTGAAAGTTATAAGTAGGTACTTTAAGTACTCATAACTCAAATGTCTAGCTAGCTACCTAAAGAGAACCTTTCGTGTCGAGAAGTCGTAACTTATTGAAACTTTCCGAAGATAAGTTAAAACATTTTAATCTCGGAGCCGTCTAAAAAGTTTTTTACCGATATAATAAAATATAATAAAACAGTAAAGTTTACCCTTCTATTCTTATATTAAATTATATTTTAATGTTTATGTTTTAAAGGACCTTCGCTTTGCTTGTGATCTTCGGATCGGTTGTATTGATTAGATTTTAGTAAAATCTCCTATATTTTTGCAATTTTAAAGATTTACAAAATAAATGTATGTTAAAACCCTACCTGCCTTTTATATAAATCCTGCAATGTTTTAACAGTCCGTCAGCTTTTCATCATTCATATAGTGCTAAAACAGCATAAAACACTTGCCTACAGTCATGATATTACTAACAAAAGACGGAAAGATATAGTATGCACTGTTATCTCGACACCATTTAAATTTACTAACAGATTTTTTTGCCTATATAGGTCCCTTACTTTATAATAGGATAAATAGATTAAATAATATATATGACCTTACATATTTCCACTGTAAGAAAGTAGTTGATAAGTACTTGAAAACTTTATGTTATGATGACACAGAAAATCTATTATTAGTTGATAAGTAATTAAGTTTTTAAACAGTTAAGAAACGTATTCTCCTTAGTAGTATGCTATTTTTAATTGTTAATTTATTTTATAAGTTAATAAGAACTTTATCACCTGAAGCACAGGCTCAGCCTAGTTCAGGAATCATATTATTATTTACCTATCCATAGCGTAAGACATTGTACATAAAATGTGTGTCCATTGAATAAATAAATATTATTATTATTATAAATCCCATAGCTATCTAACGGTTATGGTATCCATTGTATTCACTTAAATCAAAGCGTTCACAAATAAACTTATACAAATGATTTTAGAAGTTACAAAAATTGCTTTTCTATTAGGATCATTGATATCATTATAGCCAATCTGTTCAATATTTATTTCAATAAACATAATATCCTGGTTACGTAATATTGTAAAATTGTAAATAAGTAGGTACGTTATTTACTATCCATTATAAAATTTTCAATATATCCGCTCTTTGCGATTCGCGCTATACGTCCAATATCAGCTTCATCGACCAATGTACATTGTTAATGTTAATTATACCATTACATTTTTATTAACAATTCAGTGTCAAGTAGGATCTGTCGAGATCTCTTTCAACTCCAATGAAATCTCACGCAAGTATTAGGCGACAACAGTATCGCGATTCGGGATCTAGCTGCGTGTTTGCAAAACACGATTCCGATCTGACAACCTGCATAGCTGACAATCTGACACGTGGCTGAATGAGAAACTAAATACTCTCTACCTTAACAGATAGCAGGGAAACGATAGTAGCGCTGTCAATGATGTCTTTATTTAAGTAGTAGTAATAGGTAAAGAAAGTTCGATAGTTTGCCGATTTGATTGAGATAAGTGAGCCATTTGCTAAGGTATTTGTATCTCTGAAGATTTATCGTGACTGCTACTTTGCTGCTACTAAATGAGAAGTCATTACAAATATTTCACGACTCGCTTGAACTGGCGGCATAAAATGGGTTAATTCTCATGAGATCTGGGCTTTGATGATGATATGATTTAATTTCTAAATTACTAGAAAGATTAGTAGAAAGCTAAATTTTGCCAAACGTGAGTTTTAGCACATGATCGTTGAAGCGATTGACCCTTCCAACATTGAGACCAATAAACCGCATTAGATTAGGAAGAAAATTCTAGGACATTCGCCAATAAGCTTGTGCCCTAAGCCGAAGACCTAGCGTGGTTTATTACTGCCGATTATTCCGTATATAGCGAGAGAGTGGGTTTTCATGAAAATTTGTCGTCTAAGTTAAGTTAGGTGTGTATAAATGCCAATGCCATCTACCTATAAACTTAATTGTGTTTATGGCTTGCCAACGGAACTACGGTTAGGCTAGATACACAGTGACACATAAATGTCTAGGTCTGTCTGTAGGTACCATAATATTGTAGTTACCTAAGTTTTGTAGCTTACATATACGTATAGTTGGTCGTTCACTCGAACCTACCTTACAAAATCTTAATTGACAAATAATCTTTATGCCAGGGCCACAAGATTGAAACTATCTGCTTTCTGTGTGCTATGAGAGTGACTTCAATACACAAATTCCAACTAAAAATATCAACAGTCTTTTTAAGTGGTTCTAGTATGTTTACACTGCCACCAAGTCAAAACTAGTTAACCATAACATCAAGACTGTTGTTTAATGTCAAAGCGATAATTAACGTATTTTCGACAGCGTTGTCATTTTGCAACATTATAATGATACCACTGGCATTACAATGAGAACGTTGCTCTGCAGAAATTACTGTTGACATTTCATTGTTATGTCAATTTTGTTGTGATATAGTGGCGTCTTATTATGCCTCACCACTCTCAGAGAGGTAGGTTCAAAAATTATTTGATTGAACTCAACTAATGAATGATTTATGGCAAGAAATAGATTATGTAATGTATCCAATAGCAAAATACTGTCTATAAGATTTAGTTGTGGACCTTACTTATGCATTATTAGAAAAACTAAACAATAAAACAGTTTGTTATATTTCTTCCGTAACAAATATCATACAAAATCAAATGCTGCTTATTCAATCCAGCAATACTCTTTTCTCAGCCTATCATCAAGATATTTCGCGGCACTTTCCCCAATAGGTAACCTATGCGAAACAAATATTTCAAATTGTGCGTGTTTTGTTTGTTGTATGCTCAAAATCGTTTGTAAGGGTGTCACGAAGCTCCCAAATGACGGAGCCGCCAGAGCGTATGATGGTGGTATGACATGCTCCCGGCCCGTATAAAAATTTACGAGCTCATCGTCTTCCATGTTAATACGTTGTGCCTCGCCATTTTGCTGTTACCTGTTTTTTCCTTGTTGGCACTGAAACAAGGTAACAAAGGGTTGTGAGCATACAAATGGGGTTTGTTTGTCATAATTTCCTACTGGTTATGGTATAATGAAATGACAACACTCTGGGTGAATTGAAATACTGTTAAAGTTAAGAAATAGGGTTACACCAGTAAAATTATCTACTTCTATTTTTTTTACATGAATATTAGTTTTTTATTATACAATATCGGAATTTTTATTCATTTATATGCCTAAGATGCTTTTTTCACAGTTTGCTTTTAGTTAATATGCATATCTCCAACGTATTTAAGTGTCATATATTAAAAGAGATGCAGCAAAGATAAAATACCCAACGCAGCCACCGTCCAGTCTATGCGATTGCTTTTAAAAGTTGCCGTTTTCATGAAATAGCCAAGTCTTATTTACGTTTATTGGCTCACACCGGCTCGGATGAAAAACTTATTTCCGGCTTCCGAATCTAAATAAAAGTTCAATTTTCAATCCGACAGAAATATTCTAATATCCGACATGTTTGAGCTTCGATATGGGATGTTTTAAGAATAGTTATAACTTATATATAACCTACTTACTTAACTGAAAACGAAAATGCTGATACTGCAATTTAAGCGTCAGTTTCTTGAACGCAAATTTATCATAAGAATTCGCCAAATGATAAATAATATAATTTTATTGATACTAACATCTTATTTGAATAAAATACTTTTACGAAAACACTTCAGACACAAAACCAGAGCATCAGACCATGATAAGAAGTGTACAAACCAAGTAATGTTTAATTCACACGAAGTGCAACTCTTACAATAGTAGCGTTCGGAATACTAAGGCGTCAGTCTGCAGCTCTCTCGGTTTATGCAGTGCTGGTAGTTCAGTATAGAAGCGGGATGCGGACTTACAATGTATAAAACACAAATTGTTTTAGATTTAACACGTGCAACACCGGCATGCACTTCGAGAATTTCAGAACTGAACTAAACGGAAAAGGTTGGTGAATTTGAAACGAATTCGAAGTTATTTACAAGTATTTTTCTATATATAGTTTAACTGTTATTGGTATATTAGGTATAATCAAATTAATAGGGTAGGTATATTCGATTGAGTAGGTAGGTTTTTAATGCCTTTTATCTTAACGTATAATATACCTCAATACTATTTAAAACGGAAACCTATTAAAAACTAATAAACACAAAATAGATTTATAATACCTATGCATAATATGCATATTATGCATTGCATATATATATAATACGAACCTACCTATCACCTCCGCAAACTTTTATAACTTTAAAATAAACTTTATCACCAAGTTTATCACCCTGAAATCTGATATCAAATGCATTAGTGTTATGTCAGCTTTTATTTTGATATAAAATGTTATATTTTTATGACGTAATGCGTGCGCCAAATCATAAAACGTACATTACTCCAGCCCGCATCCGCCAAATTAACGTTCATTGAAACAATGTGGTTGTCTTGGCTGAGGTTCTCAAAGTTTCAAATAAAAACTTTTTCTTTCTTTCTTTATTCTTTATTGTACACAGAAAATATATAACAGGTAACTATATAACATAGATAATCTACAAAGGCGAGCTTTTTGTTAATACAGGGACCCGCCTGATGTGTCAGGTCGCAATTACTATCTAGTCACTATTATAAACCTCAGATTAATAGAGTACCAAACATGACTTTTGGTATTACATATACATATGTAGTTACTAGATAATACGTATTCTTTGAATCGGTTGCATATTTTTAACCAATAGTTTATTATGAAAAGCAATTATTACCTACTTAAATTTCACTTCAAAAATATTTTAGTTATTATAAAGTAAATTCACTTACATAACCAATTGATATTTTCCTTAAGATTTCCACCGCTTTCTTCATTAATTCTATCCGGACAAAATTAGAAATTACTAGGCCTTCTCCATTCGCAATAAATTATTCAAGTTTCTAAAACAGGCTAGACTTGTGTTAAAATTTAAATATAAGCACCTACAGCTCTCCTGAATTTATTAATAAAATGAATCTTATTTTTAGGTAGGTACTATCTACTCTACTAGCTGTTGCCCGTAAATCTTTTCATGAATTGCTCTATTTTCTGAATATATTTAATTAAAGTCTTTCTCTTTTTGATCTTTTACCTAATTTGGTCCTGAATGAATATATGTTTCTTTTTCACTCTATTCATATCTCCAAGATCGTTGGCGGTAAAGAGCGAACGGATCGTGGTAAAGTGTATAATGGTATTATTATTTAAATTAATGAAAAGTTTGAGAACCGTATTGTATGAATACATTGATTAGAGTTGATGATCGATTGGACGAAGGACGACGTCAATGTTCAATGATCACGTGACCTAATCATGGATTTGTATACGGATTGCACGACTCTATTAGATTCTATTCCATAGACTAACTTCCGTGCATGGTTTACCCATTGTCAAATCCTCAATGGGGCTACTGCAAACAAATTGGGTGCAATTGGTCCAATAGAGAAAAAATAACAAATTCGCGATTAGTCGAATTCGCTATTGGTCAAATTCGCAATTAGTTCAATAAAAGAATATCAATAATTTAACAAAGGAGGTTATTAATTTAAAGGAATTTCTGAATTAGGTACCTACAGTCTAAACTGCATGATAATGCCATCAATCTAGTTGTTGCACCTTTATTTGAAGCAAAAACTAAACATATCAAAAAACCCTCCCGAATCCATTACGTCGCCATTAATTCCAGCATTCGATTTATCTTCGCATGTTGTCCCTTTATTTAGTTAAATGGTGGAACTTTGCAAGAACTATTTCCCGACGAGGGCGAAAGTTTGGGGACTGTCCTAACTGTCCTAACCCATATTAACCGCGGCGGCTATTGACTTGGAAACTAGGATTTGATAATTCCTATATGTTTCCCCGTTTATTAAAGTTTGCCTTGCTAAAATATATTTTAATTCTGTTTTGGTAGGGTAATTTTTTTCAATGATCATATATAGCTTATCGGAAGGATAAAGTTGATGCTGTCCTTTTCTCGATGAAGTTTTAGGGAAAGACAACATCAACTTTAATTTTCAGATAGGCTATCTGACCATTAGAAAAATTTTCCCTTAATATAATTAGGACCTTACCTTCTCGTACATATTTTTATGTCAGTATAGTAAAACTATAAACTTCATTTTAGACGCATTGTTTCTGTTCTAGTTTAACATACGTAATAAGTGTAATTACATTACAAAATAACTGTTAAAAGTGCTTACGTGGCAAACTCTTAACTAAAATATGTATATATTTAGACTTTGAGAGACGGAAATTAGAATATAATGAACATAATAATATTTTTCTTTATACAACACTCAAGAATGATCATAGTAAATCGAGTCAAATAAAACACCAAGGAAGTGCCAGCAGGCCGGTAAAAAACGGCGTTATACAGATCAGCCTAGAAAACTAATTTCGAAAAGTTTAATAAAAACCCCGTCCGCCGGCGAAATGACAAACCATTTTACATTTTTTTAACAAAACCAACGGGCAGCACGACAGATTGAATTCTCTATAAAATGCTACAGAATTGGTCTGTAAAATGCTGTAACTGAAATCACGTAGGACGTAAAAAATGCACCGAACTGGCTGCGGATTGGGGTTTTATGGATGGTGTCTAGTTTCAGTTTGTTTGAGTGCTCATATCCTATGTCACTGAAAATTATTATACAGTAACTATTACTAAAGATTAATTCTAATGGAAAAATAAGAAAATTGAATGTGGCCTTTTTCGTATTAGTTAAAAAATATTGGCAAATACCAAACATAGTATTTATTTAGATTTTGATTGGAGTGAACAATACGGGCCGGTACTTTCTAATTACGTTTGGGTCACATACAATTTCACATATAATTTCAAATGTAAAGTAATAAAGGTCCATTGCTATATTGATTGGCGATAGCCAGTTTTGTACTCGTCTATAAGCAAGTTTTGAAGACGAAACGTGTTACTCTTCAAGTATTTGCAGCTCTTACATATTTGTCATCTAAATGTTCGGACATGTCGCAAATAAAATTCCTGGTCGTCTATATACTACGAATACAACCAAATATAACATCCTGTAAAATATTATGAAATAGTTTTAGAACATGCAGTGCACGAAATCACGTACCGCTTGTAAAAAGTGCACCGCTGTGGTCGCCGGAGACCGGACTTGGTGACAGATTTACGGACGGAGTACCTAGGTACTGGGAAACGTGCGCGAACAGGCTACTGTTAAACGTTTAGTAGACGTCGCTATTAATCCTTTTAGATTAGAGAAAAGTTTTAGCTAAAAATTTCATATGTAACATTCATATATACCTATACCTACCTATCGAATTTTATCAGGCGATACTATTCGGAAGTTCTAATTTCTAATAGGGTTCCCCATCATCGGGCCCTTCTTGTTGCGATTGTTTATTTGTGATTTGTGATATAATTTGTCGGTTAATCGGATGATCATGTGGTTGGCAAACTTCAGTTAGATCTAACATTTAGTTGATTACTACACAAATGGCACATCTCGTACCATAGAGGAATAATTCCTGTTCTTCCCGTTTCTCTGTGTCTGTGGGAATCATCAGAAACAACTGATGAATATCATAGCGAAAGATTATGGCTATAGGCTATATGATTACGGATATAGTATCACTGACAATAAAGAGAGTTATTGCTTGGAATTTTGAAACATTAAAAAAAAATTGGAGTATTCTGATCAAAGATATTTCCTTTGGTGATATTGATATTACTTCGCAGTCTTTTCGAACCAGCAAGTTTTTTTTATTCAATAAAAATGTTGGATATCCATGCCATGCCGAGGAAACCTATTGAAAACATTGTCTCTACCGAATTTACACATAAATGGCTGTCGGCTGTACAAATACAAAATTCCATGAAACTTGTACTGGCACAAAATAAACATGGAAAGATAAATGTTTTTCCTTCGCTAGGTTTTTGCAAAATTGTCGTGCGTGAGAAAATAATGTAATACCTAACACTAAGTAGATACTTATTGTATTGATGAATGGTAAGTTCTTACATGTGCATATAAAAATAAGACTTTTATATAATAATAATAATAAATTCATTTATTTCTCACCACAAATGACACAATATGACACATAACATAATATGATGCTTGAAAGGAGTAACAGTTGTCATTCATGGGAGACTGGTGCCTGTGTAGGTTCAGAGACCCGTGTTACAGGTCACCAGGCCCCCTTACAATATAGTGGACATACATGATAATAAAGTTAGCACTGTGGAGTATCAGATCTCATATATTGTGATAGTAATGGAGTGAGATTAAAATATTATTATAGAAGTTTTAACTAACATTTTAAAAATAAACACTCAAAAAAATATATAACACCTCGTCAAATCACATTTAGCATAGATATAAATTTGTAAATTATTTTTATCATTTGTGTTTAAATTGCCATCACCAGTAAAGGTTGTCATAATCTTAAAGTTAATAGCGTGTAATGGCGTGATATTCAAAACAGGTGTTAAGTTTTTATTGTAAATTAGGACTATTGGTTTTAAATATTACTTATTCATGAGATATTTAATATGATTATTGGATTTTCTGTCATCTCACCAATGATACAAACGTAAATCATTGCCATAAAGATAGGTATCGTGTAGACTAAAAAACATTATATAGAGTCTGACTTTTTATCTTTGAATTAGGTAGGTAACTGTTATCTTAGTCTATACTAATATTATAAAGCTGAAGAGTTTGTTTGTTTGTTTGTTTGTTTGTTTGTTTGTTTGATTGAACGCGCTAATCTCCGGAACTACTGGGTCGAATTAAAAAATTCTTTTTGTGTTGGATAGTCCATTTATCGAGGAAGGCTTTAGGCTATATATCATCACAGTGCGACCAATAGGGACGAAGAATAAGAGGAAAATGTGGAAAAAACGGGGAAAATTATTCAACTTTGGAGACTTCCGTTGCGTGCGCTGCGTAAACGGTTCAAGTTATCCAAAAAATATGTATGAAAGAATAAAATGACGTAGAAATGATATGAAAGAAAAAAATTGAAGGTCTAGACTGCCTGATGCAGAACCCTTAGCAGCCCAGCTAAACTTTGAGAGATATGAAAATACCGTCTTAGGAAAAGTTGCTCAGCATGATAAGCACTTTCTAATAACGTAATAAAATTGAAGGTCTAGATAACCTGATGCAGAACCCTTAACAGCCCAGCTAAATTTTGAGAGATATGAAAATACCGTCTTAGGAAAAGTTATTCAACATGATAAGCACTTTCTAATTTATACTATTGACTCATTATAACCTGTATATCAATATTTAATAGCTGTTGCCCGCGGCTCCGCTCGCGTGGATATCGCTTATTTCGTGGAAGGGTTATGAAAAACAGATAGTAGCCGATTCTTAGACCTACTGAATCCTACTAATATTATAAACGCGAAAGTTTGTGAGTATGGATGAATGGATAGATGTTTGTTACTTGCACGTAAAAACAGCTGGAGCGATTTTAATAAAAATTGACAGGCTACTTTTTATGTAGGCTATACCTATTTTATACTTTTTATAAAGATAAAAGTTTGTTTTTTTCTGCAGTCCACGCGGACGAAGTCGCGGGCGTCCACTAGTCTTAGATATTTTACGGAAAAGTATTAGCCCTACTTGCATATTTTATGTTTTTATAATAAATACAAGGCAGCATCGATAGGTTGGATCCCAGTCACGCACGAGCCTGTACCACTGAATTTATTTCATGTGCGGGTTTTCTTCTATGCTGCTCTGGGTGTGAAAAAAAAAGTATAATACTACAGCTGCTTCTCTTCCCGGGCATACTGTATGAGTCAGTAGAGGGACAAGAGGGTCTTGGTGTTTTGTAGGCGATGGGCTGACACATGTCACTACTAACCGAACTTGTACATCTCAACTATATCCTCAAAATTGATCAGAAATAGCACCATGTGGTCCTATCGGCCCTTGATGCTCTGCCTACCCCGTAAGGGATACAAGCGTGATAAAATGTATGTATGTTTTCTAAAATAAATGTCACTTAGCTATTAACACCAGGAGGGTAGACGTCAGGCAGGTAGCCGGGCGTATCACCAACATCAAATTCGTTATATAATTATTGTCCTTGATTTTAAGTAGCTTAATTTCTTAATATTTTTTTGTTGCAGGTCAGTATTGTGATAAAAGATCAAGGTGCCTTTATAAAATGATAAAAAATGGTAAGTCTAGCTCATTCTAGATTTAAGAAACCGCCATTTTAGAGTAAATGGAGCGTAACATATATTGTTCTAACTACAAAAGACCATTTCAATTTCAATATAAGTAAAAACATTATGTTTTACGGTTGAAATGCTCTACTTTTTTGTTTTTATTAGGAAAATTGAGCGCTAGTAAATTATATTTTACGTTTATAGTTTGCGTGAATAGAGTAGCTTTCTGGCATGGGATTGCCTATGATACCCTTTTGTAATTAATGATAAGAAAACTACTACCTTTTTGTTTTTATTACCAAAATTGGGCGCTATTAAATAATATTTTACGTTTATATAGTAATTTTAGTTTATTTCGGCGTAACCAATGAAAAGAAAAGCTAATAACATTAACATACAGAGAGAAAAATACCAACTATGTGCATCGTGCAAATACCAAGGTAGGTGTACTATAGGTACCTATATTCCTGAACAAAATTTGCTTCAAATAAAAAAAAAAACACATTGCTCTTTTTCATTCCGTAACGAAAAGATGCCGGTCTCGAGTCGTGTCAGGCTGACAAATGCGTCAATTGTACTTGGGTCAAGTTGTCCGACAAATCGGGTGTGCGAGCCCTGCCTGACGCGAGCTCGTTTCGCCCTCTGATGCAAATCGTTTTCTCACTACTAGTTTTTAGGGTTGGCGACCTTGCGATATAATATGACGTTTTATTTTTGTAGTAACAAATAATAATAATTAACAAGACATGGTATCAACACGTGTTGTTGTACACAACAAGCATATCTAATTAAAAGATGTTTTAAATAAACACATCTAGAAATTATCTTCAAATTAACAATCGCTGCTGTAACAGTTGATATACTATTGAAAAATTATCATCAATCGATATCATAATAGTAAGTGCAATATTATGGCATTAGAAAAAGCATAAATTTATTTTTATTCATGGTTTACAAATCAATTTGTGACAAAGTAGCCTTACAGGCACAATAAAAGTCACAGCCATAAGCCCTTTTAAAAATACATTAGGTACATAAACAGAAGCTCGAACATTTAATAACAAAAAGCACACAAGATTTGTCACAAAAACGTATCAGATGCCTGTATCAATAACATAGAAAAACTCTATCACTGGCTACACATTATACATTCAAAATTAATTAAAGCGTGGAACTTAATTCCAAAGAGTTCTTGATACGCTCCTACATAACTCACACCCAATGAACCGATGTTCATCCTTTTTTAATTCGAAGGAGGATACGCCTCAATAATCCTCTTTGGATTACGTCGTAGACTATCCGACTGTGTTACACGTATCAACTATTTTAATTGGTTAACTACAACGAACTATCATTAACACATTAGTATTTATGGGCTCGATAGTGTTAATTGGCTTTTCAATGGATGGCTTTTTTATGATAACAAACTATTTGACAGCGAGTGAGCTGGGAAGGTTGAGTCATGAATGTAATATAGTAGGTAGTAATAGATCACACACTCCAAAGCCTATATATACCTAATGAAGTGTAGCTAGCGATAAGCTTCAAATAGGTATTTGGAGTGATGAATCCATATAGTACATCTACCTTCATTGATTGAAACCATAATCGAATTTCTCAATTTGAGAGACAGTTAGTAAAACCTGGTTAGTGGCAACCCTAAACCTATTTCATCATATTACTAGGGCTGTCACTTGGCCGTGCTGAGGCAATTTTATTATGAGCCGGATGCGACAAATGGGGGGAACAGCGAATATGTTCACACGATTATGTCGCCCCGGACTTTGGGGTTCATATTTTTTTAGGCATTCTATTTAGGTACTGGCTGAGTATACGCTTCTATATTCAAATGAGGTTCCATGTTTTCCGTAAAATAAGTAAATATTTGATTGTTCGATTTTGGAATATAATGTCGGTAAACGTATTTTGTAGGCATGAAATTAGGGTGGGTATGGAATACGTAGTAGAGAGAGAAAAAGCTTTTAATTTAAAGTGTAACAGCCATGTCTTCGTACCTAAAATGTCTACAAGACCTTAGGGATCTTAGAGTGGGACTAGGTCAATGTGTTGTGAAGTGTGAAAAAAAAAGTAGAATCAAGGGACAGGTAAAATAATGATAGGTAAAACCGGTAAAACCGAAACCTAAAAAATGTGATACCTTGTAATATTTAAAAGTTTGATAGGATGTAGAGGTTTTCATCCTTATTCGTAATTATATATCTACCTACCTATTTTTTTTTCACAATTTACAATAAAAAAGTCAAAGAGCCTATCTATAACGAAATCTAACTTGAAAAACAAAACTTGAAATATTTTGTCCCGTCCATATTATTCTAGGTCGAAGGCTTACGAAGGTATAACAGTTTGAAGTCCTTATAAAGCGTAGAATGCGCTATTACCATCGCTGGTGGACAAGTTATTCTATTACAGCAGATAAATTGAAAATTGTCCTCTTGCTTTCTCAGCCATTCAAAAGTATTTCCCTGTAACAAAGTAAGGCAAGTCTACATAGTAACGCGACTTTCTACATAATCTGTGGTGCTCCGGTTTGTGCTGTGTCCGCCACATAGGCGCTAGTGTCTTTGCAACTGTCATACTTTTACGTAGTTCCTTAACAATCCGTGGGACTTCGTTATGGGAATAGACAATGCATTTCAGTATGTATGCGGTACATAAATATGCTCTTATCTTTTATCATTGCTCACTAATGAATGATCCTGAACGGTTTTACTTTGTATGCGCGGACGCAGGGTTATGCCAATTATCCCTTTTAGGTATTCGGTTCGGTACCTAACATAATAAGAAAGCTCTAGAATAGTAAAAGCTCAGCTCTATAGTTTAGTTGGACCGAATAAAATGTATCTTGGTGACATTATTTTCGATATTACTATCGCTATAATACATAATATACAGGGTGCAACAAAAAGGGTATGTTAAGCGAAAAGCTATATGAACAGCCCACTGTAGAGAACCTATCCACAAAATTTGAGACCCGAAATCACATGTTTATTTTTCCGGATAGTATGGAGAATTTTTAAATATCTCAGAAATTTTAAATAAATACAATCTTGAAAAATAAAAATGTGATTTCGAGTCTTAAATTTTGTAGATAGGTTCTCTATAGTGGGCTATTTACATAGCTTTTAGCTTAACATACCCTTTTTGTCACACCCTGTATAATTATCTATCCAAAATTAATGATTATCTTTAGACACGAAACAACTTTCACTATGGGACCTACTCCGAAATAGTGAAAAAAATTGTGTTCCATACAATATCGAATAATAATTGCACTGAAATGTATGGAACAGCTGATTTTTTTTCACTATTTCGGAGTCGGTCCCATAGTTAAAGTTGTTTTCACTAATTTTGAAAAGACCTTATGTAAGTAATTTAAGCGAATGGCAATCCTGGAGCCAAAGCATCGATTGGAATTTATCATGAGAAAATATATAATCTCCCTGCAGTTCTGGCCCCTATTCTGGGAATGAAGAACAGCCATGTATATATGATAACCTGTATGTAAAAGCCCATTACGAATTAACTGTTAAACATACTAAAAAACTTCAGATATCACCTAAATTGCAAGCTGTAAGCGATACGAAAGCTAGTAAGAAACATACCTTTAAAACCTTACATTACCTTACCCTTAAAAGCATAAATACCTTTATTCGAATTACCTGTTAAATGGTACGTGTGTTGTTCAAAACGACGTAAGTGCTATTTAAACTTTTCTCGCCAAACTCGAGTCAATAAAAAGCGTATTCATGGCAATTCTACAAACTTTAGACAATTTTGAAAACCCTTTCAAAGTATTCCAAGTTTACTGTCTTGGAGAATGAGAAACTCTTATTGTCTTCACTTTCACCGTTAATTACAAGTTTATGATCAACTTTACTACTTAACTAACTTTTTGATATTTTGACAGTATTCAAATTATAGAGATCTTATTTCATTCTGTGATGTGATTATAAATTAATTTTTCGAGCTACTAGTAATTTCTTTTAGTATTTGGCTTGTTTCTACGTAAGTCTATAGCGGAATTGGCCCGCAACTTCGGTACAACCTCGATTACAACTTCGGTAAGTACCAGTATCATCATTAGCGATCAGACAAATGCAAATATAGAAAATGCCAGGCGTTCTAGCAATTGACTAAAGTATTCAATCTCTTTTAGTCAAAGGGATAAAATAACATTTGAAGTAACTATCAAATATCTAGGTCAAATTATAATAAGCGGATCTGATAATGTTATGCTTGTTTTTAATAGCGTGTTTATGCGATAAAATTACATTTCTAGTGAAGTATATCTTGATGCGATTGACCAAAGATCAATCTATATGTAATTGACGAAAAACGCCAAATGGTCACATAAAAAATTGTTATGGCAAACACTGAGAAAATTTTAGTTTAGCCAGGAATATAATTAGAAAACTATCCTGAAGCCACCGGGCCATTCATTTAAATTATCCCTAAAGTATCTATACTAAAATAAACTATATTCTAATACTTTTATGTAATTCAGCATAGACTATACCAACCCTAAACTACATATCGAAGAAACTTTAGGTCGAAATAAAATATGGTGTGCAAAGTGCAGATTCGTCCTGACATCGACCTCACGTCCCACCGCACACGCGCTGCTGCCCGGCTGCCGCGAGATTGTAGACCTGCGCTTCTTGTACACCTCGCTCTAAGTCTTAAGCTGTTGTAGGTTGTTATGGTACATGATATAAAAGGCTATGTTCTCATAAAAGCCTGGAGTTGATATTTTGACTTAAACAACGCGCAATCCTTGGCAATTAGAGTTTCGAAAAAACCTCAAAGACAAACATGTAATGCCGTTGTTAACAATTTTTCTTTATAGGTACTTGCTTGGCTTGCTGGAAGATACCTCTGGTAGAGATAGGCATGCCATTATACATGCATCTCTCCTTTTATGTTGTATGCCATATTTCTTTTTGTGTATGTGCAATAAAGAATAAGACTAAGAATGCCAATATGCGGTATAAAAATATAGAAATATGAAAAGAACTCCCTCATTTCAATTGCCTTACAATGGGCATTAGAATAAGATATTATTCCTCTATGGTATAGGATAAATAATCAATGATTTTTTAGTTTACGATAAAAGCGAGAAGATAAGCATATGGTGGGTTAAGAGAGGTTAACAAAGTCTTCTTCTGCAAAGGCTTTCTTGAAAATTACACAATGAATTTCAAATCCTGCGCCAATGACTTAGGCCGAGCAGGTAATGCCAACCTAGGAGAAGCAAGGATAATTTACGATTGGCTTCGCTCAGCCGTCAGCACTTTCACCGGGTGCCACCGGAGTGCGTGCTCGTGTCTTCAGCGGGGCATGGAAGATGAGGGCATGGCGTTTCACCAGCATATTGAATTACTAAGGTCTCGCCTTTCTCCTGGTCAAGGGGTCCTGTTATTTAACGCTGAATTAAGGTTAATTTATAGATATAACTGCAAGTTTATGCAGTTAGAGAATTTACTAATTCATTTATAATTACTTATATGTACAAGTAATTAAAAAGTTGAATTTTTATAATGAGACTGAGATGAGATGATGGTGATGGATGAGGCACTAGGCATAGTTCAAAATTGGCCAGAGCACTGGCAGTCAAACTGTAGAAATTCTTTTGATTTCTAAAATATCAGAAGCTAAGAAAAACAACAAAGATATCATCATAGTAGTGGGAAGACTATTACAAAATATAAATCTCAAACATGTAATAGAGACAATACAGGTATCGCATTACAAATGCATCTGCAGCAACCAAATCTGACCACACCACCACTACAATCATTGATACCATTATTGGAGGTAACTGCGTGTAATTCGATGACCGTGGTCAGTGTAATCAGTCACTTATGTCACTTTTTCTCATGGGACTTCTGATGTAGTGATATAGTATGTCTGACAGTTGCTGGCTCTTGTAATATTATGGACTAGAAATAGCTGCATTTTTTGGTAACCATTGCAGAGGATGGCAGTAGAAAATTGAGTATTTACCTGTATTATGTGCAGACTAGCTGACCGAATTCCGATCTGGGTGCTTTATCCCCTTAGGGGTGCAGTTTAGAAAAAAGATTTATCTATTCTGTCTGCTTACAGACTGGTGGACAGATAGACAGATAGTTTTACCCGTCCGGTCTTTTTATGTCCTCCAAGCAGAAAAAATAGGGTGACAGATAGGAATACTCATAGTCCCGTTATATTTAATATTAAGTGTATATTCATACTTCACATTTTGTTTTTTCTATTAGTTTTAATGCTTTTTAGTAGTTTGTTAGGTCCCCCCGGGATTTTCTATGCTTTGATTGCATTTTTCTGGTCGCCTCTGTTGATTCTGGCTCACAGGAGTTGCAGAGGCGGGAATGAGTGGTGGGCCAATCCCGGGTTAGATAGGAATAGTCCCGTTAATATAGGTATTACCACTCTGTTTTTACACCTAAATTGAAACAATCTGTTGGTTACCTTGGTATCAGACAAATTATAGTCGTTATAATCTGTGTAGAGAAGCTAAATCAGTCAAATTGAAGGCAATCCCAATCAATATCGCACGCGTTACTCCTATTGCAAAAACATATTGAAATGTGACTGACGAATTTGAGGGAGATGTTTCAATGCTATTGTAAGGGGATCATACATCACCTTATTTATTTAAAGAAAAATAAACCAACTGCGTAAAAATTTTCACCCAGTGTCACTCACTCACGAATCCAATGATACCTTGTAAATTGAAAAATGTATGTAATTGTCCAATAAATTCTATCTATCTATCTATCTACCTTCTTCTTCTTCTTTGTCGTACCCCTTTCCCCATTATGTGGGGTCGGGTCTCCTCACATTTCTGCGCCAGGATGATCATCCTGGATTGTCTTTTCAGGCAAATGGGCTTCTTGAGGTTCACTGAGAATCCAATGATACCTCTCAAGCTCAAATGCGACAAGCCGTTAAGGTTCTAGAGCGTGCTAAAGAAATATACATACATATATTCGAAAACATAACTCTCCTTCTTTCACAGTCGGGTAAAAATAATTGAGTTACTTCGGTACTTGCGCACGTGACAGTACTCATGTACCAACTCAGGGAGGACTAAACCCTCAAGTAGGTCCTTACCTACTATAGATTTCTAGCCTGAGATCAACGATACTCAGATATCGATAGATATGGCTCACCGACATAGATTACCCCTCTATGCTTATCGAGCAATCGCATTGTTTGTTGCAACTACTGATATCGTATCTATTACCGGGAAATAAACTTAAGGCTACTAATAATGATAGAGCATCTAACTAAACTAAATATCTATTTAGTAGAGAAGTAGTATCAGTGCTATCTTATGATCGTCCATTATAATAGTTCAATACTAGTGGACTACAGAAAAAATTAAATGTCGAAATTATCCGGGATAAAAACATTTTTCCGCGACTCCGTCCGCGTGGACTACAGAAAAAATTAAATGTCGAAATTATCCGGGATAAAAACATTTTTCCGGGATAAAAAATTCGGTTCAGCCGTTTCTGAGATTAGCGTGCACATATGCACAGACAAACAGACAAAAATTCCATAAATCATTCTTTTTAGGTACTATTGCGTTGATAAAGGCCTCCTATAATATTTTTTCTCATATATCTTCCATATACAGACAGCGATCCGTTACATTTTTATTATATATATAGATTAAGGTTATCCCTATCGGATTAAGCGGATCAGATTCCGGAAGTCCTATTATTTTTCCCAGACTTTATTATTGAAAATATAATATGGCAGATTAAACTATCTGCGTTCATCATCCACAGAACATTGATAGTTAACTTCTATTAAAGTAGGCGTGTTTAATCAAAGTAAACATATGAAATGTAAATCCTGACCTTGATCGTAAGCTCTAACTGGAGATAAACATTTGTAAATATTGCTAATGTATTCTGTAAACAAGAATCGACGGATGCATGTGAATCGCGGTCAACGAGCTTCGTCAATGAATATAGATAGCTAATAGTTCGTGAATATATAAATATAAAGGTAGTAGTACTAGTTTGTATACTCAAAATGACGAACATTTAAGAGACCCTCCACACTAGCGTCTTCTGAACATCTGACGCGTCGACGCGACGTCGGCGCTAAGTGGAAGCCGAACGCTATAATTACGCTACCTGAGATGACGTGAGCGTCGCATCGACGCAACGCCAGCGCCACGTTTTTTGCCATGTAATAAAACGACGCGACGTTTGCGCCGCGTAATTACAGTGTTCTGTGCGTTCGGCTTCCACTCAACGCCGACGGTGCGTCGACGTTGCGTGGACGCCGCGCTGACGCTCGCCCGACGCCGACGCTCAAAAGACGCTCAGAAGATGCTAGTGTGGATGGTCTCAGAGTAATTTACATGATATCATTTTCTCGTACATTCAAAACCATGATTGAATTTGCTTATTGAGTAAACACTTGAACAATGTAGCAAAAATGGCAGTTGAGACAATTCCAGTTATTTATTGTATTAATAAAATCGCATGCAACAGGTAAGAAAATAGCATGTAAATGAGGCTTAACCACTGATTTTAATTTAAATATAAAATAAATTGAGAGGAGATACAAATGAACGTCCGCGACTTCTCACTGGAGCGAATAATTATTGTCAGGCCGAAATATGGATAAGATACCTAGATAGTTTATCTGATAAAACGTAAATTAAAACTATGAGTAAGCAGATAACTGCAAATAATATTTGTGAGCAAATGAAAGGATTATGTTTGCGGAACTTTCTAGGAGTCATAAATTCAGTGCGATTAGTAGTCGATTCGCACGAAATTTGTTCGCATGAACGTGCCAAACGTCCCCTTTAAAAAATAATATTATGTATTTTAGTAGGCGTTTCGCCCGAATGTATTGTAAACTACATTATATTAGTACATAGATTACAATACATTCGGGCGAAACGCCTACTAAAATATTGTTATTTTTGAGAGGGGACGTTTGGTACGTTCGTGCGAACAAATTTCGTGCGAATCGACTACTAACCAAAATAATAATTTTAGCAATTTAACCACGTAATCTATTCCTGTTTCTAAACTTCTATATATTTTATTTAGCATAGCTAGAAAACAAAAGTAGCATATACAGCTTAGATATACAGAGTAAGCACTGGGATAACCCGTTGGTGGGATACGGGTATCCAGTTGCTGGGATATCGGATATTCTGGCCCCATTATGTCTCAGAAACCAAAGTCCACAATTCCTAATTTAAATCCGTTTCGGTGTGAAACAGACATTCGAATAGTAAAGGGTTACTTGAGAAGTTCTAATATTAGCATAGAAATAGTTTCAAACACTGCTAAAACCAAGAGGAAAGCGATATGCACGTCGGAACACGACCTTCAACGACTCATAAATAATTCCACCACTAAATCCCGAACTGCATGAAACTTGCAGCTAGTTTAGGAAATTAATAAAGCTACTGTACGTTCAGTACTCGCCGTTGTTGTAATTTATACTGCTGAGTGGCTAGGAGATAGTAAGGCAGTGCACATATTGAAACCTTCCAATTTAGAATTTATGCTAAAAGTGATTGTAGGATTATATTTATTTATTTATATAGCATGCTAATCAATATATACATCTGTAGTACGTAGTTATATTACAAAAAATAGAGAACACTCCAGGTCTGATGCTTCTCCATCTTATTATAGATCCCTAGAAAACGTAAATAAATTAGATAAATAATTCTAATTTATTCGTTCGTTTAATCGATTCGTTCTGAATAGGTTGATAGATCCTGATGGAAACAAATCTGAAGGCACTCTACCTGCGGTTCGTAGAATTACCCTGTCTATGATATAGAGACTCACAGAACAACTTGCGCTACGATTACAGGAACTATTTTTAGTTGAAACGCAATTGTAATATTCCAAATAAACAGGACATCTACCTACTTGAAATCCCAGTCCTGATGAAAGTTAAGCGATAAATAAATATACCAAACCAAATGGATTACATTGTGTAATAAAAGCTAATATTTGAATAAATGCATTTTTATATAGGCGCTTCGTCTAAGAAAATATCTCAACTTTCTCATCGGTATACACACAGCCTTAGGTCGCTAGAGTAAGCCGGTTTGCTAAAACTTTGCTGTTCAGCTTATATAGTTGAAAGATGCACTTAAATACCGGATTAGCAGTAAAGCCCATTAGCCATATCTCTTTAAAGTGATAATTACTGGGGATAGGACAGCAAACTATTTTGTTTAAATGGTCAGTCATTGGTTTTAAACAGTTTTGTTGGACGTGGTCGGTGGTTTTGGGAGCTCTGCCAACCACGAATGGGATTGAAAGTTTATGTTTGATAAATATTGTTGATTTTCTAATGTACCTTTTTAATTTGTTTCTTCATTTAGTTTATTGTGGACTATTAGGTATGTTCGTTTTGTTTAAATCCAACTACTCCGATCTACAAGCTGTTAATTGTTTGCAAAATAAAGTGACTTTATTATTTCTTATTTCACCAACACCCTGGCCTCTTTATGACCAAAACCAAGTTAGTTAGCCTAACAGTAGGAACCTACAATATAGATTTTAAGAACAAAATTAAAAACACCTATTATTATATCTGAGGACTTAGGCAAAGTAGATAACGTAGTTTCTGAATTGAATCGATAAATGTTCGTCTTCGAAACATTTCCTTTGATAGGAGGGCATTAAGCGTTTGTTAAATGACGTGATTATATCTTACCGCTATTGGTGGAAATTATGCGAACGTTACATTGTTCAAGCACTCTGCTCAGTGATTTAAAATGCTTTATCGACTTCCTACCGTGTCCGTGCCCGAACCGTCACAAAATGCTCGAATTTTCCTCAGTTTTCTCCAAACACAACCGGTCCTGACAACAGGCTTGTCGGGAGCTTGTAGAATGGACACGCTACATTGCAGGGAAAGTACATGTCCTATAACTAATCACCGAAGTGGAGGTGGACCATAGACTAAAGATTTATTATAGATAGAGATAGAGGAATAGAAGTGAAACATCACATTTATATTAAGAAATATAGCTAAAAATATTGAAACCCCAGACTTTACATCAAGATTTATGGTCCCTTGTAGGATACCCATGGGATACCCACTTGTATGATTTGTGATTAATTGTAAATATTTCCAAAATATTCGTTGTTTCAAATAATAGATGCAGGTTCTTTATAGTAGGCTATATTCACTAAACATACTCCTTTAGTTACCTGTATAAGTTTTAACTTACTTGATTAAAGTTCTTGTTTCTCCTAGACGAGTCAGAGGGCCTCCACAGTTCTCCGTCATTCCGCTTTCGCTTTAGGTCTTCCCTACGTTCTGTCCCTCTGAGATGATAGTCCGTCGTCAGGTTTGTTTAGGGCGAATTTGAGGATTTTAGTCTAGTTCTTGCCTCGGTATGGGTTTGTCGTCCCTTCGGAGCATGTGGTTTGGACTTCCACTTGCCTCCTGTATAAGACCCTATTCATGTGTAAGATAATATTCCTATAACTTGATAACAACCACTAGTAGACTATTTGACTAAGTCAATGTCGAGCTGTTTAAGTACAACAGTTACTTTCTAAGTTACAGCTTAACGACGAGCATAAAATAGCTGCAGATGATTTTATTGAGCATATTGATTAAATTTATAACACTTGGTTTTACCACCGTTGGGCGTGTGGCTGAGATCGAGAACTTTCATTGTGAGTTATTTTACTGTTTAGATACTTAGATGGTCAGTGTAGTGCGATTATCCGTTTTATACTAAGTACCTTCTATGTATCTTCTATGCTGCTCTGGGAGTGAAAAAGAAACGTAATAATACAGCAGCTGCTTCTCTTCCCGGGCATACTGTACAAGTCAGTAGAGGGATAAGAGGGTCTTGGTGTTTTGTAGGCAATGGGCTGACCACTTGTCACTACTACCTAAGCGAACTTGTACATCTCAACTATACCCTCAAAATTGGTCAGAAGTGGCACCATGTGGTCCTATCGGCCCTTGGTGCTCCGCCTATCCCGTAAGGGATAAAGGCGTGATTATATGTATGTACTAAGTACCTACTAATTTTATAGGTACATACTAACGGCTGTATTCTAAAAAATGGGTTAGTGGGAACTGCAGAATCACGAAAGAAATCCAACAGCCACGTTTACATTGCAGCGTAAATGTAAATGAGATGTGACAAGATCTACTGAGATAACGCCCTAAATCCTTAGTCAATAGGCAAATATTTTTTTATCCTTAGAGGCGTTTTTCCCATAGTCAGATAGCTTATATACGAGTATGTATAGATGGGAAGGAAACATCTCTACCAGACAGGCAATCTAACCATTGGAAATATTGGCATTAAATCTTAATGCGTATCAAAATATAGTTTCTTTTTTACAAATAAACACAGAAACATAATACATACATACATACATAAAAATCACGCCTCTTTCCCGGAGGGGTAGGCAGAGATCACGGATCTCCATTTGCTTCGATCCTGACACACCTCTTTCGCATCATCTACTTTCATGATATTCTTCATGCACGGTCGTCGGTTTGGGGTAATCTTGACTTGACCTTTCTCTAGAATTTCACCAATTCGATCGGTGAAGGTTGGGCGAGGTAAGAAAAAATAAGAAAAGTGAGAAACATAACCTTTGCGAATATCTAAGATTTCAGAAAAGCCTAAAAATATAACCATAGCTGTGAGAAGATCTAACATTGTTTTGTTTTAAAATTGTATCAGGAGATCCAATAAATCAATGTACTCAAGTAGATCTCGAAAGTGGAAAGTTTCCATCCATTCCACAGTGGCAGACCAATGATAGTCAGCAATAAGCTATATAGCTAACAGTGTTGTCGTGATAGATCATTGTTGCGTCAGCTGACGAGAGTCAGCTATTCGATGTACTCTCCCTCTAGGCCATGCTTAGGATAATCTGAGGTAATGTATGTTGTTAACTGATTCATTATTGTCTATCTACAACGTCTGTTACAAACGTAAAGTTTATAAATTGCACTATATCACCGTGAATGCGTACATACGTTTGAAGCATTTAAGCAGTTTATAATAGAGTTTACCTAAATGAGTGAGCTTAATGTAGGAAATGTACTTAACAACATACCAACCAATGAAATCACAACAAATGCAGTTTGGTGTCACTCTTTTCGACCAAGATAGCGCGTTTTTCCTATCTCCTGTCTTCTATATCACATAAATAACACAAAATTGATATTTGATAATTAGGTATAGCCTACCTAGGGTATCTTTCGAATCGCCATATGTACCTATATGTTATATGAAAATAAATTACCTCAGTTACTGTGTCCATCATATTAATTTAAAAACCACAATAAGCCAAACCTACCATACTCTCCCCCACAACACAACACTTTCAAACAACATCTTCTAATATTAGAAACGTTATAAAAATGTTCTTTACTATCCTGTTCCGTCACAGTGACATGTCACTAATCACTATATTCAGATTCAGTGATAGTGACGCGTCTCAAATGCAGTGACGACCGGAAATTGTCCCCTCTCCAGCGGGCCCCAGGGACCCATGGGACCCTGATCAAAGGCCACTGGATTTACGGCAAGACATACGAATACTCATAAATATTGGGCCCTAAATAAAAAGGAACAGGCGTGAAGTGGGGCGTACCATGGAGAAAATGCACGAGGAGGTGTTATTATAACGTTTGTTTATAGACTACTAGTGGACGCCTGCGACTTCGTGCACGTGGACTGCAAAAAGTAGCCCATGTTCTTCTCCGTATTCCCAACTACATGTGTATACGCTAAGTTTGAGGAAAATTATTTGAGTAAAAAAAGCGTAAGTGTAGTAAACAAACTTTTGCATATACCTATAATATTAGTAGGAATAGTTACGTGTAATGTTACGAGGACAACGGAGATAAAATTTGGGAATCTCACCAATGAAATAATCTTGCATTGCACCAACTGCGTCACTCTAAAACTTCACTTTATCCAAGAACTAACACTCATGCTGTCTTGTTTTTATGACACAAACAGAAAAAGTTTAAAGAAAGAAGAAGAAATTTTATTTGTTTTGGTTAGCTGGAAGAGATCTCTTAAGAGATAAACTCGTATTTGTATAATATTTTTCTCAAGATTATATTGACTATTACAACTCCCCTTTGTGCTTTGTTTGATGGGTTACAAGGTAAGTTGTGTCTCAAAGAAGTGTGTGTGAACTTGCGGAAGAATTTACAGTCGTCCCAAACAAAATAGGGCACTGACTGGCTCTAGTACTCGTATGTATGTGCTTTTAGCTTTTTATTTATTTCCATAACTATCAGCCGGCCTTTTGAGGTTGGGACATTTCCAACCTCAAAATGCTTTAAACCCTTTTAAAATGAGTTAATGTTACTGCACCTAACCTATAAACATATACACACCAGATCCAGTTCCCGAACTGGGGATAGCCGGAACTGCAGGATCATAATAGAGATTCCACTGCCACGTTAAGCATAATGGGGATAGATGAGAATGTTCAGTGAATAGTTGCTAGTTTATCGCCTGAGAGAATTCCCGAGTTCCTTAGTCGACTCTTACGACATGCACGGAAGGAGATGCAGCTGCAACAGTGCTGGGTATGCTTATTTACATATTAGATAATTTAATTACATATGAACTATTGCAACTTTTGAGTAGCAATATATTTCGGTGAGTGACAACTAAAAGTTACCCTCTCTTCCCGGGCATATTGTACAAGTCAGTAGAGGTGTTTTGCAGGCATTGGGCTGACCACCTGTCACTACTAACCGAACTTGTACATCTCAACTATACCCTCAAAATTGGTCAGAAGTGGTACCATGTGGTTCTATCGGCCCTTAGTGCTCTGCCTACCCAGTAAGGGATAAGGGTGTGATTATATGTATGTATGTAAAAGTTGCCCTAGTTCGGTCAACCGGACTAACAACCAAATTATTGCTACTAGAAGAATGCCTACCTCGTAAGGGATACAGGCGTGATTATATATATGTATGTATGTATTGTATGTAGAAGAATAAGACAGGTAAGTATAGCTAAGTAGGTAGAGCTTATATAACTTTCTACACGTGGGCACAAGGAAAATATCCTACAGTATTTTTTTTTTTTGTTAAAAATAATACTGAAGCATTTTCCACAATTTTACGTAGTAACAAAATCTCCTTAACAACAAGTATAAGAATCTTCGAATACACGTGTCGGTAAAGTTGTTTGGCTTCGTCCGACTTGCTCTTGTCGAAAATTACAAGATCTTGGGGAATAATAACTGTAATCTTCCTAATTAATTCTAATCTTCCTAATTCCAATATTTGTTTATTTTGCACTAGCGGTAGGCGCGGTAGATTGCGAGCGCTGCGATTTACAATGCTCATGGAAATAGATAAATCTGGTTTGGGTTTTTTTTATATAGGTTAGGTAGAGATAAAATGGAAATTTTAAAATTGGTATTTATCTGCCTGTCCATATTTTCATGATTTTGTTAGGAACCCTAAAATATGATAGTGGCATGAACTGCTTGACACTTTGCCGTATTGGCTTGATATTTCAATCTTTGGTTTGTCAGGATAGCGATGCTGGCATAAAGTAGCGTCAGTTACGACCACAAAACTACATCCACTTTACGATGCTAACATGTGAAATGTTTATTTTCGGCCGCTTAACCCATAGCTTTACAAAAATAATAAGCGACTACTTGTAACACTCCTATAGCCACAACTTGTTAATTCTCATCAGAGCCACTTGCTTGTATCTAACATCGACATACCCACATCACTTACTGCATACCTAAATCTTTCCAAGCGTCCTTGGCAATTTCATTCAGAAAATATCCGCGTTCATTTCCGCCGACATAAGTTACAGTGAATTTCACTTCGCCGGCCGCCATAACCGTTACTGTTCTCAGGCCCTTGGAAAGCTCGAAAAGTACTAAAACAATATCTTGGCGACTGCCATTGACTGTGTTTATTGTACCGTGGCTGAATTGGATTGCATAGCGATATTAAAATATTATCCCTATGACTCCGTATTAAGATTTTTAAGTGGTAACTTTTAGAGTATTTTTAAATGTTTGTCCCCGTTCGGTTCGGTTCGATATTCTTTCTTACATAATTCCTTTTTGTATATCAAGTGCTAATCCGTCTTGAAAAAGTAACAGAAATAGGTATTCTTATTTTGTGTGCTAGAAAATAACTCTTTAAGATCTAGATTTGTTACGGTTGTCAGTGTTGCCTGTATATCATTCATCTGAGGTGTTGCCCATATTTCTTTGCAGCTGACAAGCAAACATATATAAGAAACGGTGCAATACTTTTATTTGAAACTAGCGGACCTGACAGACGTTGTCCTGACCCACGCCTTTGAACTAAAGTCACCCAATTGTTTTGCCTTCCCGGACTTTCAAATTTCGAACAAATTGTTTGTATGGGAATGTAAAAAAGGAATGTTTTAGACATGTTCAGGCATTTTTTTTCTCTCCGTTAGAACCATCCCTGTACTTTAAGGAATACGCTAAAAAAAGAATTGGCGAAATCGGTTCAACCGTTCTCGAGATTCGCGCTTACCAACACATTTAGCGATTCATTTTTATATTATAAGACTAGCGGACCCGATAGACGTTGTCCTGTCCCACGCATTTGAACTAACGTCACTCAATTAGTTTTGCTTTCCAAGAATCTCTTTACTAATATTCGAACCTTCAAATTTCGAAAAAATTGTTTGTATGGAAGTATAGAAAAGGGTTGTTTTTAGACTCTTTTACGCATTTAAAAAAAAAATTCTCTCCGTTAGAACCATCCCTGTACTTCAAGGAATACGCTAAAACAAGAATTAGCGAAATCGGTTCAGTCGTCCTCGAGATCCGCGCTTACCAACAAAAATAAGAATTTATTTTTATATTATAGATTTGCTGGTTCGTAGATTTAAAATATTACCATAAACGGTACGAGTACGGTTAATTCTGGAGAATACAAAAGGAACTTAAAACAATAGTCCAGACTGGCATTGAGGTAATATTTATTGAACTAGCGCGCCAGTAGACGATGAAAAGAGGTTTAGAACAAACCCTCTTTGAGGAAACTTATGCCTTGATCCTCGATATTTCCTTTATGAGACCCTTTCTTACCTACACTTTCAAGAAAATCCGTTCTGAAAGGTTCTAGCATTTTTGCTGAGTAATATTTGGTGATACCTTTTTATACCAAGATAAAGTGATGGTTAAAACCAAACTAAACTATGTAATTTAGCGTGGCTAAAGTATTACGAATTATATGTATGATTTTGAAAGAATTATGTTTGCTTTAGGTCGTGGCGTTTTGAAGTTATATGTACTTCGCTAAAATGGTTGTGCTTCCGAAATGGGGTAGATAGAACTGCAGGACCATAAAGAATATCCCCAGCCACGGATATCCTAGCGGAGACAGATGTAAATGATAAGTGTCAATATTATCGCCTGATAGAATGCCCGAATTCCTTACGACTCTTACAACATGCACGGAAGGAGATGCAGCTAATGTATTCTAATGAAGCCTCGCATCCGCACAGGCATAGAGGACTAAGATGTATAAAAATAATGACATCTTATTCCTCTATAGCACAGGTAAAATAATTTAGTATATAGAACAACATGTGTTAGCAACATTATTAATTTGAAAAGCGATAAATCATAAGCCAAATTGAAACCGTTTAGCTCGTAGGAGTAGATCGCCGACGAAACGACAAAGGTGTTCGGAGCAACAATCGATATAGCGGCCAATTTATTCAAAAATATAACTATAACAAAATATTAATAAGAAAATGAAACTATCGATAAGAGAGAGAGAGAGCTATAATTAATATTATTATTAAATATATAAGAAACTGAATCTGGATCACAGATCGCTTTGAAAATAGGCCCCTTTCTCTAAGAAATTCAGTCTCAGTTACCTTTCGTGGCATACTGTATTTTATGGGCAATCGCAACAGTGAATTAAATAGGTACAGTTAATATCTTAATAATAGCTATAAACATACAATAAGTGAAAAGCATACGATCATTTTCAAGAGAATTTAATTTTACGTCTGCGGGGTGCATAGACAATGTCGTTTGGCATCGACGTAAGTGTCGAAGCACTTTAATAGTTAGATCGATTGGATCGAGAATAAATTTTAACTTTGTCTAAAGCCCCCCTAATTAGTAAATAGTGGCCAATGAATATTAAAAAAATACTAGAATACTGCATTCACATGTTTAGCTGTTAAACAGTGATCAGTTACAGTTTTATAATATGTATAGATCTAGAAAATACGAATAACTCTTTCCTCATTCCAATAAAATATACAAACCTTATCCTTATAGAATTATACACAGTTTCAAGCTACTTAGACAGTGAGACAAATATATTACCCTCGTACGAGTCTGAGACAAATCACTTCGCACTTACATCAGACAAATGTGCGAAATAACGTGTCGTTTCTCCACAAACAGACGGCTTGGAACAAACTTTCCATACTATAAATATCAATATTTATAACTAATACTTATGTCTATAGTAATAGCAAGATGTTGTTCTGTCAACACACATCTTCCTGAGAACTAGAGGATAGGTACGTCTATATTAGTTTTGTTAACCGTTGATAGCTTTTCTTTATCTTTGTCTAGCCATGCTAAGAAACCATAGCTTAAGTATTGTAATTTGATAAAAACATAAACATAATTCACCTTCCACGCAATAAGCGACATCGACGCGAGCGGAGCTACTCGCGGCTCGACATAAAATCGGGTAACATGTACGAGTATACAATTTCTTTTGCCAAAGTTACCTTTTACCTCCTCATCCGGGAATTTCTCAAGCCAACTTTGGAGACGGATGCAGGAAGTTCAGATTAAATGTTTACAAGGTAATATAGGTAGCTACATCTAGGACTGTTAGTATGTTACATTTGATTTTGTGTTTATTTTAGTTTAGTCTCGTCGCCAATTGCAGTCCACAGCTGGACGTGGGCCTTCCCCAGAGCACCTCACAAGGCTCGATCTCCCGTTTTTGTCGTCCATTCACTACCATTTCTTTGAGTCATTCTTTGAGTCATCGGTCATCTCCAATTCACATTTAGTTGAGTTTAGTAAAAATCCCTATCCAACGGTGTATCGCATATAACTATTGAGGGGTGGGCCCACCATTACTTAAAGTTATCTATACTTCCTAAAAATTAACCAATATCCTACCCATTGCTACTCCAGCCCCCCTAGCATGACCGCGCATCGTGGATATCGTATCGTACGATATCGTATCATCTCTATACAAAATTCAACATTGCGGCTATATTTGTCGTATTTTTGATAGGCTAAATGTCGATAAATCGGTTTATCATATCGTGTTTCGCAGGTCATGCTACTTGTGCTGGAGTATAGGCCGGGTTTCCTTAAATTTTTATTACATGTGCTTTTACAATGAATAGGGGCTGCAAGGTCTCAGAACTCCTTTGAGCGGAAACTTTGCAGACAGTACAGAATTCACGAATGATATGTTTAGGAGAGATATTTCGCTACAAATTTCCTACATTACTAGCATGTCCTAAATTAATTAGTTTTATTGCTACACTATCTAAATTGGTAGTACGTCAATATAAACAATTTTGGGGTTAGCTAATGGAATGTTTAGTACCTATTTAACTGATAATTTGTCATGTAGGTGACCCATATGTAAGAGTTAGACTTTACGCCTCAGAGAAATGCGGCTAAAGTCTCTAGAAAAAGAAAAAATTGACACCATTTTCTGCTTAGGTCTAACTAAAGGAACTGAATTTACTGACTTGTATAGTTAACCCAAGTTAAGTGGGTATCGTACGAGGCGATTAAGGGTTTCCGGGAGGTGGGCAGCAGCGCCTCCCGTGTTGACAACATAGTCCAAAATACAATATGCGGTCACCAACCCGCCTGCCCAGCGTGGTGACTATGGGCAAATACCCCCCATGACAGTTTTGTGGCGTGCCCTGGGGGAGGCCTACGTCCAGCAGTGGACTGAAATAGGCTGATGATGATGATGATGATGATAGTTAACCTAACCTAGCTGCCATACCTAAATAAACAGTCGTTATTTAATCATTTCAATATTTAATTCTGCCAATATATATTTTGCTTAGACTTGCACAGATTAGTTTTATTGCTTTAAAGTTTTTATCGCCCATATATTTTGCTGTTATTTTCAGGTAGACACCTATATAATAGTAATTGCATCTTGTCCTAGACCCTAAGGGCCGAAGCTAATAGGGCCCCCGATGCGCGTAGTACGCTGGTGGCAACCACTTTCTCACCACTGGTTGATTGTTTACAACACCATGTTAATGTTTGATATGTATTTCACAAGCGAGAATTTAAAATAACTAGAGTCGGTTTTCCAGTTCCTTTGAACCATGATGTTTGTTGCACAGTTACATAATATGTGTTACTGCATACAAAAACATTAAGTTCTGAAATCGTGAAGGTATAGGCACTATTCTTTGAAACGAACTCTCATGTCTATGCGCTATTCCAATCCATGGGTCTGTTGCAATCTGCCCATTTCAGTATTTACCCTATTTACACAAATATCTCGAATACTCCATGAAAGCACAGTCATTAATCCGCAAAAGACGACACTTTTCTGGCTAACTCGTATTGCGATTGATGTGGCAAGTCAACGTAATTATTTTCTTAATGCTGCAATTATTTTAGTTGCGTGTAAATTTTAAGTCGGATGAGCAGGTTACCTTATAAGGGTCTCCATTTTTATCTGGAGAAAGTTTGCACTCGCCGCAGCGTCGAACGACGACGTCCCTCGCCATTTAAATATTTGCATAGACTCGCTATGAGTTTTTCTTGCGAATTCTTCTGTACGTTCTCAATTTTGCTCCGCATACTAATGTTGGTGGAATGTGATATTTTCTGCGCATTCCGGTCTTGTGTGAATTGTTTTATAGTTTTTGCATAGAATTTGTGGTTTGTGGATTATTTTTTCGTCTCTTTACGGTATTACGTTAACGGTTCTTGACGGCCGATTGGTAGTAGTAGTAGGTCCCTGCGACGCCATAGGTCATGGGTTCGAATCCCGGTAGGTGCAAACATTGATATGATTAATATATGTTTGTTTCCTAGTCATGGATGTTTCTAATACTTATCTATGTATTTATATACCGTTGCTTAGTACCCACGACACAAGACCTTAGGCATCTTAATGTGGAACTAAGTTAGTGTTATGAAATGTGTGAACATTTATTTATTTATTTAAAAATTCTCAGACAAGATGACTAGGTATATTGATAGCTCTATCTGCGGATATTCCTAACGCTATTGGTCCTCAAGTATACGCGAGGCCTAACATCCTCATTATACTCGGACACGCATTGTCTGGGCCCCGGTATTGTGACGTCACGGTCTTGTAGGCCCTAATTAAACCCTTCTTAGTACGGGGCTCCGCTTTGATTGGATTCTAAGGTGTGAAAGGGGCGGTTGATTGAAATGTTCCCGTAGGTGAGACAAGTGAGATAGGTAAGCGGGTTAAGTGTGAGGTCGTAAATTGTTTTGCTAATTAGGTACCGATTCATTGAGCTTCTGATGTGATTCTCGTTCTCGTGTTTTTCAATTTTACTAGTTTTGACGGGGGTTTGCACTTGGAGACCGTCATTTCTACTGGAGAAGATTTGCTCTTGAATCTCGAGTGTTTATTCCATCTCCAGGCACCTGAAAGGGATTGTTGTGTTGTGATTTTTGAGGCATAAAGTTCATACCTTTGTTTTTTACATTAAATTTTACAATAATTACATGTAGATATATGAAACAGGAACAATACAAGAGTTCCGGTGATTGAAATGAAAAAAAGTGTCCGAAAATTCGATCGTGTTCCTAAACCCGCGGAGATCTTTGGATACCTATTAGTATAAAGTTTATCATTAGTTTATATAAACTAATGATACCACATAGACTTAAGGAAGGGCTTTCCTAACAACGGCAATAGGTTAATCTTTCTATTTATGTTCACCTATCCGGTTACATACAAAACAAGTTCATAAACAACATGGTAAGGTCTATAAAACGTAAACTTGTCTAGGAAACGCAATAAAATATGAAATGGCATTGGTCTTGTCAATAAAATACATTCTGCATTATATGAAGCTCTTTTATGTATGTATCGTTGCGTAAGCATGCACTACATAGTCAGTTTGAAGTTTTATATTTGGTAATTTACTAAAGCTGTCGTCAACTGTCGTTTCGAATTCATCAATGCTTTCCTGATTGGCCGTATAACATGCATACATATTATTTACATATGGCTATGTTCTTGAAATGGGGTAGCCAGAACTGCATGATCGCGATCGATATACTACAGCAACATTTAGCATAGCGAGGAAAGAATATGATAATGATTAGTGACAAGTTGCTAGCCTATTGCCTGATGCCCGAACGGAGATGCAGCTGATGTATACTAACTAGTAAAGCCCTCATAATATTCCGTGAAACATGCTCAAAGTCCTTTACAAAGTTGATTTGTAAAGGTGGCAGCCCTAGCAATGCAGGTGTCAACGACCCCTAGACATTAATTTCGCTGTTTGCGCTGTCCGTATTGAAAACTGCGGTTTTTGGTAGTTTAGTCGTAGATACAGATTTACTGAATCGACTCACAAGACATGGGCTAGTATGGTGAAGAACGCTAAAACGAATAACTTTCAATAAAACGTATTTGTATGCACATTAATTTAGGGGTTTGGTAGTTTACAGATCACAATAATATATATACTTAATATTCTCTCGTATGTACCTACTTACCACCTACGATGTTGTTGATTGTTTCTAAAGTACTTTTTTAACCTTTTGCTTATTTCCAGATTCATGAAAAGTGGAGAATTGGGCATCTTGTAGATGAGCGAGCATAGGTATTCCCTCAAGCCAAGGTCTATCTAAAATCCTCCTGCGTTATGTACGTTTGAACACAGCTTAGCTATTATAAATGAACTATATTGTAGAAGCTATAACAGCCAGGAGCGCCACAACCGGGTCCCAGCCAAGTCCTGTTCCGAACGACCATTGATTTTCCCACTCTGGCTCCATTCCAATAATTCTTTTCTTTGCCTAATTTATTTGCCAAAAAGCTACTATTGCGTAACAAGAACGTTAAAGGATGAAGGATTATTTTAATCTACGACTGATTTCTGAGGCGGTGATACTATATAAGGACGATTATCCAGAAATGATGGTGATGGTCGATATCAAAACATTTCAATTTTAGATGGATGAGATAGCCCTACTTTTGGTGTAGCAGATTGGGAGACACAGTAAAAGGATAAATAACATTATTTGTACTCGTTAGCAACCAGAAACTGTAGTGGTACCTATTTAGTTGCACAACATGCAGATAAAAAAAGAACGATGTCAGAAGCGTCTCAAAGTGATGGAGTGACAGTTTTAGTTATGACTGGTTATGACAAATAATAAAATAATTTGTTGCACAACATTGTTTGAGGAAAAAGCTATTTTATTGTGACTATAAGCATTAAATAAATATATCACATTCTCTAATTAAGGTGCAGTTTAAGCGTTAACAATATTACGTACCGCCATGGCCGAACAATTTACGAGTGGTACAAAACATTACCAAAGTACCGAGAATATGAAGTGGATTCATGAGATTTTTGATCAATCAGTTCATTTCCTTAAGTATTTTTATAAGATTGTTTCCGATAATTTTATAATAGCCTCATGGATTTTTATTATTGGCTTAGTGTCATTTTTAATTACAAGTTACGAGCGAATGTACATAAATGATGCTGTGATTCTTACCGAAACACTACCTAGCATCATGCACTGGCATCTGCCGGATGCATACGACTTTGGCTTAGACTGTCGTAATGGAGCCAAGTGCCATATTCTTGGGCGCCGCAAAATCCCCTTAGGGCAGATAGAAGCGTTTATTTTCTCGGGTCAAATTGATTTCAGTGATTTGCCATTACCCAGACGACCCCAAGAAGTTATTTGGGCACTCCTTCATGAAGAATCACCGAAAAATGTCGCAGAATTGAGCCACGAGAAAGTTTTAAACTTATTTAACTTTTCTGCAACATTTAGTAGACACAGTGATGTACCTTACCCAAACCATCTAGTACCATCGCTAGAAGACATAACGAGTACTAAATACTTCGTGAATACATCAGTGAAGAACTCGCTTTTGGATGAACTAGCACCTATTCTCTACTTGCAATCAAGTTGTGGCACAAGCAGCGACAGGGACATGTATGTTGAGAAACTAATGCAGTTCATACATATCGATTCATATGGCGCATGTCTTAGAAATAAATTTAATGATACTCCACTTTTTCAAAAGAAAAAATATCTCGACATGCTAGGGAGTGATAAGTTTCATGAGTTCATAGCTAACTATAAGTTCATTATTGCCATAGAAAATGGTGTTTGTGATGATTATTCCACGGAAAAGCTATGGAGACCTATCAAAACAGGGACAGTACCTATTTATTTTGGAGATCCTTTAATAAGGGACTGGTTACCTAATAAGAATTCAGCGATACTTCTAGAAGACTTTCCGACTCCAGAAATAATGAGCAAATATATTAAGAAACTCAATGAAAATGATGAATTGTATGAGCAATATTTGGAACATAAAATCAAGAAACTAATAACAAATAAGAAGCTTATATACAGCAAGAAAAACAGTGAATACCAAGATAATTATGAGGAAATAAATTATAAATTGGAATGTCTCATATGTCGCAGGATATACGCTAAAAAGAGAAACGAAAGTAATGAAGTCAATATAGTTAATAAGCACCACTACCATTGTCCTGAGCCTATATCTGCTCTGACGTTTAAAGTGAATCCTACTAATCATTTTACGTGGCGATGGAGTTTGGCTAAACATAATGCTGAAATGATCTACAAAGTTGTTATGGAAAATTATTCATATACTGATCAAATTCTTGCTAGAGACTGCGCAACAATTTAGGGAATAATTTCGTATGTATTCATTATTATATCTCTGTGCCAGTCAGCTAAGATATATTTGTTGTATAGGTATTTTGTCGTTACATCTATCCTTCAAATTGTAACATATTTTATTTAGCAACACATTGTGTATCACCTCGACGTGAACATTCGAGTTAGGCAACAAAGACAAGTTAGGAAGGGCGGTCAAATCATAGTTCCCTTGGGATCAAACTTCGTCCCTACTTGCCGGAAACTTTGGAAATGTATTCCGTTTTATCGGCACTCCATGCATCGGAGTTGGACAAGAACCGTCGAGGTGATGAGAAAACCTGGCTGTAACTCGATTTATGTCTTTTTAATGCACGTCATTAATCCCTTTTAAGATTGGCAGGGCTCTCTAATAGGTATCCTCCGAGCATTCAGGGGATAGTAATAGTAGTATCTAGAATAGTAGTAGCTGTTGTGGCTTTTATATAACTAAAATTTTGTTAATGTCTAATTCAGGCTAGTTTAATAATAGTGCCATAAAATTATTTGCCGGAATCAATATGCTCTACGAGTAACTTGCAGTATAAAGATAGGTTTTAGATTGCAACATATTATCAGCTCCAAAGGTTCTATAGGCTCATAAGCAATACGCAAGTCACATATAAGTAAAGTTTAAACTTTGTTTAAAGTGAAAGACACGTTATAATTTACATTGCTTTTGCCAGAGTCATGAATAAATCATCTTTCATTTATGTATATGTAATGTATTCTATTCTATTCTTTGATTATCAGGAAATGCATGAGTTATAAATTGAAGTTGTATAGTTACTAAGATTAATAAGTTAGAAACTAAAACCTTCTTATTCGTGTACAAAGTTCCATAAGACGTGTACGTGAAGACCTCATCTTGAGAGGTTGAAGGGATGCTGCCACATTAATCTCGGAGCACCAGACTGTGAAATGAGCACGAGACGGAAATCAAGTGTGGATCCATTCCAGTAGTTCATTATGTAATAGCTGAGTTTGTCGATTTTTGCTAGTAAATCCTCAGATACGCTAGAGGACTTTGGCCAGTGTCTCGCAAGATTTTACGTGACGTGGGACATGTTGCTTGTCCCCGCTTAGAGAGGTGTACAGCGCAATGTGCCACAACACTGTCCACGAGTTTCTTTTACGGATATGTGTAGCTAAATAAATAATTTTAATAGTGTAATACCAATAAAGTTTAACTGTTTGACATCTACCTGCCCTTTTCCCATAAAATGTTTTACAGTAGCATCTTAAATATTTTTCCTATGGCTTTGAGGTTGAGGAAAAATGATTTGGTAATGGTTTTATGACCGACCAGCCGCCTGACGTTACGAGTTTGTTCTCTGGGTCTAGTTTAAGTATAGCGGCACCTCAATTTGATGGCGGTTACATCGGAATAATATTTTCTTTTTTGGAAGTCGGTTAAAAATCCATGAAGAGTAGTAAAACTACTTAACTAATGTTATGTTTCATTGTTCACAGGTAAGATGTTGGTTTAATATAGCTGATGAAATAAAACTCCAAGAAGATCGGTCAGGATTATTTAAAGGTACAAATAGTAGCAATAATTGAATAATAACTTTTAAGAAGCTTTTACAGAGCTCTCGGAAATTCATATCTTGTATTACATATTATTTTATTGTGTTGTACATTAGAGGTAATATTAACAAAATGCCTGTATTTTAAGTAACTATTATTTTTTGCTGCTTTGTCTAAAAAGAGTTTTAAAGATACTTAATAAAGTAATAAACTTATCGTATGTTCGGGGATTTTTTTTTATCAACTATTGAAATAGCATGAATTTGGTAAAGTTTACATAAATGAGGATCAAAGATAAACTCAAACCCTTAAAAAACTAGATATGGTTCAAGTAGATTTTACAAGAGTCTACTGCAAGCTTATCGGAGTTCTAGTTGATTTCTACTTTATAAGAACATAGATATAAAGGGTATTTTTCTTAATATAATGCTTGTTTTTACTACTACTTGTTTGTTAGAATAGCAGTTAGTCAAGAGCCCTATTAACCTTTAAAAAAGATGTAGTCCATACTGTGGTTACTTCTTCGTGGTTTGTGGTTACCTGGTCAAATCTATAGGTACCTTAGTAACAAAATAAGCTAACACTGTCAAAGGCGCATAGAGAAAATGTTACAGCTGATAGCTGTTTAAGAGGAGGCAGACCTTATTTAGCATCTTTTTGATGAAATATGCTGAAACAGGTGCATGTTTGTTTAATGTGAGACTATTACACTATATTCATAGTACCCTTAACTATGTCATGTAAAGCCAAAAACATGATTTAATGATTTTCGCTCGATAGTTTTGTTTTTTGAAATCGACATGTTTTTTAGTCATTTTTACTTTTATTTCGGCTATTACATGAGGTAGGCGTTTAAAATAAATTCTGATATCAAGATAATAATGATAGTAAACTTTTGTAAAGCCAAATTTAAAAAACAATCATAATTGAACACACAATTAATAAAAATCTTTTTGAGACTTACGACCTTTACTTCTGAGCTCAATCAGTTGTTTAGCGTGCAAGCGATATTCTACTCTAATGCTTACAGAAAAGCGTTAAATAGTAACTTCGTGCCCGCTGACGCTCAGTACCGCGCTGTGCGCCGACGACGTAGGGTCTATGTCGCTTTCGCCCACGGCAGTGGCATTTTTTATTATCTTGTGGTGTAGGTATTACTCGATTGAGTTCGGACTAATGGGAAATAAAACTAAAAAATATGTTTCCAAAAGGAAGATGGCTCAACGTTGGAGAGAATTTTCTAAAAAGGGGAGAGAATCAAAGGTGTAAGTAGCTATAATCATAATTAGTAAGTATGTAAAGTTTAGTCCTGAGAATGCATTTTATAATGGACAGCAGAAAAAACAAAATGTCGAAATTACGGGATAAAATATTTACCCGGGATAAAAAGTATAATGTGTTATTCTGATACGTACCTAAGCTAATATAAGGTCTTTCCGAAATTAGTGATTTGCTTTTGACACAAAACTAGGAAAGTAAAAAGAAACAACTTTCACTATGGGGCCAACTCCGATATAGTGAAAAAAATCAGCTGTTCCATACATTTCAGGATTTTGCGTGATGAAGTAACAAACATACACACTCACACACATACAAACTTTCACCTTTATAAATTGGTAGAATTCCTTTGAACGATGGCGCTAGTTGCTTTGTTTATCTATGTAAAAGTCTACAAAAGAAATTAGTTCCGAAATCACACACACAGCATGAGAAGTATTCTATAAGCGCACTGCTTTACACATGAAGCACATACACAAATTTTATATACATTTACGAGTATATGTAGGTACAATATCTTTCACCCACCTAAGGAACTTACTTACTACTACAGGTGAGGCATAAATATTGGAATAGGTATGTGGATTAGGTATTTTTCAATACTAGTCGGTACCTAATACAACGTGATTAGGTCATCATCATCTTCCTGCCCTGTTCCCATTTATTTGGGGTCGGCACAATATGTACTTTTCTTCCATTCATCCCTATTATCCGTCATCTCATGGCTCACTCCCAGTACACGCATATCCTCCCTCACACAGTCCATCCAACATTTCTTTGGTCTACCTCTTCTTTATATCCATCCACACTCATGCACAAAACTCTCTGTAAAATATGCCTTTCATCCCGTCGCTTTACATCATAGACTCATAATATAGCTTTACATGCCCGTACCAAGACAGACGGTTACTTCGTAACTTGTCTGTGATCGGCGCAACTTTCAAACTTCCTCTTATATACACATTTCTTATTTTATCCATTCTTGTAACTCCACACATCCATCTCAACATTCTCATCTTGCTTACATGGAATTGATTTTTATCCTTCTTTACGGCCCAGCATTCAGATACAAGACGACATTAGGTATTAGGTATCGCATAAAATATCATCTTATTATGAGAAATCAACCGTAAGGCATAGACTATAAGTTTCAATTTTATTATTTAGCAAAAATACTACAATATCATTAGAATATGAAGGTAATTTTCACAGTCTCTAACAAGTTTATAATAGCCCAGCGGTTACATCGGCGGAGTCGAAAATCAGATATTCCTGGTTCGTATCCGGGTACAGACAAGTCTTTTTTTTCCCTTTTTTTTTTACAAAATTAAAATCCTTTATTTAAACAAAATATGTGAGACAAACTAAAAACAATTTAACTAAATATTAAAAATTTAACCTAATATAAAAAATGCATTTCGCTATTATCACGATATTTTCTATTTCCACAACTATTCTTTCTACGTAGGTATTTATTAGATAATGGATCATTCACCGAAAACCGATACTAAATATTCACCGAATAAAGATTCTACGTATTTATCTAATACGTAATGGATCACAGAAATGGAACGGCCATATTGCATAAATATTAGTATGTATTAGGTCGAACAGGTACGATTTTTACCTAATCCGACCCATCTTTACTTACTACGTAGCATCTTCGGCAGCAGTTCCTTATCTACAATATTTTGTTTATAGAATTCAAACAAATTGTGCCGAACAAAAAGTCCTGGAGTCGCCCGTCAAAGTTTATACCGAACTAATACCACCTGTAATGTTTGAAGAAAAGTGAGTGAGAACCTACCTACCTGCTATAATTTTGTTGTTTTTGCTCACTTGTTTTCACTTTTGGCTACTAAAACTTTTTTGATACTTTTAAACTCATTTCATATTTTAGCTCTCCGATTGACAGTTTGATGGTAACAGATGAGGTGGAGCATAGAACAGAAGGTATTTTACTGTATAAGGTAAATAGTACATATATATTTCTTGGGGAGTGTAGAGGATTAGTAAGAAAAATCATACTTTACGCCGACGAAGTCGTAGTCGGCCATCACTTTTTTTAAGAATAGTTATTTCAAAGTTGGCGCGAAGTTACAAGTGTAATGAACAAAAAAAAATAGTTATTATTATTTATCTAGTGCTTTTTTCAGGAAAATGAAAATACGGGTGACAAAGAGAACGTTTTTTACATAATCATCTTAATATTAAAATTTGTTAAGTTACTACTTGTAACATTTTAACATATTGACTCACCTAAAAGCCTTTTTAAAAGCGATCTACATGAGTAAATTGGTCCCATTTCACATATGTATCGGATACTATTTTTTGTGATTTATAAAATAAATAAAATAAATCTTTGATATCTACCATTAATTCGTTTTATTCAAAACTTCCTAATACTTCTCTATTATTAATTCTATCTACCGAACTAACATGGAAAACTAATCCTGATGATGCCACGGGTGTTGGCGAAACATATGTCGATTAAAATTTTAATTGGTTTTCGGATTAGCAGCTATGTATTTATGGTTGCATGCTAGGTGCTTGGATCTGGCTTCTCGTTACGACTGTAGTGTCTTGTGTTCGTGATCATGAGTCGGCAGATCCGAGGGTCAGCGGAGGGTATAGGGCCCGGTGGTGGGCGATCCCTCAATAGAGATTTAAACTTCCGAATAGTGACGCCTGAAACAATTCAATATTCCTAATACTTGTTGCATTGGATGAATTTCATACATAAATATAACTATGATGCAGGTAATGTGTTCTATTGTATGAATGATTTTTTAACATACCTATATTACTTATTAATTAATTAATTAATTAAATTTAATTGTATTTTGCAAACAAAAATAAAATAAACATAACATTGAAATCAATTATAATAACGACTCTATAGGTTTTTATGTTCTCTGCGTTTGACCTAGCGTTGACCCGCCTGCTCGAAAGCGCGCGAATTTCGAATTTTAACACTACGCAGATCTTAACGCGTATCCTTGCATTGCGGGTAGCGGGGTATGTGGGCGGAGCAACCGTGGGACTTTTATTTGACTGCTGGCTCTTAACTGCTCAACTCGATAATGTATGCAGTAAAGAGCACGTAATGTTATGTACGGAGAATGACAGGTAATATACATACTTATAGCACTCTCACTAGAGGTCACAAAACCTATAAAATGGAAGACAGGTTCCTGGAGTGACGTGGAAAAACATATGTAATATACACACATTAGCTTGTTGCCATAGGTGGGTGTTTGCCCATAGTCACCACGCTGGGCAGGCTGGTTGGAGACTGCAGTATGATTTTCGTACTCCCCTTAATCTTACGATACCAACGGGCAGACATGGGGTGGTGCTGTTCTACTCTGCCGTTGGCGCCACACGGCATAATATACATTCTTTTCCTGTAACCAGATCGCTATTCGCCTCAGCAATCTTTGCCACTACGGGCATTTCTTCATATTTTTAGTATACTGGCATTTTCCCACAGTGCAATATACTATGTGTTCTTCTTAAAAACTTCCTAGGCCCTTTTCTACTACCATAACTTCAAAAGCATTCCACAGAATAGTAGTTGTAAATCCTAGTGTGAATTATCGTAAAACTTTAAGAGTCGGCCAGCGTTCGTCTTTCTTGACGGACACCAATGCATTGAAGCTTTAGTTAGTCTTAAACTACTCTTGAAGTAAAATAAAACGGCAGTGGATATGTGCCTGGTAGTGTCCACGTGGGGATATTAAATGCTTTGCTGAAAGGCGTTGTGTCAAAGGAGACGGGGCGTTTACACCAACATCTTCGTTTTAGTACATTTTCATATTGATGTAGAGGTTTTATAGCCCTTTATGTTTTAGCGGCGACCCACTAAGGTGTAGTATTGAAATTCGCTGAACATGCACAAAAGTTTACAGGTAGGAAGTAGGAAGGGTTTATTGGAAAAGTGGTGCCGAATTTGATAAAAGGTATAAGAGATACAGTGAAAACCTAAAACATTGTAATGCCTGAATAAAGTAGTACGTTGTGGATAGAAATGAATATTCTGGGTATTATTAGTAGATATATGTCCTAAAATATCGTTGATTGTGCTTTAATATATTATTACTAGCGGACGCCCGCGACTCCGTCCGCGTGGACTGCAGAAAAGACAGAAGAATTCAGAAGGCGCCATCTGTTGCAGACTTATAGAACGTACGATTAATAACAACAACCAACGTTGATGATCAGTTTTTTATTAATGATTAGTTATTAAGACCATTAATTTAAATAATAACTATCCTATCATCTAAGTTGGACCAAATTACATATATATGCCAATTTTCATGAATATCAGTTGACTCGTTTTTGAGTTCATTCGGAACATACACAGTGACACGGATTTTTTATATATTAAGATATAAAGATAATTATATTTTAATATAAAGTGGAGGTGCTAGGAGTGAGCATATACAAGAACCCCTCCTCAATTATCATAACTAAAAATATTCTTTTGTTATTAAGTTTTAAGTTTTGAGGAGAGATAAGGAATTAGTAACATTTTTAAAGCAGTATTGTTTTAAGATATGTTGAAAAACATATTAAAATAATTTGCCAAATTATTTTTTTAACAATTGTTACTCACTTGGAGTAAAAATAAAACATTTGCAAGTACGTCTATCATAAGCGTATCTCAGAACAAAACACAAAGAACAATGACTGCCGAGTGAAGCCCGTGTACTTTGTAGCAGACTTTATACGGCTGAATTAAATTGTAATCGTTCCTGAGACGGTATTTCATTTGATCTACCTTTTATTGTCCCTCCGGCTTTTATGTGACAAACTGACAGTTTTGTCGCTGTCGTATTTAATAGGATGAAAGTTGATGCCTTTGTCCGTGTAATCCAGCGGTGTTCAAACTGGGTGTTACGGAGGTGGGAGGGTAGTATCTGGAGGTAACACACTAATGTGTGCTGTGTTTATTGTATCTTTAGTTATGACATAGGATCTGTTCTCTGCAGTTAATATTATATTAGGGTATCTGGGTACTTTGTACGCATATTGTGAGTTAAGGATATGCCGTGGAACATTTAGCTTTAATGTTCTATGTAGGTATATTTTAATGAATACTAGAATTGTGGACCGAATAGTTTCCAACAGTATGTCAATATCGTAAACGTTTTTAATTTAATTTAATTCGTGTTAATCCTATGTAGAATTATTATTACTTAAATATTTAAAATTATATACTTATTCTTAAACCAGTGCTTCATAAATGCTTGAAATTTAAGCGGAAAATACTTAATAGAACATAGTTGCACTTCAGTTCTCGCTAGTTTTTATCTTTCTTTGGTAAAACATATCCTATTTCAGTACGACGAGGTTAAAATATCTTTAATTAAAAGACTTCGTGAACTTCGAAAAAGTTGAGAGCCACTGGACCACTTAGTAAAAAATCGATATGAGTGTATTCTTCTGTAAATAATTGACTGTAAAGATATAAGCTTATCTGTTTCTAGATAACAGAAGTTTTATATGCAATGAAATAGTTTTAAATGAAGTTGCTATACTAAGAACTGCAGTTTAAGACGTTTTTATTGGATCGATATACTTCGTATAGTTGTAGGTGTTACTTTGTAGAGATAAAGATGTTTCGTCATAAATTTATCTTTGTGTGTTCATTAGGTTGTAGCCTTTTAAATGGTACATTGCGATGCTTTTAGTTTTCTAGTGTTTCATTTTTACAGGTTAGCTGACTTTTACTTTGTTTAGGTGGAAGTAACTAAGCCACATATTCAATAATATAAATATCTTTCAATACCCTTAATCTTAAAATAAATAACACCCAATAGTTGGGATTTATCGATAGGGATTTATGGAATTATATAAAACTAACTATATATTATGCCAAATTTATGCTATAGGTAGATATCATTTGCTTAGAGATGCAAAGTCTGCCAGGAACTCTAAGGTATTTGATGATCTGTTAAATAACGGACCATCTTGTATCTACAAAACATAAAATTACATAGTTACATTACTTCTATCTACGGTTCACATAGTTAATAATAGAGTAGCAATGAATTCACCCCTAATTAGTAGAGTCGTAGCGCCGCGCCCTCACTTTTAATCTACAGCGCGGCTACGACAAATACCCTGATTGGACTTCTAAAGAGTAATTGCACACGTGGTAGGTACAGGTGTAATAGGTGTTTCGATAGTAGATAAGTGTTACCGTAATACCTTTGGTAGGAAGCGATGGTGGCTTCCTTCGAGTTATGTTGTCTGAAAAAAAAGGGATGTAAATCTAAAGTAGAATTTTCGCGATTCAAAATGGGTCTAAACCACATCAGGTTATCAAATTAAAACGCTGAGCTATTTTTCGAATTTCAGCTCCAAAAGTTTACAGTGTTTCAAAGGATAACTAAAATATATACGTGACTTATGTATTAATATCGAAGTTTTAATTTGTAACACAGTCTATAGCATTAAGGCTGCTTTTCCAGAAGCAGTGCTATGCTTGCTATGATGAGTTTGATATCCACCAATCAATATCATTGACATTATGGACCAATGAATATGTTTGTTAGATATGGCACGCATCGCTAGCACTAGCATAGCACATATTTAGTGAAAAGGCAGCCGTAATCTGTATCCCCTAATAAACAAAGTCTTAGCTAATTAGCGATGTAGTGTAATGTCCAGTGGAGGTGAATAGGCATACATTAGGCAAGTATACACACCTCAGTAAATCGTCGCCCGCTTTCCATGGGTCGTTTGTATACTGTCACCGACACGACATCGATAAAATCACGGACTACGGATGTTTTATTTGCGCTAGTGAACAACCATGCCGGAACTTGGAAAACCCTTTCATGCTCATATGCTTTTCCATACATACAGTTTATTGAATCCCTATAAATGTATAGGGTGTACGCCTTAATCTGACAATACAGTCAATAAAAAGAAACAAACTAGACAATAGAGAGAGAGAGAACATGTTTTTTTATTATCTTCAAGAAACAAAATGGTAGAGTATTGGCACCATACCCGGATAAAGATACAGCAGCTCTGATATGTTATAGTAAAGTGATCATCAGGTGTCTCTCTGATATCTTTTTCGTTTTAGGAGCACAAAAAAATGCTACCTCTTCTGTACAATGGCCTAATGAAGTCTTCCATGCTATATCTTTTATATTGGCTCCGAATTCCATGCATAAAACACTCATTCTGATCAGAATTCTATATACCTACTGCCGCTCTCAGTAAGCTTCTGGCGCGAAATAAATTCAAATATCTGTTTCCACTTGTACCCTACTCCTCTCGTCTATTTGCAGTTCTAAAGCATTTATTTAAATGAAGCTGGACAGTTTCACTGAGATATCGCAAATTATCTTAACCGTCAGGCGACCATTAAACAAGTCATTCCACGGTAAATGGACACACAATAATTGGCACTAACCGTGGCTTTCATTAACACTTGCTGCTGGGGTAATCTGCTGATGTATTGGGAGTTCCCACGAGACTGAGTTACAAGTTGGAAATATGAATACCTTTGTGGATTACATGGGGATTTGTTTGTCTTGGTATGAACTATAAGTTTAAGGCTATTTTCTACTTAAATAACATAGTGAGGACTGATAGGAACTTAGTAATAATATTAGGAAGCATCTGGTACTCTCCAATTTACAATGTTCTTCTACCGATAAATTCAAAATAATGACAAAGGTTAATCCTGTGCTAATGCGGGGTTTTACTAGAATACATCAGCTGCATCTTCTTCCATGCATGTCGTGAGAGTCGACTAAGAACTCATGAGCATTCCCTCAGGCTATGAGCTAGCATTGATTTATACTCGTATCTGACAGGGTTGTCATGGTAAAGGTGGCTGCAAATCTGGTTACCCCATTTTGGGAACAAAGTGGTATATAAGGTAATGTAGATTTGTATGTAACAACTAAGACCTAGGTTTAGTGCTATAAACTAATAAGCAAGCCTCTATTTCTCACTTTTAGTCTAAGCACAGATATATTAGGGTCGAACGGTCAAATTGATTTCTAGATAATAAATATATGCCAGGCTTTAATTTACAGCTCTGCAATAAAATATGAAATTTATGCCACTAGTAAAACAATTGAGGTGCAAACAATTACAGCTTGATGATAAATTATATTGAGCTCCCCGTATGCAATGTAATAGAGTCCTTAAAGTGCATTAATATGAGGACATTAATCTATGATTAGTTGCTACCGTAATTTTAAATCTATAATAATCTGTAATAATTAATTTAGAGTACGTAAAAGGGACTGGGAAAATTTTATATGAAGTCTGTCATGATGTATCCTACTTAATTTCAGTCAGCTTTCGAACATGGGTATTCCAACATAGCTGTGGTCCCAAATGGGATAGCCAGAACTGCAAAATCACTATGGACATTCTACAGTTACGTTTGGCATAACACAACCAGCGCCTAAGAGAATGCCCCCTGAGTTCCTCAGTTGAATCTTATGATATGCACAGAAGGAGATGAAGCTGATGTATTCTAGTGGCACACTCATTCTAAGCCCCGCATCAGAATCAGGAATGTTGTATTCTTTAATTTCCTAAAATGTCTCAAGTGATCTTGTCTTTTAAAATATGCAAATAATGCTAACACTTTAAAGGCAAGTTGCGCCACCTACTATTAAGCTCATCAAGAATCTTGTTTCACTTACTTTTCATTAGGTCATTAAGATCATCTATAGAGACGGCTACAAAATAATTAACATTAAAACGACTGAATATCCCAAAGATCACCTTCATAATTAACAATTTCCTTTCAAAGACTGTAGATAATTACATTTAATTGATTTGAAAGTCCCTATTACTCAAGCGTAGGGACTTAGAAAGTAGTTTGGTTATGCAGAACGATAACATACTAGGTGCTGCCACCTAGTGTCGCCTGCATCCGTCCACAAATCAACTGTATTAATTGAACCAATGGCCAGACACGCTAGATTCGTATAATTGCTATTATCTTTATGGGAGCGCATGAAAAACGGTATGCCTTACAGGCTTTGCGTTATCTAGGTTGTGTAATAGGAAATTATGAAGGTAGTGGCAAGCTTTATTAATATTTATTCTATTCTTTAAAATATATTGTATAAAAGCGAGCTTATCTCTAACAGAGATTTCTTCCAGCCAACCAATTGTATTAAAATTAAATGTTTAGCAAAGACGAGGAAATCACATAATTTTTGTGTAAAAAATAATAAAAAATACCCTCATTTAAAATAAAACAAGAATACAATGTCTTACAGCATATTATCAAAGCGTAAATATTGCGTATAATATAGATAAAAACTCAATATATCGAGCATTTTTATCGATATAGTGTGGGAGCCAATGCGAGATCCGTTCGTCATGCCACGGACAGCTCATTTCGTGCGTGGGTATACAAGAGTATTGACAGCCACTGCTCTTGGACTATATAAGCCTCTGGACCGAAACCAAATAAGATTTCTTACGGAAATTTATTTACAGTAGCTGTAGCATACACATCTCCCATTCTCCATGGAGACCCATATCATACCTACATAAACAGGAGCATTGCTGATGCGGTTATCGTCATCCTGTAACTCTTTAATTTCTATGAGATATTATAAAAACAAAACCACACGCATGGTTAGCAGGTATTATAACACGGTATCCAAGATTAAGTCAGTTAGGGCAAGTTAATCCTCTAATATCCTCTATCATTAGTTATAGCTAAAAAGTACAGATTTACGAGTGCATACATGTACTACCTAACTTTGTCATTGAATAATTGTTCATTCACATTTCCGCGTCGTTTTGCGTCCTAAGGTTTACAAGCGAATGCACTGCACCGTTATGCAGTATTGCACTTCACAATAAATTTATATGTTTTTGGCGACGGACAACCCACGTGATCAGCGGTACTGCGGATTTGTTCTGAGAACACTTGATTGAACTCGTCGTTGGTTCCTGGTCTACATTGATGAGTTTTATTGTCGGTTGATTAAGAGAAATGAGTGTAAGTTTTAAAAGGCCGCTAAAATAGTGTCAGACCTTAAGTACTTTTTATAAAAGACCACGTTAAGATCCCTTTGTCCTAATAATTTTTATATTGACTGGTTCTGAAATAAACGCCCTGTATTATTACGGTTGGGCACTTGGGCAGTTCTTAGTATCAAATTGTCTTAGGCGTTACTATTCGAGATCAGGGGTTATTATTTTCAATTTCAAATATACCTATCCCTAGCATGAAATCGATGACGGATATTTATTAATATTTGGTTATTTTATTTACTAAAGATTTTGTACACAAAGTCGCGAGTAACACTCAGTTACATTTGTATACTATACTAAAATATTACACGACAGACGACCTGTTCCACTTTCCTGCCTCCGAACAGACAATTCTAGCGAAAGCCCAGAATTTCATTTCAGATATTGTCAACCTACTTTTTGCGGCTCAACAAAATAGCTCCAGTACTTGAGGCGAAGTCAAAAATCGCATTATTCATAGTTTCATACTATATTATTAAGTTGAGACGTCCAAAGATAGCGTGGTGGAAGTGATGTATGAGCTTTTCTACCGCGTTCGGCTTTTGCCAGACAGATAACGAATATAGAGGTAACTTTTTAAATTATGCATGAAAAATATTCACAGGGAATTAGTATATACGGATAGATAGATAAAATAAAATAGAGGAACAAGTGGATGTTCATTATTAGATACCATGTGCTATCTATTTAACTATCAGGTATCCTATATGAGGAATAAAATTGATGCTGTTTCTATCTTGATCAAGTTTTAGAGGACAGCATTTTTATCTATCTCACTCTTACAACATTTACTAAATCTTAACTTATATAAAATGTTGAATTTTATGAAAATAAAATAATCATAAACAGTACCATTTGACTGGTACATACAAACATTAATATTGAAGAAAAGCAAGGGCGGGTGTGCTATAAATTGAAATCAGTGAGACTCTAATCTCTTATTTATTAGTTACAGTTTCTACAATATATAGTTAAAATTTTAGTCGACAGTCAACTGAGATTTTACGAGTATGTAACATTTGTTTTTATTAATATAAACGATCATTTTGCTGCCGTTTGAAAATATGTAGTTAATGTTTCAAAAATTAATAAATTATATTTAATATGCTCTTATCAATATAAAAGTTTCCGATACCTGTAATTGAATTAAATTTTTGGGTAAAGATCTTAAAAGGGCTTTTATGTATTTGTACTGATAGAGCAACTTGAAATGACCAGTTTAACACGATTTTTATGTTCAATTTAGAATCTGTTTCAGCTCCTACCTTTGCTTCTTCTTCATTGTCATAAATATTTCAGATAAATGAAAACATTACCTATCTTTATTCCTGCTAAAGATCTAAATTGTCCTAAAGCTTGTGAAAAAGTACCTATTTACAAAAAGCATTTCGATACCACCCGCTTCTAAAAACTTAAAGTTGTCTTTAGAATGGTAAATAAAATCTTACTCCAATAATAATTAATTACACTTAACTAATATCACAACGAGTATACTTAGTAGATTCAACAGTTTACCCTAACCGAGGTTAATACCTTTATAATGGGACCACCAACGATTTGATCAAACGCTGGTAATCTGACAAATGATTCTAAAGAACAAACTATCAAATTGTAATCAGACGAAGTTTCTCAATAATTTTGATATACAGGGGATTTTCTTAATAATTTTAATATACAGGTGTGGTTTTGGTAGCATAACGAGTGATTGTGTATGAAAATTGGCATTGCCAAATGATCGAATGGTGTCTATGAATAGTGCCGTGGTCTAGAAACGAAACGTTGGTCCTACCCACGAAGAGTGTTTTGCTAAACCGTTGTAAGTTTTTACGCGTTGGCTCTGAGACTAGGTAATTGTTGACGAAAATAACGCCCTGTACTTATTTGAGTGCACATTTTTTTTTAAATTCTATTTTATTCTTTTCCCTCTACGGTTTTGCTTCACCAATAAATAGGCCACGTGCGGCTAAAGCCACGTGCAATATACAAGCTCCTTCCTTTCGTGGCTCTCAACTTTAAGTAGGTACCCTGGTATTAAATTACGTAGGGTACTTCTACTGGTAGTTAAATCTCTGGAAAGCCATTGTATTTAAAATTCGTTTCGTTTATGAGTAGGTAAGATTAAAATTACATTTAAAGGTATTTCCTATATAAACATATGATGGATGCACCGTAGCTGTGGTTACTTTAATTTTAAACTATGGTTTTATAGGATAGCGGTGCCGTCATAAAGCGGCAGTAGAAAGATCTTTGTCGATATGTAAACACGGCTGTATTTTTGTTTTAGCCGCTTTAGTAAAATAACAGCAAATATATAGGTAGGTAAGTCATATAAAATTCAGTATTGCGAAGCGAAAACATACTTAGAGACCTTATTATTATACATCTCACCCACAATTCTTGCAAAATAAGTAATTTTAATTGAACTAAAGTAATTACACTTTATATTCAATTATATCGTAAATTAAATAAACAATAAACAGAGCTCATTTCTAAAATAATGATGAAAGAAACATAAATTAAGATAATTTTATTGATATGGCTATACTGTTTATTGATGTTGATTTATTGATTGTTACTTTAAAAGTAATACATTTTGAAATTATTGCCTAAGCGTATTATAATACCTACTACATATGTCGATGGTTCTATTCGTGTAAACTTTTAATAGGTAGGTAAGTAGGTACTTATAGTTAAAAAAATGATTGTACTTACATAGGTACTGTAAATAATATAAAGAAACAGTTTACACTACCTACGTATAAAATTATAATTAATTTAAATTTCTTAAGTATAGGATGTGTTTCTAAAATGGGCTAGCCAGAACTGCAGCATTACGAAGGAGATTCTTCAGCTACGTTTAGCACAGCGGAGTCAGATGTCAATGACTAGCCAGACAAGTTGCTAACTAATCGCCTAAGGAAACGCTTGAGTTCCTTGGACGACTCTTACGACATGCACATCATCATCATCTTCCTACCCTTATCTCATTATAAATGAGGTCGGTGCAATGGTTTCTTTCCAATGCACATACTGTAATACCTATAAATAGGATAAAATATCACATATTTTAGTATTTTTGATAGCGTCTTTATTCTAGACATTTCCTAGGCCTACCCCACCCACACACATAGGGGCTATGAAAATTAGCCTGAGTACAGAGGGTGCTTCAGACAAATAGTTTTGCGTCCCACTCGAGACGGCTCCCTCCGGCACTGTTATTGCCCACGTGCTATGCTAATTACAACCTGACTTTTTTGCTATTTACTTGCATGCGTTTTCTGTGATTTTGGTAATTTTTGCTATAATATAATGTTAGAGATCTCGCAAGATCATGAAATCTCAGGGGATCGCATCCCCTACGCACCTTGCTACAATGCCTAGCCGTTTTACATTACTACTAGTTATATAATATGCCTTCGAAATAATAATAATACAGGAATAAGCTAAGTGGGTGTCACAAATACGTAGCCTTCCTACAATGATATCATAATACATACTTACGATAGCTAAAAACTTCCATACACAAATACGGTTCAAACACGCCAATCGATTCCAAACACGACTTGTCATCGCTCCCGAAATTTCCCTCATCATTTATAAGAGGAACATAAAGACATTCAGAGACACCTTCAAAAGAAATCCAAACTAACATTAGAGGATGCGATTCAAAAGCGACACCCCTGCGACGGTCCCCATATGAAAAATACACGTGATGGAGCCACTAGAAAATTGTCAGAAGAAAAATTGTACGCACCTGCAACTAAATGCATTTGGGGGCACTAGGGTTGTCGCTGCTGGTTTTAAATTGGCTATAAGTAATTATGTAATTCATTTTATTTTATTTTTGTTATAAATAGGTAATATCAATGTATTCTTTCTGCAATTGTATACCCTCCCTTTAATTCCTGAAGCCAGCTATTAATGGTTGCGACCTTAATAATGAAAGAATGGTTTTTCAATTAACAATTTATTAATGAAGTATAAATAAAAAGAAATTTAAAGTATTTAATAAAAAGAAAATTGACATTGTTTCTACAATATTTAATATAGAAAAGTATGTTTTATATTTTTACTAGTGGACACCCGCGACGCCGTCCGCATGAACTGAAGAAAAAATGTCGAAATTATCCGGGATAATTTTTTTTTCCCAAGATAAAAAGTAGCCTATGTCTCAGACCCTAGCCTCCCTGTGTACCAAATTTTATTTCAATCGGTTCAGTAGTTTTGGCGTGAAAGGCAACAGACAGACAGAGTTACTTACGCATTTATAATGTTAGTAAGGATTTATATATTCCAGGTCAGACAGCCTTGACTATCAAAGTAATCTGTAAAAAGATATTGGAGTGGGAAGCTATTAAGAAGTTATTTTCGTACGCAGTCCATTTGCCAAAATAAATATAATACTGTGGGACTACAATGATCTGTCAGGCATTATCGATGTTGTTTTTGGCTATATTACGAAATTATTATTTAGTTTTTTATTAGTCTTAGGGTTTCTAAATAGAATACATCAGCTATATATGTATATGCATCTCCTTTCACGCATGTGGTAATAGTCAACTAAGGAACTCTGGTGCTTTGTCTCTTAGACGATGAGCTAGCAACATCTACATCTGGCCCCGTTAGTAGGACCTTCATGAACCCGCAGTTCTGGCTACCTTATTTCGGAAACGTCATATGTTTTTTTATGTAGCCATTGTGGTGTACACACATATATATATACGAGTACATGTAAAAAGATACGTGTCAACCCTAGCAACACACTCAGCGTTTAGAAGTACTTGTTTGGTAGCAAGTGGTAAGGGATGGGGGGTGACGTGTCGTTACGCACATGTGTCGGGGGTTGTCGAAGCTCCTCAATGTCGCCCCTAATGATCTGGAGGTAAATTAAGATGACACTGACGGGGATGAAAGGAATGTATTGAATTGAAGTTTTGTAAATGGAGACATACATATTAACACGGCTGTGTTCTCAAAACGAAGGAAGGAGTTACTTACAGTCACGTTTTTTTTTTAGTTTATCCCGAAGGAAAGGCAAGGGGAACTAAGCCCATATAGCCAAATCGACATTTAGCATACCGGCAGGCTGATTATCTAACACACAACCGGTCGCAATCGCTAGATAATCGCTGTCAAACACGACATTTGGTATTATCCCACTAGCTAGATTAAAAAGTCTCCCCCACACTCATAGATTACAAAATAGGGTTCTTTGAATCAGGCGCGTAGTCGTCGTTTGACGTTTAGCGACCGGTAGCCGACCAATCGCAAGTTAGTGAATAAGTCTGCGGGGTATGATGATAATAATCAGAGACAAGTGGCTAGCTCTTCGCCTGTGGAAAGGCCGCCGAATGTCTTACCGCCAATTTCTATAACTTTTTTGCATATCTCAGATTTAATCTTCAATTATTTTCATACAAAATTTCAAATTAGGAATAAAAGAATACGAGATTCTTTTTGATCTCTCGTATTAAAATTGGCCGTTAGACAACTCTTACGACATGCGCAGAAAGAGATGCAGCTGATGTATTCTTGTAAAGCCCGCATCTGCACATACAGGTGAATGAAGACATAATATGCAGAATACCTACGTCTACAATTTTTACTGAACATGAGTGGAGTCGAGAGTTGACTTTAGCGATTAAGAGTTATGCAGGTTTATGTCTTGAGTAATTTTAATTATGTAAAATCATAGTTACCGCACTATAGATAGGTCAACATTTGCTAATAATAATTATGTGCTTAACTGTTTACATTTAAAAAAAGAATTTCTTTTATTTCTGTAGTTCTTACCTACCTGTGAAGGAAGAAATATTACTTCATTTCTTACCGTTATTTTTTTTTATTCCATAACATTTCAACATGAAAGAGAATATGACAACAAACAAATATAAAGTCCCCAGAAACCATGATTTCGGAAAAAATTTGATGTATTTTTTATCACAATCACCCCAAGTGTCTGTAAGCACTATAACATATAATGGTCGCTAGCAACCCTAACCAGTCACTCACTGTAACTACCCCTATATATCACATCTTGGATCTAGCCATGGCAACAAATAATGTGCCGCTAATACAACCTTATATCATAGGACAAACTGCTCAAAATAGTATGGTCCAGCTATCGTGATAAGATTGTGATGAGACAATGACCATGCGGCTTACAAACCCTTGTGTTTATGGCATAGAGTTTAATATAGTTTGTTTAGTTAAAGATATGTAGTTTGTATGAAGATACTTTTGAGGGATTAGTATAAAAACACTGTTTGTTAGTTGGCGGTCGAGTTTTGTGTGAGACACAGGAGATAACGTTTTTGTGATTATTAGGTACCGCCATTTTGCCAATATACTGTAATGAAATGGATTTAATGTAGTTTAGCTGAGCAACGATGATAACGCTAGCAACTTTATCACACAAAAAGTTCCTTACTATAAATATCATCCTGAAACCATACTAGAAAACAGTGACATTAAAATATATTGGGACAGAACTATAATAACAGATAAAACAATACATCACAATAGACCAGACATTACTATCCTAGATAAAATAAATAAGACAGCCTTCTTCATAGATATAGCCATAAGCAACACTCACAACTTACTAACTACACACACTGAAAAAATAGCTAAATACACTGATCTTTCTATAGAGATAAAAAAACAATGGCAGATAAGCACAGTCCGAACCGTACCCATCATTTTATCTACTACAGGAGTGATCCCTAAAACATTACATACTAGTCTAAAAACACTTGACATTCATCCATCCACATACACACTCATGCAAAAGGCAGTCATACTTAACACCTGTCGAATTGTACGAAAATTTCTTTCTTCCACTTAATTTATTAACACTTGGCTTCGGCCCGTGCCCAATAACCTCTTCGGAGAGAAAAAAGATCATAAAAAGAAATAATAATAATAATAATAATATAATAATAAATATTCACACACTTCACAACACATTAACCTAGTCCCACATTAAGATCCCTAAGGTCTTGTGTCGTGGGTACTAAGCAACGGTATATAAATATATAGATAAGTATAGAAACATCCATGACTCGGAAACAAACATCAATATTCATCATATCAATGTTTGCACCTACCGGGATTCGAACCCAGGACCTATTTTTTAAGTATGTCTGTTTATATTATGCCAAGCAATTTGACCTGAACCAATTTCACGGATATTCTGCGTGCAAAAACTGCCGAACGGATTTTCAAGAAACTATATTTCTAATAGGTATTTCTGTTATTCTTATTAATGTCCCTGGTATTGCAATAAAGATAATCTGTACAGTAATATTCGAGTTATTTCATTTCCTTTCGTTGCAGCACAGGGATGTGGATTCTTTGACATTTGCAATAAATTTTTATTTGATCGCGAAAGGGGTAGATACTCTATTTTCACTGTGACTCTATGGAAATTGCATTTTGTATCATTGCTTTCTACCTAACGTACAAAATAATATGGTCTACTAAGTAAAAAATATTTGTGTTTAGAGAAATTGACGATTATGGCTATTATAATCTTTTCCAATCTGTTATTGAACTCAGGTGATTGGTGAAATTGGTGCAATTCTAAAGAAAGGTCAGGTCAAGAGTACCCTAAACCGACGAGCGTGCATGAAGAATATCATGAAAGTAGATGAAGCGAAAGAGGTGTGTCAGGATCGTAGCAAATGGAAATCCGTGATCTCTGCCTACCCCTCCGGGAAAGAGGCGTGATTATTATGTATGTATGTATGTATTGAACTCAGGTTTTAATCTAAGTATCATATTAGGCATTCCGATGGCATCACATCGGGTAGTAAAAATATTGGAAGCAAACTTTTATGACGGCATTTCAATAGTAATATTAATTGAAAACCTACTTTTTAATTAATTTATAGAGTAGTTTGAATAAATTAAACTGTAATCCGAATAATTCAATTTTATTGTAAACCGATAGAATAGAATAGTTAGTAATAGAATCATGTTCGAAGTTGTAGGAACTTTCTCACTGGGATACCATTGGTGGTCAAAACATTATGGCGTTTTATACACATATAAACCTGCCCAATTACCTAGTACTTGAATTGAGTGTACTAGATGCCTAAATCTAACCTTAGGCACAATAGCGATTATTACACGAGGGAGACAAGGTGTTCTCTAATTGGCGTCAATATTATCTCGTGCGCTACGATCATCTGTTACTGTTTTTACAGTGAAAGCGAAAACTTTTACCTATATGTTGCCTAAGGCGTATTGCTTTGACAATGAAAAGAATCCTGCTTTCAGAGTTCACCGTAGGCCCCTTTTCTGTTCTGAGTCCTACTAAATGGTGTTCTAGTGAGCAGACTACGTAAAGGTACCTTTACATTATTGAACTGAACCAATTTCACGGATATTCTGCGTGTTATCTAAGCCGAGGATAAGAAAGGGAAAGTCGCCGACAAAGATGCTATCGGCATTATTAATTAAATTAATTCATTGTTGTATAACTGATAGATTTTAGATAATGAAGAGTGTAATAATAAGAGTTTATTATCATCGAAATATTTAGATGATTCCATACATTTGAGATGATCCGAGTTTTTTTTCGGTAGCTCTGTGCTGATGCAGGATTACGGAGTTGCTAGAATAGCTTGATCTTATATGAAAAAAAAAGGATTTCATAAAGCAGGATTTTTTTTTCAGGGAATGCCGGAGATTCTTACTTGACTTTTACGACATGCACGGAAAGAGATGCAGCTGAACTATACTACTGTAAAAAAAAATCATTAAAATTACCGTCTTATTTTTATTTTAATGTTAAATTTGTGAGGTACTGCTATAATGTGTTATAATATAGGTCTAGTATCGGCCAACGTATTCTAGTATTGTTCGCGTGGTGCCGGCAGAATAGAATTCGTACCACCCCATGTCTGCCCGTGGGTATCGTACGAGGCGATTAAGGGTTTCCGTGAGGTGGGCAGCAGCGCCTCCCGTGTAGACAACATAGTCCAAAATACAAACTGCGGTTACCAACCCGCCCGCCCAGCGTGGTGACTATGGGCAAATACCTCCCAGGGCAGTCTTGTGGCGTGCCCTGGGGAGGCCTACATCCAGCAGTGGACTGCAATAGGCTGATGATGATGATCGGCCAACGTTAATTCTCTATCTCGTACCATGATGTAGGAAATATGGTCTTGTTGACTACTTTCCGAACGACTGTGGCGGAGCTATTTCCAGGGAATTCCTGAAACGAAACTGTTTATCCACTATAAAGTCCTTTTATTCAACGAAGTCATACGGATTTTTATAAAACTAAATACATAATATGAGACAATGTAAAATCGTAAGAACACTAGCGCTAACGTGAAGGGACTTCATCGCTGAAATCAGCTACAGCACGTTTTATTGATGGTGCTTTAGTCAGATGTATACCATTTGGCGGCTAGTTTTTTATATTGCTTTCGTATGTTGTTTTGGTATAATTTTCGTATCACATGGTAACAATGTAGGGTAAATATTACTAATAACATAACAATCATATGGTTGATTATATTATGTGATCTAGGTACCTATTGGCTGCCTGATATCTAAGCCTGAAATGATTGAGATCATATTGAGAGAGATAATATTGTAGGTACTTAACTTTTTCCATTTGTTCGGCGTCATATGTAATAATAATAATGAAATATCAATTCAGTACTAAAACATCTTTCTCAATTTTGTTAATAATTTAATTTAAAACTCTCGCATACTCGTATTTACCGAAAAATATGTAAGAACTCTTTTTCGCGCCGAAAAATGTGAAAAGCCCGCGTCAAAGCCCTCGTTTTAAATCAATTCATCGCACATAAGGCGATGGAATAACCTCTGGAGTGCCTCTCTGGCTCTCCAAGGAGGTGGAATGGAAAAATCTGATTCGCTTATAACTCTTTTAGACGCAACCTCTTAGGGATTTGGGCGGGAATCGTCGGCCTTCCTTCTTACATACTACGTAAATCATTCGCACTTCGCCAAGTAATTTTGGGTAGCTTGTGGGAGTTTTTTATGAGAAATCTTTGAGGAACGTTATAGTTATTTAGTAATAAGCTACTGCAGAGCATTGCAATCGGTTTTTTTGCCCTTTAAGTGTATCTAATTATACATATTTTCGTGATACACCGAAGCTAAATACAAATTTACTATTCGCCAGTAACAAAACTGGAAAACGGAAAACTGCACATGCATTTTGCAGTGCAGCGGAAAAATCTATGCAATTTGCTTACCTGCAGGAGTGTACCGCGACGTAAACAAATTACGTCGCCGTAATTTTATTTCCAAATCCACAGTTTAAACTTTGTTGGTGACATGTTTCCAGTTGAGATATTAAACGAAGTTATCTTACTGTAGCGAAAAGAGCAAATAAATGTGAATTTTAATACAGTTAACACCGAAATATACAGGATGATTTTTGGTCGTCAACGTTCCCGAAAACTACGGAATCTCCTCATCATCACGATCATTTTTCTCCATGGAAGCATACCTGGGAAGTGTCTGGTTTCCAAAATATTAGAGTCCAAAGTTGAGTAAATAGACTGCGTTTTTCTGCATAAATGCACATAGACGCGCGTAGCAGGATTTTTTCACGAAAAATAATTAATATCTGTCTATAAATAAATATTCTTCACTTCGCCGAATACTTAGCTAAAACACTTCGGACAGCCAAAGCCGTCTCAAAGTCAGGCTCCGACCTGAAGATCAAACAACCCAAGATAACGAAAACTCCCGCGCATCCTAGAAAACATTACAACTAGAAGGCGGGTAGGTACTAAAAACGGCAGGGCGGCACCAGGTCCCTCTCGCCGTACCCGCCCTTGCCGTCTGCAGCGGACAGCAGCAGGCCGCGGCGCGCTAACTAGTCACGCGAGTCGTCGCAGCGCACGAGACAAGTGCCGCCGCGCTGGCCGCGGCACGCACGCCGCTCTCGCCATACCTGGGCTCAATGGTACGTTATGCTACTTATGCTGGAAGGCTCAGCCTTTTTTATAATCAGAGATGGCTCATCACCGATGACCGAATGCTGCTATCTTGGGTTAAAGGTATAACATACGCTTCAATAGTCCGGTACATGAGATATTTTACTCCTATTACTGAGATATTTTATTCTGAATCAGAATCTGCCATTTCGAATTTCTTTTCGATCGGCGCCATTTCTCAATACGATCCATATATGAACATATTTCTATACATAAGTCGAATGGTGATAAAAGATTTAAGTATTTATTAGAAGATTAACGTAGTTACAGATCTTAAGCTTACTAAAGATTGCTTCTCGGCTACGATCGACTTAAAAAACGCTTATTTCTTGATATTCTTGATATCCTTCCGAATGGTCTTAGAAAGGATAGTGTTAGTTCGCAAATGTACGAATTCAATATTCGACCTTTCGGACTTGGCACGGCTTCTTTTATTTTTATCAAAGTAATGAAGCCTGGTTATGATCATGTAATTTCTGTCTTTAATTTATTTAGACGATATTTATTTCATAGGAATATCTCATCCCGAGTGTAAGAGAATGTAAATATGTATTACTTTATGGCTCCTTAAAGCACTTTATTAACGATTGTTTTTTATTTGAAATATGTTGCCATTATTACCTAAGGGTACATAATAGACATATATAATTTTTTTAAAACGAAAAACCGACTTCCTCCCAAAACTCGAGCTTACTAAAGTAAAATTTAACTAAAGGGCAAATATATATTGCGTTAAGCCGTGTACGAAGTTTAGGAGGCATAATATTGTCAGATTTATATAATTTTTATATAAAATAGGCCACATGACAAAAGAGAAAAAGGACTAGGCTTCGAAACTTTACGTCTGACAATATGATGATTATGATGATAATGATGACCTCCGACCAATTTCGGTCATGGCGACCACTTCTACTCTAGATATTACTAAGTTGGCGTTCATGCGCTCGGAGATGGCTTACATTTACATAGCCAATCTTCGCCCTGAACGCCCGCGCACACAGAGGACAGGTTAGTGCGCCATTATTGTATTATAGATAATGGCAGCAGGAGGACGAGTGTTTAGTTCATCACGTTTAGCGTCAAGGTCAGCTTTACGCTGCTCCTCGAACTCGTGTACTTGCTTTATCACCGTCCTGCGCCACTCTGGTCGTTGTGCTGACAAAACTTCCCATTTAGATGGATCTATATTGCATCTCTTCATGTCTTTTCTGAACATCTTTGTATCTGAGGAATGCCCGCCGCGTTTCCGCTTGCCCTCCTCTAGTTCAGAAAAGAAGATGCTCTTAGCCAATCTCTCCTCAGCCATACGAGACACATGACCGCACCACCGAAGCTGCCGACGCATTAAGTAGGCCTCAATGGCACTTACATTGGCTCTTCGCAATACTTCAGTATTACGCACTCGGTTGGACCATCTGATTCTCATGATGGATCGGAGGTACTTGAGGTGGAATCGATCCAGAGTGCGTATGTGGCGACGGTACATGCACCACGCCTCGGAGGAATATAAGAGATTTGGCAGCACAACAGCCATGTACCTACACACTTATTTAAGCAACATATAATTACACTCCTTCTTCCTGCCCTGTACCCAATCATTTGGGGTCGGTGCAATATGTAGGTACTCTTTTTTCATTCATCCCTATTATCCGTCATCTCGTTATTCTCATGTCTACCTCTTCCTCTATAACCATCTTACTTCGGACACGGCTTAACGCAACACATAATTTAATGACTTAACACAATTATCTTCATCTTCATAAGCCTATTGCAGTCCATTACTGGACGTAGGCCCCCCCCTGCCATAGGGGGATTTTGTTACTAAAAAGTTCCACTATCTGTTTTTCGGCGGCTCCATCATCAGACCCTCGTTTCCTTTATATTATGTGTAGCTGACCAAAATTCTCTATAATAATCTAAAAACGGACTACTCGTGCCTTTTATATTTGAGGATATCCCTAGATTCCTTAGAGATTCCATCATCAGATGTTATGTTTTATATGTAGGTGATCAAAACGCTCAGTAAAAGTATAAAAACAGACTACATGTGCCTACAATATTCGAGGATTGCCCTCGATTTCTCCAAGATTCCATCATCAGACCCTGATATGGTGAATATGGGACCAACCTGGAAGTATACCATGACCAACTATAAAAAAAAATTTGAAATCGGTTCATAAATGACGGAGTTCTGAGGTAACACACATAAAAAATAAAAAAAAAACATAAAAATAAAAATAATAAAAATAAAAAAAAAAACATACAGACGAATTGATAACCTCTCTTTTTGAAGTCGGTTAAAAAAAACTAACATAAACACTAGACACTATAAATTTTGCACGATCAAGGAATTTAATTTTTTTTTTCAAAAATTTTTTTTTTTACCAGCATTTTTTTTGGCATAAACTTACTTTATTTCATGTATATGTCGTGGCCATATCGTTGAATTATTTATATCATGAAATGGTCAAAATGCCCTTGACCATATGATGATAATGAATTGATCATTTCATGATACTAACCTAACCTGACCGACCATTTCATGAAATTACTATTAAAGTAATTTGGCCACGACATATAGAATACGTACCCTTCGTTAAAGGTGGCCACAAAAAAACATCCTGTATAGTAGTGAATGGTTTAGGTGTTAGGTTAGTTGAAAAATTATTAAAGATGAGCCTATGATTTGTTTTTTTAAGATACCGCCACAATGAGTCTGCCGTGGGTTTGCCCCGGGGGTTTTTCATATACGAGTATATAGCTACTTTCTATCTACTATTTCATTGTAAACATATAGGACTTTCTTTTTAAAAAAAAGTTAAATCAAAATAACCTTTTTGAAATACATTTATACTGTTATACATTTATTATTTATCTATTCTTATCACTTTAGATAAAAAGCTTCTAGACGAAATTAAATTCAGCGAGCGCTCACAATTTTTGATGTTGACTGTACGAGTTGGCACCTCTTAGTAGACGTAATACGCAGTAAACTTTATATAGCCGTTCATTAAAATATTTAGACTACCTCAGCAAATGATACCTATAAAATAACTCCCGACATTGCGAAACCAGGATTTGATAATAAAATTTAACAAATTCTGAATACATTTGGTTTAGGTGGACAGTAGGTGGAGACTCACACACATTGGCTTTACGAAATTAATAAGGATAACGTAGAATCCATTTAACACAGCGGTATTCAAACTTTAATTCTATTTCCAGCTAGCGGCTGCTTACGACTTTGGCCGCGTAAACTTACTACACTGTAATTTTTTCTTATCGATTCATTCAAAGAATACACCCTCTAAGTTTCAGATCTCTAAAATTTGCGGTTTGTGTTGTGCATTTTATCTGTCATTCAGGACAAAGCATTTTACCTATATGTATAAAAAAAGATTAATTAAAAGCCACATTATAATAAAAATAAGTAGGTACCTAAGTTAATATATCCTAACTGGGAAATAGACAACTTATAAAAAATGCACTGTGACAAATATAGTTTAAATTTTTTCATTAATTACTTCGACCAGATTTGTATTGGAATTCAATCACATACAGGATAAGTAAAATAAATTCGAGAGAAACCATACTTCGTCAACCCTAAATAATGGGATGAGGGCAGGAAGATGACGATGATGACAGGATACAGGTCAATGACAATAACAGTTTGGGAACCTCTACTGATACAAGCAAACTGTCAAACCGCGTTCCATTGAGTCACCGCGTCAGAATACGCAGAAATAATTGCATGACTCCACCGATGCAGGTAGGACTAATCGATGCGGCTAACCGGTTACTGATATTTTAAGAATATAACACCATACGATTACTGTGACCAAGATATGTGCAGCTAATAAAGTAAAACGAAATGATAATTAAATAAAATCAAGCGTTTTGCCACTTTAATTTGCATACACTTTAAATCGTAAAACTTTAGAATTCCCGTGGCAATTTCTGGAAATGCTTTTTTCTCGAACGCTTACGTCAAACTCACCCTGCAAGATGCAGGTCTGTACAGTGCTTTAGGCTGTGCGTTGATCCGTCGTCAGTCATTCTGGGTAAAGAGTTTTTGGTAGAGACATTTAAAAGGACTGCGAGTCAGTCAATAACTTGTGAGTATTTGGTATAGAGACTCAATTACTTCAAGTCTTGTTTCATGCTTCATTCATAATAAAATAGTAAATCCTAAAGATGAAGATGTCACACCCAAAACATCCCTTACTTTTTTACATGCAAAATAAAAAGGCGGAATCACAGTTTGCAATAAATTGCAAAAATAAATACAAGCTAAGTTAATAATTTGTCAGGGATATTAGAGGTACGGAATAATACGGCGGAGTGCCGTTGAGATTTATCGCATAATTTTTATTTTAATGGATCTTGCTTTGGGTGTATGATTGGGTTTATTTCATCGTTTTTTCCATCTAGTCATGAATCTGGATTATACAATTATGCTTTACCAGTCGCAGTAGCTATTATATGAAATGGATTGGCGATTTAGAGATAATAGTGGCTACTTACTTCTTTAGGTATCGTAAATTCAATGTACAAATAAGCGAATATCATCTATCTATTCTATCTATACATATAATAAAATTCTAACTGATCGATTTGTGCACGCTAATCTCAGAACCGACTTCGATGCAGTTTTCAGGAATATATTGTGACAGGTCCCACTTAACATATAGGGTACTTTTTATCCCGGGAAAATTATTTTATACCGGATAATTTCGACATTTTGTATTTTGCTGTAGTCCGCGCGGACGGAGTCGCGGGCGTCCACTAGTTGCTACTATTCCTATAAACCTATTTATGTTTATAGGCAATTTAATACAAAAATATATCATTGTAAGTATTTATCTGTACTTATAAGAAATAAAAGTAATAGAAAAACGCTTAAGGCCGAATTTTCCAATAGTCTATCTGAAGGATTAGGTTATCTGAAGGATAAACTTGATGCTGTCTTTCACTAAAATTTAACAAAGCTAGAGATATCAACTTTATCTTTCAGTAAGGCTATCTAACCATTGGAAAATAACCTAAATCAAATAACTACATACACTCTTTATATTATTTATTTTCTCCACTTTGTACAAATACAAGTACAATGTGTCAACCTAAATATTAATTTGCTCGCGAATGTGAATAGCGCTATCAATGTTTACATAGGCACATTGATATATTTACGATGTTTCAGCTCATTTTATGTCTATGACAGAAGTGATTTTATTAGTAGTTATTTTGCAATAATTCTGTCATGTAATCAGATATTTACTTTCGCATGAAATTATTTGCAAGAACTTACTAAAATATTTTAGAGCAAACATAAAATGGATAGGTACGCGTACTCGTATCCATTCAGTTTAAGTAATAAAATTTGAAAAAATGCCAGACTAACAGAATTCTATCAACGCGGGTAGCCAATACCAAATTCAGCATTTTTCTGTATTTATACATTTTTTGTATACGAGTAGTAGGTACTACAATCTGCCATTTTATAACGATGTTTGTTTTACTGGTACCAAGTTGTTTCATCCCTAATACGGAAATAAATATTAATTCGGCTTATTTCGGTATTCCAGTGGGGCCTCGAATTAGCTTGGGACTAATTTAGATATGAAAAAAAATTGCATTCAGACTACATATTTGTTTTGCTCGTTGCGTTCGTTTTGCGGGTTATTGTTTATATGTTTGAATTCGTCACAATGTAATTTTTCCAAAGTAAATTCGTCACTTTCATACTTTCAATGTACCCATGGAGTTTGAAAAATATGACGAATGAACAATAATCTGTTTTAGCGTATGAAATGAGACATCTGTACTAGTACTCGTATATATAGATACTTAGTACATATATCTGTGGATGTACTCAGAAGTATCATGACATGGCGTCTGCTGCAGATGAAATCTGAATCGATATTTTTATCGTCCCATTCAGACAGTCGGTCTTCCACCTCATATTGTCTCGACAATATAAATAAAGTATAACTGTATATTGAAATCATAACAATAATTTTATTTTTGTTTCAGGTAAGAGGATGAAGAGCTGATATACGAGTATCTAGCTCTTTAGTTGATATAGCCTTGGTTAAGCAGCAATTCAGGATTATGTGTTAGAATTACGAAAATTCGTAGGTAAGTGATAAAAATAAAATAAAAATATAGTCTGTTTTTCGACCTAATTAGATATGAGGGCAAAAACAGTATATTTAGGCAAAGATTTAGGCTTACATAGAGGAAAATTAAGTGATAAATTATATCTACGGTTATTCTTCATAGTATGCGCAAATTCAGGGTCCAATGAGAAAAATAAAATAAAGAAATCTATTTTATGAGAATAAATATAATATTAAAAGTATATAACCACGGTGTTACCACAGATTAAGTAAAGATTAAACAGTTCGCAACTTCACTTCGAAGTTCTCGATTCGTTAACCGTATAGTAAACGGTAAACTGTGCGTCAACAGAGACTTTAAATACTTCGCATAAACTTAAGCCTTGTTTAATTTAGTGGTTAAACTTGAAAGTTTTCATCAATCATTGGTTAAGCATCTTAAAGTTAAATTGACTTGAAATGTGCTATTATTTTCCGATATACAGGTGTAACAGAAAGGGTATGTTAAGCGAAGCTATGTAAATAGCCCACTATAGAGAACCTATTTCCAAAATTTGAGACTCGAAATCAAATGTTTACTTTTCAAGATTGTATGAACGTTCCTGAGTTGTTTCGGAATTCTCCATACTATCTGGAAAAATAAACATGCAATTTCGAGTCTGAAATTTTGTGGGTAGGTTCCTTTTAGTGGGCTATTTACATATCTTTTCGCTTAACATACCCCTTTTGTTACACCCTGTATAAGTCATAAAGCGATACCTTAGATTAATGATTGGTCTTCGCTCCGCCGAGCGAATCATAATTCTAAGAGCGATACATATCTACAATATACATGCCGCTATGTTCTCGATATGGGGTAGCCAGAACCGAAGGATCATAAAGGAGATACCGCAGTCACATTTAGCATAGCTGGGACAGATGTTAATGCTTCGTCAGTGACAAGTTGCTAGCCTGTCGCCTGAGAGAACACCTGATTTCCTTAGTCGACTCTTACGACATGCACGGAAGGAGATGCAGCTGATGTATTCCCTGCATCAGTATACAGGGTGTAACAAAAAGGGTATGTTAAGCGAAAAGCTACGTAAATAGCCCACTGTAGAGAACCTATCCACAAAATTTGAGATTCGAAATCACATGTTTATTTTTCAAGATTGTATGAAAATTCCTGAGATATTTAAAAATTCTCCATACTATCGGGAAAAATAAACATGTGATTTCGAGTCTCAAATTTTGTGGATAGATTCTCTACAGTGGGCTATTTACGTAGCTTTTCGCTTAACATACCCTTTTTGTTACATCCTGTAGAAACAGTGCAATAAGATTTATGATTCAGATAAAATAAAAACTTGCAGCTTCGCCGATTAATTATTGCTAAAGCTACCACATAATTAATCGGTGGTCAATTAAGTTCTTCGTATACGAGAGTCGTGATCGTGTACGTATTGTCGTATCGTACCCGACACGACCATATCTGACGGCGAAAGTTGACGTTCGGCTATATATGTATAGCAGGAACATGGAGTAATAATATTTTAAGCGTGCATATACATTCTCTTAGGCGATAAACTAGCAACTTGTCACTGACCATTTACATCGTCTGCGCTAATGCTAAACATGGCAAATCTGACCACCCCATGTCGAAATTATCCGGGATAAAAATATTTTCCCGGGATAAAAAGTAGCCTATGAGTTAATCCAGGGTGTCAGCTAACTTCATACCAAATTTTGTTAAAAACACGCGCTCTATATCTTTGTTATTCTGAGGATATGAGGAATGTGAGCATGTCCACACTTGTTGAGTATGAGGAAGGTATACGGGCCCATTTACAATACCATATTTAAGGTAGAGATAAAACGTTTTATACCTTCTGGTAAGAGAAAGAAATATTCTCAAGAGCATGTAAAAACTACATGCTGCTTACTTGGTTGGTTGGTTGCGATTTTATTTCTGTAAATTGGTAGAATCATCATCGATCGGCAGAGCCTCAGAATTAAAAGTTAAGTTGAAATGGAATTCTTAGTACATTACGGCTGTGTTCCAGGGTCAGAAATGCCAGATCTCGAAGGAGATCCTACTGTCACGTTTAGCATTGCGAGGCCAGATGCTAATGATCAGTGTCAAGTTGCTAGCTCATCGCCTGAGAGGACACTCGTTCTCGAGCCTGGACTGAAGGAATTAGGGGTGATAGAAGGGGTTTGCAATCCCTTTTTACATACCAAGTAGAAACACTTGCCTTGTCTAGTTATTACGGCTCTGTGGATTTGACGTTTAAAAGTGAGACATCTCGCTCTCACCAAATTCATCATACGGGTGCAGATGTTGTATTATGTACCTACCTACCTAGAGATAAACATTTTTACCTACGATACTTATTCTTATTCTTTATTGCACATACACAAAAGAATATAGCATACAAGATAAAAGAAGAGATGCATGTGCAAAGATGAAATATGTACTAATATTAATTAAACTGTAAGATTGTAAGTACTCGTGAACTTTTAATATATAAATACGAACGATGATAAAAGTAAACTCAGCTTTACTTAATTTGTCGAGATTCAAATTAATCTATGGAGTTAACCAACCTTTTCAATAAACCTCATTGGTTAATTGATTTCGCGTAGAAATATTACGCATACTTATTAATGGTACCGCTATAATGTGGAATTATATGCTACATAATTTAATAGTTCCCACAGGAAAATAGGCTAATGCTAGGAGTATGTAGTTAACTTATCTCGATATTTAGCGTATCTATTTTAGCGTTTATGTAAGTAATATCATCATCATCATCATTTACAGCCCTGAGAAGTCCACTGTTGGACATAGGCCTCCCCAACAACCTCCACTCAGACCGGTCGGAAGCAGCCTGCATCCAACCAACGCCCGCGATCTTGGCCAGGTCGTCCGTCTTCTTGCCACCCGCCTTCTCACGCTGCAAGTAATATAATTTTTCACGATTTCTCATTTTACCACTTTAATAGAGGTTCCATCCATAGGTATTTAAGTAAAACGTCAGGTAGAGCTTTTTCAAGTAATATTAAATTTTTATTTTATTGTTTAGACTAAAACGATCAACATAAAATGAAACAATGGCAAACTAAAATGATATTGTTCAAAATAAGGTCCTTGCTTTTTTTACTAAACAACTTGTGGACGTCCACGACTCCGTACGCGTGGACTGCAGGTAAAAGAAAATTTAGAGGACTTTTTTTTTTCGATTTGAATATAGTAGTCTTTATCCTTTTTCAGGCTCTAAACTACCTGTTTACCCATTTAAATCGGTTCAGTAGTTTTGGCGTGAAAGCATAACACACATAGTTACTTTCTCATTTACAATTTTGTCAAGGATAGATTAAAATTAACTTGGAGAGGTAAAACAAAAACCTATCCAAAAAATGTAAGCTTTTGTAGACACTATATTTAAAGTATCTACTTTTGTGCAACTGTGCTTAATAATCTCAACAGATTCTCAACAGTAGGTAAGTGCAACGAACTTCGCAGTTACGGACGAACTTTAAAGGCAACACTTACCGCCAACAAACATTGTTCGCGCCTTTTAATATTTAATTGAGAAAACTACATAAAATGCACAGCTGCTGACATGCCGAGACGTTTTGAGTTACGATGGAGATTTTACCGCCTCCTCGTCATGCGTACTACGTATGTCTTGTTTGCTTGTAATAGTTGTCACTTATTTTGGTGGTCGGTACTTTGTTGTCATATTAGGTAGGACACGGTACGGTACGTTGCGGCTTACTGTTTTATAGAAATAACTATTATAGTACTCGTAATAATACAGTCGGTTGGATACAGGCTGCTTCCGACCGGTCGGAGTGGAGGTTGTTGGGGGAGGCCTATGTCCAACAGTGGACTTCTCAGGGCTGTAAATAGTGATGATGATGATGAATAATACAGTTTCGTTTTTAATTAGATTTCCAAAATAACTTAAATCCTTTCGGACTTTCGATATAAAAAGCGAAACATTGGATTTATTATTAAATTGGAAAACCGGACGTGTCTTCCGGGTACCCCATGCTCGTAACTTTCCCGCCATTTCCTTCGTTCGCGCGCTTTGCGTCCTTTTCCCCGCCAATTTCCCGATTCTGAATTCAAAATTTGTTTTTCAACAGACATTGTTTGTATGTTTGAAAAAGTCTGGATATGATTGTATTGTTTATTTTAGTCTACAATTTGGATTTGTAAGCATTTTGCAGCTCTCAGTAAGAAAAATGTATTGCTACTTTTCTATATGGGTATTATACAGGGTGTTTTTTCGTTGCCACCCTTAACGAAGGGTACGTACACTATACATCAAATAAAGTAAGTTTATGCCAAAAAAAAATGGTGGGAAACGATGTAAATTAAAAAAAAAAGAGATATTACTTGATTGGGCAAAATTTATAGTGTTTATATTTAATTTATAGTTTTTTCATAGACAGATATTAATTATTTCTTGTGAAAAAATCTTGCTACAATCGTCAATGTGCATTTATGCAGAAAAACGCGACTGCTATTTACTCAACTTTGGACCCTAATATTTTGGATCTGGTTTCCAAAATATTAGGGTCTTCCCAAGTATGCTTCCATGGAGAAAAATGATCGTGATGACGAGGAGATTCCGTAGTTTTCGGGAACGTTGAAGACCAAAAATCGTCCTTTATAGATAATAAGATTAATAAGCAAACAGATAGAGTTACTCACAATAACATTATGGCTGCATAAGGGTATTGAATATAGTTGGCCCAAGTTCTAGACCAGTTATTTTTTTTTTATTTTGGGCTATCTATCCGGGAAAAGACATTTCGCCACGGGGCGGCTCTTTATTTTATTCTTTTAACCTGCCTTCTTAGGCTGATATTCTATTTTGTCGTTAACAACATAAGGTCTTCATTGTATTAACTCATAAACAACATTTTTTGGTAATCTTTATGAACGTAAATATGCAGATTCCCTCCGGCATTAAAAACCTTCCTGCATACGATATCATTAATTTAGTAGATATTATGGTGGAATAAAATTACGAATAACTCAGATTTTCATAATTTTATTATAAAAAGAAGATTAACATAGAAAACCGACAACATAATATACCTATAGTTAGTTATATAGTGCGTATTTAGATCCAGTTAATATTAAATGTCTGTGGTGTAGGTACCTAGTTTTGTTCAAAATAACTTGTAGGTATATAAAAAAAAAAATTAGTCTTCAATTATACAAAGTTTAAATCAACGCCCTTTATACCTTATTTGTAAACATTGAATAAATAAAGTACACCCCTATACATGGTTTTTCTTTAAAATAACATCGAAAATATCTTCCATCTTTGTTCATGAAAGGTGTTTGATAGGCATGAATTTTAAATCGCTTTACCAACCATCTTCTCAACTTCGGCTCTATGAAGGCAAATTCCATTTACTTAGATATTTTGACAAACTTTGTTGTGGAAGAAAATTTGAAGAATATTTACGTGAAAAACATTTTGCTAAAAAGAAAAATTATGATAATCGTATTTCTTATTTAAGCTACATTCAATCTGACTTGTATTTATGTATCTACAAATCACTACATATTATAAAACGGTTAGGCTATTAATCAACTAATTATAAAGCTGTAGAGTTTGTTTGGTTGAACGCGCCAATCTCAAAAACTACTGGTGCGATTTGAAAAATTCTTTCAGTGTTAGATAGCCCATTTATCGAGGAAGGCTCAAGGCTATATAACCCGCCACGACTTCGCACTGGTGTAATGCCCTTTTACGCGTACGAAGTCGTGGGCGGCCGCTAGTTTTTAAAATAATCATCCTATCTGCTGGTAATCCTTCTGTTCCTAAATCTGGCAGCCAGCCAAGGTCAACAAACCTTTTTGTACACATATTTAAACACAACCTTTGGCACTGCACACGAGAATCCAATGGAAATCCAATGCAACCCCGTTGAAATTTAAGTTCAATTTCGCATTTAACTGCGGTATATGTAAATATAGGGGGATATCCTAAACAAATATGCATACAGGGTGTTGTGCGGAAGCTCGCGCGGTGATTGTAGCGATGTCGCTTTTTGAATGATTTCCCTTTTCCTGTAAATATTAAAGTCAAAAAGGTATCGTATATTATGTAGTAACGGGAAAATTTTAGGACTTAAATATATACGTTTTAATTGTTAAATAATTTGTTAAATTAAAATCATAAAAATAGATTAGGTACCTACTTATTGGGAAAAAAATAACATAATATTTGAATTGAAAAGTACTAGAATTTGCAGCTTTATCTTGGCACTGATAAAATTTAGCTGAATTCCGAAACAATAAACTTAAATTAATTTCCGTCACTCAACAAATACACCAGGAATTAAGTTTGTTTAGCAAAGAGAAGCAGTTTCCTTATAATGAGACTGATTTACATTGCTAAACTACCTACGACACCCGCACTTTCCTTGTTACACTTGGCTATTGATTGAACTGCAAGTAGTTCTTTATATATATATATAGGTATGTGTAAAATAGCATAGGTAAAATTGCCTAGTTACATATACGAGTACATTTAAAAAGCATTAATGATTTCCCGAGTTGCAACAATTTCTCCAAAAAACAGGTCATGTCCTGGGAAAACAGGACGGTGGGCAACCCTAATCTATCATCATGTAAATGACATGGATTATGGATATCGTTTTTGTTAATATCTATAAAGAACCAAGTCCATGAAAGTTTGTACAAATACTGTTCAAAAGGTCACTATTCAAACCACATCCGAATCTTTGCTGCGATTAAAGCTATAAAACGAAAATTATGTAAAATAGTTTTTTATCCTCCCTCGCTGTTCTAAAGCCTTATCTCCCGAAGCCACGGAATACCTCGGCCATAATGCACGAGGTATCGATAAAAATATTCCAAACCTACCCGAACAGATCGTATCCTTCACGCACGCTCTTGGTAAGGATAGTACCTCAATAAGGTATCGCTGGTTACGCAACCGGTTACGCCGCCAACGAAATGTACAGCTGAGCTAAGGACAAGTGGATTTTTGGGAACTAACTGCCCATATAGCTCAGTTAATTTATTAGCATGTGATTCAAAAGTTTACAATTAATTTTGAGTACTTAAATACTAAATATATTCAAAAAGTTCTGGAAAAGTGACCCTAAATCAAAACGCACATCTATCAGTTTCAGCAAGTTTCCAATAGGTACACCTGCCAGTTGCTGTTATAACCTATACCTACTATGTTTGGTAGTCACCACGGTGCCCTAGTGTGTAAGATGCCTAAGTATATCACGCATTCGATATTTATAGGGCATGTTTAGGCATTTCGGGGCAAACACCCGCATGCACAGACGAAGCCCTCAAACGGCACACTTTGCACCCTAACCCGAAGGCAATACAGGTTGTTTTGCCAGCACGCCCATGTTTGTAACCCTCTACTGCCAGTGAAGTATAAAGACCCTATTCAAGTCCCGTGAAAGCTTGTCGCATAGACAAGAGGTACAGATGCCCGTAAAAATGATTTATATCGCCAGGATGGCTTATCGAGCGATGTCGAACTTTGAAAAAAGGTAGATTGTGTATAAGATAGAAGGGCCATTGATTTGTGTTTGATATTAAAATGTGTGGAATTGTAAGCTATCCCAAATGATGGAGACGGAGATATTTCATATGTGAATGATGAGCTTTCGACGGGTAATAAAATACTTGTTTCTTTGAGATATGTTTTTGATGAAGTGAGTTTGGTATATAAAATTAATGGATTTTGAATGAATTATATGGTATAAGAAGATGTAGACGTGCATGTATATTTTTTATACAGGGTGTAACAGAAAGGGTATGTTAAGCGAAACGCTATGTAAATAGCCCACTATAGAGAACCTATTTACAAAATTTCAGACTCAAATTCACATTTATATTTTTCCAGATAGTATGAAGAATTCCGAAACAACTCAGGAATGTCCATACAATCTTGAAAAATAAAAATATGATTTCGAATCTCAAATTTTGGAAATAGGATCTCTATAGTGGGCTATTTACATAGCTTTTCGCTTAACATACCCTTTCTGTTACACCCTGTATAAAACTATTCTATTTTAAATATATTTATTATGTGTTGTCACGCAAATGGAGCTATTTTACTGAACCTCTAGCTAAATTTTCGGGCTACATTGAACTTAGGATAGATTCATTCAATAATTACTATTGTTGGCCGAAAATATAGTAAAAAAAAAAGATATTTCCAGTACAGTACAACTTTGCTAGGTACTCGTTAGGTAGTAATGCAAATACCTCTATCAATCGTACCAACAATAGAGATCCAACCAAGATTGATGCGCTGTCAAAACCAGAGATTTCGCATTCCGCAAATATAAATAAACATGTAGTCGGTTACAATAACGCGGACTTTCATGATACTAAATTAAAATAAATTGAAGAAAAGTTGATGGAATTACCTAGATACTAGCCATTTCTTGCAATTAGAATCAGTAATCCTTAAAAATTGTAGAGAGGTCATCGATATCTATGGTTTAATAGTTGAATGTGATTGACTGATTTACGGAAATAAAGGGCATTTTTTCCAGTGGTCAGGTAGCCTATATGATGAATAAAGTTGATGCTGTCTATCTCGATCAAGTTTTAGAGAAAGACCAAAAACGCAGACGGTGTGGCGAGCGTCCACTAGTATTTCCTAAAAAATATGCATCACAGGATTATATTATTAAATCCATCAATCTAATAACACCACAAGCCAATCTGCGAACACATCGTTATCATCGTGAAGTAGATACAAAATGGAGTTGCTATATCAATGTAGTCTGCTAATGTGGCCAGTGCAATGGAATATCTCTGCTCCGTCACTCTCGCCAATAAGTGGACTTAAGATGAGAATAGATTTATTCCGATTTTTCAAAAGTTTAATCTGTAACTGTTCTAGGTAATGCGAAAGTAAGTTTGTTTGTTTGTTATGTCTTCACCTTACAATCTTCTTGAAATTTTGCTTAAGTACATAAAGTTAGGAGTAAGTAAAGGACATATTATTATGCTAATATTCTGTAGTCCACGCGGATGAAGTCCACTTTATATTTAGTTTTCCAGTTTCTACCCCTTTTTTCATAGATTAAGATAAAATTGTGAACTTTACTAACGCGAACGCAGAACGCTTGAACGCCTGACCGCTATCTGTCTAATAGATAGAACCCTAAGAGCATGTCCTTCGTTTATTAGCTCCACGAGATCCCCACATCGTCATGGCGGCTGGTGATTAATGTGGCTGACCTGCACTATCGGCAGATTACTGCAGGATCCTCCATCCGTCTTGATTGCCCTACATTGTTTTTCTGCACGGGATATGTTCGATGTTTGGCATGCATGTATAAGTTTTCTATTTCCATTTGTTTCAGCAGGATCATAAAAGACATTCCGCAACCCCATTTAGCATAGCGGGTACAGATTTCAATGACCAGTGACGATTTGCTAGCTTATATCCAGAGAGAATGCCCGTGGTTCCATAGTCTTAATCATGAACATCCGACTATTTGGATAATGTAATTGACCTCGTACATTGTTAACCCAAAGGAATTTATAAAAATATACAACATCCTAACGACCATCACATAAACTACTTACTTCATTTTTTTCCCACTAACAATGCATTCAAAATAAATTGGATATAATAAATTCTATTGCCCGAAACTACCACCTTAACCGTAACAATTTAAGGGTCAGCTACAACGACTTGAAAGATAAGTAGATGCTGCTAATACTACTATTTTTATGAAAACAAAGAGTGTTTTTTCGTCTGATACAAATTTTTAACCAATTAATTACCATTACCAGACCATCCTAGATCCAAAGTACAGTACTTAGGTATACATACATGATTTTATTGACAGCATAAAAGTGAGCTTATAGATTTTAATTAACATATTGAATGCGATCAGAGTCTCTTGATCGGGGTAATTTATGCCTCATACGATCCCATTAATAAAGTATGATTAAAAATATTAATGTCATGAATTAACACCATACAGATTTTTGCGATATGGCTTATGTACTCTAGTGGGCTACTTAGGACTCATGATGATGTCCACAAAAATTATAATTCTTTGGTAATAATATAATAAATAGATTTATTTGCACCAAAGAATTAGGGTTTTACACATTACAGTTCCAATATATAGGACAGGGCAAAGTAGGTACTTATATAACTTACAGCCAACTTCTATAAGCGAGATCGAGATTCGGTAAGCAAAGCACCGTCTAATTCATTAACCTACTTTCATTGGGACTGGATGATTGTTCTATCCCTCAATCGTTACACCTGCATTCACATACAAGTTATGGTTAAAGATGTTACATTTCCTTTATACTTGCGTGATCCACTCACATCTACCTCTATGGCCAGCTCAGACCTCATCGATCACAATTACCGTCGGCTGTCCTCAGGACGCTGTCGATGCAAATCGGTCCCGACTGTAGGTGACCTGATACATATTTATATATACCTATATGTGCATTTATATTTATTAATACTAAACAGATACACTATATTTCATATATATGTACACCTACAAGAAGACAAGCATTACACACATCATAGTCATACATTCGCAACACTATATTTAACGCACAAGCAACGCCGCGCGATATCCGTAGTTCAGCAAAACTGCTGACGGCGCCGAACGTGATCGCGCCACACCACGCTGCCCATGCGCTGGTACCTCCAGTCGTCCGAGGACTGTGACGCAGAGTCCACGCCACCCTGTACCGCGACGACCCACATACGCGAGTGCCGCTACGCCATGGTGGCCTATTTATATGACTATGATGTGTGTAATGCTTGTCTTCTTGTAGGTGTACATATATATGAAATATAGTGTATCTGTTTAGTATTAATAAATATAAATGCACATATAGGTATATATAAATATGTATCAGGTCACCTACAGTACTCCCTTCCAGAGACCGAGTCTACGGGCGATAGTATTCTGGGAAGTGAACTCGCCTTCCCGATCGCGTTACCCGCACAGGTGGTGGATGGTCTGGTTGTGGTGGTCGGTCAGGAGGATCAGTACCGCCGCGTGGCGGTAGAGGTACGGCATTGTCAGTCAGTATATAGGCTGGTTTCAACCGATCTATACTGACTGTCACGTCCTTACCCCTGACGCGTATTTTAAAGTGCTTAGCACCTCTGCACAAAACTTCGTGTGGGCCTGTGTAGGCCGGTTGGAGGGAACCACGTAGCGCGTCTTCCCTAAGAAATACGTGGCTACATGTGGTGAGGTCCTTAAACACGAAGGTTTTGTGTTTTGAGTGGTGCTGGGTTGGGACCGGACGTATCTTCTCGGCAAAGGACTTGAGACGTGCTGAGAATTCGGTGATGTCGGTGGTGTAGCCTGTAAGGTTATGGCCGAAGAATTCGCCAGGTAGGCGGAGTGGCTCACCGTACACCAGTTCAGCCGAGGAAGTCTTCAAGTCCTCCTTGATGGAGGTTCGTATGCCGAGAAGAACGAGAGGTAACGTCTCGGTCCAGTTTGCGTCAGCATGGCAGGTAATGGCTGCCTTTAGTTGGCGGTGAAAACGCTCAACCAAGCCGTTGCACTGTGGGTGGTATGCCGTTGTCCTTCGGTGATCGAAACCGATGGACTTGGACAGTTGCTGGAACAGCGCTGATTGGAACTGTCCTCCGCGGTCGGTAACGATCTCGGAAGGACATCCATAGCGCGACACCCAACAGGAAAGGAACGCTTTTGCTACCGTTTCGGCTGTAATATCGGTAAGTGGTACAGCTTCCGGCCATCGCGTGAAGCGATCGACGGCTGTAAGGCAGTACCGATATTCACCATCTGGTGGCAGAGGGCCGATCAGGTCTAGATGGACATGTTTGAAACGCGCCGAAGGTAAATCATGCGTACCTAAAGGTGACGCGACGTGCCTGTTTACCTTCGTGCGCTGGCAGGCCAAACATGCCTTAGCCCATTCACGGCAGTCCTTGCGCATCAGAGGCCACACAAAGCGTTCTGCAACGAGCTTGGATGTGGCGTTTGCGCCTGGGTGGCAAAGCGAATGCAGGCAGTTATATACCTGCTGACGCAGTTGTTGCGGGACGAAGGGCCTGGGAATCGGCGTACTGACGTCGCAGTACAATGCGGTGCGACTTCCAGGAACCTTCGTCTTGATGAGGCGAAGAGAGGACTCACCCCGGAGACACGCTGTAAGGTCTGGATCTGTAGCTTGCATTTTGGCCATCACTTCAAGATCGACGGGCATCTGCAGTTCGTTCACGCGGGAGAGTGTGTCGGCCACGACGTTACTCTTACCCGAGATGTGGCGAATCTCGGTGGTGAACTGCGAGATGAAGTCCAGGTGTCTATACTGACGCGGCGAACAGTTACGTTTCCGTTCATGGAAAGCGTAACAGAGCGGCTTGTGGTCAGTATAGACCGTGAAGTGAGTGGCCTCTAGCATGTGGCGGAAGTACCTTATGCTCTCGTAGATGGCAAGGAGCTCGCGATCGTACGGTGAGTACTTCGCTTGCGATGGGCTCAACTTGCGCGAGAAAAATGCTAAAGGCTGCCAAGATCCATCCTTAAGCTGCTGTAGGACTGCACCTATTGCCGTATCAGAGGCATCAGTGACAAGTCCTAACTTAGCTTGCGAGTCAGGGTGAGCCAATAGAGCAGCGTTGCTCAGGCTCTCTAAGCAATCCCTAAAGGCTTGCAGCGAATTTCCCTCTATGTGGACGGGATGGGAAGCCTTGACCGATCCGGTCAGCAAGGCGTTCAGGGGAGCTTGAGTCTGGGCGGCGTTGGGTAAAAATCGGCGGTAAAAATTTACCATGCCGAGAAATCGCCTAAGCTCCCTGACTGTTTTCGGAATTGGAAATTCGGAAATAGCTCGAACCTTGCTTTCCAGAGGCTTGGTGCCACTTTCCGAAATGGCGTAACCTAGAAATGTTACCTCGGGAGCGCCGAAAACACACTTACTCGTGTTTATGAGTACGCCGTAGGTCTGCATACGTTTAAAAAGTTGTCGAAGGTGGTCTTCGTGCTCTCGAGCCGACTTGCTAAAAACTAAAAAGTCGTCGAGGTATGGGTAGACGAAGTCTAGGCCACGCGTCATTTCGTCGACAAACCTCTGGAAAGTTTGACCAGCATTCCTAAGCCCGAACGTCATAAAGGGGAATTCGTACAAACCGAAAGGGGTGGTGATTGCGGTCTTCGGTATGTCCTCCTTAGCGACCGGTATCTGGTTGTAAGCCTTAACAAGGTCAATGACCGAAAAGTACTTACAACCAGACAGACTGTGCGAAAAGTCATGTATATGACGGATCGGATATTTATCCGGGATAGTCCTGGCGTTGAGTAGGCGGTAGTCGCCGCAAGGACGCCAACCATTGTCCTTTTTGGACGCGAGGTGGAGTGGGGATGCCCACGGACTATCGGACGGACGCGCTGTACCGTTCGATAACATACATTCAATTTCCTGTTTCGCAATTTTTAATTTGTCGGGGGCGAGACGTCGGGGCGAGCATGATACTGGAGGGCCTGGTGAGGTAATAATATGGTGTGTAGTATTGTGCTTGACGATACCCGGAGTACCAGCAGGGCGTGTTATTTCCGGATATTCTGACAGAATCGCGTGATACACACTGTTACCTCCAGTCGGGACTATAATGCTGGACAGAGATAAACTGTTCTTACTAGCTAAAGAAGCTACGGTACTGACCTTGGTTAGGCTATCGGAGAGTCTGTGTTTGCTGACGTCGACGATAAGCCCATAATGTGAAAGAAAATCTACGCCGATTATGGCTTTCGTGACGTCAGCAACCACGAAACGCCATGGGAAGTTACGGCGTAGGCCCAAGTTTAAATTTAAATTTACGTACCCGTAAGTATCGATAGCCGAACCATTGGCAGCACCGAGCTGATATGACGTTTTTGTACGGCACTCGCGAATCGCGGACACTGGGAACACACACACGTCACTTCCGGTGTCTATCAGGTATTCAGTTTGTGATGCACGATCCCTGATGAAGAGGCGACCGGTGGTGGAGCTGCGGACGTTCTGTGATGTCATCGCCGTGTGTCCGGCGAGTGAGCGCGGTGACAGCTGCACCTGTTCCGCGAAGTCCTGCGCCTCGGAAGAATCGGCGTGGGCGGGGGCGGCTGATGATATCTGCCGCGCCTTGCGCGGTGATGATGGTCGGCTACGATGATCTTGTCGTAGATTTGTCATTGGTCTAGGTCGCTGTGCGCGCGCTGTAAGGTCACTCACTATCTTAGTGAGGGCCGCAATTTGACGCGTCAGCACTTCGACCTGTGATAATGGCGATGATGGTGCCGGTGCGACGGTGATGGGTTGACCGTCGAGATGTTGGTAAGTCGTCCGGGCATGTGTAGGAACGGCTGGTTTGCATTCCGCCATTTTGATGTGCGAATTCGTGCACGTGGTGATGTTGAAGCACTTTCACTGTGTAGTAATGTCCGTGTCCTTTGCGGGGTCACCAGTTTAGTGGTGATGATGTTGGTCGTCGGCGAGTCACTTTCACTTGACATGCTCTTTGCGGGGTCACCGATCTGAGTTCTATCCCCTGGCGAATCTCACTGAGTAAGTCACTGCGGTTTCCGTCCGACGCCGGCTTGGCGTCGGATACCTCCACGTGCCGGAGTCCTTTGTTCCCGTTCCGAATGCTCTCCATGAGCGCTGACCGGGCGTCGGGAGGCGGCGGAGCGTCGGGCGCGGGCGGTGCGGGAGGCGCGGGAGGCGGCGGCGGCGCGGCGGGAGGCGCGGGGGGCGGCGGAGGCGGAGGGGGGGTCGACGGCGGCGCGCTGGACGGAGCTGTGAGATTTAAAAGATGCTGCGGTCTGGGCGGGGGCGGGTGCTTGGGCGGGGGCGGGGGGGGCGGCACGGCGCGGGCGGGCGGCGGGGGCGGCGCGCGGGACGGCGGCGCGGGCGGCGGCGGTGCGCGCGGGGGAGGAGGCGGGGCGGGGGGCGGGGCACCGCGACCGGGCACTTTTCCATCACCAATATCGTCAGTAAGCTCCTGTTTGACGGCATTAAGTCCGCCATTCTTGTTGATAAACTCGTAGATGAACTGCCTGGTCGCCTGGTCTTTGAGCTGATGATCGGAGACGCCCGCGCGACTGAAGAACGACCGCATTTCTTCTTCCGGTAAATTGTCTACGTCCACGTCGAAACCTCTATCGGCGTCCCATCCAACGTGCGATACATGTTTGAAGTCTAGCGGCACACCGATGTCCGCTTTCGTTAACTTTCGCATCTTCTTCTTGTGTTTTAGAGTACCGCTTGAATAACCTTGACTGGGCACGGAGGAAGATTTGGGCGCGGGCGCGGGCGGGGCCTGCGCGGGCGGCGGCGGCGGCGCCTGCGTCGGCAGCACGCCATTCTGACGCACGCTGGTGTTGGAGCTCTGAGATGATACGCTGTTCGCCCGCGCCGCTAGGGTTGACCTCTGGCGGCGTTCTGAAATTGATTCCGCGCGGTCTTGAGGGTTAAATAACTAGTTAATAATAAAAAAATTAATAACCATTTTAAAGGTTATACTGTTAGCTTTAAATTGATACCAAATTAATTCAAATCACGCCAATATTTAAGAAGCTATCCCATATACATATACATTCGCAACACTATATTTAACGCACAAGCAACGCCGCGCGATATCCGTAGTTCAGCAAAACTGCTGACGGCGCCGAACGTGATCGCGCCACACCACGCTGCCCATGCGCTGGTACCTCCAGTCGTCCGAGGACTGTGACGCAGAGTCCACGCCACCCTGTACCGCGACGACCCACATACGCGAGTGCCGCTACGCCATGGTGGCCTATTTATATGTCTATGTGTTGTGTATATACCTATGTACTTTCGTGCTCGTGTATCTTCTTCTGTCTTTCTGTACTTTCACTATTCTCTCCTTCTATTCTGACTTTACGTGTTGTGGCAATATATCCATATACTGCTGAAGCTGAAGTTTCCTTCACGCCGCCACAACCTACCTAGTGACCATCAACCGTCACCACTAAACCGACTACGGTGAACGTAATCGCTCCCGTCAACGGTAAGCGGTGTCGTACCGTGGCGTCGTCGGTGCTAATAGAATCCCGCTTTGGAACTATATTATGGTAATTCGGGGGATTATATATTTTGCAACGGATATAGGATATTAAAGTAGCTTTTGATACAGAAGTAACATCAAGAACCAGAAGCGTACCAAATGGTACTTATCATGGATTATCATGAATCCTAGCTGGTAAATAAGATTTAAAAATTATAAAGCAAAATAGTTAAAAATACAATAAAGAAATGGCGAAAAAGCACCTAACTAAAATAAGACTGGTGGTATTGGTATTGATTGAAATTTTCACGGTTCTTGTCTTACCAACTTAGCACAAATGAATCAGCCAACCGAAAATCACCAACTGTATTAATATCAATTTTCCCATAGCATAAACAAAGGAAAGCTCGGGGTGGCAGGCTTTGTAGCCACCCCTCTATTACGGGCGGCTCCCTAAAGTCGCGTACTTACTTTAATCACTGCTTGCAGCGAGCCTTTGTCAAGCGAATGTTTGATGGAGTGCTCGCGCCGGTCGAATGTGTTCGCGCCCTTTAAGGTTTGCAAGTTTAGTATGCATAGCGGATATATACGGCGTTTCTTGACGACCGTTTGGTGTAGTTGCTAGTGATGGATGTGGTAGTGATACTGCCTGCCGCGCTAAAGGTCTTGGGTTCGAAACCTGGAAGGTACTAATATTGATATGATAAATATCGATGTTGATTTCGACGCATGAAGGTTTGATCATCTATGTATTTATTTATCGTTGTGACACGAAATACCTAAGACCTTAGGGATATTAGTGTGGAACTAAGTTAATATGTTGTGTGTGTATGCAATAAGAATACACTTCTGGGAGGTTACTTTGAAGTCATAAAACGAGGTTGTTTCAAAGTGAGACGCCGCTATAACTGAATTCTTTTAATTGAACAACTGAATAAAAAAGCAGCTTAGAACGACATTCCCTTTCACAATGGCAATAATCCTTCTTTAGAGTGTCTTGTATCCCTCAACATACCTTCCTTTATGCATAGTAGAACTAATTCCTTTTATTACTTATTGACTGATGTCCTAATCGTTATATCAGCAAATCTCTTTCTCAACTTGTTAGAGACTTGATAGTGTACACAAAAAATCTAATCACAAGTCTGAAATCTAGGCCTAACCACGAGTAGCATGAGTGACGGAAAAGCATTTCTAGAAGAATGTTATTACCAAAATAAGACTTTTAAATATGTATATCTTCTTGCTAGCAACCCAACCCCATCCCTATTTCGAACGTCGTCACTGCAACAACACAAAGCACAAGTGTAAAAAGCATTAAACACAAATTAATTGGTTACAACTGGAAAGCGTTGTTTGTTGCTCGATTATAAGCCGGTGGTTGGCATGGATTATGGCACGGATTGCCTCACCCCAAGTTATGAACGAAGGAGACAGTGGAAATGCAGTCACCAACGTCACTAATGTAGACCTGTGGATCTGTGACCAGCAATGTTGAGCGCAATATATGAAAATTAAAGTTTGAGCTTTATTTTTATCCCGAAATTAGTGCCGTTTCCCAGGAAAACAACATTTACATAGTAGCTTACAAGTATCCCCTCAGTAGCTTCTCTAGCTGAAAAGCAATCGGTGCGCCACCTGCCGGGTCAAATTTTGCCTTTAAGCCTTCCCTAGAGGAAAACTTCATTCGCCTAAATTTTAGAATTCTATTTATTTTTATATATGATATCTATTTATTACCCTTTATTGCCTCTTATTAAATCCTTTCGGACCCCTTTACAAATGGCTAGGCTCCTTGTCAAAATGAACGAGTTACATGTTCAGTTTTGCGATATGGCATCTCTCTCTTACACGAAGACTTTGCCAACGTCATGTATTGATCTCCAAACGTGTAAAAAAACGTTACATTTTGTTTGATAATATTATGATGACTGGCGAATATTAAATTTTAAAGTCTACCCCAGCGCTTGTCACTCGCGCAACGGCAACAATATTTTCTGTGAAAAAAATTTGTAAATCATCTCCTCGTCATCCTCCCTTCACGACCAACCCCTTGTGGATGGCCATTGACCTCTGCGAACATAGGAATCCTGAAAATGTGTACACGGGTGCGATTTATTCATTTCTGTAATGAAGGCGAAATTACAGCGGTACCGCCTGATAAGCCTGATTGTTTCGATTCGATCGATAAATACATTTTTGATTGTTCTAAAAAGTTTGATTAATTAGTGATTTTGATACATTTACGAAATAGACAATCTCTCTGACTTAGATGCTTTTTAAGATTGTATTCTTTTTGGACCTATTACTATGGGTGTTCAAATGAAGGGATGTTAAATTAAGGCGCCGCATGCTCAATAATAAAATCCAAAACGATCATAGCCGGAGGCCGACTGAGGAAAGTTTATTTCCATACAAAAATGAGCGAACACTAGACTTAAACTAAAAGAGCGTAAGCGACAAAACATATTTTTGTGATTTACTGAAAAACTATACATTATTTTTAAAAAGTGTACTACACGTTTTTAGAGTGTTTTAGGACAAGTCTATTAATACAAAAATGGAGGATTAAATAGTTCAGGTTTGCCTGTAAAATTAACGAATCTGATTTAAAGATACCTTTGAAATATTTTTTTATCGAATCGTGTTTCTGCAACTACAAAAAGTAAGATAATATAATGAAGGATTCGATTGTCAAATATTGATTTTCTATGTTTTGTAATAGCTGAGAAAAATCGACGTAACTAACACCAATTTCACCAATTCGTCGTCTTAAAGTGCTTCCATATTTTTGTCAAAAACTGACATTTGGTCATTGGACTATACTGAGGACTATACCTACCTAAGAGATTAGTAGCAAGCAAGCCATGTACGAGTACAAAACAACGTTACAGATTTATAATAGGTACGAGTACCTGTAATGGCGGACACATTCCGAAAATTCCCCATTTTTCCTGTCGGCTTTATCTATACGCGAATTACTCCTGAACCAGCAGGGGTCGTGTTTGTGGGGTGTTGTTTAAAAACCCGACGCCACCCGCGGCGCGCATTAGTTTAGCAATACCTATGTTGGACGATAACAACGGATATGGTTTTGAGATATGCTCATAGTTGTGGAGATTTGCATACTTTTGAAGACCTTAATTTAGCGGTATGTTACGGCACTGTTTTCTATTACTATGTATATACAGCTGTTGGTCTAACGGTACAGTCTTACCTTATAAATCCAGGCTAGCTAGTTCAAGGAACTCTATGGAGATGCAAAATTCGACGGTGCACAAATATAGGTAGGTACCTACTTTATATTCCTTGAAACCAAAGGTTCTCAAAGTTATTGACACGGCCCTCTTCTTGATCCATTTTAATTTTACGACGTCTCCAACCAAACTATGACATTATGTTACGTTCAGCAAAATAATTACTATCTGAAAACTAATTAATTAGGTAGAAACTTTGGTTAAAGAACAATGTTGATATTGTCGCTATGTTGATCAAGTTTTAGAGAAAGACAGCATCGACTTTATCCTTCAAATAGGCTATCTGAGAAAATCGGCCCTAATCATTCATTTATTCAGAGATGGAGATATATTTGGAGCCCACTGGTGGGTGTAAAAGCTTACTTTGAGAAGCAATGGCAGTCCAATATCCACAGTCTCCTATACGACGATTTATTTGGATTCCACTTTGAAAGTTTACTGACTGTCTGTGAGCATGAAAAGTAGGAATATGCATTGAAGCCAATGCCCGTAATGAAAATAAATGGGTTTAACCCCATACCATCGCTACTATGGAGATCAGGTGACGTGCTGTAATGTATGTTATTTCAGTAGATATTTTTATGGATCACCTTTAGGTGAGTCGAAGTACTGTTCGATCATTGTAGTTTTTGCACTACATCGTGCCATCACTTTCTTCGATAAACCATATCATCATCTTCCTGCCCTTATCCCATTACTCGTATTTTTATGGGGTCGGCGCAATATGGTGTCTAACGAAACTCACATTCCTAAAGTTTGGGCATTTGTTATTACGGCCGGCTGCCTGCCTGACGCCAACCCTTCTCGGGTATAGCTAAGTGACAATTTTTTGAAAAATCCGTACATGAAATAAATTCAGTGGTACAGGCCCGTGACTGGGATCGAACTCACGCCTCCCGACTGAAAGGCGCACGTCTTAACCATTGGGCTATCATCGCAATCACAATTACTACTATATGCTACAAAATTTTCAAAAAGCCAAATCATGCACCTTCCGAGATCCAAGCGGCTCCTCAATCCCGATATATAGATTGAGATCCACCCCCACACTGAAATAACCATGGATACATTATACTACAAATTCCAGGACTTCGGCTACAAAATCATTTCGTCAGCCACTAAATGATGGAGCAAGTTTTTTTCTCAAAATCAGAAGCGGCTCCTCAATCCTTGCGTACATTATATGCATAGTCCGTCTCATTAGCAAACTTCCATGGATCTCCCTATATCAGAGGGTTTTCAATTAGAACTCGATCGCGTTAACGTTTCACGATTTACCAATCACATTATGGCGAGATGACGTGATAAACCATGAACTTCGATAAACCATATAATTATGAAATTCGATGCAATGTATGAAAAACTTAAGACCAGGGTGCTAGACAATGTCACATCACTTTATATTAATCGGACGAACACACGAAACTAAAGGCTTCCTATTGGAGCAAAATTAAATGTTTCTTGTACCGTTTAGTGCAAACATTTATATTGATTAATATTACTGTTTGTTACTGACCGATGCTATATATAATTTATCTGTGCATTTATATGACTTTGCTTACACAAAAGTCATAGCGATCTTATTATAGGACCGACTAAATGTGTTGTGAAGTGTGTACATACATCGATCGACGATGATCATATATAGGTATGTCAGCCTACATACAAAAAACGCAGTGTTATAATATTAAGATCGGGTATAAACACTTTCATCGCCGACCTCATATCCACTTATCCAATCAAGTCGATCCTAAAAATCGCACTAAACTACATCCATATGCGTACTTAAATCAGTTTGATGATGCAGCAATGTTATAGGACTCGTAAATCGCGGTACATCCAAAATTTATCGTTATAGGGCGCGGGGGCCACAAATTATGTTGGACAATTTGATCGGACGATGGCGGACCATTTGGATATTACTGGCTGGACAGTGTTCGAAATCTGCTACCTGACAGCCGCAAGGCTGATAGGCCTTTTACGTATTCGCCCATAAGTAAGGCAATTTCGGAATATAGTGATCAGAAACTGAAATAATATATAGCGCTAGTTAGGTATATTGGATTATTTTGCTGTCAATGAGATTGCGCCCATATTCATATGAGCCCATAATAATGTATTTGGTAATAACAACTTTGAAAGAAATCATAATTGCACTGACTCCATAAATAAATGGGATATTTACGCGTTCTCTCAGCTACAATCTTCTGATCTAAATTGTCTTCTCTACATAGTTACCCGGGGGGGGACGGGGGCGGCTATTTTGCTGAAAATTCTGGGAGACTGTTCTTTCTTCTTTATCCCATGGCCCAGTAAAGCCCCAATATGACAAAAGCTTGTGTCAGCGATGTAACTGTTTCATCTCGAAGGTGCTCGTATACAAGTCGGTGCATATAGTGGCTATCACTCGACATGTTGCTTCCCTACTGAGTGCTGTTTTTGCCAAATGCACACAACTTCAAGATACAAGCTGACCCTTAATAAGCTCGATATAAGGCTCGATTTTACAGCATTTTATGTATTCTGTAAGTTTCCCAATATTCCATTCATACAGGATGATTTTTGGTCGTCAACGTTCCCGAAAACTACGGAATCTCCTCATCTTCACGATCATTTTTCTCCATGGAAGCATACCCGGGAAGTGTCTAGTTTCCAAAATATTAGGGTCCAAAGTTGAGTAAATAGACTGCGTTTTTTTGCATAAATGCACATAGACGCGCGTAGCAGGATTTTTTCACGAAAAATAATTAATATCTGTAAATTCTGAATTTAAAAAAAAAATTCAAGTTTCCCAATATTCCTTCGTTAAAGGTGGCCACAAAAAAACATCCTGTATAGACAGACGATGACAAATTTATTACCCTTTAATATTAAGTACCCAGTACCAAGAAACAATAAGTTATTACTGCTATGCGGGTTTATTGTTTCAGTACATGTTAACGTTTTAATTTTTATAGCAGCTAATATTAGTGTTGATTTAAGTAGTCCTCATTTATTATGTGTGTACTAAACTACGTTCTGCCGGCGAGTTTGCTTGAATATCTGAAATGTAGTACCATCTATCTTGTACCATAGATCTTGGATAAATTATACTATTATTATGTATTAAGTATTTTGTTCTCGATAGTAGATATACACATGTAGTTACACAGGACAATGTCGCTTTGGCTCACTTAGTTCTGAGATATCTATTCTTCTGTATAATAGTATAATAAAAATGTAACGGATCGTTGTCTGTACATGGAAGATATATGAGAAAAAATATTATAGGAGACCTTTATCAACGCAATAGTACCCAAAATAATGATTTTTTAAATTTTTGTCTGTTTGTCGGTTTGTCTGTGCACAAACGCACGCTAATCTCAGAAACGGCTGAACCGATTTCGATGCATGTTTTCAAGAATATTTTGTGACAGGTTCCACTTAACATATAGGCCACTTTTTATCCCGGGAAAATATTTTTCCCGGATAATTTCGACATTTTGTTTTTTCTGTAGTCCACGCGGACGGAGTCGCGGGCGTCCACTAGTAGATAATAAAAATAAATAATGGAACATAATATGTATAGGCCGCGGTGCCTTTTAGTTTCTGACAAAAGGCATATACCTACCTAAGGACCTATATGTCATGTGCGTGTAAGCACTGCTCGTTTTTATGTTTTTCAAAGACTAAACTCGCATAGAAAACCTAGCCTTTAATAAGTAATAGGTAACACGTACACATAGATACATAGAATGCCTAAATCACTTTACCTTCTTTTGGCTATACTACAGTCGGATAAAATAGAAGATGTTAAGATATCCCGAATCATTGAGTGATTCAATTCAGCAATGTACGATATTCCCATAAACTACAGTCGTATTCGCTCCTCAATCACCGCTCGTAGGAAGTGCATAGCGCAGTATTGAAAGTTACGCAAATAGGGCTGACTCATTCCATAAATCAAAGATTTACATTTACTAAGTACTATTGTTTGTAATATCTTACTACTTAATCGTAGGGTAAAATTAATAAGCCTCCATGTCCCTTAGAGTAGAGTAATTTAGAATATTTATTTTATGAGTGCGTGAACAATTCACGTACTTATGTATTTGTAGCATGCACGTTATTATAAAGGTATAATGAAAAAAACCAATTTTATTTTATTTTACTACCTTTTTGTATACCTTAAGTCTCTTGGTAAATGGGCTATCTAACACTGAAAGATCAGACCAGTACTGAGATTAGCGCGTTCAAACAAACAAACAAACTCTTCAGCTTTATAATATTATAATATTACGAGCCGCCCAGAAAGCGGCGGCTGAATAGTGATTCATTTTTAAAAATTGCCGAAAAAAACACTTTTATTTTAGATTAGTTAGGGATAATTCCATAACTAATAATAAATCTACCTAATGATGATTTGAATTACTTTACAAGTGATTTATTATAATAATGTACAGCGTATAACGACATAATATACCATAACCGGCGTGTGAAATATATCGATGTCGAGACAAAGATCGATAGATCAGGCTCTAGATCTAAAATAAAGTATAGTAAATTGCTAATGGTGGACGCATTGGTAATTATAAAAACGCATATCGAATCGCGACGGCCATATTGAGAGTGGTCAGGCCAGTGATGCCAACTTTGTTTAAAAACCATCAGATTGTACAAATTCAGTATTTTTATATTTCTCTAGTATCTACATTACTTTAGTGCATCAGACTAATTCAGATTTGATGTGGGTTATAAACTTATTTTAAGCAAAATAACATAGCTTAAAATAAAACAAAAAATAAATCCATAGATGGCAGTATATTATCATGATGATAGAATGCTGAACTGTGTACCTATTTAAGTGCTGTGGATTTTTGTTAAAGAAATAAGTAAAAAATTAATTTAATTAAATAAAATAAACATCTGAAATCCGAAATAATACATATTTTAAAAATTTCGTAAAAAATCCATAAGCTAGAGATTTTCTCATCGACGCGTTATCCAATCCGTCAATGCTAGACATTTCGTCGAGTTGGCAGCACTGGGCATGGCCTGTCAGGAATGTAGGTCCATGTGGGTGGACGCTGGCCACGCGAAGTTATTATCGCACATAAATCCATAGTGATTGCTCGTCCTGCACTGATAAGTGCCCATTATATGCGATTAGTGTAAATGAGGTGCGTCATAAGGAATTAGACCTTGTTTAGGTCGAATGCGTTGGCCCGTAATAGGAGTGCCTATTGTGTGGGAAAATGTTGAATGATTTTCTTGAGTAGGTCTGGTAGAGCAAGGGTCAATACCCCTTATAACCCTTTTTACCTACATTAATTTATCGAACTAATTGTTTGTGGATATTATTTATTATAATTATTACATATATGTACAATTTTAAAATGAAATGATTTTTTAAGTATTATGGTCTAGTCCTGCTCTTTGTTTACTAAAACGCAGTACTTATACACAAAAAACATTCGTAAATTTACAATTCGTGTTATTAACTTTTACGATTATAGGTACCTTACTAAATGACTTAAATTAAAATGTTATCTTGTAATGTAAACATGTTTTGTCTTTGTTCCGTGACTTTTAGCAATTATTGTAACAATATTATACTTATCTAATTAATATTGCTGGTGATTAAAATTTACTTAATTAAGATGAATAACCTAAGTGCAAAAAGGTGATAATGTATACTGATTATAACATACTTATTCTTTCTTTATTGCACAATACAAAAAATATAACTTACAAGATAAAAGAAGAGATGCATGTAAGTACAATGGCAAGCGTATCTCTACAAGAGATCTCTTATACCTATCTGTACAGGGTGTAACAAAAGGGGTATGTAAGCGAAAAACTATGTAAATAGCCCACTACAGAGAACCTATTTCCAAAATTTCAGACTCAAATTCACATTTTTATTTTTCCAGATAGTATGAAGAATTCCGAAACAACTCAGGAATGTCCATACAATCTTGAAAAATAAAAATGTGATTTCGAGTTTCAAATTTTGGAAACAGGATCTCTATAGTGGGCTATTTACATAGCTTTTCGCTTAACATACCCTTTCTGTTACATTCTGTATATGTATACAGGTGTTTTTTCGTTGCCACCCTAAACGAATGGTACGTACACTATACATCAAATAAAGTAAGTTTATGCCAAAAAATGCTGGGAAACGATGTAAATTTTTTTTTGAATTTCTTTTTTAATTACTTGATCAGGCAAAATTTATAGTGTCCAGTGTTTATGCTAGTTTTTTCATAGACAAATATTAATTATTTCTCGTGAAAAAATCTTTCTACGCGCGTCTATGCAGAAAAACGCAGTCTATTTACTCAACTTTGGACCCCAATATCTTGGGAACCAGACACTTCCCAGGTATGCTTCTATGGAGAAAAATGATCGTGATGATGAGGAGATTCTGTAGTTTTCGGGAACCTTGACGACCAAAAATCATTCTGTATGTATTGTAATTGCAAGTTGCAGTGACAGAAACTAAAGTGAAACGGTGATTTATTACTGCTTGAACAATGTAGACGTATTCATTGCTTTGCTCAATACTTAATGTGAACGTAGGTATTAAGTATTACGTCAATTCTTTAGTGTCATTTGGCTGAAAGTTATATCTACATAGAAAGATATTTATATTATACAGACATCGGCTTTATGTACGGCTTTACCTATAAGGTCGACCAGGATGCTAGGAGTGTCCTATGCCTGTCCAACGGTGATAAGTTGTTCCCCCGTTGTGCCATACCTGGCAAAGATACAATTGCGTGGAGCAAGTAAACGAGATTACGAAATTCGAGCTCTCAACAATGGGGCAGCGTGGCCGAGTGGTCTAAGGCGCTGGTTTTAGGCACCAGTCCGAAAGGGCGTGGGTTCGAATCCCACCGCTGTCAAATGCTTTTTTATTTCTTTATTATTTTTGTAAAATGTAGACTAATGAGAGTTTTTCTTTGTTTACAGGTACTGAATTCATTCCTAATCAACGAACTGCTGTTTACGCGAAGGATAAAATTGGTAACCTGTATCTTACGTCTAAGTTAAATGACGTTCTCCTTCATAATTTCCAGTATTTTTATGGCGTTTTCTTCCCAAATAATGACACCAAAAAAACGTACATGTGCTACAGTAACAGTGAATAATTTAAATTAAATATTTCAAGCCATACATCGACCTTGTATGACCAACTATGTAAATACACCGGTACAGCTGCCCTTACAAAATAAACACTTCATCGTCGCAGAATTTTAGTTAAATAAAAATTATCGCTTCCTTGCACTTTTCGAGTGGGTGAATTTCAATTTTAGCACTTAAGTGCCTTTGTCTGAAGCGGTCGGACTGAGAAGTGTTGATTTTGCGACGATATGAAATTCAAATTCAAGGGGTGGTTATGAGACGAGAGCAAGTAAGGTGTGAATGGGTAGACATTTAGAACTTATACTCGTACCTCCATAATGTGAGTGCTGAGGACTCATTTCCGATAAATATCTGTAGATGGACCCTACGAACTTACCTGTAGGGTAGCTAAACGCTAACCTTTGCAGTTAGTGTCTATAATGGTTGATAATGGAGAATTCTCAAACGTAACTACGGTAAGCATAATTTCTTTTCCTTAGTCATATACCTATTGTCGTCTATCGTCTTCAGCCTATTTGCAGTCCACTGTAGTACGTAGGCCTCCCCTAGGACACGCCACAAGGCTAGTGCTATGAGGGGGTTTTTGCCCATACCATACCTCGTATAGACAGACATGCCAAATTAGGTAGTCTCTTTTCTGCATGAAAGTTGATGGAATACCTTTACTCTCACAAAATTGGAACCCTTTTTCCTTTTATTTTGTGTCGGCCTATTTATCCATCATTTAATACGATCTCTCCATGCAAAATGTCTTTTACACCTCGGATCAAACTTATTCTGTTTCTACTCCACGTTTATTCATACTGAAGAAGGATCTTCTTTATTTTTCTTTCTGTTAAGAGGTTTATTAATTTTTTTATATATCAAACCACACCATCTGGTTGTATTTTGGCATTGGTTCGTAATCTGTTTCACACGCTGTTTTCATTTTATAAGTAACACATTGCCTTAAGTAATTAGGACATTTAAACAATATGTTTATGTGTATTTATTTTCTTTATTATAAATGAATTAACATCAGAATTTAGAGTTGATTGATGGAATTAATAGTTCTTAAAAGAAATTCGTTGTAGCATAAACAAATGGTAATAACGAAACCGTCAGGCTTTACCAACCTTATAACTTGACAGAAATAGGTTCTCAGTAACTTCTCAGCCCATAGAGAAAATCGGCAATGCGTACCCATACAATACCCTGCAGAATAATATGCTCCAATTCTATTCTTCAATACACGTTCTGTAGTTCTTTGCGCATTAACTTCCCGCTTTCGTAGTAGCTGTGGCACCTCAAGTTCAGTGCGTCGCAGACGGGCTAACGAGTATTAATGGGGCTCGAACGTGACTGACGGACGGACAACGTCTCGTCTATATGAGACATATAGAGAAATAGAATTGGTCGGCAGTTTCCACGGATTTGATACTTAATACGAGTTGTATTTCCTTGGCCCCAAATCCACTAGTGTGTGTGTTAGACATAGGGTTAGGTATCATTCAGATAACCGCTAACGAACCAGATTAGTAAAAGGGATTGGTCGGTAAATAGAACAGTTTCGATTCAGCCCGGATTTGTATACTATTAATAAAGAAAGCTGAGCTACTCTGAAGTATTCGGTATAGGGAACATAAAATCGCTGCGTAAGAACCAAGTGTCCATGTGATGCTCAGTGCCCCACGAACTAGTGTACGAAATCGGTCATGAAGGTTGGCGAGATTTCTATGTGTGTCTATGGTGTCTTGAAATATCCTGGACTGGATGTGTGATAAAGGTATTCCTAGGCTGTGTACCACTTACGACAATGAAGCATCTACGACGGAATCTCGGTAAGGACTGAGTCATGACTCGTTGTCTGAAGAATTTACGGCCGTACGAATTCCAGTTATATGCAACATATGCAATTTTGGCGGCTCTTTCAGCTGTAAGGCGGTTTCTTAATTTATTATGTATCCTCCCATGTGTACTGAAAGAGCGCTGCTGATGTACAGGGCGCAGTAAGAATACGCAAAGCGATTTTACTCAGTGAAGTGGAGCTGCAAATGCCTTTCCACCAGGTCGTTGGGCTCATAGATGTCACACTTTTCCATACAAATCCCCACAATCTTCCATCTTTCGCTCTAAAGCTTGCAAGATTTTCTGCAATGTCTATGTTGAGCTGATTTGCGATTGTGTGAATATATTCCATAGCTACCACCTCTTCTTTCCAGTTCAGATCCTTGCGTAGCGGTCCAACATGTAGGCAGCTAGATGTATTGGCATTGCCATTCGATGGAATGTTGCCATGAGAATGTCATTCTTTTCATCTTCATTCAGCATACTCACCTGCAGCAAAGCGAACTCCAGTTCAGACTTCATATTTCGCAATGTCAGAAAAACAGTGTGCATATTTAGGTCTGATTCAAGAACCTGCGAGATAATTTGTTTTGTTTTATCCCGAAAATCTTCGTTTAGCAAGTTATGTTTTGTGTTTGTTGGTACATTGAAGCCTTTTCATGGACTGCTAAAACAAGGTTTTTATTAGGCTTTGCAAGCTAATGCAATATGAACCCCAGCGTGTTTTGCATGGCAGTTTCAGGGTCTCTCAGCCTGTTTTTGCTTTACCGCCGATGCCAGAATCGAAGTTAAAACTTGGCTTTTTTTATCGACTTAACGCATTCAATGGCTATGTCCAGAGCTATTTTCAATTTTTCTGTGCGCAAAATGTCATGACATAATAAGTTAAGTGTGTGTGCAGCACAATTCAAATAGGTTATGTGCGGTTGAGTTTACAAGCTTGAATGCTTTTTGTATATTTTTGGCATTATCACCCACCGCAAAAAATTTATCTCTTCCGTATTCGTTTATAACTTTCAGTATTTCCTGAGCTAGATATTCACTGGTGTGGCGATTGTCGGCAGTATCCAAGCTTTTCACAAATACTGGCTCTGGTTTTGAAATTAGGAAGTTTATTATACCCTCATTGTGAACATCGCTCCAACCATCACATTGCAGATGTAGGTAGCTCTGCATGCTGAGATCTTCAATTGTCTCTTTCCGCATGTCACCATGAATCTTGTCTAAGTATGTTGTTGACAATGTTTTTCGGGAGGGCAGAGTATACAATGGTTGAAGTTTTTCAAAGAATTCAATCCAAAGTGGATGTTCCACCATTACGAAGGGTGACCCAGTGACAAATATAGCTTTGGATAAAGCCATATCTAAATGCCAGCGGATTCACTCGTGGATTTGCTGATCTGTAGCACTCTCTGCATTTGGTGAAACGTTTTCCTTTTGTCCTTCATCAATTCTGAAACTTCTTGGTATTGACGGTTTTTTGTATCAGCATTATTTTTGGGTTTCGACAGTGTTTCTAATATCTCAGCTTTGAAGTTAGCAGGACATTTCAAACATTTCTGCAAATGTTTTTCCATTCTGACTACATTCGCAGTAGTGTATTTAATGTCACAGTGAGAGCACATAATGGTTTTGTCATCTCTCACTCTAAAATGTTTCCAAATACTCCCCGGTCGTAACAGTATCCTTCAAGACATACGGCACAGCAGTAGACTATCAGAAGACTAATAACAGACTGAAGTAAAAGACATGTTTGAGCACATAGTGTCATAAAACAGCTGCCGTACTAAAGGCAGTATGTCTCAATAGAAAACGTACAAAAGATCTCATGCGGTAAACTTCTAAAGATACTTTAGATCGCAAAGCAATGTTTGTGTGTAGCTGACGCATCTGATCTTCTCACCAAAATGAGAAGATAGCACGCACTGAATTCCTCGTATTCGGCTACAGCTGATGCCTATACCTACAATGCCGGCCTTTGCATACAAATGCTGGCGACAAATCACTGAGAAAGTATTTTTTTAACCGTGAGAGTCTTTCATCGAAGACTAATAGCGACGATTCTTGTAATACAAAGGTATTTGTAATGTTGAACGTAGTTTCAAAAGTTACGTGGACATATTATCCAGTAGATGCATGTTGTCATACATGTAGAATATAGAAACAGTTATGATTGTTTCTTGTTAGTGTTTTACTCTTGTTACTGATGTACTTCCAACAAAGCGTAAAACAAAAGCAATATTAAATAAAATGAAGAAGGTTAAAAATAATACTACGAGTATAGATAAGATTCTTTATTGTACTACAATAAAACATTCTGTACTAAGGCGAGCTTAATGTCTTTCAAGGCATTCTCTACCAGCTAACCTGGTTTCTTATGAACATAATATATTACTTATGAATATGTAAGTTTTAATAAAACCAATTGAAGACTCTAATTAGGTTATTTGGAATGACAAAAATAACGTACAGGTAGCCCAGGAGCTCATTTCATAGAGTTAATGAGGACGTATCAATATGAGGTTGTCTACCGATAATTATGTCCATGGTGACATGACATTGTGTTCGTTGTATAGCATCTTAGAAATAACGGGTTTTAATTACGTTTACTTTGAATTTTGTGATGAGCTATGGAAACTTAGTTTATTACGGGACCCGATCGATGAAATTATAATGTTTTAAATAACAAAAAACTGAGCAATAAACAACAATCTTCGTATCATCGTAATTAAATTACTTGGAAACACCACCTCTATATTTACAAATAAAATGTCGAAACAATTAGTCAGTTCGAAAAACCTCATCCTAAATTGGGTGAAAGAGCTTTAGGAAACGTCATATCTCCAATTTTAATTCGAGGTCCTCTTAAAATTAAATAACAGATCGTAGTTAACCTAATTTAATTATCTGTCCTAATGCCTAGATAATGTCAATCCAATCTGAAAACATGCTTGATTAGGTGATTGTCCTACCAATACCTTAATTTTATTACCATTTCACAGAAAAAGATCTTTAATGACAATATACTACTGAATAAGTCTGGTGTGACGGCTACCTACATCTTTTAGTCCACAGATGCAAGATTTTGTATCTTAGATTTTAATTTTCCCAAGATGGCATATTGTATTGGACTTCATAAATCTTAGAAATAGCCTTAAAGGTCTATTAATTATGGTACCGCCTACCGCGACCTATGCCCATCTGGCGGTTAGATTCAAAGTCACAGCAAACAAAGCTTAACATTATCAATTTTAATAGAAAGTTAAAAGATAACACATACAACCTTCCCAAGATATCGAATATTGCATACTTTAAGAGATAATTAGATGCACACGGGGTAGGCAGAGCACCAAGGGCCGATAGAACCACATGGTGCCACTTCTGACCAATTTTGAGGGTATAAAGGTAGTTGAGATGTACACGTTCGGTTAGTAGTGACAGGTGGTCAGCCCATATCGCCTACAAAACACCAAGACTCTCTTGTCCCTCTACTGACTTGTACAGTATGTCCGGGAAAGAAGCAGCTGTAGTATTATACGTTTTTTTTTCACTCCTAGAATAGCATAGAAAATAAGATAAGAGATAAATTGATGTTATTAATTTTATAGTAGATAGTAATTACGAAATACTCTACACTAACTAACTATTTCGTTACTTAAATTATTACAAAGGGCATATTCAAAAAATAATAAACCAAGGTAAGAACCAACGAAAAAATAATACATCCGCTTAGTTAATAAAAAAACCTTTTAAAAAAATCTAAAAATTCCTTATTTCATTATACCTTGCCTTGCTAGCTATACAAACTTTCGAAGAGTTTTTAGTTTATTTTAGTATAGATGGATTGAGATTAGAAAATTTCGAAGTCACATGTTTATCGTTATTTGAAAATAGATCATTGACTGATAGAGTACTAAGTAAATACATCTTCAAGTGGTTGAAGTCAGTTATATTTCAAGATTGTGATGTTATCTGGTCTACTCTAATAATTGTAACGGCCAAGTAGGTATTTAATATATTATTTATGAGAAGTTATTTTCTAGTTTAGGGCAGTTAAATAAGAAATTTGAGTAAAAATTGACCCCCTCTCTAAATAAGTCACAACTTAAATCAGTTTATCGAATATGGTCGATTCCGGCAGTCACACTTAAACCTAAACCTAATCTTAGTCAGGCAGATGTATCTCTCTCCGCTCTTAACATAATTGGCTGATCGACCCTAATATCTTATTCTTACGTTTTATTTATCTTATTGTACACAAATTTTCACAAATACCTACTACTACTGTTCATAAATTTAAAAAAGAAAATGTACAAAGGTGTGCTTATGTCGGAGATCTTATTACTAACAATAATAAAATGTAAATATAGATTTGAGGAACGTTTATTTAAAGGACATAGTAACTATAAATAAACGCACAGATTCCTATTATACTTAATATGAAGAACCTCTTGACCAACCGAAATTATTTTTAAAATTTTTGTATCCAACGTAACCCTAACGTGTTTCGTTTAAATTCCTATCGAAGATCTCTCGGAAGGCGTGTCTTGTGACAATTAAAATGCTAACTCCACGACCTTGGTCGGTCATGGGCGTGCAAAAAAGGAACAATTACAAAAGTCTGATTTCGTCAGTTCAGTCCCAGTAAAAATATAACAAGGTTCAGTTGTAGCACGAATTTAGGTACCTACCAGGAGACAGAGACTACTAATAATAAACCGCACATAAAATTATATAGGTACTCATTTTATATGACTTTGGACAGAAAAATATTTGGAAAATCTGTTAAATTAAACAGAGTATAGCTTGTACCTAGTTTAAAGCTTTTTGTTAATAAGGCCCAGGGGGTCTACTCTGAAGTGATGATAAACGAAGTATCGGCCGAATATCGAGGTGTTTCCTACTACGAACTTCCTTCGATCGGATCAGTCGCGCCGTTTTTTCATTCGGTCCGATCGAACTCTATTTGACAGGTATAAGGCTAGATAATAGAAAGCTTATAATATTAGTCAATGTGAATTATTCTCTATGGTTCCGAATGAGTTGTGAACTCAGATGAATGAATCCGAAGCAATTTCGTGGGTCAAAGGCTGTCAAAGGCTTCGATTCGGTCGGGCTTCGGCTGGACATTTCAGAGTAGACCCCCAGATTCTTTAACTGTGTATGACATTTTTGTGATGTACCAACCCGGTGATGAAGTTACTACTAATCTGGGATTGATAGCTTTTGTCCTTACTCAGAATTAACATAAAATTAAGTTTGTGTAAGGCCTACTAACACTTTGGGCATAAGCCTGAAATAAAAACGATTTTATCTACTATTGATTTATTTTTAATAGATAGTACAGAAATTTACAATAGAGCATGAATTCACTTTCTACTGTTGGACGCAGCTTATCCGGCGTCTAGATTCTATCCACAATAGAAGCAATCTGCTCTAACAATAAATGAAAACCAGAGCAGAAAACCTGAAAAATCCTGGATTTTTATAACATATGCAGTCTTTACGTTATATAAATACATCTATCTATTTTTATGTCAAAGTTCTCATGCACGGTGCATCTTCATGCTTCGGAGATTCCGTATTGCAAAACTTTTTTGGACATGAAAGTGGCCGGAGGATTTTGAATTCCTTTGATAACCACTACTAATTATGCTTTGATTGCGTTTTTCACGGTACCTTAATTAGTGTTTCAGTTTTAAATACTGGGGCCTTATTAAAAGTGGACGGTGAATTTATTTATACAAAATTTTTAATGGGTTCTGGGTATTTTATAAAAAATATACAATTGAAGATTATTATACATATATAGGTATAAGTACTGGACTAATTTGTAGCAAAAAAAAGCTAGTACAGATAGAATCTAAGACAACCTAAAAGATAGGTACCATTTGGCTTCTAACATTGGAATAAAGTGATCCTTTCGCATTCGACGTTCATAAGTACATAATTTCCTAAGCTACCAATATGTTTGCAGAATCTATCTCACTACAGCTTACGTTTTCGATTATCGAATCCTAATTAAAGTTTTACATCCATTAGTTCTAACGATCCCTTCCAACGCCACTATTTCATCCCATTTCCTAAAGGAAATGTCTGCCTCTGGGATGTGTCGTAAAAATAATATCCATTATTATAATTGGGCCGCCACGTGTGGCTTCCTTGGCGATAGTGTAAAAAGAATAATAAAAGTCATTTACAAATGCAACCGAACTTGTACATCCCAACTATACCCTCAAAATTGGTCAGAAGTGGACCATATGGTCCTATCGGCCCTTGGTGCTCTGCCTACCCCGTAAGGGATAAAGGCGTGATTCGTGTATGTATGTAAATGCAACGTGTCGATTTTGCAGGCATTAGTTAGTTGCACAACTAACTGCGATAACATCGTTATAAATAATTTGATCGTGACTTTCGAAGTTTTAATTAAAATGTTTGGCAGTTTTTACAAGTGCACTCATACTTACTATTCGTCTTGTGTGTCAATAGGGATCGGTTCAGTTACATGATGACTAAGATTCGACGTTAAATTCGACGTTAATAATTTTAAATAATTATGTAGTTACTCCACAACAATTGTTGATTAAAAACTTTTTAGACGGATACGCGAATAATGATGTCTTCATGAAGTTTTCGAGCATCTGCAAGCAAAAAAAAAACAATTGTATGCCCTAGCCTCCAACAGGTGCAGAAATGTAGCTGCCATAACAGCTGCTGCTGCATAGAGATGCTCCAATTTTCTTGTACTATGCTATACCCCAAATAGTTTAATGTTCTGCCGGATTCTATGGACGAATTAGTGGCATTGTTTCTTGGAGGCCATCATATAATTCGATCAGTTTCGTAACATCCTTCTGTTTCTTTTCTTATGGCGGCGGATGAATTGAATTATTAGTAACTGACTTTTTCCTTCGTTCACGGTACCTATGCTATTTTTAATATTTTCTGTTTTTACTTCTACGAGTTGCTGTAATTATTTACCCGACTTTATTATTTTGGAAAGTTACACATAAAATGAAGAATTTTTTATTTTGTCTTACATTGTGTTCCCAGAAAGGGATATCTGGAACTACGGGATCCTAAGTAAGATACCACAGTCACTTTAGCATAGCCAATACAATTGTAATAGAGAATGCCCAAATTCCTTAGTCGACTCTTACGACATGGACCGAAGAAGATGCAGCATCCTAACCAAGATCGGTATTCTAGTGATTTTTGTCATAAGATAACTATATATCTTTTGTGACGTATTGCTGTTGACTTATAGGTTATAATAAAACCTACGCCCGCTCATACATTATGTGACCTATTATGACATAATATCTTCATAATTTCGATTACTATTATGTAGATTGCAGGTGAGGTGATGGTACCGGCTGTCGAAAGCTCGGCCCATTTAAATTTTTCATCAACACCTTTGGTCTTAGCTTTTAAAAATAATGGATAACAATTATTATCTTACCTTATAATTAACGCTCTAAATATAGCCACGATTGCCGAAGCTATCCGACTTTAAACGATCAAAATTAGACACGCTCGCTAATTATGAACTTTTGTAATTATCTGTTACTGCATCTTAGACCAATTTAGCGATGGCGATTAAGAAAGCTATTTCTGTATTTCTTAAATACATACATATATACACGGCTGTGTTCACGAAATGGGGTAGACAGAACTGCAGGATCATAAAGAAGATTCCGTAGCCACGTTTTGCATAGCGGGGACTGATGTAAATGGTCAGTGACAAGTTGCTAGCTTATCGTTTTTCTAACAATATAAAATAATGGATAGCTAAACTTAATGAGGTATAAAACTATTATACACATATATATACAACCTTATATGAATTTAGACAATACACAAAAAATAACACTCATTGTTACAAATCTAACGTTAAATTTCATAACATAAGATAGGCTTATAATAATTAAGCTTCATTACAATCTGTACAAAAATAAGGGTGTCCATAATTTATTCGATCCAAAAACAAGATATACTTGTCTAATTTCCCAAAACAGCTATTTAATTCCAACTTGGCCCAATTCTCCGGCAATTTGCATGATAAATAATATAAAATTTACCTCCAAAGTGATCTCTATCGGACCCACCCTCCAAAATTGATCAACCCCTATCAATTGAGCGTTAAAATATGTAAATAAATTGTCGAAATAACCCGGTAATGGCGCGGCGCATGGCGACCAATATGGTGACCATCTGGTCTGATATAGTGGGCTTCTTTTGCCTTTAAAACATATGCTGGTTGACCATTTCAAGGTTTATGGTGATATACTAAAAGAGTATTGCAGTTTACTACTAAGTTTTTTTATAATATAAATGTAAAAGATATTCTCAAGTGTAAAACTAGGTTAATACAGTTTCACACTAAGACCCTTAAGGTCTTGTGTCGTGGGTAAGCAACGGTATAGTAAAACATAGATAAGTAAAGAAACATCCATGCCTCAGAAACAAATATAGTACTCGTATATCCGTGTATCTGACAGATGTTATAATGTATCCCTATGTGTTTGTAATCAAAATAGTACGTACTTTAATCATTACCATAATGAAACGAATTGAGTCGATCAGTTAAAATTGTACTTAAACAAAACATATACACAGACTAGAATCCATTGTCACCCTACACTTGTAACTCTATCTGCAAACAGCAATTAGCTCTACGAAACTTGTATCGACTTAAACAATTCATTCCCCAAGGAATTGTAGACCTTATTACAATATTAAGAGACTCAATTTGGGAATGCTGGCGTCTTCGCGACAATATGGCTTGGATATTCTTGAAGAAATTCAATTTTAAAAACTACTCCCATTCTTACTCAGTACAAGAGAAATGTGTGTTGTGATGGATTTAGTTTTTAACTGGAACGTAATATAGATAAAGTTACTAACTTTAAACTTATTTATTTAGAGATTACTTACAAATACCAAATCCGTAATCCTAGATTAAACTTTATTTGCGAATTAGCACTTAATAATGTGCCTATACTTACTATCTCGTATGAATTCATGGGGACAAAAAATGGGGTCTTAGACAAAATAACATTTAATATCGATAGAGCTTCATCATCGACAAGTTGCTCTAATAAGGAGCCTTCGTGGACCGATGGACTTAAAGAGGACGGCTGGTAGTGAGTGACTGGATGGCAAAAACGGGAGATCGAGCCATGTGGCGTACACTGGGGGAGGCCTACGTCCAGCAGTGGACTGCAATAGGCTGACGACGACATAATAATAATAAGCATCAAAATAAAATCATATTTATTATAATAAACAATTATCAATCTTGATTCGTGTGTTAGAATGCATTTGCGCATTCATCAACATAATTTTGGCGATCAGCTCGATGAGGCTTGAGTACCTACTGCAAGAAGTAAAGCTAATTAAGTATGTCTTATTACCTACCTACCTCAAGACTAGTCATACATACCAGTTTCCAAAGCATTATAACTTTTGTGCCGAATAGGGATGTCAAAAGTGTCAACGCGAGTTGTTAATTTGGAACTAGGGCAAGAGCCTATATCGACGTGATTCAATAACCCGTCGACTTTATCAACGCAATGTGATAAGGCCGATCAATCAGTCCACGATAGGGGCTCGAACGTTGCTCAATCTATTATGCGCTACGTAAACATTGACACAGAAAACATTAGCAGACCTGTCGGCACCGATTTATCAATATTTTCGTTGTATGGACAAAATAACAAGTTATGTCTTTGTTGTAGAATGATATTGTTATAGACTGATAGACAAGATAGAACTTAGTTTTTATCCTTTACCTTCCTACAGGACTATGGTAAGTACCTACAACCTAACTTACTTTGGGAGGGTAATAAATAATAGAGAATTGAATTAAGAAGAGATTAGACAAATAAATCTTTTACATAAATAATACCTGCCTTGAAGTAAATCTAATTGAAATCAAAATAAAATTCTTCTCTAAGGCAGCTAATATGAAACCGCAACAAGGTAAAATAGTCCCTCACGTTTGCCGAAAGGACATTTAATTAAAAGCAGGCGTACCTTCTGAATATTCTTAAACCCAATTTCTTTAAAGAGACTTATCTTGGTACCTTCGTTGGGCAAACAAAACTAATTGGAAGGCACAAGCTGAATTTACATATGAAATACATGGGGACGGCAGGTCTGTAAAGGCACAGACAAACAATTGCTGGACGACTTTTTATTGCAATGCATAATCGATTTGCATACGTTCGTCGCATTGTTCGATGCATGCATGCCCTATGCTTATTTCAATCATTACGAGAAATTAAGTAATTTTACCAATTACTTGAAATACTGTACTTAACAATTCACGTAATTATCAAAAGTAATAATAAATCGATTAAATCTTATCAATTTTACTCTTATAATAAGGTGCTCTGACATGATAGATGGAAATCGTCTCAAAAACTAAACTAGGTTAGAAAGAATAACATTAAGTTTACACAGTTATTAACTATTAAGTTAAAAGTATTTCATTTGATGATGCCTGATTCAGGATATTTTAGTTAGAATTCTGCAGCAGAAGCAGCTAAAGCAGAAATCTTCTATCACCTAATCGTTGATCATGGACGTTACTCTACCATGTAATTAACAAATGCTGATAAGCGAAATATGAACATAAAGCAAAGTCGTTCGTCTGCACTAGACCTGAATCAGCAAAGGGCAACGACATTTAATTACAAGCCGCATATTACCTCGCATGGTGTGTCTGGCCGTTATGGAAGAAAGAATAGTGCGTTCACAACAATAGCACTCTACTAATTGCCGACTCTAATGTACCGTGAAACCTCCTGTAGCTGGTTAAATCTCGGTTAAAAATTGATTTGTTGACCATGGGCTTACCCAACTGCTTGAATTTGGTATATTTTGGGAAACGTCTTATTTGTACGTAATAACTAAAAGAGATGTCGATGTTTTATGGACGTCGCTTAAAATATATGGTATAAATACCCCATAATTTTAATACTGTGAACCTTTTACTTTAAGTCAGAAGCAACAAAGAAAATTGACTAATGACTACGAAACAGTCTGAGAACATCGACTTACACTGTGAAGAAGTTTCTCTGGTGGGTAAAATAATTTCATTCCCTCAGTTACCCAAACCGATTATTATCTACAATAATGAAAACCCTTTCAAGAGGAATGCAAATTTTTGATGTAGGTATAAACTGAAAAGGATTGACATTTTAATTATAATTAAATGCATACGAATTATAATTAGTACCGTTTATTATGATAGCTTTAATGAAAACGTGTATATTTATAGGTTTACATCCACTTAGTCTGAGTAAGTAAAATTGTGGAATAATTTGATTTCCATACATTGTAATAGCCGTAAAAAAGATAACAAGAGCTGATGTTGCAGATTGCAACTCATTTTGTAATGCCTGTGGGACATAAAAAGGCGTAAAAAGTTAAGAAATCTAGACTAGACTAAAAAGACAGATGACAAAGTTACATAATTATTGAAGTAAAGATACTAATGATTTGTAAAAGGAGTGAAAGTGTGAGTGATATATATTCACAGTTCAGGCTAAATGTCATCGAATCTTTTCTTGTCAAGGTATAATCTTTGCGAAATCGGCAACTATAAATGACGTATATTTTATTAAATATCCTCTAATTCCGGGGCTAACGAGTTACCAAATCCTTTATATCTTGATAACGGATTTTCGATAGTGATTGCTTAATCAGTTACAATGAAATACAATAAATTTTTATTAATATTTTGATAGATCTTGGCAACTTTACAATACCTAATTCAGCAACGTCCTCGAATTGTAACTATGAGAATATATTATCATGAATAGAAATCGAAGCAGATTCCAATAGACCAACTAATAATAGACCAAAATTAACTAATACTACAAATAATTTAGTAAATAAAGTCTTTAATTCAGAATTTCAGATTCTGCCCAGGGTCAAAATTTCAGGCTCTTTTTACTTAGGCAGCATTCTGTATTCATTCCGTTCTCCATAAGCTTCAATGTACGATGTTATTTACTAGAATGGTGTGCTTCTATTTCGATTTTAGAAAAAAAAACTAGGGATCCGCCCCCGCTTAATGCGTAATACCCTTTCACGTGGACAAAATTGAGGGCGGCCGCTATATCTGTGATAAGTGTTGTTTTTAGACTTTTTCAGACAGTTTAAAACAAATTATCTCCGTATCTCGTACTTCAAGAAGTATTCTAAAAAAGAATTAGCGAAATCAGTTCAGCTGTTGTCGAGATTTAACTGATGTACCGAGATACGAATGAGGCATAACCTAAGCCAGTATAAAAATAATAAAAAAAACATACATAAAGAGCATGTAAGAATATAGATAACTTGACAAGGGGTGTTTAACTGGTCTTGTAGAAGTTAAACACAATACTCGTAAACGTGTGGGCAAGAAGACAAGTGAGGTACAGGCATGCGTAGGCGCACTATTTGATTGGGTAAAGCCGGTAGAATACCAATATGAAATATTGTTATGTCCTTATCTTGTTTCATAGAGTATGACAAAGAGTGAAAGTATTCGAATTAGACTACCTGAATTGTTTGAGTTGAAAGAGAAACTTCTCTTTGTCTTAAGTTAGCTTTAAGTCAATCTATTAGTTAAATATAATTTATCAAACTTTACTTTTAGAAGATGTACCTATTATACCTATATTTTTTTTATTTCAACAGTAGTTATTTAGCAGAGGTTAGCATGAAAATACAGCCAGACTTTATAACTTCAGAAGACAAGGGACTAATTGCTTTGTAAAAATTCTTAATTGGATTAGGGGCTAGCGCCAATTAAAACACTATCTACTTTTTAATTGTCATACTGTTGTGTCTATCCCTACAATTAGACTTCGTCAAAAGAGTTATTGTTTATTTTAATTATTTGAAGCAAAGCATTGTTTTTTTGCTAGTAAAATCTTACAAATAAAAATATTTTTATTAAACTCATTTGCAATTTTCCTCATGAAGTTATGAAAAAATTTAAAAAAACTTATAAGTAGGTAATTATCGCATTGTTCTGAGGTAATTAGGTAATCAATTAGGTGAGTGAAGTTTAATTATTTTCTAAATTAAAGAAGTCGAAGTCAGCACATCATCAGGACTTATTACATTTTTTGGCAAAGAAATGTCGAGTATATCAGATTCTAAGCGATCGTTACCCTCCGATAAAACAGGTTTGTCCTCTTTAGTACGTAATTGGTTTTTGCGAAGAGTAAGTAAGACCCTAATTATGTTATGGACACTTAAAAATGTTACCTAATAAGTATTTATAAACGTTCTAATTCTTAAATAGGAAAGTCTTAACTCAGTTTTATGATATTACCTATATTTTTCATATTGAACGTTACATAAGCTTTTTACTTGATGTAAAGTGAAGTATTCAGGTATATAGTAAATACGCATTAAATCGTAAATCAAACTAAGAACATTTATTTTTCTTTCAAATGATGTAAATATAAGCAATTAGAAACGCCCAAATATTAATTCAAGGGCTGAACTCCGCCAATCTCGGGAATTAAAACAAAAGTATAATCCTTTATGGGTAGATATTATAATTTTGATAATAATACGTCTAATCGGTCAGACAGGCGACCTTGTGGGTCGACCTTCCTGGAAGTGGGAAGAAGAAATAAAAGAAAAATTTAAATTCCAGAAAGGGATTCGGCTCTTTCATCAAAACTAGTTTAACAAAAGCCCAGACTTCAAGTCAGGGAATATGTGATTTCCCTGTTTGCAAATTACATCTTTTAGCATAGAATTACAATGGAAGTAACAAAATTTATAGCTTGATTTATGAGTTCAGGCTTTTTGAAACGAGTATCGTTTAGGTGTAGCAGTGTATCAAAATTATTATATCCTTCTTTTGGTAGTTAATTGCCTGTATTCTGCTCAAAAATTAAATACATGTTTCAAAATGTATATGTAGACCAGAAGCGTGAAAGGCTATAATTTTTATAAAGTAGTATTAGTATGTCAATCTTATCTGGTTCAAGTGATAATTATTGGATGCGATGCAGCGGCGTAGTTGAACAAAAACTGTATGATCCATCATCAAATGTCATTGCAACACTGAAGTATACTCGTATACTCTATATGCTCTAAGTTTAGATGATTGTCGAATATTAACACCTGCATTACCATTATTATTGGCCTCAACGATTGATGAATCAATATTTTTCATATGCACTACAAATAAAAGACTACTAGCATTTTGAAATGCTATGACTCTTGCTCAACATTTTATTAGAACATTCCTTCATCACCCAGAGATGTGTAAGTTTTATTTGCTTAAAATTTTTAACGTTTCATTTCGATATTATTTTATGATGCACTTTAATACTTCAGCCTTGTACGGCTTTGTTGACTTTTGTAACGTTTTGTATAAGAGTGCAAGAGCACTCTTAGACAAGAGTCAATCGTTATCGATGCACTAACAAATCGATCTCGAATGCCACACGTCCGATAACGGTTCGTACTGTAAATATACTTTATAATCTTGGTTTATTAGATTATCGGTCGGACGATAGCCAGGGCTCGTGTTGCACCCACGCAAGCGTGTCTGCGTGCCGCCTGTCAAATCACGACCAAGCTCAAACGGAGTTCCCGCGTAAAAATGAGAAGAAATTTCATACAAAGCTGGGTTTAGTTTATCGGCAAGTCACGACAGTTTCGTCGAGTCGTCGACGGATTTGTCGGGTGTAGTGATTGGGCGATCAAGGGAAAGGGGGAGCTACTGTGAAACTCGCGCCGCGCGGCTCGACACCGCACCGGGCGACGCTGGCTGCCTCGATACAGCCAGTCTGTAGTCAACGCTGCGGCATACGGTTGTGCTTTTCGTTGCGCAGAACTTATGACGTGTTTTCAATATTACAGTTGATAACTATAAGTGCAGAAACTGGATTGGATTATTTGCAGTGTACGATACTTACATTTATTTAAAGTGCAGTGGTTAAATGTTAACGTAAACGGCACTGGATTTTCGAGCCGATGGTCCTCTTGAATAGTGTAATGAAAATAAATGGTAAAGTTTACCAATAAGTTTATCTGCATGTTTTTGTTGGTTTCAATGTCAGTTTGTGTGAATGATCTGATTATCTTGGTTTGCAATGCGCATATTTACTGTTTCCAGAGGTTAATACGTAAGGGGAATGGGAATCAGTGTTTTGTATTAATGTATTGAGATGAATGCATTGTCATCTATCGGGACCACCGTAACTGGCGAGACAATAACAGGCCTTGTGAGTCCGAGACATTGACTTAACGAAAATTAAAGCTCGTCTGAACAATTGAACTTGGAGAGTTTCGAAGTCGATATATGAATAAAGCCTTGTGTTTGTGACCCTGTTGCGCCTACGGGACCAGCCGTGGTGGGTGGACGGCATAGTTCAGATCCGACTAGAGAACGAAACGACTGTGGGTGTCTGAATGGAGCCAGTCTATAATAATGGTGAGATTTAATCGCCATAGAAGTTACACAACAAAGCATGCTCATGGCTGGATCTGTAGAAGAAGTTCTTTGTAATACTCGTAATAACATTTTCCAATATAGATACTAACAAAAAGCTTAGATTCTGCTTAGTAGAAAAGCATCATACTATTTAGCTGAATACTTTGAATTGCCGATAAAACAAGTACGGGAAAATTTTAATATACGTATTTCGAAATTCGAATGCCTTAGATAAATCCCTCAAATCTCCAACATCCTGTTCTATGACTTAATTTTGCACATCTGCTGAAGCAGACCTTAAAACGTTGACAGACAAAAAACAGGCACCATATGCGGCCCAACATTTGGGTCAGACCATCTTACACGATCCACATGTCATAAACATAATAAATAAAGGCCGAGAGCTTCATCAACATACGAGCAATTACAAGAACAAAGCCGACCTAAACCGTAAGCTAAATGAATAGACGCCTACCTACCTATATCTCGAAATCAAATCTGAAGGGGAGAATGAAATTTAATTAAAGAATGGATTACCTAAGGTAACCGTGTTATTATATTACACATCTGTTGTAAATGATGAATGCATTTGTTGTGGAAATAAAAAACGTAGAGAAACCTTGCGCGGGCGGGCACGTGGCGTGGGCTGTGCGGCAGATGCGTGCGTGCTTCCCGCGTCTCAACCCCAAAAGTAATTGTTCTGCCTTGCCATCTTGATAGTCTGCAGCTGAGGTTTAGTAAATTGCACACTGCAACTGGCAGAGATAAGATCCTATCGCAGTTTACAAATTTATAGCTAGCATTATGTGCTGCAATTGGCGATTTATATTATAAATGTTAAATTTTTCTTCTCATATAGTTTTGTGGTTAAGTAAGCCAAAGGTTTTGTTCTATTTTCCTAACAAGTTGCAAAGAGGTCAAGTCCTGCTCGAAGGACCGAGCTTTTTATGCAGTTTATGATTGGCGACGACTATAAGATGGCCAGATCCTTTTATGGAAACCTGTGCTCGCCGCGACTTAGTATTGACAACTGTGGGATACCTTAGTCTACAACAGGCTCACTCTGATAACTATCAACTCTCATAATTTCACTAGCCTTATTGGATATTTCTATGATACCTCGTGAGAAATCGAAATAAGAAATTTGTCTAATCATATTGTGATGAAGATATCGATAATAACAAACAAGATAAACTTTAGACCGAAGCAATAGAAATTATATTATGCGATGCTTGTTTTGACATAAACGGCTACAAGAATTTACATAATGCTGTGATTCCAAAACGGGCTAGCCTAAGGCCTAAACTGAAAGATCACGAGGAAGATTCTACAGCCACTAATAATTATTTATATTAGTATCTATGACTTTCGATGTTGTTGAGAGAAAGGCTTCAGATTTAAAAATTGTGAAAGCTTTTTTATTAAAACAAAAGCAAAATTTGTTGTGGTCGGTCATTTAAGGGCTTTTAATCTACATTTTATGATACCTGTCTCAAAAGCAGCTGAATAATGCAAGCTGTTGGCCCTCGTCGTCGACAGATGTTCTATTTGACAAAATATCCATAATTTGAAATATCGCGTGATTTTTCTTAAATTGTAGTAATCTGCTACGTAACAATTGAATTTACGCTAATTAGCCAGGTTGTCTGATCTGTATCTGAAATATTGGTTATGTTATAATATAGAATTCTATGTAGTTATAGAGAACTGTGTTAGTTTATTAACATCAACCCCACAAGTAATTCCTTGAGACATCCTTTCCAAGAAGTGAAGAGTATTCAAAGCCAATACAATTTCATTTAAACCCACCTTATAATCTACAATTTCCACTTGATTTCGAAATGTCTTTATTTAAAGCTATCATTTGTGGAATTTGTTATGTTTGCAAATGAGAATTATTATTGTTTGTAATCTTGAAGGCAAGTTCATCAAAGTCATGTTTATGATATTCAGCATGTAGCTTAATGCACTGAATACAGATGATATCGCAGCAAGAGAACGCAAAAAACTTGATAATGCAATTATAAGAGGTGTATAACAATAATTACTTAAATATGGGCGATGATGCTCGCTATACTACAGTTAGCGCTTGCTAAAAGGTAATTTGTGCTATAATCGAGGTTGAGATTATCGAAATAAATGGCAGAGCCTCATCCCACGTCATCAACCCACCTTGATATATCTTATCGAGGCATCTATCTTAAGGTAATCCCTGTAGCTACTCACCTATTTACCTCTATAGTTAATAACTGTAATCTAGCTGTGGGTATGTATTATTAAGAGGGTCTTTTATGTACTTTTGTTATGGTTCTTTAGACTTTGTTTGTTTTAGTTTGACTAGAAGGTAAATTGGGATACTTGGGTTCTTTGGGATGGACATCTCTGAAGTAAATTATTTTTAATTTTCTCTTACATCATGAGTATATTTTATTGTAAGTTTAAAACGTTTAGAGAAAATATATTGATAATTAATCCACGAACTACAGGTTATAATTTATCTCGAAGTAACAGTCTATTGCATCTGGGAAGGAAGTAGTTCTCAAAATAACCGCCCTTACACTGAACTTAACTAAAATAGTCGAACAGTCTACGCCTTCCATTTCTCTTCCACTATTACCATATCCTGTGCAATCGTAAATAGATATTGAGTCTGATTTAATAACAATATTTTATTACAATTACATAGGATATTTTCAGTAATGAAATTATAACCACTTTATTGAAATTCGACAGTTTAAATAAATAAATTAAACTCTATGAATTAATGGATTTCAGTGATAGAATGAAAAATATTTCCCATTGTAAATTAACCACAGTATGAAGTTATTGCAATAATAGCAGTTAATTACATTTTCGATGGTAATTTACTTGAAGCCGCAGCACAGGGGCCATTATATCGCATGACTGGTGGTTGCTTGACGAAGGGCGGGTGACATCGCATCGTTAATCAAACGTATTCTTTACAAAACCCAATTTTGATTTTGATTCCTGAATGGCGCCCAAAGATTAGTTGAGCCAATACAGTTGATGAATTAGATGATTTGATTAAATGTTGGAATGATTTCGATGTTTTGTTATTTTGTAAAGGGAATGCGGAAGTGAATACTGGTAAAGATATCTATGTTGAAAATGTTGACAGATATGTGGGAGAAGTAAAAATATTCCAGGATTGAGAAATGTAGACATCCGTATACCTCATGATGAGATATCAAGCAACGGATGTATGTAATTTTCACTGTGATGTACTCGTATGCTGTCTATATCCTGGGTCACGAAGGGGATATTTTTTATTTTACGACTTTCACACAGGTTTTTTATCATCCTGCTTTTTAGAATAAATTAGTACGGGAGATTGATCGTCGCAGATGTGACTTTTTTAATTTCCTCCATTTGTAAGTTTTAGGATGCAATACGTGGGATGCTTTAATAATGAATACAGTAGAGATGTTTTTTGTGCAATTTGTTTAGAATATATATTGTCTAAATCAAAATGATTTTACAAAATATACAAGTCATTAGAAGCGTCAGACACCTACCCAAGTCCTTGGATATCCGACACTAAATCTAGACTCTCGCTAGTGTAAATTGCAGGTGGCTCCCGTCTGCGATTAATGTCCGGCAACTTGCCAAGTTTAAACCGTAACAGGTCTGTTGCAGACATTTTACTTGGTACTAAATTGCTACCTCTCAAAAGGATGCATTTAAGAAGATGCATTCATATTATTTTTATATAGAATAATTAAACAAATGTGTAATGTTTAACAAACATACTCGTATTGCTGAACTGTTATAAATTAACAGTATATTTGAATTATGGTTCAAGTAAACAAAAAAATATTTCCTTTCTAATGTAAATTTCTCGCTGCTTTTATATTTACATTATGTTCTTTAACTAATCTTCATAATTATCGATATTATAATCATTTAAACATGTTTAAACCGCATGGGAAATGTAAGCAATTTACTTTAAGCGTCATAAGATTGTTATCTGCTGCTACTATGAAAAACTTTGTATAATAACAGCTTTCGATTTCCATAAACGAGCATATCAACAACATAAATGTGATTGATGAAGAATATGCAGGTTTATTAAAGTGTTTGAATATTCATAGCGTGCTCTTGCTTGTTCTCGCATACATTCGTTAAGACTTTAGACGATGACAATTATGTCCTCACGGGATAAATATACCTACTGTTTAGAAAAAAAAACTGGTTTCATCCAAAAGTTATCCACAGATAGTTAAGCAAGGCCTTCGGTATTCCAAAATATATAGTTATTATGACATTTAGCATCATAAAGTATATAACTTATGGTATACCTTCTACAAAGATTCTCATACAGGATGTATAAATATTATTTTAGGCCTAACACTCTGTACCCAGCTGCTGTTTAGAATCTTGTGACAAATCACAAACTTCACAACTCAACAACAGATACTATTCAAATTATTATTAATATTGTGTTACTTCTATCTTTCTACATCTACTTGAGCAGTAAACGTATTCATTCTTTCATAGTACTACCATTTCGGAAAAATGATGGCTCGAGAGACAAATTTTAGTAAAAATTTTATTTGCATTTAGGAAGATTTACAAGTTATTTTATAATATAGTGAGCATGTACTTTAACATAGCAAAATGTTACCTATATCCTTGTAATTCAGAGGTAATAAAACGAAACCTTGCATTTGATCTAATCTGCCCAAGAATGGCTTAAGATCATGAAATAGCGGACATGTCCTTTACTAAAAAATAAAAGAGATCGGACTCGGACCTTAACACCTTTAGTACTCTGACCCTATTCTATCTGTCGTCGATTAGTCAGAGTGTGCCGTTCCCAGATCTCTTGCCATATCTGGTCGACACTTGGTGTAATCTCGATGCCATATTTGACCCTGCAATTATCTCTTTTTTTACATTGTGCACGTTCCGTCCCGGGTTTCTGACTGTAATTGTGCGTGTTGTTATTTGATGCGAGAAATCTGCATGTAGACAGCTTTTTGTTTATATTCTGTACACGTGTTGTATTTGTGACTAACCCTTAATTATGTTTGATGTCGTGTGTATTATGTTCAGTTATGTTGTTGATGATACAGCGGTAAAATGTTGTCGAGGTAAGTTAATGACTAAATTATTTTAATAATAATTTTTTATGTGATCTAGCGATTTATGTTTTTCTTCATTTTATGAATTTATTTCCAGAGGAATTGTTACATTATTGTTTATGTGATTGGTGTCCACTTTAAAACCATCAACAATATTTTAACTTAAAAATGAGTAGAAAATTACAAAATACGGAATAGATACTGAGATTTAAAAACAACGAAAAAGGAAATAATAACACGTCAATTTGTTCATGGACGCTAACAAAATGTTACAATAAGTTTAAACATGGTAAAGGAAGAGAACTTGATGGATCACGCCGAGCTGTGAATGTAAATGTTTGCAATATTACGTAAACAGTAGAGCCGTTAACCTCGTCTGGTAGTAACCTTGAATTACCTTGGCCTGCTATTAGATATATGCTATTAGATACGGGTTTTTGGCAACCTGTTGTCTAGCCAGATCCTTTTATAAAATGTATTTTGCATATACTTACCGCAAATAATATGAATGCCTTAATCGAAATGCGTCTGTAAAAAGATACTACCTATAATTGCTAATGTCCAAATATTTATCCTGCTCTTCATAGCTACTACTGTTCTACTGTAATAGATATTCATGTTAATTTTCACAATAACGACACATGCTGTTAGATATACAGGTGTTACAGAAGGGGTATGTAAAGCGAAAAGCTATGTGAATAGCCCACTAAAAATAATGTACCCACAAAATTTCAGACTCAGTATTGAGAATTCCTACACAACTCAGGAATGTTCATAGAATCTTGAAAAATAATGTGAAATAGATTCTCTATAGTGGTCTAGTTACATAGCTTTTCGCTTAACATATCCTTTCTGTTACTATATTTTTTATTTTATTTTATTTATACGGGATATTTACAACGTTATAAATAGATAGATACAGAGATAACTTACAAAAGAATGGTCAATTAAAAATTTCCACAAAATTTCCACAAATCAATAAGTTCAGTTCAGTTACACCCTGTATAGGTTCTAACAAACCTCTAAACCAAGCTTGATTAAAATTCCACAGGCATACTATTAATTAATGAATATCTCTGCAAACCTATCTAATTATCTATGCCAGTAAAGTTTTTATTAACGTTTTAATTTACAACAGAGTAAAATAATTTATAGATATTGCAAGTAACACCTAAAAAGCTAACAATAGCACTGTTGTCATAGTTTATGTCTTCGAAGATTTACAGCCAACAAGTCGAGGCGAGAGAAGTCAATTTATATCCAAAGATAGTGTCATACGGTGGAGAGTGATTATAATCTCATAGGAAATATATCGAGGGGAATGTGTTACTAATCGACACTTTGTTAGTCATTTTCTGCCTGATAACATTTTGAGTAATTTAGCTGATAAATACCAGAGAAATAGTCGTAACGTCGATGGAGACACAGATTTGAAATAACCATCGATATTCTATCAAGATATCGACATAAAACAAATGAAAGAGGATTCAATATTTGCTACTAAACAATAAAAGACTGAAGCTTAATAATTAATAGTTATAGCAATGCTGTTTAAGTATAATACTTATACTCGTATGCCAGGAAGTTATCAAAATTCAGAGTACGGTCTCCCCTTTAGAGATTCGGTTAAATCAGAAAAATCCAGTTCGAAATGTATTTTTTTCATCCTAATTTAAATTAGATTTGCCAATAAGCGTCACCAAAATCTCAACTTTCGCATTCATAATAGAATAGGATAGTGCCAATACAATACTTAGTACCTACCTACGGTCTTATAGTCACTATAGTGGTAACCAGCTGGTCGTACAAGGTAATCTATCAAAAGCGCCCAGCCTCACTACTAGTACAGTTAGCGCCCAATCCGTCCTCATGGCGGCAATGACCTCGTAACGAGAGTGATTAGGCTCTACATTGACGAATCGATTTACCTCCGGATTTATGGTGAAAAGAATACATAAACTAATGCATATGCATTATTTATATGTCGTTTCTAAACTCAAAATTACTGAAATCACCATAAAGTTTATATAATTTAGACCTGTACTACGAACGGGTAGATAGATATTGATCGAGATCAACTTGCAGAATAATGCGAAGAAATACATAAGTAAGATTTGAGAAGCAGCAGCATTGACTTAAGCGACGTAAATTATTTTAGAATTTAATCTCAGAACCAATTATCATATTCAGAATGTAGCTAAAGCACGATAAACTTTCATATAAAATTTAGATTCTCCTAACTCTGGTTCCGGGCGAAAGCATCGTCTGCCATAGCCCCAGGCTAACACCCAATCAAAGCAAATAAAAATTATATTAATCATGACATCCGCCGTACAATAGGCGCGCTGAGGCGATAAACTTTTTGCGAGAACAACTGGCACGATTTTGCATGATCTGCAATTACTCTTAACGAGCCCAATACAAGTTCGATATATACAAAACATGTCTTTATTGTAAGTGGACTAGCTCTGAACGCATTTGAAGGCACTAAAAACGCTTTCTAAATCGGTTCGTGAGTTTTAAAGTACTCCCTATCCATATCTGATTTTACCGAATGCTAATTATGGACATGACATGGTTAGACATTTTGGAATTTTGCATATCTTCGGCCACTCCGGAACATCTGAAAATGAATCGACTATAACTCAAACTGACGCGGATTTCAAGAAGATCATAACATTGATATGCTAAGTACCTACTGTTAACAAGCTCCATTTATACAACACGGATATTTGCACTGCATTGCGACTTTGCCGTCGCAACACAGTTACGCTAAAATAAACAAGTCGATGACTTTAAAACGTCTTATAAGATCCTTACCGTGTTCTCGAAATAACAAACAAAGGCAAGTTTAAATAACTGTGCGATCGTGTTTTTGCGAAGGAAAATCTCGTTAAAATTGAGACGAGTGCACAAAAAGTGGCTTTCATTTTTACAACTGTCCGTGTAAAGTGAAATAAAGGTGCCTCCCAACAAGCACTCAATGCAAACGAGCCGAATTTTAACTCAGACTGCCTCTATGCAGTCAGGACATAATTGCCCGTCAGCAGTGGCTTTGTAACTTACTAACATGTCATACTTGATTATTTGAGTGGCTCTCCAATTACCGCAGTCTACATGCATTGTGCAGGTCGAAATCATGGTGTTTGAGCGATATTAATCTATCTATAATTTCTGGCATGATATATCTATCGCATTATATTATGGAGAAGTGTCTTATATATTTATCTCAGTCAAGATATTATATATGTATTATAAAAATTATTAATAAAGAAATGAAAAAAAAATCTCACTCGGGTGAATTTTTTTTTCTTTTCTTTATTAATAATTTTTATGATATGTCTATGATAAGTGAGTCTACATTGAATTTCTTGAAAAATAGAATAGGATAGTATAACTTGAAAAATTCATTCATGATAATTATTTGTTATTTTGTAGAGATTTATTGGAATGTCCCGAATTATTATCCAATCCCAAGTTCATCATTATACCAAAGCATTTCTCTAATATAACCTATCAATCCTTCTCCCTTCAACCACACGTATTTGTATTCTATATCACTGTCATACCCATCAGTGAGGTCATTTGAAACAAGCCAATGACGGATGATTTGCAATATGGCAGGCGTCGTCGTATCTTTTGTACGTGAACCCTAACGACCTTAAGGTTGAGTAGCTGGAGGTTTAGAACTATCCGTTTCTACTTTTACTGAACGAACTGCCTTCTATTAATCTAGCTAGTATGTAAGGAAAATTATGTGAAGTAAAAAAAATGTAAATAAAATTTAATCTACAATGAGCATTAACACTACGAGTAAAATATTCCACTTGACAATTTAAAGTTTTCATCAAATGAAGCTGGAATCAAAATTACATTTTTGCTATAACAAGCTTGTTTTGTACAAAAAGCGGTCATGACCCAAGTCTCGTAGAGTTTATGCATCATTTTCTTTTCATCGTGCAATCTTGTTTATATAAAACTTAATTTAAAACCCTCTTGTTAAACTGTCACTTCGCTAGCAGACATCGTCAGGCGACTTGCACATGTTTGTGATGTAAAAGCACTTACGGTAGTTACGGATACTGAGAGACGTAGTATTACGGTATCGATCCAATTACGGTACAGTAACAATTAAAAACGTCATAATAGCGACGTTGAGGGAACTTTTTATATATAATATCATCAAGAGAATGTAGATTTGCATACGTATGGTTGCTATAAAACCATAGCTGTTGTTAGGTTAAACTAATTATATTTTTATTTTATTTTGCTGAACTGGTAAAAGTTTTAATACTATACAAAGTCAATGGCAAACATTCTAAAAAATCCTGATTGTCAATGCTTCCGTACCTGTACCGTTACGATCACGGCTATATTACAGAACCAGCGAACTTTCGCGAATGGTCAGTTGATTTTGAGATTCAATTTTACAATTGCTTCGTTCGATATGATCTGTTATTACCAGTATCATTTATTGCACGCCCGAGGGATGATGATTAATCAGACATCACTTTCTCTCAGGTATTGTCTGGTTTCTGAAGCAGATTAATATTATATAAGTGTGATGTGGTCTAGTATGACATGAGGTGAGTCACGATCGAGTGTTGGATGCGTGTTACACTCCATTTCAGTTAATAAGCCGTCTGATTTAATGAGCTGTGTTATCATAGCCTAAACATTTTTTATGCCCGTTAATCTGGCATTAGTTGTTTGTATGTTTGTGATCTCTCCTGTAATTGGATTTGAAAATCACTTCAATGTTCTATCATTAAGCTGGTCATAGTTGATCGTGTAAATCTCTTGTACCTATTTTCACTATTTAGGATGGCTGTTTTTATTTATTCGTGTTTTATCAGTAGGACAACTGCATAATATACAACTTTAATCTTTAGTTTAAAACATTTGAGTTAGGTACTATCAAAACATACCCTATTGATTTTATGTGTATCAAAGTTGCGCTAAGCTGTGTGTGTAATGAAGAAATTAGCAATGCTAATATCCAGAGCCAGGCAAAAGCTTAGGGCTGCTGATGTAATCGATCCAGTCGCCACTGTTCCTAGATAGAAATTTCATGAAAATTGTTACAAAGTTAATCAAATTTTTAAACGCAATAAAAGTATGATAATTTTTTTACCTCCATATCGTAACAGTAATATTCAAGCGTGATCTTCAATCACACTCAACTATGGAAAAATACCTCTTATTTTTAAAAAAAACAACGCACTATCGTTAGGTAGGTACCATGAAAATGTATATCTACCTTCAACAACAAAATTGTATTAAAGTAGTCATTGAACATTTCAAGATTAGGCAACAACCCAATTACCGGCTGAATAAAACCATTATAATTTATATTAAAGCCGAGAATAAAGCCGATACGTATTTTAATATTTGCATTCACGTCAACCGATTGCATCTGATACGCCATATTTGGTGTAGTTGCCTAACCAAGTCATATCGTGAACGTGATACTACCTACCATATATCTGTAGGTACACTCCATCACGAAAATACTTAAATTTAGTACAATGTAGGTACTTATAAAAACCATGAATACAATTTGACAATAATGATGAAATAATAAAAAAATGTTGAATTGTATCAGGCGTCACTATTCGGAAGTTCAAATCTAACATGGAAAACTAATCCTGATGATGCCACGGGTGTTGGCGGAACATATGTCGATTAAAATTTTAATTGGTTTTCGGATTAGCAGCTATGTATTTATGGTTGCATGCTAGGTGCTTGGATCTGGCTTCTCGTTGCGACTGTAGTGTCTTGTGTTCGTGATCATGAGTAGGCAGATCCGAGGGTCAGCGGAGGGTATAGGGCCCGGTGGCGGGCGATCCCTCAATAGAGAATAAAAAAATGATTGCGCACACACCTACAAACACAAAATGAAACTAAACATACCTATGTTAGTGACTGGCGCTATTTAGGCACTTTAATATTAGAAACGTCTCCTATTCCCTGCAATCCACTTTTTTCACTAAGCCTCAAAATAATAATAAATAAGTTGGCTGTTCTTAAAACATGATGATTAAAGATGCAGTAGTGTCCATGTCGTAATACCGTCAGGTATGGAAGTGATCCGTCGATCCTCATTAATGTGACCGCCTTTTACCTTCATTAAAACCTTTAAAATTTTAATACTCTTTTCAAAAATTTCATAAGCGAGACGAGGATTGGCTTGGACGTTGACATCGGTAGTAAAGAAGCAATCTTATAAGCTTTAAGGTACCCTTTTAATTTTTTATTTATTGGCAATAGCTAATTATTAACCTGAATTTTACGTGATGGAAAATTATGTCGAGATTCTTTAGACTTGTCTTATCAACTAATGTTAATTACTCATTTGTATGTTCCCCTAGTGCATCAACCATCTTGTTTCATTTGAAAACACATAAATCCAATAAAAAAATTGATATTAATAAAATAATTCTTGTAATTTTTACAGTATATTACAAATACCAGCCTCGGACAAGCAATAAAAATGGTCCCTTTTTGTTTTTCTTTTCCTCAGCGCATTCCACTATAAAAGCTTGGGTTTATTTTTCCTTTCTAATCATAACAATGGCAATAGATTTAGAAAAAAAAAACTAATTTGGGTTTCAGTAACGGAAGCCATCACTTCCTGCATTTAAACGGGTCGAAGTGATTTAAGCCGCCCTTCGAAATTTGTTTAGTCTCGGGCTGAGTGCTCCTCTTGTGTGTGCACAGTCCGTTTCATAGAATAACTCACGTGCCTGATTTCGGAACTAACTATTAAATACATCACGTCACTGAGTTACACAGATGAATAAAAAATACACAAAGCAAGTAGCGCCATCATTCAAAGGAACTATTTGGAACTGTTATGAGCCTCGAGGGAAATAGCTTTTTAAAAAAAACTACAATTTAGAATTAGAATAAGGCAGCCGTCTAGCGGGTATGGAGGATGGAACGAGACTGGCAGGAAACGTGGGAATGACGAGCACTATGGCGAGGAATTGCTGACGGGGCAAGATTGGAGCTTAGTAAGCTAAAAAGGGTACAATACGTATATATAACACCTCCCAGGGGTAGACTAAACTTCGGGGATGAAATTCGAAGTTTGGGAAAATGAACATTATATCTTTACTCTAATACTAGGAGATGGAACATCTTCCACTATTGGTCGATGTTGATGCATCTTAACAGGGAAGATTTTAGGTTCAGGTTTAGGAGTCGGAATAGACTGAAGCTCAGTTGAAACTACAGGATTGGATTGAGGTAAACGGAAGGAGCGACAGGATAGACGGCTGTGGGATTTAATTATAAAATAAAGTTTACACATACAGTATAACACAATTAGAGAAATAATCGATATTAATATAATGGAGTAATGAGTCTCATATTTAATTATTTGATGTTGATTTATCAGTTTATTAGTTTCGTGAGATAATGATTTTAATTTTAATTTTGATTCTAATGTGAAAGTATCTAAGTCAATATTTTTTAATTTTATATTAGGCTCATTCTCCGTATTTATTTCTAATTTAAATTTATCTAAAGTACAACATGAATCATTTATGATGTTGAAATCAGAATTAATTACAGATATATTAAACATTAAGTTATTGAATTTAGGTATTAATTTTGTAGTTTTACAATAGGCGATGCAATTGTTCGGAATAGTTACAATTCCTGTTCCGATAATATTAATTTCTTGAATTTTCATATTAATACATTCGACGTATAATATTGTAGTTTTGGATTGTACATAAATCCAACTATTACCGGATAGAGATTTCCAGATATCTATATTTCCATGAATAAAGTCCGTTTGACACTGCACTGGTAAAGCACTTATCACATTTGACAGTAGTTCACTTTCACAGATGGGATTTGCACTCGTAGGGAACACCGTCATTACGTCACAAATGTAGTTGCGGTAACTTATCGCTCTGCATTTTTCTAGTGACTCTAAGTTACAATATTCCGATTTATCTTTGGTCATTGCGATATACTTAGTACTAGGAACAATAAAACTGAACATATTAGGTTTCATATTATCATGTGGCGTCGGGAGAGCAAATGTATGAAATAAATTAAAATCTTTAGATGATACTAACAGTATCTTAAGAACAAACATTATCTTATTGTGCAAACTAAAGCACACTACATTAGAAATATTTAATAAAATATGTATGTTTCTTAACTCTAAACTTACAGGTAATTTCATATCTATATCTAAATGCCTATAGTTATCGACAAGCTCTTGGTATAACAACGCGGGAGGCAATATCGCCGGATGAAGGATGTTTTGACTGCTGAACGCGATAGCGTTTGTTATGTCTTCTAACTGGAAAGATAAGGTGAGTAAAGCTGCTTCTAAGCTATTCAGAATCGAGATAATATTGGCTCTTGTATTTAAATCATTAATTAATCCTGAAATATTTTTTATGTTTCCCGAAAGTTTGTCGATAGCATTATTAAGTCTAGCTTCGTTAATATTTAAGTCAAATAAGGTTTTATTAAATTTACTTAAAGTAGAAATCGTAATTAATATGTTTTCGTTTACTAATGAGGCTAGTCTTTTATCATTATTCTGTAAATTTTGCAAGGCATTGTCGTATTTAATAGCATCGTCTTCGTCTAGAGTCCCAAAGATAGTTTTGGATAACTTGCCTATGCCACCTATCCATGCTTCACGTCTGAATCTATTATTGGTTACTAGATGAGAGATAGAAGAATATGCTGAGACTAGGTCATTATATCTAATAGTAAGCGGCTCTAAAACATTATGACATTCTAGGTAGTTTGGGACTTCTATTTGGACTTGATTGCAAATAAAGCGTGTCGTACCTAATATAGTATTAATGTTTTGAATATGGTGTTCGACATGCGAAATATCGAAAGGAGTTACAATATCTAAGTGACCAACATTAATTTTAAGTTCTCCGATTGAATCAAAGTATATGCCGGAGCTTGAATTAATTGCTCGGACATATTCTTGTTGACCTTGGGCCGGTACGCTGTAAAATAGGATAAGTGTATGATTATAATAAGATTAAGTAGATAGTATTTAGGATATTTATTCTAACTAAAATATTAACTCATAAATTACGAGTTTTTTCAATCTATTCTTAAATTAATCTAAGGTATGTAAGTGTATGAAGTTTAAGGGAAATATACATTAAATAATATGTAGGTATATATTCTAAAGTAGGTATAGGTATATATAAAAAGGTGTAAACTTGATGTACCTAATAATTATTTACGTAGGAGTTGCTACGTAGCGTTTAACTTCATCATAGTGATGTTTTACATAGCGTCTATTTATAAGTAGAGATAAGGTATGGTTGCCATGTATTTTGACAACCTTGTAGGGACCTTTCCAAACGGGTGACAGGGCCTTGCGTAGACGAAGATGATTCTTTAAGAGCACAAAGTCGCCTACTTTGTATTCTACAGGACGAGTGTGCGAGTCATAATAGTTTTTGGAGTTTATCTTAGATCGATTTATATATTCTAATGCTTTGTTTCTCGAATGAGTCATTCGGTGTTGTAATAGCTTTACATACTCAGGGTAGGTAGTATTAGAATTATCGTCGTATACTGAATTAGGGATATAAGGTTTGTGACCGAATAATAACTCATATGGTGAGTAATGCGTAGTTGAATGCACGGCGGTGTTGTATGCTAACATAGAGGTATAAACATATTTAGGCCAGTTATCTTGGCCGTTATTTACATAGGATTTAAGGTATTCCTTAAGAGTAGAGTGTGATCGTTCTAGTGCACCTTGTGTCTGCGGGTGATAAGGTGATGACCAGAGTTGTTTGATTTTTAGGAACTCGCATGTTTTCTTAAAGAGATCTGACGTAAAGTTAGTACCTTGGTCAGTAAGTATATGTTTCGGGATACCGAATAGAGAAATGAAATGGAGGAGACATTCGCTAGTTTCTTCTGCGGTAGTGCTGCGAATAGGATATGCCAACGTAAACTTGGTTAAGTCATCTTGCATGGTCAAGATATATTTGAGTTTAGCTCTGCCGGATTCCGGTAGAGGACCTACAATATCAAGGGCTAATCTTTCGAATGGAGATGAAGAAATTGACGTTATAACCATCGGTGCTCTATTTATTTTGCGGAGAGCTTTGTTGGTTTGACACGAGGGACATTTTTTTACATAATTTTCAATGTCACTTCCCATGTTTTTCCAATAAAATTGTTCTTTGATGCGGTTGTACATTCTTGTTGAACCTAGATGTCCAGCCATTGGAATGTCATGGTTTTCTTTTAGAATTTTCTGAATTTCGCTGAGTGATGGATATATAATATTATTATGGTAAATATGTACAGTTATATTTTTATTTTGAAATAGATAGGCTAGCATGTTGTAAATCTTTGCGAATGAATGTCTATCGAAATGATTTTTGAAATCGGAAATGCCAATTTCTTTTATCCAAGGATATAAAGTTATTTCATCACGTACGGCTTTTATAGATTTAAAAATATCGGGATATGAGTGATCATCAAAGTGATGAACTTTTGTAAACATAAAGTAATAGACTTTATTAAAAGCTGTAATGGTTAAGAATGAGCACAAAGTTCTCTCGGATTTTAGGAATTCATCGCGATCAGGACTAGGGCAAGCTCTAAGGACATCTTGGACGTAAGGAATAGATTCATCCAAATCTATCGAGGTAGGTATTATTATTGCTTGTTGTACTGCTCTAAGCAGACTTTTATTATGTTCGGATATAGGAGTGGAATATGATTTTGAGTTTGATTTCAGGAATGTGTTATAGGATTCTTCTAATGATAGTATATTTTCAGGTGTTGGTGGGACTTCTTCTTGATTTGGATACATGGATTCAGGTAAGCTTACAGGGCTTTGACGACTTGTTGAAGGTTGAGGTTCTGGATTTTGACTACTTGTTGAAGGTTGAGGTTCTAGATTTTGACTTGGTTCATTAAACGTTGAAAGCGGATCAATAGGAATCGTGACAGGGTCAGTAGACATCGAAAGAGGATCAATAGGAGTAGGACTCAGAGGTTCAAAATCAAGGTTTTGGTCATAGACCGGACTAAAGTCTACTTGGGTTAGTTCTTCCAAGGTTTCTTGTGGAATCACAGGTAGGGGTTCTATGTTTATATTAGAATCCTCAATAGGATCAGAGGGATTGGAGTCAAGGATAGGATTCACAGGGTATCGAGAAAGAGCATCAGCAGCAGAGTTCAACTGGCCTTTGCGGTATACTATTTCATAGTCGTATTCTTCCAACTTTAGCCGCCAGCGTTGAAGTTTGCTGCCTGGGTCTTTGTGATTAAATAACCACTTTAAAGGCCTGTGGTCTGTTACGATTTGAAATGTATGTCCATATAGATATGGACGAAAGGTTTTACAACCATATAAGATAGCTAACAATTCTTTTTCTGTTGTGCTGTAGTTTATTTCGCTTTTGTTTAGAATACGAGACGCAAAAGCTACGGGTTGATCTTTACCGATAGGTCCTTGTGAGAGTACAGCACCTACGGCATAGTTAGAGGCATCGCAAGTGAGGACGAAAGGTTTGGAAAAATCTGGGTAAATAAGTAAAGGAGCAGTTGTTAATTTTTGTTTTAAGGTTTCAAAGGCGAGTTGTTGTTGATTTTCCCAATTAAAGGGTACATCTTTTTTCAGAAGACACGTAAGGGATTTTGCAGTTTTGGAAAAATCTGGGATAAATCGACGATAGTAAGATACCAAACCGAGGAATGATTTGATATCCTTGGGTGAGTTTGGAATTGGAAATTCAGTGACTGCCTTGATTTTATCTGGATTCGGCTTAACACCTTTTTCAGTGATAACGTGACCTAGGTAGCATACTTCGCGCCGCAAGAACTCACACTTGTCGGGTTGAAGTTTTAAGTTAAATTCTCGAATCTTTTGAAAAATGGATTTAAGATTACTAATATGGCTTTTAATATCATAAGCATAGCAAACGACGTCGTCTAAATAGACAAAGCATCGTATACCTTGAATTCCCGATAGGGCAGAGTTCATAAGTCTCTGAAATGTGGAGGGGGCATTTTTAAGCCCGAAAGGCATTCTGAGGAATTGGAAATGTCCCTCAGGGACGTTGAAAGCCGTTTTAGCTTTGTCAGCTTCATTTAGTAAAATCTGGTGAAACCCAGATGCGAGATCTAGAGTGGAAAAGTATTTACTGTTACCAAGTTGATCCAGTATTTCCGCAATTTGTGGAATGGGGTAAGTATCGCCAATGGTGACGTCGTTTAATTTTCTGTAGTCGATGACGACTCTCCATTTTTGGGTATTGGAAGCATCTAGTTTTTTAGGGACAACCCATATGGGTGAGGACCAGGGAGAATTAGAAGGTTCTATGATATTTTGTTCCAGCATTTTGTTAATTTGATTTCGGACTTCAGGTTTATGGATTTCTGGGAAACGGTAGGTTTTTGTGTGGATTGGTATATCAGTTGTGGTTCTTATTTCGTGTTTTAGGGCATTAGTATAAGTGAGGTGCTCTCCGGGTAAATGAAATATGTCTGAATATTCGGAGCATAATTGGAAAAGCGATTCCTTTTCCTCCATATTAAGATGTGAAACGCGTAATTGTTTTAAGACTTCATCTGTACGCTTAATATTGTTTAACTCGGTATGTATATGATTCATAGGGTATGAAGGCGTTTCTTTGAATTCTACCGAGTTACACGGAATTAGTTTTAAATGTAGATTCGATTTTATTGATATGGGTTTTTCTGAAATATTAATAACCGATATGTTTATTCTATTGTTTTTCTTTACACGTACTAGGGAATTAGCGATCAGGAGGTTATCAGACAGTTTTTGGTCAAGAATTAATCCTTCTTTAATATGTGGATTTTGGACTGAACATTCAATTACTGTTTCAGTCCTAGCCGGGATTATATAGGCAGGATCATGGAATAGCAACTTCAGAGACGACTTACCTATGTAAAGAGCATTAGTGGTATAATCTATATTGCAATTATGAGCGTTAAGCAGATCGGAACCTATTATGCCATCGTAAGGTAAATGGATTTTATCAAGAACGTGAAATTTATGATAAATATTATGTTTAGGTAATAGTAGTTTTAATTGAAAGTGACCTCTGGTTTGTATTGATTCTTCCGATGAATCAATGCCTTTTAATTGGATAAGTTCTTTTGTAAGTTTAGGTTGATTTTCTATGCATGAATGTTTCAGAAGGGATACAGAGGATCCTGAGTCTACAAGGAGGGTTAACGGAGTATTGGATACAGGGGATTCGACAAGAACATGGGGTAATAGCATTAATGCAGGATTATTCGATATTTCAAATATATTTGATTCCAAATTTTGTCGCATGTTCTGCTCGGGTATAGAGGATTTAGGAGGGTCAGCACATACGTGTGGTTGTGTGGAAACAGTGGACTGTGACAGACCAGCACTTCTGTGTAGCTGCACGGAAACAGTGGATTGTGACAGACCAGCACTTCTGTGTGGCTGCACGGATACAGTGGATTGTGACAGACCAGCACTTCTGTGTGGCTGCACGGATACAGTGGGTTGTGACAGACCAGCACTTATGTGTGGCTGCACGGATACAGTGGGTTGTGACAGACCAGCACTTCTGTGTGGCTGCACGGATACAGTGGGTTGTGACAGACCAGCACTTCTGTGTGGCTGCACGGATACAGTGGGTTGTGACAGACCATCATGTAGCGATGTCGAGTAGGATTTAGAAGGGGTATCGATTTTGTTATGTGGAGAGCGTCCCGTACGATACCGAGACGAGACAATTATTCGTTTTTTGTTTCAGCATCGACAGTGTCGTAGCCATCGATTTCGACAGGATTAGTAGGGTATGGTTCATTTGTATTGGAGGTAAAATTGATTCGTTGGGGCTTTGATTGATATTGGTCCAATCTAAAGCGGTTATTATTATATTCGCGCTTACGGCACTGTTCCAGTGTGTGTCCTGGCGCTTTACAATAACGACAAATGGGCGTAGAAGGGGTGTTAGCATTCGGAGATTGAGAAGGATAGACGTTTGGTTTAGGCTTAAACTTAAAAGGATTTGGATGAAATTCTTGATTTTGTTTTTGACGCATAAACTGACTGGACTTTAAATAATTAGGCTTTTCTTGACGTGTGCTAGACGGATTTTGCTTGAATAAGAATTGTTGTATTTTTTCTTCAGATATAGCTATATTAATAGCTTCGTTAAGTGTTTTGGGTGATTTGCATCTTACGATATTAGAAACACGGGGTGTCAAACCCATTTGGAAATGATGGAGGGCTAATTCTTCCATGGCTGCGGTACGACCAATCATTTCCCTACTTTTATGACCGTGGGAAATAGAAATTTCAGTAAGTAATTGTGAAAGATTTGTTTCTAATCTGAGAGCATATTGGCTCACAGGTTCGTTAGGTTGCTGCTTGCATTCCTGTAAGTCCGTTAGTAAATGTGCATAATGTTTTCTCTCGCTGAATTGTGTTTTTAGAAATTCTCTCAGTTGTAACCAATTTATAAACTCTTTGACAGAGCATGCTATCTGTGCTTTGCCGTGTAGCTGACATAGGATATATTTAAATAAAATATCTTTCTGACTCTCAGAAGCAAGATCATGAGCATTATTACAATTGACTAAGAAAGAATTTAAGGATTCTCTGGACCCGTCATAGGGCTTTATGAACTTTAAGAGAATTGACAGGTCTAACTCGACCTTATTTGGGGTTGCCAACTTCTTTTTTGTAACCGCAGATCTAGTAACAGGGCCTGAAGGCTGAGGGCCAGCAGGTGGAAGAAAGTATGCGTCGTCGTCTGTATCTGTGACGGCGACTTCAGGCTTAGGGCTTAGGCTTCTAGCTTCAGACATTTTTAGTCAACAGTGAGAATAGGAATTAAACAAATTAAAATTACAATAAGCGCAATGACCACAATGTATAGTTAACTTACTTTAGTAGTAACAGAGCGATAAGGGCAGTGAGCATTCCTGGAATTATACTGTAGAGATGAACTGCATAAGCGCCTTGACGTGGCGCCGGATGATTGTGTCAGACGGGCGTCTGAGCAAACAGGATATAGGCTCGCCTGGGGCCTACTGGATCTTGTAATAGGCTCGTCTCGAGCCTGCTGGATAAGTATACTGGATAGCCAGTACCGGTTAACGGGTACGGCTGATCAATAGTATATTGATGCGTGATTGGCACTAGCACTTTTTAGCACTTTCACCGTTGGCACTTGCACTTTTAACGCGCACTTAAGATACGGAGACGGACTTAAGATACGGAGACGGACCGGGAATCTTACTCGAGATCCCACCGCTGCCACCAAATGTTATGAGCCTCGAGGGAAATAGCTTTTTAAAAAAAACTACTATTTAGAATTAGAATAAGGCAGCCGTCTAGCGGGTATGGAGGATGGAACGAGACTGGCAGGAAACGTGGGAATGACGAGCACTATGGCGAGGAATTGCTGACGGGGCAAGATTGGAGCTTAGTAAGCTAAAAAGGGTACAATACGTATATATAACAGAACGTACCACAGATATGATAATACAACGTACTCTACTTTGACATGATTCTTATCCATTGATCACAATTGCTCGGCTGGGTTTGTAAACATGTATTTTGTATGCGGTAAGTAACCCATATTTTTAGGTATTTCTACTCGTATGATCTGCAATACTTTAAGTTTCATTTTCTTATGGCCAAGTTGATTAGATAACTTTACATTTAGTTTTTATCCTACCAAATATTTTTTGGCGTTGTTCCAGTTGACATGGTTTAGAAACACGTCAGTTGTAAAAATTTATAGTTGTGCTATATTTGTTCACGTTAATCGATTTAGAAATATTTCTCGTCAATCCACCAAATCAATCAATATTCAGTTTCTACTTTAGTAGATCATTTGTATTGAGTTGTTTTGAATTCGAAAACAACTCTTGCTTTCATTTGGTTAGAACAAAAACTGGAGGAAATTTTCACTGCAATTAGGTCAGTTATTCGCTCGATTAACGCTGTTTACTTCTTTTTAGCTTTTGAGGAGTAGAAAATATTAGAAACTTGTAAACAACTTGTAAAAGTTAGATTTGTTTGATTTTCCATATTTTACATCATCGCCATTGCAACAATTGTACCTACATTTGTTTAATTATTATTTACGTAATACCGAACGAAGAATCTCGTAAATAGGTATGCAATGTTCGAGTTTTGGGTCAAAACAGCGCAACTAAACGTGGCATTTCGAAACAACGATTACAATCATGAAGCATGATGTCTGCGCGGTTAATAAGAGTGTTTCCAGCGGTTTCCAGCAAATTATACCGTGTCAGCTGCCCGTCAGGCGATACTGATGGATGCTATTGATGCAACGCTGCGTTTTGTAACAGACCACACTTGTAACTGCAAATTTTTAGTTTTTCTTTGTTTCGATAAGTCTTAAGCTTTTACATGCTCGATAGTAGTTCTATCAGGTTTCCCCCTTTCCTGATTAGATAGGCGTGAAACAGGGTGACCTATTGTTACTGATGTCCTCGACAAAATTTTCAAGACGGTGATAAGCATATGGGCAAATTATGGTATTGTCGGTAGTTACAAAAAAAAATCTTATGTTTATTTGTCGCTTTAGGATGAAAGATTGTTTGAACTTTGCAAGCGGATGACAAGATCGCTTGACCTGAATTGACTGGATCCTCATCAGGAAACTCAGAAACTGCTCCTAATTTGATAATTGTGCCAATTCCTTTTCCTTTAAAGGCAGTTCAGTGGTACATACTTATACCTATACAGATGGTATGTGCGGACACGACTGTGTTTCCTATTCCTAGTCTTTATCGCTGTTATACCTATACATGTGGACTATAGTATTTGCACCACACTGTTAATTCAAGATGTTGCAAGGGCACCTGTGACACACAAACTATCATTTGAAATGCCGATATTTCGAGTTTATTGAGCATTTCTTGAGTATTGAAACCAGTACATTAAGCTATTTACACCCAGCTTCATTTCTAACAGTCAGTTATTGTTTTCGGGCATACAATGTACAGGTATGTTTTTCACCTAGTTTCGATTTCTGTTTGTTGGTATCCAAATTTTATTGCACTGTACTGCAGCAGTCGCGGTGTCACGACATGATACAGTGCTAACGAGTGCCAAACACGCGATTACATGATTTTGTTGACAGATTGTCATACTGGGTATAATAGTATTCAGTTTATTTATCGTATCAGGTCCACATGTTGGTTCAACCTACAATTTAAATAGATACGGGTGTTCTTAGGTTCCGTTTTATTCAGGCTACCTAATAAAACTAGGTACTTACGCTTCGCAAACCAAGGTAATCAGATCCGACTGTCTGCAGCGCCTAAAATTCCAATATTTTCAGCAGGTTCTTAACAAATCAGGAAAATGACTATTGACCGACCAGGCTTACCCCCCGCACCGCGCCGCGCCTCCTCCACCTACAGGAGCTATGACGAACTAGGCATTGTAGACCGAGGTCGACCCCTCAAGTACCGACACGGCGGTATCGAAGACTTAACCGGCTTAGAACAGCGACAATTCAAGTACTACGAACCTAGAGACTTCGATGACATCACCGTTATAAGTACCGAGGAGGTTAGACCAAAACGGAAGACCATAGAAGGTCTAGCCAACGGCTTTCGGAGAACATTCTCCGTGAGAAGTCGCAGAGAGGAGCCAGAAAGTATACCTTTAGACACATTTATGCCAGAAGAGAGCTATGCCACAGTCAGAGGAGCGCCGTTTGGCAGACGCAGATCTTTGTCAAGAGACAGAGGATCGTCGTTGCTTGCGAGGAGTTCTTCAGAAGGGGATGTGAGGCCTCCACCAGCCCGGCCTCCTCCGTCCACCACGCCGCGTCTGCATCGTTGCCTTCGAGCCCTTGGAGGGAGCTGGAAAAATCTTTTACTATGTGAGTCTTCATCGCTAACAGCTTAGTAGACTCAAGTTAACAAACCCTAATTATGCTATCAGTGTCGGCGTGAGTGGGCAGCACAGATTAACATTTTAGAGATCCAGTTACTCCTCTTTAGGCTGCTCATATATGTTCCGGTTTGCTTCCGGGCCGGAAGTTAATATGTTTAATATTAAAAATAATAACTTTTAACACACCATTTCACAGGCAATAATAATTTTTGGTGGATTTCGTAATTATTTAATTAATAAGTTTTAACATAACATGTCCGTACGTTTAAATGAAATTTCTTTTCCTCTGTAAGCATGCAGTCTAATGAAAGCATTTAATTAAATTTATGTGTAATATATAACCTCGCCATACTTGTAAATTTTTTCTTAATAGAGTTACTCTGAACACAATTTCTGATCGTTAACTAAAAACCGTGAAGTTTATTTCGGGCCTTATTCATTTAGTTAACCGTCAGTGAACCGTTTACCGAGACAACTCCCGGTTAATTATTAGCTCGACAGGTATAAATGACGTCAGGAAGCTTAGTTACTTTAAACCAGCTATTAACCACAAAGCTTACCGAATTAAACGCTTTCTTTATGTAAATTAACCGATGATTCTTGTAGAGAATTGTGTAAGGAAATTACATGAAATAATTCAAGAAGCTACTCTAGTTAGATGATAATTAACTGACACACAGCCTACTGAGTTGGAAGAGGTCCCGTGTTCAAATCCTGTTAGGGACTTATGACATATAAACTTACGATGTGATACCTTAGCCCTAATATTAACAAACGTGGTATAGTGACAGATTAACTAATAACAAATACGAGTATTCCAACGTGTAAAGTTATAATATGAAATATCTAAGTTTAATGGCGGAGTATAAACTAAGTGGACAGTTTTTTTATTAATAACTTATAAATTTTGTTTGGCATTAGATACCTGCATTTTACAATCCAATATAGGCATTATAGTTATGTCATATGCCAAAGTTTATATTATACATTTTTATCAATTTGCATTCACGCCCCCGTCTGATATAAAAGTAAAATCTCAATGAAACCCACGCTTGACCTTATCTAGTCTTTGCGTGGGCTCGATCTAAAATTATCGTATTAATCTCAGACCTACCTATAGCGATTTAGTCTATAAGCTATAAGCAAGATGTTATTAGATAGCGCATATCTATTTGTCTTTTTTATTCACGCCAAAATGGCTGCACGGATCTCTTGATTACCTCCGTGTAAAGTTATGCACCCGTTATGCAGTACATTTGACGGCAAAATATATGGAATATGTATTTCTCTACATATATCGGTTAGTAAATTGAAAATTAAATCTGAAATATACAAAAAATCTCTCGAGATCAGTTATTGAAATTGGCTGTATATCTTCATGTTTTCTCATCATCGTCAGATAATACGAGTATGTGTGAATGTTAATCTCGTTATCCAGAACAAAAGGTTCTAAATTAAAAAATACAAGTTGGTAATCTATCCATATCTTGTCTGACTATTAAAAAATAGCTTACAAATTAAAAAATAAATATCTTGCTCTGGACCTCACAGCCGCAACATAGTCGCTTCAAAAACCCTACAATAACAAGGAAAAATGCTTACATAGCATGATGCGAAACATTATTGCGGAGTCACGTCACAGTTTAACCCTTTACTAGGTGTGCGGCTATTTTAATAATTGCCTTTTTCATTATATTGGACTGGTCAGCATTTTACGTGTGTACCTAGTATTTATTTAACAGTAGGAGAGAGTCTACTTTTTACGTGAGGTATATTTTGTTCTGTCCTGATACGCGGCTTTACTAGAATACATCAGTCGTCGACTAAAATGGTGAAACTAAGGCCGAAAACTGGATGTCTGTGATTAGCGGTGCGACGGCGGCAGCGGGGCGGGAGCGGTACGATAAACACATACGGTGTTATTACAAAAGAGCGCCTAAAGTTAGACTTGATTTAAATATGACATTTGACAGCAAAATGTATGGCAAATCTGCCAAATTTAGAACGTGTTTAGCTTAAAATATGTTTAAAATCTTTTGTAATAACACGGATAGATTCTTATTGAAGGGAACTGGATGGCAGCGGCGCGGCGGCGGCGCGGACAGCGGCGTCCGAGCAACGAGCCGCGCCCGCTCCCGCCGTCGCCCCGCAAATCGCAGACATCCAGCTTTCGGCCTAAGGCACTCAGGGGGCGTGCGTTCTCTCAAGCGATGAGCTAGCACTGGCTACCTACTTGTTACAAATTTAGCTGTAGGGTCTCCTTTGTTGTTCCTTCATTTCTTTTTGATAAAAAGCCCATTAGAAATAACTATGTATTTGATCTGTATTGTTTTTCTCCAATTGCTGAATCACTCTTGCGTTATTTACCAAAAGTGAAGCTACCTCTTTAACTGTAACGAAATGATCTGAGATCTTTTGATGGCATATGATAGGGGTATATTCTTTCTAGCACATTTCCTACAAATTCGTCGGTAATATGATTGTCCACCCTCCCAGTATCTGCCACGTACAGGGTTTCCGGTGAAATGTAATTTATCTAATACGAGTATCAGAAGGGACTGTCTGTTCTTGTGTTCCGCTCTACTTTTGCAACCTATCAAATACCATAGATGCAAGCGTGACGCTTTATATTTGGACAAATTATTTTACACCGTACAGAAAAATTACTGGAATCTTGAATTTTCCGAAAGATCCAAAGTCTTAAACATTATGTTATGTAACTGAGTTAAATTTATGATACAAAACATTGGGGTTTAGGTCTCTACCTATCTCTTTATGTATAAGATCATCTGTCTTTTTATTACTGTTCGAAAGATGATACGTACCTATTAGTTTAATCTATACGTCTCTTTACCTGAAAAAACAATCCATTGTCTGCTTGTTTTTGGTAATATGTCTATTACAGGCAGAAGGACAATTGATTTTTTTCTTGTAATACTTCCATCATCAAATCGATGCTAACACAATTGTTCAGTAACCACCCCCTATCTGCCACTTGCACTACCTTTTGGGGATGCAATATGTCTAATATCACCCCCTCGGTGGTCTGTCGGCGATTATTCACCACTCACTGTTGATGCCTTTACAACCCCTGTGTCTTTTAGCGGGATTGCTTTTCGGCTAGTCTAAGTCGGGTGGCGGTAGGTTAGGTTATTTTTTTTATGTCTGAGTTTTAAATTGGGATCTTTATACTTACTTTTGAACTTGTTAATATTAATTTTATTTGAAAAGTATACAATAAGTCTTACTTCAAAAGAAAATACTTTTACTATTGACTTACTATTAAAGGTCAAAAACTTTTTAAAGAAAAATATTAATATCAGATCACTTATAAATCCTACTAGTGTTATAAACGCGAAAGTTTGTGAGTATGGATGGATGGTTGTTACTCTTTCACGTGAAAACGGCTAATGCGATTTTAATAAATTTTGGTATGGAGTTAGCTGGATTAACACATAGGCTACTTTTTATCCCAGGAAAATATTATATCCCGGATAATTTCGACATTTTGTTTTTTCTGCAGTCCACGAAGGACGAAGTCACAGGCGTCCACTAGTATATCGTAAAAACCTATTTAGTATCAATAGTTCACTATTATTTTGTAGTAAATCTAACGTAAGTTCTTCAATAACATTTTTTTATAAGAAACTAAACACGTACCTACCTATATTCTTTCACCAAATAAGAAACCCACACAATAACAATGAAATCACAGCATATTTGTAATCCAGTTTTTAATATTCTGCTCATGTAGCAGCTAATCTGTGCTCAGTGGGGTTTGAACCCACGTCCCTGGGCACGTCCCTATCGGGCAAGTACCTGCACATAATAGACGCTATCTGCAATTGCTACAGTTTCATTTTCAGCTGAATTTCTACGGAATCTTATTACGTACATATTTCATGTGGATTTCATATCTGTAATTTTTTTCAATCTTGCTATTGTTGTACCCAGAAACCTTGAATCGTGATGATGGCTGTATCGTCCTATCCTGGGTTAGGGGTCATCCATAAATTACGTCACACGAATTTCATGTTTTTTTGTCCCTCCATCCCTCCTTGTCACAGCTGGTCACATTTTTGAGACCCCCCTCCCTAGTGTGACATCACATTTAGCTTTTTAGCAAATTTATATTTGAAAATTATTGAATGAAAATGTGACGTCACGAAATTTAGGACCCCTCCCCCTTAACCTATCACGTAATATATGGATGGCCCCTTATTGTAAAAATTTTAATGCAGGGTTATTTTGTCCAGTGTAATTCAACCGATATGAATAAAGCCGAACATATTAACTCTACGACAATTTTTGTTTTACATTCACATTTAAAAGTTATCAACGTACATAACTATATCCCCTAAGTTTAACTTCTCTTCTATAACCGAACTCAGTATATCTAAAGAGGCTGCCCGGGACAGGTTAGTTTACCTCAAATGGACCATAATAATAACCGATTTGATATCTCCCCATTCTCCCCTGGTGAGTTATATGGACTTTAATCCTTTGAAATACGAAGGGAAATCGAATGATTTATCACTATCACGTGGATAGAAGTGTATTATTGTAGCGTTGCCAATTCCAATAGTTGATTACACTGGTATATGTAACAAGGTGCGTTTGTATGCCGCTTTGGTATGGCGTCTATCATTTTTGCGGTAGAATAATGAGGGGAAAGAAGTAATGTATAATGTACATTGTGAAAAGTTAGGATCTGTCGATTGTATAGATGATAGAGGGTGAAAGTTTAGTGTCCATAGTGTCATAATTGAATTTAGTATTGGTAATGAATGAACATGAATCTAAAGATATGGATTTGTTAATTTGTTTATAAGCATTAAGGAAAATTTTTATGTCTATTCCACCAGCATTTAAGTTTTATATTACAAATGTAGTATCCTCTATAGCATGGGTGGCCAACCGGTCGATCGCGATCGACTGGTCGATCGCGTATATTAGTTCAATCGATCGTGGCAAAGCAAAAAAAATACGTGGAACAGACTGCGCAACCACTGCGCGTTGTGTTGTGAATTTATTTAAAGGTTTTTTTAATAAAAAAAAATACTATAAAATTATTAATAAAGAAATTGAAAAAAATCCTCACCTATTTGTGTAGGTACTGAATTATGCCGTTTCATTTTTAAGTTTGTAATTGGTAGATCGCACAGGGTGCCGTCAGTGAACAGTAGATCTTGGGTTTAACCAAGTTGGCCACCCCTGCTCTATAGGTACAGTAATAGCTAATTTAAGTGTTCCCATCTTGTTTGCATGCTTATTTAAGCTAGATAGTAAGAACCCTTGAGCTGATGCAGAGTTTTACTGGAATACATCAGATGCATCTCCTTCCGTGCCGGTCGTAAAAGTCGACTAACGCACACAGGAGCGTTCTCTCAGGCGATGTCCTAGCTATTTGTCACTAATCTTTTGCATGTGAATCCACTATACTAATGGTGTCTGTACACAGTTTTTGTGAATACAGCTCTGTATGTACCTATATATTAAGTAAAATTGCAAAAGAAGATGTAGGTAAGTAATAAGTAACTTTGAATTGGGGCAAAGCTTCTAACCTAACCTACCTATTCATACAGGATGTTTTTTGGTAGTCAACGTATTCGAAAACTACAAATTTTCCTCATCATCATGAACATTTTCCTCCATGGAAGCATACCTGTGAAGTGTCTGGTTTCCAAGATATTAAAGTCTAAAGTTGAGTTTTTAGATGGCGTTTTTTTTGCATAAATGCACGTAGACGCGTGAAATAAACATTTTTCAGGTTTTAATATTTAAAACTGCCTATAAGAATACTAACACAAACACTAGACACCATACATTTTGCGCGATCATGTCAATTTTTTTTTTATTGCATCGTTTCCCAGATTTTTTTAAAGGCATAAACTTACTTTATTTCACGCATAGAATACGTACCCTTCGTAAACGGTGGCCACGAAAAAATACCCTTTATAGAAAATAAAATTATGCAAATAGAGATATGTAGTAATTTCGGGATTGCGGTTGGAATAAGCTTTTCTAAATTAATACAAGAAAATAACTATACAATAACTTAAGCAATGGGATTTATGACTTAGCTGCTGAATACTTACTGACCAAAAGTTTTATGGTATTCCAATCCATACAAAATCTGTAATATTTACTGGGCAGTTTTTATAACATCGTAAATAAATATTCGGCTTTTATGTACAGTTAATTATAAAGGTGCAATATGCAGCATTTACTTGCAAAACAAAATTTATAGACTCGTTACTAATTAGCGCTTTTTTATGGCTACCGTAAATTATTTTAGTGCAATTTTAATATTATCTGCACTATATGTTCCAATTACGAAATCATTCAATGTGAGTTTGACCTCAATTTCTCCTGATAATGAATTAAGAGGTCAACAGTGCATAAAGATGTCGTGATTATCATATTAATAATATACAATCATATTATTTACAATGATAGTGGGAATACTTTTCCGGCAAAGTTTAGAAAGAAAATTATCCGTACCTGTATCTATACCAACAAATAATTACCAATAATTTATTCAGCTCTTCATCTTATTTTTAGTAACATATTTAACAGTTATAATCCTTGAAAATTTAAACTAACTATAGAATGAAAATCATGGCGCAAGCAGTTTTGTGGGACGTTGTACCTAATTTTAAGTTTTGTAATGTATAAATATACTAAATAAATAAAAATAATTACTTATGACTTTTCTTCTTAGTATTCTTAGTATTCTTTATTGTACACATAAATTTTTATCATAGACAGTAAGTTCTTCTTTATACTGTCTTTATAGATACGGGTGTCAACATAGTTGCTCATCAATTCTGATCAATTCTTTGAAATCTCAATTCATTTGATACCTATGTTTAAAACGCAGCCCACAGACTGTTTTGTTTCACAATGTTTCACATCCATTACACACATTATACCAAGTTTTACGTTTACTGCACCAAGTAGGATAATATTGCTTGGAACTTTCCACTAAGACACTTTGTAAGCTGAACATGAATTCAAATCCGTTAAAATAAGAAACTAAATAAAGCAATTACTGTAACCAATATGAAGATTATATTAGATAAGACGTATGGCGTTCCATACGTAATCTACCATAGTTCTACGACTTGTTCGGAAACGAATTCAAGAATGCTACTCGTATTCTGTCATATATATTGCGCAACGGCCTTAAAGACTATGCTACACCGAAATGTCGTAGTTAACTGGGCATTGTCTTGAGAGATCCTTATCGAACTCTACTTTTAAATTGTTACGTATATTAGCCAGTCATGAAAACTATAAGGAGGTATTGTTCAAGCGCAGATAATTTTACCTAAATTGACACTTATGCCCCTTTTGAGTGCCGCTGTAATGATATTTCGCATGATTTATGGTTGTACAGACTTATAAATGAGTTTCGAAAGTGTACCGATATCGCACTATATTGTGCTTATTGTGTGAATTGGAACGTTTATGGTTTTTTGAATTCATTGGTGTGTTATGTGATTAATGATTATTATTGTGTGATAAATACAGATTAAATTACAGAATGTACGTGTCTGCCTCGAGTTGAGGTTTCTGCAGTAGGTACAAACTTGCTAAGAGTAATTAATGAGTATCCTTTTTCAACCAATTGATATATCTTTTACAATGTGTATCCTTTATGTAATTAAAAGATTTTTATGTTCCGTCATAAAGCGCAATACAATATTCGTTACACGATTAGATACTTCCCAATGTTTTACTTTAATGTAAAAACACCAAAAATCCATTAGTGTTGACGAAGCTGAGCCACCATTCCCGCATTTTGAAGTATTTAAGATTGCCACGACGACATATCCCAAGTTTTTTCTCCCCCGACGCAAAACACAATGCCGGAGAGAAAAAATGTGATAAACATTTTAATATATTCCGAATGTCCTTTGTCCTAAGATTTCCCCTCTTTTTGTGATTTAGACATTGGTCACAAAGCATTTGTGAAAACATTCATAAAAAGTTAAGTTTTTCTGCCTCCTGGCGCCGAGGGGTAGATATTTGCATTAAACAATAATCCTGTGGTCAGATAATATTTTTCTTTACTACAAAACAGATGGAAACTGAGATAGGCAACAATGCGTGATATGAACTATTAATGGGTAATTGTTCTAAGGATTAAAGATTTGCAATAGATATATCTGGAGCGAAGCGAAATATCTGCACATTTAAACTTGCTGGTTTGTGGCTATCTTGTGACAGAGGTCGTGGGATCTATTTACGGGCAAATATTAGCATTCTTGTTATTTCAAGTTCTATTCCTGCGTGTATATAGGTATGTTTGCTAGTCAATACTCTTTAGAAGAAAATATGTCAACAAATATTATCTTCTCTAGGGCCTGAAATTGGTGAGAGAATGTATGGTTGTCGATGTAAGATAGGACAAGAAAATTATTTATGAACTATTAAATTTATTTTTGCAAAGACAAACTTAATTCTACATAGTATTCTCTTCCAGTTTACTAGTATTTCTGGAGATAATTCTATATATAAACTGTATGGTATGTCGTATGTTAAAGTGATATAAAATACAACACCGTCTAAGGTTAGACGTGTTGTAAGTTGTAACCTTGGTAAAAGCAACACGAAACACGCCCAACGTCAAACGTAATGCATAATACTTGTCAAGACGGTCATTATATTTTGTTTTACCTTCTGTACGACAAATCGAGTCCATTGTGGAGTCGAGGCAAGTTTCGCGTACCTATTTAAGAGCATGTATGCCCTTTAAGGACTGGCTCGAATGCACCGTATTGTGTTTGGTTGGGTCTTTGTATGCCCTTCGATCTGCCCACTCCGTAAGGGGATCTTAGTGCTTTAGAAATGTTTTACAAAGCAGGGATTTGTTTTGCTTAGCAATAGAGGTACCATGTGTAGGTATATCGGGTCTGACGACCGGTTTGGCTACGTTTAAGACTGTTTCGTTTAGGTTATCTTTCATATCGTGCTAGACTGAAATAAACTCTAGCTTGAGATATCGAAATGATCCAGGTATATGTGCAGTTTGTGTACTTACGTGTTTTTATGTTAGAATCTCGGTATATCCTATATATTTGATAACTGACTGATCTAAATTCTTCTCGTATGATTTGGGCATCAAGGAAACCCATTCTGGGCAAGGATTGGCGGTGTTTTCATCATGATCGTTTATGGTATATAGTAAATTCTTAAGTTATTTAGGTAAATGTATATTTTAACAGAAGCTCCATAACTTTTGCTCTAACTAAGCTTTTAGATAAAGCTTTAAAACTTTAAATTTTTTCTCTTGGTATGGAATTCAGGCAAAAACTTGCGCTGTTTGTAGGTGCATCTTATATCTAACGAGATTCTTAGATTACCTTAATTGTACACGTGTGTTTATTATCAACCAATATCTATTCTAAATTTCGCGTCATTTATGGCAAAACATTTAAGAAAAAAAAGTTCATTTACCACATTAATTCTGGGCCGTTGTTTGAAACAATGGCAATATATCTTCTTTTTTCCATTGCTCTTTTATGCTTTACATCCTTCCCTCCAGTAAACATCATCGGTCCTTTTGTTTACTCCCTATATCTTGCTATTAGCCCTTTTGCACTCCTAATAGGGTTTATTTTGCATGGACTTCCTTACATATTAGTAATTCCTCTTTCATATTAGTAATTTAGAGGACACGTGTTCTGGATCATTAAGGGATCTGGTTCGTACTGAATCGATGGAGTGGAATATTTTCTATTTACTTATCCTCTTTGAAGTTTGTGGAAGCTAGTGCCCCTTCAAAAATTTATAAATCTATTAATCTCTAGATTTGATTAATCTGTGCAAACTTATTTAGTTCATAATTTATTTACTCAGGTTTCTATGTAAGACAAGGGTAGAATGCAATATAGCTTTTAGGCGTTTACAATATTTTGTAGTATTATGTTAAGAATGTACTTTCTTCTTTATTAATTAATTTTCCATTATTTGTTTCAGGTAAGTGCAGCCTTGCTTTATCTTCTCTACTTGGGACAGGTCAGAGACTAGAAGTAAAGTAGCTCATAAATTTCTATTGACTAGATTATATTTAATATACTTTCTTGGTTGGTATCCTAGTTAGTAACCTTACTTAACAACGTGGTTTAAGTAATTTAATTTTTTTACGTAAGTAAAAAGTCTTGAATGACAATTCCTCTTCGTTAATTTATCTCTCTATTATCTTTTTAATTTTGGGCCAAATTATTGGGTTCGTTCCTGAAGGACCCGGTTCCTGAAGCACCCGTTCCGGAGGGACCCGATTCATTTAGTTTAGCAAAATATTCGGGTCCCTCCGGAACGGGTGCCTCAGGAACCGGGGACCTTAGGAATGAACCCGAAATATTATCATGGGAATGTTGCTCTTCATCAGGTTTCGATTCAATTGACCTACTAATTCAAATTGTTCATATTATGTTGTTTATGGATAATAACAAAATACATAAACTCTAAAACGTCCGCTGTTAAGTAAAATTAATCCAAGTAAGTCTTACACTAATATTATGTAAGTACCAATTACATAGGTACCCTAAGTAATTACTCGTATCAACAACGTCAATCAATAACTGAGGAACAATGCTTATCTGCATTTATCTTGTTACCTTATTAGCACAAAGTACTGGAGATAACCTGCCTACGTCCGCCCTCTATGTTCATCGCCCTATCACAGATCATCGACTGTCAATCATCGATACCTGACCGAGTAATTACTGTACTCGTACATAAAGTGCAATTACCATGCTTATTACAAGTATTATGATAGTAATTAATCAGATTGTAGAGTGACTTGTCCTGACTTTATTTCTGTCTTTATATTATACGTATAAAATCACGTCTTTACTAGAGGGGTAGTCACCGTGGACCTCCATTTACATCTTCGTTTAACATGGTGTGTAAACTGAACAAACTTTAGGTACTCGTAGATCTATTAAAGATCTATATAATATTAAACCACAATGCAAAACAAGAAGAACTGCGTTGAGCATGGTGCTTACTATGCACCTGCCTTTAGGTGTATACGTCGTATTAAATACTCTCTATCTAAAACGCTAACATTTCCCAATGACACGAATAGGTTAAGTGAATTCTACATTCTATACCTGTTATAAGTGGATGAGCATAGAGTCGTGCTCAATCAAAATAAAACCATTTGACAATCCACATGAATGTTTTATGAAGAAAGTGGTATTAATTTTCTGTATCCGATGCTAGATCACGTAGCATGTTTGTATCCCTTTAGTGAACACTAAAGATTGACGATAGAGAACATTGCAAGGACATTGAATTGATGTACTCACTATACATATATTTTATAAAACATTTGTTTCTCTCCTTTTTTTCTTAATGTAATTTGTAGTTTCTTAGAATTTGTTTAATTGCACATGTTACCCTGTTGTTAACAATTTCCTACTACTAATTACTAGCTTGGCTTGTTGGAAGAGATCTCTGGTAGAGATAAGGTTGCCATTGTACATGCATCTCTTCTTTAATGTTGTATGCCATATTTCTTTTTGTGTATGTGCAATAAAGAAAAGAATAAGAATGTTATTTTATTTGTCTAAGTATAAATACAATAATAATAATAAATAATAATAATAATATTACTAATAAACAGCTTACTTAACTAATGTGTAAACGATGTATAGCCAAAAAGTTTATTTATTTATTTATTAAATTAGAAAGCCAACATAATACATAACAGTTCCGTTAAGATACAAGTTGGACAGGAGCACACGATAATATTATGTATCACAATTACAGTTTCTGGCGAAAAGTCAGAATGTCTATTGCGCTTCCATCGATTTGGAGAAGACTTATGACAGAGTAGTGAGGAAGGAACTTTGGAAGGTTCTGTCTATGTATGGAGTGAGTGGCCTTCTCATTCGGGCACTGAAATCCCTCTACGAGGACTCAAGTGCTTGTGTGAGAATAAACGGGTCCTACACGGACTGTTTCACCATCGAAAAGGGTGTTAGACAGGGATGTGTAGCGTCACCGTGGCTATTCAATCTATTCATGGACAGTTGTTTGCAAGGTTTGAAAGACGATGATTATGGTCTAAGAATGAATAAGTTACTTGTCAAATGCCTTCTCTATGCCGATGACATGGTTTTGCTTGCGTCTTCGGAGGAGGAGTTGCAGGAGATGGGTATGGCAGAAACCAAAACACCAAAGTTAAGTGAATGCAGTGGAAATGAGAGCATCGAGAAGTATGTGTGGAGTCACTTTGAAAGATAGAATAAGAAATGAGGTGACCAGAAAGAAGTGTGGTATAAATGAGGAGGTGGTGACGAAGATTGAGAAGAGTATGTTGAGGTGGTTTGGGCATGTGGAGAGGATGAGTGAAAGTAGACTGACAAAGAAAGTGTACAAAGGAAGAATGGATGGAAGGGTTGGAAGGGGAAGACCTCGCCGGACCTTCACCGATCAAATTGGTGAAATTCTAAAGAAAGGTCAGGTCAAAAGTACCCTAAACCGACGAGCGTGCATGAAGAATATCATGAAAGTAGATGAAGCGAAAGAGGTGTGTCAGGATCGTAGCAAATGGAGATCCGTGATCTCTGCCTACCCCTCCGAGAGAGAGGCGTGATTTTTATGTATGTATGTATGTAAACGGTTTATTGTTATACTGTTTACCGTAAGTTCCTTAAATTAAAGCAATTGCAATAAAATTGTTTTTCGCGTAAAGTTATGCAAAATTTTTCGCACAGAAGATGATGTGGATCTGTGCAGTGATATAATATAGTATTGGCTATAAATTGTCTATGGCAGTTTAAAAAAAAAATAGTTTTAGTAAACTTCAAAAAAAATATATATATCTCATTATATTAAATAGGTAAAACATGAACATTATAAAGATATACGCATTTTCATAACGAATAGTACCGAATATAATAGCTACAGAAATCTTTCCTCGTACAAATATCCTTACTGGGTAATTCTGGCTAATCTCTCAGAAAAGAGGCCATTTTCATTCGCAGAAAACATGTAATTTAGTGAGACAGTCTATGATATATTAAAAGACATAAAAACTTATGGACCGAGTACACGATATCACTAGAATTTAGTGTTGCTCGTCAGTATGCCTGTCTAGTAGGAACCTGAGGTAATGACGTGAAATATCTCAGTTTTCCATCATATTGCTGTATCGTCTCACTAACCTCACACATTCAACTTTTTGGAAATCTTTAGATTGAGAAATTAGTTTTCGTTGGCAATATGATAATATAACTTCCGGGCTACTCCTTCGTTGACCATGCAGACAAGACGAAGAAATGAGAAATCACAAAATCGTAGTGATCATCACTAAATGACGTCGTGTATTGTAGCCATTAAGGGCATTACCAAAAGTACCATTACGTTCCGTGGATAAAAATAGAGACATATTATACGAAACGCACTAGCAGTTACTGACCTCATCTTTTTCTCTTAATGTTCTTATGTTTACGATATAGATTTATATAATAAATAGTCTAATAGTATGTATGTACGTAATATACGATTAGGGCCGATTTTTCCGGTCAAATAGCTCTATGTAAAGGATAAATTTGATGCCGTCTTAGATAGAATATCTGACAATTGTAAAAATGGGTCCTAAGTTTAATAGTTAAGTTTTCTGAAAGGGTTTGAAAGTGGATAATAGCCGATTGCATTATTTACTATGTATTGTCATATTTTTCAATTTGTTAGATATCCATACCGGTATTAGAATCTAGAACCTGTTATGCTTACATCAAATATGGTTAATTATTGCTAATATTCACTTATACAGGATGTTTTTTTGTTGCCACCCTTAACGAAGGGTACGTATTCCGTACATCAAATAAAGTACCTAAGTTTATGCCAAAAAAAATCTGGGGAATGATGTAAATTTTTTTGATGTTTTTTATTATTATTTTATCTATGCTAGTTTTTTCATAGACAAATATTAGTTATTTCTCGTGAAAAAATCTTGCTACATGCGTCAATGTGCATTTATGCATAAAAACGCAGTCTATTTACTTAACTTTGGACCCTAATATTTTAGAAACCAGACACTTCCCAGGTATGCTTCCATTGAGAAAAATGATCATGATGATGAGGAGATTCCGTAGTTTTTGGGAACGTTGACGACCAAAAATCACTCTGTATATATATCATCAATTTATGTCAGATATGATGATGTCTACTTATATAAAGATAAAGTTGTTTTTATGAGTAATTTAACTAAAAACATTACATAACTGTGCCATTACTGCTATTACGGCTACATCATCATCATCATTGCAATATCTGTTTAATGTTTGAAGATTTAATTGATTATTTGCCAGCTTCTAGAAGTGAAAGTGTGTTAGGGTTCTGCACACTTTTTTAAGCACATATAACTTTAACAATAACTATCTTAAACATTGCGATCTTATGAATGAGAATACATAACCTTTGTCCGAACATACTCCTTATAATCAGACTTCAATGCAAAATATTATTTTAATAATCTATACATACGAATATAATAAAAATGTAACGAATCGCTGTCTGTACATTATAGGAGACCTTTATCAACGCAATAGTACCCAGTTGTCTGTGCGTTTGTGCACGCTAATCTCAGAAACGGCTGAACTGATTTCGATGCAGTTTTCAGGAATATATTGTGACAGGTCCCACTTAACATATAGGCTACTTTTTATCCCGGGAAAATGTTTTTATCCCGGATAATTTCGACATTTTCTTTTTTCTGTAGTCCACGCAGACGGAGTCGCGGGCGTCCACTAGTTTGAAGTAAAATTATTCGATTTCACTGCATATTGACAATCTAGCCTTGTCTACGTTGACATATAAATACGGCTGTATTTTTGAAATAAGGTCATAAAAAAGATCTCACAGCTACGTATAGCACAGCGGGGACAGATGTTAGTAATCAGCGACAAGTTGCTAGCTTATCGCCTCAGAGGATGCCCGAGTTCCTTAGTCGATTCTTACGACATGCATGACACAGTAGATGCAACTGATGTATTCTAATGAAACTCCGCTTTAGCACAGGACTGTCTACGTAAGTGCCTACGCTTATATGTATTTATATAAAGGTTTAGATTATATGGTATGGTTTCAGTCTCACGTCCATGAGTTTATCCGTCAATACCATCCCATATATTCGTACCTCCCTATACATGGAATGGGCGGTTTAAAATTTATTTCCCTTCTCCCCCTAGAATTTAAATGCGTTAAATGTACTGAACTCCTAGTAAATAATCCACGCACTTAATTGAGTTTATATTATAGTAAAGACTGACAGTACACCATTTATAATTATTTGCACATGCCATAATATTTTAAGTTTCTACCATCTTGGACAGTTCAGTTATTCGATTAATCATAATTTCTACCATTAAAATGCAAATCGATGGATAAATAATAACTATTAAACAGTCTAGTTGATAACGATTATGAAAGGCCTTTATTGTATCCGGGTCAATTATTATAATTGTTTATCAATTGCATTTAAGCGTTTAGATATAAGTTACCAGAGTTGCTGTCTGGGGAACCGACCAGCCTATAAATTTGTACGTAGTTGTTTACGTTGTAGCATAGATTTTTTTTTTTCTTTTATAAGTAAAGCTCTCCACGACACACAAATAAAATACCAAACCAATTGAACGTAAATACTATTTCTCTACCACGTACGCATTATTCAAAAATCAAATAACCAAATATTGATAAAAGGCAAAGGCGATCGACTTGGCAGATGCCGTAGAATTTGGAACGCACCCTCCTATATATAATTTAATGCCAAAGGGGGATCACAATAGATATCGATTCTTTTGTGCCTCGGGGAAATCGCCAGGTTTTTACACGGTGTCGCCGCAAAACAATCCATTGAACAAGCTCGGAAAATGCAAATTAATTCAGGAAGCGATTCATTGACACCTGAATCTTAATTTTTCCATTGTCGCGTGGATGAAAGTTGAGACGTGCCTGGCCATGTCAATGCGGAGGGGTAATGTCGTTTGAATTTCGTTTCGCATTCGCATGCAGTTTACGAGGTAAACTTAGGATAAACTACAAACAATGTATTTGAAGCCGCCTTTCAATGCCACTAAACTCAAATTGTGGTTTTTCGGCTAAGATTTTTACATGTTAATCTTTTAACACAAGGCGTCTTACATACTTACGTATGCTTTTCACCTTTTGCACGGTAGACGGTAATCTATCTTAAGTTTATTTTGTTTTACAAATCATTAAATTTAAATACAATTTTAAATGGGTGTTAATTCAATTGCTCAGAGTTCATCACATTAAAGTATACATTACTACTTTTACTCGAATTTATTCAGCTCTAAACAACAATAAGGTAATCTCTCTAATGCTAAGATGCTTATAGTTTACAATTTAACAAAAAAATCGTGATCTACGAATTAGTTCATCTCCTGTTCTCTATTTCATCCTTATTCAAATTTTCGGAGGTATACATATTCTGGAGCTAGGTATTGTTGAATAATTAATGTACCCGTGCTGAGTAGTCGACTGATCTTGTCGGCACTACTGTCGGTTGCCAAAAGGAGCTTATTTTCATTAATTAAATCAACCGGAACTTCGCCATTTTGTTTTAGATTAAATCTGTCATGATCCAAATCGATTTTAAACTGAAATGTTTTCGACATTGTAATTATTGGTTTAGTTAGTTGCGTTTTAATAACTTTAGTTTTTTGTACTTGGTGTTTTTCATCAATTGGATTGACTTGCTTATTTCTTGTATTCTTACATACATCTGCAAAGTTTTGTAGTTGTGACTTAAGGAAGGTCGATAAATTCTTAAAAATATTTTCCAATGTAACCATTCCCATCTCCAGTATGCTCGGCAATGCCGTTCATTCCTGGCATTGGGCAGACATTTTAAATTCCCAACATGAAGTAATAGGAATATTTTCCTTAATTTTTCATTCAGCTCAGTGGGGCACTGGTATCTCTCGGGTTTACTTTTACTTAACGGAACCTTATTTAAAATAAACAGGGTGGTGTAAACGAGAGACGTGCTTCAAATACCTAACATTTTGGTTCAATATCATCTTATTATTTTCACTGGCAATAAATGGATACCTGCCGCGAAAGGGCAGAATAAGTAAGTTAAGAACTAAAACGAAGAACAGAAGTTAACTTTGTAGGTTTATATTTAAAGCTAAAACGTATACTAAAAATTCTACTTTTACTTACGCATAGTCGTCTCATAGTCAACTTTCGTAAATCAACATACCCTAATCCCACCCATAAACGTTGCATTATGTCATCAAAATTATTATTACAAGTATGATAAAGGTTATGTTTACAAATATAGGTTGGTAGATATAAATGTTATAATTTTACATGTTTCCTCACTATCGATAATCCAATATTTCGTATTGGCATCATTGTCGCCCACTAGCCCTCCATATTCAGTGTTTGCCTCGATTTCATTAAGTAAATCTTTCGTTTTATTATCATCTTTATGATAATTGAGACATTCTACGAAATTTAATTTGGCAGGATTATACCTATATTTTACTGGAAATCAATATGTTTAAGGAAAATATATAAATTTCAACGCCTGCAGCATATTTTACGAGATCTTCTGGTATAGGTCTTTTTATACTATTCGTTACATTTTACTGGATTTTTAAGATCCTAATAATGCACTTACAAATTTCATGAGGAACTTCATTATTTATTTACATAAAAACAACCCTAGTTATGTAGGTACTTATCTGTTTTTTTTGTTGTTAATAAATGCAAATTTAACAATGTAATATAAGTGGAGATCGACATGGTATAATTAATTGAACACAGCTCCACACACTTTATCGTCTGCAGGTAAACTGTTATTAATTAAAAATGCTTTATCACCTAATATAGTTTTTTTTTGTTTAGTTTATCCCGAAGGAAAGGCAAAGGGAACTAAGCCCATACAGCCATTGTCTTTAGTAAATGATTTCTGAATTTATGATGGATGATAATGATGATGATGAATGGAAACGTCGGGAAAATGCTCAAGAACAAGTGTAAAGTTAGTCAAAATTAAAAATTATTGCTGAAACAACTTACATGCGCCCATGAAGAGATCGTATTGCGGCTAAAGTTTAACTCGGCTTACCTGCGTATAAAACCATGCACACGCACTAGATTCACATCACAAGTAATCAAAATATAACTTATCTACCAGAAAACATCACTTTACGGACACATGCAAGCCATTTACAAATAATTTTTGATTTTCACAAGAAAATTACACCTGCGCCCTTCCAGCTTTTCCCGCCGAATCCCCTAATTTAGTACTGATTCTAATTCATAGACACTAAATTATATAATGAGGATTTAACTAAGCAGTTCAGACAGTTCACGCCTTTAGCTTGTCTATAGCCCCGCTTTAGATTTAGAGCTAATTATTCCGCTAGCAGGTCCATCCCACACAAACGACTACAAGGCGCCAGGTTCCACTTGTCAGACTAGAATATACACTATATAAAACATTGCTTGAGGATATTGCACGCCGAACTAACGTAACCCTAGCGAAGAATTTGATGTATTTAATTCTCAGTACACACACAATACTCCTTAATATTACCTTTTCAATTTGGAAGGGTAACATCAGCCTTAGCACATAAACAAAAAAACATAGGATATGAAAACAATTTTTGTAACGACATAGTATATTAAAGCACAGTATTCCGAATCAATTTCAAATTTACCAAGATATACTATCAGTGTCATCGACTAGTAGACGCCCGCGACTCCGTCCGCGTGGACTGCAGAAAAAACAAAATGTCGAAATTATCCGGGATAAAAACATTTTCCCGGGATAAGAAGTAGCCTATATTGTTAAGTGGGACCTGTCACAATATATTCCTGAAAACTGCATCGGTTCAGCAGTTTCTGAGATTAGCGTGCAAAAACATCGATCCGTTACAATTTTATTATATGTATAGATAGAATATATAGAGTTCAATTTATAAATAGGGTATACCTATTAAAAATATGTAATTTATATACAACTACTATTTCAGAACAGATGTCGGTATCCGCGTAGGTTTATAAAGTGGCACCATAGAAGTCAAGAACTTATCAATGCTCATAAATAAAACTATGTACACCTAAAGGTGTTTGTTTTGCATTCAATAGTAAACCATTTAAAAACCCGAAACAGCCTTTGATCATTGATTCATTACGTTTCTCGTCTATTCAATATCAAACATAAAGTAGATTATTTTGATTTTAGCCAATCTAACCAGCTTTTAAATAATTAACATGGAATTACCATTAGTGGACTTAAAATATATTGGACTAGTCAAAGCTCATTAGTTGTGTGTGGGTGTATCTTAACCCAATAAGATAGTTTTAAATGATGTACTTTTCTTTTTGAATAATTTGTTGGGATATCTTAAATCTCTTGACCAAACAGTAAGCATTATACATTTACCTATACACATCTTAAAATCTATTTTAAAACACTTACTTAATATTTATCGTAAGATAAGCATTTCTTTTTCATAGGAAAGTTTAATTCTTAATGTAACACGAATCAAACATTCAGTTACCATAGTGAATTTTCATACCACTGTAGATTGAGCTTTTTGAAATTTATAATTTTTGGCTTTTTCAGTAGTGTCTCAACTTGAACTGTTATTGTTGTCTTCGCGATCGATTTATCTCATAGTCTCCATAATGATTTATTTAGTTGTATTGATAATATCTACAGCCGCTTACTGCTCCACACTATCCTTGGCATCTTCCACATTCACTTAAATTGCATAAATATCTCTTACATTTGCACTAGATACGGCGCCGGCGGCGCACGCCGCCATGTCGCGTCGGTTCAATCAGCGGCGCACGCGCAGGCGCCACGACTTGCCAATCGTAATTGTGCACCGACTATTATAATTGCTGCCTTTTTTGTTTTAATTACTATGTAAAGGTTTATAAGTCAATATGTAAGCTTGAATTATTATTTATTTACTCCACTGTTTCGTTCAGGTCTCGCTCGATCATTAGTCAACTTTAATCAGTAAATATCACTTAAATGTATATAATTGAGATAGAGTTTAAAAGAAATACACTCACTTAGACCACGTTCTTATTCAAATAATAAAATCGCTGTTGCTGATAGTTATTTTTATAATAAACCCTACAAATAAAATCATGCTCATGTCCAGTCCAGAAATGCCAATTCGTTCTGAACTTTCGTATTTTTTCTCCAGCCCCAATAAATTACTATAAACTGACATAAAATACGCTGACATTGCCCTTCAGGCATGTAGTACCTGCTTCGTAACAACTCCCATTTATGGTCCCTTATTCTCGTCATCTCCGGGCCATAAAGCATCTACTGCAGACTCCCGACTCCAGAAAGCTATTACCCACAACCTGGATGCTAAACCGTAAATCATTACAAATATCCTCATATTAAAATTCCCCACGAAACCACGATCTGCGGAACACATATAACTCTAATAAGTAACATGCGGACCATTTTACGCTGAATTACCTCGATTACGGGCTACCTATAACACTGAAACAAAATCTCTCTAGCACAACACGCGATGTAGACCGAACAGTCGGCCCCAGTTTGGTAATAGTCCTGCTGCCGTAAATATAACATCGGCTCGAGCACAATGCGTGAATTTTACAGTGTTTTTATTTTACGAGGCCCACTAAAACATTTTCGGTCCCTACAGTGAAATAGTCTGGTGTTTTTACGACACCTGCACGTGAATGTGTGTTTCAGAGTGATTTCCATCCAATGAGACGATGTGGAGCGATAATTTTCCGTTTATATCGTTTTCGAATCACGCACGTAGTGACTACTGCTATATTAGTGGCTTCCTTTGTTTACACCTATCAAAATTGGTCCAACACACGTCCCAATGTTGAAGTTTACAATTAAATTCCTTAGTGTTCATGTAAAATTGTAAGTCAAGTAGTTTCACCGTTACAAGGTAAGTTTGTGTCTTTGAACGTCTCAAGTAAAAGTTCTTTCTTTGTAACAACTCTTCAGTTTCACCAAAGTAATTATACTAAAATACTTGGCAACATTTTCATTTTGAATACTGAGCTAATGTTTTAATTAAATTTTTAAATACTGCATTGAATAATAAAATTTCATGGAATAGAAATTGACGCTTAGAATTAATTTGATAAAAAATACGGAACTATTATTAAGCCTTAATACCACTTGACTGACCACAAAACAAATTATTTGTATCTACAATCTACATCTAACCTTATATGAACGAGGAAGTGTGTGAAAATGGATTTTTGAGTACCTATCTTTCACGCAAAAGCTACCAAATTGGATCATGATGAAGTTGGCAGTTACAAGTATGTAGCATATACATCAGAATAATATAATTTTTTTTACCATTAGCTAGGCAAACATTTGACCGCCATCGTGCCTGATGTTAAGCAAGATGCGGCCTAGGATGGTACATGTTTTCCTAGAAAGTGCCTATTCACTCTAGCTTTGAAGAGACCAATGTTGTAGTGTTCGGGAAATACATCGGCAGGATAGTCAATGTAACAATTTTAAGAGAGACAGCGAAATTTTCAAAATTATCGTACCATTTCCTTCGATAGGAAGTCATTTAGCGCGTCTTTTAGATAACGTGATGAAGTCAAACCGCTGTTGGTGAAATTGTTCGTTCACTTTGAGAACTTCACTATCACTCTTAAAATTGTAATAATGACTAAGCCCCAGATAGGCTATCTCACAAACGAAGTCGCGGGTGTTCGATATCATAAAACATAATATGTTCTGTTATGACTCATATTACGATTCTGGTAATCGCAAAAGAAAGTCAACAGCCGAAATCAGATTTTACAAGCACTTGACCGGCACAATGGCACCGAGATTGAACTAGTGTCCTCAAGCGTAGGCCGTGCATTCCACGCAGTGTGGGCCCAGATGGCATTCCTGACTAAGGTGGATGTCGAAACGAATTTATTGGGCTCCTCGAATACTTCCTTTATAATCTGTGCCCTTGTACTGTGTGGGCTTGTGATATAGTTGTTTGATAATTTGGCAACGGAATCTGAAGTATTCGGTGTAAAATTAAAATAGAAATCTGATAGTAATTTATTTATCTGACAACATAATATCTTGTAGCAAATGGACATCCGTGATCTCTGCCTACCCCTCCGGGAAAGAGGCGTGATTTTTATATATGTATGTATAATATCTTATTTTGTTGTGAATAAACAACAGTGACCCTGTTTCCTGAAATATCTATATGATAGATTACACATTTAGGTAGGTATCTAACTGAAGGCATTATTGAAATTGATAAATTGTGCGCTGCATTGAACATAACGCTATATAATTCATCATAGCGTTTCTTTTCTCTTATGTGATTATACTTTATTTTAAATGTCAAACTTTTGTACAGAAAGTTCAAGTCAGGAACATGAATATTGAACTTTTCTCTCTTTAACAAGTGATCTGTTATATTAATAATTCTTTAGAAACTCAAAGAGGTGAAAGTGAGCTTTTGTGACTTGTAAAGTTAATTGTCTAAGAAATATATATAACTTATGATGATATATTGTATAATGATACCTACTGGATTTGTATTAAAAGCTTTTCAAAAAACCTCAATTTATAATATAGATGCCATTATACCAGTTTATGCCAGCAATAACAGAACAATTAATTTTTCCATTACGTTAACTTTACAACTTGTAATAAAAAAATATATAGATCTCTAGGTATGTAACTATTATATTATTAAATATACCACGTTAAATTTTAATAGTATGGTATCGCATCTTTACTCCTTTTTACGTGTCCAACTTTTATAGTCACGGATAATTTTATGGTCATCGTTGGAACTCTTACTTTTATTGCGTCCACATTCTCGGGATTTCGAGACAAAAAAAGAATTTAAAAAACCACGCCATGCTTTGTTTGGCGAACAAAGATGGTGGACTACGTCGCCACGATGGTGCCGATACTGTGTGTGTTCGATTCTGAGGTACAGTCGATGCCAAATTACCAGTAAGTAATTTGCGTAAAGTTTGTACTTTGTAGTACCTAATTCTATTTGTTGTTACTTCATCATACTAAAGACAATTTAATAGATTACTAATTATTTCTGTTATAGAGCTTTTCTCGTATCTCAGTACGTTTTCTAGCTGACTTGACATACTTTGTTCTGTACTAAATCTTAGGGAGACTTAAAAGAGGCCTTAAAGAGGCCTTACTAGCAGTAAGCGGGTAAATTTTAATTAAATTAAATTTGTATTTGCAAACGGTATTTCGAACATTCGTTCTTAGCTTCTTGATGCAGTAAAACACATTTAGCGAGGCTTTAGTAACCGAGGAGGTTATATGACAGTAATACAAACTTAACTTTCGTTCTTATTAATATTTATAACCAAGCCTAGCCGACACCGACTGTACAAAAATTTCCTTCTAATTACCTGCGTAAGAGTTGCAAAAGATTCTAGTACGGATTATACGATTTAGATAAGAGGTTTGCAATTTTTCGCTTTAGCACGCTTTAGCATGAATAAGTTGTGTAACTACGTACGTGAAATTATGTACTTACTTAATCATTGACCATAAAAGTTTCTATAATGACTATTCTTTAATGCGTTTTGTTATGTCAGATATTAGGCAACTTTAACTAATAGGAAAAAGGCTTTTTACATTATTACCTACTACCCTTACTTCTTGACATGTCACTATGGGTGCGCCCACCATCGGGCCCTACACCCTCCACTGACCCTCGGATCTGATAACTCATAACTGCGAGAACAAGCACTTGCACTACCTACAATCGCCACGAGAAACCAGACCCGAACACCTAGCATGCAAGATAACACATCGCACTATTTCCGAAAACAAAAACTAGATTAATAATCTACATATGTTGCATGCTAGGTGCTCGGGTCTGGTTTCTCGTGGCGATTGTATGTAATGCAAGTGCTTGTTTTCGCAGTTATGAGTTATCAGATCCGAGGGTCAGTGGAGGGTGTAGGACCCGGTGGTGGGCGAACCCATGGTGAATGTTTGAACTTCCGAATTGTAACGCCTAATACAATTTCATTCCTTGACATGTATTTCATTTAATGTATAATAGCTGGTATTATTTTTACTGCTGATATCGCCTTCAACGATTCAATTATTTCTGCTAAGTACAAAATGTTTTTTTATCTTAAGTTAAAACTGATTATTTAAAAAGTTTTTGCCTAATTAAACATGCCCTGGCTTTAGCATTTATCCACCTTTACAAAAATAAGATATACTTACAATAATGATTCGTCGTCGTCAGCCTATTGCAGTCCACTGCTGGACGTAGGCCTCCCCCAGTGTACGCCACATGGCTCGATCTCCCGTTTTTGCTATCCAGTCACTACCAGCCGTCCTCTTTAAGTCATCGGTCCATCTGGCCGGAGGGCGCCCAACGCTACGCTTGCCGAGGCGCGGTTTCCATTCGAGAACCCGTTTACTCCATACATAATGAATGAATGCCATATATTTTGCTAATATAAACATCAGAGCGTGATCATCACTCATTATCACCTCATTATGTGCAACCTTGAAGTAGGATTTAATTGTCTGTGAGTTCATTAGAGTTGATTACTTATCAAAATAATAATCGTAATATTAATGGATCTTTTAGTAACTTTTGATATGTGTTTGTTTTGTGTAGTAATAATAATTATGGTAATATTATATTCTTATGGGTGTTTCATTTTTACCTACTCACTATGTCCTTTCTCATGCTCTAGGTTACCTGTTTACCAAATTTCATTTGAAATCGGTTTATTAGTTTATAAGCGTGAATACACGAGAGACAAGTGAAGTTACTATCGCATTTATAATTCTTATTACTACAGATATAGGTATTATTTAAATAATCCACTTTTATGTAGGAAAAAATAAGGAGTAGAGGTAGGTAAGAATACCTAACCTTATACTACAAGTATGTCTCGTAACCGGTTACACTTCACATACTATATTTATCTCACTCTGTTGCTTATATTCTTGTATTTTTTATTTCAGGTAAGTCGTGAGCACGATCTTCAATTATTTACCCTTCTGTAAGTAGCCATATTATTATAGCTGTAACTCGAGCTACTGCAGCCGAAACCGGCTGATATTATCTGTATTATTTGGAAACACCCAGGTGTAATTAAGTCCTGTTTGATACGGTGCGGTGCTACACTAGAATACATCAGCTGCACCTCCTTCCATGCATGTCGTAATGGAACTCAGGGGCGTTTCTCAGACGATGAGCTGGGAACTTATCACTGATCATTTACATCCTGGCCCTGATATGCTAAACGTGACTTTAGGTACTACTTGAGGATCCTGTAGTTCCGCTACCCAATTTTGGGATCTCAGGCATGCTTAGCAGCCGTGTGTAGGTATAAGTTATATTCTAAGAGCCGATGATAATTTCCACTAAGAGCTTTGTATGGGAAAAGTTTGTACGTGAATAAGTAAGGCTGGAACATTAATGTCATTGATGATAGATAGCGCTGAGGTGTTAGAATTATTATGACTTATATATCTTAATTATTGCATTTTCTTATGAAGTTCTGCTCTAGTAAAACTTTATCTGGTAGTATCGGTTACATTGTACTCGTAACTCCAGTGAACGATTTCGGAACTAACATTTTTTGTATGCAGTTACGCAGATAATGTAGTCGAAAATAGAGCAACTACTGTCAACATCCAAAGGAACTATTTGGTGAAATTTGAGTGCGGTGCCACTGTAGATCATGCGTTAATATTGTAATATTTTCGCTATGGACATAAACGAAAACGAAACGTAGCGTTGTTCATATATTAGAAATATGTATGCGTATGGGTATTGGTAGATAAACAAGATTGACTTTAAACAGCATCTACAAATCGCAAATTAAAAATTTCACTCACCCTACTTTTTACGTTTTCATTGGCATATTCTCGGTAAAACTATAAAATTACCTCACCTACAAAGCCTTTCATAATATGTGTAGGTAGCTACTTTACTTTTCCCGCCCTCACTAATACGAAAGCCTCATTACTACCGTAGTAGGTGCTAAAAATGCTTTACTACCTGACAGCGTGTAGGTACATCATACATTATTTCAAAGGGTATGAAACACTTTGTCTTAAAAGTTCACAAGCTCTTAACCTATTTTTGGATAGAGGGTGAGAAAAAAGCAAACATTTTTTGAGATTTAGTAACGTTTAACCAACTTATAAAATCTATTCATTGAATCCAATAAACGTTAATTCAATTTGTTTTCATTTATGATAAAGTATTTTACGGAGAATTATTTTTACAAGTCCCTTTTGGAGCTGCATAGGTAATTGACGATTCCTTAGATAGATCTAAGGATCTAATCAAGAGATTGGGATTCCATATTTTCTATTTATCATTGTAGGCATCAAACCACCAAAAGTCCTCAATATGCTGATTATCTCGGCCAAGAATCTCTTGATTATAAACAAGTTTTCTTGAATTAGTCTTCACTCACACTTGCACCAAAACTATAATTTACCGTGTAATTGTACTAGTTCTCCTCACATTCACAGCGTCCGTTACACATGATCACGTCACCTCTAATTGTGCTGATTTGTCAATCATTAGCTGACCTCAGAATGCCAGTCTTTTGAACCTTCTGTGAAAGTATTAAGGTGACATTTCATTGATGATGCAGTAGATGGCACTTTACTAAAACGTGTATTTGTTGTTATGTGATCTCAAGCCGGATTCCGCGAAGGGTGAGAATCTTCTCATTCTTCTTTGATTTGGGTTACCCAGAACTCGGGCATTGGACTCGCCTCAATTTTAAGCCGAATAGCCACATCAGTAACTATAAAAAACCAATTGATAGCCATGGTCTTAAAAATATAATCTAGTGAAAAGTCTTAAGTCTAAAAAGATTATTAATTGTTTGTGACCTACCTAATCTTGTGCCAAAAAGTATGGAAGTTAAATGACTTAAAAGCACGCGTGTGTGTGTGTGTGTGTAACCATGTCATACATGTATTTATATAATATTGTAACAATTTATCTGGCTAAATGCTTACCTCCACCACCATTCGGTAGTTTTCGGTTCTAGTCAGCCATTGTTTAAATTGGTTTGACTTCATAAATTCTGCAACAACGTAGCTCGTTGAGTCTACAATTACATAAATTATTACATTGTGCGAAGGTCGTCATGGTATACGATACTCCAGCACGTATAGTCATGTTTTTTAAAAAATATTATGGCTAAAATTCTAGACTGACCGCATCTTATATATTTAGAGGTGATGATGTAATAGAAGAATACGGTTTAGTAAGTTACTAAGAAAGTCATATCTTGACATTTTATTTAGACAAACATGTGTAATTAAGGGTTTCCGGGAGGTGGGCAGCAGCGCCTCCCGTATTGATAACATAGTCTAAAATATAAACTGCGGTCACCAACCCGCCTGCCCAGCGTGGTGACTATGGGCAAATACCCCCCTGGCAGTCTTGTGGTGTGCCCTGGGGGAGGCCTACGTCCAGCAGTGAACTGCAATGGGCTGATGATGATGACGTGTAATTAAATAAGACATGACTCCTCACGTAGGGTTATATTTATATATCATAATCATAAGTTAAGTTTTTGCACCTCTTTTGATACCTCCGTCAGCGAGGCAGTAGGCTCACATGAGGCCGGCAAAGATAATGTTGTCGGGTAGTGATTAAGTGTCTACTTAAGTTTAGTGATCAAAATGCCTTTTAGTATTGCTGAAAAGATTTAGCGAGAAAAAGCTGGTGTCATTCCGTGCAACCCTGTAAATAAACAATCGGCAGAAACACTATTTATTATCTAAGCATCTAGCATAGATTGAGAGAAATCTGTAATGGAGAGCCAGTTGCAAAAAACAGAGTTATACCCTTGTCCCTTCATCTTAAATGCCGATAGGATGCTATGTATGGACGTGAGGCGCCAAGTCTAGGTTGCAACCAGCCATTCTATCTAGACCTCCACACTTTTCGCTTTACCACTAAATTGTAACTTCGGAATAGGTTATTAAATGATATTAATAAGGTCAAAAATCAGTGGCCAATAATTCCTGTAAAGAAACTTTCCGACGAGAATAGTTGAGTAGATGGGCAGGACTTCGTATGGGAAGGGACGAAATTGATGTAGTAAATAGGTACGAGTAGTCCTGAACAGGAGCTTTAGCTTTGTAACTTGTATATCGGGAATTCTAATAGTTGTAGATCAGAGAAAAACCTTTAACGCGAGTAGCACTTACGATATATCTAGACTTGAATGACCAAGATTTATTGTTTCGTTACGAACCTGCACTAATGATTGGGCGGTCATGACATCATCATTCACCAATAAGCGACGTGCATTGTTGCGTCATGCGAATGCCGTTAATTGTATCTTATTTCGACTTTGAAATATAACATAGTAAACGAAGCCTAGCTTCTAGACCTTGGGACCTAGTTAAAAAGAAATTTGATATACCTACACTACTATACTGTTGCTTAACCCTTTATAGGACGGCCCATACAAAGTGGCCAGTAAACTGGACAGTCACATTAAGGTCGAAAATTCATCATGAACCTTATGATCAAAAACGATAGCTAATAAAGCACGCTGGCCAGCTAACTAGCCACCGTTCAAGGACGCGGCACGCACGTATTCGCGCCGTTTTTGGCATCAACTAGCCACTGCGCGTATGCGGACTAGTGTTCGCTGTTATCGCGAGTAGACAACACGTATAATTAATGTGTAGTGCAATGAAAAACCATCAAAAGGTGAGTAAAACGATTGTGAGTATATTCTGTATTTTCATGTGCCAGAACAATAGTGAACAGGAAAATAAATATGCTATTTTTGTAATTGAAAAATGACCGGCGAGTTGAAAAAACATAACCTATAAATTACACATGTGTATTTTAGTCTCATAATTATATATTTTGATTTATTTATATAAACTATATCATTTCACCCGAAGTATATAGTCTAATACAATAAGCACAGATATATGGGTTCGGCAGTTATAGGCTATTATCGTAATTGTTTAGGTATTTTTTTTTGTCAAATTATGCAGATTTCTAGGTAGGTATAATAGTTCTGAGTTTTCATTTTCGTTTCTCTGTTGTTTTAGCCAGTTATCAGGATTTGGAAAACCTAAATGATGACCAATGGGCAGAAATTATGCTATTACTGATGACCAGGCCATCCATTCTGATATTGGTGGGGATTCCGACGCTGACGACTGTTTTGAAGATGTTGTATCTACCAGCAGCCTTAGCACCCGCAGTTGTCATCAGCCATTGTCTTCTTCTGAACCTCCACCCGGATCTTCATCTCGAACATTTCCGAACCAACACCTCCACCCCAGCTTTCACCATTACCTCCAACAGCACCGTCGCATCCATATCGCCTTTGCTTGTACCGCCTATAGTTATGGATCAGCCTCCTGAAGGTACTCCTGAAAATCTGAATAAATGGAGCAAGAGAAAATTTAGAAAACCACCACTACTTTCAAAGTTACATAGGTATAAATAAGGAAGTCGATCTAAACTCACCTCTCAAGATTTTGAAACTATTTTTGATTCAACTAATGATTATAGAGAGTAATAGATATGCTGCACAGTGCCATCAGACTCTAAACCTGACCGAAGAAGACCTGAATATAGGAATTCTGATTATTATGGGCTTTCATAGTTTACCATCAATGCGGCTTTATTGGTCTCAAGATAAAAATTTTCATGTATCCCGTATAAGCAGTCTTATGAGTATGCGATACTGCGGTTTATACATGCAAATGATAACGAGAAAATGATACCAAGGGGATGCTTTGACAGACTTTTTAAGATAGGACTCATTTTTCATATGTTTTCGGGTCAGTATATAGTCCTCATCGGCAATTGTCTATTGACGAAAGTATGATACAAAGGAAGGTCTACTTTGAAACAATATATGCCGCTCAAGCCCATAGTTCAAAGTGTGGGTTATATGTTGCGCTGTCACGGGATATACAATTTTGATATTTATGAGGGAAAACTGCAAGGTGGACAAAGGGAATTGAGTCTAGGTGAAAGTATAGTACTGAAGTTGGCTTCGGCGTTTGAGCTTATTGCTTGTTTTTTGATCGATTTTTTACCTCCTTGTAGACAAATTGCTTCGCAAAACCATTTTCGGTGTTGGAACTATTATGCCCTCAAAAAACCTTTAGACATGGCTGTAGGAGAGAGTGCTTCTGTAGAAATCTAACATATCTGTTTCTTGGAGAGACCGCGGGAAAAAACGATGTGTGGCTTCAAATATGCACAACCCAGCCTAAGCACTAATATGCATGCAATAAAGAGAATGTGTCTTGCCCAAATGCTATAATTGATTATAATAAGTTTATGGGCGGTGTAGATAAATTCGACCAGTACATGCTTCATACAATATTTCATGGAAATCACGTCGATGGTGGATGAAAATTTGGTTTACTTGATAGAAGCTGCTATCGTAAACTCCTACATCATTTATAAGGACACTTGGGCTTATCCGGTCATGTAAACTACATCATTCATTCACCAATAAGCTGTAAAGACGTGCATTGTTGCGTCATGCGAGTGCCGTTGAATTGAACAAGAAAGTATCTTATCTCGACTTTGAAATATAACATAGCAAGTTACGAAGCCTAGCTTCTATTTTTTATAAGTGGCCAGTTTACAGGCCACTGATTTCATAGGGATAGTAACTGATACAAAACGGTCGGTGGACAGTATACTAGCCACAATGTTTTCTTTATTTTCTCGGAAAATAATGACTTTTGGAAATTTTATTAATCTAAATAACACTACAGAATATAGATTTATGAGTAAATATATACTGTTGCTTAACCTACCAGCCCTATTTAAGACTTGTCAGACCAGAAACTAAGGGACTAATAACAATTCTTGCAAAAATGTAGCTTTTATCCAGTCCTTACTCGTCAGTGCTACATACCTAATTTGTCTTAATAAAGTAGTATAATTAATGCACATTCCAAAAATACATATCGCCTCTATGACTAAGAAAATTGAGTCCCAATTTAACTGGGCGATGATATTGTGACTGCATTATGGATAGTGGTTGCATAACGGTGTCCCTGCAAGGTCCGTACTGCGCTGCAAACTTATCTGTTTAGTAGACAGTGTCGCTAGTGTGTTGTTTATTTGTGCTACGTGCTTAAGAAAAAGCTTATGTCCCGATGTTTTCCGCTGAACAGATAAATTGGTCGTGGTCCGTACCAAGTATGGAGCATGAGATGAGATTTGTTGCACTTTTATCTTTTAACATCCGCATTCAAAGGTTTAAAAGGATTTACCTTAAATTCTACATCGATGGGTAATTTACATATTCTCGCAAAGTATTAAGACACGACTCGGGAGAAAATTTACAAATCGTCGACTGCCAATGGTCATATAATAATCTTTTATACCACCAATTTTGGTAATAAAAAGGTTTTAAGCAAGAATGTATTGGAAATTATTCTTGAAATGTGACTTGCCCAAATAACATCAATCGTTTACTTCTTATTACACTCAGCCGTTAAAAAAATAACTATTTTTTCAAGGATAACGAAGAAAATACTACCAACTCTCAGCCGAGTTCCTAAGTGTTCTCGTAGGTGTTTCTTGCTATTTAAGACCCCACATTTACCTCTCCCCCCAGACATTTAGCCGTTTATGAAATAACGAATCGTTTTGATTGTTAATTATCAACAATGCTATACCGTAATGTTACTTAGGGCCGATTTTTCCAATATCTATCAGATAGATAGATATCAGATAATCGAATAGATATCAGAAGGATAAAGTTGATGATTTATTACTCTAAAACTTTTCCAAGAGTGAGATAGGAACTTCTATATAGGTATTGGCTCTCTGACGTTTGGTAAAATCGGTCCTAAAAGAATACTAAAAAGTTGAGAATGCGATAAGGCCCCCAGAGGGCATAACCTATCACCATGCACCTTGTGTTGCAGCTTAACATAAATTATCTATCCGGACTACCTTTATCTGCCAACACACTTATAATCATAGCCGCAAGCTGTTCTTGTATAGAAATAGTAATTGCAACAGAGTCATGATGTTATAGTCATTTTACTATACATTTTAATATTTTAAAAGCAAATAATTGAGCTTGGAGCTTATTTACTTAATGATATATAAAATTTTATAAATCGATAGTTAATTTCTTGTATTGTGTTATCTGTGATATCTGTCTCAAGAGTGTAATGAATTTGTAATCATCGGTGACTCCCAAAAAGGGTTGTCAATAATTTGCACCAATATGGCAGGCGTGAAGGCTTAGAAATAAAAAAATAGAAAACATTTGACGATTATGTAATGTAATAAAGAAGTTAACAATTTTGCCAAATTAATATTAAGGTTCCTTTAAAATTACCCGACGATGATAAAAATGTAAAAAATTTAATTACTTATGTAATGTAAATAGATAACGGTTTTGCATAATTAACTTTAAGGTTCCTTAAAATCACACGACCAGGATAACAATGTGCAAATATAACAGCTCGTTTGTATCACAAATTAACTAAGTATATAACTAGAGAAATGTGGACAAATTATTATACGGTGTCGATATTTGAGAACTACACAGCCACTTACGCAGCTAAATCGTAGCCGTGTGTTGCAAGCATTAGTAGTTCCATAGTTTATTGACCGTCCCTTGATACACGTGAATCAATAAAAAACATTCTTGTAAGCTGATCTCGGATCAAACAAAACAACCTATTTATCTATTCGAGCTAAGGCTGAAATACACACAGCGCAAAATGTTTTAATAGATGGTGCAATTCAGACCAGACTAACACCACTCCATGCCTGTGCCCATGGGTATTGTTAGACGCAATCAAAGGTAGTCGGGAGTCAATAGCACCTCCCGTGTTGATATATGTTATCACCAAAAATTATTACCAAAAAGCACACTGCAGTCACCAATCCTGCCCAGCGTGGTGACTATAGACAAAACGTACAATGGCCTCACTTATAGAGGCTAAGTGCGGAAAATGCCCGGTCAAACTAACTAACTAACCCCCCTATGTCAGTACAGGGCGCTAACTCTACTCGGGTATAGCTAAGTGGCAATTTTAGAAAATCTGTACATGAAATATTCTTAGAAAAAATATCAACCGAATCACGTGAACAGATCCTAGACTTAAAACCATTAATCATTACAAAGACACGCTATATAGATTACAACCTAAAAGACTAGTCTTCGTTACATTGGAATGGAGCTTTTTTTCCAAGACCCTTTTGCTCTTGCCGCGGCAGAAAAACTAATGTCAATGATAAATATATTAATGATGGAGTACTGAGCATAGTGTCAACCTGTCAGACCAGTTTAGTTGAGAGCAAAAACTTCGGCACAGCTTGTTACTGATTTGTTATAATCACTCGCTAGAAATCATTTATGTGGACTCAAATAATCGGTAATTAAGATCACATTCGATGTTTTTTTCGCGGCCTTTTGATCTGATATTTCTATTTGTATTGAATTATGTAATTTTATAAATCGATAGTTAATTTGTTGTATTGTGTTATCTGTGATATCTGTCTCAAGAGTGTAATGAATTTGTGGTCATCAGTAACTCCCAAAAAGGGTTGTCAATAATTTGCACTCGAATCTTTATATGTACCTACTTAGGTAGGTGTTTTTCTCAAGGATTCTTTTAAAATTGCATACTACCATTAATAACATATTTTAATACACCTCCTTTAGGTACCCTTCAATATTATTATAGTTACATGATAAAGTTAAGACAGCTATAATGCGGTGCTATCCATGGGTAGTTTCGCTTACTTATTTTTTTTAATGGTTCAGAGAATAATAAACTTACAACAACGTATTTTACAAAAGCTAGATAAAACGATTCCTCAAACAGCTTATTATGGTAACATCGCTAACGCCAGGTACCTATATTCCTTATGCAGAATCTCGATATAAAGCCATTTCCAGCATAGGATTCCTATCACGTCGGCCGTTTCTTGCGAACCAAGCGGAACCTGATCTCGCAGGATTCGAGGAATATGCTCTTACGTGGACGCCCGCGACTCTGTCCGCGTGGACTGCAGTAAAAACGGGCTGCAGAAATATTTTCTAAGGGCAACAAATACGAGTATCCTTACATCCTTACAAACTTTCGCGTTTATAATATTAGTAGGAAGTCAGCCATCTTGTTTTTATGTTGCTGTAGACTCTCCCTAACTAAGATATCTGAGGGCTTAGAGAATGTAACAATTTTATGAGCGACAGCGATTCGTAAAGTTATCATATCATTTTTACTAATAGCGATTACATTTCATCACGTGTTTTAACTAATGCGCTTAATGAAGTTTTCCTATTGGAGAAAAAATTCGATAACTTTGCGAACTTGGCTGTCACTCGTAAAATTGTCAATGTAAACACTCTGTGCTCATCGTACTCACTCTTGACTGGACTACTTCGTAAAGATCGTAAGCTAGGTTAAAGCTATTTTATTCATTGCAATAATTTTTTAAGAGACCCAAGTTGAGTTTACACACAGATTTCCTACTAGGTAATGCTACAAAACATAGATGTACACACAAATGTAATCAAGTATGCAAAGCTTTTTACATTTTATTTTAACGTCTGTTTTTGTTAACAATTGTTTGAGCACAGTAAGGAATAAAATGAACCTATTTCTCTGATCTCATCATTGGCAATTGAATGACTTTTTATAGTTATTTTTTAAAGCAAAGTCCATTTCTCGATATATTTTAGATTGCAGTCAATGTTTTTGCTGAAAGTCGATGCGCGTCATAGCGTAATGTGTTTCTGCTTTTACGAACTATTTATTTAAATAGGCGCGCAATAACTATCAAAGACTTTATTCGAAAGAGATGACTGACTGATCAACCTCATTAATTATATTGGAATGTTGGTTGCAGTCAAAAAATATACCTATATAACAAAAAGGGTATGTTAAGCGAAAGGCCCGATAGTATGGAGAATTTTTAAATATTGCTACAGGAATCAGTCAACGTTCACTACAATCTCCGCAAAATAAAGCATGTGTCTAGTTCCAAAATATTGTGGTGTCCAACAGTTGGAGCTAAATTTGCGTAGCTTTTCGCTTAACATACGCCTTTTTGTTCACGAGAAATAATTAATATCTGTCTATATTGCATATGGGACACTATTTCGCCCGATAGTGCCATCCCGCTTATGTGCGTGGCAACCCTTAATTTATTTGTTTATTTGCCGGAAGTAATACAGCCATTGCAATATTATATAACTCAAAGAAAATGTCTTGTCGCCATAGATACTTGACATTAAGATATTGGATGGTATTATACGGGTTACTTAGTTTAGTTAGATATAAGTACAAAGTAAAAGAAGCAAGGAACATAAAGCAATAAAAATAAGTAAACAATATTTAAGTATCTACACTATTCTACCTTGTCTAGACACTGTTCAATTATAAATGCATAGTTTTAATATTCTAGTCACGCTACTAGAGGTTTATAGAATATTGATGCGGTCTAACTACACGTATCTATGATCCATTGATAATTTGTATCAATTAACTTGTCTTATTCAGAATAGCCGCGTGGTGCCGGCAGAGTAAAATTCGTAACACCCCATGTCTGCCCGTGGGTATCGTACGAGGCGATTAAGGGTTTCCGGGAGGTGGGCAGCAGCGCCTCCCGTCTTGACAACATAGTCCAAAATACAAACTGCCGTCACCAACCTGATTCATGATAAACCCGTCTAAACTTTTACTGAATTTTCATCCTATGAAGTTGATGATTCGTATGTCAACCAACATAAATGTCGGCAACATTGAAACATAACTACTTGTTACTATAAAAGAAAGCTCAGATTTCGCTTAAAGTACCGCCACTTTTGGATGCTGTTGATGTGTAAACGACGTCCAATTAAACGAGCCAAGTGAGAAAAGTAATTCCATTGATTGATATTAATTAAAAACGTTTGTAAAAGCGTAAATACCCCAATCGTATACACCATCGTATTTTATTAGCCGCTAATTGGGTTAGGTACTTTACTAGAGGTGAAAATAAACTGTTGATATAAAAGCGATTTAACCTTAAATTGCTTTAAACCACTTAACAACATACAAATTGCTATTATTTAACCACAAACTGGCATCGATAACCACGCTACTTTGTAAAAACGCGGCTCGAAGGACCAAAACCATTGAAATGGTCCTTCGGTCCGGATACGTAAAATTTCTTTGATCCAATTACAAGGTACGCTTCCACTTGTTTGCGTCTCTAATTTAACATCCTGGCCTCAATAAAGACGCGATATCTTGAGTTCCTGCCCTCTGGCGGCCGTATAAAAGAATTAAAACAAACATTCAAGTTACCACGATGATAAAACCAGTCATAAACCGTGCCGTTAAGATAAGTTCAGTGTTAATATCTTATGGGATTATTAAAACGTTTAAGTTATTAAGAATAATGTTCGGACGCTTTCACTTGGTGGGAGCAGACTTTGGATTACGGTGTTCGTCTTTTCGGTTCGTGTTTGACAAAAGCTTTCATATTTTCACGATGAGAAGTTATTTTTAGACATTATAGCTTTAACTACACAGCTTATAAAGTTATATACTTCTAATATAAACAATACAATAGATTACAAGTAATTTCTCCTAAACTTATGGTCTAGGCGTGTCAATAGAACACGGCTGTAAACATCTTGACGACTGGAACCGATTCCGGGTGTAGTACTAATGACGATCGTTAAAGGTCCGAGAGGTGTACGAATTCTAGGACATGCAGCATGATAGGCAGTGTCACAGAACACGTAATTGTTAATATTAGGTACAGCAATATTTACTCACGAAGATGCTATATTTTTGTTAATTGTATCTCAGCACTAAAAAAATAAAAAAATATGATGTTATATCCCTGAATCTATTTTTTAATTAAAATTTTATAATTATTTTAAAGTAAAATATTTTTACCGAACAGATTTTGATTGTCCTTGGCAGTTATAAAATGATGATGATGATGATCTCCGACCGTATTTCGGTCAAGGCGACCAATCTCTACAGAGATTGGCCAGGTACGCAGGAGATATTATAGTGCACAAGTGTGTGCGCAAACACAGATGCACTCTCTATTCCGTTACTCTCATAGTCCGATGGGACGGAAGCCGACACGACCGGAGAGAGATCAGGCGCAGGACCAACGGTTTTACGTGCTTTCCGAGGCACGAGTTATAAAATATCATCATCGTGTACTACATACCTATAATCGCCGTCCCTAGCTTAAAAGTTGTCATAACTGTTTCTTAACAACAACTTTATAACAATAATCTAGCACACCTCAGCCTCTGAAATGTAACAGCCGAACCATACATAGTGAAGTAGTTTCATCATGGCTTGTCAGTATGGAAAAATAAGCCAATTTCAATAACCGACCTTGAGAGTTTTTTTTGCATATCTCAGATTTATTCCTCAACTAGTGGACGCCCGCGCCTCCGTCCGCGTGGACTACAGACAGAAAAAAAAATATCGAAATTAGCCGGGATAAAAACATTTTCCCGGGATAAAAAGTAGCCTATATGTTAAGTGGGACCTGTCACAATATATTCCTGAAAACTGCATCGAAATCTGTTCAGCCGTTTCTGAGATTAGCATGCACAAACGCACAAACAGACAAATCGACAAACATACAAAAATTGCAAAAATCATTGTTTTGGGTACTATTGCGTTGATAAAGGTATTCTATAATATTTTTTCTTATATGTATATCTTCCATGTACAGACAGCGATCAGTTACATTTTTATTATATGTATAGATAGATTGTTTGTTTGTATACAATACTTTAAATTTCGAATGAAAATTTTTAGATTCTTTTTGATTTCTAGAATAATTGAATTGGCTATTAGTTGCAGAATTTACTCTATAGGTATAGTTAAATTGGAAACCTACCACTTGAACTACAAAATTGACACTTGGCACAAATCTATGTGTATATCCAATTATTTTAATTTACCTTCATAACATAGGTGATGATTTTGGCTTTACGAGTACCTACCGTAAAAGGACGTGGTCGTAATTGTATGTACTTTTAAGACTTAAGCGTATCATTTTAAATTATATCATACATGACTTTAAATTAAGTCATGTAATGGTAACCGTAAAGAAATACCTACTCATGTTCCTCTTACTTCTTTATGTAACACTACACTGTGGTAAATAGAAGGGATTCACACACATGTGGTGACCACAGTTCTGTTTATTATCTCTACCTCATCCCTCATTCGTAATAATACCTTGTATTCTTTTTCATGCCTTTCACTTTGATCAAATTAACACCTAACATTAACCGTCTATATAAATCATACCTTTTACTCTGATCGTATAGTCCTCATATCACCCTACTCCCAGGTCATATACATGGTGTAACGAAAGGGATATTAATTCCTAAACAACTCAGGAATGTTCATACAATCTTGAAAAATAAACATGTGATTTCGAGTCTCAAAATTTGTGGATAGGTTCTCTGTAGTGGGCTATATTCGTAGCTTTTCGCTTAACATTATCCCTTCTGTTACACTATGTAGAAGTCGAATATGTTACTAAATAAAACATAAAATACCTTTATGTAATATGGTGCAATAAATCAGGTGGTATCCTAATAAGGCGATACACTCATTCGACTGTCATTGACATTAATACGGTTAATCATAAGTAAACGTTTGACGCCTTGATTTGTGATATTAATTTACGTTTTACATATATCAGTATCAAATCACGCCCATTATCCTTTTTGGGGCAGGTAATATTACTATTACCTTCTATAGAATGCAGGGTACCTAAAGGTGGGTTCCTACGGTCCGTGATATTGCGGACCGACGCGCACGAGCCCGCAACACCGACCGTGGGAAGCGGAGCGTCCGTGGTAATGCAGATGCGTCCATCTCGGTGCGTCTGGATCCGTGGTGATAAATGTAGGCGGACGCGGACCAGCCCGCACCGACACGCACCGGGGTCGTAAACTGTACTAAAAGATAATCTTGTCGGCTGTTTCGGTTTAACTGCGTGTCTTAGCTACGTTTTACTATAATATGATTAAACCTAAGTAGCAATTTTTTTTAAACAATAGAGTCGACCTCTGGGGATAAGTCAATGAAATATCCAGAGAAGGACTATGTTTTCCCGAGACACTTCTATTATTTCTTGATTCTACGGTAACGGAGTCGCGAGAACGGCTATAAAAAATAATAATAAATATTAAAAGAAAATAAATACCTTTGAACATTTTGAACCCTTAAAATTTGGATATTTTTACTTATTATTTTGTTTTTGTTACAGGTAAGTTAAAAATGCTACACAGATGTCAATTCAAGGTGAAGTACTTAAAATTCAGTTACAATTTACCATGTTCTCATTAGGGTTGATAGGTCTTGTAATTTAATTTATTTGTACTTATTTGGTTTCCATCTAAAGCTGGGTGCTTACTACTTGCGATATGCACGGTTAAAATGTTTATAACCCATTGGATGTCATGTACTAAGTTTATCACAAACATGAGAAATAAAGACTCTTACGAGTTGGTTGTTAAGTGTGGCATTCTCTCAGGCGATAAGCTAGCAACTTGTCACTGATCGTTCACATCTTTCCCCGCTATGCTAAAACGTGGCTGTGAGATCTTCTTTAGGACCCTGCAGTTCTGGCATTTGGGGAACACAACCGTATTTATGTGTATATTGGAATAACATATAAGTAAGCCGTATTTTATGGTCACGCGAACGAAGTATGGGGGCATCAGCTAGTTATTAAAATAAAGCTAAAGCTCATAAAAACTTTAGAAATTTAGCTTCAAACGATAAGTTGCTTATATAAAATACAATATAAGAACACAGAAACTTTCGCGTTGGTAAGCTGTTTTATTAGTTTGCTAGAATATCCAGTTGTCTCTGCGAAATTTCTCATAGTATTGAAATTTCTACATTTATTGTACAACCTACTTAATCTTTTATAAGTGGGGTAGGTAATAAAAATGCTATTCGAGTAAGTCTGAGATATTCTGGAACGAGATTTCAATACCAATTCGCGATCTTGCGAAAAAACTTTTTTATTCAAACTCTATTTGTCAGACTTGTACAATAATTTTGGCTCTTCTACGAGTCTGAAGCAAATGATGGTCTTTGGGAAAAGTGTTTTGGGCACCCAATCAGATACAGAATATTAAGAATTTCTTATGAATAAAATAGTGTCTACTTACTATCTCGTCTTTACAAAAAATACCTAAACACAACTGTGCTCTGTGCGTCAACTGTAATTTTACTACAATTTTTTAAATATATATATAAGCACCTTCTATTAATTGATTTAGTTTAGGGCGGATTTTTCAAATGATCAGATAGCCTAACTGAAGGATAAAGTTGACCCTGTTAGTAACTTGATCTAGTTTTAGAGAAGGACAGCATCAATTTTATCCTTCATGCTATCTGACCATTGAAAAAATTGGCCTTTAAAACAATCTGTATAGAAAACTTTTTTGCTGACTTTGGATTAGGATTGGAATCCGCACATAGAGTAGTCCAATCTGGTTAGACCAGATCCCTTGGCGTGGGTGCATCGACAGGTTATGTTTTTTTTACTCGTCTTGCTAAACGTACGATCTGAGATCAACGGCACGAGGTAAGGAGGATGCCTGAATCAGTAATTATGTGATGTTGACATGTTATTTGTAAAGTTTGAATTTTTTCATCCGTCAGTTTCGCGTTAAGTCACAACTCAATCACACTCAACCATTGTAAATTGAACTCTTATGTGAAAGAAAATAAAGTACTGCCATGTGTCACTCAATTGAGACATCTTACCAACTAAGAATACGATCAAAAGCTTTACCAGTTTATTTCGTCCACAAAATGTGTGAATAACAGATTGTGTTAAAGCGATAAGTGGCTTTACAATCAATTAGTGGGAGTTTCAACCCAGGTATCTGAAAGACAGGAAAAAGTTTCATCTATCCCCCTATCTCGTTGTCAGCTGAGGGACGGATCTAACCTTCTTTTCCGATCTGTACTCCAAGGGGAAAAAGTAAGGGACAGATAGAAATAATACTTCCGAATTAGCTTTCGCGTATAGATTTTAATTTTACAACATGTAAACATCGCTGTAGGTAAGTAAGTACCATAATAAACTAATATCTACTCGTACTATTAAACATTCTGCTGGGCCTTAATTGACCTTAACCTAAGATACTGTTTAACCTTTTAATACACTTGGTTGGTTCTGACTTGTATGGGATAGTATGCGTGATATATCGTGAAATTTGTATAGAATTCAATTAGTACGAGTATTTCTAATTACGCTTATTCAGGGAGTTTCTAAGATTTTGCTTTTCATTAGAATAAGGTATTGTTTAGTAAAGGCACATATAATATTATACCTATGGTAAACTTAGGCTGATAGCTAAACATTATTTTAGAGAAATAGCCAATTTATCTCGCTGTTCATCATTAAAACTTCAAGATTATTATTTCTCACACAGTACAAGATAAATAATGGGCTACTGACTTACTTCATGTTTCCGAAGAAAACCGACTTCGACAGTATTATTTATTTGATTGTGATAAAGTTGTAAAGTGTTTTAAGACTAAATCTTTATGAAAATTGTTTATGTTATATTTCCGAAGTATTGCAATGCCCATATATGCAGGGTGTAAAAGAGGGAGTATGTTAGGCCAGAAGCTATGAAAATAGCCCACTTTTCTTCATTTTAACATTACAGATATATGGAGACTACCTGGATAGATACTCTATAATATACCAAGCATTTCGCATAATATACCCTTTTGTTACACGCTGTATTTCTTAAACACTCAGCGTTTCTCGTTAAATTATGTACCTAATATCAGCGAATACGCTGGCTGACGTCATGTCATTAAATCGAAGATAGCCAGTGAAGTATGAGCGGTACACCGCTGGAGGCCTAGAGTAAAGTACGAAGTTCTTATTTTATTGACTAGGTATTGGTGTAAAATGTAATAATATGGTACGAATATAAAAGGAAAGAAAACACCTTAATGGGTATCTAACATAAAGTATGCCTCAGGAAAAAACCTCTTTCAGTATGGATGCAATCTATCTTCTTCTATCTTCTATACATATAACAAAAATGTAACGGATCGCTGTCTGTACATGGAAGATATACGAGAAAAAATATTACAGGAGACCTTTATCAACGCAATAGTACCATTAGTACCCAAAAGAATGATTTTTTGAATTTTTATTTGTTTGTCTGTGCGTTTGTGCACGCTAATCTCAGAAACTGCTGCTAACCAGGACTATGGTCGATTTGCAGTTTTCAGGAATGTATTGTGACACACTTAACATATTATACTTTTTATCCCGGATAACTCATTTTGTTTTTTTTTTGTAGTCCACGCGGATGGAGTCGCGGTCGTCCACTAGTATGTAATATAAATTTTGTAGATACTCGTATATTCTCTATGTATAGTGGATTATTTTCATAGGCTTTTGCTTTTCATACACCTTTTGATACACTTTGCAACGAATCCATTAAAATAAAGAAATTGCATCTCGGATAGAAGATTGTTCCTACGAGTACAAATAAGTATTTTCCTACTAATACTTAAAAGCTACCTAATCTGAGCTGTTTCGATGCGAAGCGAATTCTAGTCTTTCCGATATGGTGTGACACAGCTGAACTATTTGTGACTAGATTGGTGTAGGGTGAATACACGTTTCAGATGTAATTACAAATTAATTTCATCTAAGTTACATCAGGGTCTAACAAAATGATAAGCGTAATCTATGAAAATAGTCTGCTATAGAGAATCTTTCCACATAAGTTATGAATCAAATTCACGTGATTTTTTTTCAGGTAGTATGGAGGATTCCTAAACCACTCAGAAATGTTCATACAATGTTCAAAAATGAACATGTGATTTTGAGTTTGAGCCGAGTTTTTGTAAATAGATTCTTTATAGTCAGTTATTTTCATAGTTTTTTGCCTAATATACCCCTTTTGTTACATATTGTAGATATTTACTATTTATTAATGTAGTTTATACTTAAGATCTGACAATTTACATAGTCAGAAAATTACAATACATCAAACAAGCCCTCGTAATATTAAGTTATGATTTGTATTTATAATTTTATGGTGATTACTACCTATATCGTTTGCAGTGTTTACGATTATAATCCTATTATCATCACAGAATTTATGAACAAATTCTACCAAGTATATACCTGTTACCTACTTAAGATTACCTCGGAAATATTTCCCATTGGATTTATTACCACCGGATAGATGTATGTGTCCCTTAATACCAGTGGAACTTAAAAGGCTAACTAGTATGGGTTAATATTTTTTATACATTATATACAGGATGATTTTTGGTCGTCAACGTTCCCGAAAACTACGGAATCTCCTCATCATCACGATCATTTTTCTCCATGGAAGCATACCTGGGAAGTGTCTGGTTTCCAAAATATTAGGGTCCAAAGTTGAGTAAATAGACTGCGTTTTTCTGCATAAATGCACATAGACGCGCGTAGCAGGATTTTTTCACGAAAAATAATTAATATCTGTCTATAAAAAAACTAACATAAACACTAGACACAATAAATTTCGCACGATCAAGGAATTTAAATTTTTTTTTCAAAAAAAAAATTTTTTTCCCAGCATTTTTTTTGGTATAAACTTACTTTATTTCATGTATAGAATACGTATCCTTCGTTAAAGGTGGCCACAAAAAAACAGCCTGTATGGACACAGCTGTGTTATCGAAGTAGGGTATCCAGAACTGTGCGATCATAAAGGAGATAGCTTGGACAGTATTATATATAATCAATAGTAAATGTAGATATATTTAATAGTCTAGTATCCCACAGACACGTTAAGCTTAACGCGATCCATGTGTATAATTTAATCGAGCGTTAATAGTTAGTCTATGATTTTAGTAAACCATAGTCACCCGAAAATCCGTGACGGTGGCACCCTTGCGAAGCTCAGATTAACATAATCGGGCCGTGTGTATGCAGCACTAGGGCACCGACGACTTGCACTATTACGCACGAATTATGCTATAACTCGCAAACTAATGTGCACTTAGGTTTCACTCACACGTCCGACCGATAATCGACCGTAACACGACTTTGAAAGGGTTTCTGTATTTACGACGATGTTGTCTAGGTTTTTTGAAAGGTTGCAAATTTTTCTATATTTTGTGAAAAATGTTAAGAAAATAAGTACCTATACCTACATAAGCAAAAATGAAGCACTAACTTTGTAACTTATGATAATTTTTTTTTTAAATATTTGACGTTTTAATAGGCTAACAGATGATAAGTGGGTGTGTAATTTGCACACTTATGCCCAACTTCTTTCGGGAATAATAGGCGCGATTATATAGGATGTTCTTTCGTTGCCACCTTTAACGAAGGGTACGTACTCTATACATCTAATAAAGTAAGTTTATGCCAAAAAATGCTGGGAAATGATGTAATTTTTTTTTTAATTACATAATCGGGCGAAATTTATAGTGTCCAGTGCCAGTTTTTTTCATAGACAGATATTAATTATTTCTCGTGAAAAAATCTTGCTACACGCGTCAATGTGCATTTATGCCGAAAATGCAGTCTATTTACTCAACTTTGGACCCTAATTTATCTTGGGAACCAGGCACTTCCCATGTATGCTTCCATGGAGAAAAATGATCGTGATGATGAGGAGATTCCGTAGTTTTCGGGAACATTGACGACCAAAAATCATCCTGTATGCATGTAATATATATTTTACGTTTTACCTGAATATACGTGGTTATTTCTTAGCTACCTTATAATGGAATATTCTTACCACGAAATGACGGTAGCTGTCACTGGAAACAATATTGTTAACAGTACACTGTACCGTTTTATAGAATAACTCCTATGCCTGATTTCGGAACTAACATTTCTTGTATGCAGTGACACAGAAAATATGGTAATACACATAGTAACTAGCGCCATCATCCATCGGATCTGTGAAACGAACAATACCGGTACTAACTTATTGTTCTGGTAAAATGATCCGAACTCGGATATTGGATACGTTTATTCCTGGCTGAAATAATCGACCAGTGTTGTTCCAATAGCTTCCAGTGATTCTGGTATACCATCGATAAGTGGAATCGGATATTCATTGCGTGAATTATTTAATATACATTTTATGATATGTTATTATAGAAACAGATATCTGTCGTAGTAACTAATCACTTTTCATACTAGTGATACAATACTAACCTAAGAAGGCCACTAACATGGGTGATATGATAATGTACCTAATTTGTCATGAATGGATACATTTTCAATTATATAGTAGGCTCTATTAGTAAATGTAATGAGAACCTTATTTTGAGAAAAACTTTGGCGTGTAAAGTTAAACGTGCGACCGACATGACTCCACTGACATGTAATTGGACAAGCTGCTACGAAATAAGTGTTCCAATTTCAAACAAGCCTAGTTAAAATGGCGTCGATATCTGTCGGTCAGGTGTGAACTATAAGTAAATAAGTTATCCGATCTTATCTCAGATGAATGAATTATACAGATCTGAAACAAAGTAAAAAAAATGGGACATCCGCTATTGAACTTACTATTAGCTTTTGCCTGGTGTTTACTAACAATTGACGTGGTTTTGTAAGTAAAAGTGTGGTCACAGTAATGGCCGTCGTCGGTGCCGTTTTTATAAACGTCAAAGGCAGGGAAAATGTCAAATACCTGTACTCTATTACACTCCTATCTCTATGGATCTTATGTAAAGCTAAGCTTTTAACACTACAGACCCTTACTCTACAAAGCCTAACTTCACGAACTCTACACCTCAAACAAAATGTCGTCGTCAACCTATTGCAGTCCACTGCTGGACGTAGGCCTCCCCTAAAGTACGCCACATGGCTCGATCTCCCGTTTTTGCCATCCAGTCGTCCTCTTTTTAAGTCATCGCGTCGGTCCATCTGGTACAAAAACAAAATGTAGCTTGGCCGTTTCGCTTTATTCACATTAGGCGTAGGGTACTGTTTATAATTAATTTTTCCATATACATTAGTTCTTCTAGTAACGATACAGCCAATGCTGAACTTTAGATGGAAATATATATATATATATAACTCCCAATGACGTAAGAAGTACCTAGACATTTTATTATGTCAAAATACGATAGTAGCTCTCAAGCTATAAACTAACATCATTTGAAAAGTTCTCAAGCGACGACGCTGCAGATTCCATATTCAACTTTAAGTATGCTTTAGCACTAATTCAATAGGAGTACCATAAACATGAGCATTCGAATAAAGCATTGGGCCGATATGCTAATACTGTCCTATTCTGTGTGTACTGTCGTAATTATGCGAACTCTGAGTCCTCCCTACAAGGGACCTGACGAGGCACGGCACCCATTCAAATGACAGACCATCTCCAGTCAGAGGTTGAGTTACGCTTTTGGAAAATACTTGAGGAATTAATTGAACTTACAAGTAGTAGTTTTCCTATACTATCTAAAGAATATAAGACGTAAGAATCCTAAGAAATTGATGAAAGGTAGAGAGTTTGAGCAAAGGAACTGTACCTACTGCGCTGACCGCCAAAAATGAGATAATATTGTCGTCGTATCCGATACAAGTAGAATAACTACGTACCTGACTTGCCCATGGCTACATACAGATACACGCGGCTGTTTTCTCGAAATGGGGTAGCCAGAACATAATATAGCGGAGTCAGATGTAAAAGATCTGTGACAAGAGAGAACGCCCGCATCGTATAATGTCATCATCATCATCATCATCAGCCTATTTCAGTCCTCCCCCAGGGCACGCCACAAGACTGCCAATCGGAGATATTTGCCCATAGCCACCATGCTGGGCAGGCGGGTCGGTGACCGCAGTTTGTATTTTAGACATGTTGTCAACACGGGAGGCGCTGCTGCCCACCTTCCGGAAACCCTTAATCGCCTCGTACGATACCCACGGGCAGACATGGGGTGGTACGAATTCTACTCTGCCGGCACCACGCGGCCATCGTATAATGTAACGATAGAATATTGAGTATCGTAGACAATAAAGCGCAAAATCCTTTCATCAAATCCGAGTTTTAGTTTATTGCCTCGTAGATTTAACCAGTTAACCTTTGGGTTAGGCGCGTTTGATTTGACACTGCCCACACACCTATTATAGTTTTATGTCTTGCAATCCTTTTTTATTACAGCTTTTCTGTAATTCGCTAAAGAAAAAAATAAAATAAAGAAAAAGTGGAATACTTAGTTAATTATACTTGTAAAAAAAATTGAAGGTTTAGAAAACCTGTCATGTTAATAAATAGCATTTTAGATATTAAAATTAAATGTCACAGTATTTTTAAATATTGTCTATATAGATTTGTATACTTAGAAATATTGTGCCATAAAATTAAGGGTTGCATTTTCACTGTTACTTGTTTAGTTGGTCAAAGTAATAAAATAAATAACTGGAAAATCTTAGCACATTTCTTTGATTACTAGAAAATAGATTTATTATGTGAAGTTATTTTCTAAGAAAAATTGTTAAAAGGTTGGGAAACCCGTAAACCGTACTGGCTTTCACGCCCGTCGTTGCCTTTTGATATTTCTTTATAAAATTATTTAAATTATGTCATTCGTCATCTTGTAGATATAAAATTCCTATACCGTTTCCTTTACTATAATAAATATAAAGGATTCTCATCAGTCCTTTCTCGACACATTTCGTAGCTCCCATCGTCGCTTTACAGACAGTTTTCTAAACTCCAAAAACCATTCAAAAAAATAACTTCTATCAATAAAAAATCATATACGCTCTTGTTTACATCTTTCGGAACTCCAACAGTTTTCAAACATAATTTCAATGATCGTCCACAAACAGACAACTACTAAAGCACTTCTTGCTAAGAATGTACACAAATATGGTCATTTGTGAGAGAGGGAAGTATTTACAAGCCATTATTTGTAACTAATTGATGTAGACCGAAGATGTCAGTCACGCACCCGTTAGGAAATACCTTTTGACACAACTTGTTTGTGTCATGACGTCATGACTCAGGTATTGTAAATTCTTCCGTCTGGGCCATTCTGACGGAATAAAATAATTTCATTTAACTTTAAAGTGAATATACTTACTAACACCTATAATGACCGGTATCTACAAATAAGTAATTTCTTAAGTTTAAATAAATTCTTAATTATGACATTATTTGACTATAGAATTGTTCCGTACTGCCGTCATACGGAAAAAGGGCGCATCTAACATTTTTTTCAAAATTGAGTTATATAGTGATTCGGAATCAGCAGAAAATGCTGATTCCGAATCACTATATAACTCAATTTTGAAAAAATGTTAGATGCGCCCTTTTTCCGTATGACGGCAGCGTAGTTCTTTTTATCCTAAAGTGTTTGACTTTTGACAGTTCTATCTTTAAAAAAATCTTAACTGTGAAGCAATGGCTTGAGTAGAAATAATTAAGTCTTCCTTGTAAATACCGATTTACACAAAAGTGGTACAGTGCCTTACAATTCACAACAAGGATAAATTAACAAATGGTTTTGTTAAGTGGGTGTCATTTTTATACTTTTTAAGACCAATCCGGAGCTTTTAACGGCGGTTCGAGGGTTGACTTACTGTATAACATTCGCTGTGGTAAAATGTGTAGCTTGTTTTTGTTGCGAACTTAAACTTGAGTTGTCACTTTTCTTGGTATTGTCAAGTTACTGTTTGTATTACAGTTTTCCTTATGCCAATTTGATGCAAGATACCTCTGCAATATGTTCTATGTCTAGGGTACTAGGTACAGAATATTTATACTTCTTTATTTTTATGTATTTCAGCTTTTGACTAAGTAGGTACTAATTCTTTCATTTAGTAAATAGAATAGCTTTTCTTATTTGTTTCATGTAGGTAGGCACAGTAAGTTTGATTACATTTCCCGTAAAATATGGTTACTTATTAATAATTTTATAATGGTTACTTAAGTAAGAATAAATAAACAACACGACGTGATTTACATTTACTTCATAGTTACTATTGTGTTGTCAAAAACATGGATGTGGAGATCTTAAACAACTTTACCGTTTCTAACCTTAGACCTGGGTTCCTTGGACTAAGCCCTAAAAGCTTGTTCATAAAACTGGAGGGACCAGTCGTAATAGAGCAGTAACCTAGCAACTGATCCCGCTTCCCACGCCAGTTGTGTAACATGTAGCTTCACACAGGTCAGTGTGTAGGCAGTGGTTCAAGTTTGGTGTCACCTAGAGTCCGTTTTATAGAATAATTTCTATGCCTGATTTCGGAACTAACATTTTTTGTATGCAGTGAATCAGAAAATGTGGTTATTCACACATAGTAACTAGCACCATCATCCATCGGAACTATACTGCATAGTATACATACATACATACAGGGTGATTTTTGGTCGTCAACGTTCCCGAAAACTACGGAATCTCCTCATCATCACGATCATTTTTCTCCATGGAAGCATACCTGGGAAGTGTCTGGTTTCCAAAATATTAGGGTCCAAAGTTGAGTAAATAGACTGCGTTTTTCTGCATAAACACACATAGACGCGTGTAGCAAGATTTTTTCACGAGAAATAATTAATGTCTGTCTATAAAAAAACTAACATAAACACTAGGCACTATAAATTTCGCCCGATCAAGTAATAAAAAAAAATCCTAGCATTTTTTTGGCATAAACTTATTTTATTTGATGTATAGAGTACGTACCCTTAATTAAGGGTGGCGACGAAAAAACACCCTGTATAGAGACGGCTGTCTTTAGCTTTAGAAAGCCAAAGCTCCAGGATCATATAGTAAATTAGAGTCAAATGAAAAGGGGTGATTTTGCTCAACAGAGGGATGACATCGGCGGAGTACTTATGTACTATATATTTTGACAGAAAATGTTTTTTAACATCAAGTTCAATTCACAATTCACAATTATGTTCAGACAATGGTGATGTTCAATTTAAGCCCAACTACCGGCCTATTTTTTAAATACTCTTGTCCTATTTCTTATGTAATTAAATCGATTATTCATAGCAATAAACTCAAATTAACCTTGGTCGCGACCACAAATTTATCACGATGAAATTGAATTATATCTTTTTTTGCCCTTATTTAGACTTATACCACTGTATTCTCTACTCTGTGCCCTAAGTACCGTCACAACAGTAGACTCACTAATCTATTTAGCGGTGTTGACTGCTCGCACTTCACATGCGTATTACGATATATAACAATTCGTTATGAGAACGTAGCTCTTTGTGTTTATTTAATGCTTTCGGGACTTAACTGGATTTAGCCTGTTTTTGTCTTTAAATGGTTCTTAAAGAAATTAGGATACAACTTTGCTATGTCAAGTTTACCTACGTGCTCTACTCTTAATTTAACAAAGAAAAACTTTTTACTATCTCTTAATAAATTCTATCCAACTAATTTCAATCGAGTTATTTTTATCACCCCTTTTATTTACACCTTTAAGATCAATAGACAAAATCTAAGAAGTTTTAACCAAACAAACATCATTTTTTAAATATCTACGAACTTAACTCGAAATTGGTTTACAACTACCTGTTGTACTAAAATGAAATCTCCTAAACTCAACCCTATCACAATGCGGATAGAGTTTAAATAGTTAATGAAAACGTGAACTTATAAGTTATGTCAAAACGTAAGTTACAAAGTTACACTCAGTGAAGAACAAGAAGCGCGCTTCACAAGCTGCGCCCGCGCATCATACATTATTCAAACGCGTTTGGCTCTGTATAATTACATCGTATACCAAATAGGCGTTCAAAGTCCTTTTAAAATATATTGTTCTTGAAATAACATGAGCTATGGCGAAGAAAGTTGATGTTTTAATGGTAGAAAGGCGGCTATATATCTCTTTTGTGGACCTTGTTCACTGATACTAGTGAGTACCATAAAGGGACAAACAGAGGGGTAAGCACGAACCTCTCGATAGTCCGTAACGCTAGCGTCAAACTGTCAATTCCCATAGATTTTGCTAGCGAGTCGCTAGCATTACGCCCCGCGTAAAAAGTTTCGTGCTTAACCCACTGAGCCCACGTACGCAACGTATGCTACGCATTATCACATCTAGACTACTAGGGTATATCCCTAATATTAATTATTCTATAAGTAACTTTACATCTTGGAGTAAATACAAGCTAATTTGGCAATCTGAACCATCCTACCAACATTATAACGGCGAAAGTTTGTAAGTATGGTTGGATGGATATTTGTAAAAACGGCTGGAGCGATTTTAATAAAATTTGGTATGAAGTTAGCTGACACCCTGGATTAACACATAGGCTACTTTTTATCCCGGTAAAATATTTTTATTCCGGATAATTTCGACATTTTGTTTATTCTGCAGTCCACGCGGACGGAGTCGCGGGCGTCCACTAGTTTACCATAAACGCATAAAAAATATTGGCCTTAAATAACCCTGCCCACCGCACCATAGGTCCTGGGTTCGAATACCGGTAGATGCAATCATTGATATGATGAATATCGATATTTGTTTTCGAGTCATGTGTGTTTCTATATCTATCTACTTTTATGCTTTTATATACTCATCTTTATATTTAGCCGTTCTAATAAATAAATAAATAAATACTGTTTCTTAAGAAACCACGACACAAGACTTTTAGGAATCTTAGTGTGGGCTCGGTGAGTGAATAATAATAATAAGTTTATTTCAGAATAATAATTCCATATTCACATTAAGTAATAGGTATACAAATTAATAAAAATAAAATAAAATAAAATAGTCATCTCACCTCATCTACAATTTTGTCAAAAATATAAAATCAAAATTAAATACCACAAATAATAATAAATAGATTAGATAATAACAAATAAATAACAAGTAAAGTGTATGAATATTTATTTATTAAAGATATACTATATTTGTCGTTATCAGAAAGCTGTCAAACTACCTCATCTACGAAGGATTTTACTTGGTCCTACTCGATCCATTCCCTTTATTTTTATTTGAACAGTTGGCCAGCGAGATAACGGATCTCTTACAGCTTTTTTATAGAGCACGGAAATATAACTTCTTTTATATGAGCAAAATGACAAAACCTTTTCTTTGTTAATTAACTTTGTGTCGTAACAAAGCTCTGGCTGTATATTTTATTCATGTTTTTTAATATGTACCTAAGTTATTAATTTAATATTTCAAGTATTTAACATTGATCATTCCATTTCATTTGCCGCTCTATGTCCATTATTTTGTATTCTATTTAGTATTTATTAATTAAATATAATCAATTATTAGTAATTATTAGGTAGTTTTTAAATTATAGTAATAGGATAATCTGGCTTTAATAGTTACCCTAGCTTTAAGATCAGTTTTCACTTCGAGCTTTTGCATACAGAATAATTATGCAATTGGTATCTTTACTATATATCTCCGAATATCAATATGTACCTACTCTTGCTAAACCTATTCTAGGATTGATTTTATCTAAATGAAATAGCCTGCAATTGCGCAATCAGTAATTTATCGAATTCCACACTTTACACAATTATTACACTTGTTAATTAGTAGTCTATATGTAGATCAATCGCAATACCTGTACTACCTGTCTAGATTTGCCCACGCGTGGGCGACGGAGTCGTGGGACTGACCCTTGGGCGCCAGTCCCGCAAAACTACACAAACATGTACAAGAAACCTTAATATAATGTATTTAGACCCAAATTCCAATGTTATAGTGCTTGTGATAACTTTGTATGTAAGTAACGTAAATAAGCTCATAGTTATCCTTTCGATATCAAAAAGTAAATGTTTATCTTTTTGTGGTATATTTAAATAGATATGGGGCTTGTTACTTTGAAGTATGGAAGTATTTCTTTGGCACGCTCTAGAGCCTAACCAGAGGGGTAAGCACGAACCTCTCGATAGTCCGTAACGCTAGCGTCAAACTGTCAATTCCCATAGATTTTGCTAGCAAATCGCTAGCGTTACGCCGCGTAAAAAGTTTTACCCTCCCGATTGTCGCATTTGAGCTTGATAGGTATCATTAGATTCATCTGACACTGGGTCAAAAAAATTATGCAGACAAGTTTATCTTATATTCTAAAATAGAATTCTATTCTAATTACGTAACGCCTAGTTTTTTCCTAGGCTGGGTTTTCTGGCACCTGCCCGGCCTGCGCCGCCTACAACCGGCGCCTACAGTCGTGGGCGGCAGCTGCCAACCACTATTTGTGGCAAAACATATAAACTATGTCTTAACTGGTTGCTATTTACCGGAAATTGTAATACACTGAGAATTTGCGAACTTTTGAGTATTTTTATGCAAAATTTAAAGATTAGGACTTGGCATTTAACATTTACACATATCCTAATACCAATAACGACAATAGTAATAGTTAAGCATGAACGTATAAAGAACAACGGACGTAATGCTGTCACTGCACAGATTGAAGCACCGAAATGGCGGCGGCGCGTTGGGCATGTGTGCGTATTTTCCAGTAGGCGCCGAGCTTACTATGGTTTGTATGTGTGTATGAATAACGCGTCAATACACATCCCTACTCCATGGAATATCGTTGCCGAGCTTACTATGAATGCTTCACTCTGTGCAGTCACAAGACTCTGTCCGTTATTTTTTATACGTTTATGAGTTACAGACACAAGTTATCTATGTACAAAATACCTACGCTCGTGGAAGTACAGCACCGGCATTATATACTATACCTTATTATAGGTATTATTCAGATGAGATATAAAACATATTATCCATAAACAGCAATTTGAAATAAAAGCTGTCAGACCTCAGGTCAGGGCTCTCGCCCACAATGCACCCACTGCGCCGTCGCCGATCGCAGTCACGAATCTCAACGTACGAATATATTCCCTAATATAGCAAATTATATGTTGAAAACTGTGCCATAAATCCTAGGTTACATAAAGCATATGTAACAGAGCAAAGTGGGCTAAATAACAGTAATAGTAGAAATGAATCTTTCAGACATAGGTACATATCTTAAAGCTGAAAGCTGAAGCATAACAGAGAACATTTAGTAAAGTCCGTTTGTTAAGTATCCTCGCATAATCACAACAAAAATGCAATACCTAGTCGAAAGGACGGGCAGTACGGGTACTGAGCTGAGATGCAGTATTTAAAGTACATGAAAGAATTAACAGTACAAGCATTAAGCAAATGAGTGTCCGATTTCCCAACATCTCAGGTAGGTGTTTAAAACGCGATAAAACTGCGCCCGCTCTGATCCGTTGAACATGACACCTCCTGGACAGTAAACCTTTCGAAATCCAGTATAACTACTCATATTTTGTCGATACAATCAATGTACTCGTAACTTATAATCCGGTGTAAAATCGATGTATGTTCACATAACTGACCACCCTGTCGATACGAATGTCGTGTTTTAAAAACAGTATCAAAATCGATGTACATGCCTACTTACGTATTTTTTGGTTGTTCCAAGTCATTGCGTCACTGAATCCGATTCCGAATGCATAAAAATTTGCGACTAAAGCCAATTCTTTGGAGATTCACGTAGAGAATTCGGATAATGAATATCGAATGCTATATGTAATCTCCACCGCGTTCTTGCAGTTCTGACTACCCCATTTTTGAGTACACAGCCGTGTATATGTCTGTATGTATTTATCCCATACTTATACCACGACCTTTCGGATACAGTTAAAACATTTTTCTTTTTCTCTTCTTTGCTAATCACTTAATTTTAATAAAAATTGGTTGCCTAAAAGAAATCTCTGTTAGAGATAAGCTCGCCTTTGTAATTATCTTTTGAATCATGAATTATGAACATTTTAGATTCAGATGCAGTATGCAGAAATCTTCCAAATTCTCTTTGCCGTGTTGACAAAACCTCTCTTCGTAAGTTTCAAAAATATTCATTAATACACTGTTTGTTGAAACAAATCCAAGTCCTGTCAAAGCAGGATCATCCAAAGGCAATCAATGATGTATCATGACGTTGTAAAATGCATTAATCTCCGTAACCATCACCAGCCACACCTCACATTTAACAGCCAATCAACTTTCACCAAGTTATCCCATTTGGATCGTCCAAGTGAATCTTTATAGCCAATTCTAGCGCCAGGAATTCCATCTCAGATTGCATTCCTTTATAGACGGTACAAATGTGTGGTGTGGTAATAAGTCGAGAGAGCAGTGGAAATGGCGCCGTCGAATGGCGAGATCTTGAGATAAATCGATGGATTCTATGGCTCAATTACGTTTTGGTTTGCTTTCGAGATTCTGCTGCAATCTTCTGGTGGTTGTCAAGATTAAAGGCGATGTAAACTATGCGCTTTTTCAGGTATTCCAGTGTACTTCAACAGTCCCAGTGGCGTGTTATAATTGACTCCTGCTACCATAACACCGCATTACAAGTTTAAAATGGACAAAAGCTTCCGCCATTCTTTAAGTAGCTTTAACAAGTCTTGGTGTTTCACAACCTTGTGTTATTGGACTTACCATATTTTGAGTGTATAACTTTCTAAGCGAGTTGTGCGTATGCCATTGTGGCTAACAGACCCATCGATCTATTGATAAGATCTACTAGTAATAATTAGCACAACTTCCTAAATTAAGACAAGTTTGTTGACTTGCGAAAAGTCAAATCCGATCAGCTGTGATCTACGATCGCGCCATTACTTGCGCAAGCGACCTACCTGCGGCGCCATCTACCGTGATCTACAGGCGCCAGCGCAGCCAGACTCTCATTATACTCTTATCGCGTCAATGCAAATCCAACAACATTTTAATCTAGGAAAAGTCCGTTTTAGAGTAAATACTTGACTTGTACAGTGGGCGGGAAGGTTGTGAAATTTTGCCAGCTTTTCCCCGCGTGGGCTGCTAATTGTACCTCCTGATATAATTTATGTTGGTTAATACCTGTTGGTTAATGGAGCACGGTTTGAGCAGCCTAAATGTTCAGAAACTGTGTGGTCCAGGGTACACTTGACTGGGCTAGGATTATTTATTAGTCACCCTAAAGCGCCGACAGTATCATGCCGAATCTCGTCTACTGGCTCTACTGCACTAATTTCTTGTGAAACGGTAGTACCTACTAATATATAAATGGAGATTAGCTTTACTAGAGATTAAGAACTTATATTTTTAGTATTTCATGTTTCATTATTTGTTACAGGTAAGTGAAATTACCATTTCTGGTGATCAAAGAAAACTGACAACAGTGACGTAAGCACACCGTAAGTTACATCAAAAGCTGAATCCCAACACTCCCAACGCTTCAAATATGAATAAATAGAGACGAAACTAATAAATTTCTAGGAATATTTCTTCACGAATTCAATTTAATAATTCATAAACACAGGTACTGGAAACTATAAACGCGATTCTAAAGCGCACAGTTAACTCGTAAAATCGAAATAGGATGGGAAAAAAACGTTTACGACCCGTTCAGAGAAGACGCGGGTTTCAGAGTTGCGAAAATAACAAAAAAAATATCTCAACGTCACAAGAAAAATAAAGGACACGTTGTTATTGCCGCATTGTCACCTTGTTAAACATGTTCTATATAGAAATGTTATGCTTGGTCTTGTCTGTGTCAAAGAGCCTCATAAGAACGAAGTTTTTAACATATGTACTGGCACGGAATGCAGAGGTCGTGGGTTCGATTCCCACTCGGGTGAGGAATTTTTTCCATTTCTTTATTAATAATTTTATAATATGTACTTTAATTTCATAATGCAGAAATTATAAAATATGGTCAATTCCGCCATAAATATAGGTTATAAAAGTGATTTTACATACATACATACATAATAATCACGCCTCTTTCCCGGAGAGGTAGGCGGATCACGGATCTCCATTTGCTACGATCCTGATACACCTCTTTCGCTTCGTCTACTTTCATGATATTCTTCATGCACGCTCGTCGGTTTAGGGTACTCTTGACCTGCCCTTTCTTTAGAATTTGACCAATTTGATCGGTAAAAGTCCGGCGAGGTCTTCCCCTTCCAACCCTTCCATCCACTTTTGTAAAAATCATAAACAACTATAATGATTGCATTGGTCTACAGTCGGATCTTGTTAAACTCACTCACTTTTGCTCTCTTAACCAACTCTTTCTTAACTCGGATAAATGTCACATTATCACTTATACTCGTAAAACGAAGAATGTGTTAAACTTTAACTACACACTTTATAATAGTGTTTATAGAATCTGAGACCTTGGAGTGATCATGGACAGTAAAGTTTCTTTCGATATGCATATGAACTCAATTGTCAAAAGAGCGTTTAGAAGTTTGGGTTTCATAGCAAGAGTAACACAGAGACTTAGTAAAATAAGTACCATGAAAATTCTCCACTTTTCATTTATTAGATAAATTTTGCAATTTGCCAATGTTGTTTGGAGTCCTAATTACCAATGTCACATCGATCGTATAGAAAATGTGCAAAAGAAGTTTATTAAACTCTTGAACTACCTAAATTGCTGCTTTGATGTCTCCTATGAACAATCTATCAATAATTATAATGTTCCCAGTCTGTACTGTCGTCGAAAACTTCATGATATGTATTTTTTGTATAAGATACTGAATTCCCACATAGACTCACCGTGTCTTCTGTCAAAGATCTCGTTAATTACTCGCATGCGTCTTCCCGTACGCTCCTCACGTTTAACTCATAATAACATATTTGTTCCGCCTCGCCGCAATAAAAATTACACCCGAAACAGTTTTATTTATCGAGCGCTAACTATGTACAATAGCGAATATGCACACATTAATATCTTTCAAAGTAGTTTTGATGCTTACAAAAAAATGTTAATATCGTCTATATATAAGTGAACAAACTAATGAAATGAATATCTGTATGTATTATATTAATATAAATATTATATTAATAGACAGAGATACATTGTGCCTGGGTCACCACCTTTTCTTCCTTTTTCTTTCTTTTATGTTATGTTATATCATTATCGTTAAAATAATACATAATTGCACCTAAATTATAGTTAATTATAGTATTTGCCTGCTTAGCTACACTTAAATGTAATTTTTTGGCACTATTAGGTCTTTTGTAAGGATATAATACACATTGTGTTCCAATGAAATTGTAATGACTGTTTGTTGCTATAATAAAATAAAATAAAATAAACGTGTACAACAAAACAGTGTTTTACAAAAGTGATTTTGTAAAAAAATAAAACGTGGTTTACAAAAGAGATATTGCGAAATATTGGGTAGTTCCAATAGTGATTCATTACAGACCGTACCGTCCCAAAAAAACAGTCAAATGCCTATGTTTGCGGTCAAAATAAATAATTCTGCTGTCAGCCCTAAAAATATAATACCCGTAGCAAATGTGTAGGTGTGCTCTAATAAGGAATCCGTTTTCCAAGACAGTCTTTTTATTATAATATTTTGCCATTTATCCTCTTTTATGCATGGTCATATCTCATGTGCGCTATTTCTTGGAAGACCTAGTTAGTGTGGGCGTAGGTGTGTATAATTATGTGATTTAAATTTTAATCCCTAACCTATTTTGCCATCAATCGTTTTTATGTGTGTTTTTTGTATCATCAAATCATAGCGTCCCTTTTAAGTCGAAACAAAATATTTTTGTAACTTTAATCTTTAACAGCCATGGATTACGTTTTTCATTTCGTCTCTGGAGACTCAATGCTGCGTTTCATTCAAATTTATATCAAATCCAAATCCTATTCAATCCGAACAGGCGCTGACGTTCGTTGATACGGGGTTGAAGTGAGAGGGGTGGCGTTTGAGAGTTTGAGGAAATCCCTAGAGGAAAACTTAAACAGGGGATGGAGGCAATTCTTTCAGTTTGTAAATTATTCAGAATTCCTTCACTTGTTTTGGCGGGAATTCATTAGGCGGCTTCATCCATCTTTTTTTCTGTATATTTCGTTTACGCGGTTTTACACATTTTGAAAGTAAAGGAATTCAACTAAGCGCTAATTTTTTCAGTGGACAGCCTATCGAAAGGATAAATTTGATGCTGTGATCCTCTAAAACTTAATGATGATAGACATAGCATGAACTTTATCCTCCATATAGTCTATTCAGCTATTAGGAAAATCAGTCACTACTTAATATGTGTAGGTAATGGAACTTCAAAACTCTTTGTACCTATGCGGTAAATGGCCAAAATGGCGTAGTATCTAGGTAGGCACTTTGAATACTCGGCAACGGTTTTTAAGTAGGAAAGAGTAAGATTTCGTACATGGGAACAAGATATCGTTCGGGGTTATCTAAAGTTATTTATTTAATAACTATAACGATAACTGTTTTTTTTTTGCGGAAATTTATTAAGTAACCGATAGCAATGTCGTGACTTTGATGAGTGTTTAGGTACATCATTATCTTTTTGTTGTAAGTTATGTCTATTTTAAATATTTATGATATTTATTACGGTATTTTTATCAGTATTTTCATGACATTTTGTCTTATTTATACCTAACTAAGTTTTCTGGAAAGTTAACTTAACCTATTACACTTAAAGTTTATCTATTTCTAGTTATGTACTTTACTTTGATAGGGAATTTAAGTAAATTAATGTTACAAATTCTATTTCAACTGCCTTCATCACTGTAAACTATAATGTCTGATAGATATTTTTTTAAATGGGCTTACAAGTAGCTAACTTGTTTATGCTATCTGGAGTAAATATGTGAGAAATTGCGAAAAGGAAAAAAAAACTACAGGTTGAACAAAGTAGCAAGAGTAACTAATACTTTACAGCTACCATTTACAACTATAAATTTTAATCAACTAAGCTAGCATAAGCTACGCTCTGTCATCTTCATAAAGTCAATGTATCCTGCGCCTGTTCATTTGTAGGAAGGAATCCGCATTTAAATTCTTATTGCGATGTTCACGAGCGAGTTCTCCCATTCACTCTCTCGTTCGTTCGTTCGTTCACAATATTGTCAAATTACTTTAGGCATGATGAGAAATACAAAGCTGGCTGGGAAAATAATTAAATTTGGTAAAATTGATACTTTTGTTATAATCAGTTTGGGGATAAATTTGTGTCTCTCGAAATTAAGTTCTGGGGGTAACGAGGTCGCTTCACGAGTGTCAGACCGGGTTAGTTGGTTTTATATTATCAACGACACTTAACTAGTGTTCGACTTAAATTACTTGGATATTGCCTGTCATGACGGCCGACTGGTCTAGTAGGTAGTGACCCTGTCTGCGACGTCATAGGTCCTGGGTTCGAATCCCGGTAGGTGCAAACATTGATATGATGAATATCAATGTTTGTTTCCGAGTCATGGATGTTTCTATACTTATCTATGTATTTATATACCGTTGCTTAGTACCCACGAAACAAGACCTAAGGGATCTTAGTGTGGGACTAGGTAAATGTGTTGTGTAGTAAAAAAAACAAAAAAAAAATGTTGTTTGCAAAATGAAGGAAGAATTTATAAACTAAACATTTTCGGTTTTCTTAATAATATTAACGCTTCTTACTCTGAGCATACTTCAACCTTAAACTTAGACATTTTACAAATCAGAGTAAAGTTATTCCATCACTACTCTCTAGAGATAATACCTAAAAGTGATGACAAAATATTACCAAACATAATACCTAAAAATATAGCGATCTCTTCCCACTCCTTTATCCACACTATATTCACCTAATAATTTTGAATGGATCAATCCCTTTCCATTTTTAGGTTATGACGATCCTTCACCTAATAGTTTAGGAAATGGCTTATCGAATCTTCCGGACACATTTTTAAAACCGAATAAGCCAGTTTCGGTGATTAATCTAAACTCGGTACAATATTTCAAACGGTCATAAAAAACGTTCGCTAATTTGTGAAACGTTTTGATCGCTTTGGACAAGCGCCAGAATACGTTCAAAAGTGACACGTTGTGAATGTTGTCAACAAGGTATATTAGTCGAAATAAACAAATTGTAAATATTCTTAAACGCGACATTTATGAGTCTGAATTAGATACATTTGGAGGGTGGACACTTTAAACATGTGATAATTTTTTATATATATTTAGGGATATGCCCTATACTGGGTATAAAAAGTATTGTTCTTTTAATACCTCGTATTCTTTGTAACATCACGATCATTTTTTCTATGGAAGCACCCCTGGGAAACCACGGGTTTCCAAGATATAGAGGACCAAAGTTACATGAATATCAGCATTTTATTAAAATAAATCCATCTGGAAACAGTTAACAAACATTTCTTTTAAAGACACCATATTAATATTTAAAAATGTTAGTTTTGTAGGTACATTTGTCAATCGAATACATTGCCTGCAATAAAAAGAGATTTAAAAAATAATCGTTTCCCAGGGTTGGTTGCATAGAAAAAAATTATCGTTACGTTACAAAGAATACGAGGTATTAAAATAACAACGTTGTCTTTTTACACCCTGTATTATAGGCGATCTCACAGCCACGTTTAGTATAGCGGGGACAGTTGTAAATGTTCAGTGATAGGTTACTAGCTGATCGCCTGAGAGAATACCCGAGTTCCTTAGTCGCTTCCAGGAACTTGGTAATAAATAATACCTAGGTCGCTTCTTACGATACACGTAGCCAGGATACAGGGTGACTTTTGGTCGTCAACGTTCTCGAAAACTACGGAATCTCCTCATCATCACGATCATTTATCTCCATGGAAGCATACGTGGGAAGTGTCTGGTCTCCAAGATATTAGGGTCCAAAGTTGAGTGAATAGACTGCGTTTTTTGCATAAATGCACATTGACGCGTGTAGCAAGATTTTTTCATGAGAAGTAATTACTATCTGTCCATGATAAAACTAGCATGTATGTACTGGACACTATAAATTTTGCCCGATCAAGAAATTAAAAAAAAAAAACGTTTCCCAGCATTTTTTTTGCATAAAGTTACTTTATTTAATGTATAGAGTACATACCCTTCGTTAAGGGTGGCAACGATAAAACACCTTGTGTATGAATAGTCTATGGATACACGAAACGATAGGTATAATAGATTTAGCAAAGCATGAAAGCAATTAATAACATACTCGTAAATGTAATTTAAACCATGGAATTGCAAATCTCATTGAAAATCGAACGCATTCCAGAACCATCTGTTGTATTAATCTACCATTTTGTGTCACAATAGATGGAACTCGACACTTTATTACTCAAGGGTGTTCCCACAGATAGGACGATTAACTGCGATCGATAAATTTGATAGTGAAGTGAAATAGTGGATCGATCAGAAAACCAATGTACGTGAGTATATAGTATTGATTGATCCTATAAAAGTGTTTAAAGACATGTAAAAGAGAATTGATTTGGGTTTAAATAAAAAGTGTTTGCTTTGTTGAAATGGAACTGGAATTATTTTCCATCTACGATTCTAAAAAATCTTGAATAAACCGAGAATATTAAATCAGCACGATTTCTTAAAACTCTTTTAAATATTATTGCTGACTGACTAAATGGATTAAAGGTGTGTAGGTAAATCGATTTAATCATTTCGGCGATAGCAAAATCCACGTTTGAGAAGCAAAATACATCAAAAATTTACAACAGCCAAGTAAGAATGAGACAATCTATATGCTTAGACATACGTCTTATATAATTTTAATTTCAAAGTTAAAATAATGTACTAACTAAGCACTATAGCACGCTGACTTTGTGAAACGTAATTCAAAGCACAGTGCGAAATAGCAAATTGAATGTGTCTAACATTGTCCTATTGTATTGAGTTGGTAGGATAGGATTTATTGGTGCTATTGATTTCGACCTTTTGACCCGTACTTAGGTAATATATTAATGGTTGCAGTCTACAGTGTAATGTGCATGAATTTGTCAATAGAGTTCAAACGTTTCGAGTTATGGTCTTCTGCTGGTACTTAGATATCACGATATTGGGTATCCTATGTCATAGAGGAATAACAATTCCATATATATATATATATATATATTTCTCTTTTTCGCAAAAAATCTTAGTAAGTAGTGTTGAGTTACACTTACGAGAGTTGATATACATTTACGGGTACATAGCTAATATTTTCCCAATAGAAAGCATTTACAAGATTCGCATTCCACAACAAAAACAAAAAATCTGTCAAAGCCCTTTTTGTTTTAAGACATCTCAAAATAAATTACCATAATATGTAACGAAAGAAATAAAAAGCTGAAAGGAATCGGGAATAAATCACAAGAATAAGACACTTCAGTACGTCATAAAATGTCTGTCCGTATACCACCATAAGTGAGCAAACTTTATGGTTTTTTTAAACCACATCTGTCCTCAATTAAAGAGGATCAATTTATTGTTTGGTATAATTTATGGGATTGTAAAATAAATACATACATGTACTGTCATCCTGAGCTACGCCCTCTATCTTTTAGTTATATTTTGATAGTTTGTTATGATATTTCTCGACCTTATTTTATTCATAATTGGCTAGTAATGATTATATGTATACTAGGTAGGAACCTAAAGTACGTAAAAGCTCAATGCTTTAACATGATGTTTAACTAACATGCTAGTAGGTATAGTTTTCAATCAATGATAAATAATATCAAATCTGTGGTGCTATGTTATTTTATGGTTATGATTTTAATATATGATTATAAGAGCTTATATGAAAATTTATAGTCATGTAAAATTTGCTTTCACCATAATATTACTTACAATATTCTACCATGAAACTTTCCCATAAAATTCTATTATCATAGTGGCTTATGTCTTATGATGTCGAAGGTTATAGCCCCAGTCTAAGTATAAGGTGGTCCAACTTAACATACATACATACATAAAAATCACGCTTTTTCCTGGAGGGGTACTACTAAGTCAACTTCTAATAGGAAATACAATACAGTATAGGTAAAATACATTGAAAATATCAACCTGTCTATCGTAGGCTCTTCATTATACATAATAGATGTCACATATAATATAATTTTATTTTTTGAAATTAATAAAATATGTATAGCCCATACACTACATAGCTTATGGCCAATTTTAAATAATAGAGATAATAAAAAAATTGAATCCTTTTTTAAAAATTTGAATTTGGAATTTTGTATAAAAATACCTATAATTAAAGATTGGATCTAAGATATACAAAAGATCTTTCAATATCGGCTACTAAAATTGGCTGTAAGTGAGTAAACGTTTAATCTACACTGTGGCGCACCTTGCATGGATAAATTACAAGAGTCGTGAAACAGATGCGAGTGAACCAATGTCATCAGTACAATTATTATGTCAAATTATGAGCCCTACAAATTGGGGCATAACAGCCATTATTATAATTTACGACAAGCATAATACGAGTAAGCTAAGTAGTCTATAAGAAAGAGGCCAAGTGAAATATTGTGAGACATGTTATTATAATATTATGGCATTTCTAACTTTCTAAACAGATGCGATGGTAAGAAATCTCGTTCATAATACGTGTAGTGTAGTAGCGGCCATGTCGTAAGAGTCGACTAAGGAACTCGGGCATTCTCTCAGGCGATAAGCTAGCAACTTGTCACTGATCATTTACATCTGTCCCCGATATGTTGAACGTGGCTGTAGGACTTCCTTCGCGAACCTGCAGTTTTGGCTACTCTATTTCGGGAATGCATCCGTGTAATGTATGTATGTAGTAGCGGTCACCCGCGACTTTGTCCACGTGAACTTTATAGCCTATATTATTATTCTGATGTTGGTACTCGTGTAAGACAACAATTCAATTATCCATCAGTCCAAATATCTCATAAACATTCATATTTTATATTAGTGGAATAGGTGATTATTATCTTCTGCTTTCAATTCCCAGTATATAGGTAGATCACCTTAATTAGAACTTGGTTCAAAAATCAATAACAATTAAGGTTATATTAAATAGAGATTGTGCCATAAATGTAAATGCAAATGGAGTTAACGGAACAAAATAGTCATCTTATGACTACTTATTATAATAATTATCCTATAAAAAACCTTAATAAATCTTAATAAATGAATGTGTATGCTAAAATGTCACCGTCCATTTCCTTGTTCTTGTATTTTTAGGGTTCCGTACCACGAAAGGTAAAAACGGAACCCTTACAGGATCACTTTGTTGTCCGTCCGCCGACCGTCCGTCCGTCCGTCTGTCTGTTATCAGGAACGCGTAGAGATATCAAGCTGAAATTTATACCAAATACGCAGGTTTACTGTCCCAAAGAGCAGTATAAAAATCAAACTTCTAAGTCAACTCAATCAAAAGATAAGCCGTTTATGTCGCAAATTTCCGCAAATTTTCGACTTTCGCAAGGGAATCAAAACCTACAGAGTACTTCCCGTAAACTTATAATCTAGAAATTTGGTACGAAGCAACGTCATATAGCACAGATACTGCAAAAATTGCGAAATCCATAATTTTTTAATTACGTCATATAATAAAACAGGTTTGTACGGAACCCTCGGTGCGCGAGTCCGGCTCGCACTTGGCTGGTTTTTATTTATAGAGAACCTATACGGCATAATTATTAACGCAAATGCATTATCTTTTATATTATTTCTTAAGGCGATGCAGACACAATTAAGAATTATTTACGAATTTGGTTTCTATTGGTATTTCATAGAGTTCATGTATCCGAAACTTATATCAGTTATTGTCAAACCCTATTTTGCTATATATCTCACATATCTATTTTTTTTAAACAAAACGGGGGTCCTAGACACTGTAATAATTTCACTAGCGACAGCAAAGTTCGTAAAGTTATCGAAACATTCCCATGAATAGCGATTTGACTTTATCACGGGATAATAAATGCGCTAAAGAGGCTTTATATTGGAAGAAATGTTTTGTGAACTTTACGAACTTCGCTGTTTGTTTTAAACTTTTACATTGTACAAGCACTCAGTTAATAAAGCTAAGCCATGTCCGTGTTTCTAAATCCGTGGCTAACATAGCAAGAAGGAACTTATCTTGTCACGCTCATTAAAAATAACTTCTAAAACACCATTAGCTACGATTACGACTGTCCCACTCACTCTCCTCTACCACTCATTAATGTGGTAAAACGTTATAAAATGTTTATAACAACTAATTATTATTAACATTAGCTCTAAAACGAGGGAGCCGTTTAGATCTCTATCGAAAAAGTCGGCCATTTTGTCTGATGCTTGTCGGAAATAATAAAAAATGTTAAATACGTGTGTTAGATGCGCTGGTGGCGGTTGTGATTTTGTGTAGTGCATTTCACCGAATAGTTCCTTTGTATGATGGCGCTAGTTCCTCAATATATGACTGCACTATCTGTGTAACTGCATACAATAAATGTTAGTTCTGAAAATATGCACGGAAAATATTTTATGAAACGGACTCTGTGACAGTTGAGATGCAAGTTGATTTGTAGCGCGATATGGAAACTTGATACTTTTAAGCTACGAACATTTTTGCGAGCACGTTTTTTTAGATTAATTCGATTAAAATACAAGTTTTTAGATTTTATTTGCATGCATATAAGCTTTACGTTGGTAATAGACATTTCCTTGGACTAAAATTTCCTGTTATTCAGAGGCCATACGCCAGATGTAGTTACATCTAAGTACATTTAAAGAAGACGTACAAGTCCATTTGATGATATTAACATTATTATTTATACAAAATTTATACAAAAACCTCACGCCTATATCCCATAAACTCTAATGTATCAAGAATAACTCCAACATCCTGTCTTTAGCTTACAATTTGAAGAGCTTCCTCTATCACGAAATATGACGATATAATGAATATTCAAGTTATATATTTCACCGACACACGGAGCGTGATCTACCTATGTGGCCAATGTTAGTAGGTAGCCACATCAGTATTCTCTACATGGTGTATTATTTGTATAAAAGACTGACAAAAGCCGCGCCCTTACAGGTCACGTGACATAATAATTAAACTTTTGTTTGTACACACGACAAAGTTTTTATTTGTGAGTACGTCATAGAGCTTGATAGCGTGCGTGTTGTGATATATTAAGTAACGCTTGCCACGATCGGTATATTGATGGGTGAATTTTCAATCAATAGTTAATTGTGAAATAGTTGAACATAGTTGTCATCAACTTATGAAGAGCCTTACCTAGGCGGTCCCATCAATTGAGAAAACAGTAGGTAATGATGAAACACGCAAATGAAATAATAGAAAGAATTGAAAGGTTATATGGTTTGCCTTATTAAAATGGAGCTGTCACTTTAAACCGTTCGTTTTCCTAAGAAACTATTTATTAGTTTTCATTGTAACAAAGGCCAAAACTAGCTAAAAAGTATTAACTGAATTTTCTGCCTGACCCTATAAATACGACCTCAATGTCGCCTGTATATATTACATAAATCGTTTTATATAAAAAATACAGGTTATTTCCCATACACCGTGACGAAAGTGGCCGCCCAGCGTCGAGAGGTGACGCCAAATATGGCCAAATTATGCCATTCAGTTATACACATAACAGTTTATGGAGATCCTTCGAGATTTACGTCAAATTATCTTCGATATACCGCTAGGATTCATGGAATAATGTGTTTACAGTTTAAGATATATACAGACGGGAGGTGACAAAAGAGGTATTCTAAGCGAATGCTGATGCGGGCCTTCACTATAATATACATCAACTGCATCTCCTTTTGAGCATATCGTAAGAGTCGTAAGAGTAGACGACTATGTATTTATGGTTGCATGCTAGGTGCTTGGATCTGGCTTCTCGTTGCGACTGTAGTGTCTTGTGTTCGTGATCATGAGTAGGCAGATCCGAGGGTCAGCGGAGGGTATAGGGCCCGGTGGCGGGCGATGCCTCAATAGAGATAGATAGGAACTTGTCATTGATTTACATCTGTCCCCGATATAGAAAACGTGGCTGTGGGATGTTATTGACGTTAATGGACCTCTTAATGATTCTGCAATTAGCTACCCCATTTCGGGAACGCAGCCGTGTGTGTATATATGTAGCTCTATGTATGTATGTCACCTATTTTTGAAAGAAACCGAATCATGCCATGAACGTATAAAGAATACGGACAGAGTGTTGTCCATACACAGAGTAAGGCATTCATAGTAAGCTCGGTGACGATATTCCATGGAGTAGGGATGTGTTTTGACGCGTTATCCACCCACACATACAAACCGTAGTAAGCTCGGCGCCTACTAGAAAATACGCAAACATGCGCAACGCGCGCGCCGTTTCGGTGCTTCAATCTGTGCATTGACAGCATTACGTCCATTGTTCTTTATACGGTCATGAAACATGCATTACAATTTCATCGAGTACTGGCTCGTGAGGGCCCTTTGAAAATTTTGAATAAATTAATATCAGTTAGTCAGTTAAAATTAACGTGTCCATAAATCAGAAACTAAATTAAGATATTAACGCTGTAAATGTCCGATTCTGTTTGTTTTTGTATAAATAACTTTTCGAAAGTTTTGCATATTACAACACGTGTGGTCTAAATAATTTACATTTTTAAATAAAATATACACATATGTTAAATATTCAGATAAAAGTAAGATACGGCCTAGATACTTGAAAATACAACATGATATATAATTATTTTTTTTAATAATACAATGGATTTGTGTCGTCCTCATAGTAGGGTTATCTGGTTTATATCTTAGACTTTTTCTCTAAATTATAATAAAGAATCCTTAGTAGCTACCTATATTGCCGGGACGTACGTACCCGAAATGTAGACCATCTAAAACTTAGGTAAGTAGTACCTATTTTTTAAAGTAAACATTTTTATGAACTGTGTCACATAAAGGTGGTTGTACATTATCTCAGTCGCCATAAGGCCATATGCCATAACTAACGCAAGGCGCGCGGCGTTCGTCACGGTTGCGGAGTGTCGCGAGTTTCGGCACGGGACATAAATCCGCCACACCCACCACGCATGCGCAGAAAGAAATAACTTTTTAGGGCTGTGTGCAAAAAATTATACCAACATCACTTATCACTTCGTAATATTATATAACAAAGTCGCTTCCTCCTGTCTGTCTGTCTCTATGTATGCTTAGATCTTTAAAACTAGATTATTCGGCTTTGCTATAGATTACGTAAAATCAATAGCAAAGCCGAAGCAAAGCGATAGCGAAAATTGTACAATATTCACCTTGAAATGTCAAAGTTCCTTTGAAATTTATTTTACGTAATACGAATTTGACAAGCAATCAGCGATATTTGTACAATTTTCGCTATCGCTTTGCTTTTGCTAGTTAGGTAATAAGGGGGCGGATTTTGATGCGGATTTTTTAAATAGATAGAGTGATTCAAGAGGAAGGTTTATATTTATAGTATCAGCATTGCACCGTGCGAAGCCGGGGCATGTCGCTTGTAAAGTTTGGATTTCGAATTTTAGTCATTTGTACCTATTACCTACTCTGATTATAAATGCATTTCATTGGGTATTTGGCCTAGGATACCACGTGACGTTACGCAGTCACTTACGACCGTAGAATTGTAAACTCGCAGTAAACCTAGAAACAATGCTTAAATTACCTACTATCAGACAGTCGATCTAAAGTTTAGATCTTTAGATTCTAAAGCCTACTACACCTAGTTGAAGTCCTGATGTCATCATCAGACTTGCATAAATTATGTATTTTTATGCATAATATGTTAATTTACCGACGTCCTATACATGTAAATGATTGGACAGAAGCTAGATAATTGTAGCCGTTGTAGAATTGATCTTTAGCTACTTGACTTAAGACCTAGAATGTTTTGTAGAAGGTAGGTAGAATATAGGATCCTGTCACATCAAGACACTAACTTTGAAGGTCGACTTCTAATATATTTTATTGTATTGTAAGTGAGTTTATCATCCTTAATATGCTATGTTTTGTATTGCTAAACACCTAGGTACTGCGATCAAACGCCAAATGCGCCTTAGACCACAGAATATGGAATAAAACCTGAATAAAACTGAAGTTGTTTTTCTTCAAAATATGCCAAATAAAACATTTGTCACTGATATGTCTACCTATAGTTATGACTGAGTTATCTTAGGGCAGGCCCCGGCAAGAAGAGAAGAAGAGAGTACGTGTGCTAATTCACAAGTTATCACTGACATAATTATTCTATATCTCTGCAGACTACCTCTTCAGCCTTCAAAACTCCTCAGGTCTTCATTAAGCATTCCAGCTGCGGTACACACATGTGTGCATTCACTGCAATAAATGCAGTCGTTGGCGCGTGACCCCTTTGTGATGCGCCGATTGGAATAGATGTGAATAACTACAGGTAGCATTGCCAAACCTTAAAATTGGAGCCAACATGCCAACGTGTCTACCAATATCAAGAAGTTAGATTAGTTAGAGTTGGTTACAAATATGGGTTCGTCTATGATCAAATAATCCGTAAACCCACTGTTTAGTCGTCAGTTTTCAAAGTATTCTATTGACACTGCTGCATTTTCATATTATGTTCATCCTGTTTTCTCCCAAAAGTCCTTGTTATCAGTTATCATTATTCATATTTTTCAATATATAGTATGAAACTTTAGTTTTAATTGGATCAAAAATGGCCGATGATAACTGACTCCTAACAGATAACCTCAAATAACCCCTTTTCAGGCTCCAGAAAATAATATATTCAGCTAATAAAGGTATTGAAAAAGTTCCGAGAAACAACCTCAGCCCACGGGGGTCTTGTGACAGCAAGATTTATCCACCATAACAACCCTTCAAACCTCATTCCTTGGACGTTACCCCAACAGCTTAAAGATGAAACTCCCTTGTTTTATGAGCCTTCGAAGCTTTCTGCAAAACCTACCGGGCATATGATTTGTTACACTTTGTTATATGTTACTCTCCGATTTGCTACACTCGTTACAGAGTTTAAATATTAATGAGAAAAGTAATATATGAAAGGTCTCCTAAAATGTAATCTCGTTCAGGTTGTTATGTGCTGAATTAAAATGTCGACAGTTTATGGAGAATAATCTGGAAGAAGAAATGGTTGGTAACTATCTTAATTATCTGTTAAAACAGAAAAATCTGTAACCTAACATAATAAAGACTACCTTGTGCCTAATTATTTCTAATAATTTTGCACACCCAAAAAATACCAAATGAATTCTAGAGAAATAAAGAAAAAACTCTCGAAGGAGGCCGTTGTAAAATTGTCCCCTTAGACCCATTAAGGGCTACACATGAGGGATTTTACGATGTCTTCCCGCGTGTCCTAATTAACGTGTGTGGCAACCCTACGCCATAGTTAAGATATCTTGCAGTAGGGCAACGTAATGCGTTTTAGTTATATGTATAAGTATTTCATAATAATGACACGGGTGAATTTCAACAACCTCGATTTTTGACTAATTACGCTGGCGAAATTTTATATCCACTTTTTATAACTTTTTTGTATTCGAAGTAATAGCCAAAAATATATAATATTCAGTCATATGGTACATATTTTTAAAAACATATTATTTCTTGAGATATCTGCATTTAAAAATTTTAATCGCCACCGATATTATTATCAAACCACCGAAATTGTAAATCTCTCCACTGAAATTTATTACAACCAGCGGAATTATAAATACAGGAGAACATCATACGACCTATTTATTTATTTTATAAGAACTTGAAAACTTTAGATTTTTTAGATTTTTCGTTTATTAGTTGGTAATAATGTTTATCATCATGATTATAGCTTAGAAACTATGATAACAAATTTAAGGAACACATTAACAGTTAGGGAAATATTTTATTACATACTTTAAAATGCTTCCTAGTGAGTTTTTTCTTAGGATAAAACGTAGTGGCTATGGTATCTCCTTTAAGATCTCGAAGTTCTGACTACACCATTTCAGGAATATAGCCGTATTTATTTATACGTAATATTGAGGGATGAATCTTAAGTGCCTGGAAAATCTTAGTTCATTTAGGAACTGTTCCCTTCCTATGATCTTATAACGTCTACTTGTCGATATGTGTACTTATGCTGTCTATCGATTGACCTACAGTGCTCAGACTGCATCAGGAACACCATTAGGTATGCTAATCGCCTACCAAAAAGGAACTGGATAGTAAAAGTGCCGGTCATGTTAGTCGTTTAGACACCGAAAGATAGACGAACAGTGCAACTGGCTGGATGCTACGGGGCGACTGCCTGGGGTAGGAGTAAGACGAGATGGAGGTGGCGGTATGACCTTGATTCGAGTTGAACTGCATCATGATTAATAGGGTATAGTACTAGACTATGTGTACGGTGTACCTCGAACATTTGAATTTCACTTCCAAGAACTGATAAAGCGCCATCGTGTATGCGAAATATTCGATGAAGTGCACTCCAAAATGTTTAAGGTTGTAGTAGTTATCATGATGTTTATGTGGTGAAATGTTTTTTACTTATTGATAGGTATATAGAAAAACTTATAGTAGTTTATATTATACCTATGTGAAAGATATAATTATGTGTTAAATGATGTGTGATATAAATAAATAATAATAATGAAAAGGCCTTTGGATAGCAGTAAGATTCCTATGCTATATATTATAATGTCAGTTCATCACCTTTGTATTTTTTTAATTTGACTACAAACTTAGGTTACTTGTTAAAAAAGGTTGTCGCGCCATAGGATAGCACCTTTTAAAATTCTTATTAGTCAGTTGTTGGTAGGTTTTTTCATAATTATACCTTTTGAATTTAGTTTAATGAAGTGTGCGCATTACGTGAAATCATTATTTTGAATGAATAGGAAAGAATCAGGAATAAAAATTATAAACCTTTTGGTAATTGTACTTTGATAATGCCAAGTTGATGTCTGTTGTTTTGTCTCAAATGATTATTTATTTATCTAGTTGAATTACTGAAAATACGTGTATTTTAGTTTTTTTTATGCATTTCCATTTAATAATAAGGTGATTTTAAAAACATTACAAAATGGGGCACAACCCTGAAGCCGTATTTTTTTTTAATGGGTCTTCCTACCCATGAAGGTAAAAAATGGGCTGTACTTTTACATCTCAATAGAAATAATACCCGTTTTCCAGTCATCCTGTATACAAAAAGACAAAATATCAATTACGGTGACATTATTAAATTACGGTGGCCTTCTTTTTTGCCACCGGAGCCACTGGAGTTGCGACACCGTACTTAGAATTAAGTAACAAATTTCAAATTATAACGGACACTATTATTTTAATTGTAATAATTCGTTTGCAATTACGTCGATACATCTAATCTTTAATCATCTGTAAAATTTCTTTTTAAACAGCGTTTTAGTTTTTTAAATACACATGACACCGTTATATGATAAATTTGTATTCCTGCGCCACCGCAGGTTATACTTACGTTTTTGGCGGGAAAACTGTTCAGTGTATCAAACATCCTTGTAGTTGGTATACGATGGCTTGACAGAGCAGTGCGGGGAAAGATAGCTTAGCATCTATCTCATTCATTATGATGAAATAGGGTAATGTTCAAAATGCGCCAGCGTTATTGACTTTTTCCGCGGGACATTTTTAAAAAGCTGTTACAGGTACTACCGGGTTAAGTTAAATTACTGCTCATGGTGTAAATAATAGTGTCATTTAATGTATTTTTAAAATATGTATGTATTCTGTTAAATTAATTCACCCGAAAATTGAAATAGCCAAATTTATTTTTGCAAATGAAGTGGGGACATAGCACCGCAATTAGATTTAGAGCCTTTGATAATTTTTTTAATGCGTAAACAAATAGATTTTGGTCTTAAGTTTTAAACGTTAGTCTAGATCACTGTCTGAACTTAATGAAAAAAAATTAATAAATGTGCATTTTGCACTTTCCACTACGATTTTCATCCACGCCGCGCTAAAAACGTACCTGGGAAATTCACCCACACCCTTTACTACAGATTCTTACTTGCAAACTATCGTAGAGTTTTAAACTGTGATTGATCTAGCTAGACCCACTTTCTTTGCTGTAGATAGAAATACATTATCATTTTCGTCTAAATCGACGGATTGCATGCAATGTCCTCAAACCCGCGGGATTTTCACCCCTTCCAAACCGGGATTTAAAGTTCTTGCAAGTTTAGAAAAAGGCATAAGATATTCACCCCTTTTCAGCCTATACCAATCCCACATCCCAGATGGAGATTTTGAAAACGAGCATGATTTTTTTACATATTTGGAACACCTACACCATCCTCTGCATCTTATAGATCGCACTGTAGTAGTTGGGAATGAAAATCTTTGAATACTAGCATTAGATTTTTATGAAAATTATGCCGTCTCTCCTTTTCTGACCTATAGGTAATCATGACATTCCAAATGCAGATTAAAAAACTCCGCAGGTCAAAAACTTGCCTGAAATAATCTGCAGAAGTTGACCTACTGCTTCATTTACACTGTACCTAAGCAAAGTCAATGGTGTGCGATGTCCAAGCCCAATCAATTAAGGCAGGCGCATGCGAGACGTCGCCACCCGCTACGACGTGAACGTGCCTTTACGCCTCAATTATTAGCTCGAAAGTCATTAATGTTCGTACATACGTATGTTCACGCTTATTATCTTTTTCGGGTTGGGCTGGAATTGTAAAGATATTCAGATACGTGAGAGCAAGGCAAGATTTTGACAAACCCACTCGGACTAAGTACCTATTTATTTTATACGATTCTGACGCGGTCTCTTGTTTTTAATTTACTTTAAAAGTTGACTTAAGTATTCCAAATTAAGCTTAATAGTTGTATCTTTAAAGTGGACGCCCGCGACTTCATCCGCGTGGAATGCAGAAAAAACAAAATGTCGAAATTATCCGGGATAAAAATATTTTCTCGGGATAAAAAGTAGCCTATGTGTTAATCCAGGGTGTCAGCTAACTCCATACCAAATTTTATTAAAATCGCTCCAGCCGTTTTTACGTGAAAGAATAACAAACATCCATATATCAATTCATCCATTTATACTCACAAACTTTCGCGTTTATAATATTAGTAAGATATTCTGCATTATTCCACTTGGTTTTTGCCGGCTCAATACCAAATCTCACACACTCTTCTACTCTCTATCACTTTTGCAAACGAATTCAATCAATACATTTATTAATAGTTCTTACCTTAAATTATTTTGATACGCCCATTTACTACAGGTAAGTAAATGGGCGTATCAAAATAATTTTAAACATAATAAAAGCTACCGTGCTGAACATAAAACGTAATGATGGTATATATACGAACCTATACCCATCATTACGTAGGTACATAGGCCGAAATAAAGGCAATAACAGATCGTAATGGTTCGTATGCATGTCACACGATAACAATTATTTTTTACGAGCTCTTCGTTGGGCGGTCATTACGATTACCCTCAAATTGATACAGCCAAAGGTAGATGTAGAGATGCCCTTAAAATTACATGAGATACAATGTGTTTCAGCAAATAGATCCTTTGAACAGTGGCGCTAGTTACTCTGTTTCACGGGGACTATTCTATAAATCGAACTCTAGTAATATTATAGCAACTAGGCATTTACTACAAATCTGTAGGTAGCACATAGAATAGAACAGTTTTTATTTGAAAATTACATATACACGGACAGAAACAACATAGAACAAGACAATAGAAATAGTAGAAATAGTTACAGATCAAAAGAAGTAGGTAGACAGACAGGTAGAAGCAGACATGTAAAGAAGAATCAGTAAGAAGAACTGTGTACACTATATAATAGGGCTATTTGGAGCCCGTCAGTCACGTCCCGTGTACGTGCAACCGCCAAACGGGTCCCTTTTCAGCTGGATGCTGCTAAGGCACATACATTCATACATACACACGACTGCGTTCCTAAAAGGGAAGCTCTGGGGTATCCAGAACTTCAGTATCACGACCCCATAGCCACGTTTAGCAAAGCGGGGTCAGATGTAGAAGATCAGTGAAAAGTTGCCAGTTCATCTGCTAAGAGAATGCCCCAAAATTCATACGACTCTTACGACATGCACGAAAGGAGGTGCAGCTGATGTATTCTAATGAAGTGTTAGATAAGACGTCGCTTTTTGTTTTTTTTCAAAAATAAAGTATAGAAATTCCGAGATTAAAGTAAGCTAAGATTAAAATGCAAGTCGCTGTTTTCGAATGCATATTAGTGGACTTAGATTCCAGTTACATTTGGATGCAAATCTGCTACATGTAAGTATGCAATTTACTTAAATATGCACTTATCTGCATAATTATTATACTAACACTAAGTATACCTAACGTGCTAATGGGTTGGTATGTAACACGAGCTTTATGTAATAAATAGGAAAAACATAAGCCTACTTTTTGGTTTACTGCATCGTTTCCTTATTTAGACAGGAACATAGCAGTGGTAGATTGTAGCAGTAGCTTTTTACATTTACATACACGGCTGTGTTCTTGGAATAGCCAGATCTGCAGGATCACAAAGGAGATTTCGCAGTCACGTTAAGCATAATGGGGTCAGATGTAAATGAAAGTTGCTAGCTCATCGCGTGAGAGAATGCCTAAGTTCCTTGGTCGACTCTTACAACATGCACGGAAAGAGATGAAGCTCCGCATCTGTACAGGAGCTTTTTACCTATTATTTGTAGGTTGCAAGCTTTTGTAGGAAATTGAGGTACAAGGGATGCAGATGAGTAATGCCGCAGAGGCAAACCTAGAAAGCCGCAGAGGAACCTGAAGAGGCACCTTACGGAATTACAAGAAAAAGCGAGAAAATATTATTATACCACACAGTAACTTTCTTTCAATCCAGTTCCTTTCTAAATGGAAGTTTACAAAGAAACAAAATTAGTAAAAATACTTCGAAAAGCGCAATCGGAATAGGCTAGAGAAGGCAAGTGCCTCAGAACTACGTCCGTGGCTCAGTATAATAACACAATAAATCCGATACCCATATTAGGTTTCTAACTTCGGCCCACATGCAAGTCTAATGAACGAAAGATACCGTCAAAAAGCCATAAACTACGCTCACTTTCACCAGGATCTAGATTTCAATACTACAAACAAACCATAAATCATACCTTCGAAAAACCATTAGATTCTGAGATGCGAACTTTGAGATTGGGCCGTGCGAGATGCATGGTTCGCTGGCACTACTTTATCATGAGATGCGTCGCCCACGTGTCTTAGATTGCGACTGACGATAAATCTCAAGTGTGCACGAGTTTTATATCATCCCCTCCATTTGTTTTTATAAGTTTTGGAAAATAATAGATAGAGTAAAGTTGTATTGAGAATAAGTTTTATTAATACAAGAAATCTTAAAGAATCATTTTTATCGCCATTTTTGAAATTTTGTATGAAAACAATGGAACATTTAATCTGAAATATGCAAAAAATCATTCAAGATCGGTTATTGAAATTGGCTACTAGTGAAGTACTTATGTTCATTCTAAGCTTATATCGCTAAAACTTTCTGCATTACTTTTTTTTACTCAATTTAATTTTTACATCTCAACTTGTACACCTCAATTATCCCTTAAAATTGTTCAGAAGTGGCACCATGTGGTTCTATCGGCCCTTGGTGCTCTGCCTACCCCGTAAGGGATAAAGGCGTTATTATATAATGTATGTATGTACAGTTTACACCTACTTATAATAATATTTTTGAGATTCAATGACTTTAGGCGGGTTGGTCACCTTTTACCAAAGGTACGATAAATTAGCACATATCAACTAAGTATTTCGTGTACTTTGACGGTAATATTCCAAATTCAAGACGTATTTACCGGTAAAACCTGTTCAATTATCACTTTAGCATATAAACTAATAACGGAATGTACATCTTCAATTTGAGTTAAAGTTAATTTTGCAACTAGATATACCTACCTAGGTACCTACCTATGTGTACTAGTAAAGTATTTTAAAGAATAACTACCGTATAAATGCAAATTATTTTAACAAATAGGTAACTTAACTAAGTACTGGTGGTCCTAATTTACCTTTATGTTTAAGTATATGCAGAAAATTTTTATTCTTCTTCCAGCCTAATTGCAGTCCATTGCTGGACGTAGGTCTCCCCCAGGGCATGCCACAAGGCTACTGCCGCAGGCGGGGTGACCGCAGTGTGATTTTCGGACTATCCCGGAAACCGTTAATCGCCTCGTACGATATCCATGGGCAGGCAGGGGTGGTACAAACTCTACTCTGATAATGAAAACATTTCATAGCAACTTTTTATACAAGTTGAGGATAACTTATGGAGTTTCTTAAATTTAATTTCAATGTTGAAGCATCTATTGAGATATCCAAAGCAAATACCATAATCCCTATCTAAGTTTGACTGACAGATGGACGGACTAACATTTTATCGTTGAAGATTAGATTAGGATTCACACGCTCCTGTCTCCGAATTTAATATTACTTCGGTATTTTTGTTGAACTTCTTGTACCGATACAGGATACATACATACATACGATACATTAGCTGCATCTCCTTACGTGCCTGTAGTAAAAGTCGCATGGGGAACTCGGGCGATATCTCAGGCGATTTGTAGTTCTGAATGAATTTGTAGAATGAAGAATTTGATGAATTTGTAGTTCTGGCTACCCCATTTCGGGAATACGACCGTGTATTTTTTTTCGAAAAGGGACATTAATGCAACCGTGAGCTCTACGAGGTTTACTAACTGGAATGAAGATCCCTTTGACCACTTTTTAATACGTATTGATGCCAAACCTCCGGAAAATAATATTTCATTCTCAAAATATTGGATTTTCAAATTGTTGAATCTCAAATTACAGTTTTTGTAAAATATCTGTAAAGGAGACTCTCTACCGATCTAAAGTTTCCAACTTTTGTATTTTCAACACACTAAAACTACCAGCAATAACCGTACTTTAACAGTACTAGTCTATAAGTTCATAAATACATGAATTTTAACGATTCCAACTTAGTATTCGAACAACTAGTCCGAACTAATATCGTTAATATCGGCTTGTCAGCGACAAAGGGAGTCGATAACATTTGTTAACATTTATTAACATAGCTGTGCAATTGGCGGCTAGTGTTCTCAGAGTGAGGGTAGGTACGTAAAATGTTGCTTTGATTTCATTCTGTATAAAAAAGTATTTTAAATTAAACTAGCAAGAAATTTAATCACCGTCTCATACCATAGGAAATGATTGACAGACTCCACGCAACCTATTAGGCATAGTAAGCTGAAACTTTGGAAGTTCCATAGAAAACATAGGTAAGCAAATAAGAGAAAATATAGGTACAAAGAAGTTATTTCCCGAAATTTTCAACGAACGTGAAATAGCAGGAATTCTAAATTCACATAGGTAGGCTGGCTAGCCACTAGTCATGTATAGGTATAGAGGTAGACTAAATGCCGTAGTCAGTGATAATGTCCCTGCGTGTGATGTGATGATCACATAATTACACCACATAGCCAGTTTAGATCCTGCGTAACAAAATATTTAGTAATTTCCTTCACGTACGCGCATCCATTTAGTTACAGCACAGTCTTAGGCCCGCGCCGGCCACAAATCGTCCTGCATATTGTATTGTAATGCACAATAATGCGCATTGCAACACTGCATAGGGATTCGTATCACCGTGAGATGGAACGATAGCTTTTGACCTGCCTTGTGCCTAGTGTAACGTTGGTAAATACCGATTTCACATACTTTGGATAATAACATAATTTTTATTAAAGAAACCAAAAATCCTGTGCTTATGTGGGAATTTACTAAAATATATCAGCTGCAACTCCTCTTCGTAAGAGTCGCACTTAGGAGCGTTCTTTTAGGCGATATGCCAGCAAGTTGTCACTGATTTTATGCTATACGTGGCTGTAAGATCTCTATTGCGATCCTGCAGGTCTGGCTATCCCATTTGTCGGAACCTATCTATATGTATATGTAACCAAACCAAAAATAATTATGGCAAAAGCATTATCAGAAACACATGATCAACCATGATCCGCAATGGCTCATCATTGTGAAAAATAAAAAAGTCTGAGTGAAATATTCCTGTACACATAACATGTCTCTCAACACCAAATACTTGTATGCATTTATTTTATTACCTGAGCGCAAGTGAAATATTATGCATTGAGATTTATGATTCCGTCATAAAATGCTATTCTGATACATGGCATATTTTATGACATATCTGATATTATCAGAATGATGCTGTAACTGAATAATTTTAAGGCAGGACTTTGATAGGCTTCATTTAAATAAAGTAAATTTTAATCGCAAACATTGATAAAAAAATACCCACAATTAATATTTTAAAAAAAACAGATTTTCGAAATAAAACGCACATTCATAGTCTCCCCATGGCAATATCTGCAGTGTGCAATTATTAACTGACTTATTTCATCTAAAATGTATCTACTAATAGACATTATTCAGAGCAAAATATTAGAGACTACTTTCCTTCTTAAACTTATTCTCTAGTTATACGTTAATGTTTAGACCACACATGCTATGAAATATCATATTACTCCCGACAACAAGTTTAACTGCTACTTAGTGCGGATTTAACCATACTTGATGTGATTCATTACTTTAGCCGTATTTATTGCATGCCTTTTAATAAAGCTGTTCTGTATTCCTTTAATAGATTATGCACACATTTGTTGAGTAATAAAAATATTACTCAACAAATGTGCATATCTAAAAAGATAGTTCTTGTATTTTTAATCATGTTATTTTATAAATATGTTATAAATTCTATTAAGAAAATGAAAAAAAAAATCACCCGAATGAGATTTTATTTTATTTTGTTCTTTTGCTGTGCAGGCTGACTGTTCTTTTACGGAAATAGACAATTCTAGAATAATAATTATTTATGAAAAGCATTCATATCGAATATACATACATAGAAGTTGCATAGAAGTCTCAAATAGTCCAATACAAATCTATAAGTAGTAAAAATCTTATTGATCTTTCAATAAATATCCTTTGATAATATCTATATTGAATAGCGCACTTAGTGCATTTTATCCACAAAGTATGACAGACATTTAATAGTTAATTAATTTACCTACCAACTCTTGCAAGCTAGCAATGTACTAGCAAAGCATAAATTCAAAGCGTTTTATCTAACAAATGGCCACAGTTTAGTCCTTGATAGTCTCTATTTGTCGTCTGGGAGGCTGTATGTAAGATATATTCGCCCGAGATTAAAACCCGTCACGGATAAATTGGCATGTTTATACCCGGGCTATGCTTTTGTATGCTAAATAACTTGTATTCTAATTGCATCATTGATATTTTGTATGTTTTCAAATACATTAGTTATGTTATTGCTATAATAATTTCTAGTTTTCTATCATAATGTTTGTTTATCATAGATGCCTTAGTCAGTTTGGTTGTCAAGCTTTCCCCAATTTTTAAAGCGCCAATTTAGATTTTTCTTAGATGGCTACCTGCCATATTGTTACAGTGATAAGCAACATTTACTTACTTACATCAAAGTTTTCTACTTTCATTATGGTTGTATAAAAATTCCAAATTCGTATAACGGGCACCTATTTAGGAACTCTGCGACACTCCTTTGTGTTTTATGTAAAAGTACATCTCTACATTGACACCAATTAAATCGCTTACGGCGTTTGGTCTCCACTTTCTCCACGAATACGAGTAGAGCAGACTTGTGGCGCCTAAGTATTTTGATAAACGACATTGATGGATTAAGATAAATAAGTACATTATAATATAAATCGTAAATGACTGTACCTAGTAGGTGGGTGAGACAATAGGGAACGTAACTATGTAGGAACCTAGTATCTACTCGTAATACGGGGCAACTGAAATAAAATATCGGTCTTCTACATTGGTATTTTGAAGATAGTGAAAAAAACTTGCACTGGACTTCTCTGATGATGATGATGATAAATAGCCATGTGCAGCTGTTTACTGTCCCAAATAAAAAATAAGTTAAAAATAATCTTTTCGTAACATATGTATAATTTAAGTATAGCATTGATCTCATTGATGCAGATATCTTTTAAAGGTAAAGAGGATCCGATATTTTCTCCAAATATTTATTTAGGTCTGGTAAAATATTTGTAGTCATATTGTACAACAATCTTGGTCAGAGTCTAGAAGTCAGTGTAAAAAAAAAAAACATTTAAAGAATCTCATACAAGCACAGTAGTTCGTTTCAGGCAAAAACGGAGAGAGTTTGTATATTCTCCTCAACATCTCTTTATCTAATGCTTGTCCAGCAATTTTATGTATGTGCGTGCTTAGTGACTATGGCGGACCATTACAATTTAATAGATCAACTTGACCCACTGCCGAGTCATGATCATTAGTTCTGCATATACATGACCACGCAGTTTCTATGCCGTGAAATGGAATGTACAAACTTTTTGCTGGTTCTTGTTGACTGTAAAATTGGGGTTGCCTTTGCCTTACCTACTGTGAAAAGTTGTAGACAAAATGAAATTGCATTTTGCGTTCCTAGTTATGTAGATAACTACTGTCCTTTGTACGATTCTTCATTGATTAGGATTTTAAATTATAGGTACTTACTTAAGTTGATTTTCTATAAATTGCATTACCTACATTTCCAGTACAATATTGCAACCACTAATAAATATATTTCTTTCTTTCAGGTAAGCATAAAAAGCTCGCTACGAGTGCAGCAAAAACCTGTAAGTGCAGTAAGGTTTTGTATAAAGTAGTATTTTTGTTAGGAGGATGAGATATCCTGTGCCAATGCGAAGCTTCATTAGAATACATCAGCTGCATCTACTTCAGTGCATGTAGTAGTAGACTAAGCATTTCTCTCACATAATTCTAATTCTCGAGCGATGTGCTAGCAACTTGCCACTGATCACTCTCATCTGTCCTTATGGTATACTTTATGATCCTCAGCTGAGCCAGAAGTCTACCCTATATTGAGGAAACAGCTGTGTACATGTATGCATTATTTTTTCGGTATGTACCTACCTGATATACAGGATGTTTGTGACAGCCAGGCAAATATTGATACCATGACTTCAGACCATGTTTCTGAGGCGGAAAACACTGAAAATTTTCGCAGGAAAATTCTAAAATTTTCCGACATTTTACTAATATTTTCAGAAAAAAAAATAGTTTAGTTCATTTAATTAGCCCTTAGACAATGACTTAAAAATAAAATTTTAACCAAAAGATGATAAAAAAAAAATTTGCCCTCAAAAAAGTTTAAATAACTGATCAACCCTAATGGAGAGTCACAAGTGATCCAAAAAACAGTAATGTTTCACAAAATAACCAATAAGGCCATTCAATTAGTCACAGAATTGCCCGATACAATTGGCGCGGAGAGCAAGATTACTGATAATCAAATCGAAAATACATTTTTTGCGAGTCGTATAACTCAACACAATGGTACTTGTTCATCATATCAGTAATGCCTGGCTGTCACCTACACCCTGTATAGTTATTCGATCACGAAATCTATTATAGTAATTAATCCACCATGGTAATGATGATTGATGTCTTGTTGTCTGTACTCGTGACTGCGGAATCACAACTAATGATAATCATTTACCGTGAGAATGGATATCATTTGACAAAGATTAGGTATAGGGATAGATTTGTAGATCGATATTTAAATAAAAAATGGTATAAGATGGTGTGTCATTGAGGGTCTACGAGTACATTGGAATTTTGAGCTTTACAATGTGTCAGCCTTTACTAAAAGTTCCCAAACAATTGTAAATTTAACCGTTAATTTACAATACAAAAGTCGGCACTCAAAAGAACTACAAAATAGACTTCTGGCAGTACAAACATTGTACTGCCAGAATCCATGGCACAGAAGTTAACAGAACCTACCAAATGTATAGTTTGATTTGATAACTTCTGTCAGCACATGATATCTATTTTGAGCTGAGATCGTACGTTTACAGGACCCGACTATTCTGAAGCTGTGGAAGTCAGAATAGCAGGATTGTAAATGAGATACAGCCTCGATTACCGTAGCTAGATATATTATATTATTATTGATTATATATAGATATATTATCAATATATAGATATATTATCAATATATAGATATATTATCAATGACAAATAGCTAGCTCGTCGCCTGAGAGAGTGCCCCCCTAAGTTCTTTAGTCGACTCTTACGACATCAGGAAATACAACTGATGTATTCTTGTGGAGCCCCGTATCAGCACAGGAACGAACAGGAGGAACGAAAAGGAACAAACAAATTAATGAGATTCCTTTCTAACATAGTGCCTGAAAAATGTCTTCAAAATTTATTTTAAGTTAATTTTGTTAACGTGTACGCTTAAAACAATACGGACAAAATGATAAACGTAATTAAAATGGCCGCCGGAGCCCGCGGGGCGAAGCCTCATTAAATAGCCAGGTAATTAGCAATTTTGTAAATTACTTTATTCATTCATTAATTTGGGAGGAGGGCTGTCGCAGACGTGTCGATTTCTTTCTGCATTACTTTAAAAAATATTCTCCAAAAGTATATTTAACCACAGATTTAACTTAGAATATATTATCTGCACTGAAAATATATGGATTATTTGTTATTGTTAAAATATTATTAATAGAAAAAATGCGATTGGGCAGCTTCAATGTACCTCATTTTATTTAGAAATAGAAAGAATGCGAAAGAACGAAATCAGGTTTTTTTTTATTAGACACAGTTTTGTGTATTTATTTATCATCAATAGTTCCCACGGGCGGCTTCTGATATTTTTAGATGGTGGACTTCACATGTTTTAAATATGAGCGCATGTAAAATTACAGTTTGGAAACGTCGCGCGTTTACACTCCCTTAACGAATGGGAGTCTCATCAAGAGATGTTGCATGCGCAACTTCACTCTTATTAAAATTCAGATGACATATTTCTCTCTTTGAAAAAAACGGGGTAGATATATTAATTTTATATTAGAAACTAGTGACCCGCCCTCGCTTCGCTTCGGTACATATCCTCTAACATTTGGAATTCCCGTTTGTCCCGTTCCCGTGGGAATTTCGGGAAATATGTCCTCAGTGCTTCCTTACACTCCGTACCGAATATACCTGTCATATTTCATCATTATGTGTCAAGTGGTTTGCGTAAAAATGGAATTCCCGTTTGTCCCGTTCAGGTGAAAATTTATAGAAATACCTACGTTCTCACTGCCTCTATACACTCCCTACCAAATTTCATCATTATATTGTGTCAAATGATTTTCATTACAATTGGGAATTCCCGTTTGTCCAGTTCCCGTGGGAATTACGGGAAATCCGTTCTTTGTTCTCCCTAGCAGTCCCTATTGGACATACATTTTCGATTTCAACTTCATATGTTTTCTTAAAAATTTTGTATTCCAGTTTGTTCCGTTCAGGTGGGAATTTCGGGAAATATGTTCTCAGTTCTTTCTTAGACTCCCTACCGAATATATCTGTCATACTTCATCTCTATATGTCATGTGATTTTCGTAAAAATTTTAAATTCCTGTTTGTATCATTCCCATGGGAATTTCGGAAAACCCGTTCTTAATGGTCTTTTACACCCCCTAACAAACATACACACCAAATTTCATCTGTGTACGTCAAACGGTTTATTTTTATACTTATTGAATAAGCTTTTGTTCCGGTACAGTGGAAATATCGGTAAAAGTTTGGAATTCCTGTCTGCCCCGTTCCCATGGGAATTTTGGGAAATCCCTCCGTACTCTCTTACACCCCCTAACGAACATAAACACTAAAAGGGAGTGGGTGTAATTTACTTGTGAATTTTAAAATTTATTTGTATGTGTCCGTTTCTTCGTGAGGTCATGTAGGCATGTTGTTTTAGCAATTCTTTTTGATTTTGACTAATTAACCCCCGACGCAAAAACGACGGGGTGTTATTTTACACTCGTTTTTGAGGATTTTGCCGACGTTTTCATTCTTCATCGTTATCATCCATGATAAATTCAGAAATCATCAGCACTAAAAACAATGGCTGTATGGATGCTGTATTCCTCATGCTATTTCTTCGGGATAAACCAAAAAAAAAACAAATTTCATCTGTCATGTTGTGTCATGTCGTGTACATGTTGTGTACCTCACAGAATAATAAATTCCCAGAACCCGTGATCACGCACACTTTTTAAGCAACTCTTTAGTATGTCAAATTTTTACAAACTATTTACTGTACCTAAAAACTGATAATATTTATCGATTTGGCAACAATCAACGGGTAAGATGAGCGGAAGATGCGGAATTTTTGACTCGTTTTTGCTTTACTACCCGGAATACATCTGGCATTGATGACTCCTTCTGGGGACTTGTTATTCTAAGGTGTATGTCAAACTTATACCTCCATGCGTCAAATGGTGATTTTTTTTTGTATTTAATTCATATTTATTCCACCCCAGAGGAAATTATGCGAAACCCTATAGCCTATGTTCATCCGGGTCCAGTAAGGATTCTAAAGTGATAGAATTTTTGAAATCGGTCCAGTAGTTTCGGAGCCTATTTGCTGCAAAAAAAACAAACAAACAATCAAAGTTTACCTCTTTATAATATTAGTATAGATATAGATATACACAATAAAATATAAACAAAAGACGAAGTATGCTTCAGTCCTTAGGTCGTCGTGCAAAAAAATAAAGGTATGCTCAAACATTTATAGCAATTTGTTAATTAAAACGTGATTGTTTAGGCTACGGTTACACGATTAATTAGGTGCTAAAAGCCTGTAAGTAACTCACTGCACACTACTAACTTGCGGTATACAGAAATTTATATAATATCAACAGTCTACTATGTACCGTCCTAGCTCAATTTTGTTTGTTGATATTTTTTATTTACATATAATACATATAATAACGCCTTTATCCCTTACGGGGTAGGCAGAGCACCAAGGGCTGATAGAACCACATGGTGCCACTTCTGACCAATTTAGAGGGTATAGTTGAGATGTACATGTTCGATTAGTAGTGACAGGTGGTCAGCTCATCGCCTACAAAACACCAAGACCCTCTTGTCCCTCTACTGGCTTGTACAGTATGCCCGGGAAGAGAAGCAGCTGTAGTTACATTATTTTTTCACTCCCAGAGCAGCATAGAAGAAAGCAGCAGATTTTTTATTTAATTTTATTTATTGTGCCTCACCGATGCATGTGCGGGAAGAAATCTGCATGAAAAGAATATACAACTTCTAATATTTTATCTGGTAATATAAGGATATGAATCGACTTTATGTTTATTATGCTCAAATCGAATATAAAATGTACTAAAAACCTACAAGGGGAGAATGTTGGCAGTATTGTAATTTAATGCTCAACACTGACTCTGTAATATAGTACATTACAGGCACCAGCAGAGCAGATAAAGAATTCTTCATGCTTACGCCCAATTATAACAAAATCTTAATTTTTTAACGGTTTCCCCAAAAGCGAGTTATGTTAATCCATCACAATAAGCACCTGCTTAATATTCAAAGGTGATTAGTAAACAGGAAATTATCATGTCAACCGTAACCTGAATTTCCACAATAATGGAGCAGGCTGGCCTGAATTTTCCGGGAAAAATTTCTCATTTCTGTTATTACTTCCCCCGGGAAGCCCCGCCTTTGTAAACAAAACCGTAAGTTAGGAAAATGTACGCTTGTATTTTTTTTATATTTTTACGCGAAAGTTAAATTAATTGGCTATTAATAGGTTAGGAGGTTGGATCCACTTGTTGTAAATAATATAAGAACCTAGAGCTTTTTAGCTACTTATTCAATCTAGACACTAAACTTACTTCCTTACCTTTAGACCTAGACAGACACTAACCCTATTACACAAAAGAATTTAAACATATTTAAGCTAAACATTGCTTAGATTTGACAAACGAGTATATTCTATACATTTTGCTGTCAAATGTCATTTTTAAACAGTGTCTAAAGTTACAGCTTTGTATAAACGCCGTAAACCTACCTTACCTACTTACTATAATAGGTAATTATAGGCCGTATACGCCCTATATTGTTCATTATTTTTACTCGACTACGCGACGCAAAGGAGTGGTATTGTGTTTAACAGCCTATGTATTATAAAATTATTAAATATATTAAAGAAAGTGGAAAAAAATTCTTCACCCGAGTGGGAATCGAACCCACGACTACTGCAAACCGTGCCAGCCGCTATAACCACTTAGCCACCGGGTCAATTACTCGGATGACGAAAGCCTATGTATACAAAAATAGCTATACATACTTACAAAAATCTGCCGAGATAAACCAAGTAAATCGCGTTAACAGTGTATAAAGTGACGGACAGGCAGACGGACGAATCGAGCGTTTCGCAAATCGACCCGACATTATCGGCTATCACGGTCTAATAGACCTGACTGACATGGCGACTAGGCCGATTGAGTCTGACATGGATACACGAAGAATTTCACCTAAAATAAGTATATATTGTTGAATGTAGGTATATTTCTCTAGGATTTATAGACAATAATAGCTAAAAATATCTGCACTGTTGGTAATAGATTTAGACTTATGCCATCCTAGCTGCTCGAAACTGATTTCTGACCGCGACTGTATCTCGGAATTATGAGCTACCAGATTTGAGATCCAGCAGATGGCGCGGAGCTCAGTGGTGACCGAAAGCCAGTTGGAAAACTGATCCAGGATTTGGTAGGAGTAAGGGCTCTTCTTCTGTGTATAAAAGTGATAGTTAACTCAAATACGGACATTCAAGCGAAGTATCTTTATATCTTTTCATTACAGCACCTATCACAGCGGCCAACTGGCTCCTAATGTATGCTGCTATTTTGTAGATGCAGGCCGTAGATTAGACTAAGGGCTGTTAGTGCTGGTGTTATTTAGGCGTGTGCAATGTGAATTTCTTCCCACTTAACATCGAATCGGCCTTGCTGTGATTATCACTAAACATACGATGGCAGCAATAAATCGATTACTTATTCTAAATGTAATAAACATGGATCGAGTTATCGTCGGTTAGGGAAAGTCCGCCGGACATTTCTGTCAAATGGGTGCACTGGTCTTTCACTTCCTCTCCGCTGTCCCACGGTTATCTGATCGACTGGATTAGCCATAGTTTGGCGGTGTTTCTAGATTGTAACTAAATTGACTGGAAGAACATGTTTATGGTTACTGTGCGTAACGAATCTTGCGAAGTTTGCGAACAAAGCACAGAGTGTGTGCTGATAACCATCAATGTTGTTATGGTCATTGATTTCTCTGACTACGCGTGTCGACAAGACAAAAACTATTATGAGAGGTAGGCATTTAAGGCAAGACAAAATGTCGACTATCTCTTACCTTGCTCTCGTCATTATAATTAACCATCTGTTTGATAGGTAGGTAATCTTCTTCTATATCTATACATCACCATCATCATCATCATCAGTCTATTGCAGTCCACTGCTGGACGTGGGCCTCCCCCGGGGCACGCCCACTGCTATGGGGGGTATTTGCCCATAGTCACCACGCTGAGCAGGCGGGTTGGTGACCGGTATCTATACATACCTACATATAATAAAAATGTAACGGATCGCTGTCTGTACTCGTACATGGAAGATATATGAGAAAAAATATTATAGGAGACCTTTATCAACGCAATAGTACCCAAAAGAATAATTTTTGGAATTTTTGTCTGTGTGTTTGTGCACGCTAATCTTTTTGGCTTACGCTTGAACCACAACGCGCCTGATGGTAAGCACCGTTGCAATCTATGAAGGAGTGCGCTTGCCTATCTCAGAAATGGCTGAACCGATTTCGATGCAGTTTTCAGTAATATAATGTGACAGGTCCCACTTAACATATAGGCTAATTTTATCCCGGGAAAATGTTTTTATCACAGATAATTTCGACATTTTATTTTTTCTGTAGTCCACGCGGACGGAGTCGCGGGCGTCCACTATAACAAATAAGCCGAAATTTAGGATAGGTACTAGTGAGAAATAAGAAATTTAATTCAAGTACATTACTTATTTACTTATAAGTACATTGTTTTCTCCCTCGAGCGACGAAGCGAATGAATTCTCATAGAAATGGGGTGACATTATCGCAGATTCCTTCGATTTCGGAAGTGCTTACAGGATATGACTGTCGGAAGGCGTCGACTCACTTCCTCTGACAGGTCACAATCGTAGTACGAAACAAGGTCTGGTATTCCGGGTTTTGACATGAGCCTACGTCACTTCTTAAATGATAATGAAACAGTGTTAAATGAAATTACTTGTGTCCTCAGATGAATGACACTGGCCATTTTGTCTTGGAATAGATAACGTCAAATAGATCTTTTGCCAATGTGACATTTAGAGTAGTTATTCCTATTTTCTAGGTACCTATCTACCTCGGTAAAGAACCAAACGTTAGCAATAATAGTTAGCAATATTAATTCGACCTAACTTCAATAAGCTACTCGTACTTCGCACCTGTAACGTGCTTAACTGTATAATGATGATTAACCTAACTATTTATGTAAATGGGACCTATATCAGACATACATATACTTGGTAGGTTGTAGTGTGACATTCTATAAAGATATGTGAAAAGCTTTAAAGTACCTAACGTCATGTGAATGTGATTATCTATCTTATACGAATCAGACAGCAATCACAATTTATTTTGAACATCTAGGATCTAACCTAGATCTCTTGTAAAAAATCCAACACAGTAATTTGAGCCCATGTCAACAGATGGCGCTGTTCTTAGTCAGTACAATCTACTCATCTATTTCGCTCAACCCAATGACGTTCGTTTGGCTCTTGCGGTAAACTGACGCGCTGACTCTACGGCTCTTGGATCGAATCCTGGCGCGAGCACAGATAATGTAGTGCAGTTTTTCTTCCGTTTTCCCACTGTTCTGATGGTGTCATCAGCTTTGCGCTGCGATGCTTTGAACGGTGGGATATATCGATGGATGCAGCAACAAGTGGTAAAAGTTCAATGAGACTTCCTCTTCTGTTAAAGCTCCGGACATTTCCTTTTTACTTTAAACTAGATATGTACAAATGTAATTATAAGTTTTTTTTTTATTTTGAAATAAAATAGAGTAAAGAGAGATATGTAATGAAAACTCTCAAATAATATATAGTACCTATAAGTTCTATTTTACATTTTCTATTCGCAGATTTCCGGTAGAGTCAAAACAATGTTGGTGGTTAATCAAGTCACTTCAGTTTTTGATAAGAGCCAGGTTTTATAATATTTATTATCAAAATAACAATAGCCTGCCTATTTAGGTGCTCAGTAGGTACGATATCAATTATTTAGAATAGTTCTACATTTAACTTTAAATTAGTTAAAACATGTTACAGTACCTACTTAGGTATCTCTTTGGAAATTAACGTTGACACTTTTAGTGGTTAAATTTTATCTCGAAATTCCTATTTCTTATAACACATTTTAATATGATTAGATAATAACCGAAAAATTGTTGGACATCAGCCAGTGGATGCGGTTGGCCCAGGGCAGTGGACAGTGGAGTAGTGGAAACGAGACTTTTACTCAGCAGTGGTTGCAGGAGTCTGTAGATAATAAGACATTTAATCGACAAATTAGACACCTACTTACTTAGACTTTTTGTACAATTGCATCATTACACATTTTTGCGTAGCTTCATGCTATCAACAATAGCTGACCGATTAAATGCTACCACTTACCACCGCATTTTTTCCAACAAAAACCTTTTTTACGACCAACTTACAAAAACCTTTACAAGTTACCATTTTGTTGCGACATGGATTCGGTTACGCAACGACAATTTTACCGCCTATTACGGTATAGATATAGTGGTCCAACGCACGCCAACATAGCTTGCTTTAACCTAAGAATATGTTAATGTGATTTATATTATTTTGACCTGTACCTATGTCTATTCGATATGCTTAATTTAATAATTGGCCGCTTGGCTATGTAATTTAAAAGTCTCTATACTAGGCTTTTAAAAATATCTACCGCCCCTTTTAGTAGATAAAACTATTTACTTATCTAAAACATAGTTCATTTTGTTGCCATTTGCCATGTCAATCTCCACGTATCTTTTGGTACACGTTGCCTCCAAGTTGGCCCAACGTGTACAGCTATTACAGCACGATGCCCCCGATGAGCGTCTAATTGTTAGCCGGTAATGACTGATAAGTGCCCTTTGCAGTCCATTAGCCGTACTGCTACTTACTGTTTGTTTGCATTACAACAGGCAACGCAATTTGATGGTATTTTTTGTGTTTCAGCACGATTTTGTGTAGGTTTTAATAACATGTTAATAACATTAATAATAATGTTTTCTTTTGTACCTAATTCTGGGAATAACCATTAGGCGTTATTCAATTCTAAAAAAAGTGTGATCTCTATCTCTAGGCTTCCCATTTGTACCAAATACGTATGTATAGGTAATCCTACAATTTAATTAGGCACTAAGTATATAGGTAAGTAAGTAAGTACGACCTACATTTTCTATAAGGGAACCAAAGAACTAAATTTTAACTTTAAAAAGGTGGAAAATTTAAACTTCCGCTTTCCACCATTGTTATTTTCCACGATTTTCCTTTATATTTTACATTATTATGGGTAGCGGTAGCTGTAACAACTAGCTGTTATAAAAGGGGTATGTTAAGCGAAATACCTACTACTCGTATGAAGATAGCAACCTAAAATTTTCGCCTCGAAATCACATCTTTATTTCCCAAGATTTTACGAACATTCCTGAGTTGTTTAGGAATTATCCATATTCTATCTGGAAAAGTAAACATAGGTACCTAACTGTCTGTTAATACAGATATGCCGACATCAATTTAACTGCAACTGCCGCTACGTCTTCATTAATTGAAGTGAGTTGCATCTGGCATATTATGCCCAGTTTCAGTCAATTAAAACAAAGTCTATTTTGTAACCAGACATGACAGAAGAACCGTGTTGGTAGGTATCACCTTTTTACGACTATATTTCTGCGTTTGGAAACAATCTGAGGGGTAAGCACGAACCTCTCGATAGTCCGTAACGCTATCGTCAAACTGTCAAATCACATAGATTTTGCTAGCGAGTCGTTAGCGTTACGCCGCCACCGTTACAACCCACTGCACTAATGTAAAACCTAGTTCTGGAGACATACTTTTTTATAACAAAAAAAGAGTTTAAACATTTTTTTAAGCTAACATTTTCTTCACACAGATATTCTATATTATATTTTGCATGATTGCATTATTTTTACAAGATATAATTAACATACCTAAGTTCAGAAATTATCGTTATGTTTTCCTTTGTACACTTGTATGTATTCCAAGAAATTTAAGTACGATTTTAACATCTAAGTAAGTAAAGTATCTATTGAAATGAAAACAGAATACAAGTCTCTGACTCTACCTAATAAATACCATAAAATACGTTAGATACAATGCAGTCAAATCTAAACAACGCTATTATTATCAACATTTACCATTTTATTAAGACAATATTCTGAACCACAATACTTTATGAGTTATTTTTTAAACAAAACAAGAGTCAAGCTTTATTTAAATATTTACTAATCTTTATTATTAAGTTCGTAGAGTCTAGTTTGATAATAATAACGCAAACAGTTACTAGTTAACCCAACGCAAAGGTTTTGCCATATAGTTCTATAAATTGTAAATTGTCGTGCGCAGCTGGGAATGTTTAGAACTGTCAATAACTTCATAATACTCTGTATTATATGCTTAATAGTCTGCCTTTATGACAATAAGTATCTGCCTACGTTAGATATTCGGTAAGTACGATTATTCACCTATTAAACAACTATAGATACTTACCTATAGGTCCCTACTTATCTTCTATACATATAATAAAAATGTAACGGATCGCTGTCTATACATGGAAGATATATAAGAAAAAATATTATACTTAGAATACCTTTATCAACGCAATAGTACCCAAAACAATGATTTTTAGAATTTTTGTCTGTTTGTCGGTTTGTCTGTGCGTTTGTGCACGCTATTCTCAGAAACGGCTGAACCGATTTCGATGCAGTTTTCAGGAATATATTGTGACAGATCACACTTAACATATATAAGCAACTTTTTATCCCGGGAAAATGTTTTTATCCCGGATTTTTTTCTGTAGTCCACGCGGACGGAGTCGCGGGCGCCCACTAGTGTAAAATATAGTTTTTTGCTAATTTTGAATCCAGCTGTTTTTGTACTGTGCGTGCAGTTTAAACATAGAGTCATTTTAGCAGTCAGTTTTAGGGCCAATTTTACTGACTGTAATATATCCTATCTAAAGGATAGGTAATTCGGAAGGATTTGAAAAATCTGCGTTTAATGAAAAAATTCTATACGGCCACTAGTCCCTAATTAAGATGTGTGTATAATTTACTATAAAAATACACGATACAACTTTCAAGTCAATTTGCAACATAATCACTGTTTGTCCTTAACGGGATTTGAGCCCGCACCCTTAGGTTTAGCCAGTACCTACAACTACCGGTTCGAACGAAGTCGACAATTTAAGTACCTATCTGTATTTATAGAAAATCTATTACTTTCATCCTGAAAACAACATGGATTCTAGTAACTCACATTCTTCGTAGAAAAGTCTCAAGGAAAGTTTAATTAAATAGAAGCAGGTATTTCATATTGAAACTTCCCTTGATGTCGGTCGTATTTCACCTTAAGAGTTTTCCTATTTTTAATTTAGTTATGAAGTTGATTGAATAAATATTTTATTCGGGGCTTGGTTCTAAGTAACAGAAGTTTCTAAAGAACATTGAAGGAGTCTAAAATCTGGTGAAAGAGAATTTTATAAAGAAGCAGAAGATATTTCTTTTTGCTGGTTGATGATTATGAAATCTAACGAATAAATATAATGAAAATCGGGTTTGATTATCTCTCTCTCTCTTACACAATAATATCAAGATGCCATAATAGCCTCTAAAAAAACATTGAAATTATAGGTAAAATACAGTTACCTACTGCAGTAAGAGTTAAAACCAAACTGACCAGTCAAATATTGTTTACGCGAATCCCTGGAGAGCAAGTAAATGCTTTACGAGCCATTCTGTGCCGACTCGTGGGAACAGTTCTAAGAACAACTCTTAAAACTTCATCTAACCACCCATTGCCAATGGTCTTTCTTCAAATGACAGTCATATATTTTTTAAATTACATACCTACCCATGCTTCTAAATAACCTCTAAAATATTGTTTGAAAAGTAAACATATTGATTCTTCCTATACTCGTACATACATACAGGTTCAAAAATTCACACAGCTAAAACTTCTAACTCCCCTTTTCGTGACGAAGGTTCAAACTCCTTCACGTAAAAAGTATACCAAGCCTAACCTCTCTTCATTCTGCGTGACTAATTGACTGGTAGGACCATGAGTAGGACAATAGCAAGGCTAGGACATAAAGATATCGAGGCGCTTTCTCCACAACCACTTAGAGCCAAATTGCTTAGCTAACAAAAGATGGGGTCCGGCCGGCTTTGCGTACATTATTATGATTTTATGGGCATGTAGAGAGCACAATGGTCTAAGGGCCTGGTTAAGGTGACATCGTCGGGCGGATAGTGAAATATCGAGACAACCTATTTAAAATATTATTGAAGGTAAATAAGGTAAATACAATAAGTTATTTTCTGCAGTTCACGCACGTTAGAATCGAAGTATTATAAAGCTTCAGGAACTTAACTAGGCAGGTTTATTTATTGATTATAATAAAGTGAATAGTTTAATTACATTGCAATTTATAAGCGTCCGCATCAATAGACTATAGGATAAACTTGGCGCCATTTAATTAAATTAATAGAGCCTAGTCTAATTACGCAAGTAAAGCTATTTCCTGTATCAAAAACTTAATGCGTAATGACACGCAATTACACATTACACACTTTAGTACAGACTATTATTTATAGATGGCGTTTATAATGGACACTAGTAAATTTCGACGTTGTGTTTAAGTTAATACAGAAGGAGTTGAGGCATTTAAATATTTTCTTGTAGAGATAACTTTGTATGCAGTAATAGCTATTTAATCGATGGTAATTAGTAGATACGTGGTTATTTATCGGACACGCTACTGAATAGGCTGTGTGGTATTATTACTTTAAACGCCGGCAGTGTTGAGTGAGATCACTGGGGATAGATAATTATGCCGTGTATTTATCCATTTAGATAAACACTTGTTAGCAGGGGTATTTAGCGCATGTTTATATCCTGTTAGATACATATTCCAAATCATTAATTCATTGAATTCTTTTAAAAATTTAAATCTTTTATACGTGCTCTGCCAAGATTATGAAGGTAAGCTAATACGTAATACTTAATATACAGAATGATTTTTGGTCGTCAACGTTCCCGAAAACTACGGAATCTCCTCATCATCACGATCATTTTTCTCCATGGAAGCATACCTGGGAAGTGTCTGGTTTCCAAAATATTAGGGTCCAAAGTTGAGTAAATAGACTGCGTTTTTCTGCATAAATGCACATTGACGCGAGTAGCGAGATTTTTTCACGAGAAATAATTAATATCTGTCACTGGACACTATAAATTTCGCCCGATCAAAAATAAAAAAAAAAATCTCAAAAAAATTTACATCGTTTCCCAGCATTTTTTTGGCATAAACTTACTTTATCTGATGTATAGAGTACGTACCCTTCGTTAAAGGTGGCAACGAAAAAACACCATCCTGTATACACGGGGTGTGTTCCCAAAATATGGACCATAACTGCAGAATTATGAAGGAAAACGGCAGGTTACGCATAGCGGTCCCAGATGTGTGAAAAGACACGTTTTATATACAATGCATTAGGTACGTATTTTAGGGCCTACCTAAATGACATCATAATTTTGCTGACAAGTTTATACGAGTAAGCAAAACCTTAAGTATCTTGTTTTTGGCCGAGTGCATCGTAAATTTGTCCCAATCGACTGGTCCTTTCAATAAATACTTGAGATTTATTAAGACTATCAAATATAAAAGTTAATGTCTTTGTTTGTTTTATAAATATTATATAAATATTACTTGAATAATCATTAAAATCTATTCATAAATTGCCAAAATATCCGCGAATACCTACACACGGTCGAATTGAAAAACCTCCTTTTTTAAATAGGTTAAAAAAGATATACAGGATGTAACAAAAGGTGTATATTAAGCGAAAAGCTATATAAATAGCCCACTAAAAGGAACCTACCCACAAAATTTCAGACTCGAAATCGCATGTTTATTTTTCCAGATAGTAATGTGAAATTCCTATACAACTCAGAAATATTCATACAATCTTGAAAAATAAACATGTGATTTCGAGTCTCAAATTTTGGAAATAGGTTTTCCATAGTGGGCTGTTTACATAGCTTTTCGCTTAACATACCCTTTCTGTTACATCCTGTATATAGGTATTCTACAAACTTAGAACGTGCAAAAAAGTTTACCTTCTCCAATCGATAAATGTTTACCCTACCTACTCATCTGATTAGCTCACAAAATACAGAATAAAAAATATTAAACCCAGGGTAGATTAATAATATTTCAAAGAATTAAGGTCAAACCAAGCATTTCTCAAAAAAAACTTCGACACGAGTTATCTTGAGCGAAACCGCATAACTTTGTAAGCGATGATAAATTAACTGAAGCATGAACTCTGTCCGTTTAAGAAAGTTATCGATTGCACAAAAAAGCAAAAAACGGGATGTCCACCCAGGTGATAACCGGTTAATTTGGTAAAATACCTTTATTACGCCTACCCTCATAAACCGGCAGCGGTCGTGTCAGGGAGATCCATCAGACGCGAGGTAATCCCCTGAAGCAAATACAATGGAGATCTGCAATAGTCAATGTTGTTACCGTTAATAGCTCCGAAACGCATTATGAGTCACCCTTTGCCTCTCATATACAGGATGTAACAAAAGGGGTATGTTGCGAAATTCTATGAAGATAGCCCACTGTATAGAACCTATCTGTAAAATTTGAGATTCGAAATCACATGTTTATTTTTCCAGATAGTATGGAGAATTCTTAAACATCTCAGGAATATTCATACAATCTTGAAAAATAAACATGTGATTTCGAGTACCAATTTTTGTGAATAGGTTCCCTATAGTGGGCTATTTATATAGCTTTTCACTTAACATACCCTTTTTGTTACACCCGTATAATCTACACTTCCTCCCATTTGTAGAGTGTGTTTTACCGTATAGTTCCGATGGATGATGGTACTAGTTTCTGTGTCACTGCATATGAAAAATGTTAGTTCCGATAAACCAACTATAGACCTAACTTAAGAAAGAGTATCTACCTTTTTGTATCTGCTCTATGGATATCCCCAGTAATGAGTCCCGGGACGACGATAAAAGAAAGTGGCAGGTATTACTGCCAACGGGCCAGAGCGAGAGCTTAATGAGTGACAGCGACATCTATTAAGAACTTACTATTGTACTTTTTAGTTTTGCTAGCTAGTCTATCTATCTTAACTAGTATTGATAATAATATTGAAGAATAATTTTGTCGAATCACCAAGGACGTTAGAATCGAATAAGAGATAAGGGTGACGGTCAGAATAAATAATTATTATAATATGTGTGTGTGTAAGCCTTTAAATAATTACGACTACTTTGTTGTAGCTATGTATCTTAAATGTCCATCTTACTTCCTACTAATATTATAAACGCGAAAGTTTGTGAGTATGGATGGATCGATGGATGTTACTCTTTCACATAAAAACGGCTGGAGCGATTTTAGTAAAATTTGATATGAAGTTAGCTGACACCCTGGATTAACACATAGGCTACTTTTTATCCCGAAATAATATTTTCATGTCGGATAGTTTCGACATTTTGTTTTTTCTGCAGTCCACGCGGACGAAGTCGCGGGCGTCCGTCCGCTAGTCTTAAATAATCCAAGTGCCAATTAATGGAAGCTATAACTTTTCTGTAAGTAAGTGAAGTAAGTACAAAAAATCGGGGTTATGTTTATGTATAAGTACATAAACAAAAATCGGCTTTCATTTGATTACGAGTAAGTTTCAATAAGTGATCATCATTATAAACAGTGGGGTAAGCACGAACCTTTTTACGCGGCGTAGCGACTCGCTAGCAAAATATATGGGAAATGACAGATTGACGCTAGCGTTACGGACTATCGAGAGGTTCTGGGAGCAGTGGGGTAAGAACGAACCTTTTCACGCGGCGTAACGCTAGCGACTCGCTTGCAAAATCTATGGGAATTGACAGTTTGACGATAGCGTTAGGGACTATCGAGAGGTTCGTGCTTACCCCTCAGATAGTGTGACGTAGATCCACTATACTACTATGTAGATTATAGTAGGTACCTATAGGTACATGATAGGTTAGGTACACAAAGACAGTATAGTAAAAACAGATTTTAAAGGTAAAATTAAAATGTCTTGATCTCCAAAATATCTTACTTTATCGGAGTTTTGCATCGCAAATAATTCAGCGACGATTTTCCCCGGCCATTTGTTATTTTTTATCGATTCGGCACGGCAATTAGGTGGCGTGTCGATCCGGCGTCCGATCCGTGCGAACGGTCGAACTTGATTGATTACATTCCACCTTATTACTAAGTTCGCCCTGGCCATGATACAAAAATCATTCTAGGTCTTTTCAGCCACGGTTGAGCGCCCTTTTTAACGGATTTGATCGCCCATCGGCAACATTCCGAAATGCATAGGAATTGCCAATGTTGAGGATACATTATGTAAGCAGAAGTCAAAACTTGCAAAGATTGTTGTTCAAAGACGCGTATCTAAGTACCTACTTCTACTTTGTACAATGTAACTAAGCTTACCCTCGCCCTAATTCTTATCAGCTATCACCGAAGGGGATGAGGTTCGCTCACTCCGAGATTGCGGGATCCATCCCTTTCAATCACGAAGATAACGAGAGATGAAGAGTTACTATTATTTACTTTTATTTACTCATAACTCAACATTTGTCTAATGATCCTTTATTACGAGATCATAATTAATTAGAATAATTCAAATGTGCCTGTTTTAACCTAATTTCAAGTAAAAAATGTAGTCAACATATCACAGAGTAAATACTTACATCTGTAATTGACTTTACAGCGGATTTCATGTTACAGAATCTTCCTATTTATTTGGGTACGAGTACTAAAGGACGCTCACGCATTTGCCCAGTAAACTTTAGAATTTCCGTTCCCGAGGAAATTTCCGAAGATCCTTTCTTATCAAATGACAACGTCGTAGATTTAACCGTCTAACAAGCAATCTTTCTTCATTCCAGTGGGCGGAATGTCGCGCGGTGGCAGTGGCGCTGGTAAGACGGCCACCGCCAAGCGCGTGCCACCGCCAGCAGTCCCGGGGGACGCCTTCGGGACCCCGCAGCATCGCCACTCGGGCTCTAGCTTCGGCTCGCAGGGCTACGCCTCGTGTGAGGACCAGTCGTACCCGCAGCCACCTGATACGCCGTCGCATACTCGAGGTAAGGGTTCTGGAGATAGCTTTAATTTATTTACAAATGGAGCATTTTCTATGTAGCCCAATAGTCTCTACCTCTCTAACTCCGGCTACCATGGTAGAAACCCATCGAGGTCATCCCGCTATCCGTCTTGGCCTACCTGAAGCCGTCCTGTGAAATCCAGTCGGTGGCGATCTCTCTACATCCACCAGTCTAAGTGCAAACTACAATACATACATAAGGTTACATAAAACCTATAAAATGCTACATCTGCGCCTATATTTGAAAGACATTTCCACCAAAGGCGTGGGAACACCTTCTGTAGCTTACCTAAGTATTTTTGTTCTCAATTCCAGATGACCACTCCGACTATGGCAGCACCGTGTCTGGCGTGTCAGGAGTCAGTACCGCCAGCGGCAGCCTCGGCAAGAGTCCGGCGGGTGGAGGCACCTTCACGTTTCCACCACCCTCGCAGCCGCTCACGCATAAGGCGGCTGTGTACTATCATCACCAACTCGCACTTAGTGACGACCAAGGGATTGACATGACACAGGTTGGTAAAATTAACTCTTTCTAGTAATAAAAAAAAACTCTATGTTCATCCTAATTTAAAATCTTTTCCGTTTGGATGGAGTTAAACTTCTGAATTTAATAGTTATTTTATTATTCCATAGTACCTATCGGATTTAGGCCATACATCCTTCCTTACCTATATCACACTATTACAATATCTATATATTGGATTTAGGCCACTAGTGCCATCCTTCCTTACCTATATCACACTATTACAATAATCTGTGCCTATATATAAAGTTACCATATCCTATATGGACAATATGCCGAAGATAAGATAAGTTAAGCATCTGTGAGCGCGGTACTGATACGTGCCATCGTTTAGTATAAATATTTGTTTTCGTAATTATAATTTTCAAAATTTCATTTAGTCGTTTATATTTGATCTTAAGTATTTTGTTTTTAAGTAAATAAAAGCTGTTTGGATTTGGAATTATTTTTAGGACAAAGTTTTAGTGACTATTTAGTGATTTTTAAATACGCCTCAAATATTCTAATTATTATTTGGATAGATCATCCCAATCATATTGGAATTCCCGGATATTACGCGGAGTTGGATCGTTAAAGGACACCTACAACAACCTACCAAACCAATCCCTTATAAATCTCTTCGTTCCCGGAATGCACGCGGAACTGTTAAGTATACTATCTCGCTCACCATCGGAGTTGATATGTTAAAGGATATTTTAGCATGCACACTTCCATTGAAACCCAAAAAATTTCACAAAACTGATGTTCAAATATTCTCTGCCAGAGCCCCGGACGCGACAGTCCAGGCTCCTCATCAGGCTCAGCCGGCTCGGGCTCCCGCCACAGCTCGGCGTCTCTGGACAGCGGACGTGCGTCAGGCCGGGTCCCTCATCATCACCACGCCGCTTGTCACTGTGGAGACACCCAGGATAGGGTGCGGGCTATGATCGCACAGGGCTTGCCGGTTAGTATACACGGATCCCTAATATAACGCTAATACATTGTATGATAACCTTCGCTATTTAGCTTATCAGAAAGGGAAGATGAAGTGTTAAAACTGGTCATGGACAGGAAGCCGTCTTAGTTTTGCAACTGTGGTTACTGATCCCTAAGTCTACCTACTATATAGTTGATAACTTAAAGGGTCTTATGTTTTATAGTGTCCTTTTTCGCTTCAAAAGAAATTTAATAAGCAACTTAAAAATTCCAGGACCCAGATATAATCCACACTTGGCTGGCTGACCTCCAAATGGAGGAGTATGCCCGACTGTTCATAGAAGCTGGCTACGATCTCCCAACCGTCACCCGAATGACTCCCGAAGACCTCACTGCGGTGGGCATCAAAAAACCCAACCACCGCAAGAGGTTAAAGGCGGAACTGGCTAACTTAAACGTTCCTGACAACCTGCCTGATTATATACCAGTAAGTATCCATAGACAACGCTATGTAAGAGTAGGTATCTAAGAATTTGTGTGAAAGATCTTCCAAGAAGTACCAATCCATATGTAGATTTAGTATGGTGCTCTTATGTTAAATACTTCAAGTCGACCTGTTAAATATCCTCAAGATATTTAACATATGAGCTCAGGTAGCAAAGATCTGGTACCTAGGTACAGCAAATTATGGCATATCAATTATTGTAAAGAAATTTCTTCATCAAATAACTCTGCTTTAGAGACTATAGTTTTGACATAACATTTGCCTTTTTCCAGGGTTCCTTAGAAGAATGGCTCCGATTGCTTCGATTAGAGGAATACGGACCAGCGCTAGTAGCTCAAGGGTACAGAACTGTGCATGACGTCACGCAATTAGCCTGGGAGGTAAGATATTATGGACCTTCAGTTTAGTATACCAACCTACTTATTAAGAATACCTCAGATAATATAAGGCATGAAAAAATCGTGCATGAGCCTGTTTTCGGGGGGTGGGCAGCAGCGCCTTCCGTGCTGACAACTTAATCCAAAAATCTTACTGCGGTCACATGGTGACTACACTCATCCGCCATTTATATTAATCATCAAGTATTGTATTTGAAGGCATGATCATGTTAGAAATTCGAAACATTTTTTTCCAGGACTTAGAAGACATGGGAATAGTAAGGCTTGGTCATCAAAAGAAGATCCTGCTAGCCATAAAGAGAGTGAAAGACATCAGAGCAGGAAAAAGAAGCATCAGCAGCCAAGGATCTATAGACTTCACCAGAATACCGCACGGACAGGTCAGTATCATAGACAAATAGAGATAATCGCGTGTCTATAGAGATGTTAGACCATAGACTGTGTTCTTAGCATATTCTGATAGTTGACAATTCAAATTCTTCTAGTTATTCAAATGTTTCTAGCCTCGTTAAAGGCGAGCCGCTTTCAATTGTTTTCAGGAATATAGAAAGCGTTTTTTAATTTTTATTTTTTTTTCGAATCACTGATGTTTATAATATTTTATTATAATTTACCATTACAAAAACATCATTCCATTCATTACACGTCATTAATTTCATGCAAAGTAATCGTTAGAACATTAGAGTTTTATTTTTGGCTACTCTTTATTAATGTTATACCTAGGTAATTAGGTATCTACTTAACTATAAATATTATTTTCCTATACTTACTACTAACAGCGCCTATTTAACCAAAGCGTTTTACCTACCTATTTATAAGCTTCAATATATTTAACAGCCCATATCTTTATTTGTTAGCTATAGCTAGCAAAGCAGGCTAAAAGTATTTTATTTGCTGCGCCAAAATGTGAACACATTTCGGAAATAAAGTCTATATTGTCTATTATGGCAAAATTGGTGCGATGATGTTGGTATCAAGAGTCAAGTGTGCTCAAAATTTTTGACCTTTCCCGATGCGTTCAGACCACCACCGTTCTCATTCTGCTTAGACTTTTAGAAGTCTATACCTATCCATGCCATAGTCGTCGCTGTTTCGATGTCATGTAATCTTGCGACTTTTTGCCAATATAATTTATTATTTAATTTCATTATAAGTAGGTAGGTACGTGAAAGATTAGGTTTTTGTTACCGGTAACAAATTATGATCTTGTAATCGAATAGTTTCTTAATTCTAGCAATTATTTTTCCCTTTAGAGTTATGTGTCTGATTTCTTATCATTTTATTAATTGTTCAACTAAAAATATAAAGTCGCAAGATTGCCACCCCACAACAAAAAAAACACATTCCATCCGCCGCATCCACCACGCCCGAGCAGCATGTGAATGTTTTGTTTTCTTTTCTTTCCGACCACATTCTGCACCGGACATAAAGCAGGATATGTTTACGAGGGACCTGCATTACCAGCCGTGGGAGAGGCATACGCGGAGTTATCATAAACCCCCCGATCTTAACTTTGACGCGGTACCATCGCCAATATGCGCTACCTCGCTGGTCCCAATCCAGGTATGAAGGAAGCACAGATTATATCCGCACCCGAGCACAGGCTTTAGCGTGCACCACTTTTTGTTTTTCGTGTGTGTTCTTTTTTGTCTGTTCTAGTGATTTTATGTCTATGTATGCGTGTAAATTCATAATATTGTGGTAGTTTTTTCTAATGCTAAGTTTAATGTTCTAAATACTAAATTGATTTGTGCATATTATTTTGTAGGTAAAATAATTACTCACCTACTTATCCTTTTATGTACCTAAGTAGATGTATTTAACTGTGTCTTACCTACTAAATAGAATACCTACCTACTTCTAAATAATCTGCACAAAATAATTATTTACTTACTTAACTAATCGCAATTAGCATGGTTTGGACTAATATGAGCCTAATAAGTTCCTACCTATACTTTACCTATATTTAAGTACCTATGTAATATAAACATCTGAATGTACTATTTTATATGAGTAAAACCTCCCTAAATACTTAAATATATTTAAAAGATCAAGTGTGGCATGACTTTAAAAAATATATTACTTTATGTGCTTATTGAATAATTCTAAGTACGCAATACTTTATACCTAATAATTTTTATTATATAATTAATAACTTTGGACTCAAAAAAAGCACTATTGTAATTATTTATTTTCTTCAAGGCACTGTTCTAAGATTATAAATAATACTATTGGTGCCATTAATAAAAATTGAATTGAATAATACCGTGTACAACAGTGCAGACATTACCACACCAAAAAATACATAAAACTAAATTCCACTTATAATTTCCAGATCCGTCACCCGCGCGGAAAATCACTGGAGAGCCTGGAAGACCCATCCGAAAGGCAATCCCACACAACGTTCTCACCCGATGCCGGGTTCTACTACGGCGGCGGGCAATGGCGGCGCTCGTACGACGACGGAGACATCACGCCAACAAACGACAGCTCCTACGAGGGTGGGGGAACCCTGCCCCGTCCGCGAGGGCTCGTCCGACCGCGCCCTGTCGCCAAAATCCAAGCGACCCCAGCTTATAGAGACAAATCTCCAGACTACGCGTACGATGAGATAGCGTACTCGGCAAGATTACAACGCGTGGCTTACGGAGCAAGTCCACACGTGGCTAGGAAACCGCCGCCCGACCCGCCGAAGCGGCAGAGCTCTCAGTACGCGCCGTTCACTAGATTTGGTCAAACGACGGTGGAAATTCATCCGGAGAAGTCGCTCCCGCTGAGTCTACCGGCGTATCCTAGCTCGGATTCTTTGAGTGTGTCCCTGGACAGCACGGGGCTGCTGCCGCCGCCGCCCGCGCCGCCTTCCCCGCCACGGAGGTATGAAGAGGACAAGCTGCGCACGGGATCTGATGCTAGTTTCAAGGTAAGTTCTTCTTTTGGGGTCATGCTTTTATCCTTTAGTTACGGTAATCGAAGGTCCAGGATATTAAAGGCTACTCTATCATCCATAAAGAGGGTTCGCTATTATCTCATTTTGTTATACAGAACTAGGTCGGTGGTACCTATAGTGATAATGACAACGATGGATGGAGACACAATCAATGCTTTTCAATGGACCCAACATAAGCGGCCAAGGGCTTTAGCATCAGTCGTAGTGACTCAGTTTAGGGCTTTTTTAATAGCCTATACCGTATCCCATTACTGGGCAAAGACCTCTCCCTTGAGCTCACACTTGTCTTGCTCCCGCAATAGTGACTCCATCGGGCAGAAACTTATCCAGGTCGTCCCTCCACCTTCTCCTGGGTCTTCCGCTAGCTTTAGGGCCTTACTTTTATTAAAAAAAAATGTTTTTCTAACAATTAATTTTTCCACCCACAGTCAAGTTCGAGCACCGAATCGGACAGCTTACCATTCGCGAATGAAAATGCTGGAACAATCAAACAGAACCGCAACCAAATCGCGAGCCGACCACACACGGTAGACTACGGCCGAGCGGGAATTCCTCTGGCAAGCCTGCCCCCAAGGAACCCTGACATCAAGCCCACCACGCCCCACTCCTTACCAGAACACAAAGAAGAAAAGAGCACGGAACCAGTCGATGTGCTAAACGATATAGGCAACATGTTAGCCAACCTTACGGATGAATTGGACGCCATGTTGGAAGAAGAGAAACGTCAAGGCTTGACAGATTCCTAAAATCGATTTATATTGTCTATGGTGCGTAGTAATCGATACTTCCGGTTGTTAGCGTCATAAAGATGCAGTAGGTAATAAATTCATCTCGAATAGACTTTCATGTTCATCCTGAATGATTATTAAATTAGTATTGCGAGATATATTTCATTCAAATGGGTATATAAATTATCGCATATTAGTGTGTCGTGAAAACGAGACGATGTTTAGTAGTCGGTATAATATATAGTTTTTTATGGGGGAAAATCAGCAAAACATGTAGGTACGTAATCATAATATTATTATAAATGCAATGTATAAGTTTAACTCGCAAACTTTTAAAAGATAGTTTGATGTATAGCGGCGGCGCTCCATAAACTTCATACCTACCTACATTAGCTATCTAAATATATTTTGATAATGGATGTAATGCTTGGCAGTTTCACACATTTAAAAGTGGGGTATTCTTTTACCTACCTTCATTTAAAAATTTGCGTCACATCCTGCCTTATCTATCACTTAACAGTATCTTTAAGCCTATCTACCTACCTACCTACCAATTACTTTTTACAATTTTGTATTGTAGCTTTTTGTACCTAGTAGTACCTACTCGTACATTTTTATACAAACTGTAACGATAAGATACGTTAATTCAAAATAATTTTGTAAGTACCTACATATTTTTTGTAATTTTGTGAGCTGTGTGTTTTGTTGGATTTAATTTATATTTTCAAATAATTTTAACAATTTAATTAGTTCCTTATATATTTTCTATGAAATTCAACTTATTAGGTTTAATTTAGTAGTTGTTTTTTTTCCAAAAAAGAATTATAAAGTGGCTATTTTTGTAAATATCATTTACTTACTTATATTATCTTATAGATAAATATATATCCAGTAGTTAGATTCATGTACAATAAAATTGTAGATTAAACGGTAACGATGTAGAATTGACTATAGGTAGAATTTATACAAAAATAGCTCTAGTTTTAGTGTGAAATATAGGGGGTTACATATTAAATGTATCATAGACTTTCATTTAAAATACATAGATATAGAAATACATAGACATTGTATGTTAACATTATTGTATGAAATAAGGACATGCCAGTTATACATGCTTCCCAAAAAAACGCTTTGGAAAAATAATCGGTTCTCTATTGTCTATGCTTGCTAAAATACGTCTTCACTTTTTCAACTACCTACCGTCGTTTTGTTTACGAAAATGAAAACATTGTTATTAATAATGTTGTTGCATGTCCGCGTAAAAGTGATATTTAGCTGCCATAATATTATATGTTTGCAAATAACATGTGTAGCTACATAAATATACTTACCTACATAAAATCATTTTACATGTTTGCAAAATACTATTCATGTTGCTCACACACAATACAAAAGAATTTTCATGACAATCTAAATTTTAAGTTTTCTTGTACCTACTGTACTGTTTAACTGTGTTATTAATGCGCCAAATCTACTGTTTATTTCCTAGTCAATTTTGATTTTTTTTTAAACTTACTTGAGTGTGAACAATATGTATAATGTTCGAGCAGCTTAACATCTTATACTAATTTTCTAGTTCATCCCTTATTTGAATAAATAAAAATATTTGTAATATCTTTGAATGGTGTTATTTTATTTTAGGTTCCTTTCACCGACTACTTCAAATGACCACAATAGACCACTTTAGTCCACAATAAGCGACTCAACGCACCAGAATAACAAATGTATAGAAGCCGAGTGTGTAAATGTCGGGAAGATATTAGTTCACAAGGAATAACTCCCAAAGTATCAGGGTAGCAGAAAGAAGCAGGTTATGGTTAGTAGTCGCGTGTGCAGGCAGTAGGTATCGGTCGAGGATTTTACAAGTAGAGACTCAAAAAGTATACCAGAATAATAGAGGGTAGATAACAAGATTATGTCAGTCGCGTCGCTGAAATCAACAAATTTTAGTCAAAACCAGTTCACAAAGTCATCATCATATCACCTGTCACTACATACAAAAAAATGTTAGTTCCGAAATCAGGCATAGCAGTTATTCTATGAAACAGACTCTAGTAGAGAAGGGTGTGCAGGTATCGAGAGAAAGAAGATGTTCAAAAAGGGACGTGATTAGGAATAGGATGATAGAATAGGAGATAATTTTTGATGATACTAGTGCGGTCCCACCAGTGAGATAGGTTCCACTCACGGGTCTCTCGCTCTCCCAATTTCGTACTTTTTAACGTCAATGTCAAATTAAATATCGTCCTACCCTCAACTTTTTCACGCTATTTTATTTTTTAAATAAGTTTTCAAGCAACGAAAAGAGATTTCATTTAGGCTAACCATAATTTGTAATACACGTAACTAGCCTAGCTGAAACTATCAGAAATCTTGCTGAAACGCCCATATCGTTGTAGGATAGTATCTCCAGTGGCGTAGCTACCTAGGGGCTAGGCGGGGCAGTGCACCGGAGCCCTCAAGCTTAGGGGGCCCTTGAATCCTTACCGTTAAATTTTCGGGTAGAGCTCGAATTTTCAAAAATTAATACTTGAGTTATGTCGTAAATACGAGAAAAAATTTCGCGCTCGCTCCGCTCGCGCATCTATTATATGTCTGAGCAGTCTTTCACTTTTCAATAATTATGGGGCTCGTAAACTCCAAAAATTCTCGGTAATGTCTACCCGATTGTAATCTATCTCATGTTTTAGCAATGGTCAGAAATTCTCGGTAAAGCTTGAATTTTCAAGAAGATATTACAAGTTACGTGGTAAATACGAGAAAAATTTCGCGGTCGCTACGCTCGCGCATCTATTATATGTCTAAGCAGTCTTTCAATTATGGGGCTCGCAAACTTCAAAAATTCTTGGTAATGTCTAGTCACGTGAAATAAAGAGAAGATAGTCAAAATCTAATTAGTTGAGATAGCAGTAGGGCCCGATTTTTTTATTAGCCCCAGGGCCCCTAGTTACCTAGCTACGCCACTGAGTATCTCTTTGCTATACGAGGTTGTCGACGATCAGTAAGTTGCCAGTGTAACTATCTTATAATCCCCCATCGCATCCTTTTTGACATCTTTCTTTGCTTCACTACCTAATCTACATGTTCGGTTTTATTTATGTAGACGTGTTATAAACAAGTATCTCTGAAAATTACGCGGAAAATAAAAACAAGCATAATAGTAGGTATCATTATTCATTAATATAATAATATAATTTAAATCCAAAGTAAAAGTTAGATAACATTTACGCATTTGCTATCAATAAAAATTTTATTGAACAAAACAAAAGCATAAGCAAAACAAAACGTCGGTGTAGGTTTTCCTTTGCCAATATTTTTAACTATGAAAACTCTCCCTTAATTAAGAATTTGATTGGCCGGCAGCTTAATATTTACTGATCGACCAATCAGAATACAGAACTAAATTTTCTCCACCAACCAACTTCATGTGTGAAAAGGAAACCCGACAGTAATTTCCTGTCAAACCCTAAACAATTTTGTTTGACGGGCGGCCGTGTGAAAAGCGCGATCAATAATACACAATTGATATTCAGGACTTGAGGTCAAAGAAATTGTATAATCCCTATGGGAAGTAGGGTACGGCGGTATATTTAATAAACGATATCTTTAAAAGTGGGAAAATGGACGCTGCTGGAGCCTACGGTGGTGGAAAGGCTGGTGGCCGATTCGATCCTTTAACGTTTATCCAGAAACCCCCTGTTATAGTCAGGGCAGTATGTTGGGTAAGTAACTTGTTACGACGTACACATATAACATTTCTGATGAAATCAAAGCAAGTTATGTGACCGAAGGTCGTTGTGATATCTATTGATTTATAGCTAACCATGCCTATAAGTGTCATGCTCTAATAGTTCCAGATACCTATTATTACTTACTTTTATTTTACTTATTTTAATTCTGTTATGTACCCACGACCGATTGGTCTAGTAGGTAGTGACCCTGCCTACGAAGCCATAGGTCCTGGGTTCCAATCCCGGTAGGTGCAAATATTGATACAATGAATATCGATGTTTGTTTTCGAGAAGCCATAGGTCCTGGGTTGGGACTAGATAATGTGTAGTGTAGTGTGTGTATATTTATTTATTTATTTTTGATCAATCCATATTACGGTAGGTGCAACATCTATTGATACAATGGTTATTTCAATTTTATACAAGTCTCTTATACGAGGGCGATTTGTGGTAAATGGCGTTAACACTGGCAGGCACAATCTTTCAAATGAAGAGTCAAAAATTCAGCAAAAAAAAACAAGTTTTTGTCAGATTGTTTAACTGTGATCACTCGTAAATATTCAACAACTATACTTATCATTTTTTTATGAAGGGTTGCAGTGCTGTATGATTCTGTTCATATAACGCACCAACGTTGCAGACCTGGATTGCGTGGTCGGTCAAGCACATCTGATGCTCCACGCTCTGGTCGCCCAATCGAAGTCACTACTGAGGATGTTGTTGAAGAAGTCCATAATATTGGACGACCGCCGAGTGAAGGTGCGTGAAATAGCTGAGAACACAGGCATCTCCACTGAGCGAGTACATAAAATCCTGCTGAAGATTTGGGTATGACAAAGCTGTCTGTGGGTGCCACGTTTGTTGACAATCGAACAAAAACACGAAAGAAAGCGAATTTCAAAAGTTTGGATATGTGAAGCGTAATCCTCGGAATTTTTTGAGTCGATTTGTCACTGTACTTGGGTCCATTTATACACCTGAATCAAAACAGCAATCAAAACAATGGATGGCGACTGGTGAACGTGCCCCAAAGAAGGCCAAGACTGTTTTGTCGGCTGGAAAGGTCATGGCGACAGTCTTCTGGGATGGCGAAGGAATCATTATGATTGATTACTTGGAAAGGGAAAGACTATCACTGGCCGTTATTACGCAGAGTTATTGGACCGTTTTAATGCCGAATTGTTGGAAAAACGACCAAAATTGTCCCCCAAGAAAGTCCTCTTTCATCAAGACAATGCCCCAGTGCACACGTCAACTATTGCAATGGCCAAAATCCACGAGTTGGGCTTCGAACTGGTTCCGCATGCTCCGTATTCGCCGGATCTAGCTCCGTGCGATCATTACCTATTCCCAAATCTGAAAAGATGGCTTGGAGGGCAAAATTTTTGACAAATGAGGACTGCAATCGCTGGTGTAAACGCCTATATTGAAGACCTCGACAAAACGTATTTTTTGGAGGGGATAAAAAAATTGGAAACTCGCTGGAACAAGTGTTTGGCCCTCAAAGGAGACAATTGTTTAAAAAAAAAAATTTTTTTTTACTTTTTAAAAGGACTTATCAAACAGCCCTCGTATCAGTGTCAATTTTAAAATATGACTTACCTTCAGAACCTAACAAATGTCTAGTTCCGAAGAATAAGCTTATTAACATGAACATATAAAGAACTATATGTTCATGCTTATTAATATTTTAATGTTCAATTCCACATTTATAGGTGTAAGGGAGCTTAGCTACATTAAAAAAATCTGGTACAGACAAACCCATGGATTTGTACTGAATTGTGCATTCATATTTTACATTATACATATGCTCTCTTATCATCATATTTTGTGTAATTGCTATGTTTATAAATTTGTGGATATGTAGGTACCTACTTGATAGTCTTTTATTTGTTAAAAATTAACTTATATAGGTAGTAGGGGTAGTTTAGCAAGTGTATCAATTTATGGGCTGCCTAGCTCAATAAAATTTCATGAGTATTTTTCTCCAGTTGTTCAGTGTCATCGTAATGGGCTGCATCTCCGCTAAAGGCTGGTACTTTGACAAAACGGAGTCTAAGGAGCTCTGTGTCTACAATAAAGACACAAATGCTTGTAACTACGGAGTGGGGATATCTGTGATAGCGTTCATAGCCTCCGTTGTCTTCATCGCTGGGGAGTACCTGTTTGAGCAGATGTCTTCGGTCAAGACTAGAAAGCATTATGTGCTGGCAGATATGGGCTTCTCAGGTATGTATTGTTGTTATTAAACTAGTACATATTTCTAATTAGGTTAGTAATGGCTAGATTTCTAGAGATTAAGTTGGAACCACATTTGATTCCAAATTTGAAAGCTTTTGAACTTGATTGGAATATCTGATTAATTGTAATTGGATAAGTTAATCCAATCACAATAGATATAAAAATATTTAATTGTATCAGGCGTTACTATTCGGAAATTCAAATCTCCATTGAGGGGTCACCCACCACCGGGCCCTACACCTTCCGCTGCCCTTGGATCTGAAATGGTTTTCGGATTAGCAGCTATGTATTTATGGTTGCATGCTAGGTGCTTGGATCTGGCTTCTCATTGCGACAGTAGTATCTTGTGTTCGTGATCATGAGTCTGCAGATCCGAGGGTCAACGGAGGGTGTAGGGCCCGGTGGTGGGCGACCCCTCAATGGAGCATATAAAATATTTTTAAGGTATGACTTTAAAGATACTGACTGAGCTAGTTAGCTAAGTAGTAAGGTCAACAAACCTCAAATCAAACAATGGTGTAAACCATCAAAAATAAATGAATATAACCCATGGAGAAGAAATAAAAGAGTAGTAGCGGCTAAGTATATTTTCATACAAAATTGTGTGCCGCGGAGCTTACAGCTACTGCGTTACACTGGCGCTGAAGCTCCGCCCCTATCATGACGTCATGGCCTCACGATTGCCACACGACTCAGTTCTTAGTCCCACCTCCTGTTTTATATCTTCTTCATGATATAACCTCTCTTTTTTTAAGTTGGTTAAAAATGTGGCTTATGTTTGTGATATGCACTTTCTACATTGTAGTGAACCCAGACTAATAATTTGTGCGTAAAAGAAATTTGATCAGTGTCAACCGAGAGGTTGCGGTCAATTACCCCATTAATTGACCTTAAATCACTCCGGTTGCCCTTTTAATGAGAATTGAATGTTTAGTGCGGTGTTGTGATCCCGTTTTCTTATGAACATCAGATTCTCGTCAGCATAAACCTCTAACTGTATTACTACTACCTTTATTTGACTTTTCAAATAATCCTAATGACAACTGGTTTTATTACCTACTTTTTGAAATAAAATACATAATTCATTGCTGCAGTTGCTAATGACACTGCCTGTGACGTCACAGGTTCTGGGTTCGAATCCCAGTAAGTGCAAACATTGATTTTTGTCTTTGATTCATGCGTCATGGAATATTTGATCGAAGCCTCATGGGTGTTTCTATTATATTTATATCATTGATCCGTATCCACGACGCAAGACCTTATGGACTAGGTTAATGTGTTATAAGGTGTGTTATAAACTTTTTTTTTCATTTTGACCTATTATTAAAAATTACGCGGACGTATTATTGCTCTGGGTATGTAGGTATGTAAGTACTTAAGGCGTCACGCTTCACTTCTAGGTCACGAGTCCTCAAAGTGTTTGTCATGCATCGTATGCATTCTAGAATATAATATGATAGGTGCATGTAAGATTATAGAATCTACGTTTCAACGGTTGTGAATCTAAATAAAACATAATGCAAATCGTATAAAGAACTACATCGGCACCGGGTAGGTCCAGGGTCTCGCAAAAACGCGCGAAAGAAAGGTTTTTTTTTTCGCGGATAGACTTTTAGGCTAAAATTGTCACTTAGCTATTATAACCTAGGAGGGTTGACGACAGGCAGGCAGCCGGCCGTAAAACAAACGCCAGATCCTTGGCAATACGACTTTCGAATACTATTTCGATCACATAAATAATGGAATAAGGGCTTTCAGGCAGTTTTGTTTAGACACATTCTCTTACGTTGTAAATGCACCCAATGTTAAGGCCTAGGCGATCTAAAGAGGTGAATTAAGGTCATGACGTCATTCTTTCCCGCTGTAAACCGTTTCTTACATTTCTTCGCACGTACGACTACTTATGTCTGATGCTGACGCGATGCCACGTTAGACAATATAATCAGTTGTAGTTAGTAGTTAACTATGTGTCTAGTGCAGAGGTTTCCAAACATATATCGTCCGACGCCCACTTAGCCCCTACAAGGGGTTGCCCACTTTGGGAAACATTATTCTAGTGAATAAAATGTATAATAAACTAACTGATGCCCGCGATTTCGCCTGCGTGGATTACAAAATGTAGCCTATGTGTCCCTCCGTACTTCCGTATTTTTCGCATTTAAAATATTAGTTATTCTATGCTGCTCTGGGAGTGAGAAAAAACGTAGGTATAATTCTACAGCTGCTCTTCTTCCCGGGCATACTGTACAACTCAGTAGAGGGACAAGAGAGTCTTGGTGTTTTGTAGGCGATGGGCTGACCACCTGTTACTACTAACCGAACTTGTACATCTCAATTCTCAAAATTGGTCAGAAGTGGCACCATGTGGTTCTATCGGCCCTTGGTGCTCTGCCCACCCCGTAAGGGATAAAGGCGTGAATATATGTATGTATTATATTAGTTAGGATCTATGTTGAGATCGAACCGAATAAGTTTGCTCTTCAACTAAGTTTGTCTTATAATTAGGTCAGCGTTAATGAGCTACATATATCAAGCATAAGTATTCAACAACATATCTTAATTAAGTTCATAAAATACTTACCGCGTTTGTATGTTTTTTTTTTAGCTACAAAATAAAGAAGTACTACTGTACAATATAACATTAGGCGACCAAAACTGCAAGTGGGTCATCGATTAATTTATAACGTAACTGCGCCTCTCTATTCTGAAATCATGTTTCTCGGAAGCTGGTATACATAAATGTACTGCCAGCTCTCTATCAAGCTAAAAAAGTTATATGCTTCTTCTTTAAAGTTTCTATGAACAATCTTTTCCAATAGCACATATTTTATCACCGAATAGAGATATATACACATACATATAGTCAAGCCCATTTATCCCCTAAAGAGGTTGGGCAGAAGTGTGCAAATTGCACACCCACTTTTCACCAATTAATCCAGGAAATGTTTCCGTGCCATTCTAAATAGGTATCATAAGCTATTTAGCGTCAGAGCCTCGTCCCGTTAAATAGCAGGGTGCACCACGGGCAGGTGAGGTTGACTTTGGGTCCTAGAGTGAGTATTAGTCGGACCCACTTACCTACACTTTACACTTATACTTAGAGATATATATATACAAAATAATTTCTAATTCGAATGAGGCTCCGATACAACAAACATATTAACACGACCATATTCCCAAAATGAGGTAGCAAGAACAGACTGCAGGATCACGAATGAGGTCCTTACAGCCACGTCTAGCATAGCACGGACAAGTTGATAGCTCATCGCCTGAGGGATGGCCCCTGAGTTCCTTGATCGACCCTTACGACATGCACGGAAGTAGAGCATAAAAAGCACAGAAACATATTCCATTGGATTCGTTACCGATAGCAAAATTATTTGCGTCCGAAATTCGGCATTGGCACACCTCTGCTCAACTTCACTGAGGATAGTGGGTATGATTTTACTCTTGCCCTCAGCGTTCTGGGCGTTCCTGTACTTCGTGGGCTTTTGCTACTTGTCTAACGCCTGGGGCAAGACGGAAGTGGCCCCGCCCGGCACCGCCAACAACATGCAAGGAGCCATCGCCTTCTGCTTCTTCTCTATCTTCGCTTGGGTAAGCTATTGTACCTAATTCTACCTATCGTGTACCATTTTATACAGAGAAGGATTAGCCCCCATATTGGCTACCTTGACAGTTCATAGTGGTGATCACTCATTAAAACATATAGAAGTGGAATAATACCTGGTCTGAAGAAAATTTCGTTCCGTTCGAGATTATTACGACTACGTTTATTATTCTCTTTAATGTGACATTATACATCCAACCATTGAATAATAATAACTAATATCGTAGAGAACAAACCACTACCATCTCTCAAGTACCTACTCTCAACCGAGTGCCACCTCAAGTCAACGATTCATTATACTGTGGCTTAAAACCTTGCAGGTGGCGTGCGCTTTCTTCGCGTTCCAGCGCTTCCGAATCGGTGCTGACTCGGCATTCGCGCCGTCTTACGAGGTCGAAGGTCAGGTGGGCAGCCCGGGCAGCTTCCCCGCCTACCCGGGCGCCCCGCAGCCCGCCTACAGTGACCCGCCGTTCTCACACACACAGCCCGCTGGCGGTATGTATTCACAGATTAGCGGCCGCCCACGACTTCGTCCGCGTGAAAGGGCATTCGTGCGAAGCCGGGGCGGCTCATATATCCTATAGCCTCCCTCGATAAATGAGCTATCTAACACTAAAAGAATTTTCCAAATCGGACCAGTTGTTCCTGAGATTAGCGCGGTCAAACTGTTCAGCAAACTGTCGCGGAATCAGCTTTATTTTTCCTTTTCAATATAGCATTTTTCAGATCTTTCAATTATAGTATATCGAAAAAAAAGTCTGAAAAATAAGCTGAAACTGATTACGAAGTTCTTTTTTCATTTTTGGAAAGAGATAATAATCACCCGGGCAGGGTGGATGAACCATCGAAGCCCACCTTATGCTATACCGTTAATTTTCCCCTTCTTTTTGCCTTGATTGGCTGAGGGATCGGTTATGATTAAGATCACCTCTTTGGTGGTGGTGTAGCCAGGGGATCATAATATGATCCTGCAGTTATGTCTACTCCAATTACGGAAATATAGCCGTCTCTATATAAAAATAACAAAAGGGTTACTCGTGCTAAGCGGAAATCGGCCGTCCTGAAAAATGCCTTGCTGTAAAATGCCACTATCCATAAAATACCGGGGCATAAACAGACTCTGAACCGATTTACCTTGCTTGGTAAGGAACTTTATACGATTTTCTCCATTTTTCACAATGTTCTTCTGAGTTGTTTGATCAATATCAAATGTACGAACTACTGAGTTTTTTAAGGAAAGTACTACCCAAATATAAAAATGCACCCTCGTACGTCCGCGCCCAATATGCTATACCAGGCTGAGGGATCTTATGATCCTGCAGTTATGTCTACTCCAATTACGGAAATTGTGAATAGGTTCTTTAGGTTTCGCTTAACTAACATACCCCTTTTGTTACACTCTGTAGATTGACTAACAAGTTTAACCAATACGTGCATCTTTCTTATTTCAGGGAACATCGACTACACTGCCCCCACTTATTAAGCTGCTTCATATGAATCTCACAGATAATTTAGGTCACTCTCGTAGAACTCTATCATAACAGAGTTCGTGATAGTACAGAATTGACCATTTAAAAAATGTTAAAATATCAATCCAATTATTTTTTTGACCCAAATATGTTATATTTTTACAGTCAAAGTAAAAGTATTTTTAACTAGCTTCTAGCCTATATTTATGAATGTAGGTGATTAATATTGTTTTTCGTATTAAATTATGGTATTATTATAATTTACTTGCTTACTTAATAATTATGTAAAGAGTTTATTTTGTTATTGCATTTTCCTCCAAATAACTTTATTTACAGTCTGTGTTATTATTTATTAAGAACGAACCTTTGTTTATTCAACCTTATTATTTTATTGTTGTATTTATTCTTAAATAGTAATAAATAATAATGATAATGAACTTTAAATGTCGTTAAGGTGTGCTTTCCTTTAGAAGAATAATATATTTAAAATATTATAAATACTAATATGGAGTATGTTATTTTAGGCACGACATTTACAAGTTACTTAATGTACTATGTGACTTAAGGCAAATTTATATATTGTGACCTGCTTATGTAAAGTGTGACAATATAATTAAATACTTATTTACTAAGCGTAACACCGCCCCAATATCAACCTACACATTAATTTAGAATATTAGATTTCTGTATTTAAATAATCAGTTTTAAATTTGAAATCTGTAATTCATTGTCACTGGATAAGTATATAAACATTTTATGACAATATTACCCTGGTATTATAATATGTAAAATATTTATATTTTTGTAAGTGAGGCAGCCATAGATAACCGTTATAATGTTCTGAGTTTCTGAGCCATATTTTATGTGTGCCATGTCTATACGCTTTGAAGATCTATGGTTTGAACTTTGAACCATTCTTGTATAATTACAAGTATCATGTTAGTGTTAAAAGTTTCTCTTATGATAAAATGTTAGATTTCGTGTATAACTACTAATTTATATATGTATTGTAGGATCTCAAAAAAAAACGATGGTATCATTGACACAAAGAATGCAAAGAAATGGTTATGAAACCAACAACATAATTAAGAAAATTAAGTTTTCAAAGAAGTACTAAAACAGTAGATAAAAATCTAAAAAAAAGATATATATTTTTCGTTGATACCAAAGATATTTGTGGGTCACTGATAATATCGATAGAAATATCGAATGCTTGAAATCTCTATTGATTAGATAAATGTAGCTAGTGTTGAGGCATATCGATATAATATTTATTATTTTTCTTTTCGTATAGGAAATCGAATAATATAGTATTCTATGTTAGTATAGTAAGATTATAATATAATATTCTAATGACAAACATATAGTACAGTATGTTTTTTTTTTTTTCAGAGAGCGACGATATAATGTTATTCTTTATTACTTATACAGGGTGTGTGTGACAGACAGGCAAATACTGAAATGCTGAACAAGTACCATTGTGTTCAGTTATATGACAGTGTTATTACTCGCAGGAAATTTATTTTTGATTTTATTATAGTAATCTTTGCTCGCTTAATCCGTGTCAATTGTAAGGGCGATTTTGTGACTAATTAAATAGGCTTATTGGTTATTGTGTGAAACATTGCTGTTTTTTGGATCACTTATGACTCTCCCTTAGGGATTGATCAGTTATTTGAACTTTTTTGAGGGCAGCTTTATTTCTGAAAATCGTCTTTTGGCTATTTTTTAAAAAAGTCATTATATAAGGCCTAATTTAACGAACTAAACTATTTTTTTCTTATAAATATTAAAAAATGACGGAAAATATTGGAATATTCCTGCGAAAATTTTTAGTGTTTTCCGCCTCAGAATCATGGTCTGAAGTCATGGTATAAATATTTTCCTGGCTGTCACAAACACCCTGTATATTACATAAAATATGGGGAATATCAGATATATTCAGATAAATAGCAGAGATAAAACTGGATTGATTGATGTAACAGATTTTCGACCAAAGTTTAAGAACTTTAGTATTTTTGTCTTTAACCCTTTCAATATTATTTATGACATAAGAAAATCAACCAGTGTAAAGGCGATATTCGAATACTTCAATTAAAACACATTTTATTTCCGCAATGTTATTAGGTACTTACAGTTTCTTAGGTGGCTTGTGTATATTATGTATAAAAAAGTTTATTTTTAGTAGTTTTACTCAGTTTTAAGCGACAAGTATTCAGTATTATCATGATGATGATGATGAATGTATTTTAAGTATATTGCTGTTTCTGATAGTAACTAGATATTAAATGGCATACATATATCAATTATTATTTCAGTATTATTAATTTTCTTAATCTGCAAGCTATTTTGGATATCACTGTCTTTTACTAAATTATATGATCGTACCATGTTCATACAAGGCTAGTTAGAGATGTATTTGAAACTCAGGTCTAAAAAAAAAGTACAAAATTAAATCTGTTTAATAGTTGATATATGCAGTAGCAGCTAGCATGTTACAATATTATGGAATAATAATCTTATCACAATCATATAACTATCTGCTAAAAAGTGAGTGAATTTGCACACTTCTGCCCAACCTCTGGTGATAATGGGCGTGACTATACATGTATATTTTACATCTGTATAGTGATAGAATCTTCTCTAAAAATATATGCCTACCATTTCATTGTGGAATACCATTTCATTGTGGAAACTAGATGTCACTATTTATACTGTTTATAATGGCATTCTTAGTTAAAACAGTCCTGCTTTATAGGTTCACGTTATGTAGTATGTATATCACATTGTTTTAATTTTGCCTATTGTGTCATTAATAAGGCTCATATGTACTATTAAAACGCGACACCACGTTACTTTTTTTTTCTAAACATATTATATGGGATCGATATGTACTGACACAGAGGAATAAATCTTATTGCTCTATGGTATTGACATGCATAGGATGGCATGGCGTCGCGCAGTGTATCAACTGAGTCCATAATATTATAGCATACAAGCTCGTAGCTAATTTCACTTCCATAGCTTGCACTATAATTTGTAAAAATCGTAGCAATAAATTCTATTATTGTATTTTTAAGATGTACTATACAGGGTGTAACAGAAGGGGTATGTTAAGCGAAAAGCTATATAAATAGCCCGCTAAAAAGAACCTACCCACAAAATTTCAGACTCGAAATCACATGTTTATTTTCCGGATAGTATGGAGAATTCCTAAACAACTCAGGAATGTCCAAACAATCTTGAAAAATAAATATGTGATTTCGAGTCTCAAATTTTGGAAATAGGTTCTCTATAGTGGGCTATTTACATAGCTTTTCGCTTAACATACCCTTTCTGTTACACCCTGTATAGTACATCTTAAAAATCATGCTGTTAACATTAATAACTATCGCTTAGTCGTGCTTCTAACTTAATAATATATATCTTGCATTATTTAGTGTCTTTCGTGTAATAACGGTATAAAATTTTATACCACGTGCATTAGCTTGTGCTACATATAAAATTGTCCTGACTCTTTTTAAAAATAATCGAAGGGCAACTCCTTAGTGACAATTCTCAAAGATAGCACCATCATATCAGATACTGTTTGTGTCAAAATGCTTTGAATTACTCAACTGATACTAAATAAAAATTAAGGGTTGTTTACACTTGAGATATCGGATATCTTTTTTGGCTACAGAAGACACCCTAAAACACTGCTGTGCCTGACACATCACAATGGCCATATCATAGTGTAAACAACCAAACTAAGTACATACACTTCATTATAGTGAAGTAGTGCATTATTTAGACGTAGAAATTGTAACTTGTCTGTTGGTTAGAAGTCTGTTCTGATGATAATAAAACATTACTAAAGAATAAAATTACACAAAAAAAAATGTAATTTAAAATGATATTCTATCAATAAGTGTTGACAATTTAATGCTAAATAAAACTCGTGTTTCTGGTACTTAAAGCTAAGGATGTATCTCATGATTTACACAATTATTTATTTTATTCAGTTTTTTTTTTGTGAAATCACGCCAAAGATAATTTTCATTTACAGAAAGTACTTATTTGTATGAGTGATATTTTATTTTTATGTAGTTTTTATCTATTTAAAAGATCGAAGTTAACAATCACCAAAGATACCTATACCTATCTAATCCTATTTATGTATGTATTCCATAAAAAAAAATTAAAGTACACATTTGGAATCAAACCAAAATTTATAGATAATACAAAAAAATAACTAAATATAGGTACCATGTTATACTTAAACCATTCTATTAATTGAATGTCATTCCATATTATGACCTTGACCTGAGTTGAGATGAGACGCACAACGTGTGACTAAAATGCTTTGACCATATTGGAATAAATTCTATTACACGAACGATTCCAAATATGTACTTTTACCAATCCAAAAGATATGTTAAGTAGATATATAAATATATGTACACAACTATGTGCAAATGAATAAATTGAATGATAGATCTTGTGGATTTGTTTATTTTATTGCCAAGGATGGCAAACAAACTACATACCTACTTGTAGCTGACGTAAGAGATTTTTCATACACACCCCTATTTCAACCCCTTGCACTTTATAATTTGTTACTTTCAGTACTAATAAAAGTAGTTTCAAATTACAATTCCTAGGATTGGTCTTTAAACGCTCACAAAGTACCAGGCTAGCATAAAGTTACAAGAGGTGTGTTTGGCAGTCGATTGAGGAATTGTGTAAAAAAGAGCCAAATAATGTACCTACATAATAAAAAAAACTGAAAAGAAAAATGTCCGGTGGTCTAGGATTCTGTAATATTATTATGGAATGAATACTATTGAAGAACATAAAATATTTTTAATCGTAACATAACAACTGAATAGCCAGGATCTATTGAAATATTAGCTTGGCTGTCGGATAATGGATCCCGACTCGTACAGATGCCCGTAAATGACGTCACTACAAATAAAACTAATAAGCGATATACAACAGGGATTTTGGTATCTCCTCTTAGATATACAACTTAGTCTAAAAGAGAACGGGATAGAACTATGGATCTTTTATTTCTTTCGCGTACCTAACCATTTTTTGAGTGGATCCAATTAATTTATTTACCTACATTCTCGTTGTAATATCACATTCTGTCCAATAATTTAATTTTTTTAAAGGTATTTCAGTCAACTGTACCCTCAAAATTTGGTCACAAGTGGCACCATGTGGTTTTATCGGCCCTTGGCGTTCTGCCTACCCCGTAAGGGATAAAGGCGTGATTATATGTATGTATGCATTTTAGTCATAGTATGGAAACACTTCTGTCAAAACTATAGCTATCTAAAAGGGGCACGCTGTCACAACATCTGTTAGTGTAAATTATCTAAGCTCTACCCCGTCGAAAGAGGATCCACTTTCTACGCTCCACCCATTTTTTTTCTGTTTATCCCAAATAGGCAAAGGAACTGTCCATGCAACTATGTATGCTCAAGGGGCGTGGCAATTAGAATTAGTGGTTTCTCTCTCCCACACCCAATTTATTATTATAGCTTAACACCTTCACATTTTTTGTTTATCCCGAAGGAAAGGTGAAGGAATCTGCATAAAGCGATTGTTTACAGACCTACCCTCAATTTTTTATAGTTTATTATTTTTGCAAGAATCCGATTTAAGGCCTAACGTCCATAATCAGAGGTCAAAAATCTCGTTCAGTCGCTGGACAAGGAAAAGGGTACTTAGGATCGCTACATCGTAACCTTTGAAGGTATCTTCTTAGTAAAATAAAAACACAACATACTTATTCAAATGTTTTTTTTATTCTCCAATTCGACACTTTTCCTTAAAACTAAAAATTATCACAAATAAACAGTGAAAACTAACGATTCACAGAATCTAATTAACATCGCAATGGGAAGATCTCAGTATTATATTATGGACGATTCCGGCAGTCTCACTTATACCTAAAATTAGTCCTACCTGTCCTTTTCTCTCAGCCATTTATGCTAAGGACTGAGAGATAGACCTGACTAAGATTAGGTTAAGGTTTAAGTGTGACTGCCGGAATCGACCCTATTAAATGTACCTACAAAATTTCAGTGCCAAATTGCTAATAACTCAAGATACAGCATGCATTGCATAAAACTAATACTTATCTAACACTCTGAAATGCTATTGATGAGGATCAGGATCGTGCCACACTTGACGGATATTGTATCGTGTAATTCGCGTAGCATCGCTTTCGTACATCCTTAGGGCGTCGAGCATAGATGGCAATTTATTTATCTTATCATATAAATTATTAAATCCTAGTATACAGGATCACTTTTGGTCGTCAACGTTCCCGAAAACTACGGAATCTCCTCATCATCACGATCATTTTTCTCCATGGAAGCATACCTGGGAAGTGTCTGATTTCCAAAATATTAGGGTCCAAAGTTGAGTAAATAGACTGCGTTTTTCTGTATAAATGCACATTGACGCATGTAGCAAGATTTATTATAAATATACAGATATAATAGAAATATAATTATATTATGTTATATTTCTATTACAGATATAAATTTTAGATTTGTAATTTTTAAGTCTGTCCTTGAACAGATATTTTACACAGAAAATCTTACATAGGCAAAGCAGCAAAAGTAAAAACAAACATAAATCATTTTTATAGAGCTTCTAACACTAGCTTTCGTCTGCCATATTTTTCAACAGGTCATCACTTTCTGCAGACTATCGGGTAGATAAAGAACAACGCATAATACGTAAAACAAAAATTGCGCAGTAATATTGATTGTTCCGAAACGGTTCAATATATCAAATACGCAGTAAAATCATGTAAGCTTTTGTACGAGCTAACGCCCACCTAAGTAGCACGATTATGATGGCTGGTGCATTTTTATATAACTAATTGAAAATGAAGGAAAACGTGTTAAGATTACACTAGTTACGTAAACACTAGCGCCACCGTCAACGACAATCCATATAACGTGTCCCTCGTGCAGCTATGACAATGCTATTATAATTAGATTAAAAACGTCTAACTTTTATACCATAATAATATGGTTGGAAATAGCATAGAAAAACTACGCATCTATTTTGTTTGCGTAATACCTTCTTACATAATTTACAATGATCGGCAGTAATACATATGTACATGTTTCACATCGCAGTTCCCGCAAAAATAATGTAACTAAATAATGTAATGTATTTTTTTTGACCTTTGCCTTTGGTGAGGATTTAAAATTTATCTGTGGTTAGAACACAAACGTCAACAATAAAGTTTTAATACGAAAATTAACTTTGACATTGGAAACGTTTTTTCTGCTATGCCTGTGGGATGTCCTTAATGATCCTGCAATTCTGGTTACGTTACAAATGTTTTTACACCAAATTTGTAGGTGCTAAATAAAAACTTCACACTCTCGTGATGCATAGGTAGAGTATTATTAATCCGTGGTGTAGATTAACATGTGGGGCTGAGTCGATGAACAAAAAACACAACTGTGGCCAACATGTGGAAAATTTAAGGTTAGGGCCAGACGTCGTGATTTGCCAAGGACTTGCGTCAAATGCCTAAATTGAGGATATTTTTCCTCATTGAAGACATGTTGAATGAAATTAAACCTGAATCTTTTGATAGCAGCAAGTAACTTCACAAAATGTTATTACTTATAATAGTAATGTAAACATTTTTTGTAACAATAAATTGAAATATAGTTTTGGACGCAGATAAGCATTTTGTGAAATTAACAATAATTAGCTAGTGGTGGTGGGCAACCCCTCAATGGAAATTTGAACTTCCGAATAGTGAAGCCTGATACAATAAAATAATAATTAGCTGATTATTAACAAAGTTTAGAAAACACCTAAATCTGCTTAATGCTTAAATTACCTACATTATATTTTGCTATAATTTTTACTATATTTATATCTCATGACATAGTTTAAACTACAATTATCTCATGACATAGTTTAAGATACAGATCAGATACATTACTGCTACCAATTTGAATTACAGTATTATTTCTGCATAGTTATTGATCTTAACGAAAATGTTGTTAACTCCTGTCCACTCACAGAAAATGCCTACATGAAATTACAAACTCTGTCAATGAACAATAATAATAATATTAGTAACATAATGCATATAATTATTTTATTACCTAAAGTCTAGCATGTATTTTATGCAAGATACAAGGCATTTTATATCTTTTAAATGATTACAAAGGTGCCATATTTAAAAAATATTTACCTTAACTGAATACCAATTTTAATTTTAATACCAAATGTTTGTCAGTTAGCTGATAGCATTTTGCAGATTTATTTGATTATGTGGGACTGTCTCTTACATCATATTCAATTTATTATTACTACTGGCAATATTTAATTTATATATAATTAACCACAAAATTAATTATCTACAAACTATTTATATCATAAACACTTATTTAGAACAGTTAGTAATATTTACAACAACTTATTATAACTTACTATTTATATCCTAAACACTTATTTAGAACAGTAATATTTACCACAACTTATTACATATAACTTTTTTGTGTAATATTATATTACTGATTAAGATTTATTCAAAAAGCTGACAGATTCACCACAGTAAATAATAAAGAGTACCCAAGAGTCAGCACACTCTCATAAAACATACTATAAGCACTGCACACAAGACTATAAATATTATTTATACTGTGATACAACTAGATGGTTATCTGTACATAATCATTAATCAGCCATAACTGGGCATTTCTACTAAATAAAACCTACTTAAATAGACTGCTGACATGATTATATTCTGCATCATATATATAATTACACTACAACCTTCCAACAATCTATTTTCATTACTTTGAATTTAACAGAATCACCCAGAAGTTTATAAAAATCCAGCCTATAAGGTGAATGCTCGGTGAATGTAAAACCAAGGCCATAACAATTCAGCAAGGTTCACATAAACACAAAATCTATAATAATTTTTCACAGCTTTGTCAGAAGAAAACTAAGAGTAAAACTTAAGACTAGTATCACTAGTGTAATACAAAAGGAACTTAATACAATACACTTTTGTACCAAACTTATATTTTTGAATGTTAAATTTAACATTTTTAAAGCAACATTGTTTGATTAGGACTGAATACCAGAAAGTTGACATAGATTGTATCATTATAAATGTTTTACTAGTCATTCATTATGCAAATGCAAGAAAAATAACCTATAATATTACTGTTTTAGTTTGTTCTAACAAGTTCCCATGAACTTATCACACTAGTCACTTTAGTAAAAACATTACACACAGTAAGCTTAAAACAAATTCATGAGCAACACAGGAACAAACTGTAAATGCAGTGCAAACTTTAATCAGCTTAGAAGACTACTTATATTACACTCAATTATATTGTAATACTCTAGCACTGAACTATGCACTGCACCTAAATTGTTAAAGTTACTAAAGATTAAAATGTTTATAAATCTAACAGGCTTGTGCTTAGATATAGTCAGTGTTCTGCAACTTAAATCTAAAAAGACTCCCTAAGCTTGGCCTGTTAGCCTGTACTACTTCTTTGCCTTTGTAGAATTCCCTTGCCTGTTAGGAGGGGTCCACCGTAAGGCAGAAGGATCTACGCACAATCGGGGCTTCTTGAAATGAGAACTAGCCAACTGCTCTGCAACAATTTTAGGTGTAACACAAATCACATGCTGCCCTTTCCAGTATTTCACCATATTCATAGACTGCAGCGTGGAAATAATGTCTGTTTGAGAAATACCAGTCATTTGACTGAGATCCTTAATACTCAAGGTGCCTCTACTCGCACTAAGCACCTCTAATAATACATAGGACCAGTATGATCTGTAGCTTAGTTTACCTAGGTCTGATAAAGGTTTTTCAGGGCTCCCAACCACTTGTTCAAGACGGGATAGCTCATAACTAAAGGCTATGAGCAGCTTGCCATATCCTTGTCTCTGGTATGGAGGTAGAGTTAATATACATGCAACATTGTTACCTTCAGGGGAATCTTTTTCTTTAGAAAAATATCCTACAAGATGTGCTCCATGCTTGTCCACTTCACATAATATATAGAATAAAAACTGTTCTATATCAAAATATAATGTTTTATGATCTAAAAATAGCTTTGCCAGCAAACATAGATTTTGGCAATATATCTTATGCTCTTTGCCGTCAGCTTCAAATATTGCAATTGTGCCTTTCCTGTAAATCTCACTACCTTGTGGTTGCCTTGCTGTACATTGTCCCTGATGATACCTATATGTTTTTTCCATTCTCATATATTTTAAACAGTACTCACAAATCCAAAGTTTAGATAGTTTACCATACTCATCAGGATAGGGGCTAAAGTACCATGTATCTATTTCAAATTTTCCTATTTGAATCCTATCAATATATTTCACTTTGGTAATAGCTTCATGTTCTTTTTCTAAAGCCGCTGTAGTAGGATCCATTTCCGCATAAGTTTTTTGAACATGATTAATTTCGTCATGTTTACGTTTTTGATTTCTTGTTATCTTCCGCCCTGATTTGTCGGTAAGCAGGTGGTCAGAATTTATGTTGTTATTTGACTGCTCGCACATGTCAAATCTATCGGACATAACCCGATGGCGGGAAACCCATTCGTCCAATCTTCGATCGTAGCCCACATAATGTACATAATATTCGTAACAAGATTCTGAGTTATTGTACCGCGTTTGTATGATTTCCGCCGGGTGCCATGACTCATCTGAACGCCGCACCAAATAATGCTCTCCGATATCCAGTGGTTGTTCTCGTGGGGATTCAGGGTCATCGTGATCAGCACTGCGACATTCTGGGTTAGGCAATTCGTTATTTACAATTGGTTTTTCCAATTCTTTATCACCTTTTGCCATATTTGACGATAAATCAAGTCAACAAACGAATCACGCAATACCGCGCAACACAAAAGTGGCCATAGTTACACCATAGATAATACAAACGAAAGGTGCATAGATTATTGTAAAGATGGAAGGAAGAAATATTGTAAGGGTCCTATTCTCAAAGACAAATGAAAAGCAAGGATGGAAGCGCCAAGTACAAAGATTAAAAAAAAACCTAAACTTATCATGAACGTGACCCCTAAAACATACATTATGTATAAAATGTTGTTAACTAACAGGTTAGTTAGCAAACAGGTCAGATTTTTTTACTTATGCTGTGATGCCAACATTACCTATTGTACTGCTAAGATGACGGACACAACACACAAGATTTCGTCTTTGTCTATGGTTGTAAAGTATTGCTATAAATAAGAAAATTGGCCTGAGTTAAGTTAATTTCAAAAAGCACCAGAGTTAGTTTTTTGCAGTTTTTAGTTTATGAGGTTATATGTCATGCATGTGCAGTGCCCCTCGTTTGCCTTTCTTTGGCAGATTATACTAACTGAATTTAAGTACTGCTAGCTGTTTTTGTTGTACGTTTAAGCACTTGAGCCCCAATCTCGCGAGATTTGCATTCCCTAGTGTGGACATAGTTTCGCTTGCCTTTCCTTTTTTTTTACAATTAGCTAGCCAAACATTTGACCGCCATCGTGCCTGATGTTAAGCAAGATGCGGCCTAGGGTGGTACATGTTTGCCTAGAAAGTGCCTATTCACTCTGGCTTTGAAGAGACCAATGTTGTAGTGCTCGGGAAATATATCGGCAGGAAGTGCATTCCACTCCTTAGCCGTTCGCATTACAAAACGAGTTAGCATAACGTTTGGTGCGGATGGGTGGGATATCAACAACATAAGGGTGATACGCTAGTCTGCGTCTAGTATCCCGATGGTGAAAAACTTCGGGACAATTTAATTTTTTTAAACCAGGCAGTACGGTGTGGCGCTCGCCGTCAATTGGTGCCCTTATTAATTAATAATACGGAATATTAGGGTAAATTTTCTTGTTTCTATGGTATTTCTCAGTGAATTTCGTCCGGTTCCGATTTTTTATTTGTGTGGCGAACTGGGGCGAACGAACGAATCGTCGCAATCCGAACGACTTTCAGACGATTGATATCACGATTTGACTGATGCTCACTGATGTGTCAAACGGTTCGGTCGTTCATTCGTTCGTTAGTTCTCTTGTGCCGTGTCGTTTGTAGTTTTGGATCGAGGAATTTGTAAAATAACTGTTCTTATCGCGAGATATCACATTTTTATTGTTATCTTGATACTGTTCCTTTCATTTATAGTAGTGTTGATTATGATGGTGATGTGTATTGATTACTAGTCGTGGTTCAGTTTCCATTTCCAGTGCTGTGCCTACAACGAATTGGGATTGGTTCAGTTAGGGCTCCTTGTTATAATTTACTGTGTTTTATTGAAGACAATTGGATAAAACGCGAAGATGCAGGCGATCAAATGTGTGGTAGTTGGAGACGGGTAAGTGTAATCAGTTTTTACTTGTAATCTCGTACGCTTTCGTAATTTGCACTGTGTAAACGTACTGACGTCATATTTTAAATTGAAACATCTCGTTAGTTCTCTCAAATTGAATTCTATCACCAAATGTGGCATTTACAAAACTTTTGGTCGTATACGTATATTGAAAATGTACGTATATGTAGCTAATGGCATGAATCACTATCTTGTGTTGAGAAAAAATAACAAGCTAGGTAGGTATGTACTTGGTATATTTTTACATTTTTTTTTCAAAACCATGTAATAAATCCCATGTTAAATTCAACACATTGTGATCAATTCTGACTATACATTTACACAACATTGTCGATTCCGGCAGTCCCACTTAAACCTAAACGTAAAATTAGTCCTACCTGTCCTTTTCTCTCAGCCATTTATCATAAGGTTGGAGAGGGATAGACCTGACTAAGATTAGGTTCAGGTTTAAGTGTGACTGCCGGAATCGACCCTAATATATACTTTAAATTTGTTATGTCTGTCCCTTTCCATTGCTAGTGTAATTTCCTGTACTAAAAAGGGACAGGTAGGACAAATTTTAAGTTTATGCTTAAGTGTGGTGGTCAGAATTGATGTGGTGGCGCTTTAGCGTTTTTGCCTTTCCACTGTCGATATTATCATCTCTAGCCAGATACCAGTTTTCAAACAATCTATGCTTTCAGGTTAAAAATTGAAATGATTTGTGGTTATATCGAATCCTAATCTGAGTTAATGGCAGTTAGTTTGTTAGATTACATGTTGCATTCATTTCAGTTATCTCTATAAAAATTAATCAAGTACCTACCTACCTAAAATATAAATTAGTCTGTACTTACTGCTCCATTATCAAAGTCCCTTTAGTTGTTGATTCAAATTGAGACACAAATCAATCTAATGAAACAGCCATGATATTGCTTACTGAACGCTCTTGAAACTTATTTGTCAAAAATTTCTACATATCACAAAATACCTATTCAATAATAAAATTATTCTTGTTGTATTATGTGTGTTTGTCTGTCTGGGGTTTCTGACCTTTTAGTGGGTTATGTCTGAGTCCAGTGGTGACAGAAAGGACATTGTGAGGATTGATTGGCTATATTTGTTTTTATACACATGTGTGTATGCACTGGCGGCTCGTCCTAAGGAGCGCTGGTGTGGTGCACTCCCACCCACAAAGATTACATAGGCAATCTATATTTCTCTATATTTATAATTATCTTTCAATTCTACTATGTTTATACAATAGTGTCTACGCGTTCGTCTCAAGTAAGTTGTAATCTTATGTATCTAGTGGAGCTCTAGCGATCGCGCTCCAATGGAACGAAATTTGGTACGATTCCTAGTACTGTATTCAATGAGTGCGAAGGAGACATACCGACATAGGCCAGCGCGTGAAACAGAAGATTTCGTATTAAAAATTAGCCTTATTTGGAGCGCCGCTCACTTTAATTCGCGTATGCCGCCACTAGAGGTCGCTTAGTCCGAGTTAGATTGGTCGCCTTGACCGAAATACGGTCGGAGATCATCATAAGTTCCCATGTTTTATATGCTCTCAAATATATTCATATAATTTGTTTATGATTTTATTGACTCGCACATGGACGTAGGCCCACAGTAACATCTCAGAGGTCTTGTTTTATGTGTTCTAACCAATGAAATTTAAAAATACTGTAGATAAATATAGAACCACCTTTTACCACCAACCACAGATTTAGAACCCTTTGGTTCAAAGTGTCAAAACCTAGCCCCATTTATTCAGCTGGCAGATGGAAATTGGTTCATAAAGGTATAATATCAATACTACCTACATCACTATGAACCAGTATGCCTACATGCTTGTATTGGTAATGAATCTGGCACTAAGCTAAACAAGACTTACTTTCTTTCTTATTGTCATAAGTTATTCATGGTAAGAGTCACCTTTTTACCTCACATGCAGGTAAGAGAAATGATCAGAGAAAGTTTATCTTATTAAATACATAGGACCAATTTAACATACCCTTTTTGTTACACCCTGTATACAGATGAGTACACAACTATTTCAACTAGTCACAAGATGCCTTCCTTACCTGAATTCACCTACTCATAGTAGTAATTAACACGTGAATTAACGTCATATCTGTGTCTGTTTAGTTTAGCTTTAGGCGATTATCACACACACACCGCAACCCGTGCAATTCATATCTTTAGAAAACAGACGAACGCCGGGTACCACACTGAAAACGTGTCCTGCGTGAAGTTGCATGACTTGACTTATGTTCCTGTGTCCCCTAGCTGGGGCAGAGAGCCTCCACAGATCTCCGCCATTCCGTCTGGTTCTGAGCGTCGCGTTTTATTTCGCTCCAGGTAATACTTCCTTCGCCTCTGCAATGACCGTCCGCCGCCGCCAGGTCTGCTCAGGACGGCCTCGTTTGCGCTTCCCTTGGGGGTTCCAATCCAAGGCTTGCCTCGGTGTGTGGTTTTCCTTCCCAGTGAAGTTGCATAGTTAGTAATAAAATCTACCCCTCCGCGTCTCTGGACTAGCAATACCCAGAAGTTCGTGCTTGCTTACTGGTGTCAGCAGTCTGTCTGTTGTTTCAGTGCTCTCAGTGGTACAACTTCGTCGTTATATTGACTCCAACCATGCAGTAAAGAAAGAAATTGTAAAATTGTTGTTTGTCTATTTCAGTAATTGGAATAATAAAAGAAACATAAACATAGTCTGTGTTCTTAGATCTCCAGGATTACGAAAGAAATCCCATAGTTTGCAAGGACAGATGTAAAAGATCAGTGATAAGTTGCTAGTTCATCGCATAAGAGAACGCTCCTGAATTTACTTAGTCAACTCTTACGACATGCACGGAAGGAATTCATAAGAATATACTTACAAAATATCTTTCAAATACTATGCGCCCCTGTCATGTAGGGAGAGAACTCTCCAGGGAGTGTACTGCGGCACTTTTAACCAAAGTTAAACAGGCACTTACTTTTCTCATGGACACTGAGTGCCCGCATAAGTCGAACAATCAAATTAGTGGATTGAAACGAGTCTACTAAGCTGAGTCCGAGAGAGAATCCGGTCGAGATTCGATTAGTAGTGAGTGAGTACACGGGGACGAACTCTGCGTGCTGAAGTTAATTTCAGGACTTATCCGATATTCCGATTGAAGATTTTACAGTATTGGTGTATTTCATTTTGAAAATAAAATAAACATCAATTACTATTAATATTTTGCTGGCTACAGGCCGGTTCCAATCGGTGGCAGCTGTGGATGTTGTTGGGGGAGGCCTATGTTCACCAATGCACTTAACGGCTAAAATGATGATGGTGATGAAAGTATTAATACAAACATTGATTTATATATAACGAACCTCTCAGCAAACGCTATCGTTATCGTCGCATTGTGGAATTTCATGTAGTAACGAGCTAGATCAAGTGCATTCTTACTTAATCTAGTTTTTTCATATCAACTTTTAGCACTAAAAGAATGCGCTGAGTCAGTTTACACTGAAATAATGAAATGGAGTGCGGAAAGTATGATCATTCCCTCGTTTGATGTAAATCTACCTTTACGGAGCGGAAGTCCCTTCACTCAGGTTCTTGCAATTTCCCTGCTTCCAAATGAAAAAAATTATGCTGGTTATAAATTAAATTAAATTATATTGGTTGAAAGGATATCTGAGTTTCTAAACGTTATTAAAAGTAGTTTGAGCTGTTATCATTTCATCAGACGTGCGCTATCAGAAGCGGTTCCGGAACGTTTAGACGTACCCTTTGATCTAATTAGGGAATGTTCCTTGAATCGACCACTTGAAAACGTTTATAGCTGGCTGTTCGCACGCTCTGTTTAGCTTAGTCTCCCAGTTGGTAAATACCAGAATTAGGTTACTATTAGTTATAAGAAGGAAAAACGCTTGCGTGTTTGTTTGCAGTATTGGGCTCTCAAAGTTACCGATTCCATGGTATAATGTATTTAAATAAACCGTGATAAAAGTCTGTCGAGAGACCAAATTGCGCTTTGCTTTATTTGACGTGCGACAGAAAGATTTACGCCGTTGGTATTGGTCCCCAAAAGTAAATACGGAATCATAGAATACATAAAATAAATAATTACAAAAAGCTATTACATACCTTAAGATTGTATCTAATTAAGTAAGGGTTTCAGCGCTATCCAAGCTAAATTTCATTGTATTACGTCAAAGCGAAAATGCTAGGTAAGAGTACCCTCGTTTGTAGCAAAAAGGTATGCACCTTTTTCACTTTTCTCGAGCCCTATGTTCGGCCCCATTTGGCATAGTTTCAGAGGTTTAGCGTTTACATCCTAATTAGTACTAATAGGTAGAATAACCCGATTTGTTTGTTAATAGTAACCTGAATAGGGATTTTGTAAGCCTCATTGTAAAGGTGTTATTAAGTGGGCAGTAAAATATACATGTATTTTGTTTTGGCTCACCGTTTTGCTATCATCTCTACCTAATATTTTTTTTATCTTAGAGGAAATAATATGTTTGCTAGCATTAAGTAATTCATAAAATATGCATATAATAATTGGGTAAATAAAATATCTCCAGAGGTTTAGGTAAGTAATGATGATAGTTAATAAAAAAATGCTAAAAGATTTCCTACAATTTTAGTTATTGAGTAAGTAAATGTAGCAAATTCTTTTTAATGCAACAAACAAATAATGAAAAGCCCGGAACTAACTTTTACGTAACAATAGCTGTAATGTAACAAAGACAAAGAAAGGGAAACCAAAGAAAATTGGGTGTCAAGCTACTGCTAAGTTACGTTAATTATTGGCTATTAGGTATATATATTTTGATACTCTACACTTTGTTAGTACAACAATCCCCGATAACAAACAACAATGCTAGCGTCAAACTAAATAACCCATCCGAGCAAATATAACATTTATGCGTATAATCTCCCAACATTATGTCACGTCATTATGTACATTAATGGGCTTGTAGGCATTCTTCAACTCGTACAAAGCCACCGGGAAAGATTAAACAGTTCATTCCCATTGCATTCGTCGGATATAAATGTGGGAAATGGTTATGTAAAGGCTCAAAATAAAATTCCTTTGCCGTCATGAAGCATTCCTAAAAAATCTAATTGGTCTATTGACTCAATTCGAAATTGGAACGCGAGCCTCACTCGATAATTGGGCCTGCAACGCGACGCACGCTTGTGCGAAACTGATGCGTAACCTTGCTCTCCCCTCGTACAGGAACCGGTTGTTCCAGCTTGCATGTAACACTGAGATTGAACTTTGGCAAACGTTGGAAAAGCGTTTGCATTTCACAGCTTATGTTCCCAATATTTAATATGTAAAGCCAGCTTGTTAGTTACTCGTCTTCGTTCGTTTTTACACCACGTAAAGAAATGTTGTCCATATTCTTTGCCATGAAAATATTGAGATTTAAGGCTCGAGCAGTCCGGATGCGTGTGCGTGCACGTAAGCGTAGACGTGCACGTACCTCTGAGTTTAATGTATGGAACTGTCACCGCTTGACGTCTATGCTTACGTCTACGCATACGCATCCGGTCTGCCCGTGCCTATACAGTTCTATAGATTACAACTCAGAGGTACGTGCACGTCTACGCTTACGTGCACGCACACGCATTCGGTCTGCTCGAGCCTTATAATGCGCTACATAGTTATAAGCGTTATTATAATCGACCATTGACGACTTTTAACCAATCTCATTTTAGAAACTTGAACAATCAATGCGTAGGTAGGTCTCGGCAAGGCTACGAAAACAATATTGCAGAACGGTAATCTAAATCCGGTGCACGGATTTTGTAGCAATCTTCCGCCACTGCAGTCATACAAGAGCATGGCAAAAGAGAACATTGTGGTACCAGAAAACAAGGTACCTACCTAGTTATGACATTCATACGTAAAATTCGTAAAACGTGACGTGGGTGACACTAGCCTACGTTAGCTCATAGTTTTATTGGCGTTTCTTAGGCAAGAATGATGGCTAAATCGATGACGTCAGCTTGTGTCGAGCCTTGGAGCACTAGCGGCTCGTCCTAAGGAGCGGTGGTGCGGTGCACTCCCACCCACGAAGATTACATAGGCAATCTATATTTCTCTATATTTATAATTATCTTTCAATTCTACTATTTTTATACAATAGTGTCATAATATATAATAATAATAATAATATAATAATACGCGTTCGTCTCAAGTAAGTTGTAATCTTATGTATCGAGTGGAGCTCTAGCGATCGCGCTCCAATGAAACGAAATTTGGTACGATTCCTAGTACTGTAATTGTACTCTCATTGAGAGTGCGAAAGAGACATACCGACACAGGCCGGCGTGTGATACAGAAGATTTCGTATGAAAAATTAGCCTTATCTGGAGCGCCGCTCACTTTAATTCGCGTATGCGGCCACTAGAGGTCGCTTAGTCCGAGTTAGAACGCGATATGGTTGTCTTTAGCGTGTTTCATTAGGTCATCTGAATTTTTATAAGTGTACGGTTGAACTTGCACTACCCCATTCGTTAAGGGAGTGAACACCCATCTAAAAATGTCAGCAGCCACCTCTGCCTTGGAGTGCCTCAATCAATTTGCAGTCAATCTTGCTTCTTAGATACCTACAGTCTTCAATTGACCAATCATCTACTATGCAGTAGTGTAGGTATGTTTGTGTGAACTGATTTTGCTTCTCGCCATTTGATTCTATCATCAAGTATTCAAGTGTGATCTTATTTAACTTTGGTTCAATAATTGTATTCTTTTATTCCATTTTAATTTCTCTTTTGACGACATATTCAAATGTATTACTTTTACCTTTTTTGATGGGGTATAAACGACACAAAGTTTACAAAATAGAGTACCTATTCCAATACCACTCATGCATAGTTAAGTCGAAACTAACGATAACTTTCAGGAAAAAAATACATATCTTAAAACTGATAGGTAGGTACTCGTTCCGCATAATTTCTAGTTAGTTTGACCGGTGATTGCGCATCTACCCGTAACTGCTCCAGTTCTGTACAAAGCCCTTTCATCTCGTACCTGGGACGTATGGTTGTTACAGTGGAGCCAAATAGTGTTTCAGCTGTGGACGTGGTATCTGCAAATTCTGCACAAACAATTTAAAAGTTTACCTATAGGGCTCCTCTAAAATATTTGTATGCTCTTTGATTCCATCTACAATATTCTAAGGCTGTTCGATTTTAATTCTAAATCCGATACAATCTACAAAGTAGATATTCCTTCGCTGTTTTTCTTCTACCTTGGTTTTTAAGCTCAATGCATCAATCAATTCGTATCCGATCCACCTAATTCCCAAGTTTTCCACTGTTATGTTATGTTAGTAAATAGTTGGTTTGCTGTTCTTTAGCCCACTGTGCCAAGCAATAACAACTTCGTCCTAGTTACCGTCTCTGACCTGTTTGCTTTCAGTCTACACTCCGACACCGTACATGTGAAATAAATCAAAATTTTTGTTTTGCAGCTGGAAATTACTGCAAGATGTTTTTTAAGATGTAATTTACGTTGGGATTAGCATTTCCGAAAGAAACTCATTGTGTTATGTAATTTCCGTATTTTATCTTTACTATATCCGTTTTTAAGATTGTTATCGGGAACCTAATATCTAGGTAGTTGACTATGACTCAGCTGAGTAAAGTTTATATGACACTTTTATTATGGCGCAACGTTTAACAATCTAGCTTGATTTCAACTTTGAAAATAGAAAGGACTATATTTTTTTAGGTTTCTTAAAATTATTGTCACGCGCTCCTAACTTAAAGTTCTTTGGTAGGTAATGATTAAATGAGCAATAACTCAAGACGGTTTTTTAATAAAATATTCACCTGCCTTGCCACAGATTCAATTTCCAATTGAATCACGTTTCGAAAGCTTTCGAAATATCCTTGTAATGGAACGTAAATTTCATTTACGAATAATATAGGTCCTAATGATTCTTGGCGAGACACTTCCGTGTAGAAAAGGCGGTTGCGAGTATTTGCGTGGAAAACAGTGAACTTTTATGGCAGGATTGTTTCCATCTTGAAAGCTAGATACGAAGCGAGAACTAAAATAAAATTTACAAATATCAATAAATACCTGCAAACATCGAGCCCCGGGTACTCGGCTTTCTCTGCTATTCAAATAATGTTGCCACTATTTTCATTGGTTCCAAAGTAAACAAAACTGTCACTAATTATAATATTTCTACCCGCAGGACACCGTTTCGTTCCATCCAAGGGCACTATTTCCTCATTTACATTTTTAAATTGTGGCCACTTCGCTACATTTCCCGCCTCCAAGGTTCGTACCTTTTCCCGCCAGCGAAGTTAGTGCTCCCCGGAGGGTGTTACGGTTTTATTTCCACAGGAAAAGGGATGCGGTCTCGTGTTCCATTCGCTGGGACAGAATCTGATTTCGCCTTTGTAATTTTAGTGGCGTAACTCTTCGTTTTGGCTCATTAGGGAAGATTTACGCTCTACCATGCTTGGTTATTTCTTTAGACGCTATCAAGTCTTATTTTGACCTAAATGTTTTTGCTTACATTGAATTGTATTTACTTGGATACTCTAGTCTTATTTCCAAATTTCGGCTAAGTATTTAATAATTTTGTATTAAAGGATTTCAAGGGTTGTCGAGAGTCCCGGCCAAGCTATTTATAGAACAGATTCAGTGTAATTTTGACATTCAGCCACGTTTGGTAAATGATCATTGACAAGTTGCTAGCTTATCACCTGAGTGTATGCCCGAGTACCTTAGTCGACTCTTACGACATGCACGGAAGTACTGATTGCAAAAATATTCGAATACCCTCAACTTGAATCTTCTGTGGTTATTGCTTGTCATATTCTTTTTACATATTATTACATATGTAACACTTTAGTTCCGACCTCTAGTGGTGGTAATAATGTTAGAGAAGGGTTGCGATGGGGTGGCGTTTACACAAAAGGAGCTTTCACACTTGTTAAGCCTATATCGTGTTATGTTGAGTAAAATGTGTCAAGTGAACATTTTGGAAGCCCGACAAGGTGGAATAGAGTTCACGGCACAAATATTGAATATGATTGTTCCAGTTTCCAACTAACGTTTATTGAGTTTCCTTAAATGAATATGCTCTGTGTTGCTATAGTAGCAATTCATATATTCGTGGGTAAAATTATGGATAGTTTAGAGTACTTAGGTAGGTAAGCGTCGGTCGACTGATTGGCGTAATTGGTTCTTAGGGATGTACTGATATATACAGGGTGTAACAAAAAGGGTATGTTAAGCGAAAAGCTATATGAACAGCCCACTGTAGAAAACCTATCCAGAAAATTTGAGACCCGAAATCACATGTTTATTTTTCCGGATAGTATGGAGAATTTTTAAATATCTCAGGAATTTTCATACAATCTTGAAAAATAAAAATGTGATTTCGAGTCTTAAATTTTGTAGATAGGTTCTCTATAGTGGGCTATTTACATAGCTTTTCGCTTAACATACCCTTTTTGTTACACCCTGTATATATATATACAAATATTATGACGAATGTTGGTTTACTACTTATGGATATTATAGGTAGCTAGTTGTCTATGTGTTTATGTATACCGTTGCTCTTACTACCCAGGACAGGTTTCTAGGTGCGAGACTATGTTAATGTGTTATATAAAGTTTGTTATTTAGGTAAGTAAAAATATAATGGTTTCGTTGAATCAGCGCATACTCGAAGTACCTACCGAGTGATATGTATACCTACGATAGGTTTCAATTAAACTTAAGTAGAGCAGTGTTATGTGTTAATGTGATATGCCGACATGCTTTCTGTATTACTATTATCATAAAACATTTTGGAAATCGATATGTAGGTAATTGCAATATTAACCCCAGTTTATCATGCGCGGAGTGCGAACAACCGAAACTATCTCAAATGATAAGAAAATCTCTAACTTGTGTAGAAAATATTACTTAGATTGTATTTGTATTGTACCTATATACGTCAGGGGATCATCGTCGTCAGCCTATTGCAGTCCACTGCTGGACGTAGGCCTCCCCCAATGTACGCCACATGACTCGATCTCCCGTTTTTGCCATCCAGTCACTACCAGCCGTCCTCTTTAAGTCATCTGGCCGGAGGGCGCCCAACGCTACGCTTGCCGAGGCGCGGTCTCCATTCGAGATCCCGTTTACTCAACCGTCCATCGGTTCTACGACAGATGTGGCCTGCCCACTGCCACTGCTACATTTCGAGACTATGTCTGTCACTTTGGTCTTCTGCCGGATAATCTCGTTTCGGACTTTGTCCATTAGCGAGGTTCCGAACATTGATCTTTCCATAGCTCTTCACGTCAGGGGATACATGTCATGAACTCTTAGGGTCGGTTCATATCTGACGGAAGATGCGTCGAGCGTATCTCCTGATACAGGCAAACGTGCGCTCGACGCACTAACGTATCATCGGTTGAGTGTGAAGTGAACGGTCTAGTGTTTTTCTATATATTTTGTCTGCTCTGGCGTTACGCGACCGATAATACGTGACGCATTTTCTGTCAGTTATGATTATGAACCGACCCTTAGATGTTGGTTGTTGTCACAATAAGTATGGATTTAATAAAGTTTTTATTTTCAAGTTCTAATCGTTTAAAATAACAATGCCTTCGAAGAAGAAAACAAGTGTTAATTTTATTCCAGGACAAAAAACAAACCGAACCAACCAAGTTATCTCGAGTCGGGTGGTTCGATCGAGCCCTGAGCTGCATACTTAATGCAAGGGCCTAGTCATGAAGGGAAAATACAGAAGATATTCGATAACAAATTGATGCCTCTTACTACCAATGGTAGTAACATAATCAAATCCGACTAGTCGAATCATGCCTGTGACTGCCAATGTTGACTACGCAGCGCAGTACGAACTAATAATTCATCAGATCATTTTATATAGGAAGTCCACTGCTGAACATATAGGTAGGCCTCCCCCAATGATCTTCACTGGCTAAAGCTTTGGTTTCTAATCCAGCGGTCCCGTCATATAGCGGCCGTACGTATGAAAAACCACGCCTACTACACGGCCACGGCCGGTACCGCTATCCAAGGAAACCAAAAGGTTAACATTTTGTCTCTTAGCTAGTTAGAGCTTTCCCTAGACATTTCTGTCTGCCTATATATTTCGCGCTACGGCAAAGCTAGTCTTTGATCTAATCTTGTCTTCTTCGACCACCTCTTCTTTGTCCTTCATTCGTTAGTATTGTTGATGCCTCAAATGTATCGATCACTCTGCTTAGAGTTCGTTTCATAGAATTAGTTCCGTGCTTAATTTCGGAACTAACATTATTTGTACATATGTAGTTATTCACTATGGGTGCGCCCACCACCGGGCCCTACACCCTCTACTGACCCTCGGATCTGATAACTCATAGCTGCGAAAACAGGCACTTGCACTAACTACAATCGCCACGAGAAACCAGATCCGAGCACCTAGCATGCAAGACAATACATTGCACTATTCCGAAATCAAAAACTAGATTAATAATCTACATACATTCCACCCATAGTGAATGTTTGAACTTCCGAATTGTAACGCCTAATACAATTTCATTCATATGTAGTTACTAAATTGTAGTTTATTAGTCTTAATTATAGAGAAAAACTACAAAAGTTTATAATTCCTCGCCATGACAATAACGTTGGACCTTAAGATTTCTGTCTGTCTAGTAGTTTTTTACGTAGGCACTTATACATAAAATACCTACGCTATTTATCACTGTTCATGAGAATTCCGATTACTCACAAGTACTTAAAGTGTATTCATAATAGTGTAGTTCTTGAGTTTCATATTACATTTAACATGTAGCTCATCACTTCATCAGCCTATTGCAGTCCACTGCTGGACGTAGGCCTCCCCCAGGGCACGCCATGGGCTACTGTCATTGGAGGGTGTTTGCCCATATTCACCACGCTGGGAAGGCGGGTTAGTGACCGCAGTATAACGTGTATTTTGAGTTTTGACCCAAAAATTCTCTATAATTTAGTTAATGCATCCATCCCTGGGCTCCTTTCTTGGGTTTTGGGGCGTTTCGGTCCGCTCGTGTTTCGGTCCGCGGACCGAAACGCCCCAAAACCCCCTTTCTTATTGCTAACAGTGCCATACCGGTAGTAATTAAAAATTAGCCTTTATGTAAAATATTTACTACACCTTATTATTAGTTTTAATTTAATTATTTAGCATCATTGTTACGTACACCATTAATTTTGTTATTAACTAGGTTTTACAGATAAGTAAATGAGGGCGACATTTCATTAGCGTGTGTAAATATAGATGTAAATAAAATTATATAATAAAAGACGAACAATTATTTCTTCATTAGTTCAAATGGCTTGCGTCGCGCGTCGATTTATTGTATGTACTAAGACGGTCGTTTTATAATACGCGTCATACCATGAAGAATGATAGCAATGTGGAATATTATCCAGATGTTGCTCTAGAATTTATAAATGTTGAGAATTCGTTTTGTTCGATAAATCTGTCATTGCCTTAAATGTATAATGAATTGCCAGCTGATGAGTGAATCAACCGAGTCAACGGAGACTCACTCGGCTCTTAAACAAGTAAGAACTGTTTGCTTAATGTAACATCGTTTGGCGTCGATGTTCGTTGTTGTCGCAACGTTCCCACTATCAATGGTTAGAGTTCACCACGAGAGTTGTTGAAGCAAACTTTTCGATGACTAACCTCTATCTATTCGAGAATTTGTGAGAGAACTTTCTTTAAGCCCACTGGGCTATTGTGCACTACAAACCGCCCCCTATTTACGTATCAACGCGGATTGTTTTTGCTTAGCCTAGTTAAACGTTACACCTTCCAGCTTTAGTGAATCACCGAGACGCTATACGCTATACTCATAAGAGTTGTGACTGTGACTCACTTTTGGTAAAAGTATGTAATCCATTCAAATGAATGGTTGACCAGAAAGGGAATGCATTACTAATCTATGACGTAGAGCGACGCGTGTGATACGTAATTGGTATTTTAGGTTAAGTAAGGGCTTCGTCTTGTTACTTATGTGATTGACATAAGGTTCACAATTGTTATACAAATTGTTTGACTGGTATGTAATGCGACATATTTATGTCATTTAGGAAGTTATGTGGTTAAAACGCGGACATTCCATAGACGATGCCTACTAAGACCTCTATGACACAACAAGACATAATTTTTGTCGCTATCCTAGTGAAATTTTATTAAACTTCACATCTTTATATTTATAAATCTTCTGTTCGTGTGTTTGTACGCGGGCGTCCACTAGTCAGTAATAAATATCCTTCTTTATTATTATCTGTTGTATTTTACTTATTACCTACAGCATTTTGCTTTAGACAGGCATTTTTATGAAAAATCAGGCATTTTAGGCACCGTGTATAGGCACACCTCTATTTACATATGGTAACCCTATTTGAATATAATTGAACTCCTTCTAAACGGCTGGACCGATTTTGATAGACGGAGTCGCGGGCGTCCACTAGTATCGTATAATTTATCAATGAAAATGACCCAGAACTATGGAAGAAGTAACACAATTTTGTAAAAATACTGCAATGCTGCATTTACGGAAAAAAATATTAAACGAATAAATCTAGGTATTTCAAAGTCCATCCGTCCTTACACAACGATTGTCTAACAAAAGTATATAATAACTGCCGATGACTAATTAATAAACAATCACAGACTATAAAACGTAATAATATCTGGGCAGTTGCACGCTCCAATGCAGCATAAGGACAAAGAATGAGAAAAACATAAGGACAGTCAAGATAACGCACACACTCAGCAGTAGATTTAAATATAAAAACAAAGAAGTGGCCTAATAACGTTTTTGTTTAAGGAAACTAGGCATTAGTTTCGCTTCGGTATTCTTTATAGTCGAAATTTTCCGGTCAATCCCAAATTTATTCCAGGATAAAAAGTTTGCCATGTTGCTCAGGAATAATAACAAAGGTGACAGTTGCAGACCTGCATTAATTATGCATTTCCTATTTTTCTTCGTTGATGGATTCTAATCATACGAATGCTATAATAACAACATGTGTTAAAAATCTACTGCGACAAACAACCAAAACAATTCTCAGCTTCCTGAAGGCGAATGTTCGTAAAGATGAATGACCGAATGATAAAAAGCGAGTTATTTATATCGTGCGTGTAGGTCTCCCGCGGTGTGTAGTATGTGCACGGGTTACAAAGGGCTACATGACAGCGTTGCATTGCTGAAATCCGCGACGTCGTATAGTGCATTGGGGCAACATGTCAGTGCGTTGCATTGCTGAAATCCGTGAGAATCTTGAGTCCATTACGTATGTCGTGGGGTGACGATCTTCGACTACGCGTATACCCTAGTTACTGATTTATGTACCACCTGTTATCAAGGAAATAATGGGGTATTATATATACTTGTGTTTATTATTTACAAAGATTGACCTTACATAGGTGAGTCACGCCTAAAGACAGAAGTCTGTATCTTGGATGTGACTCACGGAATACTACGAATTTAGAGAATCCAGTGTAAGATTCGATCTATCTCAATGTAAGTTAAGGTTCTTTCCGGCAATATTTTGTTACGTCATTTGACATAACATCGTAATCTATTGCTATCTTGTTAAATGTTTAAATGATAAAAATCGCACGAAATAAAAGCAGCAATGGATTAATAAAAATCCCACGAAATAAAATCAAAAGTTAATATTGTTGGCCATTATCTAACTTTTTGGTAAGCTAGGATGGTAAATACTGCAGAAATATCCTTCCTTGATATTTATCTTCCTTGCTCTAATCGATTTGTAATACGCAAGTTACGAAATAATAACATGTCAACTAATCGTTATAGGAAATATTGCCACACTGCAACATGTCCGTCCATATTAATCATCTGACATTCAAAGATCCTGACAGATTTTCAATATTGAATTTGCTTAGTTCCACTTAATACAATAATAATAATAATAATAACCCGCAGGCAGCTTGTGGCGAGCTGTTGGGAGGTAGCGTCACGGACCTGAAGTGCTAAGACCCTGATCCGAAGTGAGGTCTGACGAGGAACAGTGCCTTATAGTCGCGAGAGCATCGAGATACGTGCCCGTCCGTGGCGAGTTGGCTTCGGTTTAAAGTCCCACCCTCCACCCTAGCCGCTCACCAAATGTTGCCCCCTTTGTCGCTCCGTGCGTGCGGCCGTTTCAGGGGCCCATGAAATGAGTTGGCGAGTCACCGCCTGCCACCTAACAATTATGAGACTTGGTTGTAATGGCAGGCGTCCGTTAGAGCCCGATTTTCCAACATTCAGCAAGCCCATGACCTTGTTTCCATCGCATGACAGCTCTTCCAATAGTCTTGCACATGGCGGAGACCATCGCTGACATATTGTGCGTTCGGCGATGGTATCCGTCATGTGTATCCATGTAACACCATATTAAAGTTCTCTTAAAAGGGCCTCTACATCTTGGCTACGGCCCGATGCACGCCTCTCAAAGAACCGGGACTCTGTAGTCCCGAGAATTTCAAAAGAGATACAAATAATAATAATAATAACTTTATTTAATTTCCTCACACAATAACATTTAAGCATACTTAAATACAGACTTTTTTTAAATAATTAATAGGCTTACGCTTGACCACAACGCGCCTGATGGTAAGCATCGTTGCAGTCTAAGATGGAGCGCGCTTGCCTAAAAGAAACCGGTTCACTCTCGCCTTGAAGACCGCAAGATTCTTGAAGAAGAAGATTGTTCACGGGGAACAGGGATTCAGGCAGGGAGTTCCACAGCTTGGCCGTTCGCACTATGAATGTAGAAGCAAAACGCTTAGTACGAGTTTTCGGCACTTCAACTGTGAACCGGTGTCGCCTTGACGTTTCCCTGGTCGTCCGGTGGTAGAAGGGTGCTGGGGGAATTAGGTCGTGAAGTCCCAACGCACCCTCCTCGAAATTTTACCTGTAGAATACGGAGAATACTTCAATACATTGTCTCATTCAGGACTGGCGCCTGAAGTAGGCAGAATACGTCCGTGGTTTGTCTAGTGGCAAAGACTATTGCAAACTGCATTTATGAATTGATGGCACAAATAGTATATAAACCGGTTATAATGTCAAGGTGTTTGATTGTCTTGTCATCGATTGCTTAGTGGACTTGGAAATACTGGACCTAGTTTATTTTCATACAGAGGACGTCTAAAAGTTAAACATGCATAATATACAAGGTGTAACAGAAAGGGTATGTTAAGCGAAAAGATATGTAAAAAGCCCACTGTAGAGAACCTATCTACAAAATTTGAGACTCGAAATCAAGATTGTAAGAAAATTCCTGAGATATTAAAAAATTCTTCATAGTATCGGGAAAAATAAACATGTGATTTCGAGTCTGAAATTTTGTGGGCAGGTTCCTTTTAGCGTGTTATTTACATAGCTCTTCGCTTAACATACCCCTTTTATTACACCCTGTATACACGGCTGTACTACCAAACATGGGGTAGTTTGAACTGCACGTTCACGAAGGAAATCCTACAGCAACGTAGCATAGCCAAGTCAGTTGTAAAGATCAGTGACAAGTTGCGAGCTTATCGCCTGACAGAACGCCGCTAAGTTCCTTAGTTGACTCTTAAATGCACGGAAATAGATGCAGGTCATGTATTGTAAAAGACTCTACTAGTTATTATGTCCACGTTTTTTTGAAAAGTAGGTAGTATGACGTTGTCTTGTCTTTAAAAGTACGAGTGGGGTCAGAAACAAAGTCACATACAGCTAGTTTAGTATAGTTTTTTAAATTACTCCGGAGCGGTCGCACTTGGTAGGTTATGGACGGTTGAGTATCCTTCATTATCTCTTCAAATATTTTTATAGGGCTGCCACGTAGCATTTATATTTAGTTAATATTTTCTTACCATTTATTTTAAGAATTTATTTTTAGAATGATTCTCGGCATAAAATGTAATTTAATAATTGTAATACCTATTAAACATGTAATGTTCTCTTATCTATAGCTAAATACACACTAGCTAGTAAACAAAAAGTAGCTTATATTGTAAGAGAAGCTTTATACGGTTCGTATTTACATACGATTCACGTAGACTACATAAAATAGGACTTAACATTATATTTCTCCTTCTACATTATCGTACTAATAAACCACCTTTTAAGTGTTTAGTTCGTAGTGATTGATAATTCCTAAGTATGCAAACATTTAATAACGCATGTAATTGCTATGTATATAAGGTGCTTTCAAAATTCGTGATTTGCTTTTTGACACGAAACTGGGTAACTAATTCCGAAATAGTGAAATAAAAATCAGCTGTTCCATACATTTCAGTGCAGTAATTATTCGAGATTGTATGGAACAGCTGTTTTTTTTTTCACTATTTCAGAATTGGTCCCATAGTGAAAGTTGTTACTTTTTACTTACCCAGTTTCGTGTCAAAAGCAAAGTACTAATTTTGAAAACACCTTATATAAAATTTAACCATTTTTATGGCGTAAGTAAATCTAGATTTTGGTAAGTTAAATGGCGAACATGTTGACTTTTGACAAAAAGAGCGAAGGAGGGGGAGCTAGGTGGAGATATAGGTAACACCATCTTGTAACTTTTCAGAAAATCCCTCTTTTCTTCCTAGGTCTAAGAAAAAAATAATTACATTCCTACATACATAATAAACACGGGTGTGTTCCCGCTATGCGGTAATCAGAACTGCAGGATCATAACGGCAATCCCACATTCACGTTTAGCACAGCAAATCAAATTTGTCTTAGTCTTGTAATTAATTGTAAGTAGTCGACAGCCCTACTATAGCATTTCTCCGGCAGGATGCACTCGCGCACGACTCTACGAGGGTTGCATAGCGTATTATTTTCATCGTAATCCCGCTCGATTTAAATTGCACTCTGACCTCCAGACGTGCTTGGTTATAAACGACAATAGTGCATACTACAATGCAATGTCGCTTGTAATGCCGAGCTTTATATAAAGTAACGAAAGGTCTCTGACTACTTTGAAAGTCCTGTGCTGATACGGGGATTCGCTAGAAGGCATCAAGTGCATCTCCTTCAGCATGTCGAAAAGTCGGGTAAGGAACTTGGGCATGCTCAGGCGATAAGCTAGCAACTTGTCACTGATCATTAATATATATATATATATGACGTAGATGGGTCGAGTGGCGTGCCGTTAGGTGTGTCCGACATCTTCCAAAATCCGAAATAAAGAATGCGGCGTGTAGTAAACAAGCTTAATTAGGAATCACAAACACTTTCACTGTATCTACGCACAAGATTACTAGGATTCTAGCGGATAACGTAGAAACGTGGTAAGTACAAGACAGAGGCTGATTAGCACCCGTGCTTCGCTCCAGACGCAACAAAAAGAACAGAATACCCTCCGGCTCAATTCAAACGACCCGGTGGTCGTTGTAAATCTACAGTGGCGCCCTCTCAGTACTCTGTCTTGTCTTTACCCAAGTGACAGCTGTCCTCCAGTCAGTGATAGCTGTCGACTTGACGTTTCTAACTTCAACGATTGAAAATAGATGGCGTTGGAGATCCGACTGTAGGATATGACATCTTGATCTCCGACACGGCCATTTTGACAGACTACCCGTCCTCGGTAGAACCGATGAATCTGTGAACAAGATAACTCAAGGAAGTATCTGCGCTCGGCCATTCTGCCTTAACTTAAATTTAAAGACTTCTTATTACAATAGTTCATGAAATCACAAAAATCGCTCATCGACCGTCAAGTTCCCAAAATCTTTACGTAAAGACAAAAAATAAAAGATAAGCAGACTCGCACATACGTTTAAATCAGTCAGACCTTTCCTTCGGTCAACATTACAGTAACAGTTAGTCATATAGCCAGTCCTTCGGCTATCTACTATGGAAACACAGTCCTTCGGTTTCCAACACACACATGTAGCACAGTCCATCGGCTACCTACTACGGAAACACGGTCCTTCGGTTTCCCACACACACACATGTAGCACTGTCCATCGGCTACAGCAGAAACTCGGTCCTTCGGTTCTGCCACAAATACATACTACTGTCTGTCAAGGGTTTGTCAAAGTCACAATTTAAAAAAAACCGGTCAGTAACTTGTACATCGCATATGAAATTCATTCATTTAGACTCTGAGGTCACATTAATTTCGATATCAAAATTACTAGGAACTTGATGGTCTGGCACCCTACGGACCCGATCGTGCGAATATTTGTAGGTTCGATTTGAAGACAAAGATTTTAGTCGGTATCTATCACCATCTAACAATTAAATTTTATACGGTCCTTAAATTTAGGATCTAGTTTAACTTGATTACGTTTTTCATTCTTAATGAACACATCTAAGACACGTCGTAGACGTTCCAACCCCTGCTCTCCTGTAGAATACAATACCAGCAGGTCATCAATGTAAGAAACAATATAACTATGAGCTAATTCACCTAAAGCTTTTGCTATAGCCCGCTGATAAACTGAACTGGCGTTCTTTAAACCAAACGGCATGGCACACACAAGGTAAATAATTCCAAACAAGGCTACAGTATACACAATCCATATAGAGTAACGTCAGTCAAGTAAGTCTAGTTGCCTCAATCTAGCAACTCTTGGAAACTTCCATCCAGCTTCCGTAAACCAGTCTAGTCACTTCCATCCAGTGACTCTTGGAAACTTCCATCCAGCTTCCGTATACCAGTCTAGTCACTTCCATCCAGTGACTCTTGAATACCTCTATCCGGTATCCGTAAACCACTCTCAATCAGTCAACTCAACATTAATTAGAACATGACGGTCCATCCCCGTCAAGTTCGCACAGATTATCATCACGGTCACATGTCAGCCTGTCATTGGTAATGTCATTCGCAGGCATTCGCCTAAGTCTGTCATGTGCGTACTTATAGGTTCTATTGGAATTAAGGGCTTTAAGAACATAACGATTACCTTCAAGTACCTCCGATACCCTAAAAGGACCTCTATACTTCGGATCAATTAATCGAATTTCGAGTTCACCTGTAGTTACACGAGTTTTTGGCAAACCTGTTGTAAAATAACTGGAATATTCACCTAAAATAGTTAAAAGATCTGACTTTTTACAAGAGGGTATATCTGTGTCAACATTACTAAAGTCGTTACTGATACTAGAATCGGTTAAAACGTCACAATTTAAAACTGTCAAATTATTTTGTTTTGAAATGCTAAAATTATTTGTTGACAAGTTAATAACGAAGCCTTGACTCAATATTTCACGACCTAGCATAATATCACTACGCATATACACATCGGGTAAAACATGTAATAAAAGTTCTAAACAATAATCATTAATTTCAACATTACACAGTATTTGCTGGGTGCTGAATACACTGGTTTGACCAATTCCCGTTAGAGAGACAGTTTTAGCAATTCTTTTACCATTGAAACTTGATGCAACGCTTTCTTTTATTAGTGAACACTCAGCACCCGAATCAAAATGAAAATCATAAAATCTACTTGATTATTAAGAGCGCCGGTCGGTGGTAAAGCGGTAAGTGCAACTATCTTTCGTGGATTCAGACGAATTTGACCTCGGCGCACCTCGAAGCCTAGGTACTCTACTTTTTCTTTCAGGAATGAGCACTTTTTAGGATTTAACGAAAATCCCTTCACAGAAAGAACTTCTAATACTACCTTTAGTCTATCGAAAGCTTCGTCGATGTTACTGGCCACAACTAGCACGTCATCCATGTACACTACAACGTACTTGTTCACGAGATCGCCTAGAGCATGTATGAGAGCACGTTGAAACACTGCAGGAGCATTTTTTCAAACCGAAGGGCATAGTAAGGTACTCATACTGACCTTCAGTTGTCACGAATGCTGTGCGCTCTATGGACTCCGACTCGATAGGGATCTGGTGAAATCCCGATGCTAAATCTAAAATTGTAAAAAAATGTCCTCCGTGCAACCTAGCAATCTGTTCAGATATGAGTGGTAAAGGAAAACGGTCAGCAACGGTGTTATCGTTCAACTCCCTATAATCGACACACATTCTATCTGAACCGTCTTTTTTTTTTACCAAAAGTATCGGGCTTGCGAACGGTGAAGAACTAGGTCTAATTACCTTAGCATTAAGCAGCTCGTTGATCTTGCCCCTCACAATCTGACGTTCATCTGGGGTCAGCCTGTATGGGCGACGATTTACCGTCTTGTGCGGGTCTACGAGCCGTATCTGCATAGGTTCAGTGTCAGCAGGAGAAGTAGGTGTACCGGTAATGAAACTAAGCTTGAACCGTTCTAAATCTCAATCAACCTAGGTCTGTATTCATTACTAACGTCAGTATCTACCAAGTCAAGGTCTATACTATTATTTGCAACTACATCACATGATTCGACTATGTTAATTTTCTCGAAACGTACTTTATCTACCGACACATGTACAGTCAAACCGATAGCTAGAATTTCACGTCCGATCATAATGTTGTATCGCAAACAATGGTCAGGTAAAACATGAAGGAGTATCTCAAAGTTAATATTATCAATGTCAATTGTCGTTAAAATTTGCATGGTCGAGGCTATAGAAGTTTGTCCTATCATAGAAACATATCCAGTCATAGAAACATTGTCATAAATTCGCTTACCACTAAATTTCAACGCAATCGATTCTTTAACTAAGGAACACTCTGAACCTGAGTCGTAAGTAAATGGGAATGACTCACCAGAGTGACGCAGAGAACCCGAAGGCGCACTCACAATGCACACGTCTACTCGCTTTTCCTTAGCTGGGACCAGTTCCAGTGCCGCCGCCGGTACCGTTGTTCCCCTCCTTGATTTTCCTCTTCGGGCAGTCGGATGCATAGTGGCCTTGTTCCCGGCAGTTGAAGCAGGTGATGCGATCGGTTCTCCCTGTAGGTTGGTTGGTCGAGTTATGGTCCCCGTGAAAGGACCTGTGTTTGGACCGGTCATCTTGCTTCTTCGAATTGGCTTTGTTGCGACATTGAAGAGATTTGTGGCCTAGTTGTCCACAATTAAAGAATTAAAGCACTTGATGGTCACAGCAGATCCATTAGGTCGGTTTCTTTTTAGGTCAGGTCCCATCACGATAAATACTTGATGAATAACTTCTCTTCAGGAACGAGACAGCCTTCAGTTCCTTTTGTAAATGGTTACGCGTCTTGATGTCAGTCGTTATAGCAATCCTCTGAACACGTGGCTCTTGTTTTGAAATATGAGCTAAGACAGTAGCTATTGCTATCTGTTCTGTAGTCAGTCCATTCCACCTTGCCATTAAGGATGTTTATGAGGGTAGCGGCGTATGAGGCCAGGCACTCGTTATCTCTCGGTTTTTTGTCGTGCATACTGATGAGAAAGGAAGCAGCAGTTTCAGGACAGTCATACCTTGCTACGAAAAGCTCCTTAAAATCGGCCCACGTCATATTAGGAAACGATATTGAAGACAGCCAAGATGATGCTTCGCCCTTGAGTACGTGGCTTAACGCGATCATCAGAGAAGATCCATGGCGATGTCGATCTGTGATACACATGTCCGCGGTCGTTATCCAAGCTCGGGCGTCGTGTCTCTTTTCTCTGGGTGGAAATCAGGAAGGCGAATAGAGTCCGAAGATGCAGGTAGTTTTATTGCTTGCACCACGCCAGAAAATTTTGATTTTGTTGTTCGAAGAGAAGACGCCATTTTTCTTCGCTCGAGTCACTATTTGAAGCACGTGTTTCATGTGGGTGATCCGGGTTGCATCCCACTTCTGATGACGTAGATGGGTCGAGTGGCGTGCCGTTAGGTGTGTCCGACATCTTCCAAAATCCGAAATAAGAATGCGGCGTGTAGTAAACAAGCTTAATTAGGAATCACAAACACTTTCACTGTATCTACGCACAAGATTACTAGGATTCTAGCGGATAACGTAGAAACGTGGTAAGTACAAGACAGAGGCTGATTAGCACCCGTGCTTCGCTCCAGACGCAACAAAAAGAACAGAATACCCTCCGGCTCAATTCAAACGACCCGGTGGTCGTTGTAAATCTACAGTGGCGCCCTCTCAGTACTCTGTCTTGTCTTTACCCAAGTGACAGCTGTCCTCCAGTCAGTGATAGCTGTCGACTTGACGTTTCTAACTTCAACGATTGAAAATAGATGGCGTTGGAGATCCGACTGTAGGATATGACATCTTGATCTCCGACATATATAAATATATATATATTCACACACTTCACAACACATTGCCTAGTCCCACACTAAGATCCCTAAGGTCTTGTGTCGTGGGTACTAAGCAACGGTATATAAATACATAGATAAGTATATAAACATCCATGACTCGGAAACAAACATCGATATTCATCACATCTATGTTTGCACCTACCGGGATTCGAACCCAGGACCTATGGCGTCGCAGGCAGGGCCACTACCAACTACACCAATCGGCCGTCAATGTCCTGGGCCTGGGCTGTCCGTCCATAGAATATGTATTAAAAACATAAGTTTTTATTTTAACGTCTAGTATGGATTAAAATAAGCTTAAAAACATTATTTAACACTCTTAGAATTAACACGCACAAGGCCTAATTAGTGCCATTTTAGAATTCCCGTATGGAATCTATTTTAAAACTTCATTACTCTATCTACTATGTAGGTACGACTTATGCGTAGTCGCCATTTTCGTCCTAGCCAGGGCACAGGAACGTGCTCGAGAGGTTTTTCTTGTTTAGGTCAGCAGAGCGTGCCTATGACTAGTGCAGGTTTTTAACATACTTTTCTCCTTTGCCCGCAGAGCCGTCGGTAAAACATGCCTGCTCATCAGTTATACCACGAACGCGTTTCCCGGAGAATATATTCCCACAGTGTAAGTATGACCTTTGTTTATTATGTTGTAGGGACTAAATCTGGCGCTTATTATTATGATAATTATATGGACGCTGCTGGGATATGTAGGTACTCTATCGGCCATCCTGTATGCAAAAAGTCAAAACTTGAGTACCTACCCCCAGCGACCAAGACCCAGCCACATCTGGGGTGCACGGGTTAAACCATTTTTGGGAGTTGTCAAGCCACATAGCTCGGTAAAGATGCAAAAACCCGTCTGTCTACCATCTTTATTCATACAAAAGTAACTTGAAAAAAGAAAGCTCAGCCAACATGAGTTAAGGTAAGGTAAGACAGCTTAAGTAACTAGGTTCCAAGCATAAAGGCAGAATCTTGAAAGCATTACGATGATAAAAGGATTGTTTTTAGGAAGGAAATGTTTTTAACGTGGACGAAGCCTTAAGACGAATAGTTAAAGATAAAGCTCTACTAGGCTCCGATCTAATGCTTGTGGAAAAGCTGTAATTTATTTTTATTTTTTATTTTATTTATTTAATTCGAGTAACAAATGACTCATAGGTACAATACAAAACTATTCAATACAAAAGAAATAAAGTAATGGTGATGGCATTTACGGGTTGCTTCAACGACTGAACGAAGAAATCTAAAAAGCCGTAATGACGCTAATAATATTCTATCTACAGACGTTATATCGTGGAGTAGGTATATCTGTAGATAGAATAATATTGGCGTTTGATATGAATTCTCACGACAAAATGCTACAAGCCAGAGCTCTAATTCTACACCATAGTCTAAGCAATCGGCATCTTATTCCAGATTTGACAACTACTCCGCGAACGTAATGGTCGATGGCAAGCCGATAAACCTTGGCCTATGGGATACGGCCGGCCAGGAGGACTACGACCGACTGCGGCCGCTCTCCTACCCACAGACTGATGTCTTCCTGATATGCTTCTCGCTCGTCAACCCGGCGTCCTTCGAAAACGTTAGGGCTAAGGTACGGTCATTAGTTCTCTTAGGTCATTTTCCGCACTTAGCCTCCTATCTTACCTGTGTACTCCAACCAAACCCAGACTTTTCCAAAAGATCAGGCTTTTAGGCTTGTTGCAGGCTTCCGAGCGTGATTCTGGCGATCGGAGGATTAAAGATACGGTCATGTGACTAGCCTTTTAATGGCTTGAATGATGATTGTAATGAACCGTTTTCAAAGCTAGAAATGATTAACAGCAATCGCTTTTGACTCAAGTTGCTTGTTTGGGTTGATCGTTTATTAGTGTAGTCTTAAATCTAGGTGTAGGTTCCCTCTTTCTTTGGTTGTGGCTTATACAGATTTGAAAGTCTAGTACCAGCTTTTACTGGGTATTCTGAGATAAATAATATGAAGCAATGCCCCATAGATGTAACTGTTACAAACAAAAGAAAAATTTTGGAATCTTTCAAGTTGTTTCGAAAGATTAACTCATTGAAACATAAACAAACCAACTATATTATAATAATTAGATTTACGAAGTCATTAGTTTATATCTCCCATCAGAATTTAATGTTAATAGTAAATACTATAGTGCCAATAAGAAACGGTTGAATGGCTCGCTATTAACATTCATTAGCTTGTAAAATCTATTTTGGTGATGTTTATATTGCAGTAGGAATGTGTTGGAGAACCTTGGCTTATAAAATTTTTGCCACCCAACGTAACACTGTTTTTACCGGAAAATTCGTAAAGAATGAATTCCAAATTATCATCAGAAACTAATCAGGGTATTAACACACAAACATATTAACCGTCTTATCTTAAGGAATTAGTGCTACTACGGATGACGTAATAGGTTAAATAGAGAGACTCACACACATAGAGAGAGGGTCAATAAAAATTGTACAGTGTGGAAGGATTTGGAAGGGACGTTTATTTTTTCTCCGTGATCCTCAGTATCTCAGTTTACCACTGAGGCTACAAGTGGTAGATGGATTAGGCAACTTTAATTCGATTTAAGGAAGTGAGTCTTTTATTGACTCACCATCTAATCCCTTTACCCATGGGTCGACGAAACATGGTTTCTTACTAAAGTCATATAGCTTACCTTTTCTTCTTATTGCCTAGTCCCTTCTGCATGTCCCGCATTTCACTCGGGCTCGTCACAATATGTACATACTCTTCTCTCTCACACAGTCCATCCAACACGTTTTAGGTCTTTTTCTTTAACCGTCCACATTAGTGTAGTAACATAAAGTTAAATTAATATATTTCTACTTCCAGTGGTACCCAGAGGTGAGGCATCATTGCCCGTCCACGCCCATCATACTCGTCGGCACGAAGCTCGACCTGCGCGAAGACAAAGACACCATCGAGAAGTTGAAGGACAAGAAACTGGCGCCCATCACATATCCACAGGTAAAATACTTTTTAAAACAAAGTTTAGGGGGGCTACCATGAATTCTTAAGGCTGCGTTCCATTCACCGGGCGATATCTTTCAAAAATTCTCGTCATAGGAATGTAGAGCTGTTGCAGGATGCAAATAGATGTTTCTAATAAGCGCAATGCTATTTGCATCCTGCCTGCTGTAATCCTATGGGGGGCGTGGTTTGCTTTAGTACATGTTGGAAAATGGAATCAAGCAGAGTAAAAGACGGACGTATGTGACAACGGAATTTGTATTTGAAGAACGAACTAACGATCAGGGCCGCACAATGAGTGTATAATTTAAAGAATTATTTAAGTCAATGAATGAAAGGTTGAGTGATTTCGATATTCTTATAGTACCTACTCGTACATGTGGTGTGAAAAATAAAGAGGTGCATCTTCTATTGGTTGAAATTGACCACTGATGTTCTGCCTTTCTCCACAGGGCCTGGGAATGGCAAAGGAAATAAACGCAGTGAAATACCTGGAATGTTCGGCGCTGACGCAGAAAGGGCTCAAGACGGTATTCGATGAGGCGATTCGCGCCGTACTCGTGCCGTTCGTGCCGCAGAAGAAAATCAGAAGATGTAGGCTTTTGTAAGCATAAGTCATGGTAATTACATTGCTTTCTCATTTTACATTGTTATTTTAAGTTGTTGACGTTTTTAATGAGTGAATGGATATATTGAATTGACAAGTGGGCGTGGCAGTTTCAAAATTGAATAGGCATGATGACTATGATTTTATGTTTAAATGTTATTTTATACTTGTCATAAATAATTCTTCTGGTTAAAATATAAATTTCTTCTATGCTACTCTGGGAGTGAAAAAAAAACGTATATGTAGCGGAGCCATCTATCGGATGCAGGAGAGAACCACAATCGCATGCAAAATCCTAGAACGCGGTATCGAAGTTTCTCACAATGATTGGAATATATACATGGGCCAAATAACGACTAGTGGCCCGGTGGGGCCGGAAGCGCTTCCCTTTTCACCACACCCACAAATACTACAGCTGCTTCTCTTCCCGGGCATACTGTACAAGTCAGAAGAGGGTCTTGGTGTTTTGTAGACGATGGGCTCACCACCTGTCACTACTAACCGAACTTGTACATCTCAACTATACCCTCAAAATTGGTCAGAAGTGGCACCATGTGGTCCTATCAGCCCTTGGTGCTCTGCCTACCCCGTAAGGAATACAGGCGTGATTATATATATGTATGTAAAATATAGAGATAGAGACAAAATGAGACGGCAAAAAATCTTCAAATGTTAAAATGTTGAAAAAAGGAAATTTAAAATTTGGAATGTGTGAAATTATGTACCTGAAAAAGATAACATCACCTGACCACCAGAGCACAATTTCGAAAAAAATATATGCGTGAAGTTACTCTATTTTGAAAGTCATAACAGTAGCCTTTTGGGATTTTTGAATTGATAAAACTCACTCGCGAAGATTAATGCTAGCGAAATTTTTGCTGATATAAATTACTGTCATCTTCTAATATAATTTTTATAGAAAAATATTGTCAACTAGCCTATTGATTTTACTGCCTACTGCGCATGACGTACCGATCTGTAAGGTTGAACGAATGAACGAGTGAATGAATAATGTAATATTTTGTGGGCGTGGCAGATTTATAACATTGTTACATATAACATTTTTAATCTTATGTGTGTGACAAATTAAAAAAAAGAATTTTGATGAAGGTCTAGCTAGCAACTGACCAAAGCTAAATCAGCATTTAAAAAATTACTTGAAGAGATATAGGTAAGTACCGCTGTAAAAATACTATAATGACGGTACCTACATAGGATATAAATAAATAGATGTCTAACTAAGTCTGTATAAACAGTAAACAGTAATTTCATTTTATTTCTGTGAGATATGATTTGATAGTTTTGACATTTTATTTCTGTTTCTAAATATTAGACAATCATAGATATATTTATTATCCTGCCAAATTTTGAAAATATGTTCTTTTGTTAAATATTGTTTTTACATTGTGATTTGTGATACATCTCCTTGGTCGTTAGTAGTAATAGTTGACGAACTGCTTGCATGTTCTTTTATTTCGGTGCGAAACACCAGGTTTTATTTTTATAGTTTTCCATTTTTCAATATGAGATCATTACTATTTATTTCATGTAAAGTGGTTTAAAAAACTTAAATCCTGGTTTATTTTGACAATAATTTCCGTAAATTTTTGACACTAGCCTACATTATTATGGCTTGCAAACGATAGGTTGTTTTATGATTACCATAAATGAATCACTCTGGCTATTTTTGTACGAAATTTCATCAGAATTCTTTGTCTCAAGTCCAGTTTACACTGCCGCTCGATGTTACAACAGCTAAATGTTCGCAATCGGTAAATCGCCTGCCTCCTTCCTGAGCGCTTCCGAACAGGTATATCATGTACTGCAACGTGTGCAACACGAACTTTATAGCCCTAAAGTTATGCAGGCTCTATATTGTACGTTATCTGAGCTAAACCTTTGGTTTTCTAAGACAGCGGAGCAGTTATATAGCCTTAAAGGAAAATTTCACATGTTAAAATGATAAAGCGGGCGTGGTTTAGCGTATGTACGGCCGCTATATAACGGCACCGCTATTCTAGGAAACCAAAGATTTAGTTATTACCTGCCTCTCGTCCGAACACTAGTTTCTATGCCTTTCAGATGCTTTTAAACCTATATTTTTCTCTTTCAGTATTGTGTAGGTGAACAGCCGATGCCAGTGTAAGTGTACTGTTTATTGAACGGACTGCAATCAATGCATAAATAGATGATAATTTTAACTGTTAATACGCATGTAACGTGGGTTGGTATGAGTTAAGTCCATACAATGTAAACGCTTTTTATAATGTATTCTGTGGAGAATTCCGCCGTTAGATGGCGCTGCACCGAGTCTAACTCAAGTAGGCGCTTCTCTGTGCGATCTACGGCTTTAACATTCCTGCATCGATGCCCGGAGAATTTTGATTTGGTACGGATTAATTGTTTATCTCTGCATTTTTTTAATCTACCCCCCTATAACGCAGTAAGGTAGAGCGTAGATTACAATGACGGTAGTTTTAAGATAGGTTTGAGCGCGCGTGTTATGTATGCTCTATACGGCACTGGATACAAGCTTGGACAATGTCATGTCAATGCCGGCTTAGTTTACATCAGCCATTAGACAGACATTGAGGTTTATAATAGTAAACTCTAAAGCTCGATACTGACCGATGTTACGCGGTGTAATGTTACACGGCGACCGTTCATGCAGTCAGTACTTAGTCTTACGGCGAAACCGGCGAGCGGCGAGCCGCTTTTACATAGATTTTGGTATACGGTCGTATCGAGTAACATGCTCATTGTGGATGCATTACACTTTATAACGTCGGTCATTACCGATCTGTACGGTAATGTTTTTATTATAGCATTTTCGCTGATGCATCAGTGTGGGTACATTGACAATATGGATGAAATGATGTATGTCTAGAGTTCGTTAAATAGAATAACTCCTCTGCCTGATTTCGGAACTAACATTTTTGTATGTAGTAACACACATGATTACTAGCGCCATCATCGAAATGAACAATTTGGTGAAACATACTTTGCCATCTATGATGTCTTTTTGTCTATGGCACTAAATGAACGAGTGAACGAATGTAAACTTATAAACATGGGTCTACTCTATATCGTTCAACTATATGCGCGCATTTTGAAACTGTTTTGGTTAAAGTTATAAGCCTGTTTTAAAACAGTCGTGAGTTTAGTCTGCGCCATCTTCAAGGTGATTGAAAATGGAATTGTTGAAATGTTTTGTGTTAACAGAGATTATATATTTTTCGATTTATTATTGCTTGTTTTGTTCCGAAATTGTTGTATCAATAATAGGTGTCTATAAGTACAGTATGTGTTCGTTAAGGGTGTTGTATACTTCGCTGGTTAATACTAATGAAATGTGTCGATTCCATAGTAGCTTTCTATGAACTTCTACTATAAAAATTTGCTTTGCTAGAAACATAATTAATGTATTGAGCGTAGCACATGCACATACTAAGATACTATATATATATGTTATTTGGATTATTTCAAAATTGCTAATTTTTCGGGCAGAATCTTGGCCTCAGCAATGTGAACTGTGTATTTTTTACCTTCTTTTTTTCTTCATATATCTTAAGAGTGTATGATACGCTACATAAATAAATTACATTTTCTTTTATATTTCGGGGTAGACGTCTGTCTGCAATGAATACGTTAGATACATATCGTATGAAAATGTTGCAATGGAGTGCCTGGAGAATTTTGAACGGGGTTGCCATAAATTAAAAAGATCTTGAGCTGTGAACACAAAATTATTAAAGTTTAGATGGTAACTCCGAAAGTCCCTCGATTTAATATTTTGTTTTATTGAAATTGTAATATTAACCTTTATCGTAACAGTGTATGAAAACTTGATGTAGTTCAATATGTTAATTTTATATTTATATAAGACTAATGGATGTTAAGTGAATGTAAAAAAAAATATTAAATCGAATGATGTGCGAATTAGTTAATATCTATGTCTGGAAAATGTAAACATTGAGTGTATTGCTAATAATAACGTGCGATTTCTGTTTGTGCGATATAGTTGTCGCTGTCAATTCGCTGCGAGCGGTGTTTTTTGTATACGGTGTAACGAGCGAATCCGCACAAATTAACGGTATAAAGAGAGACAGATGACGCTGTCCTTTTCTAACTTTGCAAATATATCCATTAACATTTTTGGGAGACGTTTTCGTATCAATGAAATGGGTTTAGGCTATAATTGACTGCCAGTTAAGGCCTTAATAAATGAGGTTGATTGTTATATTTCCGCTTTTATTGTATTGTCGAGTTTACAAATAGTTTCTTAATCAATTACATAGTTTTATTTTTATGCGTTTTTAGCCCAGAGTGTTTTGACTAGAGACATTGTGCCGTAATTTCGATACTATAATTTTATACACATAAAAGGACATTGTAAGGACGAGCATTAAGTGCTCATTAACATCATAGGTATATGCATAGAAGTAATGCTGACATTTATTGCATTCCCGAGCTTCCATGCGTGAATACAGGATTTACGATGAGAATGTCTTTGTCTAAAATACTCTGGGCTTTTTATATTTCACAAATATACGGTACTACTTTGATTAGTGTCTAAAACCCACTCCATATTAATGTTAAAATAAGATTAAATAGTACATTGTAAGGTTGCGTTTTAAGATTCGTGCAATTGTTACTGTTCTATATTACCTACCATACTCTCTTATGGCATGTCTGTTTCTATTGTGTGGAAGGGAGACGTTGATCTACATATCTTAAGGCGGTGTCTCGCTCACACAAAGTAGACAGTCTGGCTTTAAGAGCGTAGGATAGTTACTACGAGTACTTCTCATGGACAATTTGAATTTGGTATAATTACTTTTTATTATAACCTTTGACAAGGACATTAATACTATCAAGGAGTTTTATAATGCGGTAATAATTGCGCGAACAAAATACAATAGGTGTAAGATTTTAATGTATGTAGGTATTGTTCAGATGCAAATATTTAGAAGAATCAGCATGTAAATAATTTAGTGATAACTAAACAAAATATGTAAGCAATCGCACCATATTATACTTGGTGATGCATTTTTATATAAATTAAAAGGTTTGATGCATTTGCATACTTTTTGCATCGGCGATATTGAAAAACTCTTCTACTGTAGTGAGATAGATATAGTGGCATGTTATATCCTTTGCATTACATATTTTGGGATTATTTTAATAACTAGGCTCTTTGGTAGTATATAACAATATGGTCAGTGCAAAAAATATTAATTTGTATTAAACATAAACCTAGTTAGGTACCGTTTTATAGGGGCTTATTAACGCATCTCTGTATTATGTATTAATTAGATTGCCTTTACTAAATTAATTATTATTATAGTTAATTGTTTTTACTATCCCTAATTATTCTAAATTGTTCACTTATATTTTGTAACACAAGTATGTAACATTGAAGTAGTTCGTTTTAGCCGTTGTTATATTTGTATTATCCTAATGTCCAGTTTATTATAATCAATGTACTAAGTGTCGGCTTTTATTATGATAACAGCTTATATAATATTATTTTTATACTAAATAAAATTATATGTGAGTGTAAACACTGTATGTATTGATTGGTAATATAAACGCTGTCGAGTAATTCTTCCAAATATTGTGAAGCCTCTGAATAATTCAAAATATATTTATATTAACTGTTCAAGTGTTGGTTTTATTTATTTCTCTATATAAAAAAATCTACTTTATTGCCCTGACGTTAATGTAAATTTCAATTTGGCACATACAATCCTTTTCCTTATGGCCTATGCCGATAATAGGTGCCGGGCTTTAGGCGGTTAGTCCGTAAGACCTCGCATTGCGCGTTAATACTTCTGGCATACAAGAGTGGCCGAGGGCCGATCCAGGGCCTTAGATCGGCTTAGGCAATGATACAATTCTACGTGCGATAGCGAAGTTCGCTAAGTTATCGAATTATGACTGGATCCGCCCTTACGAGCGGCAAGATTTAATGAAATAGTTATGAGTGAGTCGAAGTTTGTTGAGGAAGTAGCAAGAGGAACTAAACTTTGGTGAGTAGAACGAACGGGAGGCGTCGCATGCAACCTATTATGCAAAAATAATCAAATCCTTTTTATAGTGGGTACAACAGGTAGCTTTCATGTTTCCATTTCAGATAAATAGCTAATCAAATTGTAGCGGCTGTACATTATAGCAATGTTAATAATTTGCTGTTTATTTTTTTCAGGCGCTCCCTGATACCTGCAAACCACAGATATGATAATACTATAGTCTGCAAACCAACCTAATAAATAGAACAAATGGATACCTCTGGTAAGCGTTGGATGGATATTGTAACTACTATCCATGATACAACATGTGAATAATTTCCTCTCGGGGATCTCGCTAAAAAGATTTTAATTATTCGACATGCCGTTATACGCGTTCTTTACATTATATTGCATTGTCTATGATTGCATGACAGCTGCATCTTAAGCTTCATTCGGGGATTGACCCGTCGTGTTGACGTCACACACAATCCAGCTGTCGTAGAAACGTTAATTAAAGAAGAAATTACGTAGGCTTGTGTATCGTATTATATCTCCATGCATTTGGATGACAACAAAGTTCTACGCGTCCATAATATTAATCTGTGTCAAGTAAGGAGTGGCCGATTGGCAATTTTTAGATGACCTCATTCGCACCATGTAGTGGCTATGAATTGCTATGAATGAACTTGTAGTTTTAGTAAACACTGGTTATTGGACACACATATAATAAATCTCTTATCTATTCTATTATGGGTGTGACAGGCAGCCAGCACATTCACTTCAGTCGTTGTGTGGCGCTGCCAGTGAGCAGTCCCCTGCGCCGGAGTTTCCAAACTTTAATTCGTGTTTGTTGTCATTTGTTTTCTTGTGGAATTCACTTTTCCATTTTTAAAAATGGCAAATGTACTACTGAGCAAGGAGTTGCCAGACATAGAGGTTAGTAAGGTCAGGTTTTAGGTCAATGACAACTGTTTGTGTAAATGTTGATTAGTGGATGATAACATCCTACTCTATTGTAAATATGTAGCTATTTTTTTTAATAATAGTCTGGTCAGCTAGCATAATACATTAATATGCACTGTTTGTTAAATTAAGAAAGCAACGACTAAATGTACCTATGTCTAAGGATTGATAGCTTTTTGTTTTTGTCGGCCTTGTTCAATCCCATTCTTTGTGTGGCCGAGTAGGTAGTTATTTCGCTTCGAAACTGTAAAGGACATTCTAAACATTGCCTTTCCTATGTGTTTACACTGTCCCTAAATGAATTTTATGCGTCCAACTGATTAATTAAAATACCTATGTATATCTTAAAATCAAACAATGCAACGAAAGACAAATTGTCCAATTTAGTTTTATCTCTGTACCGATACAAGTTGTAGGAAGATGACGATAGAAGTATGGCTGAAACTAAAATGTATTTATTAAAATTATAAACAGAGATAAGTTGAGTATAGAATGGAGTGTGACATTTTCTAATAAATTCTTACGTATGAATGATGATATTAAAGTGCCTACGTATTCAGGTTTAATTATTTCCATCCCAACAAGGCCGTGAATTACTTTAATGAATTAAAATAAGTATAAATATTATAGGTAACTACGGGTAAGAGTAAAATGAACATACTTATTTAGCTACCTAACATTTACATAGATACATAGTCTAGTTTCGTTAAATCTACAGTTACAGACGACCATTGACGTTGGTAGTGATGCGCAAAAGTGGCCGTCAATCTGGTCACTGAAACGTAAAATTAGTCAGGTAGACCTACATCACTCTTGGACTCACGATGAAAATTATTATCTATCTTTTTAAGACATACCTACCTAGACTAAATTGGATCTTTAATCTACTTGTTGTTAGGTGGAAAGAAGTTCAACATTAAATAAATATTTTAGCTGTTTTCCTAATTATCTGGGGTCTAAGCTCTCGTATTTGAGAAAGCCATGACATAATAATAACAAACGTAGATAATACCTATAAGCATAAACAAGCATAACCAACAAATTCATGATTATGATAAAAACATTATTATTATTACAGCAAAAACATTTACGCTTAAAGGTCAAGCGATAAAATGACGAAACGACATTATATCTTATACTAATATTTTTGCGATGTTGATGTTTTGAAGGAACAAATAATAGAGTTAAAATTGCCTATTTAATTTAGAGGGAGTACATGAAATAATGTCTCCGACCATTTCGGTCATGGCGGCTAATAAGATCGGACTGCGCAAGAGATAAATTATAGAGCACAAGTGAGTGCGCAAACACAGGTGCACTCTCTAGTAGTCCGATGGGACGGAAAGCCGACACGACCGACGAGATCTCAGGCGCAGGACCAACGGTTACATACGTGTACTTAATTTTAAAACTAACTTTTTTATAGAGATTTGAGTACTATTATAGTAAGTTTATATGCTGGGATTTTTTTTTTTTATAATTTATCGTGCGAAATTTAGTGTCTTAGACAGTTGTGAAAAAAACGCGCGTCTATGTGCAAGAGAAAAAAGTCAACTTTTAATTTTACCAAACTAACTCATTATGTTTACGGGAACGTTGAAATATACTTAATAACTCTATCCATTCCTGTTGTTCGGTCTGTCAAATCAATATAGGTTTTATTTTAACATGACACCCTCCAACAGAACACAGAGGTCTCTAAAATCAGCAGCTAAGGCTATGCGTTGATCTATCTCATTCAAGACAAAGCATTTAACATGTACCTTAATGTATTTATTTGATGGCAGAATCTTCTCAGTCTGAACCCAACGGTGAAACCGTACACTAACCTGGTGCCGTCAGCTCAGACCAAGAAGAATAAGCAGCATTGGAAGAGGAACGCCGATAGGAAATGCACGGTAAGCTCTTGTACCAACCTCCTTACACACTCCCTGAATCAGCAATATAGCTGGCTTCTTAAGACCTTAGAGTAACGCGGGCTTCCTTGAGGCCTATGTTCGCAGTTGACATCTCATGGCTGGAAATGATGACGAGTTGGATCAAATGCCCAATTATAGTTAATGTTAAAGGTAGAGGCATTTCACCGAAATACACCCTAATCCATTAATACTTGAAAGAAGAATTCAGGTCGCACCATCCGTGTGATCTAGATAGGTTGTCAAGGATTTTTAGTTTATAATCCTATCATGGACGAACTAACGTACCTATGTACAATCTGTGATATAAATAAAACATCCTTGATTGATTTAAAAAATGGGTCAATACAATACTGGGGTCTTAGGTCGCTGCAGGGGACAGGGAAATGGGTTCTGCGCACGCACATGTCAACACAGCTTAACGTAGCACGTTAGGTTAAGGCTGCCTTTCCACCAAAGATGTGCTATAAACATACCTGTGTTCCAAAACTGCCAGCTATTGAATGTTAGCTATGCGTTTAGCATGTAAAAATCAGTGACAGGTTGTTCCCTTATCGCCTGAGAGAACGTCCTCCTTAGTCGACTCTTGCGACGGAAAGAAATGCAGCTGATGTATTCTAGTGAAGTCTACCATCAGCACAGGATACACCTACTAAATCAGCTTCTTTATTTTGTGTACCTATTGTATTTCCTTTCCAGACGTGTCCAACCCTATCAAAGAACTTTGACGATATAAAACATACGACGCTTTCCGAGCGAGGCGCGCTAAAGGAAGCAGCGAGGTGTCTCAAATGTGCAGACGCGCCGTGTCAGAAGTCATGTCCCACCCAGATTGATGTCAAGAGCTTTATTACCAGCATTGCTAATAAGGTATGACATAAAACAACTTTCTATTATAAACTTAACTTATTTTAAAAGTACTGCTGATGTATAAAAGATTTTAGTTAGATCTACTATTACATTTATACTAAGATCTTTTATACATCACCAGTAAAAATGAACGGAGTAACTTACTGACAATGGTTTATTTCGTCATTTGATTTAAATGTTAATCCAAAGATAAATGCTTTAATGTATTCGACTTTGACCATTACCTGTGTATCATTGCTGCCACAAGAGATGTGCTATGTTACGTTGCTATGTACCTATGTTGTAACATTTGATATCCGCCTATCAATGGAGCAATGAAAAAAACGTACCAACCATAGCTGCATATCTCTGGTAGAAAAGCAGTCTAAAACTCATGTACCAACATATTCCAGAACTACTACGGTGCAGCCAAAGCCATTTTATCCGACAACCCGCTGGGTCTGACTTGCGGCATGGTGTGTCCAACCAGCGACCTCTGTGTTGGCGGCTGTAATCTACATGCCAGTGAGGAGGGAGCTATTAATATTGGAGGACTGCAGCACTTTGCTGTGGAAGTAAGCACTTATATATTGTATCATTATCATTTCAAATCAGGAGAAGAGAACTTTTCTAGCCTATCGTTTTAGGCGCACAATTTAGTAACTAATCCACACAAGTATAAGATGTCTCTTTCTTTTTATGTCAAAAAAGCGATTGCTATTTCTGGTTATGTCACTTTTACAGAAAACACTCGTTTATATCGTATCCTTATGATATAGTAAACATGCTATTCGTGGATGAAATAAATTCTAGGATTTGTCATTGAGGTTAACGTTAAAATATACTGGTTTTTTTTCAGACGTTTATGAGGATGGGTATACCCCAGACTTTGGACCCTAAAACCAAGCCTCTTCCCAAGGGAGGGCATCAGAAAATAGGTCTAATTGGCGGAGGCCCGGCCAGTATCAGCTGTGCCTGCTTCCTGGCGAGGTTGGGGTATAAAGACCTCACCGTTTATGAGAAGGAAAACTATCTTGGGGGCTTAAGGTGAGTTTAGAATAAAAAATTCTATAAACTACTAATATTATAAACGCGCAAGTTTGTAAGTATGTTTGTTGCTTTTTCACGCAAAAAGTACTGAATGGATTTTGAAGAAACTTTACAATAATATAGCTTCCATATCAGAATAACATTTAGGCTACATAATATTATCTTATTTAGGCTTACTATCTTGCCTTAAAAAAAATTGGCAATCCCACACATACATGCAACTTCCATTAATTAAGTTTCAATGGATCATGATGTATAAACCCTATGAATTGTCAAAAGAGATTGCCGATACAATGGCAGAACTTCAAGATCGCGAAGAGGTCCTATAGCCTGCAGGCCTATTGGCTATCTATTTTGACAGTTCATAGTGATCATCACTCAATTGAAACTCAACAACTGAAAGTGCCATAATGCCTTATCTGAAGAAAATTTTGGCAACACACACCTACATGTCACTTCCAGTTCAATAAGTGATCACGACAATGAACTGTCAAAAAGATAGCCAATACGGGGGCTGGACGTTCGCACTACCGACCTTTAAGCTACTACTGCTTACGTTTTCAGTTCCGCCGAGATTCCTCAATACCGTCTACCGTATGACGTGGTGCAATTCGAAGTCGACCTCGTGAAGAACCTTGGAGTCAAGTTCCAAACCGGTCGGAAACTTACCACCAAGGACTTAACGGTTGAGGTATGGAACATACGATGATGGGATTATGGAATTTATCGCTATTCGATTATGACTCTATTATTTTCTGCTCATTTAATCTGGTATAGTAACATTATCCTGCTCCAGTCTTTAAGGAACTATTATGTATTAGATGGGCTTTCTTATTTTAAATATTATTTTACTATCTTATATGTTAAAGCTAGATAAGTTACGGAAAGGACATACTTGGCACTCGCACGTGCCGAGAGCTTTTCCTTGTGTGCAGCCTAAGAGTCGACTAAAGAACTCAGGAGTTTCTCTCAAGTAATGATCTAGAAAATTGTCACTTGATCTTTTACAACTGGTCCCGCCGCGATATGATAATAGTGACTGTTCCTTTATCTAGCAATTCTGGGTACCTACTTTTAGAAACCTAATTGTGTATCTTCTTCAGCCTATTGCAGTCCACTGCTGGACGTAGGCCTCCCCCAGGGCACGCCACAAGGCTACTGCCACAGGGGGATTTGCCCATAGTCACCACGCTGGGCAGGCGGGTTGGTGACCGCAGTGTGATTTTCAGACTATGTTGTCAGCACGGGAGGCGCTGCTGCCCACCTCCCGGAAACCCTTAATCGCAAACTCTAACTCTGCTGGCACCACGCGGATAAATAAACAGGCCAAAGCTTATAACTACTAGTTGTAATTGTATATATACATGCTTATATATGACAATATATGTATATATACTTCTCAGGGTCTTCTAAAAGATGGCCATGCAGCAGTATTCCTGGGTATTGGTCTACCGGAACCTAAGACTGTGCCGATCTTTATGGGGCTGACCCAGGACATGGGATTTTATACTAGCAAGGACTTCCTGCCTCTTGTGTCTAAGGGGAGTAAGAAAGGTATGTGTTGACTTTATTTTTGCCTTCTTAGGGTTCCGTAGCCAAATGGGAGAAAACGCAACCCTCATAGATTCGTCATATCTGGCTATATGTTCGTTTATCCATATGTATGTCACAGACACTTTATTCCGAAACTATAAGGTACTTAATAAATAAATATTTACATACACCACAACACAATAACCTAGTCCCACAGTACGGTCCCTAAGGTCTTGTGTCGTGGGTACTAAGCAACGGTATATAAATACATAGATAAATATAGAAATGACTTCATGACTCGGAAACAAACATCGATATTCATCATATCAATGTTTACACCTACCGGGATTCGAACTCAGGACCTATGGCGCGACAAGCGGGGTTACTACCTACTACACCAATCGACCATCAATTATATGTATATCTTACGAGTATCTCCAATTATACTGGTTGTAAAAAGACAACTTTGTTCTTTTAATACCTCGTATTCTTTGTAACATCACGATCATTTTTTTATTGAAGCTCCCCTGGAAAACCACGGTTATCCAAGATATTGAGGTCCAAAGTTACATTAATACTATCGTTTTTTTACATAAATCCATCTGAAATCGGTTACCAAACATTTTTTTCAAGGATACCATGTCAAAATGTTATGATATTAGTTTTGTGGGTACATTTGTACTTTGAGCATCAAACGAATACATTGCTTGCAATAAAATGACAGTACTTTTTCAAACTTTTTTGTCGTTTCCCAGGGTTGGTTCCATAGAAAAAAATGATCGTAACCTTACAAAGAATACGAGGTATTAAAAAACATTGTGTTTTTACACCCTGTATAGCCATTATATCACCACATCATTACGTCAAAATAACACGTAAATAACCTACATATGTACAACGTTTCCATAATTCAAGCTTTATATCCATAGGTATGTGTGCCTGCAAGCCCTCGTTACCAACCCTCCACGGGTCGGTAATAGTGTTGGGTGCTGGCGACACCGCGTTTGACTGTGCGACGTCTGCGTTACGATGCGGCGCCAAGCGAGTGTACGTCGCCTTTAGGAAGGGCTTTACGCAAGTTAGGGCGGTGCCGGAAGAGGTTAGTATAGTTGACTTATAGTTTTTATACTTGGGCGAAGAATTGGCATTGAGGTTACTGCAAGTGTATAGTTGACTAAAACTTGGCAATATATAGTTTTTATACTCATAGGCTATAATTTAAGGGAGCGAAGCATCAGCTAGTGGTAATTTATTCTATCTCATTTTCAGGTAGATCTAGCTAAAGAAGAAAAATGTGAATTCTTACCACATTGATGGCAAGGTATATAATTTTTTAAACGACTTCAAAAAGAGAGGTTATCAATCTGTATGTTTTTTTTTATTTTTTTATTTTTTATGTGTGTTACCTCAGAACTCCGTCATTATGATTTCAATTTTTTTTTATAAAATATATTTTTTTCCTGCTATAGGCAATACTGTTTTTATACTTTTAAGTGTCATTTAAAACATAACATCTGATGATGGAATCTCTAAGGTATATTATGTAGTCCTCAGAATAGTGATTAGTGGAGTAAAACGTCCTGGACTGCAATAGGCTTATGAAGATGAAGATAATTGTGTTAATCATATATAGCTAAGCCGTGTATAGATAGAGAAAGAGGTATGAGAATAACTCATAGGCTATAATTTAAGGTCTAGTTAGCAAAGTTACGACGCACTCTGGATCGCTCAAGTGTCTAATCATTATTGCGTATGTTCTGCAATTAGATCCATCAGGTAGATCTAGCTAAAGAAGAAAAATGTGAATTCTTACCATTCGTGTCTCCCCAAGAAGTTATTGTAAAAGATGGCAAGGTATATAATTTCTGATATTGTTCTTTGTTGGCAAAGATTGTCTTAATATCAACAGACTCTCTCATTATTCATCTCTGTCATCAATAGCCACAAGGCTACAGGGCCCCAAATCATACTTGACCTTATGATCTGTCAGATTCAACGATCAGAGGCAGTGCCCGATTTAGAGGTCTGGACAGAGTAAAGGGAGAAATCCCTTTTTGTTTTTGAAAAATATTGTAGGTCCCCTCTTTTGTGGAGGCCTCGGGATTGTAGCTCCGATTGGCATTCTTTGAATCCGGCCCTGATCAGAGGATTTAGGGCCCGGGGGTGGGACACCAGTTGTTAATTTGAACTTCCGAATAGACAATTTTACTAAGTTAATATTTTCCTTTTTAGATAAAAGCTATTAAAATGTGTAAGACTGAACAGTTGGATAATGGAGAATGGATCGAGGATTTAGATCAGATTCTGCAGTTGAAGGCTGACTTCATCATATCAGCTTTTGGCTCTGGTCTTCACGACGAAGATGGTAAGTAAGGAAAATAGTTTATTGTTTTAGTGATAATGTTACTGTTCGTAGATCATGTAGGTTTCTAGTATGAAGAAGGTATAAAAGAGGAGGTGGGACTATGAACTGAGTCGTGTGGCAATCGTGAGGCCATGACGTCATGATAGGGGCGGAGCTTCAGCGCCAGTATAACGCAGTAGCTGTAACCACGCGCTTGTACTCCGAAATGTAACCGTATTAAAATTACAAAAGACACTAGCGCTTTTATCAGGGTACTTTTTTACTAAAACGTAGTATAATTGCCATCTAGTGAGTAATTGCACTAGTAAAACAATCTTGAACCATATTTATTTATTTATTTATTATGATTAGAACATATTGATAATGAGCGAGTAGTTTGACTAGTCACTACAAGGTGGTTTCTATGTAAATGGGCAGAGCCACAGTGTTCAATGCTCCCCTCGTCCCATACTTCACCCCCGCTCCACGGCACACTATTTTTGTATGAAAATATACTTAGCCGCTACTCCTCTTTTATTTCTTCTCCATGATTTCTGGCGATATCTAGTTATTTAAACCGACCAAAAAATTTTCTTCTGATTCCGCTATGCTGTCGTGGATCCCCTGAGGGCCTATAGTTTTTAAATATCGTGAAATATTTATATTCTCTTTTCATTCCACTTTTATATACTGATGGTCCTTCGAGTTAGATTCCGGATTTGATTCCTCCGATTTTTATACACAAAAAGGTACACTTGGAATACAAAATTTTGTATACACCTACGAAGGCAAGCTTATCAATAACTAATCTCTTCCAAAAAAAAAACCATTTAATGAAGAAATCCTAAAAAATTTCAACCTTTTTTTTTCAGTAAAAGCGGCAATGTCAGGGGTAAAACTAAACCGATGGGGGTTGCCAGAAGTAAACAGTACTACAATGCAGAGTGTCAACAAGCCTCAAGTGTTTGTTGGAGGGGATTTAGCCGGAGTCGCCGAAACTACGGTAGAATCGGTCAATGATGGCAAGACAGCTGCTTGGTACATACATTGCTATTTACAGGTAAGTTGTTGTATTTTTATTAGCCGCGTGGTGCCGGCAGAGTAGAGTTTGTACCACCCCTGCCTGCCCGTGGGTATCGTACGACGCGATTAAGGATTTCCGGGAGGTGGGCAGCAGCGACTATGTTGTCAAGTCCGAAAATCACACTGCGGTCACGCCTGACTATATGTATACTCGTAGATGGCTGTATGTATAGATGTATACGTCTTTTATGTTTTTTGAAGATTATGGGCTGTAATGTTGATTAAGATTAAGAGGCTGCATTTAATAATACTTATAGATCCACAGTCCGATAACCAACATAAATCTGTTTATTGTCTTGTTATATCTTCTATCTTCCTTTCCAGGGTCTCCCATTTGACACGCCCCCTTCGTTACCAAAGTTCCACACTCCCATAGATGACGTAGATCTCTCAGTGGAGGTTTGTGGCATACAGTTTGAGAACCCGTTTGGTTTGGCCAGTGCGCCCCCCACTACCAGCTCAGCTATGATTCGTCGAGCCTTCCAACAGGGGTGGGGGTTTGCTGTTACCAAAACTTTTGGTTTGGATAAGGTGGGTAGAATACTAGACAAATTAAACGTTTAGATGTTAGATAACTTCCTATTGGATAACTACCTTGCTAAAATAAGTATTTGGTGTCCTTGAGGCAGCGACGGCATAAAGTAAATTTCAGAATGGAATGAGATCCAATTATGGCGCCTCTCCTGTTTGCTCCTAATAATATATACCTATATCTTTACCATTTAGGCGCCCTCTAGGATTTGGCGCCTGGAGCGACTGCTCCGTTCGCCGTATGAGCGGGCCGGCCCTGCCTTGAGGCATGAGCATAGGCAATAAATATCGTAATCGCTTAATACCTACGACACAAGACCTTAGAGATCTTAATGTGGGACTAGATCAATGTGTTGTGAAGTGTGTGAATTAGGTACTTAGGACTTATATAATGAGACGATGAATAGTAAATTTTCTACTTCGAGTTCTATATTGATTGTAATTGTGTATAAAAAAAATGTAACAAAGCAACGTCATAAATATTGATAAAACCTATCAGCAGTTTCAAAAACCATCAACCGTATTATGATTTCAGATCAGAATAACTGATTATTTCGCATAATCTTAGCTAGTAATTTGTGACCGATCATTTACATCTGGCCCGCTATGCTGTAAGGCGCTTTGCAGACGGTTATTGAGTGTGTGCGTGCGCGCAACGAGAGCTCGGCGTCCTCCCGCGCCCCGCACCTCGCCCCGCGCGGCTTCGGCTTTGCTATTGCTTTTACGTAATCAGGGGGCGGGCCGGTTAATTTCACCCCAAAGGTAGCGCAAAGGAAATCTTATACTACCAACGCACACGAAGGGCAAAAAGACCGCGCCGCATGTCCGTGGCTACGGCTACGCAGACAGCGGCGCGGGCGGCTAGCTCAGCCATTTTCACTGACGTGCTCTTAACGAGAACGAACGTCGTGAACTAACTGCCTCCGTTCCTCGTGTGCTTTGTGTTCGCGGTGAGGCCAGTCGCGGGTATGGACAGGCAGACGCGGTCTGTATTACTTCGCGGTCAAAAAGACCGGCCCGCCCCGCCGTCTGCAAAGCGCCTTAGATCTCTTTCGTAGTCTTGTAGTGCTGCCAACCCCGTTTCGGGATCACAGCCGTGGATACGAGTATGTCTTGTATGTACCTACCAATTTGTTATGCACAGTACCTATAATTTATGTTTCTTACAGGATCTAGTAACAAACGTGTCTCCCCGTATAGTAAGAGGTACAACCTCGGGTGAAAACTACGGCCCAGGACAAAGCGCGTTCCTTAACATAGAACTTATATCCGAGAAGTGCGCTGAGTACTGGTGCCGTAGTATTGTGGAACTTAAGAAGGACTTTCCTAGTAAAGTGAGTTTAATTTGTTATGCACTAGTGATTGTTTTTACTTTGTTCACAGGAAGTATAAATCGCCTGTATGTTTTTATGCGAATGTCGACGAGTAGTTGAATTCAGTGTTGTTGTGTTGTGTTTTAAACTTTAGCTTCATAAATTTTTACACCGCCAATGTGTGTACTACCTACTTACAGTGTCACTATTTACCAAATTCCATGTAATTAATGAGACTCATCATCTTCCTGCCCTTACCCTATTATTTATGGGGTGGGCGCAATATGGTTTCTTCGAAACTCATATTGCCAAAGTTTTGGCATTAGTTTTTACGGGCAGCCGCCTGCCTGACACCAACCCTGCTTGGTATAGCTAAGTGTCAATTTAAAAAAAAATCCGTAGTTAAATAAATTCAGTGGTACATGCTCATGACTGGGATCGACTTACTTTCATATTTGATAAATCGATATTATTAATGAAGAATATGTCCCCAGCCAGTATGGTTTTGCTTCACAGTCATGGTTTTGTTGAAAGGCAACAGTATCAAGAATTTTGTGTAAAAAAACTTAGCTTAGTGTCACGGGCTTGCTAGATTTATAAATGTTAATATATGTATAGTATACCCTTATTTTCAGGTAATAATAGCATCAATAATGTGTTCGTACAACGAGGCAGACTGGACGACACTAGCTCGTATGGCGGCGGCGACCGGCGCAGACGCACTGGAGCTAAACCTGTCATGTCCGCACGGTATGGGAGAGTCGGGCATGGGGCTGGCTTGTGGACAGGTATTAATGCTATTAGATTATCATCATTATGCCGTGAGAATTCCACTGCTGAACAGGCCTCTTCCAAGAACGACCGGTCGGAATCAGCCTGCATCCAGCAGTTATTACATACCTACTCATCTATCTTCTATATCTTCTTCTTCTATACATATAATAAAAATGTAACGGATCGCTGTCTGTACTAATTTGTAATGTTTTTTTTTATTATATTAATGGAGAGCGGATAATGCGTACGAACGACAGCGCAGTTATTAATGTTATTTATATGAACAGATTTTTTTATTTCTATGCTTTCGTTTCCAGGACCCGGTCCTAGTTAAAGGGATATCCCAGTGGGTGCGCAAGGCGATCAATATCCCCTTCTTTGTGAAGCTCACCCCCAATATCACTGATATCGTCAGCATTGCGGTAGCCGCATATGAAGGTAACTACATTTTTATATAACTGGTGCAATTACTTTATTTACCTCTACTTAACGATGCAAAAAGTTAAAAGGTCACAAAATATCAAAACTCTGTATTTTTACATTAGGGGGCGCCAGTGGCGTTTCGGCTATCAACACAGTTTCTGGCCTGATGTCTGTAAGACCAGACGCCACACCTTGGCCTGCTGTAGGTAAGTATTTAATAGTATTTTTACCCGACTGCACCAGAAGGCTTGTCTCATTTGAGCTCGAGAGATTAGATTAATGGATTAATCTTAGTCCTGAAAATGGCTAATTTCAAACTAGAGATCATAAAAAACCTCCAATTTTTTTTTGTTCCAAATTGGATTTTTTTATAAAAACCAATAGAACATTTAATCTGAAATATGCAAAAAATCTCTGGAGATCGGTTATTGAAATTGCCTGTAAATGATTATCATTAGGTCCGTGACATATTTTACCACATTAACTAGCCTATTTTTCCAATATATTAGGTGTAGAAAAGCACACAACATACGGAGGTGTGTCAGGGAACGCCACAAGACCGATGGGTCTACGCGCAGTGTCGGCCATCGGTAATAAGCTGCCTGGTTTCCCCATACTGGGTATAGGCGGTATTGACTCTGCTGAATCTGCACTGCAGTTCATTATGTGCGGCGCTCCTGTTGTACAGGTATATTATTTATTTATGTATTCACGGACTATGAGATACTAACTGAGCGCCAAGTACACAGTAGACACTTTTTCATGTTAAAAATAACTCAACTACTATAGATTGCCGCGTGGTGCCGGCAGAGTAGAATTCGTACCACCCCATGTCTGCCCGTGGGTATCGTACGAGGCGATTAAGGGTTTCCGGGAGGTGGGCAGCAGCGCATCCCGTGTTGACAACATAGTCCAAATTCAAACTGCGGTACCAACCCGGCTTGCCCAGTGTGGTGACTATGGGCAAATACCTTGTGGCGTGCCCTGGGGGAGGCCTACATCCAGCAATGGACTGCAATAAGCTGATGTGATGATGGATAGCCTACATAAAGGATAAAGTTGATGCTGTCACTATTTTGATCAAGGTTTAGAGAAGGACAGCATCAACTTTGTCTTTCAGATAGGCTACCTGACTCTTCAACTTATTTTTTACATGAGAGTAGCTTGAGCTTTACAACATGAGCTGTTCCATACATTTTGAATACTGCACTGAAATGTATGGGACAAGAGGGTCTTGTTGTTTTGTAGGCGATGGGCTGACCACCTGTCACAACTAACCGAGCTTGTACATCTCAACTATACCCTCAAAATTGGTCAGAAGTGGCACCATGTGGTTCTATCGGCCCTTGGTGCTCTGCCTACCCCGTAAGGGATAAAGGCGTGATTATATGTATGTATGTATTGGACAGCCTTAGATGAATTATCACGTCACTGGGGACAGCAGATTTTTTCACAATTGTAAAAATTTTGGAAAAAGTCTTGTGGTAAAAATAACTACTTTAGTAACATCTTATACAGGGTTTTTTTGTGGCCACCATTAACGAAGGGTACGTTCTCTATACATCAAATAAAGTAAGTTTATGCCAAAAAAAATGCTGGGAAAAGATTTTTTTATATTTATTATTATTGATCGGGCGAAATTTGTAGTGTCTAGTGTTTATGTTAGTTTTTTTATAGACAGATATTAATTATTTCTCGTGAAAAAATCTTGCTACGCGCGTCTATGTGCATTTATGCAGAAAAACGCAGTCTATTTACTCAACTTTGGACCCTAATATTTTGGAAACCAGACACTTCCCAGGTATGCTTCCATGGAGAAAAATGATCGTGATGATGAGGAGATTCCGTAGTTTTCGGGAACGTTGACGACCAAAAATCACCCTGTATAGTCACGCACGTCAACTATTTATATTTTTTCTCTACATAGATCTGCAGTGCAGTACAAAATCAGGACTTCACGTTAGTGGACGATTACATAACTGGTCTGAAAGCGCTGCTATACCTTCGATCCATTGGCCTGGACTGGACAGGTCAATCCCCTCCGATATTCAAGCACCAGAAAGGAAAACCTGTGAGGACTTTATATGGGGACGATGGGAAGGTAAGACCTTATTCTTTTCTTGCACTAACTTCTTACTTTCGGTGTTATTACAAAACCGCGTCTATAGTTAGATATTGTTTAAAAATTACACTTGACATCTCTCTCTTTTTATGTGAAGGTAAGCAAGACAGAATGAGTGCAAATCTATACATGTGAAATGTTTTAACCCGACTGACTAACAGATCAACGCACAGCCGAAACCGATCTTAGCTTAGAGACTTGGAACTTTTAGGCTGTCTTCTTTTTATGACGAAGGCATCCAGTAACAAAGGATTTCCCGATATTCCTACGGGAACGGGAATTTTTTAATTTAAGTCGAACGAAGTTGCGTGCGGGCGCTAGTTTACGGACAAAATAAAATTTACCCACGTGATAGCAAAAAAATTAAAAATAAATATTATTCGATTAACTTTACAGGTATTAGCCCACTTCGGACCTTATCAAAGCCAGCGCGAGGAAATACTACACAATATTAGACAAAAATCTGACTTGTTGGGTGACAATAAAGTCGAAAACTATTTACACCAGAACGGGAGAGTTAACGGGGAAAGCCACGTACCCAGAATAGAGGACGTGTTGGGCGAAGCCTTGCCAAGAGTCGGTACTTACAAACACTTGGATAATAAGAAACAAGTTGTGGCGCTTATCGATGATGTAAGTATTTTTAGTTACTGTTATTCAAACTTATTTTATACATGAGTTAAATTAAACGTAACTGAAAAGAAATCAGAGGGGTAAGCACGAACCTCTCGATAGTCCGTAACGCTATCGTCCAACTGTCAAATCACATAGATTTTGCTAGCGAGTCTAGCGTTACGCACGCGTAAAAAGGTTCGTGCTTACTCCACAGATGGACTGTTCCACACAAACTTGAATAATAGCTAGCAGTAAAATGTAATTTTGGAGCTGGCTTACATACTGACTAATCACATTTTAGATTGATAGACATGTTTTTTTCGTTTGATTCATATGTACATCTCATGATCTGACTTCTTTTTAGTTACTTACGTATTTATTCCTAGTGGACGCCCGCGACTCCGTCCGCGTGCATTACAGAAAAACATGTTGAAATTATCCGGGATAAAAACATTCCTGAAAACTGCATCGAAATTGGTTCAGCCATTTCTGAGATTAGCGTGCACAAACGCACAGACAAACCGACAAACAGACAGACAAAAATTCCAAAAATCATTATTTTGGGTACCTACTATTGCGTTGATAAAGGTCTCCTATAATATTTTTTCTCATATATCTTCCATGTACAGACTGCGATCCGCTACATTTTTATTATATGTATAGATATACCTACCTACCATTCCATAAAATTGTTTTGCAGGATATGTGTATAAACTGTGGAAAATGTTACATGGCCTGCGCCGACTCAGGGTATCAAGCTATTAGGTAAGTTCATACCTGTTTATTACCTTACTATAAACTAGTGGACTCCCGCGACTCCGTCCTAGTGGACTGCAGAAAAAAAAACAAAACGTCAAAATTATCCGGGATAAAAATACTTTCCCGGGATAAAAAGTCTTTGTCCTTTCTCAGGCTCTAAACTACCTGTGTATTAAATAACATTTAAATTTTAGAATGTCTGTCAACTTTAGACATTGTTTAGCTTCTTTTGTAATAACACGGTACATCTTCAGATTAATTTTAAATTACGTTTTTACACACAACATCTTATTTTATTCATTTTTTTTCTGCAGCCTACGCGTCTTTTGAAGAAAATATTCCGCCTACCATAAGAAAAGTTTTTCTGTATTTGCAGTAATATAAATGTAACATCTGTGCGTGTTTCAGTTTTAATCCAGACACGCACATTCCGCACGTCACAGAGGACTGCACCGGTTGTACGCTTTGTCTGTCTGTGTGTCCCATCATTGATTGTATTACGTAAGTACATATATATATATATATATAAACTTATGTAATAGCAGCTTATCACTGATTTTTTACATGTGTCCCCGCAAAAGTGGTTGTAGATCCTTCTTGCAGTTCTGGCTACGGTGTTTGAGAAAAAAGGATTGACTCGATTGTTTAACTTTTGTTTAACGGGATATACGAGTAGGTATACCTATATACAAGATCTTTATGTTCGTTCGACTATAAGTACTTTGAATCTAACGTCAACCTCACCTGTCCGTTATGCAATCTGCTATATGGAGGCTCTGTCTGGCGCTAAGAGCTTAAACAACCATTTGGAAATTTTGAATGACTTGGTTGGATTCGTGTAAATTATAATATAACGGTTGTTGGCGAAACATATGTAGATTATTTAATCTAGTTTTTGATTTCGGAAATGGTGCGATGTATTATCTTGCATGCTAGGTGCTCGGGTCTGGTTTCTCGTGGCGATTGTAGGTAGTGCAAGTGCTTGTTTTCGCAGTTATGAGTTATCAGATCCGAGGGTCAGTGGAGGGTGTAGGGCCCGGTGGTGAGTGCACCCATAGTGAATACATTATAATATTAAAGATATGTCGAGGGAAAATTTGTGTCTTTATAGAACGTTATCTTTACAGAATGGTGCCCAAGCAGATCCCGCATGTGATAAAGCGAGGACTCCACTACGAAGTGCACCCAGTATCACCGTTAGATGGCATTTGCCAATAAATTATATTTAAGTAGGTACCTACATTTTATATTCACATTATTATAAATAAAGGTTTTGTTAATCTAAAGTATTTCTATGCTATATAAATCGCTTTACTTCCACATGTTCGTAATCTGTATAATTTTCCATGACTATTTTGTGAATTAGTTGCGAATTCTCTTCAGCTAACCTCCAGAGTCGTAACCAGCTGTTATTAGGGTTCACTTGCATATCAAGTACGGAGATGGGCTCCGGACAATCCAGGTGGCGTTTTGTAACAATATTAACTTTACTACTACTTTTGAGTCTATGTATCTCAGTACATACAAGGCGTTCTATAGGCTCAATCACGGAATTCTCTTGTCGGCTTGCTTCTATATCTTTTAGATTATTAATTAGATTCTGGTTTGTAATTCTTTTATGGATTTTGTGTTCTAAATATTGCTCATATAAATCGTCGTTTTCATTCAACGTTTTTATATGTGTACTTAAAAGTTTAGGTGTAGGAAAGTCTTCGATGAGTATTGCCGACTTCTTATTTGGTAACCAGTCTCTTACCGATGGTGATCCAAAGTAAATAGGCACAGAACCTACTTCTATAGCCCTCCACAGCTTTTCGGACATATAATCGTGGCAAATACTGTTTTCTATCGCTATAACAAACTTATATTTCGACGCAAAGGTTAAAAATCTCTCGCTGTATAGTTTATTTAAATATTTCTTTCCGTGTATTTCAGAGTAGTTTGAAGTTTTCTTGTTGTTCAAACAGAATCCGTACGAATCTATTTTGGTGTACTTCATTAGTTTGGTCACATATGTGTCCCTTTCGGTCAATGTAGCGCAGTTTGATTGCAAATACAGCACAGGCGCAATCTCACTCAACAATGTGTTCTTATCAGCTGTCTTCACAAAGTATTTCTGACTAGTAATATCTTCCAAATTGAAGAGATGGTTAGTAATTGGCTCGTCACTATATCTACTAAACGTTGATGAATAGTTAAACAAATTTAATACCTTTTCCTGAGTCAACTCTAAGACCCCTAAAGGTGACTCATCGTGGAATAACGCCCAAATAACTTCCTGAGGTCGTCTAGGTAATGGTAAATCGTTGAACTGTATGTAGGAGCCGGAAAATAGGAATGCGTCCACTCTAGACAGCGGGATGTTTTGTCGGACAAATTATGTTACAGTGTATTTTGTCACCCAAACGTAAACTCCGTCGTTCGGTTTGCAAGCCTGCTTCGTCCACCACATAATCGTCGTACGTTCGGTTAACAAGTCCACTAGTTGTGTGTTATATGAATCCCAAATTGCTATTGCAATTGATACCAAAGCAATGCCTAGAATCCATAAGGACAGGATTAAATTATCGAAGAAGATCTTTAGAGGGATCTGAAGGTAATACTGCCAAGTTTTTAGTGTGGTACAATCCTTGCTTAAAGGCTTTGGTGTGTCACTGGATGTAAGGTATTTTTCGCATGTGGCCATTACAAAGTATGAGTATTGCGTTAATTCTAGAGATTCTTGTGAAAAATACAAATCGAAAATATTTACGTTTGATTCAAATTGACGTGTTATGACGTTATCACGACTTAATGACGGAGAATTAGGATAAGGCGTAAGCAGTAAACTAAAATAAAGCCATTTAATCGCACTTTAAACCACGCGATATAGAAGAAATCAAATGACCGCATTGCTACGCCGCCGAACCATATCGAAATTGCATTGCGATACGTAACGTAATGCAGAATGTTCCATCTACTACCGTAGAATATCGTCCTATGGTCATACTGTAATTATAATATATTGAAATCGACTACGATTAACGCGGCCCCAAGGTGTGTGCCTTGAGGAACTTCAAGTTGATTCATTAATAGCTTCTACTACAACCTTACCCAAGTAACCCTAGGGTCAGTGCTTAAAGGCTTGTTTCTTTTTCTTACTTCCTAGTTACTCTGAATATCTTTGATTAATTTTATAAATAGCCACGCAGTCGTCACCGTTTAATTCTAAGACACCTGCCTTATATAGATTACTTAAACCTACTACCCTAAAACTAATCTACAAATCAAACGCAAACAAAAAATAAAAGGTATTTATTAAAAACAAAATCAAAATGTCCACCCCCGTTCTCTATTCATGTAATACAAGTCCAAGAGGAGCACCAACAAGAGATCAACGTAGAACACTACGTATAACACCCCAATCATGCTACCGATTATCCACAATTGCAACAGAGAGAGAAACGTGAGACCCAACTCGATGGCGACGTAATACATCTCGATCTCGTTCTGCATTTGGTCCACGAAATACAGGATAATGAACATGAGGGTTAGCATGAGCGTCGGCGGCGCCACTAGGGCATACGTCTTATCCAGTGGCGGCGCAATGAACGGTAACAAATTGAGGATAAGTGCCACTATCTACAAATAATAGTTCAGCCTAAGTTCAATGTTGATTACAATTAGTACGGGCTTCGATTTGGGATAACTCGATACATGTACATTACCTACTTTAGTAGCTTCATATTAGACACGTGGTTTACAAATGTTTAGTATCCATGGTGGAAATAATGTATGGATTCTATTACAATATACCTAGAACTACTCGAATTTGCGTAGTTTACGAAACGATTTAACTTTGAAATAACACCATACCATATTTAAATATTTATCTCAAATGTAAACCTAAAATATCTCAGTAAATAAAAATAAATTAATGTTATTTCAAACAGAAAAATCTACTAATGTAAAATTAGTACAAAAGCTTTTGTTTTAACATCATCTTGCGTTTTTAGATGCTATAATAGACATGCCGAACCATCGGTTCATAAGCAGCGAGTTATAAAATTTACATTTTTTATTATTTTTCCTACTCAGATCCCCAAACTAGTAACTCGATTGCCAAAACCAATCGCGCTCCCGGACAATATAAAACAGGTCTAGACTGAGTACCACAAGCAAGTGTACATAGAATATGTTGTAGAAGCCTCCTACATGATTAGACACGGTTAGCCCTATTAGCAGAGTCAGTATTAGGGCTATAATTTGCATGAATAGGTAAATTTGTTCCGCCTGAGCGTTCACCTGGTCCACTAAGTAGAGGATGCAGAATATAGTCGATAGCACCAGTACAGGGGGAACGGCCAGGCAATGCAGGAAGTTCACTTCCAGGAAATAGAACGGGAATATCATAAGGGTCAATGATATTACCTAAAACGCAATACGTTTGGTTTAACAACAGTGTCAATAGGGTCACTATGTTAGAATGTGCTGGATTTTTGGTAAGGCCTTTATTGGATATTTTATGCGTGAATGTTGTAGGGTTTAGAAATGATTTTTTTTAAGATTCGGTCAAAATCTAAGAGGCAAAGTTACTACAAGATTTTATTTTATGTAAACCTAGTTAGCTGTATAGATGATCTGCTGTATTCCTATGTCTTCTATAAATATCTTATTTTTAAGAACTTTCCTACATCTATTTTCTAACTAAAATCAAACTACATAATTGCTTTAAAAGATGTACTGAATTAATACGAACATATACGTTGACAATTGATTAACTGATTAGGAATAAACTATATAGGTAATTCTCGTATTCATGTAAAATTAGGCACAGCTAAATGTACAGCCCCTCTCGTTTGCAATTAACAGTAGATCGACAGATAACGACATCAGTAAACCAAAGTATAGAGGTCCATAAATCAACCACACCCATAGACGCGTCACATTCAGTAGGAAGCATTGTATAAATGCACCAAAGGTGAACATGATTTGAAAAAATAAATACATTTTCTCCATAAACAAAGGTACTTTTCTTCGTACGTAGAGTATTATGAAGAGAAGGGAGATCATGAGTGTAGGCCCGAAGCAAATTGAGTACATATGCCCATTTGGCTTTGGTAGTGTGTTATGGAATAGGAAAATTATGAACGAAATGCACTAAAACAAAAAATCTAGTTTTAGGCTAATCTTGGCTTCACATTCCGGATTTATTAGTTATACAGGTAGGCCTATCATTATTAAAACCTAAATTATACTATTAAACATCTTCGTTGGAAGCAAGATAAGGGTTTCTATCGTAAGCTTAGCGATATTAAAATTAAAGGGACGTATTTAAATGACCAATTTCAATACTATTAGATCGAGACAAACCCACAGTTTATGATACCAAATTCTTTTGTATAAAAACAAATCAAAGGTGTACCTATTGTATGTATCTACCTGATTGACCATTTTCGAATTTGAATTTCGATCTATAGAACTGCAATTGGTCGATAAAGATACCTAGTAGGTAGGTGTAGGCAATATATAGGATCATGTAGATTTAATTGCGATGAGACAGATGCTTAAATTGCTACACCTAGGTATGTCTTGCCTAGAGCTACCTATCAAGAAAGATAAACCATAACCTCCGGTTTCTCGAATAGCTCCCAAAGCAAAATTCGTAATGAGATACATCGTCATCAGATTCATAGTTAAATTGCCGTCAAAACGACGGTCAACAGTTAACTAGCTTTCAAAAAACCGGTGGCGTTAAAGGTGCGTTTCCATTGATGCCGATCAAAACCTACTTAAGTTGAACATTTACACGATTTCAATACCTATTCTCGTTAGGTACTCAATTTACTTTTTTATGTTCTGCTCCACTTGGCCCTACCTCAATGGAAACGTGAAAGAGCAAAGGCTTGGTCTGATCCAGTAGATAAGTAGGTACATAGAATCAGAGAAGATACCTAGAGCATGACAAAAAATGCGAAGGTAAAGGAATAGCCGGATATCAACCAGCAAAAGCCAGCGGACGACGCGTCGTATCGACATTACCTATAGATTTTTATGTACTTAGCAAAAGGTGTCGTAGCTAATGATATTGGCCCATGTAAGTAAAAGCAAGTAAAGCAATAGCTTTTTAAAAGTGATTGATAAAATAATAAAACATGCAAAAACTTTGAGATGCCATGCCGGGGAGATGCTTATCGTCTGAAAAAATGCTCCGAGTTCCTTAGTCGACTCTTACGACATGCACAGAAAGAGATGCAGCTGATGTATTCTATTGAATAAATTGGTAATTCTATGCAACTAAATATTTGGAGCCTAGAGATTTATTTCTTGCAAATCAATTGTTTTTAGTTTATTCTCTCGTGAATTCTAGCTAGCTATCTACCTAGTGGATCAGTGTAAATCTGCCTTAAGCAATATTTACTGACGTTTTATCAGTGATACTTACGAACTCTACTAATTTCATTACGAATATATTGTACTTTAAAAGTTCTTTCCATTTTTTATCCACTGGAATGGAATCTGAAATAGGTATGAATTATATGTATAAATGAGCATAGCTATCTATGTTTTAGTGTTTCCTGTAGATTGCGGCTACATTTCGGCCCATTGACGTCGCCGCCTCTGAATTTAACTAACTAGCCTTATAACTAGTAGGTATTTGGGAGCCTTTGGTAGTGGTATCCTGGAAGTGCCAATGCTGTCACCACTTTGCACACATATCTAGTTACGTATGGCGAATGTGCCGAGTACCTACTATACATAGTTGTAGAATGCATTTAGGTACTGCACAACACAGAGTCCTTATCTCCAACTGTTCCTTCATGGAAAATACATTTATTATGCCAATAATTATAGCAACTACCGAGTATCAGAAAAGTGCCAAGTGCCTGTTGTTACCACCGACTCTACCATTCAGCAACCGCACTCACCATTTATTATCATTTCCGACATGCTGAAGAAAGAGAAATTTACAACACTCTTTAGCAAAAAATCCGGTCCTTGTCTATTTTAAATTATATCCCAGAGCATTCTAATAAAATTATGTAAAATTCTGTAAAAATATTATTGCTTCAAAAAAGATCTGAAAGAACTTGATTGACAAGTTTGATGTATTAGGTATGGGTATGTCTTTCATCTTTTCATGATCTTTTCTACGTCTTTTTCCCAAAGAGCCAAAAAGCTCCTAATTTTGCCACCGCGTATAAGCTTCTGCAATCCGCAGCAAGGTGCTTAGTTCAAAGAGTTTCAAAATACGCTACAAACGAATTCAAGAGCTCCTATAAGTAAAGCGTAATGTACGTTTTATCCCAAGAAGATGCTTTGTCCAATAGGTAAGTTTTTAGTGTTTTGTATAGCTTAATGGGCCGTATGGCCGCATGCCTACATTAGCTTCATTCATGAAAAAAAAATTACAATTGACATTGACAGTTGTACTTGCTTTACTTTTTTTTGATAAAGTCGTGTTTTATTCTTTCGTACATAGTGATTTTTATAACCAAGTAAATAACTTAGAAACAGAAATACAGAATAATTTACTATGGATGAAGATGATCCAGTTGTACAAGAGGTAAGAATTCGATTTCATCTACATACAACGTGGTATTTATTAAGGTTATGTTATTATGTATATATTGTCAAATTAATGTTTAATTCTTGTTTATTCTACTTGCAGATACCTCTATTTCTTTCTCAAGCTTTGAAAGATAACTTATATATTTACCAGTATCCCGTGAGACCGGCTAACAGGGATTGGAAAGACGTTAAAATAACGAATGCATCTATAAAGCCTAAAAACCAGCTTGTTAGGTTAGAAGTAGGTCTAGACACATATAGTGACAAATACTGCTCTTCAAAAGGTGAACAGATAGCCCTGAACACAGATGGACGGCAGGTAAATATATGACCCTAAAATATATACACTAAAGTTTACTAAACTGACCTAAATGCCTCAACTGCCTGCCTTTTTACATATAATAATAATAATAAATCAAGTTACTTCTATACCTTTATTGTTTTACCCAGGAATCCATATGGCATAAGAAAGAGAAAGACAAAGACAAGAGTCAGTATTTCCGTAGTGGTACTATGGACAAAATAGTGTATGAAAGCTGTACTCCGTGTGCTGAAACACAACACTATGCATTGGCTATATTACATGAGAAAGAACTACATTGTACTCCTATCAAAGGTAAGGTACTCAGATAGAACCTAGTGTAAGAGTTACCTTAGAGGATTTCAGTACAAAGAAGACCAATTTTCAGTTCTCTTAAACCCTTTTACATAATCCAGATACAGAGCAGGTTATTTTTTCTAAAGTTCTTTTAAATATCCTGAATAAATTCAGCCAGCCCTGAGAATTTTCTAAATAAGCCTGTTACTAATTTTGTATTATTTAAAACATTTTTGTAGTTATTTGACCTCTGTTTGTTATCTCTATATCTTTAAGTCCACCATCTATAACACAGGATATCCTAGTATAGGGTTTGAGAATATTTGTTATTTATTTTGTTCATATCATCTATTTATCTGGTTTAACACATTCACTGCCGGCAGATTTTCTAAGGGTGTCAACATAAGGTTGACGCAAATACATAGTCACCGGCTCTGAATGTGTTAATGTATTGTATACTAAATTAAGTATTGTATGCATCCTTTTTCAGGTGTTGTACAGTTACGGCCAACATATTCATACTATGATAAACAAGACAAGCGAAAACATGAGAAAAGTAAGGCGGAAGGCTCCGATGATGAGGAAAAGGAACCTGAAGCCCAACAGGTAAATCCTACTAATGGGCTAAAGTGAAAGTTTGTGAGAATGTTCCCTACATTTCATTCACAAACAGTGAATGGATTTTGATAAAACTAGTTATGTATCTTATACATAAGAATAAAAAATTAGCATCATAGGGGCAAAATTGTAGGTAGTATGTTATATAATTAGGCACATAGATAATCGTAGACTTAATTATTCTTTTATTATATTATTATTACATTGTTTGTTTATAGGTAACAGTCAAATTTGCTCGTCAAGAAACAGATGTAGCTAAGAAGACCAGAGAGAAGTCCTATGAATCAATATCACAGAGGTTAGCTGAAGAGCCCTGGTATGATGCTTTATGGAAACATGCAGACTCCGATTATGCTGAAGTAAGTAATAATTAATGTTACTTGTTACATACCTAGTTGTATTTTTTTTGCAGAATTAATATTGATTACTTATCTGAAATGTAGCAAGAATGAAACAAAATAAAAGTGAATTCAGTTACTTTTTGACAATGCCCATTTGATATTTTATATGTGTAATAATGTGCATGTGGGAACTTGTATTAATGCTGTATATATGTCGTGGCCATATCGTAGAATTGATCATTTCATGAAATGGTCGCATTTCATGAAAAGTTCAACTGTCTATTGGCCACATCATGATATGGTTTGGGCAGATCGATGATTAAAAATCGTTTCTCGATATGGGCAACTAAACCCGATCATTTCATGAAGTGGTCAAGATTATTGATCATATCGTAAAATAGTTACATGAATCACCGGTAGAGGCGCTGCGCGCGTTTTATTTATGTGTGAAGATGGCGGATTTTTCTTTTTAGGTTATAAAACAAATTAAAGAGAGTAGGGTGACTATGCAGAAGAAGTTCACGGATAGTGTGTTATATTGTATAATGTATATTAGACTTAATGGTGGTTTATAATAATATTGTTAAACAAAAACTTTAGATTACGATAGGTTAGGTTAGGTTAGGTTAGACTATGACAAATGACGCACGAGCCGAGCGAGCGGAGCGAGCGTGCCCAGGCAGCATCCGGCGATGTGCCAGATGCGAATCGCTTTTGTAAAGTCTTTTATGTTTTTAAATATTATATTGTGAAAATATCACATAAATAATAGCAAAAAAAATCATACCATCATACCTTATGGTATACTTATATATGGTGTAAGCTCTTACCACATTCGGATTTTATGGACACCCTGTTAATACGATTTGGCCAAACGTGGATGACAAAATCGTGAAATGTAGACGATTTAACGATCTGGTCAAATTGAATTGGCCACTTCATGAAATGCGACCACTTCATGAAATGCTCGACCATTTCATGAAATGATCAATTTAACAATATGGCCACGACATATACATGATGATATCTCAATGGGTTAGATGACATACATCATCTAGTCAGTTAGTTGTATGTCATGTATGGATTTTTATAGACTAACCTCTTCATTGGAGACTGCACCTTTGTTTGCACACTCACTTGTGCACACACTAATGTCTCCCAGCTCTCCATTAAAATATCATCAAGAGTCCTATACATATAGATGTATATATATGTAGAAGTTATTTTACGAAATCATAATGTACAAACGCAATGAATTTTGATGCGGATTTTTTAAAATCAGCATTGCACCCGCGCAAATCCGGATCGGCCCCCTGATTACGTGAAAGCAATAGCAAAGCCGAAGCGGCGCGATCACGATAATTGAGTGTGTGTGCGTGTGCGCAACGAGCGCTCGGCGTCCTCCCGCGTTCCGCACCTCGCCCAAGCACACACACACACACAACTATGGCGATCGCGCGGCTTCGGCTTTGCTATTGCTTTTACGTAATCAGGGGGCGAGTCGCTAGTAAATAAATAGATGTATCCCACAGTTGGAGCGCCTAAAACTGTTCAGTGCGGTGACACAAGACGGGCCGGCGCTGCGCGTGCGCGGGCGCGAGTACGTGCGCGCGCTCGTGCCGTCCGCCGCGGGTGCGGAGGGGACGGAGGGGGTGGAGGGGGGAGAGGGCAGCGCCTTGCCGTCCGTCAGGGATCAGCTCGACCAGATACTTATCAATGGTGAGTGGATATTATAACTTGACTATTCAAACTGATGTTATTAATCCGAAAGGAACTAAGTCTGTCTGGCTTTCACGCCAATACTACTGGTTCGATATAAATGAAATTCTGGTACAGAGGTTGTCTAGCTAGAGTCTGAGAATGGACATTTAGACATTTAGTTTTTTCTGCAAAGCACGCGGACAGTGTCACAGGCGTCTACTAGTTTAAAGACAATCTCGGCGTTTTAAAATATTTATTTTTCAATACAAACTTTTATTCAGCAAAACTGATGTCATTCAACGAGCTACGCAGCCTAATCCGGACAGAAGAAGGCGTAATCTCCGAGTCGGCGCTCCTGACGCTGGTCGGTTCCCACGCGTGCTGCGTGCGCGGGCTGTGGGCGGCGCGGTCGGCCGCCGGCCGCCGGGCCTGTGCGCGCGCCGCGGGCCCGTGCCGCCCGCGCAGCTCGCTGCCGCCAGGGACCACGTGGTCAGTATCTACCCTAGCGGCTCTGAACCGGCGTTCCTGACGCCTGCCGGCTCGCAGGCTGTGGGCGGATCTACACATCATATTAATAAAAGTCTTCGACCGAATTTCGATCATGGTCATCTCGACGGAGATTAGCAGACTGCGCAGGAGATATAGTGCACAAGTGTGTGCGCTACCGGATTATATTAGTAATAATGACTTCGGACCGAATTTCCATCATGGTTCTCAACGGAGATTAGCCAACTGCGCAGGAGATATTATAGTGCACAAGTATGTGCGCGAACACAGGTGCACTCTTTATTCCCTGATTTTTATAGTCCGATGGGTCAGAAAGCCGACACGACCGCAGGGATCTGGCGTAAGACCAACAGTTTTATGTGCCTTTCGAAGCACGAGCTAAGTGACAGTTTTGCAACTTTAAAATATGTACATGAAATAAATTCAATGCTACAGGTCCGAGACTGGGATTGAACTACGTCCCCCGATTGGAAGGCGCACGTCTCAAACACTGGGCTGTCAGCACTATAAATTTGCAGTATTCATTTTGACGAATAAATTTGCGGGGCATACAACGTATAAATAATATTGTATAAAATAAATATCTATAGATAGGTACAGCGATGAATGGCGCACGAATTTTCAGCGCCTAAACAAAGAGCAATGTCTCAAATTATTATTATTTCTGTTACAGTTATATCTATTCACACAACACCCGTACGTGGATCGACGGAAAGTGGCCGCAGCCGTCAGACTGCCGCCGCAAGAAGTCCTCGAAATACTCACATCTGTCGCCACATTCAACCCAGACAAGGGGTGGGAACTACTCCTACCCCCCGACACAGCTTTCGAAGCAAAATACCCAGACGTGGTGCAAAGACAAAACCTTTACTGGGAGGCAAGACAGCGGGCTTTCAACGAAATGCTCATAGGCGAAAACGTGCCCAAAAGACAACGCAAGAAGTCTCAAAGAGAATCCATAAGCTCCGATACAATGATGAGCCCGAAACCTAGGTGTAATAGTGTGAGTGAAGAGGACGGCGATAGAAAGAGACATAAGAACAAGTCTGCCACTGGAAGTGGGAAAAGGACAAGGCATTTTAGCTCGAGCAGTGTACAGGATGGTACGTGATCGTAGATGTAGTTAGGTTATCAAATTGTAGCTTATTGTGTTTTGTATTATGTAAGCGAGATAGCGAATGTTATGGGAGTACTGAGTGAGAGGGATAGAAAATCGTTGGTGTGTGTATACTAGTTTATTACTTATGCTGCAGTGCTCTTAAATTATTTATTGTTGAAAATGATATTAGTCTTCATGAATAAACGAAGGGGATAGCCCACATATATCACAAAGCCCTGACAAAAAACAAATCTATGAAACTGAAGTTTGTTGGTTAAAAATATAAAAACGTTATATCGCTTTTTGATCTTTCTCGATCAACATTACGTTGAATATATATTCCATTTGTTTATTATATTGTAAACAAACCCGTGTATGACATATTGTGATCTATGTAACATATAATATAGGAGTAAGTTGTTATTTTTATATATAAAATAAACAATTTTTTTTGTAGGAATGAGTTTTAGTATTTAATCAGTTTTTAACGATATGAACTTCACAAAGGAGAGTAAAGTTTTCTTTACCAAAACAATATACTATATTTAACTACTTATCACATTAGTAAATACCTATAACCACTAAATAGGTAAAATCTTACATAATAAATTGAGAAATAAAAATTACGTTTAAGTTTTTTTAAACAAATATATTGTATCTAATACATCAACTAGGGCATTTGGTGGTGCAACATGCGTAGAATATTGACAACATTAACATTGCTAACTAAGTACATCAATACATATTGGGAACACTGTTTACATACAAACACGTGAAAGTTTGTATGTATGGATGGATGGATGGATATTTGTTACTCTTTCACGTAAAAACGGCTGGAGCGTTTTTAGTAAAATTTGGTATGGAGTTAGCTGATACCCTGGATTAACACATAGGCTACTTTTTATCCCGGATAATTTCGACATTTTGTTGTTTTTGCAGTCTACTCGGACATAGTCGCGGGCGTCCACTAGTAATACATTAATCATCATAATTTTAGCCAAGGGAAGTCCACTGCTGGCCCCAAAATAATACATTATATCGATACTAAATTATTATCCCACCTTATTCCATTCGTTTGAGGAAATCTTGATTTATGGTCAAACCTTTATTTTTTTAAGCTTTCTTTAGGAAAACTTCATTAATCATTTTATAACATTAACAATACTATTAAAATGCATATAACTAAATAAATAAAATGTAGGTAGGTAATAGTATTCTTACATGATTATTTAACAAGTAAATCACAACTATACCCTCAAAATTGGTCAGAAGTGGCACCATGTGGTTCTATCGGCCCTTGGTGCTGTACCTACCCCGTAAGGGATAAAGGCGTGATTATATGTATGTATGTAAATCACATCTGTGGTGTAAGACTAAAGTTAATAGCCATGTTATATTCTCAAAGATAGGTAAATATCAAGAAAAATAAATAAAAACTGTCCATTGTGTAAAAAAATCTAGAAGTTCAACTTATCTACATAAATTACTAACAACAAAACAATGAAGTAGGTAGGTACTTATAATATTAAGTAAGTATTTACAACAAAACATAGTTAAATTAGTACTTACATCAAACAATTAGATTAACAAAGAAATTATATCCTTTAGAAAAAATGCAGCAATTTAATTCATACATTTCTATTTACCCGACTGACAAAGAATGGTTTTTACTTTTTATAATTCTATATTTTAAGTACATACACGCTTTCTACGATATTTTGTATCACACACAACTAACAACTGATTGCAATACTATACCCATAGATGGAGAATAATCCGCAGAATTGTTTTATTAAATTATTACAAAGTCAAATGATGGATGGATGAATGGATCTCATTCGAGGTCCTGCAGTTCTGGCTTATTTTCGTGGACACAGCCGAGTGTGTGTAGGTAGGGTTTGTTCCATTAAATAAATCCCGTGTCAGATTTAGGAACTAACATTTTTTGTATGCAGTTACACATACTAATAGTTAAACACTGAGCAGCTAGCGCCACCGTTCAAAGGAACTACACGGTGAAATGCACTACTATACATCAAAATTAAATGCTGTAGGTTAATTAAACTCATTTTACAACGCCAAATATCGTACTAAGGCTGCGGTCACAGTGACGTAGAGAGCGATAGCTGGGTTCACGTGTGTCGCTCCTCCGGTACAGAAGCCTAAGTTGCAGTTCTGTGCGATTTCACCGAATCTGAAATAAAAAAACACAATCGGGTATAATGTCAAAACCTCATCATCATTTTCAGCCATGAGAAGTCCACTGCTGAACATAGGCCTCCCCTAACAACCTCCTTCATTCAACCGATGCCCGCGACCTTGGCTAGGTCGTCGTCCAACTCGCGGGTGGCCTTATCGCTACCTTTATTACCCATAGTTATAAATTTGCCGAAAGTTGTCAAGCATACTCGTAACTACATAAGTATGGTACGGATACATGCTTTGTGTGTATGAGGGAGTGAGTAATGAGATGACGCATAATAGGGATGAATGGAAATCAAGAACATACGCTGACCCCAAGAAGAATGGGAAAAGGGCAGGAAGATGGGGATACTTACTTTCTCTTCACATAAGACCAGTCACAGAGTCCGTAGCGGCAGTTCTCCAGATTAAGAGGTTGTTCGTTAAGCAGGAACAGCACTTGGAATCGCTCTGCTATCTGGGACTTCACGTTTGGATCGCACCTAAAAGAAAAACATAATTGACTACTATAGGTGCGTAGCATGAGACAAATTCACGGAGCTAGACGAACTTGACGTATAGAGGGAGTGCTAAGTTATCATTCAGCGTAAATTCATGCAGTCTTCAAGGACGAGTCTCTATTCTCCTGCAATCCCTTTTCACATGTTTGCATGTAGGTATAGGTACCTAATAAATCAAGAGTAAATAATTACTCAACAAATAGCAGGGCCGTGGCTACCGCTGTATCAGCCGTATCAATGATACGGGACCGCCCGCCACAAAATACAAGTACATGTGTAATACATAAAAGCTAAGACATAGTTTCTTCTCACTTGTACAACACAGCAGCCAAATTAGCATTGTACGGCGTCAAATTAGAGGTGGTCCAGCGTCGAGCCTGAGCCACCTTGCTGTGATAGTTGTCACCGGTCAGCGGCGCGGCGTCTCGGACGGCTCCCATGCTGCTCAACATCAGGAGGAGGGTGTCGAAGCTGGTTATGTGGATCACGGAGTGCGGGTGCGAGCTGGAGTCTGAAAATATCAGTATTTATTGAGGTGCCTGTAGCTGTGGTGCCCGCGATTTTGTCTGTATGATCGTTAATGACTTTGTATAAGTTGATTCCCATTAATTTTATCTGCGTTTTCGTAAATGATTGCCTATGTGTTTTGATATTTGTAAATGTGAGAATGACAAGAGGTTTAGATGTCGGACGAAGTCATGGGTGTGGCCGCTAGTAAGTTACATAACTGCTAGCTTTCATTATAGTCCGTTCAGTAGTGTATCAGTGAGAGAGCAGAACGAAGAAATAAAATTTCGAACGTCTTCCAATTCTTAAAATTTTTCTTGTTTATAATATTCGTAGGATTTGACCAATGTTGAGTTTGTTGGTGAAGTATGTCTATGAAGAAGACACTACCGATTCCCATGCCTAAAAATACGCCTCTTTGAAATCAGTATCGATTTTTTCAAGTGAACTGCTTGCTCTCGGATACATTTCTTAGGTCCTCTCTTTCTAAAGATTTCCATAACCTCAGCAATACTGCCACTCTCTTTCTCTCAGTTTCACCTGTTTCAGCATGCTTATCGAAGAAATCCATGAAGTCCTTAACGTTGGTGCATCCAACCTTCTGATTTATACTGGAGCCGTACCCGAACCTGTAGTAATATTCTACATCTTCTGCGTATTCCAGGCGTTGCAGGTCTTCTTTTGTGAAAGCCTGCGTATGCAAAGTAGAATCTAGGTAGCAAAGCATATAAGGCGAAATGTTTGGAATGTAAATCCTCCTTTTTCTACTAGATATCTAATGATAGATATGTAAATTACAATAGATATTAGATAATTATTTTGACTCCTGGCTTCAGATAGCTGTAAAGCTTACCTTAATCCTAGTAACCTTACTTTGGTCACCAAAAGCATAGTGGAATAATGCCAAAAGTGTTCAACCACCTAGGTAAGGAGATTGGACGGTTTTGGTAGGTAACAAATATCTTGGTGTTCCCAAAGAAGAAATTAATGATCGATCAACGTGCCTACCTACTTGTAAACTCATCTACATATTGTGACCGGTGAGTAATAGAAATCCTTCTCATCAACTTACCGCACACCATGAGGAGATCTTGTCGACGTTCCATGCCTTGTTATACCGGCACATCTGGTAAATACGCAACACTTGTTGCTTGTTGATGTCGTAGTTGAAGCCCAGCCGTTTTGACACGTTCGTTATCATCTAGGGAGAATACCTTAATAAGTTCGTGTCCTAGATTGTTGTTTGTGTCCGAAAAGCAGCGGAAGGATCACCTCTTACCAGCGTGGGTGTAGTGAAATATGTAAGTTCTCTAAGCTTATACCTAGCTGAAATTGCAATTGTTCACTACGTAAACGCTGCTGTTTTAGTTCAAGCCGGGAATGTGAAAGTAGACAAGAGAGGTTTCAGATTATGTCTTCGAAATTTTATCAAAAACTCCTAAGTTGATTTGATTTGCCTTATGCAGAAACTTAGTATTCTGAGTAATAATGTAATGGTAAAAGATCTGCTTACTTCTCTGTACTCAAGCTTGGATTCGAAGATAGCTCTTTGCGCTATGGTTTCGTTGTTGTCTCCGACCTGCTTGTACCACTCCGGGCAGGATTTGTATGGCTGAAAAAAGGTTGATAATTATTCTAAGAGCCCAACTGACGGGCATCTATGGTAGCTGATATGGTGTATATCATACTGTTGTTACAGAGAGGAACTTCTATCTTTGGACCCATATCTGGATTGTGTAGATAGCAAAAAGTCTGTACCATTTCAAATTGTTCGCAGTTGCTTGTTTTGGTAATATACCGGTAATATTCAGTTTTGATAGTTGCTAGGCAAGATGAGTTCAAATGTCTGCTTACCTTCAAATAAGAATCATCTACTTGCTTCGGTATGTCAAAGTTTTCAGCGTTCGAGTTGAATATCCCCTCAGTGAAGGCGCTGAAGGAGGTGATGGAACGCGGCTCGTTGGCGTATTTGAACTAGAAATAAACGTTATTGCATCATAAGCATCTATTAGGGTAGTATGTTAAATAGTGGTATGTTAAAAACCTAGTCTCGACCGCAAAGCGATAGAATTGTTAAGACTGCCGGTAAAGGAGGTGTTCCTCTTGGATTCCAAGAGCTTGTGGGGTCCATGCTGTGTCGGTTTTATTGATATAGTACTAGAGTACGCGAACGGCAGTAAGAGTTAACTTCTGACTGACTGCAACTGTCTATAAATACAGTGACTGCATGTACCTATCAGTGGTGGGACTACGCACTTTAGTCTTCTATGTTCACATTGCCGAGAACTTGGCGCAGTACTTTTCTCAACGTAAAATGCAACAGACGATTCGTAATTGTACCTGCCTAATGGTACTGTAGAAGCGTAAACCAAGTAGAAGTCCCACGGATGGAAGTTATTTTTTGTAATCTGTTAAGTTTGTCTTTTGTGTGTATAGGTACGTTGTTTTATTCACTGGTTCACACGTATCTTCCCACGTCTCCTTTTAATCGTTGGATACTTAATTATCTCAGGTTCTTTCCCTTAAGGGCACTCGAATCTGTCATTCGGTAGTATTTTTAGAGTTATTTACAAAGGTTGAGTGTAATTTTTGTACTTACTCCTAAGTTTCATTGTGTTTAAATGACCATGGAATTATTTTGTTATCAATAAATGGCTTTTAAATCGTAAATCCATAAAAGTAATCGTAGAGTAATGTTGCAGTAGAAATGTAAACAGTACTAGAGTTCATAAAACATTTGAGTCATTCTGAGGAAATCATTATCCGTGACCGTGGGAATAATTATGAATTACTTATGTGATAAGAAGAAACAACTTAAGTACTTTAATAGGTTCAAAGAAAGTCATACAATTCTTAAGCATGTAGGCGCCCGCGCCGTAAGAACACTAAGGGGTTCCTATTCGAGTAAGGGCCGATTTTTCAATGGTTAGATAGCCTATCTAAAGGATAAATTTGATGTCTCTATCTTGATCAAGTTTTAGACAGCATCAAAATCCTCTCTATAGTCCGTAACGCTACGCACACTCATATCTCATAGATTTTGATTGCGAGTCGATAGAGTTACGGCGCGTAAAAAGGATCATGCTAACCCTTTTGACTCTGGAAAAAATTAACTCTTATTTTGCAAATTCGTTAATCGAAGGTACCTACATACTACCTATACTATAAACACGAGACAATTTAATCCTCTCACCAAATACTCCAGTCGGTTGTCATTAAGCAGTTCCGGAAACTTCTGGCGCCAAGCCTTGGCGAGTAGCTGGGTGCTCATGTAGCCCTCGCTGGTCAGGTCTCCAGCGAAGGTCATGTTCTGTCGGGGACTCCACTGCCATTGCTCCAGCAAGTTTAGGTCGGCTGCGCAAAACCGGTGCTGGAAGGTGGAATGATTTTTATTTGGTGTTTTCTGGTTCAAAGAGTTTTCGTGCCCGTGAGCATGGTGTTTACATAGAGTGGTTCAAGTTTCGATGTGCCATTAGTTTTCGTGCCCGATACTTGAGATACTACACGTTACAATCATTAGTATGATAATCATATTCTAATAGAATAGTCAAGGACTGGAATTATGAGGCAATATTCGAAACTTAGGACATTAGCACTCTATGATCTTATTCTTTATGCCGTAGTACTTTTCTAGATAATCACATCAATAACTACATAGGCTATAAGTACTTTAGGTTAGTAACTTAACTAGGTACCTAATTGTTACCTACCTAATATGAGTAGGAATTATCTATGTAGATGATCCCTTTTGAATTATTCAGCTTCGAGCATGTCTTCGCATTCTAACATATGAAACGGTACGGTGGTCAAATGAAATGTTACCACAATGTTACACAACTCACAATGTCAGACAAATGGAAATTCCTTAAGTTTCCAATAATTTTGTCCGTGAGTGTGTTGAAGTTACCTCTTTACTATGATCGCTATAGCATTACTCACGCCAGTATTCCTGAAGTTTCCATTGCGATAGTTGGCAACGATGTTGTCTCTAAGGTTGACCAGTTCCTGCAGACCGCCCAGCTCCGCAGACTCAGGGTTGTGGGTGCCGGTTCGTGACAGCAGGTACAAGGCCACTGGTTTGCAGTCTGGGGAACAAAACTATAATTAGTAAGTAACACTAACTACGATGGTGAGGCGGGTAATCATGAACTCCTAGAGCAGGATGGTTTCCATTTTGTGCTCACACTTTCCTTTAGAGCGCCTCAAATACATAATATAATTTGGCCTACGTGAGTGAGGGTAGACTGATGCAAACCTATTAGAATCAGCGCCAATGGATTCATGCGAATACAAAGCTTACTTTAATATATGTACAAACCTACCCACGATTACAAAACCTACCCACGCACCAATTAAAGATGTAATCTTAAAAACAATAGATCGTAGTTAAGTAACCCAAACCCTCTAACTCTACCTACAACTCTATTGCCATAAATTAAGATTTACTTTAATCTTTCCTCGACGATTCATTACGCTGCGAAATAAATCTACCCACCCAAGTACGGCCCAGAGCGGCCCAATAGACTTCGTAATGAATATTTGATTAGATGCGTAGTCTAGTACAACAATGCTTCAATGGTTATGAACAATATCATTCCGTTACATACATCTTTACGCATCTAAATACGTAAGTGCTTTTTGTATAAGTGTTTTTTTACTGAAACTGAGCCGTTGCATCTTAAATACGCGGTATTTTTTTTACAATTACCTAGCTAGGCAAACATTTGACCGCCATCGTGCCTGATGTTAAGCAAGATGCAGCCTAGGGTGGTACATTTTTGCCTAGAAAGTGCCTATTCACTCTAGCTTTGAAGAGACCAATGTTGTAGTGCTCGGGAAATACATCGGCAGGAAGCGCATTCCACACCTTAGTATGTACGTGATTATCTGCAGGATCACGAAGATCATACCATCGATCCCATTTCGGGGACACAGCAATGTTTAAGGTACATACATAATGTATATGTTAGTATCGTACTGCTGGTAACTACGTAGGTCCGTTTAGCTTTGAACATTACTGAATGCCGAAAATATACACAACAAATTAAAATCAAAGTTATTACACCGTGGAAAACGAGACAGGATGGGTGTCGTAAGCCGTAAACCACGTTACCATCACTATTATAAATAGGAATGGTGCGTGCAGGCCATGCGTGGCGTGGCGTTTCTTTTCACCGGTCAATCCTTCCGGTTCCCAAACTTGCTTCTTACAGCCCCCAACTAAACAAATTAATTTAAGCTTTAGAGCATGCCAAAGAAATATTCATAGATACACTCGAAAAACATAACCTTCATTCTGGCGCAGTCGATTAAAAAATGGATTGTGTTCCCCATTCGTCTCGCTCGTAGCCCTGACACTTGAAGATGTCTCAACCGAATCAAATTAGTGTGTATTTTAGTTGATCCATGGAAGGTTTCAACGTACACTTAAATTGGGTCCGGTGCACCAGCACCAGCCTCGCCATCTCCACTTGTGCTGGCGATCTGTGTAAAGGTTCAGAGAAATGTAGAGACCATCAGTGGAGTCGCTGACAAGAAGCGTGCTAGGTTCTGCTATCTATGCTTAAAACTTTCCGCGCCGCCGCCATTTGTAATATCGGACAACAGTGTCCTGGATAGGTTGAGATACCTCTGGTGGGTGGGTGTTACCGATTCATTTGAGAACCAATGCATTTCGATATAAAACTTAACTGAATGTGTATCATACCCTGGTTGGTTTTAATTTAACAATGACATAATACTGCCTGCATACTGAAGCTGAAATTACTCACTTTTATGGCCCTATCCCGAACGGTGACGGGATAGTAAATGTTTTCCTAACCCATTTAGTTTCACGGGAACTTTAATGTTTACAGAAAGGGTAGGGTAACGTAAAATTCTGTTGGATGTTACATGCCTAATCATTTGGAAATAGCGTGTTACTCGTATAATGGGTTTATTTTTATTTTATGTTCAGTTCTATTGGCCTACCTATAATATAACCAAGTAATGAGCTGATGCGGGGCTTTACTAGAATACATCAGCTTCATCACCTCCTTGCAGTACTTATATGTATGTTGTGTATGTAAAGCGGTGGTAGCCCAGTGGTTAAGACGTGCACCTTCCAAGCGGGAGGCGTAAGTTCCATCCCTGGCACGGGCCTGTTCCAATGAATTTATTTCATGTACAGATTTGAATGTTGCAAAATTTTCACTTAGCTCGGCCTCGGAAAGTACGTAAAACCTTTGTTCCTGCGCCTGATCTCTCTCCGGTCGTGTCAGCTTTCCGTCCCATCAGACTATGAGAGTGAGGGAATAGAGAGTGCATCTGTGTTTGCACACACTGCGTACCTGGCCAATCTGCGTATAGATTGGTCGCCTTGACCGAAATACGGTCGGAGATCATCATGTCATTTGTTTTGTCGGTAACATCGATGTAAGTAAGTAAATTACCTAGAGAGCACTTATGCACCTACAGTAGTTCTGTACTGCACACACCCAATTAGTTTAGTGTCAAAGGGACGTGCCCTACTCTATTAGAATAGACAGCTAGATCGACGGTGAAAGATGGCCGCTACACTAATTGATCATGAATCTACTGTCGTCACTCCGAAGTTGACCTACTTGCTATGTAGGTATGTTTCCATTCTAATATCGTGATGACAAGACGTCAATAGCTTGTGAATAGGTATCCATCGGTGAAGAGGTGTGCCTATGGGTGTGGAAATTGATAATACTTTCACCATATCTTCCAGTAGGTACCTAAGTTACCACTGAATTTATTTCATGTACGAGTTGAAATTGTCACTTAGCTCGTGCCTCGAAAAGCTCGTAAAACCGTGGCTCCTGCGCCTGATCTCCTGTCGTGTCGGCTTTCCGTCCCATCGAACTATGAGAGTAACGGAATAGAGAGGGATCTATGTTTGCGCACACACTTCTTGCCTTGACCTGAAATACGGTCGGAGACATTATATTTAAGTAAATTTTCCCCTACCTAGTGCACGTGAACGTATGCGTGGACATAAGTAAATTACAAAACAATACTTAACTTTAACTAGAAGCTCATCATTAACTTAAATATGCAATTATACGAGTATAACCAGTTTCTAAGTATGCAATGCTAAGTAATCTTTAGTACGCTAACGAGAATTACTTAGTTGAGTCATTAAATTAAGTTTACAACGTGACGTGCCCCGAAACAATGGGTTACTGTCCTTGATCATGTCACGTAGCTTTACAAAAGATGATCTTTCTTTTAGGCTGTCTATTGCTCATGCGTAACTATTTCCAGTTCTCTACTTTACTCTAGCTAGTGCTCGGATTAAGTATTTCTTACTTAATCTGAGAGACTACTTAGGAAGTTTTTCCTTATGCAGTGGACCGGTATCTTTTATGTAGATTGGATAATATATGTAGGTAGGCGAGCAAGTATACATATGTTGGTCTACCTACCTAGGTCCAAAGTATGTAGGTACATTTTTAGGGTTCCGTACCTCGAAAGGAAAATAAGGAACCCTTATAGGTTCACTTTGTTGTCCGTCCGCCCGTCTGTCTGTCAAGATCCTTTTTCTTAGGAACGTGTGGAGGTCAACCTCAAATTTATAACAAATACTTAGGTTTACTGCCCATTGGAGCTGTAACGAAATTAAACTTCTAAGCGAACGCAATCAAAAGATAAAACCGTTTATGCCGCAATTTCCGCAAATTTTCGACACTCGCAAGGAAATCAAAACCTCCCGTGAACTCAAAATCTTGAAATTTGGTACGAAACAACGTCTTATAGCACATATAAAGGAAAAATCGCAAAAGCCGTAAATTTTTAGTTACATCACATAATAAAACAGATTTGTACGGAACCCTCGGTGCGCGACTCTGACTCTCACTTGACCGGTTTTTTATACGTTAAATTTCCATAGTGGAAAGGAAAACAGCTTAATTCAGCCCAGATAGGTTTCAGGTTAGACGCCAAACAACATATCTATTCGATTCCTAACTTAGATTGATCTATAAGAAGATGTAGGTACTGTCACTATCGATAGGTATTTAAAAGTTGTCGGAATCATTATCGTACCTATAGTACCTACACTTAATTCGTGTACTTACTTATAATTTAAAATATTTCTTTACCTACATTTACATCATATTTAAATGTAACAATTTTACAAAATGCAAATAGATTGTTTGGAAACTGTCCAAATCGCGACTGATTGAATAAATAAAAATACGTATTGGGGCGTTAGGAAACCAATACTAAACACGTGGGACGAAAAACATGACAGGATACGATACGACCTATTTATAGTTTTAAAAGAAGATCGGGTTTGATTTGATGACACAGAATATTTGTAATTCTACGGTTTCCACAAGACTAAGACGGGTGATGATCAAGCCCTCTGGAGAACCTTGCCCCATCTAGATACAGCGTCAATGTAAGTTAAGGTTTAAATTGAACGTGTGTATGTTGTTTGCCAAACTCTTGATATGTAGACATAATACATTATCGAAGCTTGTACTAACTTAATCTAAGCTTAGCCAAACATCGACCACAAACAAAATAAAACCTGATTAGACTTAGCGGCGGAGTAATTTGGTTCAACCCGTCTAACCACGAAAGGCAACGAACCGCGAGACTCTTGCGTAATCCTTTCAATGTCAAGATCAGTATAATCAGTATAACTCAAGAATTCTGTAGTCTGTATACCAGTTTCATCTATCTATCTTTATTATTATGAACTGCGTAGTCATTAATTTGGACACAACTCAAGGGCGAATCCAGGGGGTTGGTCATGACTTAGACAATGCATTAATTTTACGAACCACATCCAAGTTCGTAAACCTATCGAAAGATTACCTCTTATCATCTATCGTGTTCATTATTCTGTCCATTGTACCATAGCGTACACTGTAGCCTATTTATAATATTTATTAATCTCTTGGGTGAAGAATTTTTTCATTTTTTTATTAATAATTTTTATAATATTTACATCCATACATAACCTTCACGCCTATATCCTATAGGGGTAGGCAGAGACTACAGATCTCCATTTAGTACGTTCCAAACATACCTCTTTCGCCTCATCCACATTCATTAACATCTTCGTACATGCTCGCCGATTTCGGGTGCTCTTAACTAGCCCTTTTTTTAGCACATCCCCAATTTTATAACATTTATTAGTTAAAAATAGGCTTAAACGGACTGACATCACACAAGGGGTAGACGCCTATGTCATAAAGTTTGCTGGGTTATTTTTTTACTGCAGTGACGATGTGCCGTGGGTAAATATTTATTTTTACTGTCGACAAAGTCGCCCTTTGAATTAGTCTATAATAGACACGGTTGTGTTCTCGAAATGCATTAGCCAGAACTGCAAGATCATAGCCGAGATCCCATAGCCACGTTCATAATAGCGGGGACAGGTGTTAATGCTCAGTGACAGCTACTAGCTAATGTCTAAGTTTCTTAGTTGTATGACTCTTACGACATGTGCGGAAGGAAATGCAGCGGATGCATTCTAAACCCCGCATCAGTTCGGGGAAACAGCTAGGAAAATAAGTTAAAAGTCACACGACAAGGAAAATTTTCATTTCACCCATCCCATCCAGATGCTCCATTTTTTCAGTACGAGTAACAGATTAAAATATCTGCGATCATAGTTGTCAACTCCCTCCATCATATCGGTGCAATAATAATGACTCCATGGGTTTCTTGAAGGTATATCAACTATAATCTCATTATAGTTAACTAAACTACGTGTCATATCAATTCAAGTACATAGTAATCTACGATCAACTGCTGGCGTTAAACTGTTCAATCGACAACATGCATTTTTACAAGAAACGTAGTGACCTATTTGTTTCCCTCTATTTACCTATAGGTATTGCGTGACCTAGTTAAACAAACGGGATTCTACACGCACAGCAAATACTTTTAAGCTACCTTATAGGTAAATACGAAGGTAGGTTTAACTTAACTTGAAATCCTCGAATTATAATTTAATTTAAAATAACAAGTACACAATGATTCAATAAATGCTAGAAAGTTTTTTCATTCCTTATACAGGATATTTTTTCGTTACCACCCTTAACGAAGAGTACGTACTCTATACATCAAATAAAGTAAGTTTAGGTTTGCCAAAAAAAATGCTGGGAACAATGTAATTTTTTTTTATTACTTGATCGGGAAAATGTATAGTGTCCAGTGTTTATGCTAGTTTTTTCATGCACAGATATTAATTATTTCTCGTGAAAACATCTTGCTACACGCGTCAATGTGCATTTATGCAGATAAACGCAGTCTATTTACTTAACTTTGGACGTTAATATTTTGGAAACCCGACACTTCCCACGTATGCTTCCATGGAGAAAAATGATCGTAATGATGAGGAGACTCCGTAGTTTTCGGGAACGTTGACGGCCATGAATCATCCTGTATGTATGTACGAGTCTAATAAGCCCTTTAGCCTTTACCTAGCTTAGTTTTAGGGCATAATTATGAAAGCTACAAAATATGTAAGTAAGTATTCAGTGAGTCCATTATACCTACCTACTATACAGTAAAGGTAAGTTACTTAACCTATTTTATGTTGACCTAATAGCATTTATAGGTGAGGTTTTGCGTGTGAATCGAACATATAAATTATAAAAATATTAGTCTGGTAAGCTTGGTAAGACATATTAATAGGTAAATTCATACATATAAACACGCCTGTGTTCACAAAATGGGTTAGCCAGACAGGACTGAGATACAGAGATGCCGCAACCACGCTTAGCACAGTAATAATTAGGTAAGTGCCCAATTTTTAAGGAAACTGAAGTGCGTTTATGTCTTTTGTTAGCAGTACATAATTTTACGAAATAAATAAGTACTTACTCGTAAACCTCTCCACAGACTAAATTTAGAACGCAGGAAAGCGTTATGTCATATCCGTTTCCGGAAAATGGCCAATATTTTTTCTCTTCGGAAGTGAATTGGCAGAGGCAAAGAAATTTTGATTTAACGAATTAATTTCGTTCTTCGCGGAGGTTGTTGTGACGGTCCTTTGTGAGGATGTCCTGGTCTAATGATGGAGAGCTACAAAAAATATTTGTTTGTATACTTACTAGGTACCTCGTAAACTTTGGTAGCTAATTGCGTGCGAAGGGAGAAGGTATAGGCTGTCTTCGGACCGAAGTGGAGGTAGGGCTCCTCATCACCCGACAGGCAGGTCTCTTCCATAGCTTGGCTTCTTGTGCTGACCACGATGGTCAGGACGCATGCCATGACCAGTGACCACCTCATTGTCACTGGCTGGAATTACAAAACGGAAGTCTACTTATACTTTTGGGATATTGCCGAAAGTTCATGAAAACTTTTGTTAATTTTTTTGGCGCTAGTGTCTATGTAAGTTTACAATTATGTTCTATCCATTTGTTTGTATGTACATTTCTATTCTTTCTATACCTACATATCATTAAAATTCGCGTGACCTACGTAGGTACGTAGCTTTTCTGATAATATGTAATTGAGTACCTATCGCAGGCTATGCTGTTGATATATTGGGTCGGGTGATCCAAAGTTAATAGCTAGGTAAGGACTAATTAATTAACCTGGTAGGAAATCGTCGGTGCCTACAAATCTCTAAATTGTAATAAGCAATCTAGAGATTTGAAAGAAGATGTTGGCAAGATCCCCATGTGACAACACGTTTAAGGAAAAGAAAGATGTAGTGTCTATTAAACAATAGCTAAAGGATGTAATTCAACGCGGATACACGGAATTCATAACTAGGTATAGGTATAGGTACCTTTGCTACAACGTAAACAAAATCAGAGCGTCACAATCACAACGCGTTGCATTCACCAAACTAAAACTTCACAAACTAAAATAATTATAAACTTTTTATAATTCGAATTCCAGCAATATATACTACCTTCTTCGCAATAATGCTATAAATGAAAAAAATATGTTTATACTCTATGGTCGGAAATGCGCGGCAAACGCGACTTGCCGCGAGCGCGTGGTCGACTCTACTGGGCAAACAAAATAGCGGGACAAGCAAGGCGCAAGCAGGTTAGTGGTTGTATAGCACGGTGATGCTGATGGCACACGCTTACCTCATAGTCATAGCTTTATTATATTACCAGAAGGTAGGTTTGGTAGGTAGGGACAGACACTCCCAAGGAAATGAATGAAATGCTAATAGTAAAAATTACGGTACCCTAACACGAACGTCGTCGACGCAGGGCCAAATAACTTAACAAGAATTAAGTGCCGAAGTTGCCGAAGTTACATTTACTAATGCAAGGCGAAATTATGCTGATTTGTTTGATAACATGTTTTACGGTAATCAGGATAGATTGTGGTCGATCAGCAATTCAGTAGTAAAAAGTTCAGGGTAGTAAAAAGGCAAAATTAAAGAGATTAATAGACCATACAACAGTTTTTGACAAGAGTTACTTTTTCGACGTTCGTCCAGTTTAGGCCAGTTTTTCATAATCAATGACATACATAGCCTGCCTTTTGGTCTTCTAATTTCCCTTTGTACAGGGTGTAATATAAGGGGTAGGTATCTTGCATATTAAATAGCAAACGCCTTTTGTTACACTCTGTAGATCTCTTTTTTCCGTCTGCGCCAGAAGGAGGAGGATTTTTTTTCAATAAGAAGAATACCTCAGAACCTACTTATAACAGACAGTATGAGATTTTAGACTCTACATACTTAATGAGAACAAAGGTATGATAAATAGAGAATTATATAAGTACTCAGGTAGATAAGATGAGTAACGAATTTGCACATTTGGAAGGTTAAACAATGTAGGAGGTAGTTAACACATATTCGAGATTGTCGAATATATTGACACAGGTTGTGTTATTCTCTCAGGTTACCAGTGCTAGACAACACAGCAGGTAAGTAGGTACTTACATAAGTATATTTGTATTATTTAATTTAATTAGTATGCAATATATACCTACCTCTTAGACCTACCTATATGCAAAACAAGAAGATTGGGTGAGTAAACCGTAACACTCGAAACCACTTTCTGTTACACTCTGTAGATTAAACTTTGATAGTCTTTATACTGCTTATCACTGCAACTGCGTTCTATGCAGGTGGGTCATTGACCCAGTGGACCCAGCGATCAACTTTTCGTCGTGTGTGTAACGAAAGAAATTCATCAATTGACGTTCCATATGAAGGTAGGTATATCAACAAAATTAAGAATAGTTGTAAATATTAAAAGAGATGCAGTTTGAGCACCTGACTCATTTTTTTGCATCCCTTCATTAATTCTATGTTAAATTACTGAGTTAATAGAATACTCATACTAGTAGAGTCTGCTAGATATTATATTGGGCGTGCGTGACTGCTTTTATCCGATAGATTTTTATATGTAAGTACAACAGATAGATGAAAGCTTTCAAACAAATCATTAGGTACCTACCCAGTAAAAAAACCAAGCCTTGGTTAGACCTCTACGATTTAGAACCTCTTTATTTAAGAGAAGACATTTTGTCTACACGGAGTATATCCTTGTCCTTGTAGAAGTGTAGAAGTTATAGCTATCTACGGTACAGGTACACATTCTTTGTAGGTACAAAAGATAGTCATTGCCATTCTAGCTACCTACAGTTATAGAACAGTGCATATATGACCTCAATAACGCTGCTCGCTGAACCGATACTAGCTCTCATCTGCGAAACTGGATGTAGGCTCGACCCAGCTTTGTTAATTGAAAACACGGTGGAGGCCAATAGCAGAATATAATGTACCTACTAGAGGAAGCCTGCGTCATCGTCTCCCTTTCGGAAATCCAGATCCCGAAGGAATTTAAGGAAATCCTCTCCCGACTATTTTTTCCAAAGAATATGATGTTGCCGACCGTATTTCGGTCAAGGCGGCCAATCTCTATGGAGATTAGCCAGGTGCGCTGGAGATATTCTAGTGCATAAGTGTGTGCGCAAACACAAATGCACTCTCTATTCCGTCACTGTCATAGTCTGATGGGAGTCCCATCAGACTATCATGGGACGGAAATCTGACAAGACTGGAGGGAGATCAGCCTGAGGGAGATTAGCATGACCACGCATCGTGGATATCGTACAAAATTCATCATGGCGGCTACCTATATTTATCGTTTTTGACAGGGTACCTATATGTCGATAAATCGGTTTATCATATCGTGTTTCGCAGGTCATGCTACTTGTGCTGGACCAACGGTCTTACGAGTTCCCAAAGAATGTTATATCCCCTGCTATATACGCCGCCCAGTATTTTCGGCTGAGCGTTGTCTGTCTGTCATTCAGTAGAAGAGAATGAAGAGTTATACAGGCAGGGTGCAACAAAAGGGGAAATGAGCCTATCCAATTTCTTACTAACATACGAGTACAACACTTAGCTCGTGCCTCGGAAAGCACGTAAAACTGTTGGCCCTGCACCTGGTCTCTTTCATGTCGTGTCGGCTTTCCGTCCCTTCGGACTATGAGAGTGACAGAATAGAGAGTGCATAGGTATGTTTGCGCACACACTTGTGACTAATCATAATCACCGTAGAGATTGATCGCCTCGGCCGAAATACGGTAGGGAGATTTTCACTTACCTACATATTATAGTTTTATATTCCGTAAGAGAACATAGAGATTCAAATTGATAATTAGGAACGAGTACAGGAGGTAGATATAGGCATAACAAGTAGGTACCTATATATTTTGTAGAATATCATTCTGAAATCAAAATTGTTTATCCGAGCCTCTTTCTATGTAAGTACTTTATGTTTATGACGAAAACTCTTCTTAGATTTAACTACCTGTAGGGTGTATACCTACATATTTACGCATTTTCTATCTATCTAGCATTATGGCAGCTACGACTAAAATCATAAAACTAGAAACCTCTAAGATTACTGTTATCATCATCATCATCATCATCATGATGATACCCAGCGTGATGACTGGGCAAAAAATCCCTTACGGCTGTAGCCTGACCTGTACGTACACACATTGTATTATATTTTACAACCTACCTATATTATAAGTGACTAGTGGACGCCTGCGACTTCGTCCGCGTGGACTGCAGAAAAACAAAATGTTGAAATTATCTGGGATTTAAACATTTTCCCGGGATAAAAACGTAGCCTATGTGTCAATCCAGGGTGTCAGCTAAGTCCATTCAAAATTTTATTAAAATCGCGGCTTAGTAGTCGATTCGCACGTTTGATCGCACGAACGTGCCAAACGTCCCTTTTCAATAATAATATTTTAGTAGGCGTTTCGCCCGAATGTATTGTAAACTACATTATATTACTACATAGATTACAATACATTCGGGCGAAACGCCTACTAAAATGGTATTGTTTTTAAAAGGGGACGTTTGGCACGTTTGTGCGAACAAATCTCGTGTGTATCGACTAGGTAGGTAGGTACTAACTCAAAATCGCTTCAGCTGTTTTACGTGAAAGAGTAACAAACATCCATCCATCCATCCATACTTACAAACTTTCGCCTTTATATATTAGTAGGATGATGCAAGCTAAATGTGGCTATCGGGAACACCCATGTATAACATTATAATATACCTACTACATGTGACTTTAAGCATGTAGGTTTGTACGTAGGAAACTAGACTTTACTTAAAAGTTTTACAAAACAGATATTCGTATGGTATAATACGCGCTTGCTATTTATTAGAGATGCGCCGAATACTGGTTTCACCGAATAGTATTCGGTTTAATCTTTACCGAATCGAATATTCGGCCGAATTATTCGGTTTACCATTTGATTGTTTTGCCGCGCAAACAAGTTCTAACGTGTCGTTGCTGCTAAATGGTGAGCGTGTCGTACCTCACCGCCCACCACCCGCGCACACCGCGATATCTGTTAGAGATGGCAATTCTTTCCAAAAAATATCGATTTTTAAATCGATTCAAATCGTGACCTGAAGAATCGATCCACAAAAAAATCGAGGTCTAAAAGATCGATTTCCAAAAAATTTCCATATAAATAAACCATATTACGCCGACCGACCCCATAAGTAATAGGATAAGGGCAGGATGATGATGATTTTTCATCATAAGAACTTTCACCACTTCACAAAATGGGGCAATTTTCTATCGACTGGCCTTGCATTTTGTACCATAATTTATGTCCCTTTCACCGGCCACGCTCGCTATCGTTTTATACCATACTTGTTTTATGGATTCAGTACTACATAACGATTTGAAAAATCGATTTTTTTGGCTCGAATTTTGCTAATAATCGATCTCTGATCGCTATCCCTACTGTCTGTCACTTTGCTTCAAACATTGCACGATTACGTTGTAAATAAAAACAAAAACATTTTTTATTGCAAAAACGTTGCTAGTAAATGGGATGGAATGGGATTTTGTTGACTTACAATCTTTACTAATATATTATGTTATCTTTAAAATTTAATACATAAATAATATATTAAATGCGAAAGTTACTCTGTATGTCTGTCTGGCTTTCACGCCAAAACTACTGAACAGATTGAAATGAAAGGATGATGCAAAATCTTGGTACCCACCACCAATAGCTTAGTGTAGTACGTCATTGGATAGCTCTTTGTGAGCCTAACAATAATTATTATGGCCACTAGTTCCAAATCTTAGTCCGTTCAGAAATAACAGGTACTATAACATGCCAGTTGTAGCAAGAATAGAATAACGTTTTTATTATTATTTCATAATTCACTACCCTTTTGTACATCAATAGGAGTTATGAATCATTTCCTTACCTGCCCGGGAAGGCGGGCAGGGTACCAGCGGCGGGGGACGGGGGGAAGACCGAGCGCACGCGCAAGTGTCGACCGACGCAACGGATAGCTTCAGTCGTTCGTTTGTATTGTGTGTGTGACTGCGCTTCCCCGTCTTCCCGTACTATTCAGCGACTATTTACGACCATAGCATTGTTTTTGGACTCCGATAACCGTTTCTTTACGTTGACCCCGGCTTTCTCTTGGACTTTGGTGATACTTCTAACGAACTGTGAAGTGCTTTTCGAACTACTGTGAAAAAAATGGAACCTGCTCGCAACTGTGTGATGTGTCGTAGAGGGTTCTACCGCGGAAGATATCAGCGTCATCTTCTGACTGATGATCTCCCAAGACTACAACCAGAATTAGCAGCTTATATTCAAGACAATGGAGTCTTGGAGGTAAGATCATATTTTAATTACAATTAAAAGGTACCTTAGGTCTAAATGGTTGGGTCATATGTTATCATTTATGATTGATTACACTAACTAATCATTTATTCACTTACTCGTTGCGTAAACACGCACGTGGTCATTTTATGCTTAACTATATACCCATTATTTTGACTATTGTTATTTTTATGTTTACGTATTGGCTATTTTAAGAGGTGAACCGGTTGGTAAAATATATTGTTTATTGTTTCAGGTAGTATTTGACAATACGCGAAGTTTATGCCATCGATGTTGGCAAAGGGCTGAAAATGCTATCAGACCGCCTCCTATCCAAGAAGTACCCCAGGAACCACAACAACAAAATGTGGATGCTATTCATGTTCCCGAGTATTCAAGAGCACCAAACACACCGAGGCACTGTATATTTCACAACTGTCAAAACACAACTCGTTACAGGATCCCGAAAGTTGTAAAGATACATACATTTTGTGAGTATAGGATTTACATTCCCGACGGTGCAAGAGTGTGTCAAGAGCACCTCCAAAATAATAATTGGGCTGAACTACCCCAGAATTGTCTCGTGACTCATGACTTTAATGCAGCGCAGTTTAGTCACATTTGTGACATGATGAGAAATGCTTTGCAACACGGTTCTAGGTTGGATTTTAATGCCAGAGGTGCGTTATCCGATGAAGAGATGCATTTTTGGACCGGACGAAATAACGAACAATTCGATTCCATATTAGAGCAAACACCCTCACTAATCCAAGGATGCAGAAATCCTAGAACTGCACTGGGTATATATCTGACAAAACTGCGAACCGGTGATTCCAATCAAAGGCTTGCAAGTTTATTTAATATGACAAGACAAAACCTAGAGCGGCTAATAAAAAAAGCACGAGATTGTCTTACCGAGGAATATGTAGTTCTTCATCTAGGAATGGACCACGTTACAAGAAATAACATCAAAGAAAGGAACCTTACTATACCAAGAGCAATATATGGAGACGATGAAAACTCGAAGGCAATTATAATATGCGACGGAACATACATTTATATTCATAAAAGTGCCAACTTCCTGTTTCAGCGACAGTCATATAGCTTACACAAGTTTCAAAATCTGTTAAAGCCTTTCTTGATAGTATGCACAGATGGATACATCATTGATGTAAAGGGACCATACGCAGCCACGAAGACAGATGCTAACATTATGAGCAGCATTATGAACAACAATGAAAATCCGATTCATATTTTGTTGGAACCTAACGATGTATTTATATTGGATCGCGGATTTAGAGATAGCCTTGGTAACATAGAAGCTTGTGGCTATGAATACCATGTTCCACCATCAAAGGACAGAGCAGAATCTCAACTGACTACCGAACAAGCTAACGAATCTCGAATGGTTACCATGTGCCGGTGGGTAGTGGAAGTGGTTAACGGCAGATTCAAGCGAGATTTCAAACTGTTACGCCAAAAATATTTCAATAAGGCATTGCGAAGTATGTTCAATGATTTTAAAATAGCTGCCGCTATTTTGAACCATTTCCATCAACCAATCGTAGACAACCAATACGCCGATATGATTATAGAACAAATAAGATTGAAGTTAGATACGCCTAATATTTTATATAATTATGTCGAAAGGAAAAGATTAAATCAAAGAAGAGCTGATTTTGTGAGGTTAGAAGCTAATGATGTAGAATTCCCAAGATACACTGAAGAGGAAGTTATTTTATTGGCGTTAGGGACATATCAAATAAAGCTTGCGAGATCTTACTGCAGTGAGCATCTACAGAATGGAATATACACAATAGAGATTTATAGACAAAATGCACTTGAAGATTTGCCTGACTATGGTATAAATGAAAATTCTTCGCTCATGCGCGGTCGTATCCAATCTCGACATATTCGAGCAAGAATATATTATTGTTACATTTTAATCAACAATAATAACAATACCATCTCTGAATACTACTGTACATGCCTGACTGGGCGACGTACTGTAGGTACCTGTGCTCACATCGTGTCCATCGTGTGGTACCTAGGATACGCCAGGCACGAGGGATTTGTAGCCCCTGCCTTATTCCTTAATGATGTCTTACTAGATGAGGATCTGTAATATTTTATTTCATTTTGTTATCATTAATTATTTCGTTTTCATTTGTTTTGTTTCATATTGAAAGCATTTTATTTCATTTGTAATCATTGCATATTGTAAACTTACTTATTAAGCTTCGTTGCGGCTGTTGCTTCTTTTGTACATAATCAATGGTAAAAAGGAAACGTACAAAGGAAATCATAATCGTATTTTATTTCATTTTCTTAAGGTTTATTTTCATTTTTTATTAAAGGAAAATCCATATTACCCTGATATTATATTAGGCTGGCAATCAGATCTGACTATAAATCAAGACAGGCGCCATACTTATTCATATTCTATAAGATAATACCTTTTCAATGATATATCACACATCACTATTGGAGCGGGTACCAGATTTCATACAATCTCTTGCATCATCCTTTGGTACTACCTGTGTACTCTAGAACCTGAGAAAGTATAATTAGGGCTAGCTTCGCACGGATGTAATACCTTTCACGCAGACGAAGTTGTGGGCGGCCGTTAGTAAAACATAAATGTCACATAAGAAGTTTTGTCCTTAGCGCTATACCGTACGTGTAGGCAAAAATATGAAAATACTCGTACCGAATATATTCGGCGCCAAAACTGGCCGATGAATGAATGAATTCAATGAATGATTCGGCCGAATACAAATAGTGAAAAAGTTGCCGAATACGACGAATACCAAATACGGTTCGAATATTCGGCGCATATTTATATACCTACCTACGTAGGTATGTCCGTTTCATAGAATTGTTCCTATGCCTGATTTCGGAACTAGCATTAAATTGTATGCAGTGACATAGAAAATGACGTCATAAACATGATAACTAGCGCCATCATCCATCGGAACTATACGGTGAAATCTGAGGGTGAAATGCAAACTAGTGTAGTGATGCCAACATCAGAAATGACCCCGGATATTTTAACTAATGTTAAATACTTCGGTGGTGTCTAATTTGCATATTGCTCTCCATCCTTTTTCCATTTGCATGCTACTTTATAGGTTATATGATTTATGTAATAGGAATTTTCATAAGATCCCGATAGATTTTTATTGCACGTGCACAGTCTACTTTGCAAGTATAATGTCTTTGGTGTTTTTATGATGAACGCATCGCAATCTGGTATTTTTTTGTTTATGGTTTTTCCCTCCCGTGGCCTATTTTCTCTATGGATTGAGTTCACTAATGGCGTGGCTTCCGGCACCACACGTTATAACGTCAAAATGGCTAAGAAAAAAGGTGATGAGAAAGTGAATCAAACTCCTCAAAGTGATAATGAAGAGCAGAATTTTGATGAGGAGCCCGATTTTGACGATCCGGAAGGTTTTGTAGATGACATTACTGATGAAGGTAGGGGTTTTTATTGAATTTATGTTTGGCCGGCCATATGCGTCACTCTCTAATTTTCTAGCTTTTCAGTGGTGTTTTTGCTGTTATTATTGTGTTTTTAAAAGATTACTAGTTCAGTCTTTATAATAAATAATCATCCATTTTAATTGCATGTCTTTTTCTGTTGTTATCGATATTACACTAAACCTAACCTAAATTTGACGTTGCAGAGTTGCTAGCGGACCTTTTAGAGCAAAAGCCAAAGGAGTCTGATGGTTACGAGAATGTCGTGGTTGTGGATGGGTGCCCGCAGGTCGGGCCCGAACGGCTGGAAAAATTGCAAGATGTTATGAACAGGATTTTTAGTAAATTTGGCAAGATTGTTAGTGAGTACTACCCAACTCAAGAGAATGGCCTAACCTGTGGCTACATTTTTTTGGAATATAGCAATCCGCAAAACGCCGCCGAGGCTGTGAAAGCCACAAACAATTGTAAATTAGATAAGCAACATACATTTTTAGTGAATTTGTTCTCCGAATTCAAGAAGTAAGTACCTACTAAACAATAATTTAATAAATTCTCAAACACATGAAACAGATCTGATTTTTACCGCGGTTATAATAACTTTCAGATATGCAGAAATTCCTACAGAATGGGAACCTCCATCACCTCAACCATTCAAGGTGCAATCCGACCTGCAGTGGTACCTTATGGACTCTGATGCATATGACCAGTTCTTGGTTGGAATTGGTACTGGTACATCACTACAGGTCTTCCAGAATGCTCTCCCTGAGCCTGTTGTGTTGCAAGAGCGACCCGTAAGTACTTGTGTTTATTTTTATTCTTATTCTTATTCTTTATTGTACACATACAATTACATACAGACAGAAATTATGAAAGAAAATGTACAAAGGCGTGCTTATCTCTGAAAGAGATTTCTTCCAGCAAACCAAAGTTTTAATTGAGCATATGTATCAGACATTGTCAGACTATGATTAAATTAACAAATAGTGCTAATTGCTAGAAGTAACATACTGGTTAATTCAAAATGATCATCAATAACTAGGTATTTACAGTCTGTTTAATGTAACCTATTTAATCTGTGTAGTGTAAACAATTTAAGCATAATGGTTGAATACAAATATTCTTGAAAAAAAAAATGCCTTGGATGTAATAATTTCCCAATTGGTTGAACCAATCTTGTAATTAGTATGCAAGCAAAAGTAATTATTTATTTATCATACATTTACATTATTTTAGGTGTTAAATTGTAATCGCGGTAAAAATCAATGAGTTGACACATAATATGTGCAAACTTAAAAGAAATTCAGTTTTATTTTGAAACAAATAACCTCTTTTCCAGAACTGGACAGAAACATATGCTGTATGGTCACCTCTAGGCACATATTTAGCCACCTTCCATTGGCGAGGAGTGGCTCTTTGGGCTGGACCCAAGTTCTCCCAGTTCCAGAAGTTCTACCACCCTGAAGCTCGGTTTATCTCCTTCTCACCATGTGAAAACTATATTGTTACGTTTTCACCCACCAGTGATAGAGGGGATGATAAGAAGCTAATCATTTGGGATATTAGGTATGTTTGTATTTTATGTGGTCATTTAGATAAGTTGAATAACATTTTAGAGTTTACCTAAAATGGTCTGCTGATTACATGTACTTTTGTTGTCTACACAAAATGTCTGCCATTAGTTACTCCAATAAAGTCAATTGTTATTGTGTCCAGTGAAAATGTAGATTAGGTTGGTGACTTTGCATTGAGAGAAAGCCTGCTGCTTCTATTATCTGAGTCGCACTGTTAAACCTGATGTACTTGATTTGAAATGTCAGCAGTTAATTTATGTGTAAAAGAATTCTGTACTATCAAGTTGTATTATAAGTATCTTATACTTTATTGTTTATTATTATTATTATTATACATATTTATACAAAAATATGTATAATAATAATATCTTATAAAAACAATCATAATATGGATTGTATGTAAAAGCTGTACTATTTTTTTTCAGAACTGGTCAGGAAAAACGTAGCTTCCCACCACCTGATGAGTATGTAACATGGCCAATATTCCGCTGGAGCAAAGATGACAGGTTCTTCGCCAGGCTAGGGACAGACATGCTATCTGTGTATGAAACTCCTGGCTTTGGTCTCCTAGACAAGAAGTCCATAAAGATTCCGGGTATTAGAGACTTTAGCTGGTCCCCCACTGACAACACCCTAGCTTACTGGGTAGCAGAAGATAAGGATGTGCCAGCAAGAGTCACTCTTCTCGAATTGCCTAATCGCACTGAAGTCCGGTCAAAGAACTTGTTCTCAGTAGCAGACTGCAAGATCCATTGGCAGAAGAGTGGTGACTACCTCTGTGTCAAAGTCGACCGCTACTCTAAAGTCAAGAAGGACAAGAATGAAATCAAATACTCTGGAATGTACTACAACTTTGAAATCTTCCACATGAGAGAAAAGGAGATTCCGGTGGACTCTGTTGAAATTAAGGAGCCTATTCAAGCTTTTGCCTGGGAACCTGTAGGGTCAAAATTCGCTATTATTCATGGGGATCCTGCCAATATCTGCATCAGTTTTTACCAAGTGAACACAGGACAGGCGCCCACTTTGCTGATGAAGTTTGAGAGGAAACCATTCAATCATCTCTTCTGGTCTCCGTTGGGACAGTTCATTGTGCTGGCCAACCTTGGCTTGACGGGTGGTGCTCTTGAGTTTTTGGACACCAATGACTTTACAATCATGAATGTGTCTGCTCATTACCAGGTAAGACTTTATTCAATGTTAATTATTTCTTAGGTCTATCTTAACCAAATTAGTATTTGTTCATCTCACTCACTTTATCTTTGCCATATAGAAATGGTTTCATTATTTGAGTAGTGATCAAATTATAATATGAATTGCTATTAGTCTTGTTAAAACAAAAAATTTGACAACTGTGCTCGCATTTTCTCAGTAAGTATTGTATTTTGCTCATAAGTAGCTGATACATAGGACCAAAATTATAAATGTCTAGTCACCAAATTAGTAACATGTATCTGTCACTTCCAGATGTCTGGCATAGAGTGGGACCCAACTGGTCGTTATGTGGTCACCGGGGTGTCTTCACTCAAGTGCAAGATGGACTGTGGATACTACATCTGGTCTTTCCAGGGCAAGATTATTAGGAGGTATGTATTTTAGTATAGAATAGGTTTTAATTTGAGGGTTACACATATGCAGATACAATAGCAACAATGAAACAAACAGGGTTAAAAAATAAAAACATTCGGTATAAATAAATAAAGACAGTGAAAAGTAGGCATATAAAAACTTATTAGCTAGAGCATTGACCTACTACTGAGTAAAGCCCTCCCTCTAACATATATCTACTCTGCTCTATCTTGTGTGATATCCTGTTAGCTTCATCTCTTTCTAAGGCTGAAGTGAAGTTTGTTTGAAGAGGTTCCATGCTGTACTTTGAGCCACTTATCATCAAATCGTATCAACAAAAAATCGAAATAGTTTTTTCTACAAACTGTCTAAAAATTTTATCAACGTACACATACGCGTTAATTCGATACGTGACAAAGCAGCGAGGTAATAGATCGTGACATGATGATGGTATTTGTAGTGCTTGCTGTTATCAATGTCCTGTCCTAATCTAGAAAAGAATCCTGGTATGTGGTGATAACCATGTTTGTTTCCAAGTCATGGATGTTTCTATACTTTACTATGTCGTTGCTTAGTATCCATGACACAACACCTTAGGGATCTAAGTGTGGGACTAGGTTAGTGTGATGTGAAGCGTGTTAATATTTATTTATTTAACGGCAATCTTCTCCCTGATCACGTAACTTGCAGAAGCAGAGCGATTGCAATGCGAAAGCGAAAATTGAGAATGTGTGAGTGTGCGGGGCGCGGGAGGATGCCTCGTCCTAAATTTTCGCTATCGCATTGCTTTGGCTTTACTACTGCAAATTAGGTAATAGCCCTGTTGATTCCAACAATCTCGGTTCGTCAGGGTAATGAAGGAAGGCTTCGCCCAGTTCCACTGGCGACCTCGCCCGGCCACGCTGCTCACTGAGAAACAACAGAAGGAAATCAAGAAGAACCTCAAGAAGTATTACTCGCAGTTCGAGTCTAAAGATCGTATGCGCAGCAGTAAAGCCAGCAAAGTAAGTATACTTGTTCTATCCTCCAAGTTACCTTATCTTGACTGACCTTCACATATAAATCTCCCGTTTTTGCCATCCACTCATTACCAGCCGCCCTCCTTAAATCATCGGTCCATCTGCCCGGAGGGCGTCCAACGCTACGCTTGCCGAGGCGCTTACTCCACCGTTCATCGGTTCTATGCCTGATGTGGCCTGCCCGCTGCCACTTCAGTCTGCTACATTTCGAGACTACGACTGTGACTTTGGTCTTCTGCCAGATTGCAGCATTGACCTTTCCATAGCTCTCTAAGTGACATGCAATCGGTGGATAGATAAACATTTGGTGCAGATTGTAACACTCTGATGGTGTTTTAGGAGCTGGTAGCCAAACGCACGGAGCAGATGAAGAGGATGGTGGAGTACCGCGCCGCCAAACAGGCGGAGTGGATCGCGCAGAAACCGCGCCGCCTCGAGCTCAGGGACTGTGAGTATATTCTATTATTAGCTGTTGCACGCGATTCCGTCTGTGGACTGCGGAAAAAACGAAATGTCGAAATTATCCGGGGTAAAAATATTTTCCCGCGATAAAAAGTCAGCTAGTTCCATACCAAATTTTATTAAAATCGCTCCATCCGTTTAGACGTGAATAAGTAACAAACATACACACTCACACACTCACAAACTTTCGCCTTTATAATGCAAGAATTTTGGAAATAAATGTAACCTAAATTACTCCTAATTACCAGACTACTAGAGAAAGACCTGTTAAAATCGGTCCAGCAGTTGCACAGATTAGCTGGAACAAACAGCTAAAGAACATGAAAAACTACCGGCCGTGACTTCGTCCGCGTCTTTAACCTTTCTTGTAGGATGTCTAGTCTACGGTCATACAATGGAAGCGGTTTAGGCAGTGTGTTGATCCGTCAGTCATTCAGGACGAAGCATTATACAATAACTAGCGGACCTGAGAGACGTTGTCCTGTCCCACGCCTTTGAACTAACGTCACGCAATTGTTTTGCCTTCCCGGACTGTCAAATTTCGAACAAATTGTTTGTATGGGAATGTTCAATCAAACAAACTTGAAGTTTTGCAATGGCCACTTCATTTTAGAAACTGCTTGTAAATTAAAACATAACTGTAGTTCTATGAATTATTCATTTTATACCAAACAACATCTACACAGTATCCTGAATTTGCACACCATTTAAATAACCGTTAGGAACAACGGGCTAAACAAATACGATCAAGGAAGACAGTAGGCACTCATAATATCAATACGAATATGATGCATTACTGCCACAATTTCTTCCCTTTTTAGTTCTATGTCGTCGTCGTCAGCCTATTGCAGTCCACTGCTGGACGTAGGCCTCCCCCAAAGCACGCCACACGGCTCTATCTCGCGTTTTTTGCTATCCAGTCACTTGCCGGCCGCCCTCTTTAAGTCATCGGTCCATCTGGCCGGAGGGCGTCCAACAATACGCTTACTAGTTCTATGTAGCGCAATAAAATTGCGCTGAAAGAAGCGCTTTGCACTCCCTTTAACCTTTTGGACGCCAGCGTTTTCTAGAGCTACTTCACGCCCGACGCCAAGCCCTATAAAACATAAATTTTCGCTAGTGATGGGGACGTCACTTTTTATGACCTAGTTATTTTTCCAAATTTGAGGTTATTAACAGTGGTTATTACAAAGTAAACTTAAATAAAACATCATTTCATAACAGTTTAGACCAGTTTTTATTGGAAACCCGAATAAAATTTCGTGAATAAAGAAAATAACTTTAATAAAATTATATTATTACAAATAAAAGTTCACAGCACTACGCGACACCTTTAGTGGTCCATGGCGTCACAGGTATGTTCAATTTAAGAAAAAATTGGGTTGGGATTACTGTACATCGATAAACACAAAACAATCTTTTTTAATTACTTTGTCGCCAAAATTACCAGTATTTGGCAATAATCGGTAGTTCTAATAATTTAATTAATACATAATAATGTAACTTGGTTTGAACTGATTTAGGTAGAAAAAAATATAATGATGCTTGGCACTAGTGGACATAAGCCTTTCAAGTTTAACTTAATAACATATTCTATATTAGTATACACTAGTTAGTATTTATATATAAGATAGGGACACTCTTGGCTTATTTTAAGTTTTTAATTGAATTCAAATTACATATTTGACGTAATTAGTGTAGACGTGTTGCTTGATGGTATAGCTGCGAGCACGGCGCCACACACAGAGCCACTTTACATACGGTGCACATAAAACGTGTGATTTTCCGTACACCACGAGAAGAACAAAATTTACACCTTAGTTTTTTACCATTTGGTATGTAATGAGGCATGTGAGCTGCTGAATTACCTGGCAAAATACGAGCAGGGTGGTCACGAGCTGACCGAGTGATCGTTTGTTCAAATACAGACTGCCCTTTATACTTTTGAATGATTTGGCGTATTACAGATTGCTGAAATATTTTCAAACGTAATTTATACTCGGGCACATTTGAATTCAAATGTTTATATATAAAAAAAGAATTCAGCAAGTGCATATCAATTATATGAAAAAATAACTTTTTATACCATTTAATTGTTTTTCGTAGACACTGAACGTTACTGATCATCATGTCTGCGGTATCGACACTTCCCATATTCTTAGTGTAATCAATGATACATTCTGGTTTCATTATGGGCAAACCCGAAGATCTATCAATTTTTTCAGTTGGACCCATTTCGTTTTTATGAATAGTAGTAAGCATGTGAATATTTTTTTTATCACACCATTTTAACGCCATCATTGGATCGGAGTACTTGGCTTCTTTCTCACCCCTTTTCAACTTTTTGAATTTAGGCATGCCTGATCTGTTTTTGTTAACTGTACCACAAGTATGAATGCCATGTTGCTTTAAAAAAAATGATAGTTTGGGACTAGAATACCAATTGTCAATATAAAGTTTTCTGTTTGTCCCGAAAAATCTTTCTACTAGGGTTGAAACAACAGAACCACTTACACCTAAATCTGCGGAACGTCTTATTTCAGTTTCTGCACCGCAGTATATAATAAAATCTAATATGATTCCTGTCCTGACATCACACAACACGAAAAGTTTTATGCCGAAACGGTTTCGCTTTTTAGGTAAATATTGCTTAATTATCAGGCGCCCTTTAAAAGGCACTATACTTTCATCAATACAAAGCTTTTCATAAGGGATGAATGATTCTTGGTACTTCTGTCGAGCGAGATTCGCTACATCTATAACTTTTTTTAATATAGCGTCTCCTTCATTTCGTGGACCTGGCTTACTAAAATGCAACATACCAAGTATACAACAATAGCGGTTTCTTGGCATGAGGGTGGAAAAAATATCTGACTTCAACAAAGGATCAGTAGACCAATGCTCTTCAATGGAATGACGACTATTCTGAGTCATCAGCATTGTTATAGCTAAAAACATGTACATTTCAGATATAGTTACATCACGCCAATTTTGGAATCTGGAATGTTGCCTTAAATCCACATTTCTAATAAAGCATTGATGGTACTTATTAGTAAAGTCGACTATCTTTTGTATTAATTCTATGTCAACGAAGTACTCAAAAATATCCAATTCTTTTGATGATGAAGAAAGATTTAACGTTGGTAAAATTCCAGAACAAAAGTCATTGAAAGGTCTAACATCAGGAGTAAATGGCTCACTGATCCACTCAAAATTTAGATGTGGCTGACTCTCAGATCCCTCCTGTTGTTGAGTAGGTTCTTCTGATTCCTCTTGTGATCGTGAAGGTTCCTCAGAATACTCCTGTAAAATATAGTAAATATCATCATTATCCGAGCGTATATGGTTGTATCCTCAGCGGTACTTAAAATTAATTAAATAATTATTACCTCAATGATTTAACAATGTAATTATTTTCTGCAGTGTGACTGCCGTCTGGCCTCCGCAACTCAGAGGGTAAAACAGAACCAATCCTATGATAAGGCTAAAAACGCTAGATATCATTTTGGACCCACGACTGCTGCTTTTCAAATAATGGAATCATGTCTTATAATAGACTAGCGGCTTTGCCCGTGGTACATACATAGCCTATAGCACTTAGGGATAATAAAACTTTACAATGGTGAAAGAATTTTGGAAATCGGTCCAGTAGTTCCTGAGTTTATCGCGTTCAAACAAACGAACAAACTCCCTAGCTTTATAATATTATTAGTATAGCTAATCACTTCAGGGGGTATACCTATTATAGTAGAACTTTTTAAGTAATAATTTTATATTGCATAACAACTAATAGCATAAACCTCTTTTCGCAGAATATCGTTTGGCATTAACTCATTTAGCATACATTGAAACCCATATTTCTGTAAGTCAGAATTATCTGTACGCATAATTTTGGTATCCATAATAATCACAATGTATAATCATCACATCGCAGAAAGTTCAAAACCAGATTCATCTTTTGGCATATATTTCTTATCCATAACTATTTAAAAGTAGAACCATCATTTCGAACCATAATGCTTACAGCAAGAATCATCTTTTATGATTATTGCAACACTTTTCTAATCAGGCGTTATCATTTTTACTATTGCTATTTGTTGGAGGTAGTAATCACATGAATCAATAAAAGTTGATTTAATGATAATTATTTGGTTTTTATATCCTTGCCCATGAGAGCATGTTCGTTTCTGGCACTCGCCGGCCGCTGCCGCGGCACGCTCGCTTCGCTCGCTCGGCTCGTGCATAAGAGGTCACAGTTCTAACCTAACCTAACCTACGCATTTTTAAAGAAGAAAGTAACCCAATCTATATTATTCTAATTGAAATTCTATGATCTTCATAGTATGCCTAGTTAAATTATGCCAAATAATCTGTACTCTAAATGAACGTTATGCTAAATGATATTATACAAAATTATAACTATGCCAAAGGTAAATATGCCAATAAAAATTCTACTATCTTAAATGTATGCCATTCTAAATTCGGTCATAAGCACATTATACCTAAAAATATTTATGTCAAATATTTTTTATGCCTAATAAATGATCGACTAAAGAAGTTTCTGCGAAGTCAGTTATCCCAAATAGGTTTCGGAGTATCAAGTTTCTACCAAATAGACCGCCCCCCACTTCAGGCCTGCAATGATTTAACCATCCCTCCCTCGATTGCACGTAATTAAAATCTTCAAGTGCTTCTAGACAGCTACTTCACTAATATATTTATATTTTATCAAAAAATATATATATATATATTTATGTACGTACATAATAGCATATAAAATTCAAAGAAGAAGGATACTTACTTCATTATCCAAGTCATTGTTATCAAAATCCGAATCTGACTCAAAGTCTACATATTCCGAATCCACACCTTCTAAAATATCAATGATTTCTTGAACGGAAGACATAATTAATTATATTAAATTTTCACAGAATATTTTCGTTGAAACTGTATCCGCATAAAAGAATAATAAAGAATATAAATTAGAACAAGCAGCGTCGGTGATAGACCAATATTTGTTTTGTAAGGTAGTACTTAGTAAGATACAAAAATAAATATTCACCTACCCACGTGTTCCCAGCACTATTAGTTTATTAGTTCTGCTTGTGACGTCACAAGCGGGCGACTATAGTTGCCATTGGCGTAGAGATCACTATGCTTTAAAAATCTAGAAACTTCTATTAGGGATGACGGTATACTTATCGATAATAATAATAATAAAGCCTCTGAGTTTATTGGTTCAATGTGGTCGGTTTTGGTAATTCCTCCATCTTTATTTAGCATTATAGTGGAATAATTTCAAGTGTATTTTAAGTGTTGGTTCTAACAAGTGTTATCGTCATGAATAATGAAGATAAAGACTCAGATATCATTGAATCCAGTCAGGAGGAAGACCCAAGTTCCCCATCAATTTTGTGTCCCCGAAAAAGGAAAATTAAAACCAGCGAAGAAAAATCTTCACAAACAGATAGTAGCTATGTACAATATATTAAAGTTGGTGAAGATGACTTTCGTGCCGTTATGATAAATATCGAAGATGCACACTTTTTCAATGCACATCCTCGTGATCCGCGGAATGAATATTTTGCCGCTCTAATAGCGTTTGAAATGGAAAAGGTACGACCAGAGGATCGCACATTAGCATATATAAAAATACTTAACTACATTCGTGAAGTTAGAGGAGAACGTAGTATTGAGTCAAGTTGCCCGTCGCCAGAATACTGATGCAAATAATTAGAAGATTTAGTTGAAAGTTCAATAATGTTAAAAGTGATTTTAAATTAAAAAATATATATTTAAATGTGGTTATTATACTTTCATTTATTTAATAAACATTCATACCATGGGTCACTAAATAGCTGATAATTATCCCATCACTAGCTGACATCTAAAGTTGTCATCGGCGTCGTAAGTAGTGGAATAAATCGTGAGAATTTAATGCTAACTTAGGACAAACTTTTTTCTGATATAAATAAAATTTATAACACATATTGTATTTTTAAAACGTATATCAACATATAAGGAACATTTTAAACGCAATCAAATGTCAATAAATCGTCATTTAAGTAACAAAAATAATTAACAAAAACATAGCAATATTTTGGCAACTGAAGTTGTCAAAAGCGTCTTAGTCACGGGATCGTTTAGCAACTAAAGTTGTCGATGGCGTTCAAAAGGTTAAAGACACTGAATACACTGCACTTAAGCACGTATACTTTGTCAAGTTATTACATCTCTGTTGTTGATATTTTAAGTATTATATATTTTAAGTATTATAATGTCGCTTTTGCCCATCTCATGTTGCCCCTCGTAAGATAAGTTACATTGGAACATTGTGTTTACATTCACGTTGAACAGTAGCATCGATCAACATCAATCCTTAATTGACTAGTCGCGGACCACTCAAACCTACAACAGTAGGATATGAGTTATACCATCTAGTGAACCTTTTTGCAGATCTAGAACTAATGATTTTCTTTCTTCACCAGATGTGGATACAGATGCCCTGGAGACTGAGCAGACGAATGTGGAGGAGTATGTCGAATTTTTCGTGAAAGAAGAACAAACCGTCATTGAGTAGTCACTATACCGCCACTACGTTAGAGGTCGGCCTAAACCCCCGGCCTCCGGTTGAAACTGGTTACAACCAGTCTGCGTCGGTCGAAACCGCTCATATAACATCTATTTTATAACTTAAGCACTCAAAAGTTTATTTTAACCAGCATCTCGTTAAATATTTAGTCACAAATAACATTTTTTCAATTATCTCTCTCACACTAATTCCAGTATGTGCAGTGTAAGTTTTCGGTTTATAAATTATACAATAGGTAATGTTTATAGAAATCATATTAAATTGATATGTTTCAAATGGATAATGGCCTTTTAATACCTGTTTTTGTAGATTGAATTTTGTTGATTTTTTTATATCATTGTTTTTAAGATGGTGGTATGAAATAAACATTTTGATGAAACACACACATAGAAGGATTTGAATGTTTTGCTTGAGCTGCGTCTCCAGATCTGTTTAAAGTTAACATTTAACAAATTGATATTTCACCTTTATACATCTTTTGTTCATACTATTATTTATTATTCTTGTGTTTTCTTAAGACATGAGCCACTTTTCCATATTAACAAAGGGTTTGTTAAATGTTATGTACTTTACAAGCATGGTTTACAGCTGGAGACCTGGCCTTACCCTATTAAATGAATACCAAAGGAATATTTATTCCTAATGAGATAGAAGTTTGAGTCATCCTTGCCACAATGCCTCAAGACCAAGGTGTTCGATCAGTGCGTTCTACCAGCCATGACTTACGGAGCCGAGACGTGGACCCTGACGGTGGGGCTGGCATGTCACTCAGAGAGCTATGGAAAGGTCAATGCTCGGAATCTCGCTAATGGACCAAGTCCGAAACGAGATTATCTGGCAGAAGACCAAAGTGACAGACATAGTCTCAAAATGTAGCAGACTGAAGTGGCAGTGGGCAGGCCACATCTGTCGTAGAACCGATGGACAGTGGAGTAAACGGGTTCTCGAATGGAGACCGCGCCTCGGCAAGTGTAGCGTTGGGCGGACTCCGGCCAGATGGACCGATGACTTATAATTATGACAGAGGACGGCTGGTAGTGACTGGATAGCAAAAACGGGAGATCGAGCCATGTGGCGTACACTGGGGGAGGCCTACGTCCCTCAGTGGACTGCAATAGGTTGACGACGACGACGAGATAGAAGTATACAGAACAAGGCGGGCCAACACAGCAGCCTCGCGAGGCTTATTCAGATTAATTTATTGCATGTCACAGGTTAAATAGATGTTACATAAATATAGTATGTATATGTGACGCCCTGTAATTCTCTGTAGTGAATTTTTGTACACAACATTGACTGTCTAACTCTAGGAACGCGAATCTTCCCTCGAATAAGGTAACAATAAATACCAAAGCAAAGCGCGGATGGTGTTGCGGTTAGTATTTATTAGGTGCCTACTTTATTTATTACTAGTCGTTGCCAGCAACTTCGCGTAGACTACAGAATAAAGCAAGACATTATTGGTTCAGTAAATAAAGCGTGTACCTATATATTATATATAGAGGTAACAAACAACTCACTTTCGCATTTATAATTTTAGTCGTTACTAAGTTAGTAGTTAGATTTCGTCTTAAATACTAATCGGCAATAATACTAAAAGGCTACATAAAATAAAACTAAAATATAATAACAAATACTAGTAAGATACTTATTGTTATTGTACAGTTGTAGAATAAATCTAGGTTACGATGGGATCAATAAGATTCAAAAGCTTTTGGCAGTTGGGAATTTCGTTTGAACTGAACGCAAGATTTATTGGCATAGGAAAATAGAATTGTTAGGAATGTAAATATAGGTACATCTATACATATAATAAAAATGTAACGGATCGCTGTCTGTACATGGAAGATATATGAGAAAAAATATGATAGGAGACATTTATCAACGCAATAGTAGCTACCCAAAAGAATGATTTTTGAAAGTCTGTCGGTTTGTCTGTTTGTGCACGCTAATTTCAGAAACGGCTGAACTGATTTCGATGCAATTTCAGGGATATATTGTGACAGGTCCCACTTAACAGATAGGTTACTTTTTATCCCGGATAAATTTCGACATTTTGTTTTTTCTGTAGTCCACGCGGACGGAGTCGCGGGCGTCCACTAGTAGGTACATAATGTACACATAACTGTGTTCCTACAATGGGGAAGCCATAACTGCAGGATCATAAAAGGGATCCCACAGCTATGTTAACAATCATAGCGGGGCCAGATGTAGGTGAAAGATCAGTGATATGTTGCTAGCTCATCGCTCCGAAGTTCCTTAGTCTTACTACATGTACCTACGGTAGGAGATGCAGCATGTTAAATCCCACATCAGCACAGGAGAATGTACGGTACGGCAAGGTACTTAGAAATAGAAAAAAACTTTCACGGCTGGTTTGCTGGAAGAAACCTCTATAAGATATAAGCACGCGTTTGTACATCTTCCTTGTTATAAACTTTATCTGTGAAAACTTTACTGTGTACATTAAAGCATAAGAATAAGTTGCCATATCTAGAACTAGGTACCTACATAGAGGTATTTCTGTCCCCATTTTCGTCAGGAGCCTCTAAATTATTATTTCTTATTATTATGTCCAAGTCTGCTGTTACGGGATTTAAACCCGCTACTAATGGCAATGCACAGATTTCCATTATTAGCTACGGAAAGTTGCATTCTCCTTCCAAGTGATGTTTGTTACAATATACCAATGAATCAAATGTCACAAACTATAGACAGACACGAAATTGGGAATAACAAACTGCGGAAAAACAACGAACAATGAAAAAAATAAACAAAAGACTACATACGTAATAGGTAAAAGTACGAGTATTTCAGTAAGTTTCATAAGTTAGCACAACTGCCGAACTCCCCTAGCTATTTACATAAATTATACATTTCCGTCAGAAATTTAAAAATCTTTCCCTTATCCAATTCGAAAATTGAATCCCCGAGGGTGCAGATTCCCTTTCACGACGTCTAAAGCAAGCCCCGAGGCGCTCGGTGCACTTAGACGAAAATATACTTACTTACAGAAAAAGTGAAAAGCTGAATCTGCCGATGTATTTCATTCAAGCAAACGCGCATGACAGTGGCAAGTCCATTCAAGGAGACGGTTCAGCTGGAAAATTTCGATGAGCTTCTCCCTATCACGTTCAGTAGAAACAAGAGAGATAAAACATGAAATTCAACGGTTGTTTCATCGTCGAAAGGTTCTGAATCCAGTGCCACCCTTCAGTTGGTCTGATAACTGTCTCGGAGCGCACGCCCGGGGAGTTTTCCCGCGTTTTCCGGCTCGAAATTTGAACTAATTTAATCGTCCATCATCGTTATTGTTTGTGGCCAGTTTTGAAAGGAAGTTGTGAGGACCGAAAGAGGTCGGATAATACAGTTTTGTAAAGTGGATTACGTACGATTTTTTGTGTTTGTTTTGAAAGTGATTTGACTTGAATATATCGGTAAGTTGAACTTAAAACTATCTAACTTACCAATAGTTTTTAAAATCAAATCTGTTATTTATTTACAGAATAGATATAGATAACGAGCAATATATCTTATAAATTATGTGGATATCGACCTATTCTAAGATTGTGAAGCAACTAAACTAAATTGTAAACTAGATAGGTGGGTAGTTTAATTAAAAATAAACTAAAACTGCCCATAAATTACCAACATGTCTTACGCGAGAGGCTCTTTTAAAAGATTTATTAGTTTCACGTAGTTAAAGTCACTATTAGGTCAAATGTTTTTTTTTTAAAGAGACCGGCCTATGGAAAAACTTTTAACTATTTCGTTTATTTATTATTCGGTTACCGTAATTTTTTTATACTTTGGAAACGGCGAATAAGCGGTGAATATTGAATAGTGAATTCATATAAGTTTTTAAAATGGTGTCTTTCTTAACTGTTATTCTATTCGCCTCTTAAAAAGGTAAACATATGGCTTTTTAGGTAGGTAATCATGAACGTATAAAGAATAACAGAGAGTGTTGTGACTGCACATAGTGAAGCATTCATAGTAAGCTCGGCAACGATATTCAATGTAGTACGGATGTGTACTGACGCGTTATACACCTAAACATACAAACCATAGTAAGGTCGGCGCCTACTGGAAAATACGCACACATGCCCAACGCGCCGCCATTTCGGTGCTTCAATCTGTGCAGTGACAGCATTACGTCCGTTGTTCTTTATACGTTCATGTAGGTAATGTATTACGATTACCTTCCTGGTTGTATTTAAAGTGGTAGGTAGGTACCTATTATATAATGTAGTTTAATGTGTCTTTCTATATCACGACTTTTTATTTAGAGCCGACTGTGAATATCTGTTTTTCTTGACGTTTCGAATTCGAATTTAGCGAACACAAGCAATGGGTTAAATAAATTGCGATTGCGAGTTATTTTGGGACCTTAGGGTCTGTCGACATACTTTGCTTAATTTTGTTACCGTCGCATTATTACCATGTATTCCTTAGCATACCTAGGTAGGTAGATACACGATTGTTTCCTCTTTAATAAAAATCAATCAATATCTATCATTTAAACATAGTTTAAGTAAAAAATTGCCTAAATTTGACAGATATTTTATACATTCTCCTCCCAAATGTCATCTTTACATAATGTCTAACATGAGAAGAGTTTTGTGATAACACCGTGACTAACCATAGAGGAATAAGTGTAGACATAGAGTGCTAATGTCATACTAACAGTTTCGATGCACCATTAGACTTTTCGGTGCCTAACAATTCCAGTCCTTGACACTTAGATTGCGTTACTATACGTTACAATATATTAGTAATGTAGTGCATTGTTATATACATTACAATAATAGAATCTAAGTGTCAAGGAATGGAATTGTGAGGCACCGAAAAGTTTAATGGTGCATCGAAACTGTTAGTATGACATTAGCACTCTATGTCTACATCTTATTCCTCTATGGTCTAACTAACGGATTGTCGCGACTTCGTCCGTATTGACTACAATAATATAGCCCATCTGGGTATGAATATTTACTAACTCACGGGATTTGGTCCGCGAAAACTAAGCCTAGTTTTATGTGTTATTACTGAGGTGTTAAGTTTCATCTAAACTCGTTCGTGACTCCTGTAAATTTCAGACGATAGTGAATTGTTTGGAATAGCTACTTTATGTATGTATGACATTATAAATACAGAAACATGTCTCCTAGCTTTAAATTCGCGTTTAAAATTCTGTCGCGCTTCCTTTCCATGGCGTCGGATATTGTCTGTCACACATCGTTTTTTAGGATTCCCTTGGCTTGACTGTTGATTATATTTTAGACTAGTGAACGCCTGCGACTCCGTCCGTGTGGACTACAGAAAAAAACAAAAGTTCAAGTTATCCGGGATAAAAAGTAGCCTAGGTATATGACTTATCTAAGCATTTTGAAAAAGGCAAATTGCGTTGTTAATATTTACACCCGAAATACGGCTGAAACGGAACTGTTTAGTTAACTGTAGGTAAGGTACGGTGCGTAGCAATAATTAGGTAGGTACTTACTTTACGTTAAAGCAGACATAGATAGATCGGCAGCGCCGCCATGCGCTACAGACATTTTATGTTATATTCTATCATGCCCGCTGCTAATAGGTAACTGTACTTAAAACTAATTAATATATAACAATCATGAACGTAATAAGAACTATAACAATAATAAAGAACAGGTATTGTTTATTGGTCACAATGTAGTCACGAAAAAAATATGATATGTGAATTCGTCACAATGCAATTTTTCCAAAGTAAATTCGTCCTATTGTGTTTTGACTTGTAGTAACTTCGTCACATTCATATTTTTCATAGAGACAACAAAAAATAATTAAACAGACGGCACTTCATATAAAAATGGTGTTGTGACAAATTAACGATCACCCTTAGGTACCTATGCCGAATTTACACATATTTTTAATGCATGTGGCAAATTTACTTTCAATGTTTGGAGTTTGAAAAATGTGATCAATTTACTTTCTGACGAATTGACAATAATCCTAAATACCTAGGAGTTGGATTTCCGATGAAAAATTTACCGAATTAGGGGGCTGGCACACTTCAAAATAATGTTTTAATATTTATTTAGGTAATACTTAATTACGAACGCATTAAAATAATCATTTATATGTAGTTAATAAACGTACAATAATAATAGTGTAAAATTTTAACTAACCTACCTATGTACCTACTCATAGCCTACCATCAATGTTATTACTTTTAAGAAAAAACAAATGCACAGAACCCAATAGCTCGAAGCGTGAAACGTTGTTTCTTCCCCCCCACTAGTCCACCATATATCTTCATTATAGAAGATTAAGTGGGAGCACTTCTATTTCCTCATTCGTAGGTAAATCGCAGCTGTCAGTTTGTGTCGCTTTCTTTTATGTGGAGTTAGAATGGGAAGGGTGCTGAGAAATCTAGAAAATGTGATACGTTAATTTGTTCTTATTTAATGCGATTTTATGTGATTATGTACGAGTATGTTAAAACTAAAACTTTCGTAACTGAAAACTTTATTCAAGTTCGAGTTTTATTGTTTACTGTAATGTGTTCAGATTCTAAACATTTTGAAATTGTGCTGCAATATACAACAAAGATCTATTTTCAGAACTTATACTTAAATATACTTAAACCGAATTATAGGAGAACCTAGTATCTATCTAGGTACCCAAATGTTTTTTTATGCACTAATTTCACGCTTTACTCTATAGGTAATTATTTTTTACACTTTTCATTATAAAATGAGTGTTTTTTATAGGTAGGTAGGTACTAACCTAACCTACTATTAATGTCCACTAACACCAAATGTTTATTGTAGATCAACATGACATGATTTACGTACATTCAATATAAAGTTTAGTGTGTTATCGAATTAATTTAGTTTTAAGCAATCGATAGGTACCTACTAAGGGGGCGTCCATAAATTACGTGAGATGTTTAAGGGGGGGAGGGGGTCGAGTCAAATCTCATCTAATCTTACGTTGGAGAGAGGGGGGGCGGTCTCGGCAAATATCACGCAATTTTTTTTTCAAATTGAAACAAAAAAAAATTATACTATTTTGGTCCATTTAATACATATTTAATCTTAAGCGTAATCGTAATACGACTAAGATCATTCACTAATTCGTTCGAAAGAAAATAATTTTATTCATACTTCGACGTTATACATCTACTGACACAAGACGAGCTAATGAGTTACTGTACGCAAGCGCCAACGACTTAGAGTGGCTAGATCAGAACGAAGTTGAAGGAGCAGATGATTTCACTGAAAATCATATGGACTGGACGTGTTGGTCCCAATAATCTCTCTTGAGACCGCGCATGATTCTACATGGACTGAATTAGAGTCGATATTCTTTTTTTAATCACAGTATGTAGTTACGATTTAAGTATTCTATTGTTAAATTTTTATTACACTTATAACCTCTCAGCAATATTGATCTTAACTAGTCGTAAATAAAAGCACGAAGCAATTTTTTTTCTTTTTACAATAACAATCTAACGCGTTTACGTATGAAACCCACCCATATTTTGAAAAATCTCACGTGAGATTGGGGGATGGGGGAGGGGGTTGAATAAAATCTCACGACATCTCACCAGGGGGGAGGGAGGGGCAGAAAATTAAAAAAAACACCTCATGTAATTTATGGACGCCCCCTAAGTAAAATTTCAAATAAATATTTAAAAGATCATAACTTATTTACCATGACATTAAGAAAGGACTTCAGTTGAGGAATATTCAAATCATATTATTGGTTGTGAACAACTTTTATAGCTGATGTTATTTGGTTTCTTTATACCGTAAAGTATAATGCTCGAGCTTTTTATGATCATGCCATAACGATGGTAAAAGCATTAGCCCTTTAAAAACCGTCAAACATGAAAAACAATAAATAACAGAGTACTTAAATAATAATAGGTACATCTCTAGATATAAAACATAACTTTTCCGGGAAAATGTTATTGTCAGAAAAGAAAAATTTTACTTCGAATCTCCTGCAATTTAAAATTGACCTATCAATATAATGTTTTATTGTAAAGAACGAAAGAAAATAATAGACTCTATATGTATCTATCTACATATTCTATTATGACATAACTAGTGGCCGTCCGCGACTTTGTCCGCGTGGACTGCAGCAAAAACAAGATGTCGAAATTATCCGGGATGAAAATATTTTCCCGGGATAAAAATGAGTAACAAACATCCATCCATCCATCCATACTTAGAAACTTTCGCGTTTATTATATTAGTAAGATATCTTTACACGGTTGTGTTCCTATGTATTCCATTATATGTATTCCATGGAGTAGCCACAACTGGCAGGCACGCTTAGCATAGCTGGGCTAGATATAAAACAGTCACAAGTTGCTAGCTCATCGCCTTAGGGAACGCCCCTGAGTTCCTTAGTAGACTCTTACGACATGTACGGAAGAAGATGTAGCTGATGGTATTCCAATGAATCACAGGACCCTTATATACATACTTTAAGTATAGCTAGATCATAATAATTTACCCTCGTGTTATTAGTGATGACTTACTCCTTAAGGGCGCTCGGTTAATTGATGGAAGTACTTAATTTTTCTTGACATATAATTATTTTTCAATCATCATCATCAGCCGATTGTAGTCCACTGTTGGACGTAGGCCTCCCTCAGCGCACGCCACAAGACTGCCATGGGGGTATTTGCCCATAGTAACCATGCTGGGCACTGGGCAGGCGGGTTGGTGACCGCAGTTTGTATTTCGGACTGTGTTGTCAACACGGGAGGCGCTGCTGCCCACCTCCCGGAAACCCTTAATCGCCTCGTACGATACCCACGGGCAGACATGGGGTGGGACGAATTCTATTCTGCCGGCACCACGCGGCCAATTTTTCAATAGTTGAGTGGTTGAGTGCAATTGCAGTTTGAGTCATCGATTTATGATACGGGGGTCTTCTTTCGCTTTCAAAATATTAGCATAGATTGAGCTCTGCCAATTAAAAACAATAACTATCTATACAAAGGAGGTATACTAATGATGACCTGATTGGACCTTTCTATTGTTCCTTACAAAATTGTACCTAAACAACATTGTTTATCAACTGCCAGAATGGAATTTTAGGCAGGTAATTATTTAGAAACATGAAACTGTTCGATTAATTGTCTTGTATTTATTAGCACGAAAGTAGGTATAGCCATAACCTATACCATTCTGAAAATAAGTTATGTAAGAAGTCGCTAGAACCTACGATTTTATCCTAGTTTTTCTCTACCTTTAGGCTAAAGGATCTGTTTCGTGATCCTGCAGTTCTGAATACATAACCCTATTTTTTGGAACACAGGCGTGTGTTTATATATTTAAGTTTGTATCGCCTGAGAGAACGCCCATGAGTACCTAGTTTGTCGAAACCTACGAGTAGGAGAGTAAGAAGATGCAGCCTGAGGTATTCTAGTAAAAAAACTATATTATGGTCGATTTCGGCAGTCACACTTAAACCTAAACATAAATTTAGTCCTACCTGTCCTTTTTTTTCTCAGACATTTATGTTAAGAACGGAGAGAGATAGACCTAACTAAGATTAGGTTTAGATTTAAGTGTGACTGCCGGAATCGTACCTATTGTTTATTTATCTTTAATTCAGGCCACTTCAACTCTTCATCGTACACTATCGGGGTCAGTCCCCCACTTGTCGTAGTTTGTGGTGGGGGTGTGGGGTAACAGGGGTAATTACTATTGTATTGATGACTCGTCAATCGATTGGCATTCGTAGGGGTTACTCATTTATTTTGAGAAACTACGACTTTTTCCGTAATTCACGTGGACCAAGTCAAACGGCAGGCGGATAAATTAATTTAGGATAAAGTAATTAGTTTGGGGCAGATCTGATTCAGGAAATAGGCTTCAGGAATCAATTCGTTAGTCTCGTGCCTATCTTGCCTTAGTTCGATTTTTATAAATTACTTATTGTAAAGTCAAGCTCAAATAAAGCTGGGCAGGACATGACAACGTTGTAGAGGCAAGTCAAGGAAGACAGGATAAATAAAATAACGTAGAACTTGGTGAGAGCGAGATGGCTTACGCGACAAATTCACAGAGCTATGATATGATAGACATGTAAATATATGTACTTGTCGTGGCCATATCGTAGAATTGATCATTTCATGAAATGGTCGACCATTTCATGTTCAACTGTCTATTGGCCAAATCATTATATGGTTTGGGCAGATCGATCAATTCTACGATATGGCCACGACATAGTTTACGTGTAAAAAGGGATTGCAAAGCACTTCTTTCAGGGCAAATTCATACAGTCTGAGTTTGAGTACGAGTGTCTATTCTAATTCCCAACTCCGCTTTTATACGCAAAGTTCGAACTAAATCCTAGTTATTATATGGCTCCGTGAATTTAACTAAATGTGAGAAATAACGCTCTCACCAAATTCATGCTACGGGCGCAGGTTTACTATAATACTACAATAAGAATAATAAAATTGTTTACAATTAGCTTAAATATAAGTAATTGTGTTTATAACTAAGTATTTATTTCTTAGTTACCTTTTGTACCTATAGGTACCTAGGTAGTTGCGTGGTGCAAGTCAAGCTAATAAAAGTGAGTTTAAAAGCGATATACTTAGTTACTTATGCGGTTAATGGCTACTATAATGTTTATTAAATTGTTTGATACTCGTACCTACCTATGTAATAACAATAGGAAGTTCAAATATTCACCCATATAATATTTAGCATTGTAGGTATGTAGGTGGCATACGGAGAGGATAAGTGAAAGTTGAATGAAACAACTGACAATGACAAACTGTGCTATATGTGTGGATAGAAAAGTTGGAAGAAAAGACCTCGACGGACTCCTCTGACCAAATTGAAGACATCCTATTAGAGGTCAAAGTAGGTATATCTTAAGGTAACGAGCGGGCATGAAGAGTATTATGGAAGTCGATGTAGCGAAAGAGATGGATGTCTTAGCCTATTCCTCTAAAAAAACAGCGTAATTTTTATGTTAAGTAAGTATGTACTATTTCACATACGACACGAAGGAGATCCCGCAGCCACGTTTAACATAGCGGGGTTAAATGTTAGGTCAGTGACAAGTTGCGAGCTCATCGTCTGAGAAAACGCCTCTATATTCAAAATTATTGTTCTAGACCGGAACAAAAAGCCGCAGAGGTCATTAATAAATTCTCTGTATGTTTAGATCCATATTCTACGTTTCCCGCCAACAACAAAGACATTACAAATGGGTGTCCTTTTATTTTAAAACATAAAAGTTGCTCCCATTTTTATTAAGGTTGCGCATAAAAGTTGAGTTTGGTACTCACTCGCAATGCATGATAATTCCTTGAGAGAGAATGAGAGGATGTTTCTAAGGTTCCGTGAGGAAAGTACAGTAAAATGTATGTTTTTAAGTGAAAAATATCGGCATTTGCCACATACAAAATTATGTACAGTAGAACTCTACTGAAGGCGTTCAATCAATGTTCCACTGCAACCGTCAAATGTAGCCTGTAATGCACAGTGTGAACGAATCACTAGCTGATATTTGCTTGTTACCCGCGCAACGGCTTGATTGTTTTCTGTAGTGTTCAATAAGAATATAATAGTTTTTTATTTGAGAATTACACACACACGGACAGAAACAACATAGAACAAGACAATAGAAACAGGGTAGAAATAGTTACAGATCAAAAGAAGTAGGTAGACAGGTACAAGCATAAATAAGGCCTCATTCTCTCTGTAAACTTGATTTTATATATAGGGTGTGACGAAAAGTGTATGTTAAACGAAATGTTTTAAATAACTCAATTATAGAACACCTACCCAAAATATTTAAAGAAGAAGATTGTGTAAACATTAATCAAGTTTAGGAATCTCTATTATATGGATAGATAACCATGTAAAATAAAATCTCAGATTTTGTGGATAGTATCTCTCTCTATAGTGAGCCATTGCAATTTCGTTTACGTGGGACCCCTGGTGTTACACCCTGTAGATAGACATACCAAAACTCATCACCCCAAAACCACAAACGGATTTAGTTGGCGCGTGATGAAAACTCATTGGAATATTCAAACGCAGCTGCGAATCTCAATTACTAATAAATCTTTAATTTGGGGTCCACCAAAATCAATTAAAACCAGTCCGAACGGTGATGCTCGAAATATACGCGACGGTGGGGTCCCAATGCTAGCGGGCTTACGGTTGTAAAAAATGCTCACTTTTATTTTACTAACATTTTCCCCACATTATTTTGGCAAGCTATATTAAAGTTGTGCCTACTACATATAGCTTATACTTAATGTAGAGCTCTAAAGCCGCCGTTCTGTACCTATTTATTTTAAAATGAAGGCCGACTTGACGGAATCAAAGCACATCTTTTAAATAATATTATAATAGTAGAAAAGTGTGTATTAATTTGACAATCCGTAGATACGGTCGCTGTCAAAAATAATTTTTTTTACCACCTTAAGTGCATGCACATATTTAAGTCACTAGATAAAAATGAATTAATTATGTTTTTATTTTTGTATACAATCAATATTATCATTCAGTTCAAAACCTAAAGCTAACCATAAATAAATAGTAAAAAGAACTAACACATGAGTACATGACACATAACAAACAATCTCAAACATGATTATTTCAGAACAAATTAAACCGTTGGTAAAAAATCAATAAAACAAAGTTGTGTTTTTCAATGAGTACCGGAGCCCAACCTTTCATTTACAGATTTAGCGGCGATTTAAGTCTGGAACGGGACGTGTTTGAACCTAATTCTAGCGGGATTCCACGAGTTCAAAACTAAAACGATTGCTTTATTTACTAGGATATGAGTAGTTTGGTTATCATACTAGCGGCCGTCCACGACTTCGCCCGCGTGAGGGGACATTGCACCCGTGCTAAGCTGGAGAGGGTTGTTTTTCTTGTTAAATGGGCTATCTTACACTGAAATAATTTTTCAAATCGGATCAGTAGTTCCTGAGATTAGCGCGTTCAAACAAACAAACAAACTTTTCAGCTTTATAATATTATAGTATAGATTATTTTGTTACCAAAAACTAGGGTTTCTAGTATAGCGGTGCAGTTATACAGGATGATTTTTGGTCGTTAACGTTCCCGAAAACTACGGTATCTCCTCATCATCACGATCATTTTTCTCTATGGAAGCATACCTGGGAAGTGTCTGGCTTCCAAAATATTAGTGTCCAAAGTTCAGCAAATAGACTGCGTTTTTCTGCATAAATGCACATTGATGCGTGTATCAAGATTTTTTCTCGATAAATAATTAATATCTGTCTATGAAAAAAACTAGCATAAACACTGGACACTATAAATTTCGCCCGATCAAGTAATTAAAAATAATAAAAAAAAAATTACACGGCAGTTTCCCAGCATTTTATTTGATGTATATAGGTAGAGTACGTACCCTTCATTAAGGGTGGCAACAAAAAAACATCCTGTATAATGCTCGAACGTACGGGAAAGCCCTCTACCCCATGTTGGAGACACAGAACATAGGTATGTCAAATAAACAAAACCACGAAGTTTTTACGGTGTCGGCGTTATTATGTGAAATATTCCTTCAGAGCCGCTATATAACGGCACCGCTATTCTTGGAAAGGAAGCTTTTAGCAGATATAGATAGCTATTGCGTTGTCAAGCTCGTAATTTGTCTGCGTGAACTTTAGCCTATGTAAATTGTTTTCATCAGGTTTTCATAGTAATGGAGAATGTCTTACATTTTGCTGTCAAATGTCACATTGTCACAGAACTTTAGTAATGTTTTCGTAATATTCATTAGAACTATTAAGGTAATAAAACTTTTTCTCTATAACGCTATTTTGCATCAATCGCATTCAGGTATTGTATAAAATTATTCGTGTAGTGAGTACATTATAAATATTAAACCAATCACTGTACATATAAGAAGTCCGGCGGATTATTCACGAACTAAATAAAAATGTATGAAACAGTGTGCAGATTGCAAAGATGCTAGTGCTGCGGTAAACGGACCTCTTATTTTGCGATGAGTTATATCTGTGTCACAAGTTTTCAGTAGCGATGATGGTCCATTAAATTCCTTTTCAGACATTTGAAAAAAAATACACTTAAAGGGTTCTAAAAACACGGGTGGGTTCTTTGTTTTTGTGAATATTGTATGAACTTGTCAGGTGTCAGAGTTTCTAGAGTGGATATAGATTTTGTCTTACATCTATAAATATTTTAATACAGAGTTAAAAGCCAAACTAAAAATACGATTTCTACCTATTTCGAAGGTGTTATACATAACTTAATACTTACCTACATCGTCTCGTCGTCTTCAGCCTATTGCAGTCCACTGCTGGACGTAGGCCTCCCCCAAGGCACGCCTAAGGCTAGTGCCACAGGCCGAAATACGGTCGGAGATCATCATCATGTCTGTACTGTAGGGTAATCTGTCCCCGATATGCTTAACGTGGCTCAGGGATCTTCTTTACGATCCTGCAGTTCTGGCCAACCCATTTCGGGTACACAGCTATATGTATATGTATGTCATCCTATTTATTCTATTGTCTTATTTCATTTACCTGTCTACTACGTAGGTAGGTATATCAAGAAAATATTCTATTCTGCGAATAACAAAAGGATTTGGAATTCTCTCTCTATTACCACAAATACCTCGTTTCCATTTCACACAAGGCCTGATAATAATAATGTAGGTCGTATGAAGGTTTCGTACACTTGCTTGACTAACTAGAATAGTTTTTAAAGCTGTGAATTATTTATATAGTACTTAGGTACTAAACTATGCTAAACGAAGATTTCCTTCGAGATTCTGCAGTTCTGGCTGTACTATTTTGGGGATCATCTTAGGCGTTTGATAGCGGGGACAATGTTAATGATCAGTGAAAAGTTGCTACTCGTAGCTCATCGCTTGAGGGAACATCCAAAAGATGCACAAAAGAAGATGCAGCCGATGTATTCTAGTAAGTAAATGTGAATACCGTGAAAATTCATGATCAGAGTTCTGTTATGTTTACGAGTACCAACTACTTAACTAGTGGACTCCCGCGACTCCGCCCGCGTGGACTGCAGAAAAAACAAGATGTCGAAATTATCCGGAATGAAAATATATTTTCCCGAGATTGTGGCCTATATGTTATTTTAATATGTACCTACGTTATTTTACTGTGAAGTCCTTACATACTCACAAACTTTCGCGTTTATAATATTAGTAGGATATACTATCTATGGCCGCATGGTGCCGGCAGTGTAGAATTCGTACCACCCCATGTCTGCCCGTGGGTAGCGTACGAGGCGATTAAGGGTTTCCGGGAGGTGGGCAGCAGCGCCTCCCGTGTTGACAACATAGTCCATATACAAACTGCGGTCACCAACCCGCCTGTCCAGCGTGGTGACTATGGGCAAATACCCCCAGGGCAGTCTTGTGACGTGCCCTGGAGGAGGCCTACGTTGAGCAGAGTACAATTTAATTACAGGTTTGCGGCGACCTTTGCATACTAGCTGTAAGTTAGTTGTGTATGTCATTATCTAAGCTACATGTTTCCGGTTTTACCTAAAAGCTGAAATAACGTAATATATATTTTTACCATTACTACTCAAGTAAAATAATAATACATTTTTTGTAACTAGGACAATGTGTGTTGCGAAGTGTGTGTATCAACGATGAAAGCAAAATATTTTTCTCAAATCTATAGTGATTGTGTTATTAAATTAAACATTGTCTAATTTTTACAGATTTTGCTGTCAAATGATATTTTAAACAAGGTGTAACTTTAGGCGCGGTTTTATAACGCTGACAGATTTTACATACACGAGCAGCAGAACCTTAGAGCAGAACAGAAGGTATCATAATGTCACGCACACCTTTTTCAAAATAAACTTTACCATATAAGCACTGGCGGTGTCATGTTTCGAAAAATTACATCTCCGGAATGTGCGTTTACTTTTTATTCAATGTACGCAGAAGAAAATTGTATTATTTCTTATCATATGAAAAGGCGGAACATAGACATATTCGAGCTTTATATTCGGTTGGATTTGTGTTTCGAACGGAACGTGTAAAGGGAAAGGGATTGTATAGGCAAACAGTGTGACAATAGAATTATATTAATAAATCTATCATAGCAGGCACCAAGGTAGTATATCTAGTGGTATTCTAAGATATGACTACGTACTTGTTTTATTATATTTCAATTAGAATAGTACCGATCTTGATTTAAAGACCGAAGTAGCTGCTATGTAGCACGTTTTGCATCCTAGATGCTCGGATCGGATCTGCAGGATCCATTTAATTAAGTTTCATAATCCACTGGTAACATTATAAACATACATACATACGTAAACTCACGCCTATATCTCTATTTAAGTAGGCAGATATTACAGATCTCCATTTACAACTTCCCAAACCTCTTTTGCCTCGTCCACATTCATTAAAAATGATGAAAATGTTCGTTGATCGTTCTTTGTGTACAGACGTGCACACTGTTGCAATATTTTTATTAATAAACAAGTGCATAAAAAGTGACCTAGTTAAAAATCAATAACATAGTGCTAAAGTGTTTAAGTTATATACCTACTAATGAAATATATTAATTTGAGTTATGGATAACAGCCCCTTTAACCGAAGCGGGCTAACACCCCGCTCTCCGCCGCCGCCGCCAACACCTCAAGCGCAGAGCAAAGCTCAAGATGAGGAAGTTGAATTTGAAGCTATTCGTACAGCAGAACTTCAACAATGGATGGTATCTATAGAGCAGTGCCTCAATGATGTTTACGCCATTACAACCGAGAGCAAACTAAATTCGGAGCAGAAAAATAAAATCGGTAACCTTTGTCGGAAAGTAGGACATGGAGTCTCGCAAATGGCTGTGCACTACCAATCCCTTAAACAGAGGACTTTATTGGCAAATGCCAAAATTTCGGAGCTAAGGCAGAGACATGACCTTGCCAAATGTCTCAATGACATTAAAAATACAATAGAAGAGAGCTCTATTAAAACTGTTACACAGAAAACGTCCTTCGCAGACATGGTTAAAAAGAGTGCAAATAACTTTGTTCAGCCTAGTCCTCTGAGCTCTATAGCGATTTATCCTAGTGATAAATCAGAAAGCAGCGAGGAAACAAAAAATCTTGTCCAGAAAATATTAAGACCTGAACAAATGAAGCTGCAGGTCCGAGGACTGCGTAAGACGAGAAATGGAGGGGTCATCATCAGCACTGAGAGTAAAGAAGATGTTGAAAAGCTAAAGAACTCCTCCCAACTTGCATCTAACAACCTTACTGTTGATGAGCCCTACAAACGCCGCCCTAGAATCATCATTCTCGGAGTACCTGTAAATTTAGAGGAAAAGGAGCTGTTTACGTGCATTTATGAGCAGAACTTGGCAGACAAAGTGAACATGCCTGTAGAAACATTTTTGTCCAGTATAAAGTTGAGCCACAAATCGGGGAAAAAAGAAGCCAATTACTGCAACTATATTCTTGAAGTACCAGCTTTAGTACGCAAGGCCCTTATTACCCAGAGCAGAATATTTATAAACTGGTCCTCCTGCCCAGTTAGGGACTTTACTTTAGTAACAAGATGTTACAAGTGCCAGCAGTACGGTCACGCGGCAAAGACATGCAGAGAGGTGAATCCTATGTGTGGACATTGTGGTGAATCGGGGCACAGTATTACGGAATGCACTAAAAAACTAGAATCGCCAAAATGTGCAACATGCCTGCGCTTCAAAAAGCCATCCGGCCACAAGACAGGCGACGCCGAGTGTCCGGCCCGAAAAGCTGCCGAGTATAGGTACATCAACTCTACCGATTATGAAGGCGCCTAAGAGCGCCATCTCTAATTGTTTATATTTTAGACTTTTATAAATTTTATTTTATAGTGTAAGTATGGATTTAGATTTTATTGAAGAATTGGATAACATGTTTGTGTCAGACTCGAAGATTTGTGATGTTGAGGAATGTAGGCAGTATATCTTCCCCTGTCAAAATTCATTAACTATACTAACGCAAAATATTCGCAGCATTTATAAGAACGTAGATAGTTTTAGCATATTCTTGCATAGGCTTAAAATTGACTGTGACGTAATAGTCTTCACTGAATGTTGGTCAATAAACAGACAGGGCAATCTCCCGATCTTGCCGGGCTATATCGCTTATTGTAGCACAAAAATGTGTAATAAATGTGATGGTGTAGTGGTGTACGTTAGAGACTCTATTTTGAATGTTACCGTGGAGGAACCTGCTATTCAAGACTGTAGCTCTTTGATTATAAAAATTGGTCTCGATATAATCATCCTTGCTATATACAGGTCTCCATCTTATCGAATTTTAGACCCTTTTTATAAATCTTTAGATGAAACGCTCCAAGCCGTGACCTGTTATAAAAATATTATCCTATCTGGCGATATTAACATAAACATTAGACCAGAATGTTTTGAAGAAATTAGTCAAGATTATCTTGACTTATGTTCAAAACACGGACTTTTTCCCGGTCATACTTTGCCCACTCGCATTAGTGGTTTCTGTGTAGATCACTTCATGATCAAATCATGTTCACCATGCATCACGCTCGTCACTACATCAACTATAACCGACCATAATGCTGTTCTACTTAACATTAACCTAACGCCACCTAAGCAAAATCGTACTCGTGCTAAATGTATACTAAACGTAAACAACCTCGAACATGATTTATGCAATTTGGATTTTGACCCAGTTTTTTATTCTACAGACGTAAACTGCGCGTTATTGTTTCTAATTAGATCTGTCCAATCAGCAATACTTCAGAACACCAACACGCGTATTGTTAATAAAAAACATCATAACATCAAACCCTGGATCACTCCTGGCCTTATTCGTTGTATGAGGCATAGAGACAAACTTCATCAAAAGGCAAAGCGTTGTCCCGAAAATACCATAATACAAACTACTTATAAAAGGTACCGAAATTTTTGCAATAATCTCCTAAAGAAAATTAAAATCACGTATGAGAAAAGCATTTTACAAAGGGCTGGTAGCAACAGTAAGCAAGTTTGGAAATTTATTAAAAATGTCACATATACAGCTAAAGAGCACAAATCATGTTCGAATTTACTAACGTCCTGTTCTACGCCACTTCGAGCGGCTAATGAGGTCAATAAGTTCTTTGTAAATATAGGAAAGAATCTCGCTGAACAGATTTCGGAAAATTCCGGCACACGATCTAATATTCCCTTGCTACAAACTTATACTTCTGTGTTGACTACCAAATCTTTTGTTTTATTGGACACAGATGAAAATGAAGTCACACGCATCATCTCAGGTCTAAAAGATGACTGCGCCGTGGGCTGGGATAATATAAGTAATAAAATACTTAAGCAATTTAAACATATTCTGGTTCCTCCCCTAACACATATTTTCCGACTATGCTTATCTAAAGGAATATTCCCAAAATGTCTTAAAAAGGCAGTAGTGATACCAATTCACAAAGCAGGAAGTAAAGACAGAGTGAATAACTATAGACCAATATCCTTACTCCCATCAATTTCAAAAATTTTAGAAAAGATCATTAACATCAGACTAGTCAACTATCTTGAGAAAAACCATCTTCTGTCACCTAACCAATTTGGTTTTAGAACTAGGCTTTCGACGGATGATGCGGTCCATTGTCTGACCAACTATGTTTCACAAGAATTGGGTAAGGGAAAACAGACTCTGGCTGTTTTCCTGGACTTAGCAAAAGCTTTTGACACGGTATCTGTACCCATCCTTTTAAAAAAGTTAGACTCCTTAGGTATAAGAGGCACTCAACATAAATTACTAGCAGACTACTTAGACAACAGATACCAATGTGTCAAAATAGAAAACTTTATCAGTGATGACCAGCAAAACACCAGCTTTGGAGTCCCTCAGGGAAGTATCCTGGGTCCTACCCTGTTTTTAATTTACATTAACGACTTGTGTAACCTAAATCTGGAACAAGGCAAGATAATTTCCTATGCTGATGATACTGCTTTAATTTTCTCAGCTAACACCAATACGGAGCTTTTTAATTATGCACAACAAGGGTTTAATACTGTAAATAACTGGCTTCAATATAATTTACTAACACTAAACGCTGATAAAACTAAGTACATCCATTTTACCATGCGCCAAACCCATCATATTGTTTTATATCCTCATATCTATGCCCATTTATGTCTTTCTGATCTCTCCTGTAATTGTCCACATATCCAAAAAACTACAAGTATCAAGTATCTTGGGGTTACACTCGATGAAACCCTCTCTTTTCGAGCACATATACAAGAAGTAGTTAGTAGAGTACGGAAGTTACTATATGTATTCAAAAAACTACGGCTTATTGCTGATTCAAAATTAATTAAACAAGTTTATCAGGTCCTTGGTCAATCCATAATTCAGTACTGTATCAGCTCATGGGGTGGAACACATAAAACCATCATACTATCTCTCGAGCGAGCTCAACGCGCAATACTTAAGGTGGCTACGTTTCGTCCCTTCCTATTTCCAACTTCCCTACTTTATAATTCTTGCAAGGTGCTAACCGTCCGCCAGCTTTTTATAATGCACACTGTTTTAAAACAGCACAAAGTGCTTGCTTATGATCATGACGTGACTAACAAAAGACGAAAAGATATTGTTTGTACTGTTTCCTCAACACCGTTTGCTTTTACAAATAGATTTTTTGCCTATATGGGACCCTTGTTATACAATAGAATAAATAAAGTTTATTACATATATAACCTCAATTACTTTGATTGTAAGAAACAAGTTTACAAATGTCTGCAGGAGCTGTCCTATGACGAAACCGAGAACTTGCTTACGGTAGATAAATAGTAAATATATAGTTTTAAATTATTTTTATGTGAAAAAAAAAGTTATATAGTATATCAAAATGTAACACTCTTTTTTACATGTGTTTATTTAGTTTTAATTTTTATGTAAAGAAATAGTTATATAGATCAAAATGTAAGAATCTTTTATGCATGTATTTATTAATTTACTTTTCATAATCATGAGTTTTCGCAAACCTAAAGCACAGGCTCAGCCTAGTTTAGGTAAATTTTATATACTACCTATTTAAATTTTAAGATTTTTAATGTATGTATACCAAATGTTTGATATTAAATAAATTTTATTATTATTATCTCTTTCGAAATTCACGGGACTACAGAGTCCCGGTCCTTTAGAGGCGTGCATCGGGCCGTGGCCAAGATGTAGAGGCCCTTTTTAGAGACCTTTAATATGGTGTGGGATACACATGGCGGATACCATCGCTGAGCGCACAATATGATACACCCGGCGATGGTCCCCGCCATGTGCAAGACTATTGGAGTGCAGATCTATGTCATGCGATGGAAACAAAGGTCATGGGCTATGGGGCTGAATGTTGGGTGGGGTTGGGTAACTGGGCTATTGAGGGAGACTAACGGACGCCTGCCATTACAACCAAGTCTCATAATTGTTTGGTGGCAGGCGGTGACTCGCCGACTCATTTCATGGGCCCCCTGAAACGGCCGCACGCACGGAGCGACAAAGGGGGCAACATTTGGTGAGTGGCTAGGGTGGAGGGGTGCCCCTGGACTTTAAACCGAAGCCAACTCGCCACTTACTGACGGGCACGTCCACCCTCGAGCTGTCAGCTCTCACAACTCCACTCTGCCCGGCCGGCGAAGGCAAGGCAGAGGTGGGGGAACTGTTCCTCGTCAGACTTCACTCCGGCGCCGGAGATGAGGAACAGGGTCTTCCCCCGGGAGTACTTCAGGTCCGTGGGAACGCTACCTCCCAACAGCTCGCCACAAGCTGCCCTGCGGGCTTATTATTATTATTATTATTATTATTTGTATCTCTTTTGAAATTCTCGGGACTACAGAGTCCCGGTCCTTTGAGAGGCGTGCATCGGGCCGTAGCCAAGATGTAGAGGCCCTTTTAAGAGAACTTTAATATGGTGTTGGATACACATGACGGATACCATCGCCGAACGCACAATATGATACACCCGGCGATGGTCTCCGCCATGTGCAAGACTATTGGAGTGCAGAGCTCTGTCATGCGATGGGAAACAAGGTCATGGGCTATGGGGCTGAATTTTGGGTGGGGTTGGAAAATCGGGCTATTGAAGGAGACTAACGGACACCTGCCATTACAACCATGTCTCATAATTGTTTGGTGGCAGGCGGTGACTCGCCGACTCATTTCATGGGCCCCCTGAAACGGCCGCACGCACGGAGCGACAAAGGGGGCAACATTTGGTGAGCGGCTAGGGTGGAGGGGTGCCCCTGGACTTTAAACCGAAGCCAACTCGCCACTTACTGACGGGCACGTCCACCCTCGAGCTGTCATAGCTCTCGCGACTCCACTCTGCCCGACCGGCGAAGGCAAGGCAGAGGTGGGGGAACTGTTCCTCGTCAGATCTCACTCCGGCGCCGGAGATGAGGAACAGGGTCTTCCCCCGGGAGCACTTCAGGTCCGTGGAAACGCTACCTCCCAACAGCTCGCCACAAGCTGCCCTGCGGGCTTATTATTATTATTATTATTATTAAGTACTTCAGACATGCTCGTCGGTTTCGGGTGCTTGTGACTAGGCTCTTGCCTTACTAAACACATTTCCAATTTGTTATTTGTGTAGATACGCCTAAGGCTACCCCTCCCAGTATTGCCATTCACTTCTTATTTGATCAACATTATAAAATATCGATAAAACCACGCGTATCCATAATTTCCCTGAAACAAGCATCAAAAATAGCAGCATTGCAAATCTGTAAAGGTCATAAATGCGGATTTAATGCATCAAACTGCAACTGCAGTGCGAATAAAAGTTTTACGGCCACCTTTTACCGGGTCCTTTATGGCTGTACATGACGTCAGCGCGTTATGCACTTGGGAGCTACTTCGGGAGTCAAGTGCCGGTTTAGAGCTGAAGCAATATTTGCGGCTTTATGTTACTTCGCCATTGGGAATGAGCTTTCCTGTATTTGGACGGTAATGTTACGCTATCTCTGGATAAGGACGGATAAAGGTCAAGTCTTTGGCATTATCATAGCATCTCGCATTACCTATTACGTGGCATTATTATGTTTTTTATCAATGATAGTTTAGTATAAAACTGTTGTGACCTTGGTTTAATATCAAAATATTACTGTGTAACGAACGCCTTGTGGGTTATCTGAAGAAATATTGAGAGTGATGGGAAAGGGAACTTGCGTCATATCTTCGAGTCATCCTTGCCACAATGCCTTCAAGGTGTTCGATCCCAGACGTGGAACCTGACGGTGAGACTAGTCCACCGATTGCATGTCACTCAGAGAGCTATGGAAAGGTAATGCTCGGGAACTCGCTAATGGACAAAGTCTGAAACAAGACAGTGGCAATGGGCTGATCAGATCTGTCGTAGACCAGATGAACGGTGGAGTGAGCGGGTTCTCGAAAGGAGACCACAAGCATGCTCGGTAAGCGTAGCGTTGGACGCCCTCCGGCCAGATGGACCAATGACTTGAAGAGGGCCGGTAGTAACTGGATGGCGGAAACGTGAGATCGAGCCTTGTGGCGTGTTCTAGGCGAGGACGTCCAGCAGTGGACTGCAATAGGCTGATGTATGTATATATATAACCTATAGTCTTCCAGTTATAACATAGGTAACCAAGTTTTAAATGTTCTTATGAGACCGTTCTGCTCTCACACACAAAAAGATAACTCTCACACACAAGTAGAATGATTACGAGTACCTACTGTCCGTGAACCAGTGCTCAGTGCAATGTACCTTAAGTTACTTTTCCTGCTTCGTTTCCCACAAGCTAACAAAGGGGATATTTTTTCAGTCTTCGTGACGGTGTTCTCAAAGCTTTATACTTGTCGGAGAAATAAGTAAAGAGTGAATATTTTAGTAGTGTTGCTAACGCCAAGAACAAGTTCATTGTTTAGAGGTATTTTATATGCGCTCAATTATGTAAAGTACCTACTTATTAGCGGTGGCAGAAGCTCGAGTACACTTTAGTGAAGAGAGCTTTGAATGTGAATTGCATGCTCAGCTATTTTCGGAAAATGTTTAATGAAATGGTGGGGTTTATTGTAAATAGATACGATTTCTATTCTGATAATAAGTATAGATATACAGAGTGATTTTTGGTCGTCAACGTACCCAAAATCCCAAAACTTCGGGATCTTCTCATCGTCACGATCATTTTTCTCCATAGAAACATACCTGGGAAGTGTCTGGTTTCCAAAATATTAGGGTCCAAAGTTGAGTAAATAGACTGCGTTTTTCTGCACATTGACGCGTGTAGCAAGATTTTTTCACGAAAATTATTAATATCTGTCTATGAAAAAACTTCTATAAATTTCGCGCAATCAAGTAATTAAAAATACATCGTTACCCATGATGTTTTTTGGCATAAACTAACTTTATTTGATGTATATAGTACGTACCCTTTGTTAGGAGTGGCAATGAAAAAACTCTGTATACATAACTATAAACTAGCGTCCACGGTTTTTGTGGTATTATTATATAGTGGTTGATATTATACCATCTATACTATCTCATATACCATCAACCCCTAAATAGGAAAGCTTACATATAATGTAGATATGTTATTATTTAATTGTATCAAGCGTCACTATTCGGAGTGTCTTGTGTTCGTGACCATGAGTCGGCACATTCGAGGGTCAGCGGAGGGTGTAGGGCTCGGTGGTGGGCGACCCCTCAATGAAGATATGTTATTATTGTAGATATGTAGATAGTATTATTATAATCTTCATAGACATCAATTCCTTTGGTTACATTAACAAGAGGTCAACTATACCTACAAAAGGCAATTTGAAGGCGAGTTCATTAACCTAATTTTAAGAGGAGTTCAAACCCGAAATTTGAATTCCAAATTTCCAAATGTTCTTTTTGATAGTAATTTTGTCGTTAAAAACGTTTAAAACTTTTTTATGTTTCTTGTCATGTTACTACGAAAGGCTACTACGAGACGTAGGCATTCGTAGCTGCTACGGTTTTTGTATCCAGTGCTACGGATGTACTACGAAACTTAAGTAAAAAAAAATTTTCGTAAGTATGTACATAATCGTTGTAATTGATTTTATTTAGTTCATTTATTTTTGTATTGATTTAAGTTTTTTTAACCTGAGCTAAGATTTAAGTAGAATTTAAATTTTATTTAGTTGATTTATTTTTGTATTAATTTAAAGTTTTTTTTTAACCTGAGCTAAGTATTTAAGTAGAATTTAATTACATCTTCCAACTGCATATACCTATTCCAAAATATTTACTTTTGTAACCATTTGATTTCGTGTGCGAGAAAAATCGAATGTTGATCTTATCACTATTCGCATCGAAATGGAATGTCACCGAGGCATAGAGGCGAGAAATTGCTCCCTGTCAAAGATTACGAGAAAATCGTCTATCTGTCGCGGCCAAGAAGGAAGGACGAGGAGGAGGTGACCTAGTGATATTTGTTTATTGCAGGCGTAAAGGAACATGTGTACGGGTATACTTCGGCAGGTGATTTGTATCTTACGACATGTTGGCAACTGGTCGCTTAAGGTCAAAAGATAAAGAACTAGAGTGATTCAGTTAATGTCTATTTTTACCCGCCTACGCCAGAAGGAGAGTTATGTTTTTTGAGTGTATGTATATTTATTTGGCACGGCTAATCGCATCTGAGCTTCAGAGGTATCGTTAGATTCATCTTAAACGTGAGAGTGACACTGGGTCAAACTTTTAGAGACGCACAGAACGCTGTAATTACGCAGCGCAAACGTCGTTTTATTTGGCAGAAAACACGACGCTGGCGTTGCGTCGACGCGACGCTCACGTAGTGTAATTACAGCGTTCGGCTTCCACTCGGCGCCAACGTTCAAAAGACACTAGCTCAGTAGACAATAGTGTGGGGGGGCTCTTACGCAGTCGGGTTTTTTTTTATTTAAATAATTGTGGTTTTATAGTTTATCGGTTAGAGCACAGATTTTCAATGCTAGAGAACGTAAAGAACATCGGATTTTTTAATTTCCAAATTTAAATTTTTGTATGAAAACAATGGAAAATTTAATCAGAATATGCAAAAAATCTCGAGATCGGAATAGAATAGGATGTAAGTCGGTCCCATGTTACAAAATTTGTCTGCGGGCTTGTTTATTCATACGTGTGTTATCCACTTTCTCGGTCATAGCCCGTCGTCGTAGGTGTAGGTTAGGGTATCTCCTCTATGTAGCTCATTTATAGGGCACATCGGTGTGGCTCGCGATATGAAGGTTGTATAGGTGTCGAGAGGGGAATTAATGTCGATTCGAATTTCGATAATGGGTCTAAGAAATGTGTGGCGTAAGGAAATAAGTAGAGTACCTCAAGTAGCCATGAGAACATTTGTTGTTTTAGACTTATCATCATCTTCCCGACCATATCCCTTTATTTCTAAGGTCGGCGCAATATGGTTCCTTTTGAAGCACATATTGTTAAGGTTTTGGCTTTTGTTATACGGCCGTCTACCTGCCTGATGCCAACCCTCCTCGGTATAGCTAAACGACATTTTTTTGTAGTTGTAGGAATTAAATATCGGTGGTACCTATAGCGAAAACTATAATAAATATCCGGTGGAAATAACAACTATGGTTTTTTTTTTAAATAAAACTCTTTTTTTTACAAAAAGGTGACATGCAAATTGAATAAAACGCGCTTCTATCACGTTCGAATTTCAAATCAAATAGCCGCTGTACGGCCGCGTCTTTGTTAGAGTTCAAAAAATGTGGAATCGTGTATGCTCGTGTATGTATGCTATGCTATCGTGTTCTATTTTCTCGGTATAGTAACGAGAAAACCCGAAAGGTATAGACAGATACATTACACACGTGTTTATCGATATGTGACATAACATGTGCACAAGTGAAAGAAATATATATATTTTTTTTACAATTAGCTAGGCAAACATTTGACCGGCATCGTGCCTGATGTTAAGCAAGATGCGGCCCAGGGTGGTACATGTTTGCCTAGAAAGTGCCTATTCACTCTAGCTTTGAAGAGACCAATGTTGTAGTGCTCGGGAAATACATCGGCAGAAAGTGCATTCCACTCCTTAGCCGTCCGCATTACAAACGAGTTAGCATAACGTTTGGTGCGGATGGGTGGGATATCAACAACATAAGGGTGATACGCTAGTCTGCGTCTAGTATCCCGATGGTGAAAAGAATCTGGTGGAACTGTATTGTGAAGTTCCCACGCACAATCTCCAAAGTGTATCCTGTAAAACACTGACAAGGCAAGAATATACATATTATAACATTTTAGGACGGATAAAATTATCTGAGATATTGATTCTTGAAACAGGTACATACATTTTTTTTATTGAAGTTATTTTGCTAAGTATTTATCTTCTATCTATACATATAATAAAAATGTAACGGATCGTTGTCTGTACATGGAAGATATATGAGAAAAAATATTATAGGAGACCTATATCAACGCAATAGTACCCAAAAAAATGATTTTTGGAATTTTTGTCTGTTTGTCGGTTTGTCTGTGCGTTTGTGCCCGCTAATCTCAGAAACGGCTGAACCGATTTCGATGCAATTTTCAGGAATATATTGTGACAGGTCCCATTTAACATATAGGCTACTTTTTATCCCAAGAAAATGTTTTATCCCGGATAATTTCGACATTTTGTTTTTTCTGTAGTCCATGCGGACGGAGTCGCGGGCATCCACTATTTTTAATTAATTGTGTTATTAACCCTACCTATCTGTACTAGGTACCCTAAATAATAGGTAAAGTATATTACCATATGCGATAAACAGTGCTTTAGAATACTATTGAAATAAGTATTATTGGAACTAATACATAAGTTTATAGTTTTTAAAAACTTGTATTAAAAAACGGTCACGGCTTGAGTATTTCTAAATCGTCGCCCGCGATACGGCCGGCACTGCAGAATGGAGAAATATGAGACGATCGAAACTCGTTGACACACTTCCCGTGTAGTACTCGCGTTGTCTATTAAAAAACTGAGGGAAGCAGGAAATAATATACGTGACCACTTATCTTTCTAAAAATTTAGTTTAAAATTATTATTGGTTTTACACATACACGGCTGTGTGTGGGGGGGGGGGGGGTAAAAAGGGGTAGCTTAAACTGCAGGAACGCGAAGGAGACTTCAGCTACGTTTAGTGTGACGGAAATTTCGTATCAGCATTGCACCCGTGCGAAGCCGGTGCGTGCCAGCTAGTTATAAACTGCAAAATTTTAAAACGCTATCAAAATCCGTTGCGTAGATTTGAAGATAGCATAGATAGTGTCCGAAAGACAGCGGTAAGCGACTTTGTTTTATAAATAATGCCGGTATATAGTGATAGTGCTAATAAGCACTAACTTTTTTAGAACTTAGAAAATTAGCCTGCCAAGTACCTAGCATGCAATTTGCTCCGTTACTCCGAAACTTTCAAATATGTTATTGCACAACGAGTAGCCATAGGAATATATGCACCAGCATGGACAGTATGGCTGTGATACTTGTATGTCTGCAACTCTTAGAATATCGTTATTCTGTGTGGTAACTTTAGGAAACATACTTGACAGCTCTATAGTTAATCTAAGTATAAAGGCGACCTCTGAAACTTTATACATTACTCATCCCGGCCTTTGTACGTTTGTTTGTATGTGACTCCGTCCGTGTCAAATCCGTTTTGAGCACGATTCATTGTGACATTGCTGTCATACGCATTATTTCTTTGTCCTCTATACCTACATTTTTCTTTTTAAGGTGAAATGCTAAGAAAAGTTACCATAACTTCTACTTAATTGTAGATAAGTAAGTACTTATTAGGTATTTCATTTTGTACGTTGTTGCGCATAAAATACTATCCTAAAATAGCCCCGATTTTCATTAATCCCAAATCCAAGATAACAAGACCTTGCATTCCAGAGCTTGACACGAGCTTACGTCACACGTTTTACGTTTTATGTAAAACCATAGCGTTACTTAGGTCACCCATGGCACACTAGGTGGGTTAGGTATATTCTTATTCTTTATTGCACATATACAAAAATATGAAAATATACATATACAAAGAAATATGGCATACAACATAAAAGAAGAGATGCATGTACAATGGCAAGCTTACCTCTACCAGAGATCTCTTCCAGTAAGTCAAGCAAGTAAAGGGAAATTATTAACAAACAGGGTAACATGGCGCAATTAAAAAAATTCTAAGAAACTACATACCTACATTGAAAAAAAGGAGAGAAACAAATATATACCTACAGAATACTTTGGTTTGTCATTTAGAGTAAAAATATTATATCTCGTACCATTGTTTATTGACGTTATGTAAAACAAACACGGCAAGATCGTGACATCATTCTTTCAAACCCCATAATTAAAGATAGATAGTAATTCTTTGCACTCTCTATTAGTGTATAGTGAATTTCATGATCAGTAACGTGTCCAAAAAATTGTGGCGTACCAGAATGGGTGCTCGCCACCCCTGTCTTACGGTATACCTGCATAGGTATGCTATATAAAGGCTATATACCTACCTTGTTTCCGTAATCAATCCATCACAGATGTTTTTTATTAGTAATTTCCACAAGTTCGTTAGTTTGAAAATTGAATCGATTTGAGTGAGAAAATTGACGGAGCTCGACAGATTGGCTGTTTCACTTCCTTCCTAATCGACTTAAGTCGGAACAGTGCCAGTTATTTCTCACTAATGGGAGATGTCTTAGGCCTCTCTCTCACTGGGAGGCCGTTGTGGCGACAGTGGTTGCGTAACCATGGTATCTTGAACACATCGATGAATATTAGACACTATTACTTGTCCGCAAATGGGAGATATTGTATTTTATTTAACACAATTTTCAGGATTACTTAATTTTCTACTGGTGCATTAGTCTCGACGTTAAATATTGCATAGATTAAGAATAGAATAATCGGCTAAATTCGACTCCATTTCTGTCGCACAAAGAGGTAATTGTTCGGTTATTAAAAATTATTATATATGTGTAGATAATTAAAATTATGCACCTACTATTATTATAATACAATATATTTCTATTCATTTTGGCGCTAATTTAAAAGTCACTCATTATTAACATATGTCCCCGCTATGCTAAACGTGGCTATATAATCTCCTTTACAGTCCTGCAGTTCTGGCTACTTCGAGAACACATCCGTGTGTATACAGGATGTAAAAAGACAACAATGTTTTTTTAATACCTCGTATTCTTTATACGGTTACGATCAATTTCTTCTATGGAACCAACCCTGGGAAACGACAAAAAATTATGAAAAAATGCTGTCATTTTATTGCAAGCAATGTATTCGTTTGATGCGCAAAGTGCTTGCACTTAAAAAACTAAAATTATAATATTTTGACATGGTATCTTTGAAAAAAAAAATTGTTAACCGATTTCAGATGGATTTACGTAAAAAAAATGATAACATTAATGTAACTTTGGACCTCAATATCATGGAAACCCGTGGTTTCCCAGGGGTGCTTCCGTAGAAAAAAAATGATCGCGATGTCACAAATAATACGAGGTATTATGAGTAATAGAACAAAGTTGTCTTTTTACACCCAGTATGTATGTTTTTCTTTCCATGAATCAATGTGTAGGTAATATTAAGCGATATGTACTGTATTGCTGACGTGATTGTCATGCTTCCACTGGTATCCTTATTAGATAGCACCCCAAAGGGAGATGTTTTAAATGGCTAACAAGGCAGCAGAATACGATTGTCTATGCCTTTGCGAATTTAAGATTTTTCTCTCTTTTACGCATTTTAAAATTGGACTTGATGAAGATAATTTTAAATTTACTCAAATATTTTCTTTTCACTTAAAAAAAAAACTTTTAGCACCTTAATTTATTTTACCTATATAAATTTAATTTACCTTGTACTGTCTAGAAATTCTCAAATACTTGATTCTAAATTATATAAAAAAAGTGGTAGACTAAAGATAATATAAAACATTATAAAACAAAACTATTATCCCTGCAACTAGGTATTAACAATATGACACCATAAAACTCTACACAACATACATAATATAGGCATTAAAAACGTAGGAAAGTTCGAAAAAACCTATTTTATATGCAGGCTTATGGTATAGTAATAGTAGAGAAGTAAAATTGTTATAAAATGTAATATGCATGCACTTTATTACCGTGCAAAATGTAGGTATATGTCTCACGTACTCTTGTTTGTTGATAGCTCTATACTGCTTAAGGGTAGGTAGGTAGGGTGCAAATAACCTTTCTTAGTCACTTTTGTTATTTTGATCCTGAAAATTAATTAGTCGCTTTTTAGCAAGGGGTTGTGCCGTGTCATGTGGAAAAAAACCTTTTATAAAATTTTTCTTCACTGTAATTAATCAAATACTTATATTACCAGCACAAAAGTAGGGTATACGAGCTGACCACTAAACTACATAACTGCAATATTCTTTTGTAAAAGCACACCAAAATCTATAATAAACAAAGTTGCCTTATCGCGTAGTACAATGGCAAGTTTCGATGAAGAAAGCACGAAGAGGAGAGACAAATCTGGGAAGATAGTTGATAGTTCTATTTGTTGCACAGTCCAGCAACAAATATACTAACTAATCAAGTATCTAAGTAAACTATTTGGTGTTTAAAAGTGCAATCGCGGAATTTCACGTCTCACTACGTCCACTTTTTCTGGAATGATTACGAGTCATCAAGTCGCTTGAGTGTTTTGCATAGGTGTCTACTTGGTTCATAGATTTGACATTTACATATGAGATATGTCACTAGCACCTATTCCATGCCACGCCTGCTGCTTTTATACTTACTCCATGTTTCGGCCATTAGTCGAACGACAAAGGTCAGAAGTCAAGTCTAGGGTTACTCTTTTATCCTCACTTATTGTCCTTGTCTTCACGTGCAGGCAAGACAAGGACAATAAGTCACGCAAGCACGCTCTTACTGTGGATTCAAGGTGCCACATGTGTACAACCACAAGTGTAGAATGGCTCTCCCTATGAGGCCATATTTTTGACTATAATTCCGATAGATTGATATAGAAATTTAGAAGAATTTTAGTACTAGAGCATCTTTTATAAAATTGATCAGAGTTACCAGAACTGAACGATCACGAAGGAAACTCAACACTGTAACTAGAGTCTTGATCGACTCACAGAAAAAATATTATAAAAAATAAAAATATCCACACACTTTACAACACATTGACCTAGTCCTACAATAAAATCCCTGTTATTGTGTTGTGGGTACTAAGTTATGTTATATAAATACATAGATAAGTATAGAAACATCCATAACTCGGAAACAAACATTCATCATATCAATGTTTGCACCTACCCCGGGATTGGAACCCAGGACCTATGGCGACGCAGGCAGGGTCACTACCATCTACACCAATCGGTTGTCAATATAATTTCACCAAATAGAAACCTACCTAGCCTCGGAAGTTTAATTATTTAACAGCAATATAGTGCTTGATATTGGACACGACTAACTTGAATTAAAAATAACTCAAGTTGACTGCCAACGATTTAGCCTGACGAGATCCAGGACATAGAGGTCAAACTTTTAATTTGCATTTCTTTTATTATTTTATTTAGTGCCTACTATTGTGATTTGTTTTTGTGTTATTGCGTGTTACTTGGTTTTTCTTAATAAGTTAAGGAAATTATATATGTGCTACTATCCAAAGTGTACATACATCAAGCTTATAGTTTGTCTTTAAATAATTGAAAATATGTGATAAAAACAGTGCTATAAGTCTTCCTTGATAGGTGTGTCAGCCTGGAAGGTATTCGTATGTTATATTTCATATTGTATACCCTTGACTGTGTCTTGCTATGTACTACTTGTTTATATATCTTGTGAATAAAAAAATAAAAAAATAAATAAAAAACTTAAAATCAATCAGTACCTACTGTCCCAACCTTTCAAAGTTTTAACCTAAGAAAATTTCTGGTATGTACTTTGATATTACTCACAGATATTACATTAAGGTTAGTCTTTTAAATTCCACGTGAAAAAGGAATCCTACCATCACTTTTCGGACATAAATACTCAAAATAGCAATCGGTAACGAATCCATTGAGAAATGTTACAGAGTTATTTTAAATGGGTATGCTGTTAGCGCCAGAGCTTCGTTCATTAATAGCAATATAGGTGAATGAAAATAGGTAAAAAATACAGATTCTGAGCGCTGTGAGAGCTTGATTTTACTTTATTTCGTTCGCAGTGCTCCTTGAACTTCGATTTTGCGAAGTGCACCTTTGTTGAAGGGAATAATTCATTACTAAGGTTATTTATTGCATGGACGCATGCATGACTAATAATTATTCTTGTACTATTGTTCTTTAAACCCCTATATGGATTATTTACACACCAACTTCAATCTTACGATTACTTTCAAATGATAGAATCAGAGTGGCCACTAATAGAATCCTCAATTTTCTTTTGATCAGCCATTCTGATATGATGAAATTCGACTGTATATCAATTAGATGAAATATAAACACGTCACTGGTATACTCGTATCATTAATCTGAGAATTCGACAGACAGATCACCAGCCATTCTGACGTTGGCAAGTCAATAATTCATCTAAGTTGGCAAGCATCTTTTTTTTAATAAGAACACCCACAGAACACCATACAGCGCAACAACTTCGCCATAGTATGTTTTTGTACATACCTAGGTTCATAAATTATAATGTGTATAATATAAAAATATAATAAAGTGTTATTAGAAAACAAAATATACAGGTAAGTATCAAACTCAAATTCGTAGAGTCTGGAATATTCTTCCCTTTTCTTCCAGTAAATTAGGCCCCGGGTATTCCCCGGCTGTGGCAAAATAAAATAACTTTTTTAAGAACTTGGACTGTAAATTCTAATAGCATAACGAACAATTTGATTCAAATTTATACGAACTGGGGAAACAGACTTTGCTTATTTCTAAATGATATTATGATATTTCTGTAAGTAGCAGTGAAATTTCAAGTCCATTTCGAGAAGCTTTTTGTGACTTTATTTGTTAGTCCTGAGTAGGATGGAGGATGTCCTTCCTGCTTCTGAAGTTCCAGCTGCCTTTGGAAACCTTATGTGTGTAGGTATAGAAGTTCATAAAGTAGCTCAGGATCGCACAGCAAGCGATGGAGAGAGCTATGCTCGGGATCTCTCTGCGTGATTGAATCAGAAATGAGAAGATCCGCAGACGTACAAAGATCACCGACATAGCTCAACGGTCCAGCAAGCTGAAGTGGCAATGGGCAGGGCACATAGCTCTAAGAACTGATGGCCGATGGAGTCGGAAAGTGCTAGAGTGCATACCATGTGTCGGCAAACGCAGCGTGGGAAGGCCACCCGTGAGTTGGACGGACGACCTGGCCAAGGTCGCGGGCGTCGGTTGGATGCAGACTGCTTCAGACCGGTCGGAGTGGAGGTTGTTGGGGGAGGCCTATGTCCAACAGTGGACTTCCTAGGGCTGTGAATGATGAATGATGATGTGTGTAGGTATATGTTATATCTACGTATGTACGATGCATATCCAGGTAGCGGAGTCAGTTTTAATTGAATTACCTTATTGCCTGAGAGAACCCTTCTGAGATCTTCAATCGACTCTTACGAAGAAGATTCAGTTGATGTATTCCAACACCCCGCATCATCACAGGACCATACACGATATCCCATTTTTTTATATTTTTTTAATGTATTATCCGTGACGAACAGATAATTCATTAAAATTACAATCTAGCCTAATTAGACTAATAAGTAATTTTTATCTAACTTAAATTGCTAAACCGTGTAAAACTAAGAACGTGTCCATCGGCACTTTTTTTATTGTCACTATTAATGGGAAGTCTCTTTGTTCATATGTTCTTTAAAATTAGCACACACTGCACTATACAGGATGATTTTTGGTCGTCAACGTTCCCGAAAACTACGGAATCTCCTCATCATCACGATCATTTTTCTCCATGGAAGCATACCTGGGAAATGTCTGGTTTCCAAAATATTAGGGTCCAAAGTTGAGTAAATAGACTGCGTTTTTCTGCATAAATGCACATAGACGCGCGTAGCAAGATTTTTTCACGAGAAATAATTAATATCTGTCTATAAAAAAAACTATCATAAACACTAGACACTATAAATTTCGCCAGATCAAGTAATTTAAAAAAAAATTGTAAAAAAAAAAAAATCCGAGCATTTTTTTTGGCATCAACTTACTTTATTTGATGTATAGAGTACGTACCCTTCGTTAAAGGTGGCCACAAAAAAACACCCTGTATAACTAATTTAATGCACTTACTCAAAAGGTTTTGTCCTTTTAAGCCTTCTGACTATGTCCGTGTTGTCAAGAAGCTGGATAGCCTCGACATTCACATTCTGATGAAGCCTTTTTTCATGAGCTTTAGTATTATAAAAGCATAAGTTAAGAAGTTAGAAATGGATGTGTGTGTGTGTGTGTGTGTGTGTGTGTGTGTGTGTGTGTGTGTGTAGTGTACATTGGTTACACTTTCACACAAAAACTACTAAGCGGGTTTTGATGAAACTTGCCAGGTATATTACTCATTATCGAATAACACATAGCCCTAGTTCACACGTAAGAAGTTGTCTGCAGCCGCCAGTAAAATATATAGGTAATACGTGTGCAATGTCAGCGGCATTCACTAGCTTCAACCTTTATTATAACGTAATCATGCAACTAGGGATGAAGGTGCAATTAAAGTTCATAATTATAGAGAGCATCCAAAGGTCAACGTTAAAAGGAGTTATAAATAGTATTGCTTTATCAATGGGACATGTTTTAAAAGCATTTTTATCATTAAATATTAATAACAAAATGAGAAATTCTTCACCCGAGTGAGATTTGAACTCACGACTACTCGCTAACCGTGCTTTCGCTCTAACCAAATGAGCTATCGGGTCAATTAACTCGGATGACGAATTTTACCATCTCTTTCTAAATTACATTATTGGCAACGTTATTATTTTTATCATTCCAGTAACGGAATTTAATCTGAAAGTTAACTACTTACTAGAATAAAATGAAGTACGGCATTCTTTTGTCCAAAGGACATAATTAAGAATTTTTTTTTATAGGTACGGGTGTAAGATAATTATTTTTAAACGAAAAACCGACTTCCTCCCAAAACTCGAGCTTACTAATGTAAAATTTTACCAAAGGGCAAATATACAGGATGTAACAAAAAGGGTATGTTAAGCGAAAAGCTATGTAAAAAGCCCACTATAGAGAACCTATCCACAAAATTTGAGATCCGAAATCACATGTTTATTTTTCCCGATAGTATGGAGAATTTTTAAATATCTCAGGATATTTCATACAATCTTGAAAAATAAAAATGTGATTTCGAGTCTCAAATTTTGGAAATAGGTTCTCTATAGTGGGCTATTTATACAGCTTTTCGCTTAACATACCCTTTCTGTTACACCCTGTAGAAGGCATAATATTGTCAGATTTATATGCCAGAAAATGATTAAATAGGCCACATGACAAAAGAGAGAAATGAGTAGGCTTCGAAACTTTACGTCTGACAATATAAGCAACATATAATTACACTCCTTCCTGCCCTGTTCCCAATCATTTGGGGTCGGTGCAATATGTAGGTACTCTTCTTTCATTCATCCCTATTATCCGTCATCTCGTTATTCTCATGTCTACCTCTTCCTCTATAACCATTTTTATATTCTTATTCTTATTCTTTATTGTACACATACAATTATATACAGACAGAAATTATGAAAGAAAATGTACAAAGGCGTGCTTATCTCTAAAAGAGATTTCTTCCAGCAAACCATTTGGGAAAGTGATAATTATAATATAATATATAATAATATAATATTCACACACTTCACAACACATTAACTTAGTCCCACATTAAGATCCATAAGGTCTTGTGTCGTGGGTACTAAGCAACGGTATATAAATAAGTTTAGAAACATCCATGACTCGGAAACAAACATCAATATTCATCATATCAATGTTTGCACCTATTAATTAAATATAAAAGGTAGATATGCGTGTACACAGAATCTATGTATAACAAAATTTGAATTTAACAAATAGATACCCTAATCTAATCAATATAATTAATAATATATACCTACATAAACATACATAAATATCTATTAATTAAATATACAGGGTGATTTTTGGTCGTCAACGTTCCCGAAAACTACGGAATCTCCTCATCATCACGATCATTTTTCTCCATGGAAGCATACCTGGGAAGTGTCTGGTTTCCAAAATATTAGGGTCCAAAGTTGAGTAAATAGACTGCGTTTTTCTGCATAAATGCACATAGACGCGCGTAGCAGGATTTTTTCACGAAAAATAATTAATATCTGTCTATAAAAAAACTAACATAAACACTAGACACTATAAATATCGCACGATAAGGAATTTAATTTTTTTTTAAATTTTTTTCCCAGCATTTTTTTTGGCATAAACTTACTTTATTTCATGTATTGAATACGTACCCTTCGTTAAAGGTGGCCACAAAAAAACATCCTGTATAACAGACAGACTCATTTCTATTGAAGCGAGAGGTAGTGGTTCTTTAACCTTTTCTTAAATGCAGCAACAGTTTGGCAATCTCTCACGGTGTGAGGCAGAGAGTTCCACAATTTGACTGCATACACGGTATATGGTTACTTCGGACACGGCTTAACGCAACATATAATTTCACCACTTAACACAATTATCTTCATCTTCATAAGCCTATTGCAGTCCACTACTGGACGTAGGCCTCCCCCCATCCATAGCGGGATTTTGTTACTAAAAAGTTCCACTATCTGTTTTTCGGCGGCTCCATCATCAGACCCTCGTTTCCTTTATATTATGTGTAGCTGACCAAAATTCTCTATAAAAATCTAAAAACGGACTACTCGTGCCTTTTATATTTGAGGATATCCCTAGATTCCTTAGAGATTCCATCATCAGATGTTATGTTTTATATGTAGGTGATCAAAACGCTCAGTAAAAGTATAAAAACAGACTACATGTGCCTACAATATTTGAGGATTGTCCTCGATTTCTCCAAGATCCCATCATCAGATCCTGACATGGTGAATATGGGACCAACTTGGAAGCATACCATGACAAACTATTAAAAAAATGAAATCGGATCATAAATGACGGAGTTCCGACACATAAAAAAAAACATAGAGACGAATTGATAACCTCTCTTTTTTGAAGTCGGTTAAAAATAGAAATAACCCGATAGCGTAAAATATTTGACCTATCACTCTCACGACGAACAATCTAATGACACCTCTCGAGCTCAAATGTGACAAGCCGATTAGGTTCTAGACTTATGAGCGTTCCAAAGAAATATACATATACATACATATAATCACGCCTCTATCCCTTACGGCTTCTATGCTGCTCTGGGAATAAAAAAAAAACGTATAAAATACTATAGCTGCTTCTCTTTCCCGGGCATACTGTACAAGTCAGTAGAGGGACAAGAGGGTCTTGGTGTTTTGTAGGCGATGGGCTGATCACCTGTCACTACTAACCGAACTAGTACATCTCAACTATACCCTCACAATTGGTCAGAAGTGGCACCATGTGGTCCTATCGGCCCTTGGTGCTCTGCTTATAGGCTTAGAATAAACATATTATTTGATAAAAATATAAACATTGAGGATACCTTAGTTGATGAGTGGCAGTCTAGGTGGGACTCGTCAACTAAAGGCAGAGACTTCTACAATTTTTTTCCCGTCTGTACTCGTATCCGAACTTTTAAAAATGCCTTGGATTGAGGTTGATCACCCCACAGCGAAGTTTCTCACTGGACATGGTAATTTTAAGAGTAAACTATACACCCTTAAATTAGTTCCAACACCTTACTGTGACTGTTCATTCGCCAACAATTGTCCCATACAACAAACATCCTATCACATTCTTTGGGAATGTGGACTTTGGTCTAATGTCCATAATCAAATGTTAAATTCTATTGAATCTGTCTCCAGACCGATTTATCATTATGACCTTATTTCATCTAAGTACATTTTCTGTGCCTTCAAAGAATTTTGTCACGCTTATTATTGGCATAATAACTCATAGGTAACATAAAGTAGCCGTATGTTCCAATTGTAATAATATTGTCAGTCAGTGCTTAATGTAATATTAAGCATACCTATCTTCATACTTCACATTCTGTTTTTCTATTGGTTTTAATGCTTTATAGTCGCTAGTTAGGTCCCGGGATTTTCTATGCTATGTTATGCATTTTTCTGGTCGCCTCTGTTGATCCTGGCTCACAGGAGTTGCAGAGGCGGGAATGAGTGGTGGGCCTATCCCGATTTTTTTTTGCCTACCCCGTAAAAAATATACATACTCGTACCTATACAGTGGTATATAAACATTACCCTTCTATTTGCGCAGTCGGGTAACAAAGGCCATCAAGCCTTAATATTACAGAACCTATCAATCATGCCCGACACGTGGACGCTTATTTTTAATATGTGCTGATAAATACTTATCAAATTTTATCTTACTATAGTTTTTATATTACAGGATATTATATCAGAAACCGTCAACCGTGGTTCTCATAAACATGGGCTTAGATTTTACAGCCACGGATTATGTTACGCGGTTCTAAGGGAGTATTTTCACGGGCGTGGAGGCCGTATTTATTGTCGTGTTTATCATAATAATATTCCTAAAAGTCAATTTGAAGATTTCAAGTAAAAACTACGGAACGGATTTTCATGAAACTTAGTAGTCAAGTAGCTTTATCAAAATAACACGTAGGCTATATAAGGTTTTATTTATTAAATTAGTTGATTTATTTTTAACATAAAACTAGGTAGGTAAAATATTTATTTTATAAACAAAATATATATGGGACCATCTCTGAAATCTACTGCACTAAAATCTATAGAACAGCTGTTATGTAAAATCACATTCAGGTTTCAGAGTAGGTTATTGAAATTGGCTAATGTTAAAGTTTATATGGTATCGCATTGGCTTGATCAGCTGTAATGATGATGTACCGTATGGGTGAATAAAAAAATAAATATTTTTACGTACCTACCGCGGGGACGAGTCACGGGCGTATTTTCATACAAATACTATGTAGTATTTAGGAAAAAGGCGTAAAGAAAAATAGAGATAAGTCAAAGGAAATTGGTATTCCCGTTATTTGTTGTACTTTTTTGTGCTACTCGTATACTCGTATACGGGACAAAGTCAAACGGTAAATGATAACACTACTTACCTAGGCGACACAAATTAATAATAATAAACTTATCCTATAATACAAATCCGCTCAACCGAGCTGAACATAACTGATATAAATGGCTAAAATTTTTCTCGTGCCCCGGAATTTATGAAGTGAAAAAGTACCCATTACGAAGTGGTGTTATAAAATACTTGCGTAATCCCCGGGGAAGAGAGCATTTTGTCCCGGGAGAATTGTGATAAATGGGAACACTACCTGTGCTAGTACGCCAGATAATGTACGCGGAGGAAAGCAGGTTGAGGAGTAGAAGAATAGAATAGGTTTTTTATTGAAGATTACATATACAGATACAGTTTCCACAATAAAACAAGATAATATAATATAATAATAATAATAATAATAATCCCGCAGGGCAGCTTGTGGCGAGCTGTTGGGAGGTAGCGTTCCCACGGACCTGAAGTGCTCCCGGGGGAAGACCCTGTTCTGAGATCTGACGAGGAACAGTTCCCCCACCTCCGCTTTGCCTTCGCCGGCCGGGCAGAGTGGAGTCGCAAGAGCTATGACAGTTCGAGGGTGGACGTGCCCGTCAGTAAGTGGCAAGTTGGCTTCGGTTTAAAGTCCAGGGGCACCCCTACACCCTAGCCGCTCACCAAATGTTGCCCCCTTTGTCGCTCCGTGCGTGCGGCCGTTTCAGGGGGCCCATGAAATGAGTCGGCGAGTCACCGCCTGCCACCTTTGCAATTTTGAGACTTGGTTGTAATGACAGGCGTCCGTTAGTCTCCTTTAAATAGCCCGATTATCCAACTCCACCCAACAATCACCCCATAGTCCATGACCTTATTTTCCATCGCACGACATAGATATGCACTCCAATAGTCTTGCACATAGCGGGGACCATCGCTGGGTGTATCATATTGTGCGGTCGGCGATGGTATCCGTCATGTGTATCCCACACCATATTAAAGTTCTCTAAAAAGGGCCTCTACATCTTGGCCACGGCCCGATGCACGCCTCTCAAAGGACCGGGACTCTATAGTCCCGATTTTTTTATAATAATATAATAACAGGGTAGAAACATAGAAGAAAAACCTTAGGTAGAAACGAGAAATTGGAAGGCATATAAAAAATACCGGCTAAGTGCGAGTCACACTCGCGCACCGAGGGTTCCGTACCAACCTGCTTTATTATATGACGTAAATAAAATTTACGGACTTCGCAATGTTTCCTTTAACAGTGCTATATGACGTTGCTTCGTACCAAATTTCAAGATTCTAAGTTCACGGCAAGTACCCTGTAGGTTTTGATTCCCTTGCGAGTGTCGAAAATTTCCAGAAATTAATAATAATAATATAATAATATTCACACACTACACAACACATTAACCTAGTCCCACAGTAAGATCCCTAAGGTCTTGTGTCGTGGGTACTAAGCAACGGTATATAAATACATAGATAAGTATAGAAACATCCATGACTCGGAAACAAACATTGATATTCATCATATCAATGTTTGCACCTACCGGGATTCGAACCCAGAACCTATGGCGTCGCAGGCAGGGTCACAACCTACTAGACCAGTCGGCCGTCATTTGCGACATAAACGCTGTATCTTTTGATTGCGTTGGCTTAGAAGTTTGATTTTTTCACAGCTCTTAGGGAAAGTAGACCTGCGTATTTAATGCTAAGTAAATTTCATAAAAAAATATTTACACTATATGGTGATTTTGGCTATAAATATAAATTTTATTCGAGATTAAATGAAATGCATGCACTTTTCTATCTACCTTTATTTGCTAAAATCGTCAAAGAACTTAGATACTTCAACATAGCATAAGGTTTATTATACCGATAAATATTCCACATAATACCTGTTAAAATCAATTCATATATAAGGGTAAATATGACAGCTCCGATCCACACTCTCGCCTCCCATGTCTCCTATCAACTTGCATGTGTTCGGAATGATTTATGAGGGATTTGCATTGAGAGTTTTATTCTCGGAGGATACTCGTATACATCAGGTAACATCCATTATAAGCCACCTCCATTGAATGCACTATGGAACGACAGGTTCTTCTATGAGAATAAATTAGTAATACATATTCTTAGGAACCGGAAGTGTTTAAATATAAAAAAAAACAATATTGAGACACAATTATTCTAATTTAATTATAATTTAAATTCTAACAAAATAACAACAAGAATATGATCAAACTAATAAACAAACAGCCGTTAATTTCCACGAATTAGCAATAATCCAATAATCACAGATGTACATACAAAAATAAATAAATGGAACAAACTTACAGTAAGCAGCTTCGAAACCAACCACCTTACCAACCAAGGACTGAACAGCAAATGCCTGCACTCCGATTGAGTGCCTGCTTATATAGGCGGTGGTGGGGATCGATGCTGTCTACCGTCACAATTGCTTATACGGCCTATCCTGACCGTGCGCCGACCTCGGCCGCACTGGAGTTTTCCATTACGGATATACTGGCAACTACAGCTATGGGACTTTGCTCGCCGTCTTGATCTGTACCAGCGAGGTCTGTAGGAGCAGCGGGATGATCACTGGCATCGTAATCGTCAGAGTTGTCATCTGCATGAGAAAAGGGCTGTTAATTAATGATGATTAACATACGTTGTTGCCTATTCTGTCATACTTCTCACAAACAAGGCCATCTTACAAAGTACGCTCTCACAACAAGGTAAAACATTTCACTTTCAAAAGTATTCATACATCTTTCTTACAGAACGGCACTATCATACTCATACTTGAACTTGCAAGTTCCCCACGGTAAGCGCGGACCAGGCCTGTGCCTGCCAGGACTCAGCCTGATGCATGTTCATAGAACACGACTTCATGGGACTAAGGCCCCCCAGGACAGAGCCTGATGCATGTTCAGGGAACACGACTTCATGGGACTAAAGCCCCCCAGGACAGAGCCTGATGCATGTTCAGGGAACACGACTTCATGGGACTAAGGCCCCCCAGGACAGAGCCTGATGCATGTTCAGGGAACACGACTTCATGGGACCGAGCCCTCCATGTGTCCGGAGTGCTCATCCGCAACATCCAGGTGCTCCGGAGACAAGAGAGCTATCTCTGATCCGCACCAGCTAATCGTCCCAACTAGCAAGGCAAACACTCGCCTTCCACTCGCACGTATGGCCACACATACATACTGCGAACTGTAAACAGAATAACATTAAAAGGTTCAGTTGGAACTTACTATCAAAAAAGGCAGAACAACTCTCAGGACACCATTCGCCTTTCCAGGGTATCATGTATTGAGCTGCGGCTTGAGTGGTCTTGCCTCTAGCTCCGCTTAGCAGCTTCATCTCGTAGCGGTCACTTGGTAAGACTTTAGTGACACGGTACGGACCTCTCATGCCGGAATCAAGTTTTCCAACAGACTGAGAGTATTTTATTACGAATACTTGATCATCAACCTGGAACTTCTTTGGCGGGTGTCTTTGGCGGTTAACCCGTGTATCCTGACAAACTCTGTTTTTATCGAGCGATGCTTTAGCGTTGCTCCTGCTGAGTTCTCTTGCGGCTTCGCGATTAGAACTGGAGTTCTCGATGGCGACATCTCGGACCAGCGCACGAATAACAGGAGTGGTCGCATTTGTACCGACTAGCAAATACAACGCTGAATACTGTGTGGTCTTTTGTTTCGTTACATTTAAAACTAATTGAATTTTACATAAAGTGTCAGACCAAGTAGACTTATTATTATTACTTTCTACACGGATCAAATTAAGAACTGTCCTCACATAACGCTCGGCCTGCCCATTGGAGTGGTGCATTTCGGGCGTTATCTACACTAATATTATAAAGAGGAAAACTTTGTTTGTTTGGTTGTAATGAATAGGCTCAAAAACTACTGGACCGATTTCAAAAATTCTTTCACTGTTAGAATCCTTATTGGACCTGGATGAACATAGGCTATAAGAATTTCCCGATATTCCCACGGGAAGGCGACCAACGGGAATTCTATATTTTTTACGAAAACCGCTATACATATGAAGCTGAAATCGGGCATATATGTTCATTGGGGACAGCGAGGGAGGACTAAAAACGGATTTCCCGAAATTCCCACGGGAAGGGGACAAACGGGAATTCATAGTTTTTACGAAAACCGCTATACATATGAAGCTGAAATCGGGCATATATGTTCATTGGGGACAGCGAGGGAGGACTAAAAACGGATTTCCCGAAATTCCCACGGGAAGGGGACAAACGGGAATTCATAGTTTTTACGAAAACCGCTATACATATGAAGCTGAAATTGGGCATATATGTTCATTAGGGACTGCGAGAAAACACTAGAACGGATTTCCCGAAATTCCCACGGGAAGGAGACCAACGGGAATTATTTATTTTTTACGAAAACGGTTAAACATGTGAATCTGAAGTTAAGCATATATGTTTATTTGGGACCCCGAGGAAGCACTGGGAACGGATTTCCCGAAATTCCCACGGGAAGGGGACAAACGTGAATTAATTTTTTACGACAACCGCGATAACATATAGGCTACTTTTTACACTTAACATATAGGCTACTTTTTATTTTTTCTGTAGTCCACGCGGACGGAGTCGCGGGCGTCCACTAGTAATGAATAAGACTACCCATATCAGAAACCCAGTTAGTGAAGGCTGACGCCTCGAACATGCGACCACGGTCGCAGACTATTAATTTAGGTGACCCAAATAAAGATATTGCATTACTAAACACTCGTTTTAGTTCATTTGTGTCCTGTCGGTACATAGGATAGAGTAAGCAAAATTTAGTAAAGGAGTCTACTATGATCAGAACAAACTTATAACCGTTGGATTCTGGTAAAGGACCTAACGCATCTACATGGATCGTGTTAAACGGGATATCGGATTTCTCCCAAGAGGTAATAGGCTGGGAAGGAGCTCTCGGGATACGTTTCTTAGATATGCATATCAAACAATGGGAGGTGTATTTTCGAACAAACTGTTTTAGACCGGGGAACTAAAAATTTTTGAGAATAAGGTCGTAAGTTTTATCTGCACCAATATGCTCATGTTCGTCATGATAGACACGTAACAAGCTGAGCCTGTGACCTTTGGGGATGTAGCAAAGCAGACGTGACTCCTCACCGACTGGAGAATAGCGATAATAAAGTACGTCATTTTGACACACATACCGACTAGAATCTAATGCACCATCTCTAAGTTTCTGTATCAGATCAAGACTTTCAAAATCGGCTGATTGGGCCATTTGTGCCCAATTTAAAGGTCTCTCGATGTTATTGATTTGCAACGTTGGTGGATTCCTACTTAAATAGTCTGCGTGGCCCATCAACACGCCTTTACGATACTCAATTTCAAAGTTAAAGTCCTGCAAATAAATCCACCAGCGTGCAACTCGTGGAAGAAGGTCTTTCTTACGCTCGGTGGCCTTCAATGCATTGCAATCCGTTATAATTTTAAAGTTTACACCGATCAAATAGTGGCGAAAATGTTGCAATGCCTTGACGACCGCCAGCGTCTCTAACTCATACGAATGGTACCTCACCTCTGCGCCTTGAGTGACTTTACTGAAATAGGCTATCACTCGCTTAGCACCATTCGCATGAGTCTGCATAAGCACAGCACCGTAACCTATGCTACTGGCATCAGTATGCAGCTCGGTAGGAAGGTTTACGTCAAAAATCGCAAGTATAGGTTCGCTTGTCAATTGTTTAATCAAATATTGACGTACTTGATCCTGTTCAGGTCCCCAAATAAATTTGACATCTTTTTTTGTAAGTCGCGAGATACATGCGGTTTTTGTCGCGTACCCTTCGATGTAACGCCGAAAGTATCCTGCAAGGCCTAGAAACTGTCGCACTTGTTTGACGTTTGTAGGAGTAGGGGCCTTGACCAATGACTCGATTTTGGTTGGGCTCGGCCTGACCTGACCATGACATATTACGCGCCCTAAGTATTCTATTTCCGTTACGAGAAAAGAACACTTTTGTACATTAATAGAAAATCCGGCTCCAGTCAGAGTTCTCAGAACTTCGCGCAATAGAGAGATACCTTCTTCAATTGTCATGCTTAGTATTAATACGTCATCGATATATACGAGGAGACTGCCGGTTTCTATGAATTTACGCAAGGTATTATTGATTATGCGTTGATACACCGTAGGAGAATTGCATAGGCCATACGGCATTTTCAGATACTCATAGTGAGCTTCAGTTGTAACGAAGCCCGTTTTATGGATCGAATCTTCATCAATTGGTATCTGATGAAAACCCGATGCCATATCCAAGGATGTAAAGAATTTCGAGCTCCCAAGCCGGTCTATGTGATCCTCAATTAAGGGAAGCGGGTACCTATCTTTAATAGTTATGCGGTTAAGTGCCCGGAAGTCCACGCACATTCTATCAGAGCCATCTTTTTTTTTAACCAAGATGACTGGGCTTGCGTACTCGGAATTTGACTCCCTAATAATATTTTTGTCTAGCAAATCCTGGCATATGCCGCGAACTTTAAGTTTTTCTTGATAGGATAGTCGGTATGGATGATACGCTACAGGCACTTCACTTGTCAAGTTGATATGCATTTTGCCCGTGTTTACAGTCGTAGTTGCTGTACCGGTTATTAGAAACTGAGAAAATTCGTTAACGACAGCCATCAACTTGGCAAGTTCCGCTCCAGTGAGAGGCGTATTTATTCTATCAATGTCGCTAACCTGAACTGTGTTTACATTAAGTACTTTACTCGGTGTGTCTGACGGTGTGTGGGTTAGATATTGCCCATGCTTCGTACGAACGAATGTGACGCCATCGCGATTGAGAACGTCTGTCCCTATGATAATGGGAGTATTCATGTACGACGCGGGTACAATGACAAAGTCTACTTCGATCGCGATGTTACTTAATTCTACCGTTAGGGTAATATATTCATTAGCAACAAACTCATTGTCGCCTATCCCCTTCAAAGAGCAGTTAGCATGTTTTCGTGAACCAGAGAAATGACCAACTATCGCCGACGATATCAAAGACACGTTGAGTGCGCCACTATCTATAAGTATGTCGACCGGTATACCCTGAATTACAGCTGTGCTTGTATCGTTACCTTTCGCGTCTATGGACTCACTACATAGGTTAACTTTACGTTGGTTGTTACTGTTGCCTTGCGCCTCAGATCGAGCCTTGGCAAAGCAGTCAGTTTCTTTGTGTCCTAACTTTTTACAAAAAGAACATACGGGCCTAGGATTACTATTGGTTTCGGTCTTGTCGGCAATACTTTTTTTCTTGGGACATTTATCCTTAAAATGGCCCTTTTGATTACAAATAAAACACCTACTTTCACTTCGGTCAGAACTGTTGAAGTTATGCTTTTTAACTACCCTCGAATTGAATGACACGGGTTTATCGAAGTTACGATTATCGAACTTGCGGGTAGGCTTCACGTAGGTGGCTAAAAATGATACGAGTTTGTCTGTTGTTAGATCAGCGTTAGTAGCCGCCGCACGTACCTGTACATCACTAATACCATGGATCACTATTTGAACCATAAGTTCTTCGCTTAACCCTTTTACTACACGTAGGCGTAATAAAGAACGGCGCGCATACTCGGCGTATGAAACAAACTTGTCAGATGACGAATTTATAACCTCATGAAGAATTTGCGCATAATTTACGTTTCGAGGGCATAATGACTTAAACTCTCTAACAAAACTAGACCACGAACGATCATTCGTAGTCCACTCGTTCAACCACGTTTTAGCATCCCCTTTGAGGCAATAAGCCACACGAGAAAAACACTCTCGATCGTCCCAATGGTTCACAAGTTTAGCCCGCTCCACTTCATTGCACCACACCTCAAAGTTATTCACAGACGGATCAAAATTCGAGACATAATAATTGCTAGGCTTAGTTTTTGTCAACGTGGCTAACGCATCAACAAGAGTTTTAGTCGCGGAAGCACTGTTTACATCGGACGGAGGTGTGTTGCCACGAATGGTTGATGGCTCATGAGAACCACTACCCGCACTCTTTTCGATCGCGGTCAATCGGGACATTATTGAACCTAACGCGTCGTTTACAGAAATATCGTTATGACGAGATTCACTTTGGCGGTGACGCGAGTTAACTGAACGTGGCCTTTCGCGCGAACGATAATGAACAGCATTTCGTGAGTGACTGCCACTTGGATGGGTTTTGTCGTGACTTGAACGCCGGCTATCTGAACGCGAACGGTGTCTAGAATGACGTGAGCATGAACGACTTCTAGTATGACGCGTATGTTTACGAGATCGCGTCTTGCTATGATTTGACCGTAGGCGTGATCTACTACGGGTATGCGATCGTGAACGGTGTCTGCCACGTCTTGGAAATACACTGCGACGACAAAGCTCAGCTCCAGAGCGGGGCGGTGTATCAGTGGACTCACGTGGCATTTTGTATGAAATTAACGGCTGGGAAGGCTAATTGTGAGCGAAATCCAATCCCACTTCTGATCTTAGGAACCAGAAGTGTTTAAATATAAAAAAAAACAATATTGAGACACAATTATTCTAATTTAATTATAATTTAAATTCTAACAAAATAACAACAAGAATATGATCAAACTAATAAACAAACAGCCGTTAATTTCCACGAATTAGCAATAATCCAATAATCACAGATGTACATACAAAAATAAATAAATGGAACAAACTTACAGTAAGCAGCGTCGAAACCAACCACCTTACCAACCAAGGACTGAACAGCAAATGCCTGCACTCCGATTGAGTGCCTGCTTATATAGGCGGTGGTGGGGATCGATGCTGTCTACCGTCACAATTGCTTATAATATTATATCTTCTTACACATAAAATAAATCGGAGCTTTAAAAGTTTTCTTCAGTTAATACGTCCCACAACTGTGTTTGACTGTGGGTAGGATCCATAAGTAAATACTATGACATAATTTTTCTATATTAACACGTGCATAATCCGTTATGTCAGTTACAAAGCTTATAACGGATAAGACACAAATAATCCTGTAAATACGACCTTACTTGCAATTTTTAATACATCTACACAGTCGTTGGATTAAAAAGTTTTCAATACGAAAGCTCGACAGGCGTCAGGAGCAGCGTTTATTACTTCCGCGCCTTTTCTTGTTAATTAATGGATGCTAAAAGATTTTTTACTAAGAATAAAAACAGATGTAAAGCCATTTAAATCTGTTTCAGACAGGTGAAAAAACAAAACAACCAGTGCTTCCAGAAAGGTAGCTTTGGGTCGTCTTAGCTGGCAGGCCGATTTCGTGAAACCTTGCTTTTGGCCGCATTTGCCGGCGGTAGAGCCGTAAGCGGCAAGCGTAGCGTTGGGCATCCTCCGGGCAGATGCATTTGGTCCATGGACCGGCTGGTAGTGACTGGATGGCAAAAACGGGATATCGAGCCATGTGGCGTACACTGGGGGAGGCCTACGTCCAGCAGTGGACTGCAATAGGCTGACGACGACGAGCCGTGAATGATTTGCAAGCGGTCTTCCATTTGAAAAATACCTATATTTTAAATCTTAGTTTAGGGCTAATAAATAATGATCTCCGATCGATAATGCCGAATAATCTCAACATAGAGAATGCTCTGCGCAATGTACGCGTATTAGATAATATAGTGCACAAATGTGTGCGGAAACACAGGTGGACTCTCTATTCCTTTACTCTCATAGTCTAATGGGACGGGAAGCAGACACGACCGGAGATAGAGTGGTTCATTATTATTATACTCGTAACGTGGGTACGATGACCTAATAATATACTGAAACATGCTTAGGTTTAAAAGTTAAGTGATTTTTTTTCAATATGTCTAAAGAACAAACAAGTTAAGTAAATTTTAATCAACTTGTTTCTGTAAAACTATGCCAGTAGTACTGAGGCCAAAAGTTAATGAGTGTCAAAGAGCGGGTCTACAAATGCTAAACTAATGAATCATAATATGAATCACTTGTCAAAATGCTAATTCGCGGCCAGTAACAGAATTAGCATAAATAGACGTTAGGAGATTTTATCTATGGATGTATTGATCTGTGGCTTCCCTGGAATACATCAACTGCATCTCCTTCGATGCATACAATTAGGCGATGAGCTAGCAACTTGTCACAATTTTTTCACATTTGGTTATGCTAAACGTGCCAATATGATTATCTACGTGATCCCGCAGTCTTGGAACACAGCTGAGTGATTGGTCTCCAAGAAAACTTTCAAGATTGCGCGTCTTTTATTAAAGATATCCTCAACTCGTTGATATTTGTGCAAAGGAACTGCTCTATCTTATGCGGGGCTTTACTAGAATACATTAGCTGCATCTTCTTCGGTGCAAGTCGTAAGAATCAACTAAGAAAGTCGGGCATTCTCTCAAGCGATAAGCTAGGAACTTGTTACTGATCTTTAACATCTGACTCCGCTATGCTAAACATGGCTGTAGGAGCTCCTTCATGATCTTGCAGTTATGGATACCCCATTTCAAGAACATAGCCGTGCTCTAGCAGAATTGTTAAAGTGTCCTTTTTAGGCCTGCAGGACCAAACAAACATTAACCTACTTCCCTTAGTCGGGCAATAAGATGTTTTTTTCCTAAGACGTCGAGACCAGGGTTATTACTTCCTCCTGTCCAGTGTAAGGCGACTTTATTAATTACGTTACGCCATCGCTAGCTGATCTCCGTGACTATGTCCGTGAGGTTTATACACATTTAGATTAGTTAGGATAATAAACACTTGTAATATAACCATAGGCCGATTGGTTTAGTAGGTAGTGACCCTGCCTGCGACGCCATAGGTCCTGGGTTCGAATCCCGGTAGGTGCAAACATTGATATGATGAATATTAATTAATGTTTGTTTCCGGTTCATGGATGTTTTTGTACTTATCTATGTATTTATATACCGTTGCTTAGTACCCACGACACAAGACCTTATGGATCTTAATGTGGGACTAAGTGTTGTGAAGTGTGTGAATATTTATTTATTTATTTATATATTTACCAGCCATAGCTGTCGGATTACGAAGGAGATCCCTCGTAGATAGTCATGTATGAACTGAATACGTGTCTAGACAAGACTTGAATAATCAATAATGCGCTATATAATGATAATAATGACAAATACCTACTCGTACAGCTCCGTATATTAATTTTACTGGCACCTACGTCAATAAAATTATAATATCACCTACTGAAGTTAACATCAATTTTCTCTATTTTATCATATTATCTTAATATTTGACTCATCATTATCTAGATAGATTATATAGATATCATTCTCGTACGTGAAATATTTTTGGAAGACAACCCTTATTTGCGAGTCAAAATACCTTGGCTGTTGACCTGCGTAATTACGACCCCTGGAGGGTTAACTAGTGTAATTAAAGTCCAACCCTATGTCTGGGGTTACCTGTAGAGATGATACTGTAATCTAAAATAAATTATCAAAATTAAACAGTAAAATAACTACCAAATGCTGGCTACTGAATAGACTAAAATCGGGGTATAATTCGAGGTGTAATAGGTCAATTCAGTCTCTTGCAAAATCCTGGCATCTTAGTCCGAGCATACCTCGAATTTAGTAGACTTTTTCCATTAATTTATTATATAAATACATTCTGACAGCCAATTACTGATCTTGGATTTTTGCATTTTTCAGATTTACTCACTATCATTCTACATTACGTTGTACAAATTATGCGCCCACCACCGGGCCCTACACCCTCCACTGACTCTCGGATCCATAGTGAATGTTTGAACTTCCGAATCGTAACGCCTAATACAATTTCATTTATATCCAAGTTTATTTATTAGGATGAGTTTGGTGGGAAATGCATGTCTTGTCGAAAACTGCGATTAGGTACTACTCTATTGTCACCGAATACCATAATTTGAAATCGAAATCTTCGACCTTACACGTCCAAACACGTCCGAATGTAAAAATATTTTTTTTTACAATTTTATAATTTTCTGGTTCCTAGTAGAACAAAAGAATTATTTAAAAGGGTTGTTGCATGCGACCAGCCATATAACAATGCCAAATCATTAGCCCGAGAGAAAAGGGGCATATTGTGATGTTTTGGAGCCCACGAGCACCATTAATTCACGTTATAGAAGGGATTCATTTGTTTACCATCTGGAGGTCTGGATTTTGTAATCTTCAAATCACATTACGTACAGTGTGTAGGTAATGTTTTTCTTTTTCCAGGTTTAAATTGTATTTAACTTCTTCATCGCAATACTGCAAGCACATAATATATTCGACAGTGCCATAAATGATGGCAATAATCAGTGACTATCATATATAAATACAGTCTAAATACTCTAGGAGACTTAAATTGAGCTTATAGGAATGATGCTTCAGTACTTTGCAATGCATTGCTGTTTTTAAAAATCCTCCATATTATATTTTATGAGAGACGCTTGGATGCAACCTAACTACTAAGTTCAAGTTACTGGCTAACCGCAAATTATTATATTAAAACCACAACGGTGAGCGTGAAATACTGCCCTCTTTTCACGTAATACCTACCTTTAGAGGCATCTTTAATACGATCAAGGAATACGTTTAAGTATTTATGGATTCATCTTTCTCAACAAGGGGTTTGCCTTATTTTTACTCTTAGCTTACTTTTATTTCATAAAAAATAATAAGGTACACAAAAACAGATATGCGTGTAAATAAACAAATAGATTAAACCATACACCGTATTTCATATTTCACTGTTATGAAAACATTTGTACACTTAAAAAAACCTACTAATTTCTTGGCTTTGAAATGTTGACCCTTGATAAACGGAGGTAAAATAAACAATCCAAAAACCCTAACTAAAAATAACCTTAGGAAATCCACAAAATTTCACTCAATCGTGTTTAAGTACTTCCAAATTAGGGATCCAGTGGTCCTTTTAAAGATCCACTTGGACCCGAATAGAGGATATTGCTTTCGACCTTCCTTTCAAATATAAGGTATTTATTCACTATAGTAAATATTTATGAGACAATTAAATGATACTATGTACGTAATACCTACTTTTGTGGGAAACTCCGTCTCTATATTAATATGACGGTATGAAAGGGATGACGAAATTTACTGAATAACACAGTAAAATATGCCTACATATTGACGTAAGTGATTATTAATTGTTATAATAATGCTGCTAGGGTGGTAACTATTGTGCTGTCCTTGTACATAATTTGTATCGTGTTCCTTAGAAATAATAATCACTAGCTATAATCTCGTAACTTTCTCCGCATGACCTCAAATTGCCGTAGGTCTAATTTTAAAACTCTATCATCCCTATTTCTATTTTTGCAAGGATTGTATATCATTTATATATATAATTTGGTTTAAATACAGAAAATGGTCGTGTGGCGTCGGCAGAGGAGAATAGCACCTATGCCGTTTCTACCTGTAGTCGCCAAACCACCTGCTCTGCGTGGTGACCTTGGCCAAAACCCTATGGCAGTAGCCTTGCATTGTACCCTAAGGGAGGTCTACGTCCAGCAGTAGACTAAAATAAGCTGATGTATGTGTATACAGTGAGAACATGTGTTCCTTTGGCTATGTGTTCCAATAGATAACTTTAGTTTCTTTCCGGTCAAGTATCGCCCACTAAAGAACATACATGAAACACTATAGAGGTTTGTCCTTCGCCAACGCTATTCTTTGATTCAATAGTATTGTCAAAAAGCTAGCTATTAACGTTTCAACTTTTTTTTTTTCAATTCCTTTTAGGTTTATGCGTAAAAAGCTATTCTGGTGGTCAAGTTTTTGACATTAGAAGCGTAAAATTACTTATATTTATGAGGCATCTAAAAGTTGGCGTTTAAAATATACTTAAAAATAAAGGTGTCTTTTTGGAGTCGTCAGCGCTTCAGCGAACATGATATGTTGTTAAAACGTAAGGTTATTATAATAACCGTTGTTAGAGAAGCACCAGAATGGTAAAAAAGACGACAAAATAATACAGTGATTATCCACTCCTACAATAACTCCTTATGTGCCAGTTTTATTTTGTTTATTTTGATGTTTTAAGAACATTAGACCCGTTTCCAATGTTTTCTACAAAGATTCCGTTCATTACTATCCCTCATAATCTGATATTTTTTTTTATATTAAAGACATGGACATGGACGTATGGTCTGTAGATTTCTTTGCCTTTCTTTCGGGATGAAATAAAAGTATATTTTTTTCTTTTATCATTCTTTTTTTTGCTGTTTCGTTCACTATTTTCTTTTTTTGACGGCATATACTGGCAACACAGATTATTAAATTTCAATCCATCCCAAAAAATCCCTCAATGGAGATTTGAACTTCCGAATAGTGACGCCTGATACAATTCAATATTAAATTTAGAAATGTGGGTTTAGGATAAAGTGTGCGGTCAGAATAGCTTTAGCGACTAAAATTAAAAATTCAAACAACAATTTTATTGTTTTAAGCAGAAATGATAGGTTTTTATCGTGATTTAAATGATGTCATGATGTTCCTTTTTTAAAGTAGGCGTAAGTAATCTTAGGCGTGGTTTTTCTCCAATTTGGTCAAAATATATGAATTTACGCTTACAGTAAAAAAAAAAAAAAAAAAAAAAAATATTCACACACTTCACAACACATTGACCTAGTCCCACACTAAGATCCCTAAGGTCTTGTGACGTGGGTACTAAGCAACGGTATATAAATACATAGATAAGTAAGAAACATCCATGACTCGGAAACAAACATCGATATTCATCACATCAATGTTTGCACCTACCGGGATTCGAACCCAGGACCTATGGCGTCGCAGGCAGGGCCACTACCAACTACACCAATCGGCCGTCAAATTTAAATTTAAATTTAAATTTACTAAATTTATACTCATTTTAAATTTAGATATTTTTACGTAAATTTAGGTTTAAGTGTGTGACTGCCGGAATCGACCACATTATTAGTAGCAAACAGGAGAGGCGCCATAATTGGATCTCGCTCCATTCTAAAATTTACTAAGTATACAGGGTGTAACAAAAGGGTCTGTTAAGCGAAAAGATATGTTAATAGCCCACTATAAAGAACCTATTCACAAAGTTTGAGACTCGAAATCACTTCTTTATTTTTCTAGATAGTATGGAGAATTCTTAAACATCTCAGGAATCTTCAGGTAATCTTGAAAAATGAACATGTGATTTCGAGTCTCAAATTTTGTAGATAGGTTCTTTATAGTGGGCTATTTACATATCTTTTCGCTTAACATACCCTTTTTGTTACATACTGTATAAAGCGAAAATTTCTTTATTCTAATAAGAATATTTGAGGAAAATCGAAATACAACGTAAATAGTTCGTATAAGTATTTGTGGATTCTGTCGATCACATTATATTAGGGAAATAAAATCACAACATGGAAATTGTCTTATTGTTTTGATTCACTTTTATACGAAATACTTCGACTAGTTCTGAAAATATTCTTATCTACTTTTAACACGCTTCTTTGATGAATAAACTTAATTCTAGTCTATTTTTAGCGGAGTAGTGTAATGAATTCAATGCCTATTGAATTAACTACGTACTTTTTTAAAAGCAATGTACCTATTACGAAGTAGTTTCTAAAACCAACTCATACTGCTATATGTTCGTAGTTCGCAGAACGATTTACCTACCAATGTTGTTTAATCGAAAACTTTAATTACTTACTCGTATAGTTGGAACAGCAAACTATAGTTGATATCAATTTAGAATCACGGGTTGGGTCGAAGGGTGAATCAAAGTTGTGTGTAATCATACATTAACACAGGTTACCTTATGTTGGAGTCATCATCATAATCATCAGCCTATTGCAGTCCACTGCTGGACGTAGGCCTCCCCTAGGGCACGCCACAAGACTGCCATAGGGGGTAATTGCCCATAGTCATCACGCTGGGCAGGCGGGTTGGTGACCGCAGTCTGTATTTTGGATTATGTTGTCAACACGGGAGGCGTACGATACTCGTACCCACGGGCAGACATGGGGTGGTACGAATTCTACTCTGCTGTCACCACGCGGCCATTATGTTATGTTGGAGTATTTCCTCGTAATTCGTTACTAAAAATACCGTACCTACTTACCTATATGTATATAATAATTATATCCCATTTTAAGAGCAGAAGAAATGGAACGAAAGAAAAATACCAAAGTTAATCCCAGAAAAATAATGCCAACCTGGAAAATAACGATGCGGAAATGTCGTATCTTTCGAAAGATAAACAAACTTAAACATAAATTGTCTGATTACAGCTGACATCATGACACGGGTCTCTCTCGGAGCAATAATTAGCTTTGACACTTTCATCTCTTCACGAGACGACAACGACGCTATCTTTAAAAATATCTAGCCATTAAAACTTAACTACTTCCGTATTTAGACTTGGCTCCCAATAATACACGTGGAATCTCACGAATGACCCGAGGTGTGGTGGCAGATTTTTCATCTATTTGAACGAATATAACTTTTAAAAGAAAGAGCGTCCATCTTATATCCATGGATATAAAAGGAAGATGCTGTGCAGTCTTTGCTAAAATCTTTCCGTACATATTTCAAATACACCTTTAATATTTGTAATACCCAAGGCTTTGCCCATAGTCATCATATTCGAACATACTTCGAATACGACAAATCTTGACCATAACTAAAATTGCGGATTTTCAGTTACTGCGGCTGTGTGTCACATGCTGGTTGCTCTTACATGATCGTGTTATCAGATCCAAAAGACGGCGAACATCTGTAGGAACTTTGAATAACGCCTGATACAATTACAACTCGGTTGTGGTGCAACAGAGTTACAACTGAAATGAGGATCTATTAGACTTTTTTTTGCCTCATCTCCTCCCCCTATTTCAATTCAACATCAGAAAAATTTCATTAATCGAAAAATTCCAATAACAAATTATTTTGCACCTCAATCTCCAAAGGAAATCACCTTAGCTAACTCAACGGGTACAAAAAGCAACCGTTTTGTATACACCAACCAGAAATCTTTGCAAATAAATTCGGTGTTTTAAATCTAACCGGTATACTTAACAAGGTGGTAAGGTCTATTATATAAAGGTAATTTGTTAGCGTTTCGGTATTGATGGGTACAAGCATGTGTCAGGTGTTAATAGGCTCTTTTCTTATGCCAAGTGTACTCGTTTTTCGAAGAGTGTTCATACGGACTGCTTATTGAAAAATCTAATATTGTTATATGAATGAAGCGCGCGAGCTTCCCTTTATGTTTAGCTGCATTTCTATAGAGTATCTTAATTAAAGGTTTGTACAAACAATTCCGAGTGCAATATTATATTGTAAGCAGCTTTATCACATTAAACAAATCTTGTTGCTCAGCTAGCCATTTGTGTAACTTGGTCGCCAAACGGTCGCTTTGCATTACATATAAGACGACTATCACCTGATTTACAAAATGAGTTTAATAATAATTATGTGGGCTATTTAGATCTCTGATCTTTTTAAACTCGAAAGGTAACCAGATGTAACGTTGGACAGTGACAGGACTTATATTTTTAAATTGCGACCGATCGCAAGGTACAAAATAAGGGGGTAAGGAATGGAAGAAATGATTATTGTTTGTGGCAATGTCGGTCATTTCCAGCCAGTGTATTTCGGGCGTATAATACCGGAAAATTTTATCCGATTTAAGAGCACATTGTAAAGTTTTTTAAATGTATTTTATTGTATACCTGACTGCGTCATACATCTCGATATAGTTGGAAAACACCTTATATGATAAATGCATGATGGGATAAATAAATATAATTTGTTTCTATCTACGTCTCTATCTATTACCTTTTTACGACTAAGCAGATTTGTGAGCAGTGCCATAACTATACCATAAATAATGTTGGGAGTTAGGATTCTCCTTTGACCGGTGGGGTCCGTGGCATTTTGCTGACTTTCCATCCTGTAGTTGCGCTCCTATTGTGAGTGTAGCTCAAACCTTTTTATATAAGATCAGAAAACAAAATGGCAGCAGGTATTTGTGTTGTGAATTCAACACACGATTACGGAATGGGTAAATGTCCAATACTAATGCTTCTGTATCTGATACCCACGCCACTTTTGGTTAGAATCTAGAATATTATCAGGATTTATATGAATTCTCTAGAATATGTTTTTCAAAGTGGAATTGAAAGAAAAGGTCAAGATTTCTATCCCATTCACACTGAACTTATAAAGTAAACCATATAAATGAACCGCAGCGTGTAAAGTTACTTATTGGATAAATTTGAAATAACATCTATCAGACAGATACGACGACCTTTTCTAATACGAGTGAGATAATAAGCGAAACTAAAAATTTGCGGATAAAATATTGTCTAGGATTCCGAATCGGTGCAAGTAGGATTTAATGCATTATTCGAACGAACATAATCTAGTATTACTTCCTCATTCCCTCCATCCTTAATAATTTTATAAAAAAAAATCAACCCACAAACATTCCATATACAGGGTGTTTTTTCGTTGCCACCCTTAACGAAGGGTTCGTACTCTATACATTAAATAAAGTAAGTTTATGCCAAAAAAAATGCTGGGAAACGATGTAAATTTTTTTGTTTTTTTTTTAATTACTTGATCGGGCGAAATTTATAGTGTCCAGTGTTTACGAGTATGTTATTTTTTTCATAGACATATTAATTATTTCTCGTGAAAAAATCTTGCTACACGCGTCAATGTGCATTTATGCAGAAAAATGCAGTCTATTTACTCAACTTTGGACCGTAATATTTTGGAAACCAAACACTTCCCAGGTATGCTTCAATGGAGAGAAATGATCGTGATGATGAGGAGATTCCGTAGTTTTCGGGAACGTTGACGACCAAAAATCATTCTGTATAAAAACTGGCGGACATATTGGAACGAGTCATAAAAAATGGCGGGCGAAATCCCGCCATATATTGCCGCATAATTTCTGCTCGCGAGGTTGCACGTCGACGGAGCTTAATGAATGGTCCCTCGTCCTTTTTAAGGGCCCTCTGCTGACTCGACCCCAGCTTGCATAGGTGTAGGTACCGATGAGAGGTACCTACAGTTAGTACAGGAAAAAATCAAGGGTTGCCATTCAAATGAGTGGCTTTTTATGGGATTAGGCTATTTAAGGTAGTTGAATTCCTTTATTGAGAATATGGCATTAACAAATTTATTTGTAGATATAATTTTGAAGATTTTAATGTTCTTCCTTTCATATAGTAGGCAAATAGTAGTTATGTGTTTAAAGAAGTGGTGGGTACCGGAAATCTGGAATAGCTTACGATCTAGGTATCTGAATAAATAAAATTTTAAATGAATAGAGTTGAATTTTTGTTCCGATAACTTTTTATTTCAGCATTTCGGTATTAACTAATATTCCGCACATACCACCATGGTGGTTACCTGATTTACTAAAAAACGAAAGAAACATCTCCCATCGGAAAGAAGAGAGATATAGTATGAGTTCATGTTATATCCCTCTCTATCCATCATGAGATTGAAGTCATAATCTTATACTCGTATACTACGAGTAATATACAGGACTAATACCTTAAATAAACTTTTACTAGACAATAACACCTACGGAACATCGGTGTGAATGCACCGTAGGGTATTGTACCTCTCCCTGCTGTTATGCCAGCCCAAGAGCCATTCATTCTGACGTCTAGAAAAAGATGCCAGCAGAGTGCATTTCACTGTACTTGGTTCCTATAATGATCCTTGAATGCACTCCATAGGTACAGAAGGGGGTTTAGTTATCTTTCTAGAGAGATTGATGTTACGTATTCTATTTCAAAGCAAAAAGGTGTAGAGATAGAAGTTTGCTAAAGCTGAAAGAGGTCGTTTAAATTCCACTTTCGCAATGCCAATTAATTTGTTGAAAGAAATCCTTGTATCTAGGTATGTTTTTTACATTTTAATGTAAACTGTTATTTGCATAAGATGCTCGTGTACCTACAATTAGTAAATAAGTATAAGAATTTATTGAGAGAAATCCATTTGGTCTAGATACAAAGAAGGCGCGAATGGGACGTTGCTCTGAATATTTCTATGGGCTATTTATTTATTTATTTATTTATTTGGTATTAGGAAGACCAACAGCTACATTAAGGCAGTAATAACAACAATATAGTGACATACAGCTAAATTAAGGTCTCCGCAAGTATGCGACACAAAAATATTACACAACACAATTACAAATTGACTTGACTTACTAATTTAGCAAAATAGTTTCTTATGTACCTACTTATTCACTCGCGGCTAGGTACATATATATACATATGTATAACTGGACTCTCTTGCAATGTTCTCATATAATTAGTAAGTTGCACATGTTTGGCTGCTTTTCGTGGATAACACATGCATGCGTAGCAACGTCACATAACTCATCTCTGGTGGAAGAGCCTTATAGTGGGATAGGGTACCTGCGTCCTGCATGCGATTGAATGCCACAGAATAAATAATTTATTTTTTATTTTTATTTTTCAAAGTTATTACAACACAGCACATAACATGGAATAAATGAATAATTAAGCTTGTATATAATTTTGATAGTGCCAATAACGGTAATAACAGTTATAATGCAAAGTAAAGTATGTGTTAGTGCCTAAGTATGATATACATATAAAAAAACCACAGTATGACAATTTATAACATACATGCCGAGACTAGAAAAAGGAATGGGAGTGGGGGGAAATATTAATCAATAATTGTATACATATGTAGGAATAGGATCGGACATGATAAGATAGTAAATGAGAACTCAACAATAAAGTGGTAATAACTATATATATAGTGGTAATTAATATATTTCAAATCAGTACAGAATCTAATCAGTAATTAGTACAGTGTATTATACAAAATATGTCTAATATAAGCTAGGTACATATGTAGAGGATATGCCAAGAAACGCACAGCAAGTGTACTCGACTGAGTCTCTGACGAGACTGCCGCTCCCCGCAAAGTGACCGGCTTTATATTCGCTGCGCGCTGGTGGGGAGCGACGTCATCGGGTGCACGTGCTTGTTCACAACAAGTTCTTCTTGGAATATCTTCTCATTTTAACACGTTCCGACCACGACGCCGTCACGGCCATGCTGACGTGCGCACGTCCTCGGGCGCGTTGTACTACCAAGTTTAATCTGATAAAGAAACAGAGCAGCTCAATGTTCGATCATCCTGACAGTTTTTACTTATTAACTTTAACAAATCTGGACCGGCTAATGCCCTTCAGTTTCAGTGTAATGTTTATTCCCTTCAGTTATGACTGGTCCGAATTCATACGAATTCCTTCAGCGCATACTGGACCGGAGAACGGCATTCCTTCGGCCAAACTGGACCGGATTCATTAGAACCCCTACAGTATTCTGCCGGACCGAATCTTGTAATTCCCTTCAGTTATGACTGGTCCGAATTTCATACAAATTCCTACAGTGCACACCGGACCGGATTAATCTAGTTTTAATTATCTATAAAAGAAAGATGAGTTGCTATTCTACTTATCACTAGTATGTACAAAAGCCTTCGTAACAATCTGACAAGACTCTGGCACTTGTGACAGTGAATCTTGACTATCTATAGATATAGTACGGGAATCACTACGATCACTTGCTCTTTCCGCTGTCAAAGTACGAGAGTCCACAGATTGGGTTTCCTCACTGTCAATTGAGGCAGTGTCAAAAGTAGGGGCAGTTTCATGACCAGTATTAATCTCATCTACACTTAACGCCGTCACGTCATCACTGGTATTTTCCTCTATTTCTATTAGACCTGATGTTCCACGAGGCACCGCACGCAATTTTTCATGAGAATATTTAAATAATCTATTTGAGCCATTAATATGTCGCATTTCATACCGGTCATTATCTAAAACAGCTGTGATCCTATAAGGTCCTTTATACTTTTGATCTAATTTTGTCTGGTGTCTTTCATCATTCTTAGCAAAGACAAAATCGCCTACGACAAAAGGTCGAATTTTAGCTTTGCCTCTATTGAAACGTATGGTATCATCCTGTGCTGCCCTTTGAATGCTAGTAGATGCTTTGGAGCGAGCTGTATCAAGATCAAGCCTAGTTGTATCTTGTAAGTCAATTGAAATTCTAGATAATTCCAATGAATTACCTTGTACTCCAAACATTAATTCTAAAGGAGTAAAACCTGTCACCCTAGATCGCGTACTATTCAGTGCTAATTGAATATCTCCCAAATTTTCCTGCCATGAGCCTTCCGTAGTACTTTCCACAACAGTTAACAAATTTTTAAGAGTTCGCATAATGCGTTCGACCTGTCCGTTAGCTCTACATGACCCCGTTGCAATAAGATGTAACTCGATATTATGCTGCCTACAAAATTCTTTGAATTCTGAGTTGTCGTAAGAACGACCTCGATCTGCTATTATACGTTTTGGAGCTCCAAACAACTGCACAGCACGTTGCAAGGATCTAATTGCATTGGAAGCATTTAATGAAAGCGTATGCTCTAAAATTACAAATTTAGTAAAAGCGTCTATGATCACTGCGCAATATTCCTTCTGCTCACTTTTGCCGCTAAGTTTTCCTGACAAATCCATATGTAACGTATGCCAAGGAACGGGAGCTTTAGGAATACTGTGCAGCCGAACTTGCTGTGCACCAGATGGACCCTTAGAAGCTTTACATATGACACAGGAGTCAACAAACTTTTTTACAAACTTAGACATACTAGGAAACCAATATAAATCGTATAGCTTATCGAGAGTTTTTTCATAACCGAGATGTTTAATTTCGTTGTGGACATGACTTATCAAGGACCATACGAGTGATCGCGGTATTATGGGCAGCCATTTAGAAGTTCTATGACGGTCAATTTTTCGATATAGTATACCTTCTCTAATGTCATAAGTGTGAGCGATTTCAGTTGGTAAGTCATGGGCACGCAATTTTTCTATAATATCTAAAAGTTCAGAGTCACGCTGTTGTTCTACGATCAACCAACCCTTCTCTAATTCAGAAAAGTTAACAGTTTTACAATTTGGAATTTCGTTAATTGGATTACGCGAAAGGAAATCTGCGTGGGCCATATTCTTTCCTTCTTTGTAAATGATATCGAAATCATAAGACTGTAAAATAGCCCACCACCTATGAACACGCGGAGTTAGATCCTTTTTTGAATGAGAAGCCTTCAAAGCATTGCAATCGGTGAGAACAGTAAATTTTCGACCATATAAATAGTGTCTAAAGTGTTGTACGGCCTTCACTACGGCTAAAGTTTCTAACTCATAAGAGTGATAACGGCTTTCAGGATCGGTCGTTTTATGACTAAAATAAGAGACTACGTGTGGAACATTGTTTTCCTTTTGAATAAGTACTGCCCCATAACCTTCGCAACTCGCATCTGTATGGAGTTCGACGGGTAAGGAAGGGTCGAAGATTCTTAACACTGGTTCCGAAGTCAGATAATTTATTATTTCTTTATGGATTTCATCATGTTCAGAAGTCCACGAGATTTTGCCTTTTGCTACAGAAGTCAAAGGATACAGAGGTTTAATCAATTTTGAGAAATTTGGAATAAATTGTCTAAAATATGTAGCCAAACCAATAAACTGCCTAACTTGGGTAACAGTGGAAGGTGCTGGAATATTCTTTAAAGCCTGAATTTTAGTGGGATTTGGTCGGACTTGCCCCGCAGATATCACGAAACCTAAATACTCGGTCTTTCTTTTCAAGAACGAACACTTATTGAAATTGAAGGAAAATCCTGATTTAGAGAGAGTATTTAGCAATTTATCAAGGCGTTGCAAACCTTCCGAGACAGTTTTTGAAGCAACCAAAACATCATCCATGTAAACGAGGATCCTATCATCTTTTAATGGCTTTATCGCATTATTGATCGATCTTTGAAAGACCTGCGGTGCGTTTTTTAAACCAAATGGCATTTTTAAATATTCGTACTGACCTTTAGGTGTTACGAAAGCGGTCTTTTCGATAGAATCCTCGTGTACCTGAATTTGGTGAAAACCAGAAGCCATATCAACGGTAGAAAAGTAATTTGCTCCATGTAACTTATCTATCTGGTCATTGATCAATGGTAGAGGATAGTTATCTGAACAAGTGTTACTATTTAGTTCTCTATAATCTACACATAACCTATCACTTCCGTTTTTCTTTTTGACTAACAAGATCGGACTCGCAAAAGGAGAATAACTTTCACGTATGATGTTGGCATCTAACAACTCTTTTATTTTGCTATCTACTATTTCTTGTTCACTAGGGGATAATCTATAAGGTCTTCTATGAACAGTTTTATTAGGATCAATCAATTCGATTTTGAGTTCACCAGTAGTAACGTGCGTGGTAGGGAGATTATTTATAAAACTTGTGGAGTATGCCCTTAAAATTTTAAACAGGTCATCTTTATCTTTACCTTCCAAATCTGTGTCAACCGAATAATTTAAAAAAGCTTCATTATTACTTACGCAAAAGTTTGCATTTTTGATTTGAGAGAAAATTAAATTTTCTGCGCTGATTTTAACGGAAATATCATTATTTAAAATATCACAACCTAATAAAATGTTCTCGCTAAGACAATCATCAGGAATGACGTGAAAGATAACCTCGAAATAGATGTCTTGCACAATAATCGGACATTTGACTTGTAACCCACATATTACGTTACTACCCCCAACGCCTTTTAAAGTTACTTGGTCATGAAACTGCTCACCAATTAACAAATGAGAGTTACAATTTTTTATAAGGCTACACTCTGCACCAGAATCAAAAACAAAAGGTAAATTTGTACCACTTATCTGCAACGTTCCACGCGCGGTCTTCGAACACAGGTTAACTTGTTTACTGCCACTGTCATTACTGTTCGCCTTGCCGCCACCTATCGTCCCGGTGCTGCTTGTTGCGCTGTCCTCTTTCTTCTTGTATCGCATGGGGCAAGCGGTAGCTACGTGTCTAGAATCAGAACAAATGTAGCAAGCCACACCTGGCTTTCGTTGGTCTGGTTTCGTTGTAATGAATCCAGTTTTAGTAGAAGATCGTAATCGGTCACGGCATTCGTTTCCTCGATGACCGGTCCTGCCGCAGAAGTGACAGTTACCTCGAAAAACTGTGCTGCCTCTAAACCGCTTTATGTCAATGTCCTGCGGACTTGTATCCTCATTACGTCGTTTCAATGAGAAGCCTCGCAATGTACGAAAAAGGGAATTCTTGTTGTGTATTATCACAGAGTTTAATTCACGCCGAATTTTATCATCGCACTGAGATAGAACTGAAATAGATAATCCGGTGGCTACTTCATCAGCAAAATTTCCATTAGGTATTTTTTCTATAAGTTGCCAAAGACGCATGCCTGCTTCAGCTGGAGTTTCTTTAGGCTCAAGTTGAAATTTAATAATTTGGTCAAAGTAATCCTGCATCATCATCGGTTTTGAAAACTGGGACAGTAAAAGTTCTTTGATAGATGCCCAGGACATATTCTCTGGTTGTACTTTAGTCAGACACAAGGCAGCGCGACCCTTTAAGGACTGGATCAGGGCTAAAACTAAATCTACGCCAGTCACTTTCTTTTTATCTAAAATTATCTCGGTCAATTTACACCAGTTATCAATATCCGAGTCGGGAATATCGGGGTCAAATGGGACCAGTTTAACCTGGGGGCTCGGCACAACTTGATGGTTCATCATGGCTTTGGCGATTCTTTCGAATATGGCTTCCATGCCAGAGGAGAATAATGTTGCTTGTTGCAGGATAGTATTATCGGCCGAAACTAGTGGGGGGTCTGAATCCGGCGCTTCTGATGTAGGAATAGGATCGGACATGATAAGATAGTAAATGAGAACTCAACAATAAAGTGGTAATAACTATATATATAGTGGTAATTAATATATTTCAAATCAGTACAGAATCTAATCAGTAATTAGTACAGTGTATTATACAAAATATGTCTAATATAAGCTAGGTACATATGTAGAGGATATGCCAAGAAACGCACAGCAAGTGTACTCGACTGAGTCTCTGACGAGACTGCCGCTCCCCGCAAAGTGACCGGCTTTATATTCGCTGCGCGCTGGTGGGGAGCGACGTCATCGGGTGCACGTGCTTGTTCACAACAAGTTCTTCTTGGAATATCTTCTCATTTTAACACGTTCCGACCACGACGCCGTCACATACATAATGCATTATAAATAAGGAAATATTATGAAATAATTAATAATAGTTAATAATATGAAAGTAGATGAAGCGAAAGAGGTGTGTCAGGATCGTAGCAAATGGAGATCCGTGATCTCTGCCTACCCCTCAGGGAAAGAGGCGTGATTATTATGTATGTATGTATGTATGTATGTAAATATTATAATAAAAATAAAACTGAGACCTAATTAAATATAAATATTATGTAATAAAATTATTATTAATATAAATATATAAACTAGTCAATAATGACATCTGTGTTGATCCGTAAGACCAGTGCTCAACAGGAGCAAAAGAAACTCCAACTAACTTTACAGGAGTTAAAAGTGTCCAAGGAGCTGTATGATCAACTGCAGAGAGAAAGGGAGGACAATGAGAAAGAATTTATTCGCATATTAGATATTAACAAAAAAATTAAATCTGAAATGTCAATCTTAGATAACAAATATACAGATGCCATAGAGGAGCGAAACTGTCTACAGGCGATAATTGATAGGTACATAGTACAGAATATGAAGAAGCACTTCAACAAATAAAATTGCAATAATCTCAATTGCTTGCGGCTCATGATGATATTTTAGAATGAATAAAGGTCATACAGGATAGGCAAACTGCACAGCCTGTTAGTCTTTATGAGGAGCTAGTATCTGACGCCCTTAACCTGGTAACTGCTGCAAGCCAATGTGCACCCAAGATTATCATAGATCTAACTTGTGATGAAATTTAGTTTAGATACTTATTTGACACCTACACTGTGTACACATTTATTTTATTTTATACAGTTTTAATTTGACATGGACCTGTACTTACATTGTGTAAGTGTGTATGTAATTTATATGAATTTAATTAAATTGTGCTATGATAATTGAATTTATACACACTAAGTGAGTTAAGTGTTACTATGATTATCTCATATGTCACCGATGATTACTCGTTGGCGCAGCAGTATATTCAGGATGCGGAGTCAAACATCGCAGTTGCTATGTAGAACTATTTATTTATCACTTATACAGTTAAAGCTGCTTCAGGCGATATAACATTCGGGGAAAGAAGCAGCAAGAAACCCGATTCGCCGTAAATAGATTATATCGTTGCAATGTTTTTAAATAGAACAGAGATCGAGCAGAGTAACGTCTTACAAACTCAACAGTCAAGAATAAAGTGACACCATTTACTTTCTACCCTGCTATTTATACAACCATCGCAACCTCCCAGAACAATATTGCAGGAGTCATAATAGCTACTTTTATAAAATATAGCCTTTAATCAATTGACTTTATATAATAATAATAATTAAGATTATAAGGTACGCTATATATTCATATGTATGATGTGGTGCTGACTGTAAACTGTAACACTCGGCCATCCTGCATAAGCCGTGTCTCACGGCGCTCACTCTTAGTGGGTTAGACGAGGATCTGTAAAATAAAATTCACGCAGATTTCAGCTGTTCCCAATAAGTATAATATCACACAAAAAAAGAACATTAAATCGCATAGACAGTGTCACATAGACAGCGTCATATGGACAGTGTCACATAGACAGCGTCATATAGACAGCGTCACATAGACAGTGTCACATAGACAGCGTCACATAGACAGGGTCACATAGACAGCGTCACCTAGACAGGGTCACATAGACAGCGTCACATAGACAGCGTCACATAGTCAGCGTCACATAGACAACGTTATAATAATTATGGAAGCACACTGTCGTTATAATGGCAGACCTGACAGTAAACTGCATTATTCTTTGTCTTCATCTTTTGCAAACGGGTAGGTATGCGATTCTTTCGTTTTGATTCGGGTACTTAAGTCTTATTTCATTTTTAACTGTGTGTACTAAAAGTATTTATTTATCTACTTATTTGTAGAGTCAATTATTATAATCATGCATTCCAAGTAGAGAAGTAGTAGCTGATCAATTATAGTGGGCGAACGAATCGCTTAAGTTTAGAGGGTTCACATAGTACATTTTTTTTTGGACAGAAGTTGGCTAACTATTTGGGGCTTATAAGTTCATTGTAATTAACTTTCTGAAGCTTGTAAAAGTACCTATGTATAATATTTAAGTTATTATCCTACACTGAAATTATTTTATTGTTTTGTTTATTCTATTTCCCCTTATTTTTATTTAAATATCATCGGTAAGCGTAGCGTTGCACGCGCTCCAGCCAGATAGACTGATGACTTAAAGAATGGGGCTGGCAGTGATTTGACGACAAAATGGGAGATCAAGTAGTGTGACGTGCTCTGGTGGAGGCGTACATCCCGCAGTGGACTGCAATTGGCTGAAAACGATGACGATTCCCCCTTTTTGTACCTAACTAGAAGTATAATAATTGCAATAAATAGGTAGATAATTCATTCCTTTTTTCTATGGATAATTCAGACACAACATCGTCATATAGATCATACGTCACAAAGACACTTAATATTATTATTTTCGGTACAAGCATAGAGGAGAATAGCTGGAACAAGGTCTAAAACTCTAAGGTGTTTTCATTTCTTAAGTAGGAGTAGATTCTTGTTTAGGAGACATAGATTGAATACATCACAATGTGGGTTATGTCATAGAGACTAAGTCACATATACAACATCAAGACAAGTTCTACAGGTTTCAGTTAAAGCTCAGTGATAGACTTTACTTAGTTCTAGGCACTATTCATATCATTGTGTAATATACTTTCCTCAAACATAGCCTTAAACCAGTAAGTTTTAACATTCCCTGTAATTTTTCCTAATTATTTTATAAATTTTACTAGCTTCACATTGCACTAATATTAGAAATCTAGAACTCAATTGAATAACCTGAATAAAAATTTTCTTACTAGCAGTATCTACGACTTGTTAACACCATGAACCGTAGGTACCTTCGTACTTCTCATATGGTACGTTATTATTCTAAGTGATCTACATTAGTCGAACTGGTTTATTTTATTGAAATTGCACCAGACTTTTGCAGAGGCACATTAAATTTGCTAAATATTTTCACGATGTTTTATTTATATTTATTATGCTATTATGTTATCATTATTATGTTAATTTCCTGTTGTATTATATCTATCATCGCAAAGTATTTCTATACTGTAATATGAATATTAATTTAACTACTAAGTTACAGTTCAGGTCTACACTGTTACATTTCATTGTAAAATTGGATTATTAAACCATATTACTAAACTGTATTTATTGCTAACCGTTGTGATTCAAACATATTCTTAAACTGCCTGGCTCATCTGGATTGTTAAACTGATTTTGTGAACTTGTATTCATAAACTTGTATTCAAAATTGGTCAGAAGTGGCACCATGTGGTTCTAACGGCCCTTGGTGCTCTGCCTACCCCGTAAGGGATAAAGGCGTGATTATATGTATGTTATATGTATGTATTCATAAACTTTCTATACATTGCTGGGTTTTATTAGTATTGCTAACCTGTCTATAGGTTGCTAGGTTGCTTTTCTAAACAGTATTCCTAATCTGTAAACTTTAAATGCATTGCATTGTTTAACAGCATTGCTAACTACTTTGTATTTCTAAGGGACATCGCTTAATTGTATTTCTGAACTGCACCACTAAGTTACAGTGCTAAACTTTATTTTATTTATTTTATATCTTTTTATTTTATATTTATTTTATTTAAATTTTGTATTCAAATTTATTTATTTATTTAAGTTTATTATAAATTTATTTATTTACTTAAATTTATTTTAAGTTAACCATTTAATGTTTTAAAGTTCATTTATTTAAATTTATTTATATGTTTAAATTTATTTATTTAAATTTATTTATTTATTTAAATTTATTTTAAATGATTTATTTACTTAAATTTATTTTAAATTATTTATTTATTTAAATTTATTTTAAATTATTTATCTATTTCAATTTATTTTTAATTTATTTATTTATTGATTTATTCTTCAAACTCAATTGTTTAAACTGTACAGTTATCTGCATCTTATACTGTATAGTTAAGTTCACCTGCATCTCTAGACTGTATTGTTAACTATATCCTCAAACTATCTACTTAATTGCATTCTTAAACTGTATAGTTAACTGCATTTTCAAACTATGGTTAAAGCATCTCTAACTTGTATAGTTAACTGCAACTCTAAATTATAATTAATTGTATGTCTAAACTGTATAGTTAAGTGCATCTCTAAACGGTATAGTTACTTGCATCTCTAAACTGTATAGTTAACTGTGTAGTTAACTGTATCTCTAAACTATATAAATAACTGCAACTTTGAACTCTATAATTAACTGCAAGTCTAAACTGTGTAGATAACTGCATCTCTAAACTGTAAAGTTCACTGCAACTCCAAACTGTATAGTTACTACAACCCTAAATTGTATGGTAAACTTCAACTCTAAACTGTTTGGTTAACTGCATCTCTAAACTGTTTGGTTAACTGCAACTCTAAAATGTATAGTTAACTGCAACTCTAAAATGTATAGTTAACTGCAACTCTAAAATGTATAGTTAACTGCAACTCTAAAATGTATAGTTAACTGAAATTCTAAAATGTATAGTTAACTGCAACTCTAAGCTGTATAGTTAGCTGTAACTCTAAACTGTATAGTTAACTGCAACTCTAAACTGTATAGTTAACTGCTACTTTAAACCTAATCTGTATAATCAACTGCAACTTTAAACTGTATAGTCAGCTGCAACTCTAAACTGTATATTTAACTGAAACTCTAAACTGTATTGTTAGTATAACTCTTAACTGTATAGTTAACTAAAACTTTTACTATATTAGTTAACTGCACTTCTAATCGTAGTTAACCGCACCTCTAACTATAGTTAATTGTAATTCTAACTGTATCTCTATAGGTATATTGTTTAGTCAACTGCATTTCTAACCTAAAGAGTGAACCGCATCTCTAGATAGTTTTACCAAACTTTATACCGTATTATAACTGCATTGCTCAATTGCATAGCTAACTACACTGCTATTTGCATTGTTAAACTGCACTCAAAAATTTAATAGGAAAACTGCATATCTAAACTAATAATTTCTAACCAACACTGTTGTGAACTTCAGAAACTCTAATGTTTTAACGCATTGTTAAAGTGCATTATGAAACTGCATCGTTAAATTGTATCCTAAAATTGCACTAGCAAACTGTATTACCAAGATGCATGGCATTATTACGAGTGTACTACCTAATTTATCTATATACCTACTATAGAAACTAGAGTATCGTATTGCTATGCCGCATTTACCTTCCATTTCCTATTTATCACGATTGCTAATAACGGCATACCCGCTAAATATATAAGGATCAAATAATTATATTGTAGTTGCAATGAATACTAAATAATACTTTCGTGTGTCAGTACACATACTCAATATCATATTGTTTCTCAAAAGTCTCTTATCACCTTCCCAAATACTAAGCATGGCGTAGCAAGAAGATGCCAACAATCAAGCCCAGAAACATAAAGCCCAGACAAAAGTCTCGCATTTATGCTACTACACCCCATGGTTTGAATCTATTGTAAGGTGAATCTTATTCGTATTATACGAGTATCTACACATAATATAATAAAACGGGTCGTAACTTATTATGATAACGACATGGATACACGAAAGCCGTATCTTGAAAAACTGTCATAAACTATTAGATTAAAGTTGCAAAATTCACACAGCATATTAAACAAATTACATGTTTCGATCTTACCCAGAATAAGCAGCTCCTGATACGCCACAACAGCCAGGTGCTCTTCTGTACGGCCCACAGATTACCCCCGTACGGCCCCAAGCGGTGGCGACGGTCTCCGGAAAAATAACCATGAACACCGATGCATGTTAGATCATGAAACAAGAGAACATAATTTAGAACCAAATTATCTTAACGATAATTACCCTAGTGTGGGTAGATTTCAAAGTACCTATATTTTAAATAGCATGTAAGTAAATTACTACAAAACTCCACGTAATAAAAACATGTTTGCTGACAAAAATCTTCATTTTCCAACAGGACAAACCACCAATACAATCTACTAATGCATTTATAGTTTACATATTTTAGTAAAACAATATTCCCGATTATGGACTGACATTATTGTTTAAATTTAACTAAATAAATCTTGCTAGTCAAACATACCTGCAGTGGTAATTAAAACTTAATAACGGAACATTATTTGAAATACTTAGGTACCCCAATAAAGTCAAACGCATAATAGATACATTTTGTGCACCGAGATTTTGTAAAATTGATACGAATATTCTTTACGTACTGTTTGTGCAACTTACATAGTTTTTCTTTCTGGTAGGTACGACATTTACGTACGGTAACCTACGCTAACCGTAAACTACACTAAAACAAAAATCACGTACCAACGGTACGGTATGAAGCAAGGATTTTGGTATAAGTATCCACATAAGCAGAGCTAACAAACAAATATACCTAACTTTTAAGTTGTGATGCGGAATCGGCTCCCACTGCAGATGGTCATTAAAAGATCTTGACACTGGCGCTCTTAACAGCAACAGCAACAGCATGGAATTTAGGTAGTACAGCAGCATCATTGATTGGGTTCTAGTAATTACATTGTCTTCATCTTCTTGTTTCTCCAGTTTCTTGTTGTTTCATGTTGAATATATTCCAGTTGTCCATAAAAAAAAAAAAATCTCCATCCTTTTGTGTACATTCTTCACCGATTTTGCCATGTTTCGCAAATCTTTTCTTGCAGTCGTCACCCGTGGGCAGGGCGGGTTTATTTTCCGGCATCCCACTTCTGAAGTGTCACCGATGATTACTCGTTGGCGCAGCAGTATATTCAGGATGCGGAGTCAAACATCGCAGTTGCTATGTAGAACTATTTATTTATCACTTATACAGTTAAAGCTGCTTCAGGCGATATAACATTCGGGGAAAGAAGCAGCAAGAAACCCGATTCGCCGTAAATAGATTATATCGTTGCAATGTTTTTAAATAGAACAGAGATCGAGCAGAGTAACGTCTTACAAACTCAACAGTCAAGAATAAAGTGACACCATTTACTTTCTACCCTGCTATTTATACAACCATCGCAACCTCCCAGAACAATATTGCAGGAGTCATAATAGCTACTTTTATAAAATATAGCCTTTAATCAATTGACTTTATATAATAATAATAATTAAGATTATAAGGTACGCTATATATTCATATGTATGATGTGGTGCTGACTGTAAACTGTAACACATATCTAATCCAATCTAAGATTCTTTTGTTAATATGTTACTTAGTTTTGACTGTGTCTCTGGGAGCTTTCTTGCTATTTCTTCTTCCAAGCAATGACACTTCACTGAAATAGTGTAACAGTAATAGTAGAATCATGCGGTGTGTCAGACCTAATGTTGGTTTTGCCATAAAGGAGAACTGTCTAGCAGCTCTCCTGGATTTCGTCTTTAGGCGACCTCAACTCTTATTAGATCCACCTTGGGGTGGTGCCCGTTGTAAAAGCTTTGCGATTTAATTTTTTAGGTTGTTTAAATTCACCTCCTTTTTAGGGTTCCGTACCTCAAAAGGAAAAAATAAATTTTTAGTTACATTACAAAATATATATTTTTCCGTTAATAAACAGTAGCACTACACGAAGTTGTACAACTATTGATAACGTTTTTTCGAACTTCAATGTTCAATGTGGTACTATTCATACCTTTTTCAGTCACCATTTACAGGTCTGGTTCAAATTTAATACTTAATTAATATTTTTGAACCAGATTTCTAAATAGTGACTAAAAAACTTAGTAAATAAATAACTTTAATAAAAGAACTTTCGCAAGACTGCTGCAAGGCTAGTATAAGTGTTTCAGTTATATTATAGATAAATGATATGTGTTAATATAAAATAAAGGATTACTTAAACGATAAAGAGATCTTTGTCTTAAATTTATGCTCCTCCATCTTTCCCCATTGTAATGTTATGAATTTCATTTTGCAATAAAAATACCATAGTTATGACTCGATTGTCGTAATGAACGAACTTTGTAAACCTTGCAGGTTTGTACGGAACCCTCGGTGCGCGAGTCCGACTCGCACTTGGCCGGTTTTTTTGTTTGGTAGCGGTTTCATTTTGGAGTGCGAACATAGTTTTTTTTGTTCGTTTGGTTTATCCCGAAGAAAAGGCAAGGGGAACTAAGCCCATAAAGGCATTGTCTTTACTAAATGATTTTAGATTTAGAAATTTATGACGATGAATAGAAACGTCGGGAAAATCCTCAAAAGAGAATACAAAATTAATTGAAATGAAAATAAACTGCAGAAACAACTTACATGAGCCCATGAAGCTTACCTACATATGAAACCATGCACACGCACTAGATTCACATAACAAGTAAACAAAATATTACTTATAAAATTATTAATAAAGAAAATGGAAAAAATTCTTCACCCGAGTAGGAATCGAACCCATGACCGCTGCAAACCGTGCCAGCCGCTATAAACACTAAGCCACCGGGTCAATTACTCGGATGACGAACTTTACCATCTCTTTTCTAAATTACATATTGGCAACTTTATTCTTCATTCCGATAGCTATACACTAGCCAAATTACTTATCTAGCAGAAATCATCACTTTACGGACACATGCAAGCCATTTACAAATAAATTTTGATTTTCACAAGAAAATTACACCCGCTCTCTTTCAGCTTTTCCCGCCGAATCCCGTGCGAATATAGAAAGTAACATATAAAATGACCACCGACAAAAAAGTTGTTAATGCTTTCATGACGAATAAATTATTTTGAATTTGAGTTTAAAATAGAATTAATAATTAGTACCTAAATAACGACTACCTAAAGGGACGAGTCACGCCGATCGTTGGATGAACTCTAAAATGTGGTTAACAAATTTAGCACGACTGAGGAAGAAAATGTCAGCATCCGAAAACTTCTTCTCGTACTCATCAATAATACGATTTATCGGAGAGAAAAGTGCGAAATTTGTTCGATTTTTGTTGTGCGAAATAATGTGGCTTTTTTAATTACAAAGTTGTATGCCTTCTAGGCAAATTTTTGCGGACATTACTATTGTTTAAAACATGATACTCTACAATAAGGTATTACCGGAAATCAGACAAATAGAACATTCCGTTCATAGTATGTTCACCAGAATATAAAAACATTGCAGGAAGAAGAACCAGTTAAAAGTAAACTATTAAATTACAACCAAGCTTCAAGTCACGCAACTGTGATATGGGAATTCATTATACTACCCGAGAGAACCATCTTCCCATCAAAAAGTTATTACAAGAAGCAATAAAGTTGACTACACTTATGCCATACGCTTCCTAATACGTGGACGGTACCAAGTAATTGTCAAACTTTTAATTACTGTTCCCAAGTGGGAACGAACGCTGTGACGAAAGTTGGAACTAAAATGCTGCAGAGGAACTTCACTATGAAGTTGACGACCTAGCGTAGTATGTGGCGCCAGTTGTTATTGTGCAATTAAGTACTGTATTTAAGACAAGCTTTTGCATACAACTTTATAGAGTATTACAAAAGGGTATGTTAAGCGAGAAGCTGTAAATATAGCCTATTACTTACGAGTATAAACCTGCTATTTTCATAGCATACCTCTTTTAGACTTCCCATTTTCCCGTTCCTGTGAGATTTCGGGAAATCCTTCCTTATCTGATGTCTACGTTATACAAAAAACACACCCTACAAATCAGGTATCTAAGATCAGTTGAACGTTAATTGTCATTCAGGACAAAGCATTCAATTATAAGTATTGATTATTATTAATGGCATGGTTTGTAAAAAGGAATTATGTACAGTGTTTTCAAGTTATACAATTTCCCTATCAGTGTTAACAAATTCATGACTTTTAAATTTTGCTAGAACATAATAGCCATTTCTATCCTCTATTTTTGTTATGTAATATTTTCAGATATAAGTTTTTGAGTTTTAACCTAGCAAAAAGTATATTATTAATTTATAGGTAGATATAACTTTAAAAAAGCTTGCGTGTTTTGCTTCTTAATTGCAAAACTGAAAAAGTTTCCTTTGTTTGCGTGTTTTGAAGTAATTTAAGAGGTTTCATATGAAGGAACCTATAATTAAACACAACATTTATAAGATACTAGCGGCCGTCCACGACTTTGTCGGTGTGAGAGAGCATTACCTACACCGGTGCGAAGCGAACTAGGGACCCCCTAGTTATATATAAAAAACCTTCCTTTTGAATCAATCTATCAATTTAAAAAAAGCATTAAAGTCCATTGCATAGTTTTAAAGATAAAATAAGTATACCTTACATAGAGACTACAGACAACGGGACGACATTGTTTTATGATTTACTAGTGGACGTCCGCGACTTCGTCCGCGTGCACTGCGGAAAAAACAAAATGTCGAAATTATCCGGGATGAAAATATTTTTCCGGGATAAAAAGTAGCCTCTGTGTTAATACAGGGTGTCAGCTAACTCCATACAAAATTTTATTAAAGTCGCTCCAGCCGTTTTTACGTGAAAGAGTAACAAACATCCATCCATCCATACTCAGAAACTTTCGCGTTTATAATATTAGTAGGATGTAGTGATGATACACACACACACATAGGTACATAAACTAACTCTTCGGATCGTAAAGGCAGATAATTAGATAAATAGAGCGTTTCCAAGAATGCTGGACCATAAGGTAGTACAAGTAGTACTGCTTTTTCAGCTCGATTGAATTTAATATTATTTTTTCCTATTTGATTAATACGATAGGTATTAACGTCGGTTTCGGCAGTCGCATTAAACCTAAACGTAAAATTAGTCCTACATACTCTTTCTCTCTCAGCCGTCAGCCACTTATGTTAAGAACGGAGGAGGATAGACCTAACTAAGATTAAGTTGACGCTTAAGTGCGACGGTCAGAATCGACCATAATATCTTTTATTATAAAGAAAAACTAAAACTAGATTAAGAGAGAGAAATATTTACGCAAATAAAAACAAATGAAGAATGAACGAAGCTTTATTGCCAAAGCTAACATTAATTCACATTAACAATAGTTATATTTTAACGAAATTGTACGAGTAGGTAAATGTGATTTTAGTGAAGTAAAGTAGTTTAGAAACTAATTTTCGATACGTCGACCGAATGACATTAATGATGTTACTCGTATACAAAGTCATAGTTAATTACACGTCATTATCATGCAAGTATGTATTAATTAGCTAGGATTAAGAACTAATGGCATTGTTTCTTATTATAACATATAGTGACAACATTGAGATGATATAATCAACTAGCTGTTACCCGCGACTTTCTTCGCATAGAATAAAGCCTTTAAGCCTTTAGTCTCTACTTCTAATTATACCTATACGAGTATGTAAGCAAAATTTCAAGAAGATAGGTGTAAATAAAGCTTGAAGAGGTAACAAACACTAAACTTACTTTCGAATTTAAATATGAGTTGGGATACTGACATTTGCCTGCCTACTTAATAGAATAACCATTATTCCCTCTATTTGTCAACCGCATAGATACGGTAAAGTTTATTCCATTTTCTTAGCAAAGGCGCTTATTGGTTTAAACGGATTTTTTCGGTCCTAGTAGTAGTACGAAGGTATGTACAATGATCCATACATACCATAGATAAGCTCCTATAATAAAAAATCTATTTCACATGCAATCCAATATTATAAATGCGAATTTAAGTTTTTTTACCCTCACGACATACATGGACTTTTTATCCTGGAAAATTTCGACATTCTGGTTTTTTCCTGCAGTCCACGCGGAAAGAGTCGCAGGCGTCCGCTGGTATACAAATTAAGTCGTATCACACGTGTCATCAAGTATGTAGAGACCCTTAGCAAGGGAACTACCTATGGCTTTTCGATTATCTCGTATAATAATTGTTTTAGGCATGCTCTGCACTCTATCTTTATTGTTATCACTTTGTATACACGTTTGTTATAACTGCCGAGCGTTTCTTCTATTATGTGTAATGGGTTTGTACCATTTATTTGGATTACAGTAGTAATTGTCCTTTCCTAATGACAATATTCTAGTGTTTTTCCATTGTCTTTATTGTTTTTGTAATGGAAAAGGCGTATACCATGCTTATTGTAGATTGGTCGAAGCTGTTGGTGATTGGCGTCACCACGGACTCGAGTTCAGAGGGCCTGTTGACAATTTTTGAACATCCCCAAACTAACTCTACGTTCCCACTTACACTGGTCTTAAACCAGACAACAAATTAGTATTAAGCATAGTTTCTGTAGCGAATAGTATATTAATAATCTTGTAATATGTAATAATCTAGTAATAATCTTGTATTATGTTAATTTAGATTCATTCATATTGGCTCAGCCAATCACAGCTCAGTAACATAAAATAGAAATGTAAATGCCGCCCCGTTATCACCTCGTACCTTACCGTACTTGAGCATGTATTTTCGCATATTTTGTAATAATCTTTGATGTAAATTCACTTGGAGTTATAACTTAGAAGCTTGTAATTGCCTTCAGCATTGAGTAATATCTGTATAATTAATCATAAAACTTAGCCCTAAATGATGCGTATCTTAAATACATAAAGCATCATAACATTTGTATAATCTTACCTTAGTTTCATTAGTTTGAAGGAGTACATACCAACCTGTTTGCTTAATTATTTTGATGAAACTTAACGTAAAATCTTATGTATGTATTCCAATTAGTAAAACAGCATTTTATATTGTAAAGTATATATTTCTCAACATAAGTACAAATAGTTTGTATCCATTGTTCGTTAATTACCTATTGTTTTGGATTAATTTAGAGTCATAGTGTAAAGAATATAGGTAAAATGTGTAATTTATGTATCGTAAAAGCTTTCTATATCCGCATAAACCTATCCTGTAGTTAGTAAGGATTAATGTGTAACCTTTCCTGGACTTGTCGCCTGAAAAACAGGCTAATTATATAATTTAACGGTCATTTTAGCGGTCTTTCAGTGATAGAATCATATTGTACCATTTAACTTCATTAGCAACTTAGAATCTTATTGGAAAAGCCTAAATGTAATTAGTATGAGTTCAAATAACTAGAAAAACCTTAGTTTTGTATCAGTTTCGTATTAATTCTGTATTACGCAATACTTGTCAATATTGCATCATCTTTTTCCTTACACCCCTCACCCCTCAGGTGAGTTGTCTAAATTGTTCTAAGCATTGTAATTGGTTAATAGATTCAAAATACCTTCTTACCATAGTCTATCACATAAGTAGTGTCTGTATTGCATAAATATAAGTTCAATAAAATAAATTGGCCAGTCTTCGTCTGTCGCTGGAACCGTTCACATCGCGTTATTATTTCACACTCCACGCTTGTAACCCAGTCTGCAGCAAGTAAGGGGCTTGTGGGCAGAGTGGTGTCTAGACACCGAGGGTAGAGGGCCCTCAACAGTTTGGTCCTACGGAAGCCGGGTATCAGCGGGAAGGAAAGAAGGCGCAGTGGATGCAGGGCAGGCGGAGATTCCATCAGGGGCTCGTGTGGTGCGTGTCTGGTTCGCCGCGAGTGCTCTGGTAGCCCGGATCGGGGAGGTGCCGGAAGGAAGCACTGGGCCCGTGAAACGCTACGAGTCAGGTCTGTTGCCTGCAGATCGGGTCTGTCGCCCGAGGAAGCGGAAGTCCGTGTGGTGCGTGTCTGGTTCGCCGCGGGCTTCAAGAAAATTTTGTCGGGTCTGTTGCCCGAACACCACGAAGAAAGAAGTGGGAGGAGCGCTTGGAGTACCCGTCTCAAGGCTGTATAGCCGCGGGTACAAGAAGCAGATGTGCAGGTGCTCGTTCAGTGCTAACCCAAGCCACGAGTACCTGTGAAGTAGATGAGCAGGTGCTCACTCAGAGCATAAAAGCCGTGAGTACCTGTGAAGTGGGAGGAGCCTTTGGAGTACCCGTTTCAAGGCTGTTTAGCCGCGGGTACAAGAAGCAGAGGTGCAGGTGCTCGTTCAGTGCTAACCCAAGCCACGAGTACCTGTGAAGTAGATGTGCAGGTGTTTGCTCAGGTGCATGTTGCCCGCAAGTACCTGCGAAAAGGAAACCTGAATTGTCACGAAGAGGTGGAGCGTGAGGTGCCCGGTCAGAGCTGGGTAAGCCACGGGTACCTTCGAAGCCAACACAGTTTACTGTGGCCTAGTGTCTGCCACCTAACGGTGCCAAACGGTGGGCACTAGGTTAACCGCCTCATAGTAGCGGGTGTGGTGTGATCGAACAGCACCACCCGGCTGATTAGCAGCTGACCTAGTTCGGCCGGCGTCGGTAAGGTGTACGTGGATCATGGCTTGGCAATCATGGAGATTGTTTAGGCACGCGATTTCTGCTGAGCGTTCCTCTCAGTAGTTTACACTTGTGTTGAAGCGTACACTCTCTGCCGGGCGGTTCCTTGTCCTTTACCCATTCCCTCCTTAGTTTCCTGTAGGCAGGTAGGGACAGCTTGCAGGTAGGTAGGGGTCCGTGGGTAGTAGCCGTAGGTAGGTAGGGACCTTGTCTCTTCATCTACAACTACGGCCAGAGCATCGGGATTCGACATGACTAGAACAAGAAGTCACAATAAGGGTAGCGAACAAACCTCCGTAAGTACAGAGCGAACGGGAGAATCGTCTGCCACTGTTAGTACAGAGCAGACCACTTCGACTGAGCGCACGATGTCGACCGACCACACGTCAGGTACGGAGCGTACTGATAGGGTTTCGTTACAAGGTAAGGTGGATAACGTCGCGGTAGCGTCCGGTAGTAGGGTCGATCCGCCATCCCGGGATGGAACGGTTGTCAACTGTCCGGTAACAACGCGTAAGTCGGCGGGATCACGAGCGTCGAGTAGTTCGAGTCGGCGACGACGAGCGGTACTAGAGGCGCGTATCGAATTTGAGAAAGCGGAAGCGGCGCGGACAATAGCTAAGTCGCGTCTAGAGCTTGCGCAATTGGATGAGGCAGAAACGTCGGGTTTAAGCGAGGTAGAAGATAACCGCGATAACGTAACGAAATGGGTAACGAAGTCAATCGAGCAAAGTAAGACCGCAAGTAAGCCGATTGAACCGCGAGTAGTAACGCCGCGTAAAGTTCCCGAGATAGAGGCGCCGAAACCGGAGATAGATAACCTCGCCTCCGCGTTAATACAGGCCATGCGATCAACCAGTCAAACGTCATCTAGACAGGCGCCGCGGTATATTAACGAGTTACATAATTTTAATGGCAACCCACGCGAGTGGATAGCTTTTCGTGCGGTTTTTAGGGACACGCGCGAATTCTTTAGCGACATAGAAAATATGGCTAGGTTACGTCGCGCTATACAGGGGCAGGCTAGGGAGGCTGTAAAGTCTATGCTTTACACGCATTCCGACCCCGAGGAAATAATGTACATGTTAGAGCGTAGATTCGGTCGTCCGACCCATCTTATTAAGAGCGAGATTGAAAGTTTACAAAAACTTCCGCCCATGTCGCAAGACGTCAAAGGTATAGGGGCGTTCGCGAGCGCGGTTGCTAACAGCGTAAACACAATTAAACAAATGGACCGAATCGAATATTTGTACTCTAGCGACGTATCCGACAGAATAATAGATAAGATGAATATGTTAGTCAAGTTTCGATGGTACGAATACAGGTCGCGCAACGAAAAAGAACCTATTCTTATAGCGTTATCGGCTTTCCTAAACATCATAGCGGATCAGTTCGAAGCATACGATAGCACGCCCGCGTCGGAAAGGCGTTATACGAGACATAGGGACGTTCAGCCGCCACCGCCGCGGCGGAATAGAGTTCACGCGGCCGTAGTACGGGAGACGACCTCTGACGAGTCAGATTCATCTCACTATTCAGACAGCTATTCCAGCGAAAGCGAGTTAGAAAGCGACCACCAGGTAGTTGCGGCAGCTTTCGGTGATAGGGATAGGAAATGTGTGAATTGCCGGGGTCGAGACCATACTCTAGAAAAATGTCCACAATTTATAAAAGAAAATGTGAAAGAGCGATGGAACATAGTAAAGCGCTTAAGAGTATGTTTTCGATGTTTGAGCAGTAAACACATTAGCGACAAATGCAAGTCGAAGCATTGCGATGGAGACGGTTGTAGACGTAGGCATCATAGGTTGCTGCATAGCGAACCGCCTCCACCGGTGGAGGCGAAACCGGAGCCGCCGGCTACAGTATCGGTTAATCACTTATCCGAGCCGCGCGCATATCTTAAAATGGTACCAGTAGATCTATTAGGGCCAGAGGGCAGCACCTCCGTTATCGCATTGTTAGACGAAGGGTCAACCGTGACTCTATTGCTCGACGATATAGCCAATAGAATAGGGGCCGTAGGTCCGGTAGAAAAGTTAGCAATAGAGGGAGTCGGGGGTCACCGCATTAACAATATGTCGCAGCGACTAGATTTAAAGATCAAAGGTAGATTCACGCGTGATTACGAACCTATATGCGCGTTAACTATAACCGAATTAAGCTTATCTTCGCAGGGCGTGTATAAGCGCAACCTTTCAAATCATACTCACTTAGCGGACATAGCAGATCAGCTCACATACGATCAAGTGAGACCTTCACTTTTAATAGGACAAGATAACTGGCATCTTATCGTAACTAGGCAACTTAAGTCGGGCTCTTCAAGCCAACCGGTAGCTTCATTAACCCGTCTCGGATGGGTATTGCACGGGTGCAATAGCGATTCTATTAAAAAAGTAAATTTCGTAAATAACACAAACAATAATAACAATAGTTTAGAACAAATTTCATCAAATAACATAGAAAGTTTAATAAAACGTAACTTCTCTATAGACGCGTTAGGAATAGAACCAAAACGGCCCACGCACGATACAGAACAACGCGCTATTAGCATTCTAGATAAGACCACTAGGAAAACAACTGACGGGCGTTTCGAGCGCGGTTTACTATGGCGTCACGACGACGAAGTAATGCCTAAAAATAGAGATAACGCGTTGCAACGTTTGTTAAGAATAGAACGCAAATTAAATAAAAACCCGATTTATAAAAATCAATATGTAGAGCAGCTAAATAACTTATTTAAAAATGGTTACGCAGAGCCAGCCAATTCGACGCCTACATCGGTACGTACGTGGTACCTACCACATTTCGCGGTAGTGTATCCTCAAAAGTTTAAGATGCGTCGTGTTTTCGATAAAGCGAGCCGTATTAGCTTAGATAAAATCTGACCCATGTTCTTTTAGGCCCGCCGTAGCGCATAGGCTCGCGGAAATCGAAGATCATTCACAAACATCGGAATGGAGATGGCTAGCTAGCATTCTTTACGTAGCCGATGACGCGACGCGGGATTCCCCCACTAAGTTTAATATAGACCATCGGTGGTTTAGAGGTCCGGATTTTTTGTACGACGATGACAGGCAATGGCCAGTAGACCGTAGTGAGCGAATAGCAACGCCTCCCACAGGAGAGGAGCGTACCGTAACAGTGGCCACTTTAGTAAACACCAATCGAGTACCATTGCCCGATGTGACAAGGTTTTCGTCGTACAAACGATACCTTCGAACCACAGCGCGTATCTTACAGTGTGCGGACACTTTTAAATCTTTGTTGGGTAACAATTCGCAACCGGTAAGCGCACTCAAACGTAGGATATCCGATAGGAGCTGGCGAAAGTATGGTAGTAAGACGGTAGCGCAGCGCCATCTAGTCGATGACGAGGTAAAGTCTCAGCTGATGACTTTACCTACCGAATATTTAGTACGGGCGGAACGCATTATTTTGGAAAGCATTCAATTAGATTCATTTAGTGACGAACGAAAATGCATAGTTAATAACGATAAATTGTCTAAGTCTTCCCGTGTAAAACATTTATCTTTGGTTATGAACGACGGATTATTGCGGCTTAACACGAGAGTTAGCGCAGCCGATTGCGTGCCGGACTCGTATAAAAACCCTATAGTCTTAGACGGTAAGCATCCGATTGTTAGATTGCTCGTACGTCAATATCATCTAGATTACGGACATGGTAATCATCAAACCATTATGAACGAAATTAGGCAGCGTTTTTACATACTATCGTTGCGAGTATTAGTTAAGTCCGTTGCACGGGAATGTAATTGGTGTAGATTGCATAAGGACACCCCACGAATGGCACCGTTGGGCGATTTACCTATAGAGCGGTTGCAACAATCTCAGCCGCCGTTCACGTGCACCGGTGTTGACTATTTCGGTCCGGTTCATATAACAGTAGGTCGTAGGAGCGAGAAGCGTTGGATAGCTTTGTTCACCTGTCTTACCACGCGCGCAATCCACCTCGAGATAGCATCGTCATTGTCATCTGACTGTATGATATTAGCTTTGCGTCGAATGTCAGCTAGGCGCGGGTCTCCGAAGACACTTTATAGCGATAACGGTACGAATTTTGTTGGCGCGAATCGCGAGCTTAAGGAAGAATTCGAGAAATTAAAGATCGATATCGTTGATAAGGTAGAGTCGCGCGGGATTAAATGGAAGTTTATTCCACCCGGGGCCCCTAATATGGGAGGTGCGTGGGAACGAATGGTTCGCTCAGTCAAAGTGGCACTATCTGTTACTCTCAAGGAAAGACAGCCCCGCGAGGAAGTCCTTCATACTCTCCTACTCGAAGCAGAACATCTGATTAACTCGAGACCATTAACTGACGTCAGCCTAGATCCAGATGACACTGAGAGTCTAACGCCAAACCATTTTCTTATCGGGCGTTCGAACGGCTTACCTCAAATTGGCCTGTTCAGTAATAGCGATTTAATCGGCGCAGCTACGTGGCGTACTGTTCAGAGATTAATCGATAAATTTTGGAATCGCTGGGTGAGAGAATACTTACCAACTCTCACGCCTAAGTACGATCGTAACACCGGCTTCACTAACCCTAATGTCGGAGATGTTGTATTGATTATAGACTCGTCATTACCGCGAGGTGTATGGCCCAAAGGTGTAATAACACATACTTATCCTGGTCCAGATGGCAAAGTCAGAACATCAGACGTAAGAACTTTAGCTGGCACACTGAGACGTCCAACTTCGAGGCTCATAAAGATAACAAGTAGCTCAAAAATCGTACCACCTGATATCTGTACTCAGACACTGTCTTCGCACGGAGGGGGGACTGTTGACAATTTTTGAACATCCCCAAACTAACTCTACGTTCCCACTTACACTGGTCTTAAACCAGACAACAAATTAGTATTAAGCATAGTTTCTGTAGCGAATAGTATATTAATAATCTTGTAATATGTAATAATCTAGTAATAATCTTGTATTATGTTAATTTAGATTCATTCATATTGGCTCAGCCAATCACAGCTCAGTAACATAAAATAGAAATGTAAATGCCGCCCCGTTATCACCTCGTACCTTACCGTACTTGAGCATGTATTTTCGCATATTTTGTAATAATCTTTGATGTAAATTCACTTGGAGTTATAACTTAGAAGCTTGTAATTGCCTTCAGCATTGAGTAATATCTGTATAATTAATCATAAAACTTAGCCCTAAATGATGCGTATCTTAAATACATAAAGCATCATAACATTTGTATAATCTTACCTTAGTTTCATTAGTTTGAAGGAGTACATACCAACCTGTTTGCTTAATTATTTTGATGAAACTTAACGTAAAATCTTATGTATGTATTCCAATTAGTAAAACAGCATTTTATATTGTAAAGTATATATTTCTCAACATAAGTACAAATAGTTTGTATCCATTGTTCGTTAATTACCTATTGTTTTGGATTAATTTAGAGTCATAGTGTAAAGAATATAGGTAAAATGTGTAATTTATGTATCGTAAAAGCTTTCTATATCCGCATAAACCTATCCTGTAGTTAGTAAGGATTAATGTGTAACCTTTCCTGGACTTGTCGCCTGAAAAACAGGCTAATTATATAATTTAACGGTCATTTTAGCGGTCTTTCAGTGATAGAATCATATTGTACCATTTAACTTCATTAGCAACTTAGAATCTTATTGGAAAAGCCTAAATGTAATTAGTATGAGTTCAAATAACTAGAAAAACCTTAGTTTTGTATCAGTTTCGTATTAATTCTGTATTACGCAATACTTGTCAATATTGCATCATCTTTTTCCTTACACCCCTCACCCCTCAGGTGAGTTGTCTAAATTGTTCTAAGCATTGTAATTGGTTAATAGATTCAAAATACCTTCTTACCATAGTCTATCACATAAGTAGTGTCTGTATTGCATAAATATAAGTTCAATAAAATAAATTGGCCAGTCTTCGTCTGTCGCTGGAACCGTTCACATCGCGTTATTATTTCACACTCCACGCTTGTAACCCAGTCTGCAGCAAGTAAGGGGCTTGTGGGCAGAGTGGTGTCTAGACACCGAGGGTAGAGGGCCCTCAACAGGGCCACTTTACCATCTTTGGCCCTCGATTCTTAGCTTGCCTGCATTGGCCGGCTAGGAGGGACAGCGCAAGAGCGGAAACTTTACTCTAGGGTGGAAGTGTAAAATGTCATAACGCCGGGGGTAACTGACGTTCATGCCCCGCAGTCTCACCTCTCTGCACCCTTAGCTGCCCGCGCCGGTGTTGCCTCCCCGGCATGCGCCACTAATGGGAAGCCCACCTCATGGCCTTAAATTACGGGCGGCAAGTCACCGCCTGCCACCTCACAATTTTGGTACTTGATTGTTATGGCTGGCGTCCGATAGTCTCCCTATATGAAATAGCCCTTATCCAGCCACCCAACATTCAACCCTATAGCCCATGACCTTAGTTTTCTATCGCACGACTTAGATCTGCACTTCAATAGTCTTTGCACATGGCGGGGAACATCGCCGGGTGTATCATATTGTGCGCTCGGTGATGGTATCCGCCATGTGTATCCCATACCATATTAATGCTCTCTTAAAAGGGCCTCTACATCTTGGCAACGTCCCGATGCACGCCTCTCAAAGGACCGGGACTCTGTAGTCCCAAGAATTTCGAAAGAGATACAATAATAATAATAATAATCATTTATTTCAGATGGTGTAGTCCATATTGTGTTAGTAACAGTTACAGGTACCAAATTTTATGGATACGTTACTGGGATATGGAAATAAAAATTATGTAATAATAATATATAATGAACTGAAGTTCAAAACTGAGGCCTAGTTAACACGGCACTACTCTTCACTTAAAGAGGTGTGTCAGGATCGTAGCAAATGGAGATCCGTGATCTCTGCCTACCCCTCCGGGAAAGATGCATGATTTTTATGTATGTATGTATGTATATTTGATTCTAAGTATATACAAGTTTACGTTTATTTAAAGGTTCTTTTATTTAAAAGTTCTAACTAAACACAATTCATGACGAAAGTTCCTTTCTCCGCAGCTGGTGTTTGCTAAATTATTGTTCTGTCTCAACACGCTCGTGAACTACGTCTTAGCTAACAAAAGGTTATATAAATACACTAACACTATGTTAAAGTTACCACGCTATTTATAAATAGTCTTTGTTACTACTCACTATTCAGTATTATATTTTTTAACACTAATTATTGCAGTTTGGTAATTATTGCTATAAGGCATTCAGTATCTTGTAGAAGCTATATTTAGATAGTTTTCACAATTATTATTATTATTATGAACATTACTGAGTTGCTTAGGAGTATTATCCTCTCGAATTTTTCGAGTCTCAAATTTTATGGATACCTTTTCTATAGTGGACTATTTACATAGCATTTTACTTATAATACCCCTTTTTCTTTTGTATAGCTTTTGTGCTATTCTTATTAATAGACTACATAATTTTAGTATCAAGTTTTTCTAGAATCGGTTCAGTAGTTTTTGCCTTTTCAAGTTTCCTCAACATCCATTTATACAAACTTTCACATTATTAGCGGCTTAGTTTCTTAATGTCTCTCCTATAGGGAAAAGCGGGCCATGAGTTCCACTATCTACAGAAACTTGTTCAGCAGTTAACCTGTAAGAACATGACGTGATCACAACTATTGGTAGAGCGTATTCGGCATATAGCTATGTATGTTCTTCTAAAACTTTCTGGAAACTTTGGCAAAGTGGCCCCTGATCTCAGCCTTGAGCGAGGTTGATGAAGTTCTCGTAGTCTAGGTAACTATCTATTCACAAGAGAATTTCGTGAAGGACTTTAATATGTGAATTTTACCAAATCTTTCGATCGATCACATGCAATGAGGGATTTTCTGACAAGTTAAAATAACTTTCAAAAATACCTAAATACTAAATACCTAATAATAACATCCCCCTTCACCTCTCCAATCCAGAATTTCTGGTGGGATATTCGCTAACGCCATCTATCCATGTGATTTGTACTATTTTTTTTTACTTTTAATAGTTGTCAGAAAATATCTCTATGCTCATTCCATGGTCGAATAATTCAAATTAAGAAGAATTAGTTTTTTTTTAAGCTAAGCCGTGTGTCGTACGTGCAGAACCGAGTCTTGACTCTACGTACAGCACAGAGCAGTTTTAGTACAGTTAGGCTGCCTATCCACTAAAGGTCACACAGTTTTACAGCATTTTTGTATCACATCTCTGGTAAAGGCAGCCTTAAGTAGGTATTTTTTATTTTTGTACTGTGGACTTTTATTTATTTCTATCAAATTGAGCCAAAAATTGAGGCTGACACATTGCGGTACTAACCTTCTTCGCCACGCATGTGACTACGTAACCAAACTACGCCCTCCAGTAGAGTTACGAGTATATTTATATCTATCTCCTTATGGGCCGATTTTTCCAATGATCAGATAGCCTAAAGCTTTTAATTTCATGCTGTCTTTATATAAATCAAGTTTAAATAATAGGAGAGGGGCGCCTTAGGAGAAATAATAACGTGAATAACCCGTCTCACTCTCCCAGTTGCAGAGTTTCCTCTCATTACTTGGCCTGAGACTTAAAGCTTTATGTTTTGTTCCTTAAATTAAAGCTCCTTTAAATCGTCAATAAAGTGTCGACTACATTACTCTCCTGTACTCAGTGAGGAGCTGTAGTGGCCCTCCTCATTATCGAGTGTACCGCTCTCGCCGTAAAGTCTTGATTACCGTGGCACGTCCAGCTGCGTCCACAATGGTAGAAACAACATAGCTGGAACAAAACATACTTAGTAGGCATATCAACCCAGATTTTAATATATTTTGTATGTTATATGTTTCTGACGATGAGATAGCAACTTTCACTATGGGTGCGCCCACCACCGGGCCCTACACCCTCCTCTGACCCCCGGATCCGATAACCCATAACCGCGAAAACAAGCACTTGCACTACCTACAATCGCCACGAGAAACCAGATCCAGGTTTATTAATTTACTAATTTCTATAATCCTGAGGAAGCCGCGGTTGTTGGTAAAGCATATGTAGATTATTAATCTAGTTTTTGATTAAGGAAATAGTGCGATGTATTATCTTGGGTGCTTGGGTCTGGTTTCTCGTGGCGATTGTAGGTAGTGCAAGTGCTTGTTTTCGCGGTTATGAGTTATCGGATCCGGGGGTCAGTGGAGGGTGTAGGGCCCGGTGGTGGGCGCACCCATAGTGAATGTTTGAACTTCCGAATTGTAACGCCTAATACAATTTCATTTAGATAGCAACCTGTCTACTAATCATTTACATCTGAGCCCGCTACATACGCCACTTAGGCTGTCGTGATGATGTTGTTTTGGCTACTACATCTTTGAAAACACAGCCGTGTGTTTGTGCATGTACCTATAACTAACTGTAAAAAATAAATGTATTCAGTTCAGCTGAATGCATTATTTTTCATCTTTTTTCGGTAAAATTAATAATTTGACATTGCCATCGAGGGTTCCTCCGCTGAACCTCGGATCTGCCGACTCATGGTCACGAACACAAGACACTACAGTCGCAACGAGAAGCCAGATCTAAGCACCTAGCATGCAACCATAAATACATAGGTAGCTGCTAATCCGAAAACCAATTACAATAGTTAATCGACATATGTTTCGCCAACACCCATGGCATCATCATAGTGACGCCTGATACAATTAAAAATTTGAAATTGTGTCATATGCAAATTTTTCTATAAATATGTAGTACGGACTTAGATCACTGAGTACGGAGCGCAAGAAATGGTTACAATATTGAAAAATAAACATATAATTTCAGGTCTAAAATTTTGTGGATAGGTTTATGGTAGGCTATTTTCAAAGCCTTTCGCTTATAATACCCCTTTTGTTCCATCCAAACTTAGTCTAGCAGCAAGAAACCAAACAGCCAACTATAATTTTATTCTGGGCATGCGGTAAAATTAAACTTGACGAGATCGAGTCGATCTTGCCTCCAATGTGAACACCGCTCTAGTGATGAGTAACAAAGGCATTTGGGCACTCAAATTTTATATGGTTCATAAGTCAAATAGGTGCCCTTCCGAGCTTCCTTTTATAACTTAGTTTATTATCCTTTTTGGAGGTTAATACTGACTTCGATATGATCCAGGTTATGATGCTTGAGTAGAGTATTTTTATGGTGGCAACAATCAACAGTAATACTTTTCAGGATACAGCGAAGTTGTTTTATTAGTACTTCGCCCACGTGGAATACATAATGTCCTTCTCCATACTCCTCACTTGGAGTCTTTCGTCGGTTGACACCACGAGCCGAAGAAACCGTGGTGTCAACTGCACAAGGAACTTTTTTGAATTGCGCGATGGACACCGTGGTATCAATAGACCAATAAGTCGTTTGACACCATGGTCCTAAAGTAATTTGTTTTATGATTTAGGCCACCAGCAAGAATAAAAATAAGAAATGTTATGTCTGTACTGGTCAGAAGAAAATTTTAGGAGGTTTATTAAAAAAGTCGGGATAAACAAAATGTTTGATATCTTTACTTTAAAATTTATGGGACCATGGTGTCAAACAACGAAGTCCAATAGACTTATTGGTCGATTATTATGTGACACCACGGTGTCCATCGCGCAATTCAAAAAAGGTCCTTGTGCAGTTGACACCGCGGTGTCAACGGCTCGTGGTATCAACTGACAAAATACCCACACTTGTATGCATGCAGAAGAATACGGGTTGATTAAGTAAAGCGTAGAAAAGTAACAAACATTCTTTCGCATTTATTATATTACATCAAGGGTTCGCCCACCACCGAGCCCTACACCCTCCGCTGACCCTCATATCTGCCGATTCATGATCACGAACACAAACCACTACAGTCGCATCGAGAAGCCAGATCCAAGCACCTAGCATGCAAATATACATAGCTAATAATTCGATAATATCAATTAAATTGAACTTCCGAATAGTTAACGCCAGATACAATTAAATATTTATAATATTAGTTAAGATGAAATACTTATTTCCAACGTTTGCTCCAAAAGTAGCCTTCATGTTCGGGCGTTCGTCAAGTCACGTGATAATGTCTTACCGCTATTGCTGGGAGTGTTACGACAACGAACGTCGATGCCAAACAACGATGTTACATTGTCTCTAAGACTCCAGCCCCCCTAGCATGACCACGCATCGTGGATATCGTAACGTCTCTATACAAAATTCAACATGTCGGCTATATTTGTCATATTTTACAGGCTAACTGTGGATAAATCGGTTTATCTTATCGTGTTTCGCAGGTCATGCTAAGCTTGCAGATAGATTTTTTCGAAAAGCTATTTTCCGCTTTCAGCAATCTTTGTGGACGATTTGTTAGGGCTAATGAGTATCGCCTTACCTCTGCCTTAATGTACGTTAATTGCGTTCTAATTTCAGGTATAAATTAGGTTAAAGTAGCCTATTTTAAGCTAATAGAGTTGAATAATAGCTTAACTTAATAGTTATGGGGAAAAGGCACATTAAAGATAAAATATAGATGATAGTGGACGCCCGCGACTTCGTCCGCGTGGATTGCAGAAAAAACAAAATGTCGAAATTATCCGGGATAAAAATATTGTACCGGGATCAAATGTGTTAATCCAGAGTATCAGCTAACTCGATACGAAATTTGATTAAAATCGCTTCAGCCATTTTTACGTGAAAGAGTAACAAACATCCATCCATAGTAAGAAGTAAGATATGAGACTTAGGGCAAATTGTTTTATCTACTGGATTTTAAGTACACAAGTACGAGTATAATATTAATTTAACTAACGACTGTCAGAAGCAGGTCGCTTTTATACATTAACTTATTTTTAAATATTATCATATTTCATATTTTCTGTGTGTACAATAAAGAATATGAATATTTTTGACGTATTTTGACTAATAGTACCTAAGCTTGAATACTATCAAACGATTTCCCCAATAAAAACTTTAGATAATATACGAGTAGACTTCAATAGGTATCTAATCATGCTGGACTGTCTTTTAAGCTCTAAAACGGCTTTATGTGTATAAATTAATAGTCAATAGAAGTAAATAATTTCATACTTATCTGTTTACATTTCGAACAATAAACCAGAACCTAATAAAATGTTTGTTTGTTTCAGATATCTGTGTTGTGAAATTAGTGCAGTGTTTTAATTTCAGTGATAAATAATCAGTTTTATTGTAAAATTTAGTGTATTGTGTGTGGTCAATCCGAATTTTATCTCACTCGAAGGGCTTTTAAAGTTTTCGAGACGTGCGATCCCGCCGGCGACAAAACGCGTACTGGCTCAAAACAACGATGGCTTGGCCTGAGGTTGTGCGATGAGCCGGAGGACGAGGAGGGGATGGACGAGCCTGGCGCCGCGAAGCGGCCGTCTGTGCTAACTATCGACAGAGCTGCCTTTTTACTTCTGAGGGTCAAGAGAGCTTTTAAGAAGAAGAGGCAGCAGAGGAAAGAGAAACAGTGAGTATCTGGCGTGTATTTTAATTACAAAGCGTTATTTTCCTGTTGGTAAAATGGGATTCTATTGACCATCGTTCATTTACGGGGTGCTTTTCTATCTCTACATTTATTGACCCATTCTTGCTTACTTTGGTATTTTAAATATAAATAGGTAAGTATATCACTTCATTCATTCAAAAATATGTAGGTAAGAAAGTACCTTTAGTCATTCGCTGTATTTCGTAATACAATATTTTTCCCGATTTATAAATTTATCTAAGTTAAATTCAATAAACTCAAAAGGTTTTCACTGAAAATGTAATATTTAGATTCAAATAGGTCTAACTTCTATGCTGTTCTAGGAGTAAAAACGTATAATACTACAGTTGCTTCTCTTCCCGGGCATACTGTACAAGTCAGTAGAGGGACAAGAGGGTCTTGGTGTTTTGTAGGCGATGGACTGACCACCTGTTACTACTAACCGAACTTGTACATCTCAACTATACCCTCAAAATTGGTCAGAAGTGGTACCATGTGGTTCTATCGGCCCTTGGTGCTCTGCATACTTCGTAAGGGATAAAGGCGTGATTATATGTATGTATGTATGAATAGGTCTAATTTCCTTTATACCCAGAAGGTAAGGCTCAGGTTTCAGTAAGGAAAGCTGCTGATAGACCAGCATAGTTAGTATGGTTCTTTTTTTATTTTTCTACAAAATACCAGCCCTTCTCAAAGTGTTCCATTGAGACCTGACCCCCGTTTATCTCGCCAGCAGCCTGATCGCGGATTATCGTTTCATCTTACTGTGGGTGTCCCATGGGTGCATTTACTTAATTGCGGTCGCCTTTTGTGTAGGTACCTACTCAATTTATTAGTCATCACTACATATTATAAAACAAAGGCGCTTGCCGTTGTCTGTCCTTCCCTGTGTATGCTATTTTTTTTTTTTTTTTTTTTTTTTTTTTTTTTTTTTTTTTTTTTTTTTTTTTTTTTTTTTTCACACACTACATAACACATTAACCTAGTCCCACACTAAGATCCCTAAGGTCTTGTGTCGTGGGTACTAAGCAACGGTATATAAATACATAGATAAGTATAGAAACATCCATGACTCGGAAACAAACATCGATGTTCATCATACCAATGTTTGCACCTACCGGGATTCGAACTTAGATCTTTCAAACTACAGAACCGATTTTGATGCGGTTTTTTTGATAGATAGAGTGATTCACGAGGAAGGTTTATATGTATAGTATCAGCACTACACCCGTGCGAAGCCGGGGCGGAAAATTTATATTAAGCCTCAGTTTATTTCGCTGCATTCTACATGTCTGATAGCTGCTTATAATTACCGATGCTCTAAATAAGAATTTTCTCGGGAAATCAGAAAAAGTCTAATCAAATCTAAGAAACGGCAAAATTATAGTCGTATAGCGCGAGTAAATGACATAAAATACGGAAATCAAACGAGTTTTTCCAAACGTAAGGCTTAAATTCATTTTCACATTTATATAAGGTTTTCCCATGGAGAAGAAATAAAAGAGGAGCAGCGGCTAAGAATATTTTCATACAAAAATAGTGTGCCGCTGGGCGGGGGTGAAGTATGGGACTAGGGAATAGAATAGAATAGAATAGTTTTTTATTTGAAAATTACACATACACGGACAGAAGTAACATAGAAAAGGACAATAGAAATAGGGTAGAAATACAGATTAAAAGAAGTAAGTAGACAGGTAGAAGTAACATGAAACGAAGAACAGTAAGTAGAACTGTGTGCCCTATTTGGAGCCCGTCAGTCCCGTGTACGTGCAACCGCCAAACGGGTCCATTTTCAGCTGGATGCTGCTAAGACAAGATAGGCATGCCTACCTTGCAAGCAGCGCTGGTTTTCAAAAGGGACCAAAGGGACCACTAGGGGAGCATCCTAACACTGTAGCCCTGCCCATTTACATAGACACCACCTTGTAGTGACTAGTAAAACTACTTGCATAAGCGTGTGGTTACAGCTACTGCGTTATACACACTGGCCCTGAAGCTCCGCCCCTATCATGACGCCATGGCTTCACGATTGCCACACGACTCAGTTCATAGTCCCACCTCCTCTTTCATATCTCCTCTCCATGGATTTTTCCTTACAGATACCGAAATGTAAGCTATTTTCAAAGATATGAATCATATGAAACATGTACTTACAACATCCATTGCTCGTTAAGCCCCCATAATATAAAAGCCCATTTAGTTTAATGTGTATAGTCTGTGACATTGGGTATCTTCTAATTCTAATCTCTACAGGGTGTAACAAAAGGCTTATGTGAAGAGACAGCCTGTGAATATAGCCTATTATAATGAACTTATCCACGAAATTTGTGACACGAAATGATAATTATGTTTATTTTTCAAGATTGTATAAACATTCCTGAATTATGTAAAGAATTCTCCATACATAAAAAACATCTTTATGGTGGACTGTTTCCATAATAGTGGGCTATAAATATACATTCTGTAAATAGTTTTTTTTCGGTTTTTAATTTCGTTTAAACGAACTACATATGTAACTTGCCAAACTGCTTTATAACTCGAAAGATCCGAGCATTATTGTTTAAAGCATTATTTCCGTGCCAGGATGTGCTACGAGTATGCAAATAGGGTCCCGTCTGTATTCCCAGCACGTCCCTGTTTGCGAAGCTGGTAATCAGGCTGTATTGATATGGACGGGATACATTACTGTTTCTGAACTTAATTGAGGACGGTTGCGTAGAATTGTAGATGTAATGTATTACAATGTTGAAGGATTGACTAGTGAAGTAAAGTTTTAGTATTCAGAGGGATGTAAGGTAAAAATAGCTTCTTTTGGAGGGTCGTGAGAGACTACCTGAATTGGAAATAAAGATTTAAATCTGACGAGTTTTATATTATTTTATTCCTACAAGGTTGGAAAACTTGTTATTTACCACAAAACAAATAGTTGTCACAAAAAAACACAAAGAAAATACATATAAGAATTGCTTTTCAGTAGGTTCCTACCAGCTATTATTTTAGTAGGCGTTTCGCCCGAATGTATGTAATCTATGTAGTAATACAGGGTATTTTTTCATTGCCACCCTTAACGAAGGGTAGGTGCTCTACACATCAAATAAAGTATGTTTATGTCAAAAAAATGCTGGGAAACGATGTAATTTTTTTTAAATTACTTGACCGTCGAAAGATATTAATTATTTCTCGTGAAAAAATCTTGCTACACGCGTCAATGTGCATTTATGCAGAAAAACGCAGTCTATTTACTCAACTTTGGACCCTAATACATATTTTGGAAACCAGACACTTCCCACGTATGCTTCCATGGAGAAAAATTATTGTGATGATGAGGAGATTCTGTAGTTTTCGGGAATGTTGACGACCAAAAATCACCATGTATAATGTAGTTTACAATACATTCGGGCAAAATAATTGTTTGGCTTTTGGCGTTTGGCACGTTCGTGCGAACAAATTTCGTGCGAATCGACTTCTAAGCCAATCCAAAATTCTACCCGATTGTAGCAAATTCCATTATATGAAAGAAATGGGCGTTTTTTCCACTAGACAACACGACCGCGGCTTTTTTCGAAGCAAAAATGTATTAGATAGCTCGACTTTCCATTACACAAAACGACCACGACATGGCCGCCCATAACAGATGACGAAATGTTGTTTTCGTGTCGTCCAGTAGAAAAACGCCCAATGATGTAAACATAGTTATACTCGTAGCGTGTGGCGGTAAACGGTGAGCGCATTACACGGGATTGGACAGTGGAATGTGGTTGGTCGTGCATACACGTTTACGAGAAATATCCGCTGTTTTGTGATTGGGTGCGACAGAGCTTATGCAGGGTAGCTTTAGCGAACTTTATGGTTTGTTTAACATTTTGTTTTTAAAAGCAACGATAATGATGCTTATAGAGAACAAGAGGGTTTTAGATAATATTGTTGACTAACCTGGTCTAAGACTTACTTGTTAGGTAAAGCTAAACTTAAGTTAAATCGAGAATTAAATGCATGACACCTCTTTCCGTTTATGTCAAAAACAACAAGACGATATGGATGCTAATTTGATAAATTTCTTAATTTAACATTTATCTTTGTTTATCATATATAGGTTGTCATATTTGCCACTGAATGTATGTGGTCAGTGACTCTTGTTTTAGATTAAGTTTTAGAAGGACAACATCAACTTTATCCTTCAGAACCGCTATGTGACAATTGGAATTCTTAATTGGAAATCTCAAACGCTATGTGAAAATCTTCTTCTATCTTCTATATCTTCTTCTTCTATACATATAATAAAATCTATACATATAATAAAAATGTAACGGATCGCTTTATTATGAAATATTATAGGAGACCTTTATCAACGCAATAGTACCCAAATGATTTTTGGAATTTTTGTTTGTTTGTCGGTTTGTCTGTGCGTTTGTGCACGCTAATCTCAGAAACGGCTGAACCGATTTCGATGCAGTTTACAGGAATATATTGTGACAGATCCCACTTAATATATAGGCTACTTTTTATCCCGGGAAAATGTTTTTTTCCCGGATAATTTCGACATTTTGTTTTTTTGCGGGCGTCCACTATCAAAAATAATACACATTATTATAAAATAAGAAAGGAATAAAATAGAAAATAATGTCTTATTCAGCACAGCGTAATACGTGCCACTGCGGTTGGCTCGGGACCGATCATGATGTTAAGCGGTTTAATTAAGAAATAGCAATTATTCCACCGCAGTTTAAAACACGAACTGGAAATTTAAATTATCGTTTAAATTCTGAAGCAGCGGTAACGTAACTTTGGTGCCTTTGTTTGGGATGTACTTTGGTGTGAACCAGTGACATAACAAATAAGTATTATTCTGGTAGTATCTTGACTATTTGTTATTGTTTCAATAAAATATTCTCAACGATAACATTTTATACTTATCAGAATAAATTATCAAAACCATACCTATTTGTAAAATTACATTTTGATTATGTGTCCAAATGAAGTAGTAATAAGCCTTCAAAGCTTAGTGGGTAAGTCCATTTTTCAAACGTGAAATTTATTGAAAATTAGAACATCACATGTCCACCTGCATCATTTAAAAAACACAAAGTATTTTTTTAATCCAACTTATTATGCTAGATACTAACTATATTGTAATAGAGTAAAACAATAATATCCAAATCTGGAAATTTATTTTCTAACAGAGTTTTAAATAGAATTAGGTATTGTAGATGAAGAAGTTACGACTGTCTTGTCTGTTTCTGGTTTCTCAGTGATAATATCCTTAACTGGTTTCTCTTGAAGTGTCAGATCCTTTTTAACTGACGACGTCTGAAGTGGAGGCCTGAAGTCATATTTCTTAAAGTCATTCTGCAGTTCCTTACCGCCAACTATCGTAATGTCCGATAATACTTCTTTCTTGGTGGTTTCCTTCTTCTTTGCTGGAATCACTTTGCCGAAATCAATGGTATCTAACGTCTTCTGTTTTGGGAAGAAGAATATTTCAACCGCTTTTGGTTTGTAGGGTACAGAGTTGATGTATGGCTTATTGAACATGTCGAAGATGAAAGGAAGAGTCTGAGGAGTGAAGGTTGTCACTGGTTTTGGTCCAAACTCGAGGACAACATCGTCTCCTCCGACATGCTCGTGAGAGTTGCTGCAGCATGTGGGAGAGGTGACGACCTCTTTGTTGGAGGAAAACAGATCGTTGCTGGAGAGGATCTTATTGAGGATCTCTGATGGGTGCGCCAGGGACGGCAGGTGGGTCCTGAAGCTGTCCAAACTGGAACACGGACATGGCTCTTCCAAGGAATTGGCAGAGAACTGGCTGTAGACATTTCTTAACGGTTCTTGTTTCGGCTCCACAGTTGGTTCTGGAAATAAATACAAAATTATAGTCATTTGAATTTTACTAATGAATGTTGCACAAAATTCACTGGTTTTAAGTCATAATAAAATAATAAAGTTATGACGATTTTATACCAAGACCCTGAGGCTTTCCATTGATGTAGAACGATATGTCCATCTTGCCGAAGTTGACCAAGGAGTCGGATATGGCTGGCATGGACTTCATGACCTTGCTCGTGTCACGTGACCATGCTATGCCCAGGCACGTAAAGAGTATTGTTTTTTGTAACATTGCTGTAACAAAAGGAAAAAAAAGATGTCAGACTCTCAAATGGTTTCCATACATCTACGGTACGTGTACCTGTAGCTTTCACACTTTTCATTTTCAATATATAAGTGGATACTACAACTGCTATTATATATCTTACGACTATTTTTAGTGAGTACTTAGTTTATTCTTTAAACCCGTATCACATAAAAAAATAATCACTGTCGATAAAATTATAACAATACGATGAGGAAATTTATTATATTACATTAAAAACTATTAGCTCAGTGCAGTTATTTCATCGGGAAAAGAAAAGAAATGTATCTTAGATTTTAAGAGAGGTATCCCAACTTTATCAAACAAGAACTAACTTTTGATGAAGATAAATTATTCATGAAAATTAAACATTTTTGTTCAAAAAGTAACTGATGGAAACTGAGCGGTGCATTGTTTTCCCTGAGCCCGGAAACTTAAAGAATTTCTGAGAAGGAATGTTTTTGAAAACTGGCAAGGGAAACCCTTTCATCAAATACCTTTTACGGGGAAAGGAGTCATTGGATTTGGTCAAAGCTATGGCCGAATTAGAACAGTGAACAGTTTTGAACATAAACCAGGGTATAAAATTTGTCGGTATAAAAAAATCGTATTAGCGTCTACCTTATTATTTCGAAGGAGTACAATCGGTACCTTATGGTAATATCAAGTAAATTATCTAACGTACTTACTAGCAGTAAGAAGAAGTCATCAATACCGTTTTAATTCTCTCACAATATGTATAGGTACTTGCAAAATATTGCGATGACATGTATGCTCCTTAGCTAGGAAAAAAAATTCTTTCCCGAAATAACCAATGAAAGTGGGAATGGAAAATAAGGGATATACGAAAACTTGCACCATTGAAGGCAATTCTATTAATAATAAAAACTTTAAAAACTATAATCGTGAAAAGTGATAAGACGTATCACTCTCGTCTTGTTCAAGGTACGTCGAAAGTGAAACGTAACAATGCGCACAATAATAATAAAATTGTATGTGGTCAGTTAGCCGCGTGGTGCCGGCAGAGTAGAGCTTGTACCACCCCTGCCTACCCGTGGGTATCGTACAAGACGATTAAGGGTTTCTGGGAGGTGGGCAGCAGCGCCTCCCGTACTGACAACATAATCTGAAAATCACACTGCTGACCCCAACCCGCCTGCCCAGTGTGGTGACTATGGGCAAAATCCCCCTGTGGCAGGTGGCAGTAGCCTTGTGGCGTGCCCTGGGGGAGGCCTACGTCCAGCAGTGGACTGCAATAGGCTGAAGAAGAAGAATGTGGTCTATCATCAAAAACATAATGCTCTATCGTAATAAGAGCCACTCATCACACATTATAAACAGCCTATTATAGTCTACTGCTGGACGTAGGCCTCCTCAAGCGCACGCCACAATTCTACGTTTTTGACCATAGTCATCACGCTAGGCAGGCGCGTTGGTATCCGCAGTGTGATTTTCGGATTACGTTGGCAATACAGGACTTCTGCCCACCTCCCGGAAACCCTTGATCGCCACTTACGATACCCACGGGTAAATGTGGTGGTGCTATTCCACTCTGCCAATACCATATAGCATAAGAGTAGTAGCATAAAGAGTAAAATGAAAACCCTAGCATGAACCACACTCACCAGCTCGTTGTTCCAGCCAACAGAAATAACTATTCAAATTCAATTCGAAAATGAAATACAATTTCGTAACGTGAATTTTACCTTTTATTACTTTTGCAATTTTATGACTTGACTTGCGAAATTTATATTGGCTGCAAAATCTGAAGGATTATTAGGTATTTCATTTAGGTTTAGAAATTTGAACCTAACTTCATGCTTGTTAAATTTAGAATGATTTGGGTTTAGTATTACTCCGCAAAGTACTAGAATAAGGGTTAATGTAGTATATGAAGATATTTAGATGTAATGTAAGCAGAAAAAGGAGATAAGGAGTCGGATGAATAAAATAAATTGATGAAGATGAAGATGATAAGCGATAAGCGTAAGATGGGTTCCGTTCTGAGTATCCAGTGGCAAAAATTCCACTAAGAATAGAAGCGTAGGACTTTATCTGTGCTATTAAAAAACCGTGTCTAAATTTAAACGCTGTTAAAAATGACATTTGACAGCAAAATTTATAGAATAGCTGTTTCATAGAATAGTTCTTATGCCTGATTTCGGAATTAACATTTTTTGTTTGGGGTGAATTATAAATATACGTACATACTTACAAAGAAAATGTGGGCATACACATAGTAACTAGCGCCATCGTCCATCGGAACTATACGGAAAAACGCACATTAGCTTAAATAGTGTTGATTGTGTAATTACACGGTAAAGGTATATTTATATAAGTAGGTCTAAGCGGAAGTTTAATGATGGAGGTCTCGATGTATTACTTTACTACCGGCTCTGTTTAGAATTTATTTATTTATTTCTCCAATATACTACTCCTTAATTACAGAATCACACGCTTTTTAGAACAATATAAACCTATTACAATACGTCCCACAAGAATCCCTGCCGACTCAATTAATGTCATGTTGTCAGATCGTTTCCCATTATCACGTTATTACGAGTAGGTACGCATCACGCCTTTGACTGTAGGTGTATCCTGAAATGATGTTATTTGCCAGGATTTGGTAATTACAGTATACTACGAAGTAGCGACATGGTATGCAGGCAAAACTCCTACCAGTTTATTATAAGAGATACAATCTACTACTTTCATTCTGTTAAACTCCTACTAGTCAATGAGATTCAATCTACTATTTTCGTTTTATTCGTTAGTCTTAGCTACATTATTATGGTCGATTCCGGCAGTCACACTTGAACCTAAACGTAAAATTAGTCCTAGCTGTCCTTTTCTCTCTCAGCCATTTATGTAAGAACGGAGAGAGATAGACCTGTGTATTTTACTTTACGAATTATTATTAAGCATTCATTAATGTAAGTATAGGCATAGAGGAATAAGATTTTATTCCTCTATTGTATAGGTAAAATTGCATATCGCAGCTTTCATACTATAGGGGCACAACTCGAAAAAAATGGTTATTGGGAAAATGCGTTTAAGATTTTGTATCGATATATTACAAAAACTCGAAATCACAAAATTTTCGAGATGTGCCCCTATAGTATGAAAGCTGCGATATATCAATAATATACTTCTGCGGGTAAAATTTCAAAAAAAAAAAAACCGAGATTCTTATTGATCTCTCGTATTGAAGTTGGCCGTTAGGAACTCATTCCTTAGTCGACTCTCCTGACATGCACGGAAGGAGATGCTGTATTCTAATGAAGCCGCGCATTAGAAAGTTTATCAATGATAACTTACTGCAGAGAGAGAGAATAAACACATTAGTACCTATAGCAAATTGCATGGAACATTTGTAATAACACGTATCGGGTTTGTCAAGGATGGCTGCGGTCTGTTCCTAATTAAATTAAATTTTATTTGTAATATAAACATCCCGATTACCCCCGGATGTCTCTATGAAAATAAAGTCTAACATTGTTTGCAATGATTTATTTAGTATAATAAAGTTGGATGTGGTTACTACAATGTAATCTCTCTCAGTCCTTTGTATCTACCAATATTTGCATATTTCACAGTAAAGTCGAAATATATTTTATTGGAGCCGTTGCAACAGAAATAACTCAATCGCACTTATTTATAAACCGCGTATCGTAAAACCGTGGTGTGTATTCGGAAAGAATTGGATATCAACATGAAATATCTAAATATACTTTTTTGTTCCCTGGTAATGTATTAGTTATTTCTATTTTATGTTATATTTTTGACTAACGGCCGCCCACGGCTTCGCCCGCGTGAGAGTGCATTACTCCCGTGCGAAGCCGGAGCTGATTCCTAGTTATACATTATAAACCCTCCTTGTGAATCACTCTATCTATTAAAAAAACCGCATCAAAATCCGTTCCCAAGTTTGAAAGATCTAAGCATACATGGGGACAGACAGTAGAAAGCGAGTTTGTTTTATAATATGTAATGATGATAATAATTCATGTGCTGATGCGGGCCTTCACTGGATCCTCTGGATCTCCTTCCATGCATGTCGTAAGTGATGAGTATGAAATGTAATGGCGTTCTCTCAGGCGATGAGCTAGCAGCTCTTTACTGATTTTTAAACATAACAGCAATGCTAAAATGCTATGAATCTCTTTCGCGATCTGGCTACCACATTTTTGGGAACACAGCCAGGTATACAGGGTGATTTTTGGTCGTCAACGTTCCCGAAAACTACGGAATCTCCTCATCATCACGATCATTTTTCACCATGGAAGCATACCTGGGAAGTGTCTGGTTTCCAAAATATTAGGGTCCAAAGTTGAGTAAATAGACTGCGTTTTTCTGCATAAATGCACATAGACGCGCGTAGCAGGATTTTTTCACGAAAAATAATTAATATCTGTCTATAAAAAAAACTAACATAAACACTAGACACTATAAATTTCGCACGATCAAGGAATTTAAAATTAAAAAAAATAAAAAATTCCCAGCATTTTTTTTGGCATAAACTTTATTTCATGTATAGAATACGTACCCTTCGTTAAAGGTGGCCACAAAAAAACACCCTGTATGTAGGTATGTATGTTTAATAATACGCGTATAAACAAGTTACAGGTATGTACATTTTAAATAAATCTAAAAATGATGCATCCAAGTTAGTCATGGGAACATTATACTGGTTGTAAAAAGACAACTTTGTTCTTTTAATACCTCGTATTCTTTGTAACATCACTATCATTTTTTTCTATGGAAGCACCCCTGGGAAACCACGGGTTTCCAAGATATTGAGGTCCAAAGTTACATGAATATCAGCATTTTTTTAAAGACTTCATATTGATATTTAAAAATGTTAGTTTTGTAGGTACATTTGTCAATCGAATACATTGCTTGCAATAAAAACATTTAATTTTTTTTTTCGTTTTCCAGGGTTGGGTCCATATAAAAAATGATCGTTACGTTACAAAGAATACGAGGTATTAAAATAACAACGTTGTCTTTTTACACCCTGTATATTTACTAATTTGCTTTCCTTAGGTAATGCCTATACCTATACAGGATGGAAGTGACAGCCAGGCAAATATTGATATAGCGGTTTCAGACACTTTCTGAGATGAAAACCACTGAAAATTTTCTCAGGAAAATTCCAAAAATTTCCGACTTTTTTTTTAAATTTTCAGGAAAAAATGTGTAGTTCGTTTAAGTATGCCTTAGATATGTAATGACTTAAAAACAAAATTTTATCCTATGGACAATATAAAAAAAAAGTTCAAAGTTCAAAATACTGATCAACCCCAGTGGAGTCATAAGTGGTCCAAAAAACAGTAATGTATCATGCAATAACCAATAAGCCCATCTAACTAGTCATAGGATCGCCCGATACAATTGGTGCGGAAAGCAAACATTGCGGATAACCAAATTAAAAATGCATTTCCTGCGAGTAATAACACTGTCGTATAGCTTAAAACAATGATACTTGTTCAGTATTTCAGTATTTGCCTGTCTGTCACACACACCCTGTATATATAGGCAATTTTCCCATCTAGAATTGTCTAGGCACTTCGATAATAACATTTTTAGCAATAAGCAGTATGGCTTCACCAAAGAGTGGTCCACTATTGATTCGGGAGTTGAGTTGCTAAGATACATTGCCGGCACTTGGGAGGAGTCACATGACGCACTGGAAGTGTTCTGTGACTTGTCAAAAGCGTTTGATTCTGTCCACCATGAAATATTAATCCGAAAATTAGAACATTTGGTAAACGGGGTGGGGCTTTCTGTCTTCTGATGTCCTATTTGAACGATAGGATTCAGTAGGTAGATGTGAACGGCAAACGATCACCGGGATCGCCCGTCACAATAGGTGTCCCACAAGGTTCAATCCTTGGTCCGTTTCTTTTCCGTATTTATATAAATGACTTGCCATACTTTGTAGGTAATAAGCATTGTTTGCAGATGACACCTCCTTACTATTTAAAGAAAAGAGGCAGCTCATCGTATATGACGTGGTGAACAGTGCTCTCTCCAAAGTGTTACATTGGTTTAGTAATAATAATCTTGTCCTAAATAGTAGGAAAACAAAATTAATAAAATTTTCTACTCCCAACGTGAAACAAGTTAGAACTGATGTTTACATAGGCGATGAGAGACTGGATCAAGTAGATTTGACTATTTTCTTGAGCATAACTTTGGATGCCAAATTACAATGGGGTCCTCACATTGAAAAACTAAGTAAGAAACTTAGTTCTGCAGCCTATACAGTTAAGAGAATTCGTCTACTGACAGATGTCGAGACTGCTAGAATTGTTTATTTTAGCTATTTCCATAGTATAATGACATACGGTATTTTATTATGGGGAAGTGCAGCTGATTGGGAGTCAATATTTATCTTGCAAAAAAGAGCTATCCGTGCAATTCTAAACTTAGGGTCCATGATATTACATGAGAAATAAATATATTGACTTTAGCTTCGAATTATATTTATGAAAATTTATTATATGTTCATAAGAATTTTCTACAACAAGCTTCCAGATACACTCAAAGGGCTACATATCTATAAATTTAAAAACATTGCGAAGAAAAAACTTTGCATGAATAAATATTATACAGTATTAGAATATTTAAATGATAGCGAGCTATGGAAGTGAATTGTTCTAGTATCCCCAAGTTACGCAATCTATGTTTTACTTTTATATTTAGCTTAGTAGGTAAATGTGTTAATATGTGTTGGTGAATGTGACCAGAAGCGCTATTCTGTATCATGCGTAACTTCTCAATCTAATGTTATTACCAGATATAGGTATTATATATTCGAGTTCTGAATGCCACGTTTGCTCTTCTGTTCACATTTTACCGTCGACTTGTACTATTGTACACAATTTTTTTTTAATATTTTATAGTTTGGTTTAGTAGATACTTATATATAGATATAGTTCCATACATTACAACTCAGAGGTACATATACGTCTACGCTTACGTGCACGCACACGCATCCGGTGTGCTCGAGCCTTAATAGTAGAATCATGCGGTGTGTCGGACCTAATGTTGGTTTTGCCATAAAGGAGAACTAGCAGCTCTCCTGGATTTCGTATTAAGGCGACCTTAACTCTTATTTTTTTTTATTTATACACACATCATTTAACACATAATTATATCTTTCACATAGGTATATATAAACTTCTATAAGTTTTTCTATATACCTATCTATTAGTAATAAACACATAAACATCATGATAACTACTACAACCTTAAACATTTTGCCTAGAGTTTTCATCGAATATTAGCTCCACGTTGGTGGCTATTAAGCCCCGAATCGCCAACTAATGCCTGACAGACCGTCACAAATCGCACCTTGGGGTGGTGACCGGTGCCAAAGCAAAAGCTTTGCGATTTAATTTTTTAGATTGTTTAAATTCACCTTCTTTTTTTGTTTGGTAGCGGTTGTATTTTGGGGTGCGAACATAGAAAGTAACATATAAAATGACCATCGACAACGAAGTTGCTAATGCTTTCATGTCGAATAAATGATTTTGAATTTCAATGTACATGTCAATGAACAGTCCATATAAAACTAAAATATTAAGAAAAATATTATTTATTCGAAGTACAGGTAATTCAATAATAAGAAATCTAAATCGTCGGGAAAAGCTGGAAGGGAGCGGGAGTAATTTTCTAGTGAAAGTCAAAATTTATTTATAAATGGCTTGCATGTGTCCTTAAAGTGATGTTTTCTGGTATATAAGTTATATTTTGTTCACTTGAGATGTAAATCTAGTGCGTGTGCATGGTTTTATGTGCATGTAGGCTAAGTAAAACTTTAGTCGGAATACGATCTCTTCATGGGCTCATGTAAGTTGTTTCTGCAATTCTTTTTGATCTTTACTCATTTTACATCCATTCTTGAGGATTTTCCCGACGTTTCCATTCATCATCATCCATCATAAATTCAGAAATCATTTACTAATGACAATGGCTGTATGGGCTTAGTTTCCCTTGCCTTTCCTTCGGAACAAACTAAAAAAAAAATCTAATTCAAGACTGAAAGGGAATAAGAGAAACAATCAACGTAATTTATTGTGTTCCCGTTAAAAATAATTTACTGAGAGATGTCAATAGGGGAATTCGGTAACGGTAAATAAATTGGCGCTGCTTTTCCTTTTCCGTCGAGTTTCGGGATTAATCTACTTTCGGCCGAGATACAAATGCTTTCGGACTGAAATAACTTTGTTGACTGTTTTTGGAATAACTTTGTTGATCATATTAAGATAACCTCACTATATTTTCAGGTACAAAATAAGATTTTGTTCATTTTATTTTGCATTTTAAGTTTGATTTAGCAGGCATTTTTTTTAGATGTATTCCATAAATATAATAAAAACCCCCAAGTAATTGGAAGTAGAGCAGTAATGATGATGAACAAAATTTGAATTTGATGAAGTTTATAAATATGCAATTTTTAAACTTTATTTAGTTTACCCGCTGAAGATCTATACGATTTCCGCACTACAATATCCACTTTAATATTCCTTGCAATTTGCCGTTCAATATAACTAATTTCGTCTAAGAAAATACCAATAAAAAGTTTGTGAGCGGTAGTCGGCCGCTTTCGTCGTGGTATTGAATATGTATTATGTATTTTTCTTTATACAGGGTGTAAGTAGGTTTGACTCTTAGGACCCAAAGTCAACCTCACCTGCTCACGGTGCACCCTATTTATTTAACGGACGAGGCTCTGCACCGGTATGATGAATTTGGTGAGAGCGAGATGTCTCACTTTTAAACGTCAAATCCACAGAGCTAAGTAAAAATTATAGAAGGCAAGTGTTTCTACTTGGTGTGTAAAAAGGGATTGCAAACCACTCCTATCAGCCCTAATTCCTTCAGGCCTGGCTCGAGAACGAGTGTCTATTCTAATTCTTAAGTCTATTTTTTACATGCAAAGTACATCCACTTATAAAATTATTATCTTATTATTAATTAAAATTAATAAAAATAAAATAAAATCCACTTAGTTTATCTAGTTATTAATAGCTCTGTGAATTTGACGTTTAATAGTAAGACATCTCGCTCTCACCAAATTCATCACACCGGTGCTGATGCTAATAACTTATAAAACCTATTTAGATTGGCACGGAAACATTTCCTATTGGATTCGTTACCGATCGTTGTTTGTGCCCGAAAAACGCCGACAGGCTTACCCCTTACCAAGGGACTTGATAGGCTTACTGGTGAAAATTGGGTGTAAAATTTATATTCTTCAACCTAAAGTTGATAGCTATCCTACCAAAACTATTTCCATGTGAAATTCTGCCAAGCCTCGCACTGTCAAAAAGTTATTAGATCTCATGTTGAGCCTAGCTTCTAACTCTACACGCCCTAACTCGGCAAGGCCAACTTCACAAACTCTTCACCTTAATAGTCAAAAATGTAACTTGGCCGTTTCACTCCATAACATTATACGTAAGGTAGTTCATTATAATTTATCTGTTACTAGCGACACGCTCCGGCTTCGCACGGGTGCAGTACTGATACTATACATATAAACCTTCATCGTGAATCACTCTATCTATTAAAAAAAACCGCATTAGAATCTGTTCCCTAGTTTGAAAAATCTAAGCATACAGAGACAGCGTCAAGCAACTTTGTTTTATACCTAATATGTAGTGATATTAGGTACATTGATTCTTTATAGTCACGACCCATTTTTTTTACTTACTTCAGGTACCTACTCGTACTTATCGTATTTAAATTCCTGAGTCTAATTCACTGATAAGTAAGGAATGTTGAATTCAAATCAACCAATCTAGACGAACAGTAAATATACGTTGAAGGTTGAAGGGAATAAAATTTATTGTTTTTCGCTGTAGGATGCGGTTTACAACCGCTTCCGAGTTGTTTTTCAGATTGAATTCTGTTCAGGCGGTTTAATTAAACTTTATTGATGTTTTTGTTAACAGAGTGTGTATGCGAAGACGTTATTGTTAGATACGAATTTTACGATGCTTTCTATAGATTCTACGTAGTTATCTATCTACATACAGAGTGTTTTTTGGTCGTCAACGTTCCCAAAAACTACGGAATCTCCTCGAATACCTGGGAAGTGTCTGGTTTCCAAGATATTAGGGTCCAAAGTTGAGTAAATAGACTGCGTTTTTCTGCATAAATGCACATAGACGCGCGTAGCAAGATTTTTTCACGAGAAATAATTAATATCTGTCAATGAAAAAACTAGCATAAACACTGGACACTATAAATTTCGCCCGATCAAGTAATAAAAAATCAAAAAATCAAAAAAATTTACATGGTTTCCCAGCATTTTTTGTCATAAACGCACTTTATTTGATGTATAGACTACGTACCCTTCGTTAAGGGTGGCAACGAAAAAACATCCTGTATATGCATATTTCTTAGAATTATTTCATATTTATATAGAAAAACAGATGTTGTGGGTCTACTACAAGACTTTATACATCTATGCCGCTAGGGACTACAATGAAAATATGTATGCGAATGTACATAGTTGTTGATAAACTTTTTTTCTTATATTAATATAAATTAAGGTTGAAAAAAAAACATACAACTCGTACGGTACAGAAATAATAACCAGCGAAATTCTCTAGTTATTGGGTATATCTTCTTCGTGCATGGTTCCGCATAAATTATCGCCTCGGAGATCCGTGTATGGCTCACTTGAAATAAGCCTTCAATAACTAATGCTGTAAACATTATCACGATGTTTAAATAAGAGGGATATGCTGTGTTCGATTTGCTTCTTTCAGAGTCGATATCTGATATTAGATAATATGGAAACAAGATTTTATTGAAATATCCTAGGACTATACTATTTTATAATTTTTTGTGTCCAAAAAAGCCAGGCGGCTGCTGTGGCAATTGCCGTGTCGTCAAGTGAAAAAACGCCCATTTATAACATAATTTTACTATGAACATTGATATTCAAATCACCTATATTATTTACCTCTATTATAACATTATCCCCACACTTATAATAACATGGTGAATTTGTATAATCCTAAGGTTGTACTATCGGATAATTTCAATACGATATTAGGAGCAGGAACCAACGAGACAGCTAAATCAATCGCACCAATACCCAGGAGAAGAGTAATGGATGATGACGTAGCTATTGATCAAAAGGATGTATTACTTGATCTGGTATGTTTTAAAATGGTTATATACGTTATTGACTACCTTGTATTTATAATCATCGATAGAATTGCATATGTTGCGGTTTCAACCAGTTTTATAATTCTTATTTCTTAAATCTAAGCTAGCTTTCGAAGAATAAGATAAAGATAAATTATGGAAGTTAAAATGTCATAAATAAGCAATTACGAAAGTATTACATTATTTAACTTATCATAAGGAGTTATTAGATGGTAACTATTCTTTACAAACGTATTTTATAGCTGGAAGCAAAACTCAAAGAATTGTATGAATCAAGAAAAAAGAAAAATGAAGCTGAAGAATCTAAATGTGCGAATTTACCGAAAAATCTAGAATTAAAACTGAAATCTAATGGCATTAGCGCTGTGGGTGAAGCAGATTTTTCAATAAATCATCTTGCTTCAGGTAAGTCTAAGGGTAGATAAATGTTCGCACGTATTTCCCAACTAGTTATAACAATAGATCACGTGGCAGGTGCAGACAATAGATCTTGCTGACTTCAATCTGTCTTATTTTGTAAACTCTCTTAATCCTAGTGAAGCATTTATTCTTATTCTCTTGGCAGGAAAAAAGGCGGTAAATATAGAATCGACAGGAATATCTAATATTGGCTCAGCCAAATTGAAAATACTAGTTGATGATGATAGTATTAATATACCTGGTCTTAACAATCTTTGTGGGGGTAAGTTTGTTCACACAATCTATAATAAGTATTATGAAAAAAAATCTATACTGCAATTTAACTTTAATTGTATTTTAAAGGAATATTTAAGAAAATATGTACAGCAGCTAAAGGAGAAAAGGTTGATAACAATATAGTAGAACCTAGCAGAAGGAAAGCTGATAATACTACAGGTGATACCAAAACGACTGATCCTAATGTGAAATTGAGTGAGAAAGGTGAAGAGAAAGCCAATAGTGACTCAAAAGATAAAGCTAATAACTCTAATACAGTTAGCCCTAGTAGTTCTTCTACAGTTGTGGAAGTGGAAAATAATAATTTGGATGCTGCGATTGGCAAACTTGATGATACAACGGTGGCATCAGCTTCTGTAGCGACAGTTTAGTAAATTACTGCAATACTGTGTAAAACTGTAATGTAGGGGAAACCGAGGAGAGGGATTATTTATAATCTTATTCTTAATCTTAACTATTGAATATTTTATGCCAGTTTTTTATTGTACATAGAATGTATTGCTAACGCTAAATTTTTCAGATAACGTGTTTAGTTTACTGCTAATATTGTACATTGGAATAAAATAAATTTTCTGATTATAGCTTACTTCAATTACGAAACGATCTTATTATATCAGATAAAATAATTAGTAACTTGTAGCAAACACTATAATTATTATTATATTATGTGTCGTAACAATACAAGTCAGGTGACAATCAGTTTAATATAGAATATTAAATTACTCAAGCCACAGTATTCAGTTGAAGATGTTATTATTGAAATGATTTATTTGTATAAGTAGATTGAACTTAGAAGTGAAACGTGAAACCAATGCTTTATGTTTGTGTACCTACAGGATAAATTACTGGTAATGTTCTCGTATGTATGGTTATAGATTTCTATTCATGTTCATTGCCAAAATTAAGTAGCTGGATGTGGAGTAGGTACTTGGCAGAATTACCAGCGTTGCAGACTTGTCTGTAACACATGCTGAGTCAGGACCCTTTTGCTATTGTGACACATCGCACATTACTAAATAAATTGTACTACGAGTACCATTTTGCCAATTTTAGTGTAGTGTGTGTTGTTTTAGCGAATAAAGATTTGTTTATGACTACTTGCTCTGTTGATTGCACCTGTAAAGCAACCCTTGATACTATGGATCAGTGACATCGACGATGCAGCACTAATACCAATTTGGGACCGATTTTTCCAATGGTCAGATAGGCTATCTGAAGTATATAATATATGATGCTATAGTGGACGCCCGCGACTTCGTCCGCGTGGAAATTGAATTGTAGCTTATATGACACGTTTGTCGGTTTACCAAAGCAGCGCCATCTATTGATTACTTACTCAACCAAGTCGAAAGGTATAACAGACAAATAATTAGCAATAAATTAAAATTGCGACTATAATTTGAGATTTAAACTATCCTATCTCTCAAGTTGGATCGAACTGCACATGGTGTGCGAATTTTATTATAATCGGTTAAGTGGTTTAGGAGTCCATTGAGGACAAACATTGTGACACGAGATTTATATATATTAAGATATCTCACACTTGATGAAGATAGTGGCAGCATTAACTTATTCTTCAAATAGGCTATCTGACTATTGAAAAAATTTGTCCTTTTTTATAAAAAAACAGCTTATCCGTGCTAAAAACTACATTATACATAGAGAATTGATATGTAAAGAATTTCAATAATTTTACTACTATGTAATCTCCACAATTAGTATTCTCTACACAAAATAAAAAACCTATTTCACTGTAATCTCTTTACAAATGTTGCAGTTAAAGTGATTTTGGTGATAACGGTACAGAGATACTGGAATGGATTCCAGCACGGATTGTCGGACGGCTATAAATCGTCGACAGGGTCCGGACTTGGAGTGTGGAAGAAACTTTCATTCATATTGTCAACGTTCTAACTATTCTGAACGCGTTGGGAAGTTCATAGATTGAAAATTCCTTATTGCTCTGATATTAATGTGCCTAGATTGCTAAGAGAACATAATGTTTGATATGTGTGAAGGGTACTCTACCTAAATCTACTACAGGTAATAGAGCAAAGAGCGAAGAAAATTCTATGTTTACTTCATCTTATATACTTACCTATATGTATAAAAGATCAAAATCTAAGTTCTACATTAATGTTAACTTTCGAACTTACAAAATATGAATTGAAAAATCTCACCGCGGATGAATTAAAAGAGTGATCTACCTACAGAATTTCACTGAGTTTATAATAGACAAAATTTAGCTTATGTAGGGGCACTTTTTGGATTCTTTACTTTTTGGTACTACTTTTTGGTAATAACTATCTACCAAATTCGAAAAACCGCAACATTTTTACTGCAAATAAGGGGAGTTCATTAAAAGGCGCATTTCTATAGTGGTAGCACTGGTAGGCATCTGTTGCTCGGCTATTTTCGCGATTTATTGCCCGCTTGAGTGTTGGTAATAAAGACTCGGGTATTCGTGCGATAAGCAAGGGAAGGCGGAATAAATGCGATACGAACTATCTTGGTTAACTGCTTTCCAAATTAATAGGTTCGAGTTTAATATAGAGTTCTTTGGATAGGTCAGGAAAGAGAATTTGAAATGGGTTTGCTATTTTTTTTTGTTGGTAAAACTTTGCAGGCAATTTGAATGAATGAAACAGAAATATAATATAAGCGGCGGTAGGCTTACCCCTATCCACGTGAGACTTAATAGGCTAACTGTTATATATTTATACTAGTCTCTAAATGTGGAAACTTTTAAGTGGTAAATAGTTGCTTATGTTGTAATAATCTTAGTTATTGTCAACCGTTTGTTTCCCGTATTAATATAATAAATTTAACTGTTGAAAAGTGGATGTGAAAATTGCACACTTCTGCCCAATCTCTTTGGGGGACAATGGGCGTGACTGTAAATGGAAATATAACAATATAACAAAGTATTTCAGTGTATGTTCATACGAAACGGACTGTCAGCCGTATGTACGTATCTAGTATTCTGTTATGAAATCTGTCCCCCTCACCTCAGCTTACTGCTGTCTATAATCAAATCAACCAGCGCTGGTCTTTGTTTGGAAACGATTTGACCCTATCTGTCGCACCTTAGGACCTATGTTCGGATTACGGTAGGTGTAGAATAGAATAGAACAATAAAAATAGCAGAAAAAATAAAATGTCGAAATTATCCGGTATAAAAAGTAGCCTATGAGTTAATCCAAAGTGTCAGCTGACTGCATACCAAATTTTATTAAAATCGCTCTAGCCGTTTTTACGTGAAGGAGTAACAAACATCCATCCATCCATACTTACAAACTTTTGCCTTTATAATATTATTAAGTAGACCTTAGGGATGTTAGAATGGGACTAGTTTAATATAATGTGTAGTATGTAAAAATGTATATTTATTTATTGATCTAATTTATTTAAATAGTATTGCGGTGTGTAGTCAAGGCGAAATCCTGAATTATCATAAGTCTACCTACATTAAGGTTTCTTAGCCGCTATTGGGTCTTGAGTTAGATCGTAAAAGTAAATGGATTGGACGCACATAAAGATTAAATTTCAAGTATAAATCCGAAATTCCATGCAAATTCCTTGAGATATTTTCTGAGTGTTAAATGAATAAGAACATTGTATACATATTTATATAAAGGTATGTAATTGTAGCGGAATTTACCATAGATCTCTAACGGCTGTACAAAAGCAAAAAGACAGCTGTCTCTAATATTACGGCGGATATCATATGAAACCATAGCTTAGACCATGACCACAAATCTGAACGAAGAAACATCCTACTAATATTATAAGCGCGAAAGTTTGTGCGGATGTATGTAAGTATGTTTGTTGCTCTTTCACGCAGAAATGACCGAATGAATTTTGATGAAACTTCACAGTAATATAGCTTACATATCAGAATAACACAATTCATTATCCTGGCAAAACTATAAACTTATATAAACGCGGATGGAGACGCGGGCGTCCACTAGTCTTCTGTAAATTTACAAAAAAAAATACCGAAGTAAAGCAAGGGCAAGTCATTCATCTATTCTATCAATATTATTCAGATGTTACAAGAGGTTACAACAGATAGAACAGATTTTATAAAATTATTTTTAAAGAAATGGAAAAAATTGTTCACCCGAGTGGGAATCGAACCCACGACCACTGCATACCGTGCTAGTTGCTCTAACCACTGAGAACAGATTTTGTCGTTAGGTACTTGGCCACTGCTGGATGCAGTTGTCCTCCAGGGCAATCCACAATACGTAGTATTATAGCTTATACAGATCATTATAGCCATAGGCTCTTTTCTATAGTAAAATTAATTTCTTGCTGCAGACGGGGCCATAAATAATTTCAGGTTAAAGTCGTACGTAATGCGGCGCGAGCGCACGGCCAATTACAGAAGAATCGCTAAGCAATGTCTAAAAACCTTCTTTGCAATGCCTAACGTTTTAAGCACCATCTAAATATCTTCTTTACAAAACGTAATAACTATATGAGGTATGAGTGTGTAAGTCTGAAAATGTTCCCACATTGTAACTGTAAATAAAGGGAGCTAAACACTGCTGGCACCGCCCTCACGTAGACATCGTCTGCAGCAAGAAATAAACTGCACTAATAGTAATCTATGCCTTTTACAGTGCGGCGGCGGCAGCGGCGGCGGCGGCGGCGGAAGCGCTGGGCGGCGGCGGGGGCAGTAGGCGAGTCCCGCCGCCGCTGCTGCGCTCGCGCACCTTGCCTGCCATCATCGCGCCGGGCTTCTCCATACTGCAGGCACAAATCGACCCGCAGAGGAGCAATGGTGAGTGGTAATGTTATGACTATTTGGGTATCATTGATTTGATATTTATTTATAGTTTTTAATGGGCGAAACTGCCCATGTATATTTTTAAAAGTTGACATTTGGCCCGCAAACCAGTTTTTGCGTGGGCGGGATGTCCCATAATCCATATCTTCCAATTGGGGTACGTAGGTTTGATGACAGTCACTGAATTTATTTCATGTACGGATTTTAATGTATTAACAATAAACTTGTGCCTCGGAATACACGATTTCACGTTTACACGACGATCCTGCGTCTGATCTTTCTCCGGTTGTGTCGGCTTTTCGTCTCGTTGGACTATGCGAGTGAAGAAATAGGGAGTTGGGGTTGACCGCCATGACCGAAATACGGTCGAAAATTATTATTATATTTAATGGCAAAAGGTAGACATGCATATTGTGCAGCTGATCTTCTATTAAACCGAGGTTTTAATGAAAGAACAGGTATCGCTGGCACACTTGATAGTTAAAAATCTGGGCAAATTTTTACTCTGAAACTTGATTCCATTCCGTAGTAATTATTACTAGTTATCTATCTATTTACCTACGTACTTACTCGTACTACTCTTATACTTACTTATATGATTAATTTCAAAGCTTTCAATGGTTTTAAAAAATCTTAAAAACATCTTTCTATAGGTATGTTAAGAATACTGCATTACAAACTCGCCTAAAATCTGGTAGAATATCCGCAAAGTGATTACTTAACCTAAGTGCATTGCCAAGCTCCTGTATTTACCTTGTCGGAGTCTATTTCAGAGCTTGTGGCGTGCTTAGGAGTCATTTTATTTGGCCTATGCATTTCTACGGCACGCGATGGCGTTTTGCCTTCGGGTTTAAAAAAAGAAGCAAACTTTTTTACCGTGATAGGTGGAGGAAATATGCTAACGTGAAATTGGAGTTGAAGATCTCTATGCTACTATATGCTTAGCAGTCGATGCTAACGTGAAATTTGAGTTGAAGTAACTCTATCCTACTGTATGCTTAGCAGTTGATGCTAATGTGAAATTGGAGTTGAAGTAACTCTATGCTACTGTATGCTTAGCAGTCGATGCTAATGTGAAATTGGAGTTGAAGTAACTCTATGCTACTGTATGCTTAGCAGTCGATGCTAATGTGAAATTGGAGTTGAAGTAACTCTATGCTACTGCAGCAGTCGACTTAATTTATTTAAACTATCGTGAAAACGATTGTACAGTCACGCTTAACGTAGCTAGGCTAGATGTATCAGTGACAAGTTGCTAGCTCATTGCCAGAGAGAACACCTTTGAGTTCCTTAGTCTTACGACATCTACGGAAGGAGATGCAGCTAATGTATTCTAGTGAAGCCGTATATCACCACGGGACTGTTAACCTAACCTTATAATACCTCTAAGATTCGAGCACTAGTCCCCTTCACAGACTAAGTAGAGATGCTAAGTCCCCTTATCGAAATAACTGTCTACTCGTACTTACGTGTATATTCAAACAAAATATCAAAAGTTGTAAAAGTTACACCATCTATATAACTTACTATTCACATCCCTTATATTATGTTAGGATAATGGGACTTGGCAATTGGGTTATGAACCCATATAATGGATACCTCATCTATCCTCCTCCAGCCCATAAGATAGCCCATAACCTTCGAAGATAATCTTATATGTCCCCGATAATGTTAGGTATGTATTTGTTATTGTTACTTTACGCTGGGCTTCACTAGACCATAGAGGAATAAGATGAGATAGAGTGCTAATGTCATACTAACAGTTTCGATGTACCATTAGACTTTTTGGTGTCTCACAATTCCAGTCCTTGACACTTAGATTGCATTACCTACTATACGTTACAATGCATTAGTAATGTAGTACATACATTACACTAATAGAATCTAAGTGTCAAGGACTGGAATTGTGAGGCACTGAAAAGTCTAATCCTGTATCGAAACTGTTAGTATGACATTAGCACTCTATGTCTATATCTTATTCCTCTATGACTAGACTACATCAGCTGCATCTCCTTAAATGCATATCGTAAGAGACGACTAAGAAACCCACAGGCTATATCAACTTGTCGCTGATTTTTCTATACTATACGCCAACGCTCCTGGCACGCGCTGTCGACGGCCGTCGGTATGACGGCGTGTGCCATGAGGGTTGGCGTATAGTATAGTCCCGTAATGCTAAACGTCATCATCATCATCAGCCTATTGCAGTCCACTGCTGGACGTAGGCCTACCCCAGGGCACGCCACAAGACTGCCATGGAGTGTATTTGCCCATAGTCACCACTCCCGGAAACCCTTAATCGCCTCGTATGATATCCACGGGCAGACATGGGGTAGTACGAATTCTACTCTTGTAAAACGTGACTGTATGATATTATTCTCATCATACAATTCTGGTTATACCGTGGGAAGTAAATCGTATGATTATGTATTTTTGTACGACGTACTTTGTACGTACATATACGCGTTCCTATATATTCGTTTCATATATTCTTCTATGCTGCTCTGGGAGTGAAAAAAAAATCGTATAATACTACAGCTGCATCTCTTTCCGGGCATACTGTACAAGTCAGTAGAGGGACAAGAGGGTCTTGGTGTTTTGTAGGCGATGGGCTGACCACCTGTCACTACTTACCGAACTTGTATATCTCAACTATACCCTCAAAATTGGTCAAAAGTGCCACCATGTGGTTCTATCGGCCCTTGGTACCCTGCCTACCCCGTAAGGGATAAAGGCGTGATTATATGTATACTCGTATATGTATGTATATACGCGTTTTATTGAATTTTTATTAATTATTTTGAAACAAGCAGACACAGATGTATATTTAAAATATAATTGTATAAAAAGAACACTAATTACATCTGTGCCCTTGAACACGTTTCACTGAAAACACACACTATTATAATTAAAGCTAAAACTATTACATTTCAACAAAATATACATATGCATAAATATATAGATACAACAAAATATATAAAAAAATACAAATATAAGATACTCAGGCTAAAACATACACAGATAGTGTGCAAACATACCACCAAATACCAACAAATAGAATCTTTTAGTACGAGAGCTCCTGAAAGCTAGAGTTGGGAAGGCCTTTGTCCTTCAGTAGGACAAAAATATATAGTATTTAATAAAGCTTATAGCTCTTTTACTATATTTACACAGACGATGATGTGGTGAAAAGAATTCGTGTCATAAATAACTTTTTTTAATATTATCTTCTATCATCATCATAATGTCTGAAACAGATGCATATTTTACGGGATTCCACTGAAAAATAACTGATGTAACAAGGAGTAACTTATTTTCGAAATTCCCACGGGAACGGAATATAACGGGAATTCTAAAGTTCATGCAGGCAAAGTCGCGGTCGGCCGCTAGTATTATACCTTGTAGAGATTTCTCTACATTATCATTATTATTTCCAACTGCAGTGTAGGTATGCTAACAATTTCAGAGAAACACACGACTTTAAAAGACGTTGCGAGAAAACGCAATTCACTGTGAGTCACGAAAGCGGGAATATTATTGGAATTGTTACATATTCGTATTATGAGTTTATTCGTGAATATCTTATGTGACGCACCTTCGGTAGAACAAAGGCACAATGGTCCAAAATTGCTAAAACAATTTTTTCGTTGTTCTACCGTAGAAAAAGGGCGCAATTGTCAAAAATTGCAAATAGCAATTACGCCCTTGTACCACCGAAGGTGCGTATTTTATGCGAATGAATTAATTGTATCCATACTTGCGATTGCCTTCTCGCTTTCATGACATAAACGTTTAACGTTACATTAGAGTTTAAATGGTAACCCCCTGATCTTCACCAGCTCCTCCATACCTCTCGCATATGTCATCTCTTCATCTCTGGATACTAACTCTCAAGGTACTAAGTAGATATACAAGTACCTATATATTATATGCACGACATACATTGTACGTACAGCGCTAAAAACGAAATACGCGGATTTAGGAGTTTCTGCAGCAAAATGTAAGGATACTTAGCAAAATGGGCAAAATTTTACAGTAAGAACCTGAAAGCATTACTTTAAGAGATTTCACAAATTTCTTTCTTTTTAAGACCCAGACAGATTTTGATTTAGGAATTCAGGTCGGGTTTGATGAGATTATAGAAGCCTCGAGCACACCGGAAGCGTATGCGTACACGTAAGCGTAGACGTACACGTACCTCTGAGTTTAATGTATGGAACTGTCACCGCTTGACGTCTATGCTTACGTCTACGCATACCTACGCATCCGGTCTGCCCGTGCCTATACAGTTCCACACATTACAACTCAGAGGTACGTGTACGTCTACGCTTACGTGTACGCATACGCGTCCGGTGTGCTCGAGGCTTAACTGCCTAATAAATTTTTGCTTCCAAAAAAGCCGTGATCGTGTCGTGGCCATGTGACCATTTGCTGTTTGACATTATTATGATTCGAAATTCTTCCGACTAATCCTTTTGATCCTTTATTTCCCCGAAAGGATAACTTTTATTCAATTTTAGGGTATAACGAGTATAACAACAAACAAAGACGCCCATTGACTGCGGATTCGTAGTAATTTAATTTCACAAATTTCCGATTAGTTAATTACTTTAGGTACAGTTAAATATTAATTTATCATAGTAGCATGTTCCAACACAAGTTATTTTATCAAAAAGTGGAAATATTCCAGGAAAACAGCAGTTTGTTTGCAGAACGAGTATCAAAACCTAGAGATGTATATTAGTAGAATGTTTGATGAAGTATAAAACCATCATTTAAAAACTTTGGATGTGTCTCAGATTCGAGTTAAACCTGATGCATTTTATAGACAAAGCATACACACTTCTTATTTAAAATGAATAGTATTTTAACATAATAAATAGGTGAGAAGGTAGGGATAAATATAAAATACTGTGAATTTATACGGTGTTGTGGAAATGCTGGGATAGTACATGAGAAGTATGGACTCACCTGGAATGTGACAGGCCCCCGTTAAACTGCTCTAAGACCCATGTAATGTGTTGCAGCTAACTTCGTTTCAGTACCGAGAAACTGAATAATTCTTGCGACCCGTGCGCGACCATCCGAACGAATTTTAACCGACCTTTATAACTACTACTAGCTGTCAGGCAAACGCGTCCTCGTGACGCCACGCCATTGCCTAGCTTATGGCGGGGAATTTCGAACATACGAATAAATTTGTAAGATGTATTTATAAACCGTTAAAAGGAACGTCGCAGAATAAAGGTAGATTTTATATTAATATACATATCGGCAATGGTAAACTACACTGGGTTATAAAATTATTGTTATTTAATTAATAAAGACCTTTAAAAATAGAACAACAAAAGGTAATAATTAAAGTTCAGATCGTATCATTTATAACCACTAACATAATCTGTAATTTGTCTACGTTGGCCTAAATTGGCCCAATCGATGGCCCAACAAGACGGTTAAACCAATTCTATAAATATTTATACATAGTTCATTACGAAAACATTGATTGAACCCAATTCTATTAACTTAATTGCCAACTTTCTCAAATCAAAGCAATTTATAAACTCAATTTTAAAGTTAAACCGTAAAGAGATATCTTGATCTTTGCTATTATTTCTAGAAATTGTATCGACTTGAATACCATATATAAAAATAAATCTTTCTAAGTAGATAAAGTACTTAATTGTATTTTTGTTGCATTGTTCTTGATTTCGGCAAAAAGTTCAATTTTATCTTAAATATAGATATTTACATAATACCTTCTGTGTAAGTCACAAGAGTCGACTAAGGATCTCAGGCGATCAGCTAACAACTTGTCACTGATCGTTTACATCCGTCCCCATTATTCTTAACGTAGATTTACAAATCCCTTGTCAATGGATCTACAGGTTAGAACAGGCAGCCACTGTGCAAAATAATTATCAGGTTTTTAGCTTCAGTAGTTTTGCCTCGGCGTTGATGAATCAATCCGGACAGATTTACTTTACCTATATATAATACCAGTCACGGGCCTGTACCACTGAATTTATTTCATGTACGGATTTTTAAAAAAAATTGTCACTTAGTTCTACCCGGGGAGGGTTGGCGTCAGGCAGGCAGCCGGCCGTAAAAACAAAAGGCCAAAACTTTGGCAATGTGAGTTTCAAAAGAAACCATGTTGCGCCGACCCCATAAACAATGGAATAAGTGCAGGGAGATGATATATAATACCTATAGATATATTCGTTATAATTTAACTTTTGATGGCCATACACCATTCTTCCTAATTATCCAGTCGGCATGACGCAATTGATTAGATCTGTTATAACTTAGAACTGACCGTGTGTTGTTTTGGATTGGCATGGCAGATCTAACTGTCACGCTAATCGATACGTTTGACGATAAGAAATATAATCTATAGTCTATAGCCAGCATTATATCTTTATATAGATTGGAATCTTATTCCTCTATGATTATACAGGGTGTTTGTGACAGCCAGGCAAATATTGATACCATGACTTCAGACTATGATTCTGATTCTGAGGCGGAAAACACTGAAAATGTTCGCAGGTAAATTCCAAAATTTTCCGACTATTTTTTCATATTTTCAGGAAAAAAATTGTTTAGTTCGTTTAATTAGGTCTTAGATAATGACTTTAAATTTTTTTACGAAAAGTTGATATTAAAAAAAGTTGCCCTCAAAAAAGTTCAAATAACTGATCAACCCTAATGGAGAGTCACAAGTGATTCAAAAAACAGCAATTTGTCACACAATAACCAATAAGCCCATTTAATTTGTCACAGGATCGTCCGATACAATTGGCGTGGAGAGCAAAGATTACTGATAATCAAATTAAAAAAAAAAACATTTCCTGCGAGCAATAACACTGTCGTATAAGTCAACGCAATGGTACTTGTTCAGCATTTTAGTATTTGCTTGGCTGTCACACACACCCTGTATGTACACTGTGTATATGTATTAAATTATATTTCACCCAGAAATACCGCCGCTTAATTATGGTAAGCGTAGCCGCGTTGTTGTGATAAGCGAAAAGTAGACCAAAGTCAAAGTTGTCACGAAGTTACAATGACAGAAGAACATTGTTGCTTTCCAGTCGTTCAAGGCTAGAAAACTTTGCCAAAAAGTGACAACATAGCAATAAGCCGCGAAATATATTCATCACGAGTGAACGCCCGCGTCTCCGTCCGCGTGGACTACAGAAAAAACAAAATGTCGAAATTATCCGGGATAAAAACATTTTCCCGGGATAAAAAGTAGTCTATGTATTAAGTGGGACCTGTCACAATATATTCCTGAAAACTGCATTGAAATGGGTTTAGCCGATTAGAGATTAGCTTGCACAAACGCATAGACAAAAAATCCAAAAATCATTCTCTTGGGTACTATTACTATGGTAATATTGCGTTGATAAAGGTCTCCTATAATATTTTCTTTCTCATATATCTTCCATATACAGACAGCGATCCGTTACATTTTTATTATATGTATAGATAGATAGATAGAAGAACATAAAGAATTATAGAGCAATAACTAGACATTTATACCTAGTTATGAATTGTTTAACTAAGCATTTAATAATAATACTGAATTTTTTTCATTTACTTATTAATATTTTATAATAAATAATATCTTGGTTAAGATTTATAAGATACTTCTCCATAATAATCCGCTAGGATATGGTTGATCGTTTTATCATTAAACATTGTGCTGAGGGATTCAGCTTCGTTTACCGAGATTTGGCTAGTGTATAGCTATCGAGATGAAAAAATAACGTTGCCAATAATATAATTTAAAAAGAGATGGTAAAGTTCGTAATCCGAGTTCATTGACCCGATAGCTCAGTTGGTTAGAGCGAAAGCACGGTTTGCGAGTGGTCGTGAGTTCAAATCTCACTCGGGTGAAGAATTTTTTCATTTTCTTTTTAATATTTTATAATAGTACGTAGTCCTAAATGAGTAACGGAACAATGCACAGCCTAAACCACTGATATTAGAGGCCTGGGGAGCAATTCTCGAAAAGTCTCGAGTTGGAACGAAGCCGAAACGCTACCGTTGTAGACGCTCAGGATAAAGCAATACGTAAGAATAGAATAGAATATATTTATTTGCTCTTGTATAGGGTACAGAAAAGGTGTGAAATAGTTAACAGGAAACATCCTATACAGCCATAAACATATGGCATGCAAATTTAAATTAAAATTAAGTGAAGACATTTAACACGGTAACGGCAAAAACGGAAATTCTGAGCTAACAAAGTCGTTGTCGTCCTCTGGTATATAGTATTTTTTATTTTATTTATATAATACCTATATACTCGTACACTGACTTTATGGCATTACAGCGATAACAAAGTGCCGTTAAGTTTAGAGGAAAAAAAAATCTATGGTACGGTCTCTACTCGGTATTCAGTACCGCAAGTGACTGTTCATGTTCGTGAAACTCCATTCTAAATCTCGGCTATACTAGCTTTGTGTAGGTTTATCTCGTCTTACAAACTTGCACTAAGCCCTTAAAGAACTTCTAGGTAAGCTCTCATTAAAACCAATGGGAAAGTTACGCCCTCCTAGGATTCTTTGGTAACAATATATATGTTGGGGGAAGTCATTAATATTTGTTATAATGTTATAATGTCGAATCCAGATCATGCTCAGCCCCCTGTTCCGACATATATATTTATATAGGACAAGCAGTACTATTGTTGGCACCCCCCCAATGATTGGCCCTATAGACTTTGAGCGCTATTATTAAGGAATTACCAGGTTAGAAAATGTTACAGATATTTTAAATAAATCTACCATTTTGTTGGTAAAACTGGAACTATGTTATGTTAAAAAAAGTTATCCTTCGACATGTCTCATTCAGTTTGAAATTGTTGAAATTCTTACGGATTCGGACTAAGAACGGGTAACTTTTTCCACCTATAACTTATTAATTATGAATGCTAGAAGTTAAACTTATGTTTTCTTTAGTTTAAAATAGGTATCAAATGGGTAAAATGCTGTTTATATTGTATATTTATCCGTTAAAATGATTTTTTTGGGGGCCAATCAATGTAATCTAAGTTTTCTATGAAGGTGGAGTTGAATGGCATGGGGACTAATCATTAAAAAAATGGTTTACAATTTTACTTCTGCATTTATGACTTTATTAAATTGCGACTTTAGAGTTGTTTTGAAATAATTTTATTGGCCCCTGGTGGATTACAATAATTGGCAGTGCCAATGACGAAAAAAGTAGAGTGCCAAATTTTGTCTACAGAAGGTTGATTACAGTTTTAAGAGCATATTATGCTTTTTTCGTCATTGGCACTGCCAATTATTGTGATCCACCAGGGGCCAATAAATGTACCGACTTGTAATGATTTAACTTTTATCTACTAGTGATGCCCAACTTGTGGTTAGGCTTAGTACCTATCTAGCTCACCTATCTAGGTACCTAAGTATTTAGGTAGGTGAACACTTACAAAAAACTTCGTTATTGTTCACTTTAAATTTGGAACATTTTACTTTAGTCACTTAATTTTTTTTATTTTTTATTTTACATACTTTATGTTTTAATTGTATAAAAAGAATAATCCTTTAAGTCTTTTTCTGTATACGAGTATATGTCCATTACACTGAAAACTGAATGCGTGGCTACTGATTGTACCTACTTTCTTAGCACCCCCTTATTATTTATTGCTTACTTAGGTATCTATCTACTAACAACTAAGTATTATTTAGATTTCAATATGCCAAAACCACCAGCTGGAAGAAAATATGAAAAACGATATACCGAGGAAGATCTTTCAATGCTATAAACACGCTATAAATGCAAGACTTTTGGTTACCTATACCTGCCTTCATAGTACATAGTTTACAATAAAATTTTATTAAATAACTAATAATTTTATTAAATAATTAATAATAGGTATCTAAGTACCTACCTAGAACTGTACTGAAAACTTTAATGGCAGTGTTTTTACTTATTTTTCTGTTCCCTTCCCATCACTATTTCGTTTTGGAGTTTCATTGGCACCTCACAAGTATAATGAATGACATGCCGATCATTGTACTTTAACTGATGCCAATGAATACGAGTATACTCCCAAGGGCCAATGACTGTGTTTTTGGGTCAATTTTCACTTTTTTGGAAATTAATGTACGAAAATAAAAGTTTTGTTGGTAAGATCGGGTTTAATATAGATTTTAGATCCATACATAATTGAAATAAACCAATTCTTTATCGTTAAATATTGAATTGTATCAGGCGTCACTATTCGGAAGTTCAAATCTCTATTGAGGGATCGCCCGCCACCGGGCCCTATACCCTCCGCTGACCCTCGAATCTGCCTACTCATGATCACGAACACAAGACACTACAGTCGCAATGAGAAGCCAGATCCAAGCACCTAGCATGCAATTAAAATTTTAATCGACATATGCTTCGCCAACACCCGTGGCATCATCAGGATTAGTTTTCCATGTTAGTTCTATCTACCGAACCAACTAACTCAAACTAGATATATATATAGATAGATAGAACTAACATGGAAAACTAATCCTGATGATGCCACGGGTGTTGGCGAAGCATATGTCGATTAAAATTTTAATTGGTTTTCGGATTAGCAGCTATGTATTTATGGTTGCATGCTAGGTGCTTGGATCTGGCTTCTCGTTGCGACTGTAGTGTCTTGTGTTCGTGATCATGAGTAGGCAGATCCGAGGGTCAGCGGAGGGTATAGGGCCCGGTGGCGGGCGATCCCTCAATAGAAATTCTTTAAATATTGAATTGTATCAGGCGTCACTATTCGGAAGTTCAAATCAAAATCAATTTTCAGGTATTAATTTGGTAAATAATCAAATAGATTTTGTAAACACTAGCCCAGTTTTGGCTGCAATCTGTCAATGTCAAAGTCAATAGGATCGGACAAAGGTAATGACTTTGTCGTACAGCCTTGATATGGTCTTTTTTTTTTTTTTTATATATATATTTAATATTATTATAAATTTATTTTTCTTCTAATAATTTAACAATTAATAACTAATGTATATTTTTAATATTTATTTATCTATAATAATTTTACATTTTTAAACTAATATGTAGGTATTAACATTTATTTTTTTATGTTGATTGAGGGTATAAAAATGATTTGCAATACATTGGTTTTAGTTGTTAGTTAGTTGGTTCGGTAGATAGAACTAACATGGAAAACTAATCCTGATGATGCCACGGGTGTTGGCGAAGCATATGTCGATTAAAATTTTAATTGGTTTTCGGATTAGCAGCTATGTATTTATGGTTGCATGCTAGGTGCTTGGATCTGGCTTCTCGTTGCGACTGTAGTGTCTTGTGTTCGTGATCATGAGTAGGCAGATCCGAGGGTCAGCGGAGGGTATAGGGCCCGGTGGCGGGCGATCCCTCAATAGAGAAATTATTTATCGGTTTGATGGCTAACTATAATGATATTGAATTTTAAACTTAACAATTCCCTTAAAGGGCCAATCATTGTACTGCTCCCCTATCTATTTTTAAAAATCTTTCAAATTTATTTTCCTTTCCTTAACAATAAACGATGAAGATAGAAATATAATATCCTTTTATAAACGTCATAAAAAAATACGAAAAAGAAATTATCTCCGCAGTCCGTAGTAGATTCGTAGCACGTGCTACGGGTGCGCCCACGTAGTAACCCTGTACCTACGAGTACTAAGATAATAATATTTTGTTTCAGAAGAAATCATATCAGAAGAATAAAGTTGACACTGTCTTTCTCTAAAACTTGGCCATGTTAGAGACAGCATCAACTTTATTCTTCTGATAGCCCTAATACATAGATACATAATAGTCACGTCAATTAGGTATCCCCCAAAGAGGTTGGGTAGAAGTTTGAAAATTACACACTCAGTTGGCCTATTAAGTTTCACGTGGTAAGGGGTGAGCCTACCGCCGCTTTTCGGGCACATATACATCAATCTAGCGACCGGTAACGAATCCAATGTGAACTCTTCGTGCGAATCGGACTTACGCACGAAAAGTTCCGACCTGTTTTATCTAGAACAATTTGCGAAAAATATATATTTTGCTGGAAGAAATCTAGGTTGGGGGTAAGCACACCTTTCTTAATTATTCAATGTTAACTGTTTTTCTGTATAAAAAGTGTGTCTACAATTAACAATGAGAAGAAATTAACTTCCTACGCTGCGAACTTACCACTGTACTAAATTAACATTACTCCACACGTACCAAATGAAAACGAACTCGGAAGTAGTCAGTCATTAAATATTTAAGCAGTGAGTGAGGGTGGGTGAAATTACCTGTCTTTCTATAAAAGAGGGTCAAAAAGTTTTGTTCATGAATTCTTCTGAACTGTCCACAAGTTACGGAAAATCAGTTTGTGTAGGGAAAACAGACTTGACTTGCATAATTATGAATGAATTAATGAAATCTTTATTTGGGACAAAAACATTACAAAGATACCATACATACATACGTAAACACACGGCTATGTTTCCCTAAATCGGGTGGCCAGAACTGCAAGATCATCAAGGAGATCCCACAGCCACGTTTGGCATAGCGTGGAGAGACTTCCTTAGTCGACTCTTACGACATGCATGGAAGGATATGCTGCATAATATTTTGTCACCAACTGGGTCCCAACTGGGGGAGTAAGCACGAACCTTTTTAAGCGGCGTAACGCTAGCAAAATCTATGTGATTTGACAGTTTGACGCTAGTATTACGGACTATCGAGAGGTTCGTGCTTACCCCACTGGTTACTGCTGGCAGTAACCAACCAGCGCTGATCTTCCGTTTGAATCGATAATGACGTCATGCATGTCAACTAAACAAGATATAAATTGAAAATTATAATATACAATGTAATTACATTGTTATTATTTCTACCCTATTTGCTTTGTCTTATTATATGTTGTTGCTGTCTGTGTATGTGTAATTTTCAAATAAATTATGTCTATCTATCTATCTATTAGGTACAAAACCGCGTACAAATCAAAGACACTGTTTAAAAATGGCGTTTGGTAACAAAATGTATGAAATATCTTTCAAATTTAGCCAAAGATTTAAATTCTTTTCTAATAACACAGTAAAAAGTCTACCTATTTGTTTTTTCTCCATGCTTCGTATTTAAAACCGTTTGACGATCAAATTTATACTAAACTTGTGCCTACACAACATTAAGCGGTCGCACTTCCTGCTAAATGGTAGTTTAATATCGGTGAATGTGTAAAGTTTGGAGCCAATTTAAGCCGTTTCAGTATATTAACACAGTTTTAATGTGATTGGATTTTGTGTCTGGACTTAGCTGATGCTTTTATCACCCAAACTAACTCCTATATCACTTACGCTCAGTTACGCTCAACCTTTGAAAAAACTCTTTTGTCAAAGAAAAATGCATTTAACCGAATCGGTCCGATGGATGATAGTGTTGATTCAGGATTAGTTACTTATGTGTCTGACGACATTTTCTGTTTCAGTGCATACCAAAAATAATGGTTCCGAAATTAGGCATAGAAACGAAACGAACTACAGTTTGTATAGACGTCGCGTCGTCGTCTCCAATTAAGTTAATTTATCTATAAATTAACAACAAGGTATGTCTTTTATGACCGACTGAATGATTGTTGCCATCTAAAGAATATTATATATGACGTAGATGGGTCGAGTGGCGTGCCGTTAGGTGTGTCCGACATCTTCCAAAATCCGAAATAAAGAATGCGGCGTGTAGTAAACAAGTTTAATTAGGAATCACAAACACTTTCACTGTATCTACGCACAAGATTACTAGGATTCTAGCGGATAACGTAGAAACGTGGTAAGTACAAGACAGAGGCTGATTAGCACCCGTGCTTCGCTCGACAGACGCAACAAAAAGAACAGAATACCCTCCGGCTCAATTCAAACGACCCGGTGGTCGTTGTAAATCTACAGTGGCGCCCTCTCAGTACTCTGTCTTGTCTTTACCCAAGTGACAGCTGTCCTCAAGTCAGTGATAGCTGTCGACTTGACGTTTCTAACTTCAACGATTGAAAATAGATGGCGTTGGAGATCCGACTGTAGGATATGACATCTTGATCTCCGACACGGCCATTTTGACAACTCACGCGTCCTCGCGTGGGGTTTCTGCAAAGAAAAAGGATTTTGCAAAGTAACATGTCTCACGCTCGGTCTTTCTGACTATTGGGACAGTAAAAACTTCATTTAAATGTTACAAATTTACTTGCATACTATTAAACAAAGAAATCGACTATAATCGTAACACACAAGGTAAATAATTCCAAAACAAGGCTACAGTATTCACAATCCATATAGAGTAACGTCAGTCAAGTAAGTCTAGTTGCCTCAATCTAGCAACTCTTGGAAACTTCCATCCAGCTTCCGTAAACCAGTCTAGTCACTTCCATCCAGTGACTCTTGGAAACTTCCATCCAGCTTCCGTATACCAGTCTAGTCACTTCCATCCAGTGACTCTTGAATACCTCTATCCGGTAGCCGTAAACCACTCTCAATCAGTCAACTCAACATTAATTAGAACATGACGGTCCATCCCCGTCAAGTTCGCACAGATTATCATCACGGTCACATGTCAGCGTGTCATTGGTAATGTCATTCGCAGGCATTCACCTAAGTCTGTCATGTGCGTACTTATAGGTTCTATTGGAATTAAGGGCTTTAAGAACATAACGATTACCTTCAAGTACCTCCGATACCCTAAAAGGACCTCTATACTTCGGATCAAGCTTGGTTTGATTACGCTCTTCATTTTGTAGAAGAACAAAGTCTCCAACTAAGAAAGGTGTTATGTGAGCTTTAGTTTTATCAAATCGTACCTTATCGTATGAAGCGCTTTTCTCCATATTCTCTACTGCTTGGGCTCGTACCTGGTCGATGTCAACTTGAGGTTCTTCATCTCCGGCTAATAAAATATCAAGAGGTCGTGCAACCTTACCAATAAGTAACTCCAGTGGGCTGGCTTTGGTAATCCTACTCGTGGCACAATTGAGAGCAAGCTGTACGTCAGGTAAAGCGTCCTGCCATGAACGTGAACTGGTCTCAACGGCTGTCAGCATGTTCTTCAATGTGCTTATGACCCTTTCTACCTGGCCATTTGCTCGTGAGCTACCTGTTGCGATTAAATGTAACTTGATATTGACAGACTCACAGTAGTCCTTAAAATCTCTGCTGGCAAAACAGCGGCCCTGGTCAGCGATCAGACGACTTGGTGCCCCAAATAGAGCAACACTAGCCTTAAGAGCTTTGATACTGCTAGCCGTGTCAATGTGTAGTGTATGATGGAGCATGACAAACTTGGTGAAGGCATCTATAAGCACGAAGACATACTCCTTGTTGTCATTCTTCCCGCTTAGTTTGCCAGTCGCGTCTATATGTATCGTGTGCCACGGGATTGCTATTTTTGGGATTGGATGCATTTCAGCTTGCACCTTACCGGAATGAGATTTTCTAATTTCCTAACGTATTTGGACATGTCGAACCAATACAAGTCATAAACCTTTTCTAGTGTCTTCTCCCATCCCAAATGTAGCAATCCTTCGTGCACATTGTTAATAATTGACCAACGGAACGACCTGGGTATCATAGGCAGACAACGAGTCTTATTGTTTCTTTGAATTTTACGATGAAGTACACCAGATCGAAATTCGTACGTCTTTGATACCTCGGCTGGAATATTACATTCTTTCAGATCGGATATCAGTTTTGAAAGTTCACCATCCCTCTGTTGTTCAGCCATTAACCAGTTGCTAGTAATCTCAGCCAAGTTTACCTGTTTCGGCTCTACTCTCGTAACTGCGCTCCGACTACTTTTCTCGCTCTCGGCTGGTAAAGGGTTCCTGGAGAAGAAATCAGCATGTGACATGCGCTTACCACTACGATGGATTATGTCGAAATCAAACCCCTGCAGAAAAGCCCACCATCGGTGTACACGTGGGGTTAGGTCAAGCTTTTTACGCGTCGATTGGAGTGAACTGCAGTCGGTCACAACGTCAAATTTGCGCCCATGTAGATACTGCCGGAAATGTTTCACAGCGTTCACGACAGCAAGAGTCTCCAACTCGTAAGAGTGGTACTTGGATTCTGCAGATGTCGTGCGCTTGCTGTAATAGGCTACCACATGAGGCTTACCTTCTTTGAGTTGAATGAGGACTGCTCCATAGCCAATCGCGCTCGCGTCAGTATGCAGCTCAGTCACTAGACTAGGATCGTAAATCGTCAATACCGGCTCCCTCGTTAGCATAGAAATGATCTGTTGCCTGATTAACTCATGTTGCGGTTCCCATTTTATTTTACCATTACCAGACGTCAATGAATATAGAGGAGATAAAATTTGTGAAAATTTAGGAACAAATTGGCGGAAGTACGAAGCTAACCCAATGAATTGTCGAAGCTGAGTAACTGTGTTCGGTGGCGGTAAAGCGGTAAGTGCAACTATCTTTCGTGGATTCGGACGAATTTGACCTCGGCGCACCTCGAAGCCTAGGTACTCTACTTTTTGTGTATTTATGTATGTTCTAAAATCTCAATCAACCTAGGTCTGTATTCATTACTAACGTCAGTATCTACCAAGTCAAGGTCTATACCATTATTTGCAACTACATCACATGATTCGACTATGTTAATTTTCTCGAAACGTACTTTATCTACCGACATATGTACAGTCAAACCGATAGCTAGAATTTCACGTCCGATCATAATGTTGTATCGCAAACAATGGTCAGGTAAAACATGAAGGAGTATCTCAAAGTTAATATTGTCAATGTCAATTGTCGTTAAAATTTGCATGGTCGAGGCTATAGAAGTTTGTCCTATACCAGTCATAGAAACATTGTCATAAATTCGCTTACCACTAAATTTCAAAGCAATCGATTCTTTAACTAAGGAACACTCTGAACCTGAGTCGTAAGTAAATGGGAATGACTCACCAGAGTGACGCAGAGAACCCGAAGGCGCATTCACAATGCAACGTCTACTCGCTTTTCCTTAGCTGGACCAGTTCCAGTGCCGCCGCCGGTACCGTTGTTCCCCTCCTTGATTTTCCTCTTCGGGCAGTCGGATGCATAGTGGCCTTGTTCCCGGCAGTTGAAGCAGGTGATGCGATCGGTTCTCCCTGTAGGTTGGTTGGTCGAATTATGGTCCCCGTGAAAGGACCTGTGTTTGGACCGGTCATCTTGCTTCTTCGAATTGGCTTTGTTGCGACATTGAAGAGATTTGTGGCCTAGTTGTCCACAATTAAAACACTTGATGGTCACAGCAGATCCATTAGGTCGGTTTCTTTTTAGGTCGGGTCCATCACGATAAATACTTGATGAATAACTTCTCTTCAGGAACGAGACAGCCTTCAGTTCCTTTTGTAAATGGTTACGCGTCTTGATGTCAGTCGTTATAGCAATCCTCTGAACACGTGGCTCTTGTTTTGAAATATGAGCTAAGACAGTGGCTATTGCTATCTGTTCTGTAGTCAGTCCATTCCACCTTGCCATTAAGGATGTTATGAGGGTAGCGGCGTATGAGGCCAGGCACTCGTTATCTCTCGGTTTCTTGTCGTGCATACTGATGAGAAAGGAAGCAGCAGTTTCAGGACAGTCATACCTTGCTACGAAAAGCTCCTTAAAATCGGCCCACGTCATATTAGGAAACGATATTGAAGACAGCCAAGATGATGCTTCGCCCTTGAGTGCGTGGCTTAACGCGATCATCAGAGAAGATCCATGGCGATGTCGATCTGTGATACACATGTCCGCGGTCGTTATCCAAGCTCGGGCGTCGATGTCTCTTTTCTCTGGGTCGAAATCAGGAAGGCGAATAGAGTCCGAAGATGCAGGTAGTTTTATTGCTTGCACCAACGCCAGAAAATTTTGATTTTGTTGCTCGAAGAGAAGACGCCATTTTTCTTCGCTCGAGTCACTATTTGAAGCACGTGTTTCATGTGGGTGATCCGGGTTGCATCCCACGCCTGATGACGTAGATGGGTCGAGTGGCGTGCCGTTAGGTGTGTCCGACATCTTCCAAAATCCGAAATAAAGAATGCGGCGTAAACAAGTTTAATTAGGAATCACAAACACTTTCACTGTATCTACGCACAAGATTACTAGGATTCTAGCGGATAACGTAGAAACGTGGTAAGTACAAGACAGAGGCTGATTAGCACCCGTGCTTCGCTCGACAGACGCAACAAAAAGAACAGAATACCCTCCGGCTCAATTCAAACGACCCGGTGGTCGTTGTAAATCTACAGTGGCGCCCTCTCAGTACTCTGTCTTGTCTTTACCCAAGTGACAGCTGTCCTCAAGTCAGTGATAGCTGTCGACTTGAAGTTTCTAACTTCAACGATTGAAAATAGGTGGCGTTGGAGATCCGACTGTAGGATATGACATCTTGATCTCCGACATATATCTATATATATATATATATAACTTCATGAAATGCTCGACCATTTCATGAAATTATCAATTTTACAATTTTACAATATAATTTATATATTCTCATTCTATCCCATCTGGTTTGCTGGAAGAAATCTCTTTAAGAGATAAGCTCGTCTTTGTACATTATCTATGTTATATACCTACCTGCTGTATATTTTCTGTGTACAATAAAGAATAAAGAAACAAAGTGTATCATAGCAGCGATTCACAATAACGGTTTCTTTAAATGACCAGCCGGCATTTCGCAGTAAGTCTATTATCTCTTAACTTTACTCTATTTTCGCTCTTTTCAGTGTAAATATGTAGTATTTAATGAACGGCGTACAAAATCAACCCTTATGTTCATGCATGACGGTAAACATTCACACATTTGCAAGTTAAAATGTCTGGCTACGTTCCAAAATGTTTATTCGATAACCTACTCGTACAGTGCATTTGTCCACGATCTACTAAAACGTCGTCATAGAGAAATTTAATGCAGAGAATCTACCAGACTCTACAATTTATATTTGTAGTATTTGTATTGGGTAATTTCAAGTATTTATTCGAATTTTGTCTGTGCTGATGCGGGATTTCATGAGAATACTTTGAACTAGGTACATCTCTTTTCTTTCGTGCGTGTCGTAGGAATTGACTAGGGAACTTAAGGGCGTTCTCTTATGTACTCACTTCATCTTTTCAATCTGACTCTGAATATGATCTCATTCGCGAATCCCCAATCCTGCAGTTCTGGCTGCCTCATTTTTTGAAATACAGTTACGTATATACAGGATGTAACAAAAGGGGTATGTTAAGCAAAAAGCTATGTAAATATTGTAAATAGCTCACTAAAAGGGACATACCCACAAAATTTCAGACTCGGAATCCAATGTTTATTTTTCCAGATAGTATGGAGAATTTCTAAACAACAACAATTCATACAATCTTGAAAAATAAACATGTGAATTCGATCCTCAAATTTTGGAAATAGGTTCTCTATAGTGGGCTATTTACATAGCTTTTCGCTTAACATCCCCTATTATATCGGCCCTTGGTGCTCTGCCTACCCCGTAAGGGATAAAGGCGTGATTATATGTATGTATGTATACCCCTTTTGTTACACCCTGTATATAGTTACATTATATAATAAACCTGTAATATAAGTTTGTCTGTACATTGGAGATACAGCAGTAACAAAAATTATGGAGAGTTCGGTTATCACTGTTGGTGGTGTATGTTTTATCTTAATTTAAAATTGTTGAATTTTTTTTGTCGATTTTTACATTATAAAAACTTTAATTAGCTTCCCCAAGCTCTAGTAAGTAGGTTACTTTACTCAGGTCTCAATTACACAATTTATTTCATTTTATATGTGACCTTTTGCATCATGACAGCTCCGATTACTCTTGCTTCGTCTGACATTTCGGTTTGTTTTACTACCAGATGTTTGAGGGTGCAATATATCAACCCTTTCGTTGAAGTCCAATTGGGGTAATGTTAGGTCCGTATCCTTATGTTCCCGCGGCATATTTTAATAATTAATTTTGTTCTACATCGAGGTAATAATGGTAATAGTATGTTTCAGATATGAGATATTTTTTAAATATAATTATTGTATTTATTATTATACAAATTAATACTAAATAACCTACGAACTAAACTTATTTGCAATATTTATTTAAAGATAAAAATATTAGTATGTAGCGTCTTAGAAATGCATTTTATTGAATAAGGCGACATGCTTAATTACATTAGATTATTGCCTTTTCTCTTTTTTGAATAACGACTTCTAATATCTTCTGTGATACGAGATGTCAGAATCGTAAAGACAGTAATATTATTTTGGGTTTTGCAAATTCAGAGTTTTATCTTCCAACTTTGTCCACAAAAGGGATGTTAACGGCTTGACCTGATTTTGATAGACTTGGATAGATACCAAATTAGGAGAAGAGCAGCCCTTTGTGTACTTTAAGTGCATTCTATTTTATGAAAATTAAGGCAACCGAAAAGTGGTACAATCATAGTTTACATGGAGGGAGAAAGTTAGCACAACTCAAATAAAATAAATAAAACTAGAAGTCGAGACTCGAAGTTTATTGGGGTCTAAACTAGATGAAAATATGGAAATTCTTCATGAATGATGAAAAGACATTTAGCACGTACTAATATTGAAACGACTGTAATTTAGAAGCTTATATAAATTGCTTATTAGTCAGTGTTTATACCTATACATGGTTTATACACAGCTAGGTGCGTGACCGGACCAAACTATCTGTTTTTATTGGGTTTTGCGGGCTTTATTAGTTTTCTTCATACAGACGCGAATGTCCTAGCAAAGCAATCTATCCTTTTATTGGAACGAAGTTCCTTACGGCAGGCTTGGAGGAGATAGGGATTTTGCTGCGCGACAGAACTGAAAAATATGTGAAAGTAAAACCGTAAGAAAAAGTGCGTGGAATAAAACCGTTAAATGAGACGTGCGCAGGCGCGACAGTCGTATACACAAGCGAGTAGTGTATAATACCTTTCTCTTTCTCCCTCTTTCTTTTCGTTCTCTCATCCCTTCTCTCTCTATTTAGTAATACTACTCCACCCCGCCAATGCATAGTATATACTCATGAATTCATGGACAAGCACGTGGCGAATACTCACATTATAGATACATTTTAAACCTAAATAAAATTGAGCACGATTTTTCTTTTGCAAATTGTGTCGATTCTACATTAGCCGAAGGAACTTCGTTCCTACCTGGTGTCTCACGACACCACATTTTTATATTATAACATTCTTCTTTGTTCTTTGACTATATTTCTAGTGAGTATTGTAATAACTAATGCATATCTATGTAAGAGATTTATTAAACAATTTAGTCATATCAGATTCTCTTAATAATAAAAAAATCATGTCGTTCAATTTAAAAATATTATTAAGAAATATGTACATAATCAAGAAAAAAATAAACATACATATTTACCTGCTTAATACCAAACAGATCAAGCGAAATAATTAAATTATTAAAGCTTGAAAAAATTTTGGCTAGCAAAAATACAAGACTGAAAAAATGTAAGTATATTTTAAAGAAACTTGACCTTTTAGGTTGAGTAAAAAGGTTGTTTTACACAAAAAAACACGTTCGTTAAGGCAGAGCTGAATAGGACTGTCCTAGCCCTTGATTAAGTGTATGTTCATGTTTAAATCATGTCGACTGAATTTTATTTCTCTCGTTACTTTAGGGGTTAAAAACCTAATGTAAATATTTAATGTGTATAAAAAAAGTTTTCCATTTTCTAAATATGGTTTTTACTGCACGAGCCGTATGAGATTCAGTTTAATAAGGATTGATTTTTTCCGATGGTTATATAGCCTATAAAGTTGATACTGTGTCTATCTTAATCAAGTTTTAGAGAAAGACATACATATAATCATACGGTGGGCAGAGCACCAAGGGCCGATAGAACCACATGGTGCCACTTCTGACCAATTTTGAGGGTATAGTTGAGATGTACAATTTCGGTTAGTAGTGGTCGGCCCATCGCCTACAAAACACCAAGACCTTCTTGTCCCTCTACTGACTGGTACAGTATGCCCGGGAAGAGATGCAGCTGTAGTATTACCTATACTTTTTTTTCACTCCCAGAGCAGCATAGAAGATTAGAGAAAGACAGCGTTAATATTTATAGCTAAGTAACATTTAGCTGTAATATCGTCTATCGTCTTCAGTCTATTGCAGTCCACTGCTGAACGTAGGCCTGTAAGCTGACGTGAAATTGCAAACTAACCGCTGCTTTAGCTACATTATATAGTATTTAGTAGTTATCGTTGTTAAAAAACAATGTACCTACTTAGATGTTAACTGACTTACGTTCAGTTGAACTATTTATATCAAAGTCCCAAAGTGACCACTTAATAATGTAACATCTAGAAACTAGCATAATTAATTAAATGGGAAACTATTTACATTCCTAACTAGTTCGAAGTAAACAGAAGGAATTTATAAGCAGTTCGTAGATCCTGTAAGTTTTGAGCTTAATTCACTTAACACCTAAGTACACATGACCTTGTCAACGAAGTACACAGCTAGGCAAATACTAAATTGCTGAACAAGAAGCACTGTGTTAAGTTTTACGACAGGGTTACAATAAATAATTTCAGATTCCGATTCTGGTTTTTACTCGTAGGAAAGGCATTAAAATATTTGCTATCCGTAATTTTTGCTTTCCATTTGTATCGGGCGATCCCGTGACTCGGGACTATGGTGGGCCTGGCTGAAAAATATGATAAATACTATTAATAATAAAACACCCTTCATGTCGATCTAAAATTCTCGCGTGGGAGTAACTTCCGACGTGCTGTAGCGAAATATTTAATAAAATATTATTATTATTTTATTGTTTAATTATTCTTTTTGTAATTCACTTCTGTGAAAGGATATTTATCAATTATTTTTTACACTAGGTGATGGAAATTTGAACTTCCAAATAGTCCGTCTAATACAATGAAATTTTATTTAACTAGGTAATGTCTCCTGCTATTCATTTAATCGAAAGTACACAGGCCTCATCTTTTGACTAATTTTAAACAAAACGTCGCACACACAAAGTCTCTTATGTGAAAAATGTCTTCACTAAAATACGGTGCCTCTCCTTTCGTGCATGACATAAGAGTCGACTCCAGGGACGTTCTCTCAGGCGATGAACAAGCAACTTAACACTGATCATTTACATCTGGCCTCTCAACGCTAAACGAGGTTGTTGGACCTCCTTCATGATCTTGCAGTTCTAGCTCCCCTTCTTTGGGAATACGGCCGTGTATTGATGTTACGGGCAATTTGATAAGTCGGGACACTATTAATAATGGCCGGTTAATCAAGTTGCCCGTAACATATATATGTATGTTAAATTTCGAGTTCTGTGCCATCAGCAGTTTATATCGCTTTTGAACTCTTCAATTCGAACATTGGCAAAATGAGATTTCTCCAATAAGGTGACACCGTCTACAACAATGTAAAGAGGCGCCACTGATGCGGCATAGAATAATGAACTTGGGGAGAATTCCCCGCCCGCAGTGAACCGGTAAAAATTCACATTTTTAGGCAAATTCGCTCGAGGATTCTTCGCGAATTCTTTCGATTTCGCATTGGCCTTGACATTGGCTTGATTTACATTTTTTCTGCTGTTCAGTGTAGAAAACTATAGCTTACGTCAAATGTAAAATTAATCTATTATTAGAATCTAGACCTGGATATGATTATTAAAAAAATAAGAACACGAATTAACTGAAACTAAAATACTTCTCTTATTGAATTATTAATATGAAAACAAATTATTTTAAAACTAATTAAGAGCTAGGATTTTTGTACACGTCCAGCGCATTCGAAGAGATGCCGCGAAAGTGCACAGATTATATTCGGTCAGCAGGGTGTCGTCATGCCCGTCGTTGAGGTGTACTCGCTTTGCAAACTCTTTATGCCAAACTCCTTCCAAACGTTACAAACGCTCAGCCCTTGATATTTGTAATACGGCCTCTCCTGACGGCGGGGCGTTCTCGACCGCTTGGTGATGGGTGGGATGCTCCTTGGATGGCTGATCAACATCATCTCTCGCTTGGCCTTTGGCAGATGGCTCTCCATTGTCAGCAAGATTCTCATCATCTGAAACGTGATATAATTTTTAACAATGCCAAAATTTTAAAAACTAAAGGTCTATAACAATTAACATATCTCAAATCACAGTTATAAGTGTGCACTCAAATAACTATGATTTGTACATGATCACTGTTATAGGTCAAGCATTCATAAAAATATAAATAAGAACAAATGATAGAAGTCTATCATTTATTCCTTCCAACACACGCCATAGATAGTGGCCATAAGACACGCGCACGTGGCTTCTCATAACTTACAAGCATACGCCATAGGTAGCGGCCAAAACGCACGCGCACGTAGCTTACCGGACACCAGCATACGCCATAGGTAGCGGCCAAAAGGCACGCGCACGTAGCTTACCGGACACCAGCATACGCCATAGGTAGCGGCCAAAAGGCACGCGCACGCAGCTTTCCGGACACCAGCATACGCCATAGGTAGCGGCCAAAAGGCACGCGCACGCAGCTTTCCGGACACCAGCATACGCCATAGGTAGCGGCCAAAAGGCACGCGCACGCAGCTTTCCGGACACCAGCATACGTCATAGGTAGCGGCCAAAAGGCACGCGCACGTAGCCGTCCGCGACTTACCATCGGCGAAAAACGCTGCACACACGTCTGGGGTCCATTCACCACGCCAAAGCACTATATGCTCCGCGGCTGCCTGGGTCCGTTTTCCATAGGACCCCGCCAGAAGTTCTAGGTCATAACGATGATGTGGGAGCTGCTGAATGACCTTGTATGGACCCCTCATACCAGAGTCCAGTTTGCCAGAACTCTGTGAACATTTACTAACGAATACAAAATCGCCAATATTATAAGTACGTGGCTGTCTACGCGTTTCATTAATACGTTGATCTTGCTGACGCTGATTCTCTTCGAGAAGTTCATAGGCTCGCTGGCGCCTCAAAGTAATCATTGCTTCACGATTGGCATGCGAGTTTTCAAGAGCTACATCCCTTACTAAGGCTCTCAAGATAGGAGTAGTGGCTTCGACACCGATCAAAAGTTGCAGGGGTGACGTTTGAGTTGTGGCCTGTCTAGTTATGTTGAGGGTCAATTGAATTTTCCACAAAGTATCAGACCAACTGCTGCTCTTGTTAGCTTCGACACGTAGCATATTTAGGACGGTACGGCAATACCGTTCTGCTTGACCGTTTTCTTGATGCATCTCTGGCGTAATTAAATGTGTGGCACAACCCAACCCCAAAATCCACTTTTGAAAGCCAGAACTTTCAAACATCCTACCCCTGTCAGCCACCACCAAAGTTGGAGTACCAAACAAGGAAATAGCGTTTGTAAAAACACGCTTCAATTCATCAGTATCTTGTCTGTGCAATGAATATAAAAGACAAAATTTCGAAAAGGCGTCTACTATTACCAATACATACTTAAACCCATTTGATTCTGGTAGTGGACCTAGAACATCCATATGGACTATAGAAAAGGGGCTATCGGGCTTAGTCCAAGATTTTATGGGTTGGTGTGGACCTCTGGGAATTCTTTTATGCGAAAGACAAACGATACAATAGGAAATGTATTTTTTGACGAATTGTCTAAGACCAGGGAACCAAAAGTGACGAAGAATTAGGACAATAGTTTTATCCATCCCGATATGCTCATGATCGTCGTGGAAAACACGCAAAAGGCTAAGTCTGTGACCCTTGGGTATAAAACACAGAAGACGTGATTCCTCACCCGTGGAACTGTACCTGTAGTACAGAAGATGGTTTTTGATGACATATCGAGATGAATCTAACTGCCCGTCCCTTAATTTTTCCATCAGCTCTTGTGTTTCGGAATCAGCGGTCTGGGCGATCTGTGCCCAGTTGTTAGGTCTACGAATGTGTGAAACGTTTACAGGATTGCGACTTAGAAAGTCAGCATGTTGCATCAAGGCACCTTTTCTGTACTCAATAGTGAAGCGAAAGTCTTGCATGTAGACCCACCACCTAGCTACTCGAGGAACCAGATCTTTCTTTCGTTCGGTTAATTTCAGTGAATTGCAATCCGTCACTATCTTAAAGTCGATGCCTATAAGATAATGGCGGAAATACTGCAGTGCCTTCACTATGGCCAAAGTCTCCAGCTCATAACTGTGGTAACGAGACTCTGCACCTTGAGTCGATCTACTGAAATAACCGACGACTCGCTTCCGCTTGCCTTCATGTTCTTGCAACAATACAGCGCCGTACCCAATTGCACTAGCGTCGGTATGAAGTTCAGTAGACAATTGTGGGTTGAATATTGCAAGCACAGGCTCTTCAGTCAGACAATGAATAATGTAGTCATGCGCTTTATTTTGATCATCGCCCCAGAGGAATGGTTCTCCTTTTTTGGTAAGTTTTGCTATGCAGGCGGTTTTAGCAGCGTAATTAGGAATATACCGCCTAAAGTAACCCGCAAGACCCAAAAATTGCCTCACTTGCCTAACGCTGGTAGGTTTCGGTGAATTTACTAAGGCGTCCACCTTTCTAGGACTCGGCCTCACCTGACCTTGACTTATAAGTCTGCCTAAATATTCAACTTCAGTCTCTAGAAAAGTGCACTTTTTCAGATTGATTGAAAAACCGGCCTTAGTAAGACAATCGAGAACTTGACGTAACAAGTCTAGCCCTTCGTCTATCGAATCCGATAAAATAAGTACGTCGTCAATGTAATTAAGAACCTTTCCCGTATCGATAAGGCCCTTGAGGGTCTTTGATATAATTCGTTGATAAACTACAGGAGCGTTAGTTAAACCGTAGGGCATCTTCAAATATTCGAAGTGACCCTCCGGTGTAACAAACGCCGTCTTGCTAATGGATGCGTCATCTTTCATGGGCACCTGATGAAACCCCGTAGCCATATCTAAACTAGTAAAGAATTTACTGCTACCCAGTTTATCAATGTGGTCGTCTATCAGGGGTAAGGGAAATCTATCCTTGATTGTAATTGCGTTTAATGCTCGATAGTCTACGCACATCCTATCAGACCCGTCTTTCTTCTTGACAAGTATGATAGGACTTGCGTAGTCAGACTCAGATTCGCGGATTATTCCCTTAGCTAAAAGATCGTTCACTATATTTCTGACTCGCGATTTCTCATCCGCAGATAACTTATATGGACGGTAATGCACAGGTACATTACTGCTAAGCTTTATTTCCATACAACCTGTATTTACAGTGGAGGTCGCAGTCCCAGTAACAAAGGAATCAGAAAATTCACTAACTAGTGCTAACAACCGGTTCTTGTCCTCAAGTACAAGAGACGTATTTAAATGATTAAAGTCTAAGACGTGTAATTGATGCACCTGAGCTACGTCATTCATCCTGATAAGCCGTTGTACATTACCAGTTCGTACATAAGTTACTCCATCCCGATTCAGAACATCAGTCCCTAATAAAATAGGTGCACTAATATTTTCAGCAGATACTACGAATAAGTCTACTTCCACAGAAATTTCAGGAAATTCAATGACTGTTGTTATATAAGACGTAGACTCAATCTCTTGACTACCTATTCCGCGCATTAACCGATATGTGGGTATTTTATTGCATGTAATATGTTTTAGCACTGAATCAGAAATTAGAGATATATCAGACCCACTATCAATTAATACATCTATAGGCAGTGTTCCAATCACAGCAGTCATGACATTTGTATTTCGGACGACGTCTGACAAAAATTTACGTTATTAGTACTACCCTTTGTTTCGACTCGTTGTTTTACAAAACACTTATCAATGGTGTGACCAGTTTTGCTACAGTATGTACACGATATAAGTGTCTTGTTTGACCCTTCTGATATCGTAGTTGGTTTATTGACATTAATTTTCTGGCGTTTAGGACAATTCACTTTTAAATGACCAACTCCGTCACAGTTAAAGCATTTAATGTCTGGCTTAGAGCCCTCACGTTTACGGGATTCAAAACGACCTACATTTACCGGACGAGTAAAATTGCGAGTAGTTCGAAAGTCGGACTTTGGCATAGAGTAAACTGATAAGAATTCAACTAACTGACTAGGCTGCAAATTCGCATTAGAAGCAGCAGCTTTTACTTGAGGATCTGTAATACCTCTAATGACAATAGCTGTTTTCAAATCACCCGATAAACCCTTAACAATATTTAATCGTAGCAAAGACTTCCGTGCATATTCGGCGTATGTGGAATAGTTTTTAGAATTTGTATTCATTACATCAAACAAAATATTAGCGACGTCAATGTTACGTGGGCATAGTGATCGAAATTCTAACTTAAAATTTGTCCAGGTACGATCATGAGAGACCCAATCATTTAGCCAAGTACGCGCATCACCTTTCAAGCAGCCACCAATACGCGATAAGCATTCATTATCGTCCCAGCGATTTAATTCGCGACCTCGATCTACTTCTGCACACCATACGTCAAAGTCGGTAACACTCGGATCAAAATTTGAAATGTAATAGTGCTTAGGCTTTGGTTCCAACAACAACGACAACGCATTCACAATTTTGTCCGTTTTGTTACTCAAATGTTCGGCTAACGCAGGGGTGCTTCCTGTTTCGACAGGAGGCCCCGGGGTAAGGCATTCGCGCGCTGGACGTGACGTTTTCGAAACTGGTGTCGAAGTTGAAGATAGTTTACCCTCGATCGCATGCAATCTACCGAGAATTGTATCAAGTGCCTGACTATGAGAACTATCACGGCGTCTACGAGAGCTATCGCGGCGGCTATTAGAACTACTACTACTACGGTGGCGCGTACGTGAACTATCATGAGAACGCTTACGATTTCTGCGTGATTTATTGCGGTTTTTATGCGAACTGTCGTCTGTTTTCTTTGATCTAGGCATTATAAAATCAAAATGTACTTACAGTTTACCACACACAAACTACTTACTAATACGTAAGCCTTACAAGATTTGTAATGAACCCGTTAGCGGTAGGCTACGTGACTTATCCCACGCGCTGATATTAGAATCTAGACCTGGATATGATTATTAAAAAAATAAGAACACGAATTAACTGAAACTAAAATACTTCTCTTATTGAATTATTAATATGAAAACAAATTATTTTAAAACTAATTAAGAGCTAGGATTTTTGTACACGTCCAGCGCATTCGAAGAGATGCCGCGAAAGTGCACAGATTATATTCGGTCAGCAGGGTGTCGTCATGCCCGTCGTTGAGGTGTACTCGCTTTGCAAACTCTTTATGCCAAACTCCTTCCAAACGTTACAAACGCTCAGCCCTTGATATTTGTAATACTATACTATATATTATTATATATATTATTAATTAATATTATAAAGCTGAAGAGTTTGTTTGTTTGTTTGTTTGAACGCGCTAATCTCAGGAACTACTGGTCTGATTTGAAAAATTCTTTCAGTGTTAGATAGCCCATTTACCAAGGAAGGCTACAGTCTATACAACAACCTGCCCGGCTTCGCACGGGTACAGCGCCCCCTCACGCGGACGAAGTCGTGGGCGGCTGCTAGTCATTTATATTTCGTTTATGTATTTTAAAAACGGTCACGCTCACAATCCCCAAAAATTGGTTGAGACAAATATTTCCAAATATCTTTATGTATACCTATAACTTGATAGTGTGAGAGCATAATTTTTATCCCGGGAAAAAACCAAAGTTATAGGTAGAAGTAGTCTGAGTTGTCCTTGCCTTTAATTTGACCCAGTTAAATCAAAAAAGAAAACAGTCTAGTTTTTCCTGTTTTTCCGGGACAGTTACTTTGAGTTAATTCCCTTACTAGCTGTAATCCGCGACTTCTTCCGCGTGGGCTACAAAATGTTTCAGTACAATCTATACAGGGTGTAACAGAAAGGGTATGTTAAGCGAAAAGCTATGTAAATAGCCCACTATAGAGAACCTATTTCCAAAATTTGAGACCCGAAATCACATTTTTATTTTTCGAAATTTCCTGAGATATTTAAAAATTCTCCATACTATCGGGAAAAATAAACATGTGATTTCGGGTCTCAAATTTTGTGGATAGGTTCTCTACAGTGGGCTATTTACATAGCTTTTCGCTTAACATACCCTTTTTGTTACACCCTGTATATTGAAAAAATATAGTCATACATATAGTCACGCCCATTATCCCCCAAAGAGGTTAGACAGAAGTGTGCAAATTTCACGCCCACTTATTGTATTGTGAATTTTTTTTGGCAACATACCATATTTTGGCTGCCTTTGCGACACCACAGATGTGCTAATGACGTTCGGTTACTGTGGATGCGTTTGATACATACATAACTATTATGTTATGTGTTATGTTTCCGAAAAGATATCCAGAAGCTGCAGTACCATAAAGGATATCCTATAGTATGATCTGTGACAAGTTGCTAGCTTCTCGCCTAAGGAATGCCCGAGTACCTTACTCGACTCTTACGACACGACATGCACGGAAGGAGATGTAGCTTATGTATTTTAGTGAAGCTACACAGTACAGTACTGCGTTTGATGTAAATAGCCCATCCGTAGTAAATTCCGCAAACAAATTCGGCCGAAACGCAACCAATAATGAAACGTGGTGCGATCAAATAATTGCTTTACGGTTATGTAATTGGACACATTTCAGCACGAGGAAATTTGCTTTTATATGTCTTTTTGTGAGCGTTTCGTGATAAAATATACCTTAAAGGCTCGAGCACACCGGATGCGTATGCGTTCACGTAAGCGTAGACGTACACGTACCTCTGAGTTTAATGTATACAACTGTCACCGCTTGACGTCTATGCTTACGTCTACGCATCATTCGGTCTGTCTATACAGTTCCATACATTACAACTCGGAGGTACGTATACGTCTACGCTTACGTGCACGCACACGCATCCATACATTTTACCGAACCCCTAGCTTGGTCAGAGGCTTGCCAACAACATAAATATCACACATTATTAAAACATTATTTGAGCAAATATTCTGATTATATTCACTTACAGGCTAGCACAACATTCCTAAATTAATTCAATAATACAATAAACATTTCAATACAAACAAAGAAAACATGCTTAACAAATCAATTATAATTAAATTAAAATACTACATCAAATTCAGATTAAGTAAGGTTAAATAAATTAATGCAAAAAACAATAAAATCAGGCAAAAAATTAATCAAATAAACAAAATAAAATAAAACTAAATCAAATCACATCAACATAATACTTATACAACCTCAACCGCTACGCAATACTTCCGCATAACTTTTGTACCGTGGAAATGAGTCTCCAAATATATCTACCTCCCCAATACTAGAACTCATCTGATTATATTCGTTACAAATTCTCGAGATAGGAGCGCAATTGTTTTGCTAAGTACTATACTAAATATCTTAGTCAAAGGGTATCTAGGAAGTTTGTGGGGGACCGAGATTGAGATACAATCTAAAATAGGTGTACAACAAACATATCCGTTGACAATTCTGTACAGGAAAACCAAGCTGTGTAATATGCGTCTACTACGCAGAGAATCCAGCTTGAAGAATGTCAAACGTGCCTAGCTACGCCTGTGGGAAATCAAGATGTCTTGTAAAAGCGCGTTGGATGGACTCAATACGCTGCGAATGAACCGCGTACCAGGGGCATATATAGGGGTAGATACACCATAGCCCTAAGTAGTTTTAAGTTTTAAGCTGATTATAATAAATGTTAAATACATATATAAGCGGTACATGAATATTGCTTCGCACTAGCGGTTTGACAGTGGTTGCAGTTCGGCTTAATTTTTTTACGGAATAAATTAAAAATAAAGCAACCTTAATCAAACGGTTTCAGTATTTGTTTCGTTTAAAGAAATGTTCCGAATCACCTGCACGTTTTGTTGGTTTTCGTGTTTTCCTCAAAAACAGTAATTCATTAATATTTATTTCACGTAAACCATTATCCGGCGGGCGATGGATTTACTTTTAATAATTTCTATTTTCAAACATAGCCGTAAAAGTACATATTTTGGAGGGTTGGTTTGACTTGGCTGCAGCTACAATGACCTTTGCTTTTTATTCTGTTTATAGATACTGTGCTTTGAACTTCTAGTAAGTTAACCTTTCGGATATTTTGATATTCTTTGTTGGACAATAATATAGTAACTTCACATAGTAACATGTTAGAGGTACTTTAAACGTAAAGTTAGTCCCACGTGTTCCAACTTCTGATGAATTTTAAATTATGTACTATTATAGGTATGTTTATGTTATTGTCACGTCTTTGAGTTACACGATGTAGTCAGTATATTTTTATTCAAAAAGCAAGATGGCGTATAATATCACCCCTTATAACAAAATCAAATATATGTTCAAGCATTTGGTATGGGTGGTTGTCATACATTTTCTTCACCGATAGTTCAATGAATTCCTAATCGGGGTTAAATCGATTACCATCCGAATTCGATAGAGCACGGTGAAAATGGAACACTTCCAAAACTGGAGCTTAACAATTAAAGTTGCGCTGTTTATCGATTTACGTTTGTATTTCCATTTTTTAAGACAAGTTATTATGGTAACTTATCAAATTATAACAGTTGACTTTGGTTATCTATCGCCAAAGAGTGTGGGCAGAAGTGTACATCGCAGCTTTCATTCTATAGGGGCACAACTCGAAAAAAATAGGTTATTGGGAAAATGCGTTTAAGATGTTTGCGTATTGATTTTGTACCGAAAAACTTTGTATAAAAACTCAAAATCACAAAATTTTCAAAATGTGCCCCTATACCATGAAAGCTGCAACATATTACACAGTCACTTTTCACCAGTTGAGTCTATCGCCACTTGTCAGACATTGAGTCACCGCCAGTTTTCTTGCGAAACTCATATTGCTAAGGATTTAGTGTTTGTTTTTATGGCTTGCCTGACGCCAACCCTCTTCGGGCATAGCTGACAATTCAAGAATACTAAAAACTTATACATATTTTTCTAAACAGGCAGTTTACAGAGGTATAACTAAATTCTATTCAACTTTTAGAGAGAACATATCTATATTTTTCTACCCCTATGCATTCAAACTGATATGAGAACAGGTCCGGCTCTCCAAGTTGAGAGATAATTATCTGGATTCCGGACTTTAGTTATGATGGTCCCCAAATCGTTTAGTTAGGACTGTACGTGTTATTCCAGTTTAACAACTATTGTGATATAAGTAGGTAAGGAGCATCACTTAATACCTTATATGTACTATACATAGATTTATCTGTACAGATATACTTTTCTATATACTAATCGTAAGTCGAAACCATGGTTAATACTATTGAGCATAGGTAGGCACAGAAGTTTGACATAATTAATTAAATATTTATTTATTGGGGAGTGATTAGAAAGAATTTCCAGTAATTTCCACATAAACGTAAAATAAAAGTGGAAAGGTTCCACCAAAGATGTACAATGCCAATCTGCTACTTACTGCGGATGCGTGTGATATCCATCATATTTTCATTGGTTCAGGATGTCAATAAAGATTGGTGAATTCAAAAAATTCAAATTCAAAATCATTTATTCGACATGAAACCATTAACAACTTGTTTGTCGATGGTCGTTTTATATGTTTACTTTATTATGATCGCACCCCAAAATGAAACCGCTACCAAACAAAAAAAAAGGAGGTGAATTTATAATAAGAATATCAAACGCACTCATAGCAATGTAGCATAGTATAATATTTGGTGGAAAGGCAGACTAAACTACCTATATACGCAGATGATTGCTACAGTCTAATGAAATACAGGGTTATTATTTTGTAACTAACAATTAAATACTAATAACATCATACATCTTTCCTTCGGTAAAATCGATAAAAAAAACAACTTTTTTGTAATAATAACAACCTTGTAACATAAATAAAATTATTACTTTACTATAGATATTTCAAACTCAACATTTCATAGTGACGGTGTGTATTGTTTACGTACACTGTAATCCTCTTATTCCAATAAACGAATCATCCCATTCAGTTCGAAAATAGAAAATAGCATATTCTGTATAAGAAAAGCATATTTCGTTGTCTTTAGTGTAAAGGGACAATCAGATTGTATATCGCCGTTGCCCTAAGGGATGAATACATTGTAAGGGCCCGGAACTCTGGAAGAACATCCTTGAATGTATTACTGTTATAAAGATTGGGTAACAGTAAGGATTTATGAAAAATCTTTATACATTTTTCTTTTATTTGCTTCATTTGAGAGTTTATTTTACCTATAATGGCATGCTTTTAAATGGGGTACGGAAAATATAAGCAGCCAAGTTAAAATAGGATCACTACTCGCTTTATGAATCGCGAGATGTGAGCCGAAGTGGTCTCTAAATGGACTCTGTCTTCCAACAGATGTTTTAGCAAATCAACAAAGAGAGATGATCTAGACAAGTTCTGCAAAAGATGTCAGGATATGGCACTCAATAGAACCGGATGAAGAAATTGGACTAATGTCCATGTCCAGTAGTGGTATGCCGGTTAAGATGGCGATGATGCAAAACCTGTATAAACAACTGCATGTACCTTAGCTTTAATTCAATTTAATATGCAAGACATGACACTACAGGATTAGACACCCAGGATATGGACAAATATACAAGGCTATGTTCCCGAAATAGGGGCAAGCCAGAACTTTGTAAACTATATACCGGAGCCATTTTTAGCATAGCAGGGAATCTTGTCAATGGGGTAGTTTCCTATGATTGAATCTCAATAAGATTTTATCCTTATCAGAATAAATTATCAAAATCATACCTATCTGTAAAATTACAATTTGATTATAAGTCCAAATGAGGTAGTAATAAGCCTTCAAAGTTAAGTGGGCAAGTCCATTTTTCAAATGTGAAATTAATTGAAAATTATATATATATATAGTTAGGATATTGTTCATCGTTTCATCATTAAAACATTGTGCTGAGGGATTCAGTTTGCCGAGAATCGGGATGAAAAAATAACGTTTCCAATAATGTAATTTCAAAAAGAGATGGTGAATTCGTCATCCGAGATTGACCCGTGGCTCAGTGGTTAAGAGGTCGTGGGTTCGATCCACCCGGCTGAGGAATTTTTTCCTTTTCTTTATTCATAATTTTATAATTGAAAATTATAACATCACATGTCCACCTACATCATTTACAGCAACTTCTGTTTTATGACCATGTTTATAAATGCAATATTTAATATAACTGTAGAACAAAAGTTCTTTTACGCGCATACAACTTACTTAAAGAGTGACGTCACGTCCCGGTAGCCGTTTGTATGGAATGTTTTTTGGCAAGTCTAAATTTGTGATTTTGAAATCGTTATATCCGGAAAGTTTTCACGTTAGCGAAGATTTTCTTTCGCAAATGTTTATTTTATTTTATGATCTTTAGATATAAATACAAATTAAAAAACTGTCAACTACCCTATTATCACTTGAGAGAATGCCTGAGTTCCTTAGTCGACTCTTACGACATGCACGGAACGAAATCAGCACCCGTATGATGAATTTGGTGAGAGCGAGATGTCTCACTTTTAAACGTCAAATCCACAGAGCAAAGTAATAACTAGACAACGATTACAAACCACTTATATCAGCCCTAATTCATTTAGTCCTGGCTCGAGAACGAGTGTCTATTCTAATTCAGTCTATTTTTTACATGCAAAGTGGAAAAAATTCCTCACCCGGGTGATCGAACCCACGACCTCTGCATTCCGCGTGTCAGTGCTCTAACCACTGAGCGTCAATTACTCGGATGACGAATTTTACCATCTCTTTCTAATTACATATTGGCAACTTTTCATCCCGAAAGCTATACACTAGAGCAAAGTTGAATCCCTAGCACAATGTTTAAAGATGAAACGATCAACCATATCCTAACGGATTATATTAATGGAGAAGTTTTTATAAATTTATCTTAGTCAAGTGTTTCTAGCTCTGTGAATTTGACGGTGTTCTCTCACCAAATTCATCATACCGGTGCTGGATTAGACATAAATAACTCAGAAGGATTAGACATACATAAGTATTTAACTTCATTGTTTCATTAACTACAAGATATAGCTCAGTCAGAGTGAGCATCATACGCAGACACTTCTAATACATTTTCCCAAGGGCACTTCTATGTCATTCACTTCAAATTACTTATACATACTTTTTAAACCATATTACTCATGTCCAGTCATTTATAAAACCACCAACTCATTTCCGCAACAAGTCCCAGTACATTTCCCCGGAGAATTCCAACGTAAATTTGTAAAGTGTAGTCCTGTAACTTTTTGTACATGTGGCCTCATAATGAACTTGACCTTTCGCGTCCTTAGATAATTATTATAAAACCGTTTTATGTATAATGGATGATCTTCAGTTTCGTATTGCTGTGCGTGTATGTGTAATTTTTATATAAATACAATTATATTCTATTCTAGTTATTGTGAGACACCTATCTTTGCCACCGTTTGCACGAAGCACATTGGTCTTGGACTTTAAGTCAGTCTTTAAGTCAACACATGCTGAGTCAGGACCTTTTTGCTATTGTGACACATCGCACATTACTTTTGTTAGACATAAGAAATTGTACCACCACTTTACCAATTTTAGAGTAATCTGTAGTGTGTGTTGTTTTAGCAAATAAAGATTTGTCTATTGTCTTATTTATCTTATGAACCACATTCACATGGGTAATTTTAACAACCTATTCGTTATATTCAAACTATAAAAATTTATAATAATCAAATCAAATAATTCAAATAATAATTCTCGATTTGGCAACCATCCGCGGTATATAGGTAGAAGAGTGGTAGATGCGGAATTTTCGCCACGTTTATTGCTTTACTTGCCGGTATACATATATTTATCACTGACTCCTAGGTCTAGTCCAGGGGATCCCAAACTTTTTTTCTCATAGACCCCTTTGAAAACTTAACTGCTGGTAGACCCCTATAACATATACTAATTAATTGTGAACCCCCATTTTTTCACTCCAACGTAGACCCATCAAGTCTCCTGTGGACCACTTTGGGAACCACTGATCTAGTCATTCTATGGCTCCTATAATAAAAATCCGGCAATCAAAGTTACTGATTTACCTTTGGATTTCTAGTTGCTAGATATAGATAAAAAAAATTGCCATTATGTAAGCAAACCTCCCATCTATAAATGTCACATTTTCTCATATCGAGATCTACCAACCCGCCGCCATTTGAGTTGATTTTGTATGGATGATTTCGATTCCTATTGAATCCCTAATGAGGAAGAATAGATCTCATAATTCCTTTTGAGACAGTTATGAATTTATTACATGATTACTCCAAAGCTTAAAATTTTAATATTCATATTCTGGAGTCGTATTTATCGACGTTTCTATCAAGAAAAAAATACCTCAGGAATAACTTGTTATGTTACAAAAATCGTGTACCATTGTACGTAAGGGCGAGGCCACAACACTGCGTTTCGGTGTCGCATCGACAAAACGACGTCTCACCGTTTTACGATGCGATGACGCAACGCAAAAATGTCATCGCATGCATACGGCGTCGACGAAATAACGCTAACCGTCATTTCAGTTTCTGTAGTACGGAAACAGCAACTGAAAGATCGCGCGTCATCGAAATTTCCACAATGCATTATGCGGCGTCGTCGATTTTTGCGTTACGACGACGCCGCAACGCAGTGTTGTGGCCTCGCCCTAACTGCGTTACGTTAAAACAAAACATGCGTAAAAAATACAATATCTATATTCATTACATATTCAGACTTATTATTACAAGGTCTTACCCAAACCCTCACAAAAATCAAAGAAAAAATTTTTGTCGTCCTCAAAATAGTTAAGAGATTTCATCATAAGGGCACATAGGGATCGTGCACTTGTTATTTCTATCCCTTTGGGCAAAATACAGGAATTGTTCTTAAGGCGATAGGTATAGTATTTGTCGCTTTTAGGGTATGAGCACACCTTTATAGTTATTTTCTGAAGATACTGAAGACACTGTCATTCGTGACTCGGATGATAAGTGTATCTTTAATATGGAAAACGCATAGCCGCCAACATGACTTAGATATAATTTCTACAGTAGGTAAATGACGATTTTTCGGTTATTTCCATGCTAAAAAAAGAGCAAGAAAAATGTTTCTTACCAAAAATAATTCAGACTTCTATTATTACCTTTTGTAATTTTTTTCTAATACTATTTCATTACAATTATGTTCTTTAAAATATCAAATAATTCAGAATAGTTAGTTTTAATTAACTTACCCAGTACAGTGCCAGTTCAAATTTACATTTTAATTTGTGGACTGAACGAAATTGCATATTTTACAGTCTCACAACTTGTTTGTACAAACTAAAGTATAATTAAGCTTTCCACCCAGAAAACTAACTGCGGGTAAGTATTTTATTTTTAAAACATACTTATGAACAGAAGTAATTAAATGGCATGGTAATATTTGTGTCCTTACCTACATAGCTTTTTATCGGTTTTTAAAAACTATAATTGTTTTATCTATAAAAATGCATTATTTTAATGTATCTATGTATTTTTTTATATAAATAATTCCCTTTTTTCTCGAAACATCTTACTTGAAGAGTAGCTATGAATCTACTCCGCCATTTCGTAAAAGGTCAAATCCTATGAAAGGTGGAACAACTTTTTCTCACGACACAATGTGTACCAACCCTAAAGGGTTATTTCGATTTCTCTGCAAATATCCGTTGAATGTTAGCAGCACTGAAGGCTGTAGAAAGAATTTTTTTATTGCGCCCTTTTCGATATCGGGAATCGTTCACTTTGAGATTATTGTGTTGGCAGAGTAAGCATTGTTCTTTTGACCGGGCAAAGGTTTGATTTTATTTCGTTTGCGATAGTAAAAGTGAGGCTAATAAGTATAAAATCAGGGACTTAAGTTTGATACAGATATTGAAGTATTTTTGGGTATTCTTATCAAAAACATAATAAGCGTGCTACCAGAAAAAGTTGTTATAATCATTTAAAAATCTTAATTACAACTTTAGAACAACTCAGGTTGAGATTCAGGAGACTCATAAAAGAGCATTTTGTCTTAAAATGACACTTTCTTATTTTTTTTGGCGGGAAATAGCCAATATGTCTAATGGTCTAAAACCACTCATTATCAAAAGTTTTCCTTTGTTGCAGACCTCACTCAAAGCCAAATGCTGTGTCGAGGGGTACCAGCAAACAAGGTGTGTGGTCTCCGCGCCCACGCCCCGCGCATCTCCTTCACTTGCAAGGATGAGCCAGAGCTGCATGAGATCAGGAGGAAGTCAGCCAGCAGCCGCCTGGGCAGTAGTCCGAGGAGTAGCATCGCCAGCGATGATAGAGTGGACGGCGGAGTACTTAGGTAAGTGGGACTCCTGCTAATATTAAGTAGATACATACAGGGTGCCGGCAGAGTAGAGTTTGTACCACGCCATGCCTGCCCGTGGGTATTGTACGAGGCAATTAAGGGTTTCCGGGAGGTGGGCAGCAGCGCCTCTCGTACTGACAACATAGTCCGAAAATCACACTGCGGTCACCAACCCGCCTGCCCAGCGTGGTGACTATGGGCAAAACCCCCCTGTGGCAGTAGCCTTGTGGCGTGCCCTGGGGGAGGCCTACTTCCAGCAGTGGACTGCAAATAGGCTGAAGAAGAACATACAGGGTGGAAGTGACAGCCAGGCAAATATTGATATGGCGACTTCAGACCATGATTCTTAGGCGAAAACCACTAAAAATTTTCGCAGGAAAATCCAAAATTTTTCGACTTTTTTTTTCAGGAAAAAAAAATTGTGTAGTTCGTTTAAGTAGACCTTAGATGATGATTTAAAAACAAAATTTTAACCTATGGATAATTTTCAAAAAAAAGTTAGTCCCAAAAAAGTTCAAAATACTGATCGACCCCAATGGAGAGTCATAAGTGATCCAAAAAATAGCAATATACACACCATAACCAATAAGCCCATTTAACTAGTCACAGGATAACCTGATACAATTGACGTGGAAAGCAAACGAAGCGGATAATCAAATTAAATAAGTATTTTCTGCGAGTAATAGAGTAATAACACTGTCGTATAACTCAAAAAAATGGTACTTATACAGTACTATTTCGCCACCATATTTCCCTGGCTTCTGTAACATTTCAGTTGGTGAATAAAAGATACGAAAAGTTTTATTTGAAAGATTTCCAACATTCACGATTCAAAAATGAAGTGTTATTTAGTTCTGCGTGAACTGCAGAAGTAAAACTGCGAAGGTACGGTCCGCATTGAAATGCTCTTTGGGACATTTTTTTTTTTTTTGGTTTTATGGTTTCCCACGTGACGCAACGTAACTGCCATGTTAGCAATGAATCCGCTTTTAAAGTACTAAGCGAGATTGTTAATTTGTCATGAAAACGCAAGATGGACGCTGGTGCAATCGTTTAATCAAACGGAAGATCAGTACGAATCATAAGGAATACATAGCAAATGTACTTTTTATAATTTCAATTGTCAAACTTTCTGGTTATTTTAAAGTACCGTTGCAAAGATTCCGCTGTACCAACTTTGAGTTGCGAAATCCGGTAGAGAGTCGAGGAGGAGCTGTTGTACATCCGGATTTGTGCGAATCCGGATTTGGGCATGGGAATTCAGTGCGTGTACATCATTATTCTTAGACTGTACCCATAATTCTGATAATTTCTACTAATGTTTGGGAAAACCTCAATAAGAGCTGAAGTCACTCGAGTCGTTGGTAAGAGATGTTCATCAAACTTTTTCCATCCAGACCAGCTAATATTGTTCCTGGAAAATTGCAGCAGATCGAACTCTCGTTAGCAACGTTACATAAAGGTGACAAACAAACAAGGCGTTCCACGGAATTCTTCAAGCCTGAAATTATAATATCATAGTATCAGATATAATATACTGGTAAGCAAACGAAGCCAATAAATACGACTAATAGAGTTAACACTTCGTATAACTCAAACGTCATGGTTTCAAATTAAATGACAATACACAACGACAATGAATTTCGACTCATCGCTATTTAAAGTGAACTTTAGTCACTTTGAGTTACCATTAGAAACAAGCGTGAGCGCCTTAAAATATTGGTTTTAGTCATGCTTGTACAGAGATGGCGCAGTATCCTGCTCCCCTTCGCTATAAACCTCCGGAGCCCCGTTGACCCCGATGCACCGAAATTGGTTCTGCAATGTCATAACAGCGTCAGGAAGGATTTAACCCGACTAATATTTTTATATTAAGGTAGATTTATAATTTTCTGGTTAGTCACACCAGTATTATTACCTGGTGGACGCCTCATGTGTCGGCGCGAATTTTAAAGCACGTTTCACGTCAAAAAAACAAAATGTCGAAATTATCCGGGATAAAAATACGTTCCTTGGATAAAAAGTAGCCTATGTGTTATTCTGATATGTGAGTTATATTATGGTGAAGTTTCATAAAAATCCATTCAGTAGTTTTTGCGTGAAAGAGCAACAAACATCCTTACATACACAAACTTTCGCGTTTATAATATTAGTAGGATATAAGTATACAGGGTGTTTTTTCGTTGCCACCCTTAGCGAAGGGTACGTACTCTATAAAGTATTAAAGTAAATAAAGTAAGTTTATGCCAAAAAAAATGCTGGGAAACGATGTAAATTTTTTTGAATTTTTTTAAATTTCTTGATCTGGCGAAATTTATAGTGTCCAGTGTTTATGCTGGTTTTTTCATAGACAGATATTAATAATTTCGCGTGAAAAAATCTTGCTACACGCATAAATGTGCAAAAATCTTGCTACACCCTAATATTTTGGAAACCAGACACTTCCCAGGTTTGCTTTCATGGAGAAAAATGATCATGATGATGAGGAGATTCTGTAGATTTCGGGAACGTTGACGACCAAAAATCACCTTGTATGTATGAGTAGTTTCCTATGAAAAATAAACATATGCATTTGAGTCTCAGATAGTTTACGTATTATAGTGAGCTATTTCCATAGCATTTCGCTTAGCATACCCCTTTTGTTACACCCTGTACAGCGCATGGTGGGTGATAAATAGTTTTATGGTTACTTCTTTTATAGGTACTTCTGAATTAAACAATCCACCGGTTTGATTACTAGGAACGTAGGTAATATCAAGAAACCTAATTCTGGTTGTATAGGTATGTATACGTTAGTACTCGTAACTTTGGCACTAAAAAATCTCATTTCCTTAATAGGGATTGTAAATGTTAGCTTTCGTATTCAGGGGTTATTTTTTTTTTTTTTTTTTTTATATACTTTAACATTGCTTCAGATCATATGAAATGTATGCGTTATAGAATTTAATTTGGAATGAGAAAATAGTTCGGGGCTATATTTCTTTCTAAAGGCTCGAGCACACCGGGTGCGTGTGCGTGCACGTAAGCGTAGACGTGCACGTACCTTTGAGTTTAATGTATAGAACTGTCACCGCTTGACGTCTGTGCTTACGTCTACGAATAACGCATCCGGTCTGCCCGTGCCTATACAGTTCCATACATTACAACTCAGAGGTACGTCTACGTCTACGCTTACGTGCACGCACACGCATCCGGTGTGCTCGAGCCTTAAGTCTAATGTACCTAAATACATTAGATACATAAAAAGTTAAAATGTTACTTGTTTAGTTAGTGCCTTAGTAGCACATAGATTGTTAGGGTAAACATACGGACTGCAATTCAACTGCAACTCGACTGCAAAATTACAATAACCTATTACCTAAGGGCCAATTGTTTAATCAGTAGTTAGGCTTCATCATCATCGGCCTATTGCAGTCCACTGCTGGACGTAAGCCTCCCCCGGGGCACGCCGCAAGACTGCCATGGTCTTTGCCCATGGCAAGGTATTTGCCCATAGTCACCACGCTGGGCAGGCGGGTTGGTGACCGCAGTTTGTATTTTGGACTATGTTGTCAACACGGAGGCGCTGCTGCCCACCTCCCGGAAATCCTTAATCGCCTCGTACGATACCCACGGGCAGATATGGGGTTAGGCTTACTGTTATAAAATTATTAATAAAGAAATGGAAAAATTCCTCACCCGAGTGGAACTCGAACCCATGACCTCTGCATTCCGTGCAAGACGTGCTCTTACCACTGAGCTTACTATTAGTTAAAAAATCTGTCAAAATATAGTATTTTTGACGTCTTTTGACTAATAGTTAATTTGACTACTAATCAAACATCGGGGCCTAAGTATATTTGGTTATGTACCCAAAATTACCCCTTTAATAAAATAAATTGAAGTACCTACGTGTGCTATGAAAGTAGCACGTTTCTGATAGATTGCTTCCTTGTTCATATCCATCATATTCTTTATTCAGTGTTTTCATTTTCCGATATTAATAATACACAGGATGTATGTACACCGACGAACTGAGAAGTATAACATACTACCTACTTATGATAAAATTATAAACTATGCAATCTACTGAGCATATTTTCGAGATGCCGTACAGAAATCAGTTATAGGGATGGTCAATATGTTTTTAATAAAAGATTTTATCTTAAAATAGATAGTAAAATCATCAAAATCATACCTACCTATCTGTAAAATTACAATTCGGTGTCCAAATGAGGTAGTAATAAACCTTCAAAGTTAGGTGGGTAAGTCCATTTTTTAAAATGTGAAATTAATTGGAAATTACAACATCATATGTCCACCTGCATCATTTACAGCAACTTTTGCTATGAGATCATATTTATAAAAGCAATATTTAAAATAGCTGCAGAACAAAAGTTCTTTTACGCGCATACAAGTTACTGAAAGAGTATACGTCATCATAATTGTGGTAATCGTTTGTGTCGAGCGTTTTTTGGCAAGTCTAAAATTGTGATTTTGAAATCGTTATATCCCGGATAGTTTTTACGCTAGCGAAGTTTTTCCTTCGCAAATGTTTATTTTATTTTATGATCTTTCGATATAAATACAAATAAAAAAACTGTAAACGACCCTATTAAAATGTTTTCATGATCCTGCAGTTCTGGAAACTGTATTGCTGTGTCCAGTTGTGTCTAGGTATATAGGTATTCGTCTTCTTCTTCAGCCTATTGCAGTCCACTGCTGGACGTAGGCCTCCCCCAGAGCACACCACAAGGTGTCCATAGTCACCATGCTGAGCAGGCGGGTTGGACACCGCATTGTGATTTTTTAACCGACTTCAAAAAAAGGAGGAGGTTCTCAATTCGTCTGTATGTATAATATATATATTTTTTATGTATGTTCACCGATATTTCCCTAATTTTTTTATTTTTTTTGACTATATTGTCAACATGGGTGGCGCTGCTGCCCACCTCTCGGAAACCCTTAATCGCCTCGTAGGATATATAGGTATATATACATACATACATATAATCACGCCTTTACGAGTATCCCTTACGGGTTAGGTATATATATAGGTATATTATGTATAAAATCGTATTAGCAGTTTAGCCACTACGATGGGGGTTATAGGTATTAATTTGTATAATTATACATCTGAATGTATACCTATTATACCCTGCCTTTTTCATATCTCCATGATGACGGAATACATTTAGGTATCTCTGACTGCACTACACTTAGGTAGTAAGTAATTACGCAGGGAATTTATCACGTGTGAAATAATCGCTGCTACACTAAGTTTACAGGCATCACAGCGTACTTTATTGAAACTAGCGTGTTGTCACGTAGTATGTAAATATGTCACATGGTATTTTGCGCTCTGATAATTAAGCATGTTACAGCTACGCATAGATAATGTGCTAATATTTGAATACAGAGAAGCTTACAATAACTTTACACACAAAGAGACGAGAGTATAGATCAAATTACCCAATATTATTTTTCTTAGCGCTGATTTTTCCAAACGTCAGATTGATCAGAAGAATAAATATGATGCTGCCTTTTTCTAAAACTTGATTATGATAGGGACAGCATCAACTTTATTCTTCTGATAGGCTATCTGACGTTTGGAAAAATCGGCCCTTACTTAAATTGTCTCTAGAATTTCTGTTTATTTCCATGATGTGTCACTTGATTGTTATAGGAGTGTTTAACTTCAGACGCGGTTTCATGATAACCGTAAGCACTATGAGACTTTATTAGTGGTAACATTCGTGACCACGGATAGTCAGGTAGACAATAACTCCTTCCATCAACAGGGTCTAGCTAAATGTCAAACATCACGTTTTCACGATGTCATAAAACCTCAAGTCTCCACCAATTAATATGCTATAAAGAAACTGTCATTACAAAACCGTTTTACGAGCGATTTTATTTATATTTACTTGCCGCCTAAACAATTTCACAGGTCAATAGCTCGACCTTATAAAAACGGGCAATTTATATAGAACCTACCTGAAGTGTAAAGTGAGATTAGATCATGCTCTCGTAAAACGTTTTACGTCTTATTAAAGTAGATACCTACGCCGGTTACGTCCTAGGTAGACCTATGCGTAAAAAGTCCAGTTTTTTTAATGGTAATAATGAACTATGGTTCCGATCTTGCAACATCGGGCTTTCTTTCAGGGGATGAGCAAGTTGTTACTGCCCAAGTAGCATGACCTACGAAACACGATTTGATAAACCGATTTATCGACATTTAGCCTGTCAAAAAACTATAAATATAGCCGCCATGTTGAATTTTGTATAGAGACGATACGATATCCACGATGCGTGGTCATGCTAGGGGTGCAGATCATTAGCACCTGTCCCCGCTATGCTTAACGTGTCCTGCAGCTGTGGCGACCCCACTTCGGAAACACAGAAGTGTACGGCTGTATGTTTGTGACTCAAAATTATAAATCAAACTAGTCAAAGACACTAAACTATACAGTTGTCCGAAGGGTTGGCGAAACCTGTCAATTTCCTAAGTTCTGTCTAGGGTAGCCTAAAATAGTTGGACAGTGGTAAAGTTAACTTCGATCATTTGTCTGTGCTACATTAATAACAATTTCTGGAACTTGGCTAATGTTTTCACATTAAATTTATTTTTTCCATTTCTATAGCCTTTCTATTTCTTTTATTTCTTCTTACAAAGTTTTGGAGTGCTTCCAAATTATATCGAGAGTTGTCAAGAGTCTTTTTTTACCTTCAAGCAAACATAAAAAGCTTTTTAACTAAGGGAATACCATCCACTAGGGCCGCCGGCCCTTGAAAATAATAATAGGTATGAGACAAATCTTACAACTTATAAGGAAAAAATATTCCGATGTTTATAAAAAAAAAAAAAATGTAGCTGTAAAGGTGTTTGGCAAAGGCCTCCCCCTCTATACGTCTCCCTTCTTTGCTAACTTCGGCCACTTATGTTAAGTGGGACGAGTCAAAATATATTCCTGAAAACTGCATCGAAATAGTTTCAGCCGTTTCTGAGATTAGCGTGCACAAACATCGATCCGTTACAATTTTATTATATGTATATAGATAGATGTATAGATAATAATAAAAAAACTGAAAAGATGAAAACAAGCACTTAGATGTCCAGTGGTCTAGAATTCTATAATATTATTATGGAATTAATAATAATTGAAGAAAATAAAATATTTTCTAATGATGTAATATAACAACTGAACAGCCAGGATCCATTGAAATATTAATAGCTTGGCTGTCGGTTACTGGATCCCGACTGTTCAGTTGTTATATTACATCATTAGAAAATATTTTATTTTCTTCAATTATTATTAATTCCATAATAATATTATAGAATTCTAGACCACTGGACATCTAAGTGCTTGTTTTCATCTTTTCAGTTTTTTTATTATTATTATATACATAGTTTGGTTCTTTTTTACGCAGTCGGGTTTTGGATTTTTTAAATTATGTTTTTATTTATTTTATACTTTTTAGTTAATATAGCTACTAATAGGCATCCTTCAAGAAACACGCTCGACATGCTCGGCAGCAAAAAGGTTTCGTCATGCTGCTGTCTAAAAACTTATATACGAGAATGGTTTTCAATCGATATAGATCCTAAATGGTTAGTCGAATCGAAAAATGTTGAGAGAAACCTATAAATTATTTTTAAATACCTATTCAACGATACCCCAGTCGATATAGTTTGTCGACTTTAATTTTTTTAATTTTTACAAAATGGCGTCCAGTAGTCGCCATATTGCATTTTCACTAACGTCATGTCTTCAGTGACACTCGCCGGACTAAGAGGAATCGATTGACGTATGAGTCATAAAAATCGGCCGAGGCGTTTGGTTCGTGTAGTGCTTCAAAGGAACATACAAACATACATACATACATAGGCTGTTAAAGACAATACCACTCCTTTGCGGCGCGCAGTCGGGTAAAAAAGAACGAGTTATTTATACTTTATAAGTTTCGCGTCAGACGACGAAGTATCGAAAAAATCGCTATTTAGAGACGACCGTCAACGACGTGTGCCCTTATGCGTGTGCCCGCATTCGGGCTGTATACTCGAGCATATCCCCCTCCGCACCGCGCCGCGCGCCGCATGCCAGGCCACGCCCTATCTTTTTGCTTGCTAACGCATGAGTTGCTTTGCGTTGACGCAGAATTAACATGTTCCCGTGGGAATTTTGAGAAAAAACGTATCCTATATTAATTACTCCCGTGATTGAAATGAATCTAATGATACCGCATACATATTTTTGTTGTTTAAAGGGAAATTTAGAAAAAATATTATTATGTCTTTATCCCGTGGGACTTTTATGATAAAATGTATCCTATGACACTCCCGTAATCAAGACAAATCTAACGATACCTCATACATCAAAATCCATCAAGCCGTTTAGGCTACAGGAGGTCACAAAGGAACAGACATACATACATACTTACATACACTCCCTCAACATTACCCTCCCTCTTTGGCAGTCGGGTAAAAAGATATATAGAAGATATATAGATATAGATAGATAACTGGACCATTCCTACTAACCATTTCCTATTCGATTCGTTACCAGTCTGTAGATTCTTGAATTTATGCCCAAAAAGCGGCATTAAGTTCACAGCTTACCTCATGCAGCGCCGGCCCAAAGTAAATTTTAGAATGGAGCGAGATCCATTAATGGCGCATGTCCTGTTTGCTCCTGATAATATACAGGGTGTTTTTTCGTTGCCACCCTTAACGAAGGGTATGTACTCTATACATCAAATAAAGTAAGTTTATGCCAAAAAATTGCTGGGAAACAATGTAAATTTTTTTAATTTTTTTTTTATTACTTGATCGGGCGAAATTTATAGTGTCCAGTGTTTATGCTGGTTTTTTCATAGACTTAATTATTTCTCGTGAAAAAATCTTGCTACACGCGTCAATGCGCATTTATGCAGAAAAACGCAGTCTATTTACTCAACTTTGGACCCGAATATTTTGGAAACTAGACACTTCCCAGGTATACTTCCATGGAGAAAAATGATCGTGATGATGAGGAGATTCCGTAGTTTTCGGGAACGTTGACGACCAAAAATCATCCTGTATACACACCTATATCTTTACCATTTAGGCACCCTCTAGGATTTGGCGCCTGGAGCGACTGCTCCGCTTGTCATATGAGCGGGCCGGCCCTGACCGCGTGAGACTTACCGATGTTGTAGATGTGTGATTTGCAAACTTTTTTGTGGATAACCTTGACTATATCGTGTGTTACAAAAATACTAGTTTGCCAAACGATGGCCAAGTATTGCCGGCAAAGGAAACAACTTCTATGCATTATTCATCCATGCATTACATACATCAAGTTAGGCTAACTTGGAGACTTTGATATCCTAAACTAATTTCTGAGAGTTTCTAATAGTTTCCTAGGGTCCGTTTCATTTAATAATTTCTATGCTTAATTTCGGAACTAACATTGATTGTATACAATGACACAGAAACTGGTCATACATATAGTACCTAGTAGCGCCGTCATCCAGCGGAACTATACGATGAAACGCACAATAGTATACCGTCGGTCGTAATACGGCAGTGACATGACGTCACCAGAATGTTTATGTAATCTAATCGGCGGGGTTTTTGCCCGACTGTGCGACGCAAAGGAGTGGTATTGTGTTTAACAGCATATGCATGTATGTATGAATGTATGTTCCTTTGAAGCACTATACAGACCAAACGCCTCGGCCGATTTTTATGATTCATACGTCAATCGATTCTCCTTAGTCCGGCGAGTGTCACTAAAGACATGACGTTAGTGAAAATCCAATATTGCGACTACTGGACGCCATTTTGTGAAAATGAAAAACATTTAAGTCGACAAACTATATCGAGTGGGGTATCCTTGAATAGGTATTTAAAAATCATTTTTAGGTTTCTCTCGACATTTTTCGATTTGACTAACCGTTTAGGATCAGTATCGATTGAAAGTTGCGTAGCAACCATTCTCACATATAAGTTTTTAGACAGCAGCAAGACGAAAACTTCTTGCTGCCGAGCATATTGAGCATGTTTCTTGAAGCGTACCTATTAGTAGCTAGGTACTCATAACAAAAAAGCTTACATTAATAATAGGTCTTCGCTCCGGAGCGAAGCGGAGCGAATCATTATTTTCTATATACAGGGTGTCCCAAGAAATAGTGTCAAGCGGAAGTCCAAGGACAGAATACCCCTAGGGGTACCCGAATTACCCCCATGTATGTTCCGCGACTTTTTGTAGTTTTCGAGATATGATTTTTTTTCATATTTTTTTGTTAAACCTTGGCTTATTTAACATTATTGGTCACAGAGACATCAATTGTTGAGATACAAGCTTGATTTTTTTTTCTGAAATAGGTGAACAGTAGCACTTGCAAAAACAAAAGCAATTGTGAGCCGATATGCTACTATTAAGCCATTAAAAAATGTTGAATCCTAAGTTTGTTAAAATGTTTAAATTAAAGATCTCTTTTGAAACGATTTAAAAAAAAAACTTATCCCAAAAATGTCTCCAAATTATTTTTAAAAACTTGCCGATTTCGTCAGCTATTTGCCATGTAAATTTGATTGAGCTATCTCCACGACTTCATACTTGAAAAAATGTTTGAAACACAGTAAGTCGAAAAAACTTAATTAAAAGATTGGGCCGAATAAAACTAAAAAAATGTTATTATTGATTGTTTATTATTAAATCACAAAAAGTTTTCGAAATGTCGCCCTTCCTGCTCGATACAAATTCTACATCGCCTTAAAAAAAATTCTTGTAGTCTACAAGACCATGTTAACAGGTCTATTGCGTGACGTCACTCAATACACGGGGCAGTTGAGCTGTAAGGGTGATTATGAGTGCAATTCTCGGAATTTACTACCTACTTTTATGGCTATGCAAAAGGAAATGCTTCGGAAGCGGCTAGATTGTACAGACAGCAGGTACAAAACAGTGGTGAACCTCAGCCTGAGACTTGGCCTGATCATCGTACAATTTTGCGAGTCCATAATAGTTACATGGAAGGTCGCCTACCAGGTAGAAGACCCGGGCGTCCATCACAAATGCATGACCCAGATGTGGTCGATTCAGTGGTCGAAAAAGTGGCAAGAGACCCATCAGTTAGTGTCAGAACCATAGAACGCCGCACCGGAATTCCAAAATCAGAAGTACATCGGATACTACAAAAAGAGGGATTTCACCCATATCACATTCAAAAAGTTCAGCAGCTTAAGCCCGAAGATTATCCGAGAAGGGTGGCGTTTTGTCAAGAAATGTTGCGGCGTCAAGCTGAAGACGCAAATTTTTTTAATACGATTTTGTGGACCGACGAATCTCATTTTAAACGATGTGGAATTTTCAACATTCACAATTATCATTCTTGGAGCATTGAAAATCCACATATGACACGTGCCTCCAATTTTCAAGAACAATTTAGTGTGAACTTGTGGTCAGGCGTCTTAAATGGACAGCTGATTGGCCCCTTTCAACTGCCTGACCGATTAAATGGCGAGTCCTACTTGGAATTTTTACGGCAAGATCTCGACGGTCTTTTAGAAAATGTAGACCTATTAACGCGTAGAAATATGATATTTCAAAACGACGGCGCTCCATGTCACTTCGCGAGGATTGTCAGACAACATTTAACCGAAAGGTTTGGAGACAAGTGGATCGGCCGTGGGGGGCCCATTGCCGCCACGGTCTCCCGACTTAAACCCCATCGATTTCTTCGTTTGGGGGTATTATAAAGAATTAGTTTACGCCAAGGATATCAGAAACATAGCGGAACTACGAACAAAACTAAGACAAGCAGAAGAAACAATAAAAAGCAACAGGGTAGCGTTCTTACGACTAAAAGAATTTTTTTTAAGGCGATGTAGAATTTGTATCGAGCAGGAAGGGCGACATTTCGAAAACTTTTTGTGATTTAATAATAAACAATCAATAATAACATTTTTTTAGTTTTATTCGGCCCAATCTTTTAATTAAGTTTTTTCGACTTACTGTGTTTCAAACATTTTTTCAAGTATGAAGTCGTGGAGATAGCTCAATCAAATTTACATGGCAAATAGCTGACGAAATTGGCAAGTTTTTAAAAATAATTTTGGAGACATTTTTGGGATAAGTGTTTTTTTTAAATCGTTTCAAAAGAGATCTTTAATTTAAACATTTTAACAAACTTAGGAATCAACATTTTTTTAATGGCTTAATAGTAGTACATATCGGCTCACAATTGCTTTTTTTTTGCAAGTGCTACTGTTCACCTATTTCAGAAAAAAAAATCAAGCTTGTATCTCAACAATTGATGTCTCTGTGACCAATAATGTTAAATAAGCCAAGGTTTAACAAAAAAATATGAAAAAAAATCATATCTCGAAAACTACAAAAAGTCGCGGAACATACATGGGGGTAATTCGGGTACCCCTAGGGGTATTCTGTCCTTGGACTTCCGCTTGACACTATTTCTTGGGACACCCTGTATAAAAAATCCGTGTCACTGTGTATGTTCCGAATAAACTCAAAAACGAGTCAACTGATATTCATGAAAATTGGCATATATATGTAATTTGTCCAACTTAGATATAGGATAGTTATTATTTAAATTAATGGTCTTAATAACTAATAATTAATAAAAAACTGATCATCAACGTTGGTTGTTGTTATTAATCGTACGTTCCATAAGTCTGCAACAGATGGCGCCTTCTGAATTCTTCTGTCTTTTCTGCAGTCCACGCGGACGGAGTCGCGGGCGTCCGCTAGTTATTCTATATACATATTTAAAAAAAAAAAACAAAAAACAAACAACAAGCACTTAGATTAATATTATTATGGAATGAATACTATTGAAGAACATAAAATATTTTCTAATGATCGTAACATAACAACTGAACAGTCGGGATTCATTATCCGACAGCTAAGCTAATATTTCAATGAAGCTAATATTTAAGGTCCCACTTAACATATAGGCTACTTTTTATCCCGGATAATTTTAACATTTTGTTTTTTCTGCAATCCACGCGGACGTAGTCCACTAGTATAAAATACAATCCGTGCCGACATAGGCGTAAATAAGCCAAGAGTGTTACAGTTTTTTTATTAAAATCTTTTAGAATGCTACCACGGAGTCCGTTCACCTAACATAAATAATTCAAGATAATTTCTGGCCCAAGCGATAAGCGACTTGCAATAACGTAATTTATTGTGTCTAGACAACGACAGCTATTTTGCCATATTTTTAACTGGACATTATTATTTGGCATAATAGCTAGTATGAAGGCTTAGAAAATTATTCTTATTTTTATGCTTTATTGTACATAATAAAATTTCACAAACACAGTTCATAAAAAAATTACCTACAAATGCGTGCTTAATTTAATTAACTACAAAGATCGCTTGTAAAATTCACGTTACGTATTTATCATCATAATTTTTAGCCATGAGGAGCTCACCGCTGAATATAGGCCTCCCCCAATTACGTAGTAGCATTCACAAAATAATTAGTTAATGCCATGTTATAAATGTATAGCGTAAATTACAAACTATGATGTGAGGTTAAAATATGCCTCTTAATCGTATTTAGTCGACTTGACAATGTTACTCCCATGCGCCTAGAGTTATTAGGTATTATTTACATAATTTCAAACCTTGCTGTCTTACAACTTGAGGTGAACCTAGAATTTTTCATATTATTTAATTTAATTTCAAAGCTTGCTGTCTCTTATAACTTGAGGTGTAGGCCATTGGTAATCATCAGCGTTGTCGTCAGCCTACGGGACTCTACCAATATTGATTCCCTTCGGCTTTTCCAAGCGAAGGCAAATATGGAGGTTCCTTTGGGATTCAGGTAAAAACAGCGTGTAGTTTCGTTGTAGCTACTAGCTAGTTTATAAATAAAACGGAATTCAGTTCAGTTATTGTTCCTATTTTGCGCACGTTTTTTTGTTATAGCCGTGATTTTTGTATCGGCTGACTGTATTGATTTCTAAAATTATACATATTATTACTTTTAAAAGTTTTGCGGCGGAATGTGCATCTCTTTCACACTAGCACGCTACACCATCTATTAGAGCCAAACAGAAGACACTGTGGCATACATACATATTTATGGTAATATTATTTTCGGATGTCATAAAATGGAATACAAATCTATTCCGTTAACCAGTTTCACCACTCGGGAAAATTACTTTATCACTTGATAGGAGGTTTTAACTCGATTTATATCGGTCCACTGATCGCTTGCAGACATGTTCTGTTCCGATCCGACTTCCGATGTTATGGTTTATGTATTGTAAGAAATAAAACATTTATGACGTAATAAACATACAAATTAGATTTCGGCTGGTGTTCAAAGGGTTCTGGTGCCAGCTTTAGGTATCATAAACAAGCCTGGGATAACCTGTAATTTATATTAATTAGCATTTTATTCTTGCTACTAAATAAACTTCTCGAAAAGGTTTTTACTCCAGTATTCAACATTTTCTCTACCAATTCTACATTAAATCATATAGGTATAACTTCTATTGGACTTACGATAATAAAGACGCTATGGAGCATTTGGTTCGATCAGGCATTATAATAACATTAGGTACTTATTTCATATTAAGAAATTAGAAACATTAAGCTACCTCCTTCAAAATTATGTTCTTTATTGCCTATATTTGTCACACACCATATTGAATAGTACAGATTTTGAACCTTTACCAGAATTTGAAGATCAATGACAAGTTTCTAGATCATAGCCTAAGAGAACGCCCCTAAATTTCTTAGTCGGTTCATACGACATGCATGGAAGGAAATGCAGCTGATGTATTCTAGTGAAGCCCCGCATCAGCACAGGAATGTAGCTGATTAAGGGTCGGTTCATATCTAACGGAACATGCGTCGCGTATTATCGGTCGCGTGACGCCAGAACAGACAAAATGTATAGAAAAATACTCGACTGTTCACACTCAATCGATAATACGTTAGTGCGTCGAGCGTACGTTTGCCTTTACGTGGAGATACGCTCGACGCATCTTCCATCAGATATAAACCGACCTTAAAATAGACAGGTACCTCTTTTAAGCTTAATGACACCCAGAGAGTCAGTAGTTTCTTAACTACGCAATTTCATCTAAACGTCAGATAAGAGAGATGAGGGTAATTTCAACCCTTTCTGATGAACTTTTTTCATCCTCTCATTACTAGAACTCATTTCTACACGTGCCCTTCATCTGTAATGGAAGGAGAGGAAATGATGTCGATTAAATTTACATGAATAATGTGGTTTGTGAGAATTGAATATTTTAACTTAAAATCAACCATTCCATGAGGTTGAACTTGAAAATATTGCGTATACGTAAATCAACTTTTTTCTTTTCTTTTTTTTTGGTTTTGGAAGTATAATGATTTATTTTTTCTGTACTTTTCACAAGTAGAATTTATATGAAAATATTTGTATGCGTTAAGAATCAGAATATATAACAGCTTAAAATCCCATGGTGTAGGCAGTGATTACAGTTCTTCGTTTCGTACATTCCAAACTGAACATTGTCTTCTCCACATTGGAATAGAATACCTACATACTTATATATTATATTTATTTCAAAATTACACATACTCGTACACGACGATTTAACTTTACATACTTACTTGACGATTTCAAAAACAAATTCTAACTAAAGAAACACCGAATATTTACTGTCCTTTAAACCAATTATTTATTAATGTGATACTATTTAAAACAGAGAAGTTAATAAGCCATGTGTTAACCGCCCTACCAAATGAGTCAGACGGTGACATCGTAAACTCCTGCGTTTTATTACACACGTGTGAAATCCTGCACGTATTAGTAGAGACGGAGATTTTCTCACTTGTGTTGCAGACAGTTTATACTCAGTAAAATGCTTGTTTTTATTCACAGGTGTAAAATTGTTATTTTATGTCTAGTCCTTGTCGTGTCTTGATTTCGATGTGCGAGGTGTGGAAATTTCTTGAGGGACCAAAAATAAGTTTTAGTAGAACATAGTTAGTCACTTTCCCTTAACTTTTACAATCGCTCTACAAAATCAAGTGCTTGACTTATGTTCCTGTGGCTTCTAGATAGAGCAGAGGGCCTCCACAGTTCCCCGACATCCCGCTGGGTTTTCAGCTTTTAATTCGCTCAAGGTTTTCCCTAATTTCTTCGCTTCTGCGATGATCGTGAAGTATTAAGAGCGACTGCAGGGAATCAAGTGCACTCGATCGTAAATTTTGTAACATCGCCTTTGAGCTGCTACGACCGGAATAAGTCGCTAACGATGAGGACTCTTTTCTAAATTATGTCAAGATTTTATTTTATATACGAGGGAAACATAGTCCATCGTGGTATTAATACTTAGACTTTTTGAAACATAAAATAAATAAATAAATATTCACACACTACACAACACATTAACCTAGTCCCACATTAAGATCCCTAAGGTCTTGTGTCGTGGGTACTAAGCAACGGTATATAAAAACATAGATAAGTATAGAAACATCCATGACTAGGAAACAAACATCGATATTCATCATATCAATGTTTGCACCTACCGGAATTCGAACCCAGGACCTATGGCGTCGCAGGCAGGGTCGCTACCTACTAGACCAATCGGCCGTCAACAACAAGATACAATGATTTATGTAAATGTAGGTGGGCGCACTTATGTAGATTTAATATATAGATATGTATTTCTGAAATGGGGTAGTCAGAACTAAAGTATCGTAAAAGAGATCCCACAGAGTAGCAAAATCAATAGTTTGCCATCATTTGTCATAGTAAAGGGTTCTACTGCATCGTACCACGTCGCGTATCGATAGCATGCGGCTTTTAATTGTATACCTCATGTCACAATATACAAAAAAAACACGCCGGACCACACATTACCCAACGCCTCTTCGCGTAATCTTCGCGGAAAATTGCTTTAATTTATATCTGCCTGTGTAAGCGCGATGCAGTGTTTTGTTGTATATAGGGTGTAACAAATGAGGTAACTTATATTCCTGTGTCCCCTAGCTGGGGCAGAGGGCCTCCACAGATGTCCGCCATCCCGTTCGGTTCTGAGTGTCACGTTTTATTCGCTCCAGGTCTTCCCTACTTTCTTCGCCTCTGCGATCATTGTACGCCGCCAGGTCTGCTTAGGGCGGCCACGTTTGCGCTTCCCTTGGGGGTTCCAATCCAGGGCTTATCGAGATATATTCGAGTATATCGAGGTATGTGGTTTTCCTCCCTTCGAAGCGTATGGCCGATCCAGTTCCACTTGCGGCGTTTAATCTGCTGGTCTATTCGGGTCTCACCGCAGCGTACCCACAGCTCTAAGTTCGAAGTTTTCTCGGGCCAGTAAATACCGAGAATATGGCGAAGACAGCGGTTGACCTGGAGCCGTTGCGAGATGTCTTTCTTTATTCTTTATTGTACACAGACATTTTATATGGAAAAACATTTTACATTGACAATGTACAAAGGCGTGCTTATCCCTATAAGAGATTTCTTCCAGCAAACCACTTGTGATAGCGAAAGTTGGGTGAAAAAGGTAGATTGTATGTGTACACAATACCAAATAAATATACTTACATAAACCTACATAATATCAATATACCTACATAATAATACATATCTACATATAATAAACCTAACCTACATAGACTAACAATAAAAGTATCTTACAATAATAAAATAACCGACAGACCTACTAAGGAAGAGAAAGGTAGTATGCCTTTACTTGTCTCTTAAATATGTCAATTGTAGGACAATCACGTATGGTGTGCGGTAGTGAGTTCCACAGGTTGACTGCATAGACAGTGTAGGAGTAGTCATATGCAACAGAATGATGACGGGGAGTTTTAAGAAGAGAAGTAGTACCTGATCGTAGTGGGCGATCTCTTGAGAACAGATAATCAAATCGCTCACGCAAATAAACAGGATAGGGTATATGGTATAAAATTTTAAATAGAAGTGTTAGTATGTGAACATTCCGGCGAAGTCGAATTGGGAGCCATTTGAGCGAGATCCTCAACATTAAAGTGATAATAAAGCTGTAAGTCGTCTGCATAGAGATGAAAGCAGGACGAAAGAACATCAGTCCTTGATAACCTTCCAAACAATGTAAAAACAAATGAGGTATGTTATGCTAATTGCTTTAAAAGTAGCCCCTACAAAAAACCTATCCAGAAATGAGACTCTAAATCACATATTTATTTTTTAAGTTTGTATGAACACTCTTTCCATACTACCTACCTCGTTTTCCTAAGAGTTTGTGTTGTACTCTCAACTCATTCAAGATTGTATGAATCTGGTTTTCCTAATAGTTTGTGATTGTATGTTCTCTCAACTCAAAGTTAGGGCTGAGATCACAAGATTGAAATGTCGTTTCTCGATTTCCGTCGACACACTTTAAAATATCCTCCGCTGCATCTGGAAGTGTGAAACGTGGTACCCTGTCAATGACAGTAAACTGAGTCGATACGAAGGCAAGTAGGGTAGAGGAATACATAATGCATTATTAAAATATTATACTAATATGTAATACATACATATATTATAATATATGATAAGTAGAGTTTTCTTCATAAAACTGAAATCAGTCGAATTAAGTTTCTATTAAATTACAGCAACCGTAAAGTTATTTTAACTGATAAATAAAAATGCAGGTAATTTTTTTTTTTTGGATCCGTAAGTTCTACATTTTTATTTATTCTATACGGCTCTAATCAATTAACGTAAAAATAAAAACACCGGCATCGAAACAATTTTTTTACTTAATTAAAATTTAATAGGATACTTTGCTGCAATATACAGGGTGATTTTTGGTCGTCAACGTCCCCGAAAACTAGGGAATCTCCTCATCATCACGATCATTTTATCCATGAAAGCATACCTGGGAAGTGTCTGGTTCCCAAGATATTAGGGTCCAAAGTTGAGTAAATAGACTGCGTTTTTCTACTAAATGCACATAGACGCGGTTAACAAGATTTTTTCACGAGAAATATTTAATATCTGTCAATGAAAAAACTAGCATAAACACTGGACACTATAAATTTCAGCCAATTATGTATTTTAAAAAAAATTTTGCAAAAAAAAATTACATTATTTCCCAGCATTTTTTTGGCATAAACTTACTTTATTTGATGTATAGAGCACGTACCTACCCTTCGTTAGGGGTGGCAACGAAAAAACACCCTGTATAGTAAGACAGTCTAGTATAGTGATAGATAATACTAGCTTTGAAATATTACTTTGTCAGCAATATGAAATAGGATTTATAAAAGTCTGTAGAAATAAAGCATTGAAATAGCAAAATGGCGGATGACGGTGCGGTGGACACTTCTATAAATTAGACGCTCGAGAAACCAAGAGAACTGGCGAAAAGTTTGCGTCAGTTTCATTTTCAAATAAAATTCACTGATATTCCTCTAGAATATGTAGGTACCTACTAAGCTTTCTTTTTCAGGGTTCCGTGATAAATATTATAGATTTTTACATTCTCCATGTTGGTTCATGCTCCAAGATAGTTCATCTAGACTTACTACCTCACAGCCACGAGATATCTGAAATTTATTTGGTATGAGTATTCGCGGAAAAGTTATTAATGTTATTTAGATATTGTTAAAGACTAGGTAGGCATATTGTTGTTCTTTAAAGTGCAATAAAAATATGGTATCATATAGGTACATTTTTAAGACATATAGGTATCTAGGAAGATACAAAGTATAATAAAAGTAGTATGTTAAGCAAAACCTATCAACGAAACTTATAACCCTGCTTTCCCATGTCTTAAAAATAAAAGCACCTATAGCTAATAAGACTGAGCAGTCAAGTATAGAATACATTTCCATAATTCCACACACATAGCTAATATTGTCTTAAAATTTTCATCCATTTGGCCTTACAGCTAATAAGTATAAGAGGTTAGACCAATGTCATGCCAATAACCCTTGGTCGGATAAGTTGTAAAAAGTACGACTAAATATTTTAAATTATAATGATCGATAAACTGTTATTGGAGGAGACATGAAAGTAGAAGTTTCAAAATTGAAACCAAACTTTGGATTCAATTTCAGAGCTACCATTTTAAGTTCAGCAGCTGTTTTACTGCGTACTATGTAGAGCTAGAGCCCAGGGGATCTACTCGAAAATGCCGCTTTCGAATCTTTCGGTCCGACCGAAGCCCGACCGAATCGAAGCCTTTGACCCTACTACGAAATTGCTTCGGATGTTCACAACTCATTCAGAACCACAGAGAATAATTCACATTGACTAATATTATAAGCTTTCTATTATCTAGTCTTATATCTGTCAAATAGAGTTCGATCGGACCGAATGAAAAAACGGCGCGACTGATCCGATCGAAGGAAGTTCGTAATAGGAAACACTTCGATATTCGGCCGATACTTTGTTTATCGTCACTTCAGAGTAGACCCCCAGTTCCTGTAAAAGCAACGGAGCGTTCTACATTAATGAAGAAGAAGATTTCTCTTTGTGAAAAATAGTGATCTTCTCAAAATTTCCATAGAAACGGGCAACAACGGAAATTCTAAAGTTTAATTACTCATTCATTTCATTCAGCTTGGCAATACTGCAAATTCTGTAGCTTGTGAGAGTATATAGTGTTCTGTGAGCTTGTGCATCAGACAGCTACAGGTGAAACTATGGTTATTTATTTAAAAATTATAGAATAAATACATTATTCCACAAAACTGTTAGCACTTTCTTCTATGCTACTCTGGGAGTGAAGAAAAAACGATAATAGCTGCTTCTCTTCCCGGGCATACTGTAAAAGTCAGTAGAGGGACAAGAGGGTTGGTGTTTTGTAGGCGACGGGCTGACCACCTGTCACTACTAACCGAACTTGTACATCTCAACTATACCCTCAAAATTGGTCAGAAGTGGCACCATGTGGTTCTATCGGCCCTTGGTGCTCTGCCTACCCCGTAAGGGATAAAGGCGTGATTATATGTATGTATGTATGTTAGCACTATTTGACTCTTGAATCATAATTTACGCATGCGGACGAAGACGGTAGCGTCCGCTAGTTGTTATTACATACCTAATATTTCCCAACCACAATGATTCCTAGATATTCGCATTTATGTTTATAAAAGAAAAATCTAAAATCCCGATTCGAGTTTGTACACTCTATTGTACTCAGTTTCCAATAAATATCGGCAAAACTAATTTGTAACTTCTTGGATAAATCCCAAGTCCGCGTCCGTTCTGTTCCCGGAACTCAGAGTACGTGTTTCGAGTTCTCTAAACGGAAAATACAGCACTGCATAGGATTTTCTATATAGTCTCTTTTGTCTCGACTTAAGGAAAGTTAATGATGAAATTAGTGCTGAGAGATATATGTACCTACTGTGATTATTATTTTTCCGCTTTTGTTTTTGCCATGTGTTTTAGAATGGAATAGGTCAAGAACCAGTTATCACCAAGTCGTTGGCGTAAATGGTCTGACAACTGGGTCCTTTACGCGGAACTCTCCTCAGGGTTAAAAAGAATCATTTTAATTTACACTTCATTTATGGCTTAAGTTCTTTCAACTAAAACCTCAATAGGTACTGACCTGACTGATCACCAAGTAAACCACCTATTTTTTGACAAGAAGTACGAAAGAGAGAAAACATAATTCTAGGGTAGATTTTTCCAATACTCAAGAAGGATAAAATTGATGCTGTCTTTATTTTGATCAAGTTTTAGAGAAACACAACATCAAATTTATCCTTCAGATAAGCTATCTGACCAGTAGAATAATTGGTCCTTATAGAAATAGAAGCTTTGGTCTCAGACTGCAAAAAATAATATTTTCTCTAGTTTCATTTCAACCAACGCAACTTTTAATTAAAAAACCTGCTTAAACATCGATTCAATGAAAAGTAGTGGGTAATTATGCGCTTTAATTAAAATATGAATGAAGTTGTAATCTCAACGAACATTAATGAAGCTAGCCTCTGTTAATTATATGCGATGGCTCATCTTAGGGGTCCGTCCAATGACTTTAAACTATCCAGGGTCCCAATTAGAAACAGTGGAAACAGAGGCATTGAGATATTTGAGTTTTTATTCGAATAGAAAAAATGGATTTGTACAAAAATTTGCTATAAACGAATTTTGACCAACACTAGTGGACGCCCGCGACTCCGTCCGCATGGACTGCAGAAAAAATGTCGAAACTGTCCGGGAATTAGAATATTTTTCTGGGATAAAAATAAGCCTATGTCCTTTCTTGGGCTCTAGACTATATCCAAATTTCATTTCAATCGGTTCAGTAGTTTAAGCGTGAAAACTATAGGTAGATAGACAGAATTACTTTCGCATTTATAATATTAGTTAGGATATGTAATATTCAGGGTTTATATATATAATATTTTATAGCTAAGTCATAATAAAGGTTTTGTTATGAACTATCCGTGATCCGTATATGACGTGCTCTCTAACTATGTGCCTCATAAAAAAGCTCAGGATCGCACAGCGAGCGATGGAGAGAGCTATGCTTGGGATCTCTCTGCGTGATCGAATCAGAAATAAGGAGATCCGCAGACGTACAAAGATCACCGACATAGCTCAACGGTCCAGCAAGCTGAAGTGGCAATGGGCAGGGCACATAGCTCGAAGAACTATGTGTGTAAGAAGTCGGAAAGTTCTGGAGTGGATACCACGTATCGGCGAGCGCAGCGTGGGAAGGCCACCCGCGAGGTGGACGGATGACCTGGCCAATGTTGCGGGCGTCGGTTGGATGCAGGCTGCTTCCGACCGGTCGGAGTGGAGGTTGTTGGGGGAGGCCTATGTCCAACAGTGGACTTCTTAGGGCTGTAAATGATGATGATATGAACTATCTGCTGTATAATACGGTAAAGAATCCCTTTGGACGCAGTAAGTAGGTAAGTAATTAAGAGTCTGACATATAACTACATACAATCATAACTGTTTGTACCTAAAGTAAATTAAAACTTAGTATTCCTTGCAAACTAAATGTGTTGTACTTGTGTTGTTTCTCTAAAATCCATAAACTATTACTAACAATATGGAAATCAGTGCTGATTGGAGCAAACTGCGAACTTTTGAAGTTCATTTAGCCTGCTACTGGGAACTAGTTTATAATTTTAAGTAATCAAATTTTACGGATGAAGATACCTACTTCATGGGTTAGAAAGGGTGAAAAGAAAAATGTGAAAAGTGTAATTAAATCGGTCATTTTTCGAGATAGCTCGTACGTCCGTGCTAATTTTAAAATGTCTCCTAGTTAGTTCAATCCTTTACCAGCAGTGGAATTTATTCCAATATCGCGCTATTCTACGCGGTGATAAAGAAAAAATGAGAAATAAATTACACTTGATAACATATCATAATACAATTTGAATACGAGTATGTAGAACATTTGCTGTATATTCGTATTCTTACAAAGTTACGTTTTATGCTCAAACGAATTCAACAAAGTTGCTAAAAGTTCCTGTACCGGTCTATTCCAAGATCGGTTCGAGATTGACGTGTGAGTTTCATTCGGGGTTTTTTATTGCCGGTTCTATATGGCTAAAGTTACAAGTTGTTTTACGGTTGCCAGTTTATTTACTTCCCTTTCGAGGTTAGAAAGTTTATTTTTTCAAGAATAGCTTTCATTTATGAGATCAATGGGTGTTTGTTTGGGTGTTAACTTTTTAAATAAATATAACGAAAATACGAGTACTTACATACACGAGTAACAAGGACATCACAAAAGGGATCGCCACCGTATCGCCTTCCTTTATTATTCAAAGACAAGGTGATAACGTTACGAGTACAGTTCCGATTAGTATGCAATGTTGTTTTATAGAAAGACTATCAGTCAATTTCCATAACCGATCTTGAGAATTTTTTTGCATATTTTACATTTACGGTGAAATTCCATTGCTTCAGGGTCCCAACTCCTCGCGGGTCAGTGTCCAGCACTAGCAGTTCCACCGGCTCCAGGCTGACCAGGCTCCTCACCCAGGGTATAAGGGGGGCTCAAGAGGAATATGCTCCAGACGCGCCTAGAAGACTAAGCTGGGAAAGGTATGTTAAAAAACGATCCTTAATGACTTTTTTTTCACGATTGGTGTAGTTTGTAGTGACCCTATCTGCCGTTCGAAACCCGATAGGTGCAAACATGACGGTCAAGGATCGTGTCATGGATTTTCTATAATTATGTTTTTCTAATACCGTTGCTTATTATAGTAACCACGATTCAGACCTTAGGGATCTTTTGTGGGACGATTTTATGTGTTGTAAAGTGTGTGCATAATATTTATTATATGTTTATCACGACATTAGATTATGGTAATCGAAAGCGAAGATAGAGAGAAAGGTAAAAGATAGGTAAATATAGAAATGATTTACGATTCCAAATACCAATACAAATATACCTATAGTGAAAATTATAATAACCATGTAAATAATGATGGAATTTTTTTAAAACTAACATTCGAAAAGCATGTAGTAACTTTCATGCAAACAGTAAAGGTGCATCACTTTCCATTTGTGATTCTTATGATGATATACGAAGCTACCTAAAGTAAACAAGTGCTTTAACTTTACGAATAGTGGATATTACGCGACAAATGGTAACGGAAAAACTTTTATTGCCGGCACTCAACACAAGAAACTCTTCAAAACAAGATAAAAGCGTGTAAATGTTATAAAAAAGGTCTTTTATTTAACTTCATTCGTACCTATTCAAGTAAATACTTGGTATTTTTATCGAGTTTGATGTCGTTTCCAATTATATCACAATGATTTTTGGCCCAGATTTTTCACGACATTCATTTTCCTGCTCCATTTTTCATTATTACAGATCGACGCGTTCTATTGTAGAAGGTAATATTCATAATTTTGTTTATTAGAATTGTATTTTTGAAGATTCAATAGTAGTACGTTACAGAGAGTATCAAATGTGTATTTGTAACTAAGGCAATGGGCAATTTTTTGAACCAAAATATTTTGAAACATTGTGAGAAACTTTATCCTGTATCAATAATAACTTATTGACTTTAAAAATAGTTATGATGAAGATGTAATGGATGAGATACCAGAGCTTTCAAATATTAAATAGTTTTTTACATTTAAAGTGATTTTTAGAACCTATTCATGCTAAAAGCAAACACATTTCTTCAATGAGATCTTCATCCATTCGTAGCGTGACTACGGACGTGTTACTACGTGTTAAATTGTCCGTAGCACAATCATTTATTTCAGATCCCCTAGCATAACCGCGCATCGTGGATATCGTATCGTCTCTATATAAAATTCAACATGGCAGCTATATTTGTGTTTCGCAGGTCATGCTAGGCTTGCTGGTATAGATTTTCCAAATTGTCACGTAGCTATACCCGAGAAGGGTTGGCGTCAAGCAGGCAGCCGGCCGTGAAACAAACGCCAAATCTTTGGCAATATGAGTTACGAAAGAAATATTTTGCGCCGACCCCATTTACCTTTACAGGGTGTAACAAAAGAGGTTTGTTAAGCGAAAAGCTATGAAAATAATTCACTATAGAGAACCTATTCCCAAAATTTGGGAATAATTAACATACCCTTTTTGTTACACCCTGTATAATAGGATGAGGGCAAGAAGATGATTATATCTGAAGAAAGGCAGCTTTAAACCTTTGTTTTAACCAACGACATTTAAGCTTGCCAGACGCCTGCATGTTTATTCTATCTAAGAGCGACGTAGAAATTAATCTAAAGTTTAGCGTAGTAAAACACATGTTAGGTTCAGTTAGTTCAAGATACGTAACTTTTTCTTTGACGATAACTATTACAGAACTTGTAGAGAACTTAAAACTAGTCCCCGTAGCTTACAAATTAGAGTTAAGTTCAAAAGTGTTCTATCAAAATCTTTTATTTAAAATTAACTTAAAAATACTATAGTAAATATTTTTTTTAAAACGAAAAGCCGACTTCCTCCCATATGAGCCAAAACTCGAGCTTACTAAAGTAGACCCTAAAGAGTACTATTTGTTTATCGGCTCTATCATCAGAAGTCATAATTTTTTTTAAAGACCTTACTAGTAGACCCTAAAAAGTTTTACTATCCCATCCCATTTGGCTGAGCATCATCAGAGCCTTATTTTTTATTATTAAATTGTATAAATGCTAGTGTGAATTGTTTTTGTGGAATCAAGATTAAAAAAAGAGCCCAAACTTCAGGTTACTAAAAAGTTCTAAGTCTGTTTTTCGGCGGCTCCATCATCAGACCCTCGTTTCCTTTATATTATGTGTAGCTGACCAAAATTCTCAATTAAAATCTAAAAACCGACTACTCTTGCCTATAATATTTGAGGATACCCCTATATTCCTTAGACATTCCATCATGAGATGTTATGTTTTATATGTAGGTGATCAAAACGCTCAGTAAAAGTATAAAAACAGACTACATGTGCCTACAATATTTGAGGATTGCACTCGATTTCTCCAAGATCCCACCATCAGGTCCTAATATGGTAAATATGGGACCAACTTGGAAGCATACCATGACAAACTATACTATTACAAAAAAACTGAAATCTGTTCATAAATGACGGAGTTCTGAGGTAACACACATAAAAAAAACATACAGACGAATTTGATAACCTCTCTTTTCTGAAGTCGGTTAAAAAAGACAGTGCGTATGTATGATTATTAAGTGTGACAAAAAGGAACTTCATAACCTATAAAAGAGAAACAAACAATCAAATCTTACCTCTTCATAATATTACTCACTGGCCGTTAAAATACTGATCCCACTACGCTGAACGTGGCTTTACGATCTCCTTTGTAATCCTACAGTTCTGGCTACTTTACTGGCTACTGATATATACAGGATGTTTTTTTGTTGCCACCCTTAACGAAGGGTACGTACTCTAAACATTAAACAAAGTAAGTTTATGCTAAAAAAAAGCTGGGAAACAATGTATATTATTTTCTTGATCGGACGAAATTTATAGTATTGAATTGTATCAGGCGTCACTATTCGGAAGTTCAAATCTCTATTGAGGGATCGCCCACCACTGTCAAAAACGTTCTAGCTCATGAAATGAAGGAATTACATAAGGAAATTAATAACTCTAGTAATCTTAACAAAACTTCATTTTCATATTACTCAAAAATATATAAGTCTGTACAACTCAAGTTAGATCAAAACAACCTTTTAATTAGTAAAGCAGACAAAGGCAATACATTGGTTATTATGAAACAGGATATGTATCATGAAAAGGTAATGGAAATCTTAAATACAAATGAATTTCAACATTGCCCTTTGATCCTACAAATAAATTCAATGCAGAATTGAAGAAATGTATTGCCAATTCAGAATATATTTTTCCCAAAAAATGCCCCCATTTAATTGAACGCGTAATTTCAATGAATCCTATCACACCAATGTTATACGGTTTACCAAAATTACATAAAATTAATATTCCTGTTAGACCTGTAGTTTCCTATATTGGAGCGCCTGCATATAAATTGGCAACGTTTTTAAATAACTATATAAAGGAAAAAATTCAATTCACACCTAAGTATAGTGTTAAAAATAGTTTAGATTTAATAGAAAAAAAATTAAATATATAGAATTGCCTACAAATTCAAAATTATTTTCATTAGATGTAGAAAGTTTGTTTACAAATGTTCCTTATAAAGATTGTTTAGACATAATTAGGATTCTGTCGTTAGGTGTTTTTGGTGGAACACGTGCTCGATAGGAATTTTGCTTTTTCTTTAAAAAAAACTTTGAGATTTTGTTTATTTTTCGTGGATTGCGGTGGTGAAGTTATAATAATACTTAGATTGGTAAGGAGTTAATTTTATTTGTTTTAAATTGTGATGTCCAATAAGGAACCCCCTGATGGGGGTGGTGGTGTTAACGGTGAGTCTACTGCACAAGTAACGATGTCTCCAGACTTGTTTACACAAGTTGATATGGATATAGAACATGTCACAACAGCTTTGAAGAGGCAAGCCACGGATAAAATGACACCAGTTGTACCGGCAAAAACGAACACACGCCCTTCTAACTCGATCCAGAGTACATATATTCATCCCGACTTTGAAGGGACTCCCCGTTAACATACACGCCCAGCGATGATGGCCCATTTATCGTACACGTTTCGCGTGCTGAGCCCGATCCTTCTTCAGGACTTTCTATACGAGTTCTCAAACTGGCTCAAATGTTGCATAAAGCTCATGTCGTAGGAATTGTAGATGGAGGTATTAAACCGCTCGGCCGCAATAAAATTGGGGTTGAGTTTTCAAATGCTGAGTCAGCAAACATCTTTCTTGGTAGCAACAGTCTAGGTGAAGCTTTTTTGAAACAAATTCCGAAATTTCACGTAACACGCATGGGTGTCTTACGTGGAATCCTACAGAATGGACTCTCGAAGAACTAGTTCATGGCCTTACCTATACTAACTCTTGTGGCCCGGTGATCAGAGCTAGACGCCTTAATAAAAAGACGTTCAATGACGGTGTTGCACAATGGATACCAACATCCTCAGTAGTAGTGACTTTCAAGGGACAGATTTTACCTGAAAAGGTTTATTGCTTTCACTCTTCTATTGTCGTCGATACATATCAACTGCCGACAATCCAATGCCGAAACTGCTGTCGTTTCGGACACGTAGCCGACAATGCCGTTCTTCCCCAAGATGCTTCAGATGTGCCCAAAGTCACGCAGGTTCATCTTGCTCAGTCCCAGATGATAAAGTCTCCTGTCTTCTATGCTTAGGCAGACACATTGCAACAGATGCAAGGTGTCCAGAACACGCCAGGCAGAAAGCTATAAAAGTGGTGATGTCTGACGAAAATCTTAGCTTTACTGAAGCCTCTCAACGTTTCCGTCCTGCACGTCCGTCATACGCGGAGAAAACTAAGACTACCTCTGCCCCCCATGCTTCGTTTGTCTCCCAACCCATTTCTACTCCAAACACCCCAGTCCGATCCTATAGGAAAACCGTTGTTACCCACCGCTCCCCCCGTCCCTTTCCTATAGCTCTACGATCCCGAACTCCAGGATATAATCCAGCCACCCTCTTCCTCTCTCCCAATGGTGCTGCTCTCTCCGGACTTCTCAACCTCAAACCTTTATCCTATTCTCCGTCACCGAATGAAAATTTAATTTCAGTTATTAGTATCGGCTTTAGTTAATATATTGTCTAAATTTAGTGATAGCCTACCGCCCAATGTCATTCCTACACTTCAATCTATTCTATCGATTTATAACATTCAACCTTCTTCAATGGAATTGTAAAAGCATTACACACAAAAAATCTGATATCATTTATTTAATCAATCAACACAAACCTGCCGTTCTCGCTGTTTCAGAGACCTGGCTTAAACCGGATTCACGGTTTAGATTGCCAGGATACTTCTGTCTCCGCGATGACAGACCCCTTGGTCATGCAGGATGTGCCTTATTAATAAATCGTTCCGTACCATTTTCCCAAATTCCTATCCCTCCTCATAATGAGGATTTTTATGTTATAGCTGTCAAAGCTTTAAATATATCCTTCGTTTCTGTTTATGTTCCACATCCTTCCAATAACATCCTCTGTGACCTTAAATCAGTCCTTCTTTCCTCTATTTCAGGCGATATCATCATCCTCGGTGATTTCAACTGCCATCATTTCCTTTGGGGCTCTCCCTACTGTTGTTCTTATTCAGACGCTCTGATTGATCTTCTTGATGAGTTGAACGTTTGTGTGGCCAATGATGGACGAGCAACTCGCATTCCATCCCCCCGGGAAAGAAAAAGTTGTGTTGATCTGACTCTAGCCTCTCCAAACTTAATATCCTCTATATCTTGGGATGTACTTCCCTTAACGTTTGGTAGTGATCACTATCCGATAGTTACATCAGTAAATATTGTCAGTCGTCCATCGCTCGCTCCGTCTCCTTTGCTTAAATATAAAATAAAGTCAGCCGATTGGGAAACTTTTACTGCTCTTGTCGACTCTATTATCTCCCATTTTCCTTCAATCAACCTATCAAACCTAAATGTTTCTTATGATAATTTTACAGCCGCCTTGTTGTCTGCAGCGGATCAATCCATCCCTATTAAGAATTCGGCTCGTAACAAAATTCCTTCCCCTCCCTGGTGGGATGCAGATTGCACAAAACAAATTAAAATAAGGAATACAGCAGAAAGAAACTTTGTCCGTAATCCTACGTCTATAACGAATTACGTCCATTATAAAAAACTAACGCGGAGTCTAAGAGGTTCTTATTGAATAAAAAACGCCTGGGGTGGCGAACCTTTTGTGAATCGTTATCGCCGCGTACACCTTCCTCTATAGTCTGGAGAAGAATTAGCAGCTTTCGACGCTCATGTAATGATCACAATGCCACATCCACCAACATGACAGACTCTTGGCTCCCCGGATTCATAGATAAGCTTGCACCCCATACGTTCCTCCTTTAAATTACTTCCCATCTTCTTTTCCTCTTCTCTTTCCAGTAATGACCCTATGGACTCACCTTTCCTATACACCGAACTGCTCTGTGCTCTGGATGGTCTAAAAGATTCTGCCCCAGGTGCTGACGGAATTCCTTATTCTTTTATTATTAACTGTTCTCAAGCCGCTAAATTATTTTTCTTAGATTTAATAAACCTTATATTTACTAGTGGGATTCTTCCCCATCTTGGAAAACTCAGATTATAATCCCGATCTTAAAACCCGGAAAAATTCCATCCGAGTCGTCTTCTTACAGACCGATTGCGTTATCATCCACTTTGGTAAAAATATTTGAGCATCTTATTAAAAATCGTCTCGAATGGATTGTAGAAAATAAGAACATTCTACCAAATTCCCAATATGGTTTCCGTAGAGGTAGAAGCACACTCGATAGCCTGAGCATCTTTACCACAGATATTCGGCGTGCATTTTCAACAATGAGTCTGTCATTGGCGTATTCTTGGATGTTTCCTCGGCGTATGATAATGTTCTACTTCCTGAGCTCAGAGCGAAATTGCTACAGCTGAGCCTACCAGTGAGGCTAGTTCATATAATATGTCACATGCTCATGGCTAGATCCATTTCAATTCGCGTGAATGGCCATATACACTCGACGAGGCTTATATGGAAAGGCCTCCCCCAGGGGTCGGTCTTAAGTCCGCTGCTATACAATCTTTATACATATGACCTTGAAAGATCAGTGACTAGCTTTTGTGACATCTTACAATACGCCGATGACATTGCTCTTTACTCCTCAGCCAGATCTCTAGATATTGCCGCTTCTAGACTCAATTCAGCTCTGTCGTATCTCAATATATGGCTATCAGACCACGGCTTGTCACTGTCTCCTCCGAAATCCACAACAGTGATATTTTCTCGTAGAAAAAACCTACCCAATGTTGACATACGTATTGATGACTGCCCAATTCCCGTCCAAAACCACACAAATTTTTAGGCATTTTTTCGACTCTAAACTAAATGTTATACACCATCTCAAATATATCTGTGGCAAGGCAGAAAAAGGCGTTAACATCTTACGTTCTCTTTCTAACGTCCATTGGGGATCGCATCCTTATAGTCAAAAACTTCTATATAACGCGATCGTGCGGAGTCACTTTGATTATGGCTGCTTTATACTAGAACCATGCAGTAAGTTACATTTAGATAAACTTATCAAGATACAATCTAAATGCTTGAGAATAATCATTGGCGCTATGAGGTCATCACCAATAAACGCGTTACAGGTAGAGTGTTTAGAACCCCCCTTACATCTGAGGCGTCAGTATATGAGCGACAGATATTATTTTAATGTGTCTCAATACTCCTCACATCCTCTCCATAACAAATTACTAGATTTATCCCAATTGACCTCTTCCTCTAATTATTGGACCCATAAGGTCCTACCTCCATTAGTTAACAGTTTTCATAAAGTCAAAAATCTTACTTCCCCAGTTGTCCAAACTTCCAAAAATCCTATCTATTTATCCCCATTTGAATCCCTCATTTTTCATCCTCAAGTCATTCTCAACTTTGGTATTAATAAAGACAACCCGGATGCAAATAATTTTTTTATCAGTAAACTTTCCCAAGACTGGCCAGAATGGATCACAATATTTACTGATGCTTCCAAACTCGAGGAAAATGGTCCGGTAGGATCTGCAGTCTGGATCCCCAGGTATAAATTAATATTAAGCTTCAAATGTTCACCTTTATCAACTGTTTATTCGGGAGAGGCTATTGCCATCCTCGAAGCAGTCTCCTTTGTTAAATCCCATAAACTTGATAAATCTCTGATCTTCTCTGATTGTCTAAGCTGCCTTCAGGATATTGTTGCATTGCCCTTTCGTTCCAAAAAGTCTCTCAGCATTGTCTTTCAAATAAAGGAAATCTTGTTGGACTGCCACAAGTCTGGCATTAATGTTGCTCTGGCTTGGATTCCGGGTCACAGTGGTATAGTTGGTAATGAGGCAGCTGATGCCTGTGCAAAGAGTGCAATTGTAACTGGCATAAACTCACATAGTGGCTGTTTTGCTCGTGACGTTCAGTGCTCCGCTCGGTCTGCAATGGTTAAAGCTTGGAATGAGTCTTGGCAAAGAACCCGTCAAATCAAGGGTAAACATTACGGGTCTCTACAAACTTCAATCCCAACAAGGCCCTGGTTCTTTACTCATCGCAATTTCACCAAGTCTGTTACATCTGTCATCAGCCGACTGAGGTTGGGTCACATTTGCACACCAGTTTTTCTAGCCAAAATCCATGTCCGTGATCATTCTATTTGTGAATGTGGTCTCGAGGAAGGATCGTTGGAACACATGTTTTTTTACTGCCCTAAAATATCTGTCCCCTTGTATGATCTTTTACCTGTGAATATTATTCGTCCCATTAATGTAAATTTCCTTTTAACTTTAGTTGATACCAAATTTGTATATATTTTAGCCAAATTTATTAAACTCAATAGCCTCAAACTTTAGTTCGAGGCTATTGAGTTTAATGGATATGTGTAATAACTTGTAGGTAGCTTGTAATTTTTGTAAGTATGTAAATTTTGTATTATTAATTCCTGTAGATAGCTAAATGTTATTCTTACCTTGTACATAGTTCCCCTCCCTATATTATTTAACGGTGTTGGGTATATATTTTATTGTTGTTTTGTTTTATTGTTCACAGGATACTCAACGTTTGCCCTCTGTCGGCAAGTAGTTTCATTCGTTTTTTTTTTTTATTTATTTTTTTTTCACCGGAGCACTGTCCTGTCAAACCCTGACATTGGCAGAATCGTCGGTCAATCGACGGAGCCATTTACGAAAGATTGAATTGAATTGAATTAGACATAATTAAGACTTGGTGTGATAAAGTCAATTTACATCCAACGGAGGTTGATAACATTATTGGACTGACTAGACTTTGTATGAACCAAAATTATTTTTGTTATCGGAACACCTATTATTTACAGAAGGATGGTTTGGCTATGGGTTCTCCGTTGTCACCGTTTCTTGCAGAAATTTTTATGGATTGGTATGAAAATAAGTTTATAGTTAACAATAGTAAGATAAAATATTATTTTAGATATGTAGATGATGTTATCTTGTGTTGGACAGGCTCAGTGAGACAGTTTCATGTTTTTGTCAACAAAATTAATACCAAGCATGCCAAAATTAAATTCAAAATTGAAGAAGAAGTTAATAATAGCATAAATTTTTTGGATTTAACTATATCAAGATTAGATAAATTTCATGATTTTGCTGTATACCGGAAACCTACCCATACAGATGTCACAATACCGGTTGATTCTTTCCACCCATGGCAACATAAATTAGCGGCTTATAAGTCTATGATACATAGACTGGTAACTTTACCGCTTAACAATTACAATTATAATAAAGAATTTAATACCATTGTTCAAATTGCCAGATCTAATGGGTACAGTCCTCAATTAATTTATAATCTGGTCAATAAAAAGGAAAACATTTTGGTTAAACAAATGTTATACCCTAAAGTTGATCAGATTCAAAAACCATACACTGGTAGTTTGACATATTATGGAGGTTTTTCAGAAAAATTATCTAAATTATTAAAATAAGAAGACATATTTGTGGCGTTTAGGACTTATAATTCATTACAAAAGTAATTAACACAAAACAAAAGTTGGAACTTAAAAAGAAATCAGGTGTATACCAGTTGAAGTGTGATGAATGTGATGCTTGTTACATTGGACAAACTGGTCGCAGTTTTAATGTTCGATACAAGGAACATATATCAGCTTTTAGAAATGGTAATCCTAATAAATCCAACTTTGCCGAACATTTACTCCAGGCGGGCCACTCCCTGGCAGATAATAATGAGTTAAGAGTTCTACATGTTGCAGATAAAGGCATCCGTCTGTCTATTTTAGAAAAACTAGAAATTATGAAAGCAAAATTTTCAGGTATTAATTTGGTAAATAATCAAATAGATTTTGTAAACACTAGCCCAGTTTTGGCTGCAATCTGTCAATGTCAAAGTCAATAGGATCGGACAAAGGTAATGACTTTGTCGTACAGCCTTGATATGGTCTTTTTTTTATATATTTTTTTTATATATATTTAATATTATTATAAATTTATTTTTCTTCTAATAATTTAACAATTAATAACTAATGTATATTTTTAATAATTATTTATCTATAATAATTTTACATTTCTAAACTAATATGTAGGTATTAACATTTATTTTTTTATGTTGATTGAGGGTATAAAAATGATTTGCAATACATTGGTTTTAGTTGTTAGTTAGTTGGTTCGGTAGATAGAACTAACATGGAAAACTAATCCTGATGATGCCACGGGTGTTGGCGAAACATATGTCGATTAAAATTTTAATTGGTTTTCGGATTAGCAGCTATGTATTTATGGTTGCATGCTAGGTGCTTGGATCTGGCTTCTCGTTGCGACTGTAGTGTCTTGTGTTCGTGATCATGAGTAGGCAGATCCGAGGGTCAGCGGAGGGTATAGGGCCCGGTGGTGGGCGATCCCTCAATAGAGAAATTTATAGTGTCCAGTGTTTATGCTAGTTTTATCATAGACAGATAGTAATTATTTCTCGTGAAAAAATCTTGCTACGCGCGTCTATGTGCATTTATGCAGAAAAACGTAGTCTATTTACTAAACTTTGGACCCTAATATCTTGGGAACCAGACACTTCCCACGTATGCTTCCATGGAGAAAAATGATCGTGATGATGAGGAGATTCTGTAGTTTTCGGGAACGTTGACGACCAAAGATCGCCCTGTATGTTATTATATGCATACAGAATAGTTTTAACGTTGGTATGTGTGTTTACACACGTACTTAATATTGCTCGTGTAGCATTAAGTCTAGTCTCAAAAGTTTAGAAAACCAATTACAAATTCGCACAGATCCTAAAGACCATCCTATTATGTTCCCGAGATTCAAGAAGACTGTAAAGATTAGAAGAAATCCTATTTACGGGTAAACTTGGAACGAGTTGTTTTGCAAGCTTTAGAATGTCACCTGGGCCACCATTGTTAGGTCCCTCGACATTATGTCTAAATTCGACATTAATGTTCATATAAATTGGTATTTTAAAAACAAAATGTCGGATGTTTATACAGCTAATATCAACTAGCAAATTGTAACTGATAATTTATATCTATCTCCGCTATGATAAATGTTATTATGGTATCTCCTTTAGGTTCCTGTAATTCAGGCTACTCAGGAACACAGTCATGTATAGGTACGAGTATATATATGCATGTAATATCAACAGCAGTTTTGGTTAGGTATCAAGCGCTGTACAAATCTCGGTGGGTCGGTAGCATTAGAGATGAATGTCAAAACTTAGTGTTATATACTCGTAGGTGTATACAATACAGGATGCGCGTAGCAAGATTTTTTCACGAGAAATAATTAATACCTCTCTATGAAAAAACTAATATAACACTGGACACTATAAATTTCGCCCGATAAAGTTTTTTTTTTTTTTTATTTACATCGTTTTCCAGCATTTTTTTGGCATAAACTTATTTTATTTGATGTTTAGAGTACGTACCCTTCGTTAAAGGTGGCAACAAACATCTTGTATATATAAAGTGTTAATATTAAATGCATCAAGTATTAGTACATGCAAGGGAAAATTTTGAATCAGCTGATCATAAATCTGCCATTTTGTTTCGATATGACGGACAAAAAAGTCGAATAGAGACATATGTCGAGGGACGTGAAAATCGGGGCCTTAAGTACCTCTTTCAGTGCGTAAACCAGTTCACTTAGATCTAAAAACTGATTAGGAACTTTTGGACAAGTTAATCGAATTTACTGATGTAGGGGTACCCACATAAGTCCTAGGATACCGCATAAAAAGGACCCCTCTATTTCGAAAGATACTTGATCGAATAACTTGATATCGACTGACGTTTAAACGAAGCATCGCTTTTCGAATTTTCGTGTCGACAAACGAAATATCTGATGAACATAATACGAGCCTATATACACAAAAAATAAGTGATATAATATCGTTTTGCTTTAGCCTGTGCTGATGCTCAGCTGCCGTAGAATACAGTATCTCCTTCCGTGTATGTCCTAAGAGTGTAGGTACTAACGAATTTGGAGGCGTCTCAGGCGATGACCTAGCTCATCACTGTTATTTAAAACCTTACTCCACTATGCTTTATGTAGTTGTAGGATGTCACTCGGGATTCTGAAGTTTTGGCTATCTCATTCTTTGATACTATTATAAGCTTAACTAAAGAATCTGACACGTCTATACAGGGTGTAACAGAAAGGGTATGTTAAGCGAAAAGCTATGTAAATAGCCCACTATAGAGAACCTATTTCCAAAATTTGAGACTCGAAATCACATGTTTATTTCTTTAGATTGTATGAAAATTCCTGAGTTGTTTAGGAATTCTCCATACTATCTGGAAAAATAAAGATGTGATTTCGAGTCTGAAATTTATGGGTAGGTTCCTTTTAGCGGACTATTTACATAGCTTTTCGCTTAACATACCCCTTTTGTTACACCTGTATATACAGAGTGATTTTTGGTCGTCAACGTTTCCGAAAACTACGGAATTTCCTACTACACAATAATTTTTCTCCATGAAAGCATACCCGGGAAGTGTCTGGTTTCCAAAATATTAAGGTTGATTATAAGTTGAGTAAATAGACTGCGTTTTTCTGCATAAATGCACATTGACGCGTGTAGCAAGACTTTTTCATGAGAAATAATTATTATCTGTCTATGAAAAAAACTAGCATAAACACTGGACACAATAAATTTCGCCCAATTAAGTAATTAAAAAAAAAAAAATTACATTGTTTCCTAGCATTATTTATGACATAAACTTAATTTATTTTATGTATAGAGTACGTACCTTCGTTAAGGTGGCAACGAAAAACACCCCTGTTTAAATAAAATGAGGAACACATTGTGGTTGATTCCGGCAGTCACACACTTGAACCTAAATTTACGTAAAAATATCTAAATAGATTTTCCTATAGATTAACTATTCGATAACAGGAAAAATAAAATACAGTAAATGTTATTATACTGACGAAGATTTCTCAGGAAAAGTAAGCAATACCTATTATTATTAATGAGTTTGCAATGATGTTCACGTTTTCCTCCTATTGAGAGAAAGTCACGATGTATCCGTTTTCACGCGAAAAAGTTCGTAATTAAATATCAATATTTTTTATCATATTACAAGCGAAGGTTGCAATATATAAAATAATAAAATTGCAAAGTATTTTATTTAATATGTCTGTATGTAAACGGATATATCACTAAAATTTGTAACTTTTTGTTTGCTGAAGAACAAGAGATAAAATTATATTTATGGTAGGTATTATGTAATGCAATATGTTGATTGGATAAACAACATAGTATCAAGAGATTAGTATTTCTTGTTTTTAATTGGATATTTAATGCTACATATTTGATACTAGTGGATGCCCGCAACTCCTCCAGCATGGACTGCGCAAAAGACAACATGTCGAAACACTAAAATAACGTCTAAAAAAAATTAATGATCATTTTTGCAAGATAAATCTCGTACATATGGCATATCAATCAAGTCGAGCCCTTGTTAGATTACGTCAGTGTGTATGTTTGTCAGCTGTACCACCATTGTACCACAGTCTCATCTCAAGGGAGCTGTTTGCTTGTAGAATTACGTGTTAAGGGCTGTCCACACATTCCTGGTCTTATTTGCCTTTCGTATTGACGTAGGTGTTTTGAATAGAAGCTGAAAGCGTCAAATTTTAACATATACTACATTAAATTCTATTATATATATAGTGCGTTCCTGTGCTAATGCGGGGCTTCACTAGAATACATCAGCTGCTGCTTCTGTGCATGTCGTAAGAGTCGACTAAGGGACTCGGGCATTCTCTCAACAAGTTGCTAGCGATAAGCGATAAGCTAGCAACTTGTCATTGATCATTATTATCTGACCCCTCTATCCTAAATGTGGCCGTGGGAACACAGCTGTGTGTGTATGTGTGAGTGGTTTTTTTTTAAGGTAGCTTTAGTGAAAAGCACAGGACGCGAAAAGCCGATGATCTGCCATTCCGATTGTGTACCCTCGGGGCGTGCATTTATTTGTATGGGAAAAGGGTTGGAGCTATTTAATATGGAGTCTGGTTGTTGGATTCTGGCAAGTATCTTTCAATTAAAAGCCTTGTTTGGGCATATCTATCAATATTTAGCGACAGATCAAGTTAATGTAAATCAATAGTCAAAATAATAAGAGCCGAATATACCTACTTTTGGGAAGGAAGATTATATGATTATTACAATTATGTTATTTTATTCTACACACAAAAAATAAAACATAACTATTTTAAAGCATAGGAAAAATGTACAATAGCAATAATTATCTCTATTAGTTTAATGAATCACTAAATTTCTATAACTGATCTTGAGAGATTTTTTGCATATCTCAGATTTAATCTTCAGTTGTTTTCATGCAAATTTAAAATTAGGAATAAAATAATACGAGTTTCTTTTTAATCTCTCGTATTGAAATCGGCCGTAAGACCTCATAATACGTACTTCAACGAATACCAATACCAAAAATATTCGCACTCCTTTTTGAAATGACATCCACAGCTTTACACGGGCGAGCAGTAACAGTAGTTACACTGAGCACAGACCTTAAACCAACAAGCGTTTCTCAGATAAATAGAGAGAACATTTGTCGTGGTCAGGCTCCATCAGTGGCAGCTACGGCGTGTAACGAAACGTCACGCTGTTGTTTTGAGGACCTGTCGTACTAGGACACTGCGCTGCCAGTCGCACCATAAATGTTTTTAGGCACAGAATTTTATATGTATATATAGATTAGGAGATACGAGTATTACGAATATGGTGGATTCCTACTGTCACACTGAAACCTAAACGTAAAATTAGTTCTGCCTGCCCCTTTCTCTCTCAGCATGGAGAGGGATAGACCTCACTAAGATTAAGTTTACGTTTAACTGTGACGGTCAGAATCGACCATATTATGTGCTTTAATATGGTTTTCCATCGCGACTGTGGTTACCCACTGATCGTGGTCATCAGTTGTCAGATTTAAGGATCAACGGAAGGTATAGAAGGATATCAAAGTTTGTCGAGTAGCTTTGTTTCTCTATCTGTCTGTCTGGCTTTCACGCCAAAACTAGTGATCCAATTAAAATGAAATTTGGTACACAGATAGTCTAGAGCCTGAGAAAGGACAGGCTACTTTTTATCTCGATAAAATATTATTTTCTGCAGTCCATTCGGGGGGAGTTGCGGGCCTCCACTATTATTATACATATTTGTTCTTTAGGGGTGGTGAAAAGGGAAGCGCTTCCGGCCCCACTGGGCCAATAGTCGTTGTTTTGGCCCATGTAATCCAATCATTGTGAGAAACTTCGATATCGCGTTCTAAGATTTTGCATTCCATTGTGGTTCTCTCATGCATCCGATAGATGGCTCCGCTACAGGCGTCTTTTCCAGATATGAATAAACAACAAATAGTACCTAATGTAATCTGGATTATAATATAATTAGAACAAAAGAATACAAGACGCGTCTACCATGTAACAGAGGGTGTTATGACAAGACGTGATATGACGTGGCCTGACCTGTCCAAAGCTTGCGACGTTGGTAACTCGATCCGGACGTCCGGTCTCAGATAAACAGGTCAGTAGAAGACGTAATGAGACGTCTATCCCGGTTACTTGACTCGGATAAATCAATTTTGGGGACGTGGGCGATATTGGGTTGACCTACTCAAATAATGCAGTAATTTTAAAAAACTACATTACTGTAATATCCGTCCATGACTTTATTAGATGTGTATTATGTTACTCTGATTTATTCACATCCATCAATTTCCGTGGTTATAATTTTGGAATTTGAATTTAAATTCTTTTGTAGATGGTGCTATATCTACCTATAGGTATATTAGTTATTTATAAAGCTAAACTAAATTTTTTGTATGTAGATGTTGACTTACGCCTGCATGTCCAATGTATTCTGTAATTTAAAATTATGTCTCAAAACTTTTACTTTTGCATACATTTTTCGCAAGTACATAAAAATATCGCTACATCTAGTAATATTTAGAAAAAGTATCGTCTTACATCGACCGCAATCTGTCAATGCCTTCTGATATTTTCGTAATTTGGTTAGCGAGACAGGTTCTCGTTACAGTGGCCTAAATAAAAAGAGTCTATTAATAAGGCTAGGTTGAGAAGGGTAGCTTAAGTAAAGATACCTTATTGACTGGTCTGATATAATATTTCTGTGGTATTTTGTGTACCTATACCTACCACGTGGGACTGGAATAGCCTGTAAGGTGAAAATTTTAACTTTTTGGGACGATCCTATACATATGTATATTTTGTACTAGTGGACGCCCGCGACTTCGCCCGCGTGGACTACAGAAAAACAAAATGTCGAAATTATCCGGGACATTTTCCCAAGATAAAATAGCATATATGTTAAGTGGGACCTGTCACAATATATTCCTGAAAACTGCATCGAAATCGGTTCAGCCGTTTTTAAAATTAGCGTACACAAACGCACAGACAAACAGATAAACTGACAAACAGACAAACCGACAAACAGACAAAAATTCCAAAAATCATAGTTTTGGGTTCTATTGCGTTGATAAAGGTCTCCTATAATATTTTTTCTCATATATCTTCCATGTACAGACAGCGATCCGTTACATTTTTATTATATGTATAGATATAGATATCCTTTACAATTTCGTGGTAGTTGTGCTTTTAAAATACTAGCACAATGCATACAATGTCATTTATATACACACGGCTCAGGGTTCAGGGGAAATAAACTTAGGTACTATTTGTAAAGTTAGTTAACTTTAACAAACAATGCAAATTTACTCATAATTATGATTTCACACAAGTAATAGTAAGATTTACCAACCATTTTCAATATACATATTATGTATGTACTTATATCTAGAATTTAGTAAATATATGCTTGTTAAAGTAAACTAACTCAATTGGAATGTCTAATCAACAAAAACAAATAGAGAGTGCCGGAATCTTGGCAACAAAATTATAGTCATTTGCTGAGCAAAATTGCTAATTTAGTCGTTTATTTAAAGAGTAAGAAACAGACTTAAACAAACATTTATCATAATAAAGGTACTTTTGTTTAAATATAAAACTTTGTTGCTATAAAAAGTATTAACGGCAAATAAGAATCAGAGCTAACATCATTTATATTAATTAGGTAGTACCTAATAGAGTTTAAAATAAAATAATTAAAAAACATAATTAAAAAAATCCAAAAACCCGACTGCTCAAAAAAGAACCAAATAATGTACATAATAAAAAAAAACTGAAAAGAATAAAACAAGCACTTAGATGTCCGGTGGTTTAGAATTCTACAATATTAATATGGAATTAAAACTATCTTTTCAGTTTTTTATTATGTACATTATTTGGTTCTTTTTTAAGCAGTCGGGTTTTTGGATTTTTTTAATTATGTTTTTTTATTTTATACTTTTTTGTTATGAGTTTGTTATGCTACTAATAGGTACGCTTCAAAAAACATGCTCAACATGCTCGGCAGCAAGAAGTTTTCGTCTTGCTGCCGTCTAAACACTTATACGTGAGAATTGTTGTTACGCAACATTCAATCGATAAAGATCCTAAACGGTTGGTCGAATCGATAAATGTTGAGAGAAACCTAAAAATGATTTTTTAAATACCTATTCAACGATACCCCACTCGATATAGTTTGTCGACTTTAATTTTTTTCATTTTCACAAAATGGCGTCCAGTAGTCGCCATATTGGATTTACACTAACGTCATGTCTTTAGTGACACTCGCCGGATTAAGAGGAATCGATTGACATAATAATCATAAAAATCGGCCGAGGCATTTGGTCTGTGTAGTGCTTCAAAGGAACATACATACATAGGCTGTTAAACACAATACCACTCCTTTGCGTCGCGCAGTCGGATAAAAAGATCCGTGAATATACCCTGGCGATATTATGAGCTCAATATCTCACAGAGGCCTCGGCACCTCTAGAAAGTCTCTAGTCGCCGGCACCGAATGTGTTAAAGACCTATGTTTTGAAATTCGCATGCCACTAACTGCCTCCAATCGTATCGTCACTGGGCTCGCACATGTATATAGTCCTGGCTTTTAATCGAAATGTTCTGGTATTTCTTCTTCAAATCCTGATTCCAAAGTTTTGAGAAGACAACCCTAATGTTTGTAAACAGTATGGTCGATTCTGATTCTTATATGTATAATATTATTTTTTATTAGTAAGTTCTAATTGTGCATCCTGCCCATAAAGATTACAATTATATACATAACAAAATCCGCTATATCTTTTTCCGGAATCTTCACAATGTTGCTTCACTTACACCTTAAGTGGGTAGGTACTTACTTAAGAAAGTAAAGGTATACTTCATTTCAGGACCCTACTCTCATGGTCCCAAGCCACTTTTCCTAGACCACAAAGCTTCCGAAATTCTGTAAAGTTACGGCATTCGCTCTGAAACTTAATAAAAGAGAAGTCTATTACAGGGTATTTTTTGTTGCCACTATTTATTACGGGTAAGTACGTACTCCATAAATCTAATAATGTTAGTGTATATCAAATAAATTCTAGGAAACGATTGATTCATTGATTTGATCGCGCGCCATGTATGGTATCTAGTCTTTGCGTCGGTTTTTTAAAAGGAAATAATTTTTAATTTTTTTCGACACAAATGTTTGTTACAAGCCATCACGTCTATTTCTAAAAAAATAAAGCAATCTGATAGCTCAATTTTGGACCTTAATATCTTGGAAACCAGACACTTCCCAGATATGCTTCCAAGGAGAACAAATGTTCTTGATGATGAGTAGAAAGTGTAGTATTCGAAAACGTTAGCAAAACACACCCTGTATGCTTTGGTTAGATTTTCCAATATGGCGGTACGCAGATTGTTACCTTTGTCTGTAGTGGGTACGATAGTAAAAATATCCTATAGATGTACAAAATTTTCAATTTGGATTATTTTCATTGAACGGATAGGTACATGCTTTGATTGTAATTGTACAATAGCAATACAAATTTGTATCCTGTAATTCTCTTGCGTTAATTTGTATTTGACTTTTTTGTTCCTATCTCACATAACAGTGCTTTTATGATCCCACTCCTGATGTTGGCTCAGGTCATATTGCCAAAAATATTAAATTTGACTTACATGACACAATATAAGTAAAACATTTCCCAATTGACCACAACCGAAGGTTATTTACACTTTGTACGATTTTTAGTGTCGAATTGTAATATTTTTTTGGCTTAATCGTGGTAGGTATAAGATGACGCGGTAATAATAATAATTTGCTAGTGTAAAAAGTATCATACTTCTGATGACATTAAATTATTATTATAATTACTTAAAAATAAGAACTAGAGTAATACGAATTCACATCGGATCTCTTTTACTGTATACCTCTAAATATAGGTGATGATATTTAAACCCGAACACCTCCATAAGCCATTGTCTCCGTAATAGGGCGGTGGGCAGAGTAAGCCATGCGGAACACTCGAAGCGACAGCCGGTGTGCCGCGTGTATGAAGGCAGGACAATGTGGAGGCACGACAACATTTTCTCATAAAAAAGCGGGTGGGGCTGTGTCGGGGCACACGGCCGTTGGTTTTAACGTGAAACGTCTATGTTAGCGAATCGCTTTTAAAGTAAAAGATTGAAATGAAAACAAGATGGACGCTGTTTAAGTATTTTAATAAAAAAAGAACAGGTACGTAATAGAAACATAAAATACATAGCAAATGTTTATATATTTATTGTCACTTTCTGGTTATTTTAAATAGCAGCCGCCCACGACTTCGTCCGCGTGAGGGGGCGTTGTACCCGTGCGAAGCCGGGCAGGTTGTTGTATAGACTGTAGCCTTCCTTGGTAAATGGGCTATCTAACACTGAAAGAATTTTTCAATCAGACCAGTAGTTCCTGAGATTAGCGCGTTCAAAACAAACAAACAAACAACTCTTCAGCTTTATAATATTAGTATAGATATAAATACTGTCCAAATTACACTTATTTTTGTATAAATCAATCGGTTCAAATAAACTTGACAAACACACGAAAGAATCACCACGCTATAAAGTCGGAGTCACGAGTTACACTGAATAGAAACAAGCGTGAGCGCCGGTTTCGCACAGTTATCGCAGTATCCCTCCCCCGCCGCCCCGCTTGACCCCGACACGAACTCAATGTCATAACAGCGAGCTGACTATATAAGTGAAATATTGACACCACATTTTTGTTTCTAAGACCAATAGTTTTTTAATTATTAAGGTACGATGATATAGACCTTTTCGTTACGGTCCAGTTTTTAAACCTGGTACCCGTATGTGTCGGCGCGATTTTAAAGACGTTTCACGTCAAAAATGCATTTGGGAAAAGTCCTGTGCTGATGCAAGCTTTAACTAGACTACACCGGTTGCATCTTCTATTGCATCTGCATACGATTGACATATTACTGATCAAAATTCAATGAGGAGTAGGTATAGACACACGTAAAATATAGGTATAGGTAAATAATATACTAAATACTAGCTGACCTGTCAAACTTCCTAATTAAAAAAAAAAAAAAAACCTTATTCTAGAAGTAACAAACATAAAGAAAAAAGTATTATAATATAGTCTAGTGGACGCCCGCGACTCCGTTCGCGTGGACTACAGATAAAACAAAATGTCGAAATTATCTGGGATTAAAACATTTTTCTGGAATAAAAAGTAGTCTATATGTTAAGTGGGACCTGTCACAATATATTACTGAAAACTGCATCGAAATCGGTTCAGCCGTTTCTGAGATTAGCGTGCACAAACGCACAGACAAACCGACAAACAGACAGATAAAAATTCCATAAATAATTTTTTTGGTACTATTGCGTTAATAAAGGTCTTCTATAATATTTTTTCTCACATATCTTCTATGTACAGACAGTGATCCGTTACATTTTTATTATACATATGTATAGATAAGAAACATAGACTACCAACGCTCCCTTATGCTTCTCTATGCTTTGCCGTACCTGAGAAAATTCTGTCTACCATAAAATAGGTAAAAAGATAAATTCATAAATAACATACAGGGTGATTTTTGGTCGTCAACGTTCCCGAAAACTACGGAATCTCCTCATCATCACGATCATTTTTCTCCATGGAAGCATACCTGGGAAGTGTCTGGTTTCCAAATATTAGGGTCCAAAGTTGAGTAAATAGACTGCGTTTTTTCTGCATAAATGCACATAGATGCGCGTAGCAGGATTTTTTCACGAAAAATAATTAATATCTGTCTATAAAAAAACTAACATAAACACTAGACACTATAAATTTCGCATGATCAAGGAATTTAAAATTAAAAAAAAAAATCCCAGCATTTTTTTTGCATAAACTTACTTTATTTCATGTATAGAATACGTACCCTTCGTTAAAGATGGCCACAAAAAAACACCCTGTATATCGTCTAAAAGTTTTCAGTGATTGGTACTGTTAAAATAAAAGATTTCGTCAGTACAAGAGACTTGTTTATTCCGACACAGTAAGAACAGAACTGCATCTTTAAAATACAATCACGTCTTTTTATATAACGACGGTCACTGTAGTGTTGCAATTTAAAATATCCGTTTGCTTTTATCATAGACAATAAGCCAACCAACCCGACCGACACGACCGATGGTAAACCCAACTTGTCGGGTCCCTCATTCGCTTCATTTAATATTTTTATAAAATTGGCAACACTGCTTACAACTGTCAACATTGTTTACAAGCATTAGTTCAACTGAATATTTTTAGCAAACAAGTTAGAATACTTCTAGGATATTATTTTCATGTAAGTATTAAAAATTACAAATGTGCAAACCTTATAACTAACACTCGGCCTTTCCTGATCAATTAATTACGACCTCGTAAAATAAATCATGTACAACCTTAGATAAGTTACATGTTGTTTTAGCTGGCTGTATCGTGACCAAACTATGTACACTACATTAAATTGAATGAGGCATTTGGACAATAAGATATTTTATTAAAGAAAATGAGCACTGAAGTCATAATACGTTCGGCCTTCTTGACATCATTACGCCTTCGGAATGTTTCGTTTATCCATAAATATAGGTATAAAGTGTTTTATAATTATATATTATTTATTATTATTCAGCAATGTAATAACTAAGAGACAAGATTATGTAAATAAAACTTCATTACTATTTCATTTCATTACACACTGTAGCTCACACCCTTTATATCTGTTTGGAACACACCCTTTGTTATTATGGGAACACACTCTTTATAGTTGTGGGAACACACCCTTTATAGTTGTGGGAACACACCCTTTGTAGTTGTGGGAACACACCCTTTGTAGTTGTGGGAACACACCCTTTGTATTTTTGGGAACACACCCTTTGTAGTTGTGGGAACACACCCTCTTTTTTGTTTTGCGGGAACACACCCTTTTAAAATTTCTAAACTGCAATTTGCATTGCTTTACACATGCAAATTAATTTGTTTACTTTACCTTCCTATTATACCTTATTCTCTAAAAAATCATATTTAAATTTATTTCTCTTCAAAAATTTAATAAACACAAAAAAGTATATAAAAAGTATATAATATTAAAATGTGATTATTAATTAACACTATATTATTCTTCATCATCGGTGCTAATAGATTGAACTACAAATTGTTTTAATTTATCTGCGGTTACAACATTATTGTACTTCCTACCACGTTTATTTAAAGATACTACCCTATATCTGTCGTTATCATAAACTTCTACTATTTTATAAGGTCCCGCGTATTTATCTACTAGCTTCCCACTTGTTAATCCCTTTTAATAATGCGTCTTTGAACTTGTACTAAATCTCCGATATTGTACTTAATGCTAGTAATTCTATTTTTATCATATCGTTTTTTTGCTTTTGTGGCTGAATTTATCATATTCTGCTGGGCCTGAGCTCGTAGCTGGGTTATATTAGGGATAATTTGGTAATTATTAGGCAAATCAATTTCGAAACGCGGTTTGAAGCCGTAAAGTAATTCATATGGACTCTTTTGGTAGTGTTACTATAAGTAGTATTGATGCCCCTTTCTACTTGTGGTATGAACTGTTCCCAGTCACTATCATTTTCACCCGTGTAAGCTATTAAAGATTGCAATATGGTACGATTCGATCTTTCGACTTGTCCATTCGCCCGTGGACAAGCCACAGCGTTCAAAATGTGCCTAATCTGTTTCTCTTTGCAAAACTGTTCGAAAACGTGGCTGGTAAAAGCTTTGCCTCTGTCAGAAATTATACGGGTTGGTAAGCCAAAAACACGAAAAAGGAAAGTTATCGTTGTAATGACGTGTTCGGTACAAGTGTTAGGTACTGCTTGTAGCCAAACAAATTTACTGAAAGCATCTACGACGACTAGCAAATATGAATTTCCATTAGCGGACACGCAAAAAGGGCCAAGATGATCTAAGTGCCATGTATGCCACGGAGTATTTCCCTTGTCAATGGATAAAGGTGACCACGCTGCCTCCCAGTAGGCGTCTTAGCAAATTGACAAGAGATACACCCCTGACATACTTGGTGATAAATTTCCTGAGTTTCTCGAACCAAAATTTACTTTTAATAAGCTCTATTACTTTATTTTCGCTCATGTGACCGTTATCGTCATGATACATTTTAGTAACCCTCCAACGTACTGATTTCGGGATAACAATCTTTAGTTCATTATTTACAAATTTATATAAAATATTATCTTTTATTGTAAACAGTTTATTAAATTCGGGATTTGTTATATTTGCTATGATATTTTGTATTTTTGGATCATCACTTTGTACTGCTATAACCCAATTTTCTTGAGTAATATGATGAACTGGAAGTGCACACCTACTAAGAGCATCTGCATGTTGCATACGCTCACCGGGTCGATATTGTACTGTGAAGTCGTAACTTTGTAACTCTAACCACCACCTACCTATTCTCGGTACCATATCTTTTTTAGTCCACGTGGTGCTTAAGGCTTGACAGTCGGTAATTACCACAAAAGGTCTACCTAGTAAATAAATACGAAATTTATTAATGCTTAATACTACCGCCATTGCTTCTAATTCGTAGGAATGATATTTTTGCTCTGTGCTGGTAGTCTGTTTGCTAAAGTACGCAACCGGTTTAAAATTTGCATCAGACTGCTTTTGTAATAAAATACCACCTATCCCATAACTAGAGGCGTCTGTGTGCAGTTGGGTTTCAAGTTCAGGATTAAAAATAGCGAGAACGGGTTCTGATGATAATGTACTTTTAATATCTTCAAACGAATTCTGCTGCTCGTCACCCCACTGCCACTTATAATCCTTTTTAATAAGATCGATAGAGGTCTGATTCTATTTGCGAATGATCTTACAAATTTTCGAAAATAACTCGCTAACCCTATGAAAACGCCTTAATTCGTGTATATCTGTAGGTTGTTTAAAAATAAGTTAGTGCTTTTACTTTATCCGGTGAAGGTCGAATTTCGCCTACAGATATATTATGTCCTAGATATTCAATATTAGTTTTTAAAAAAGAACATTTTTCACGCCGTAATATTAAACCTGAGTTACTAACAATATTTAAAATAGATTTTAAATGAGAAAGAGATTCTGCAATTGATTTTGAAAATATTAAAATATCGTCTATGTACGCCGTTGCAAACTGGAACCTCAAATTACCGAGCATCAGATTTATTGCGCGTTGAAATATAGAAGGAGCGTTGGCGAGGCCAAATGGCATCCTTTTATATTGGAATTGTCCAAACGGTGTTACAAATGCAGTGTATTTTTACTATCAGCATGCATTTTTATTTGATGGTAACCGGCTGCCAAATCAAGTTTGCTAAATATTTTATTAGAACTCAATCTATCTAATTGATCTTGAATTATAGGTAGCGGATACCGATCTTTCCTTGTAATTTTATTTAGTTGCCGGTAGTCAACGCACATTCTAAATTCACCGGACTTTTTGGGAACCAATATAATCGGACTAGCATATGGGGAATTACTAGGCTCAATTATATCATTATCTAATAACTCTTTTACAATATCACGCACAATATCTTGTTCTTTTTGAGACATTCGATAAGGACGACTATAAACAGGTATTTCAGTGGTTAATTCGATTTCATTTCTACTTCGCATCTCCGATCCTAGATTTATCATCAAAAACAGCATCAAAACTATCTAAAAATTTTATTAAATTATCACGATCCTCGCCTTGTGCGTCAGTGTCGATATTAAGTTTTCCAGTATCTACAACTTCAGCACGAGCAATGCAACGAGTGGAAAAAAGTGTAAGTATTTGAGGTTGTAAGCTAAATATATCTATAGAGCCTATGCTATCGCGCAAATCAATAGTTTGTTCTGGTATGTCAATTTCCTTAAATGGGGATCTATGTTCCGCGTGATTAACATGAACGATACTTGTGTTGATATCTTCCGTATATATGATGATTTTGTTAAACCTTGAATAAGCGCAGTGTCAAATGGCAATTTAAGTTCAATTTTTGATATCTTATAAATTTCATTCTCTGTGGCAAAAGGTAGCTCTTTAGTTGTATTATTTTCTGAATTCATGGAAAACAATAGAGAATCTGATGTCTTATTAAACATATACCTGGTAGTTCAGTAAAAGCGCGCCAACTATCATATCTGTTTCTTGTAGATTGTCGCGAACAATTAAAACGGAAGTGTCAGCACAAATACCGTCAATGCTTAGTTTAAGTAAACCCTCCCCTTCGGGCATGATTATTTGTCCACCATAACCCTTAATGCTAGTCTTGGTATGAGGCGTGTAAGTTAACCAATTTTTTTAGCTGCCGAACATGTAATTGTATTACATGCGCTGCCTAAATCAATATACGCAGATACTTTTGTACTATTAGCAATGACTGTTTTGTGGTATTTGCGATCACCTTCGTCAAAGGGACGAATATTAAATAATTTGGTCTTTTTATCACGGGATTCATCGGATTTCAACCTTTGATTTGAGGTAGTAGTATTGCTGTTTTTTAAACTATAGCAGTCCTCTTTTACATGGCCCGTTTTATTACAATGAGAGCATTTCTTACCAGACCTACAAATTTCAGAATTATGACCAAGTTTATCGCAAATACCACAACGGATCGCAACTCTACAATCGGCAGAAAAGTGACCTCGGCGGCCGCATTTAAACATTTGATTTGTCTAGTAGGATCTGTATCATTTTCAAAAGATTTATTTTGAGGGGGATCAATCGCAGCGTCTGTTAAATAATTTAATAGTGAGCGAGTATCCCTACAACCAGCACCACGAGCTCCAGCCTTTAATAATGGGTCCCCAAGAGTATAAATAATTACATCACAAATTAAATGATCTGACAATTCACATGATTTACCTTGAGCTAATTTTTTATAGTAAAAATCAATTACCTTCTCATTTCTTCGTTTAGTAACAGTAACCATGTCATGTAACTTGCAGCTAGTCCTCGTCCAGTAGGGAAGTAATCGGTGAGACGCTTCTTCCATTCTTCCCACGGCATGTCGATGTCACGTAGGTGATTGAACCACAGAAGTGCGTTGCCCGTGAGACTGGACGTCATGTGGTAGGTTAAGGTTTTCTCGTCCCAGCCGTATATCTTTGCCAGTGCCTCCAGACGTTGTAGCCATATATGAATAGGAGTAGTATTAGTATCACCATCAAATTTTGGAATATTTTCTGGTTTAGGAATGAATCTTAAGTTGTTTTCGCTACAGGGGAAGGTAGTCGATAATATACGGGTGCTTGACTCAGTTGGTAAAATATCATTACAGTTAACTGGCATAGCTAATCGAGATGTACTCGTACTTGCATTTTCATTGACGTGATTAGAGATTGTTGCATTTGACGATGTGCAATTTGTAGGTTGGTTCAAGACATTACTATGTGGAGATACGTGGTTATTATTTAAAGCTGATGTACCTGCTACGGATAGGTTTTCCTGCGATGAGCTTTCCTTTTGCGAAATTTGTTCATTTTCCTTCTGCCGCGTTGAAATTGAAACCGTAGGTGTTTGGTTAGCCATAAAATGTTCCAGCATCCGTTCTAATCGATCCAAACGTTCGTTATTCGTTGGCCGTTTAGGATTCCTTGTTGGTCGGGTGTTTTTCCTTTTGGGTGGTTCCAATTGGGGGTCAGGATCCTCTTCTTCATCGCTTGATTTATGAGTCGTCGTCTGCGGCTATTATTCATGGCACGTGGATAGACTACAAATATAGTCCAAACGAAACACTTCTGATTTGTTAAAATAAAAGATTTCGTCAGTACAAGAGACTTGTTTATTCCGACACAGTAAGAACAGAACTGCATCTTTAAAATACAATCACGTCTTTTATATTAACGACGGTCACTGTAGTGTTGCCAATTTTAAAATATCCGTTTGCTTTTATCATAGACAATAAGCCAACCAACCCGACCGACACGACCGATGGTAAACCCAACTTGTCGGGTCCCTCATTCGCTTCATTTAATATTTTTATAAAATTGGCAACACTGCTTACAACTGTCAACATTGTTTACAAGCATTAGTTCAACTGAATATTTTTAGCAAACAAGTTAGAATACTTCTAGGATATTATTTTCATGTAAGTATTAAAAATTACAAATGTGCAAACCTTATAACTAACAGTACATACTGCGCTACGTAGTCTATCGCATCTCCTCTTGATCTTTCCCTAATGGTCGCGTCGCTTTCAGTTGGTCGCGCACATGCCAAATTATACGAATTCCACTCAATCGGTTATTAATCAAGGGAAGGACGATTACTAACTGTTACCCGCAACTTCGTTTGATATTTGCTTATGTATGTAATGAAATATACATATTATAAAGACAAACTCTAACTTCTAGAGTAATAAACATAATAAAAACATTCAACAAACATCCCAATGTTGATTGTAAAAGGCAATTTGCAGCTCTTAATAAGTAAAAAAAAAACATAGTGGTATATAAGGATACTATAACAACTTTCTAAAATCATTTTAAAATTATCATCCATACGAAATTTAATTTATGAACACAAGCAACGCTCTCTAATTTCACTCCTTATTTATGAAGGCAGTAGAATATTTCAGAAAAAAATGCTTTTTCGTCCGAAGAAATGTTTTTTTTTTCTTGTTCAGTACTTAGGCTGCTTTTCCACCAGAGATGTGCTATGCTACGTTGCTATGGATGCGTTTTATATCCACCAATCATATTCATTGGTGCACATAGCTTAGCACTGGTGGAAACGGATTCAACTAAAATATGTTTTTTACATGGAATGATGAGTGTCATGGATGCGTGCTATGGATGTGTGCTATGGATCCGTGTTTCGAATGTGTGCTATGGATGTGTACTTCCCTACTATCGATACATCGCATAGCTCGAGCTGCGCATCTTTCTCGCGCAGCTACATAGCTTAGTATTGGTAGAAACGGTCACATATTTTCGTAGCGTAGATTCTTCGAATTTTCGCAGCATAGCTGCACAGCATATCTCTAATGAAAAAGCAGCCTTAGTCGAAACCAGAGTTATTACCACACTTTTAACTGTTATTTCAGGCTTATTTTCCTCTAACTCCAACCCACCAAAAAACTCGTTCACAAAATCATTCTAACCAATCAAAATGAGAGGTGGATCCTTCAAATAAAGCGGTCCGGATATTAACGTCTTATCTTAACGAAGACGGGTGTTGCCAGCTCGGCGGACTCTTTATACCCGGGAAATAGATGCGCCGGATTAATGAGGGGAGTCTTAACTGATTTTTGTGGCAGTTTACTGAATGTTTGTGCTTATTTTTGAACTTGAAGAGTTATGTAACGTATGGTCAATCTAATTGGTGATGTACTTACGTGTTTCAGGCTAGAGTTGTGAGAAATATATGGGACACTGTCTAATCAGGGATCGATTTTTCCACAGGTCAGATAGCGTATCCAAAGGATATAGTTGATGCCTCTATCTTCATCAAGTTTTAGAATAAGATCGCATCAAATTTATACTTCAGACAGACTATCTCTATAAAAGTAGTTTACCCTAAACCAAATTTACCCGCGTGTCTTACGTAGCCAGAACTGCACGATCATAAAGGAGATACCACAGTTATAATTAGCGTAGTGGGGACAGATGTAAATAATCATTGACAAGTTGAGAGAATGCCCGAGTTCCTTGGTCCAGAGATATATACCAGCAAGATATCCAGTCGTCTTTAACCTATTGGGCCTCGATAGGGGGATTTTGCCCATAGTCACCAAGCTGGGCAGGCGTGTTGGTGACCGCAGTCTGATTTTCGGACTATGTTGTTAGCACAGGAGGCGCTGCCGCCTACCTCCCGGAAACCCTTAATCGCCTCGTATGATACCCACTGATCCCAAGATATCCAGTGCACATTCTTAAATTCTTTGCTACCTATCTAATCTACATTACGAAATTCCACTATATCATCAATTACTCAAAATATTCCGAGCAGAAATACAATATTCTTCTATATTTAATGTGTTACGCCATTACGCGAACGTTTCAGCAATCCTATCTACATTGTTGACGATGTGTTATGTATGCGTTGATATTTCGTACTGGGTGTAATAGAACAGAATATGGGGTACGTTAAGCGAAATAAAAAAATACTTTTTATCCAGGGAATTTTTTTAAATATTTTTATCTCTGATAATTTCGATATTTTGTTTTTTTTCTGCAGTCCACGCGGACGAAATCGCGGGCGTCCACTAGTCTTGTATACGTCTGCTACTCTATCTATTTTAATCTACATAATAAATATGTATTTGTTATTTTACCATTTCTTTAGCATCAGCATGAGCCATTTGATTATTCAGCTACTCGTAAAAAGCCTGGCGAATTAAAACTATTCCTATATTAGAGCATAGGAAAAACAAACAAAAAATGCTTCACAGGGTTTAAAACAACCATTGTGGTGGTGATGAAATGGTATTAAAATATTCATCCCAAAATACAAGGCTTCGCAGCTCAATTACCTCTGTAATTAGCTAAATAGCGGGAAAGGGCCTGTAAATGATATCCTAGTCGAGATACCGTAGGTAGCTATTTATTTGCACAGCCCTTTTAATATTTAAAATACATTATGAGCCAGCCCGTTCCCATTATTTCAGTAGTGCCATCTGGCGAGCGCCAAAATGCGGGCTTTGAAAGCTCGAACAAATATTGGATCATAACAGCTCTCTGATAATATTTGTATAAAAATAGTGTGCACTGCTATACAATACTGCGATTTTGGGATAATTAGGAATTTTCTTACGTCTGTAGATTGTATTGATATGCCTTGTCATGTGGGCTATTACTTATAACTATTTTATTTTCTTGCACTTTACTAACACGGATAGAGATCAAAAAGTTGATAGGTACATAAAGATGATGTAAAAAATCTCTTAAAACACGTTATTCGAATTGGCTGAGTATAACATATAACAAAAGTTACCTGTGATAAATACTCTAACTGATCAATATTAACTAATTCGTAGGCGATCGATAAAGTCGTCATAGAATAGTAGCAGTCTACCCGAATGCAGTCAACCATTTTACTAGGTATCATGTTATCCTGTACCTAATAAATACTGAAACAGCTTTTTTACCATGGTGCGCAGCAATCTCCCTGTCCCTTATTCGCTTCGTTAAGCCTCAACTCTTTTCCAGTATAAATCGTCCTTTGTAGATAAACGTGACGTCCTCAGCAGAATTCTAATTAAGGCGTTCTCTTGCTGTTGGATAAGCATTCCTGCAGAAGATCGCTTCGTTCGATATATTTTTTATCTCCGTTGTGACCGCGGGAGGTATAAGAATGTTCCCGTTCAATTAAAATGCAAATAAGTCGGTAAACAGCGTGGACGGCCATAGAATAAAAACAACTCGGTTTTTAAACAGATAGTAAACTGCATTGTTTGAGGAATCGTGCGAATACTGATTTTGTAGATACCATACAAAACCAAACGGGGCCCAAGCAGTTTTACGGGACATTGTATCTAGTTTTAAGTTTTTGTAATGTATAAAGAATAATAAATAAATATAGGTACAGGGTGATTGGAAGATGGATGCAAAGCTTTAAGGCAGAGGAAGTATAGACAAATTAAAACCATTTAAGCCATGGTTGTCTTAGACGAAGTCTGACTAAGTATTTTGTTTTTACCAAAGTTTACAGTTTACTTCTAATTTATGGGCAAATTAAGTGATAAAATGTACTCTTTTTTAATGTATCTCATTAAAGTAACGTGTAAAACAAAATATTTTCGAAGCACCTGTGTTATTAAATTTTTTTACATACGTTTGAAGTTCATGAAACAAAATTTAAAATTTAAGAACACTGCTTTTGACCTAATTAATAAAAACGGAGATAGGTTTTTTTGTTCAAACCTTTTAAAAAACATGCTTGAATATCGCTCTTTCTTTTGAGGTATCATTTACGCGGATATGTTACTAGGTATTGAAATTAGGATCTTAAAACCAATTTGAGGGAGAAAATTTAAATTTGATGTAGAATAGAATAAAAAGAAAGAGCGATAATCAAGCATGTTTTGAAAAAGGTTGCCAAACAGGCAGGTAGTAGATAAAACTTTTTCCTCAAATGCCTCTTCTGAAATAGTTTTTCTTTGTAAAATATCGTCGCGACGCTATGGCGTCTACGTTGGCTATCAATGTTCTTGTAAAGTAGATGCATATTCAATGTCGAATCATTAAGAATATCTAGCTCAAAGGATTTATATAATATATATTTTGTAATAACTAGCTAAATAGTTAACTGCTATATAAAAGTTTTGATTCCAATAAATGGATCACCTAATCTCTATATAACTATGTATGAACATTTCATTATTATAAAAAGCATTATTATTAAAAGTTCCAAACTACCACAGGGGGTAGAAACCATTTTATATCCTAGACACAAAATATACTAATATGCTATATCATCTAGCTTCAACAGATATGACCCAAACATAAATCATCTCTAAACATCAAAAAACCTAAAATATATAAATACTTGTGACCCGCCCCGGCACGGGTGCGATGCTGATACTATATTATACTCTATCTATCTATTTAAAAAAACCGCATCAAAATGCGTTGCATAGTTTAAAAGATCTAAGCATACAGGGTGATTTTAGGTCGTCAACTTTCCCGAAAACTACGGAATCTTCTCATCATCACGATCATTTTTCTCCATGGAAGCATACCTGGGAAGTGTCTGGTTCCCAAGATATTAAGGTCCAAAGTTAAGTAAATAGACCGCGTTTTTCTGCATAAATGCACATAGACGCGCGTAGCAAAATTTTTTCACGAGAAATAATTACTATCTGTCTATGACAAAACTAGCATCAACACTAGACACTATAAATTTCGCACGGTCAAAATTGTTTTTTAAATTTACATCGTTTCCCAGCATTTTTTTGGTATAAACTTACTTTATTTCATGTTATAAAATTATTAATAAAGAAATGGAAAAAATTCCTCACCCGGGTGGGAATCGAACCCACGACCTCTGCATTCCGTGCCAGCATTTATTTAATGTATAGAGTACGTACCCTTCGTTAAGGGTGGCAACATCCTGTATATAGGGACAGAGAGACAGCGGGAAGTGACTTTGTTTTATAACATGTAGTGATTATCAACAGGCGGGAGTCAGCCGGCCAGCTGCCCCGCTCAGCCAGCATCGATTCCATGGTGGAGGCGGTGATATGCGCCCGACACTCCGAGCAGAGCCCGCCGACGCTGCAGCTGCCGGGCCGGGCGGACCGCGCCCTGAGCCTAGTCTCGCCGGCTGTAGGACGGCGGGCCAAGTCTCAAAGGGGGCTTGCTGGTGAGTTTTACTATACTTTCCTTTAGCCTAGGGCAAGAGTTTCCAAACTTTTTTTGTTACAGACAACTTTCGACAGATAACTGGTTCTAATAGACCCCATAATTTTATATTATAGACCTAAATTTTTTTTCTCGCCCAGGTAAAAAAAAATCCTAAAGTGGCCCATGTAAATCAGGGCTCTACATGGGCCACTTCAGGATTTTTTTTTTACCTGGGTCCACTTGGATCACTTTGGGACCCCTGGTCCAGGGGTTATTAGTACATTAAGAAATTTACAAAACAAAACTCTAGTTGTTAAGAGAAAAATATAGTTGCTGCAGTGAAGCCTAGTACAGCGCTCCGTTAGGTATTTCTTTATTTAACTAAGTATATTTTCAAAAAGCTCCGAGGAAATGCGTCCTGAGCAGCCCTTTCTGAGAAGACCGCAAGGGAAAGAGAGGCGTGGTTGGCATTAACCCATTTCGTATAGTAAAAGATAAATGAAAAATCTCTTACAAATATGTCGTATGAAAATAAAACGGAAGTGGTAGTGGTATAGTACCATCAGCCTTCGACACTGTGTCGATCACTTGAGATTTGTCCTTTCCGGTGCTGGAGGTGGTAGATACCGCTGTGTGAAAGTGCTTTTCTTGTCAGCTGTTCAAATGTTCATAATTCCTATGTTTTCCCACATTTTTGTATGAATATACATTGATGTATGTATGTATACATAGTATATAATATTTTTGTCGAGATTTGACAGATCTTCTATACATTCAGGTTTTGTAATAACAGCAAGGATCTTTATGAATATCATTTCAAAGTTAGACCAACCTTTTGTTTCTCTAGTTTATTATTATCTGACAGACATTCCCATTCCGCTTTGAGCTTATAAAAATTCAATGAGCCGGACGCTGGACAACAGAGAGCGCAGTGGCCATACTACTTTTTGTCTTATTTTCATACATTTTTTACTGACTTCAGTCTTTCACGCCATTTAGGTATACTATTTTTACAGTGTTGTTTCAACTTTTCTTATTTCCACAGTTTCTTCGCACCTAGCGTAAATGACTAGGGAAATAGATTGAATTTTTTACAATTGTTAAGTGAATATATTTTAAAATTATTAATAAAGAAATGGAAAAAATTCTTCACCCGAGTGAGAATCGAACCCACGACCTCTGCATACCGTGCTAGTGCTCTAACCACTGAGCTACCGGGTCAATTACTCGGATGACGAATTTATTTTATTAGATTTCCGTATATAAATACCGTGTAAATATGGCTGCGACATAGTCCATAAACCCTCAGGAAATACTTGACCACGTGCAGTGTACTTTCCACTCACGTCATATGCCCATGCCATACCAAGAATTAAGGAAAACTAGAAGGTCTACTGACTTATTTGTTATTTCATTATAATAGATGGGTATATACCGGACATGCACTCTACTAGTATAAATAACCTACCTAACTACTCGTAAATAATGAATTCCGTAGCGCGTCTTCTGTAATTAGTCCAAAAATAATACCTATATTCTTTACACTACGAGTATTTAATACTATTTGCCTCCAGGCGTTCAAGTATATTGGTAAATTATTACTGTTTACATAGCTACACACCATTTCGAGATGAAATTTGAATATTTTATTAGAAAAAAAAAATGAAACGAAGATGTACCTAACATGTTACATAGAAAATTATGTGGCTAATTGGCTGATTTCATACGTTACTTATATTATCTTAAATTACATTTTCTATTCAGATCACAACGAGAGTATAGTAGGTATAGTATGTTAGTATAGGTTTTAAGATTCGTTTTTTTTATATTAAATAGGCTTACGCTTGACCACAACGCGCCTGATGGTAAGCACCGTTGCAGTCTAAGATGGAGCGCGCTTGCCTTAAAGAAACCGGTTCACTCTCGACTTGAAGACCGCAGGATTATAGTTCATTAGTCTTCATAACGTAGGTATACCTACCTACCCATAAACTTTTAAAGCCAATTGAATGCCAAATGTTCGTTGATCGTTCTTTGTGTACAGACGTGCACACTGTTGCAATATTTTTATTAATAAACAAGTGCATAAAAAGTGACCTAGTTAAAAATCAATAACATAGTGCTAAAGTGTTTAAGTTATATACCTACTAATGAAATATATTAATTTGAGTTATGGATAACAGCCCCTTTAACCGAAGCGGGCTAACACCCCGCTCTCCGCCGCCGCCGCCAACACCTCAAGCGCAGAGCAAAGCTCAAGATGAGGAAGTTGAATTTGAAGCTATTCGTACAGCAGAACTTCAACAATGGATGGTATCTATAGAGCAGTGCCTCAATGATGTTTACGCCATTACAACCGAGAGCAAACTAAATTCGGAGCAGAAAAATAAAATCGGTAACCTTTGTCGGAAAGTAGGACATGGAGTCTCGCAAATGGCTGTGCACTACCAATCCCTTAACAGAGGACTTTATTGGCAAATGCCAAAATTTCGGAGCTAAGGCAGAGACATGACCTTGCCAAATGTCTCAATGACATTAAAAATACAATAGAAGAGAGCTCTATTAAAACTGTTACACAGAAAACGTCCTTCGCAGACATGGTTAAAAAGAGTGCAAATAACTTTGTTCAGACTAGTCCTCTGAGCTCTATAGCGATTTATCCTAGTGATAAATCAAAAAGCAGCGAGGAAACAAAAAATCTTGTCCAGAAAATATTAAGACCTGAACAAATGAAGCTGCAGGTCCGAGGACTGCGTAAGACGAGAAATGGAGGGGTCATCATCAGCACTGAGAGTAAAGAAGATGTTGAAAAGCTAAAGAACTCCTCCCAACTTGCATCTAACAACCTTACTGTTGATGAGCCCTACAAACGCCGCCCTAGAATCATCATTCTCGGAGTACCTGTAAATTTAGAGGAAAAGGAGCTGTTTACGTGCATTTATGAGCAGAACTTGGCAGACAAAGTGAACATGCCTGTAGAAACATTTTTGTCCAGTATAAAGTTGAGCCACAAATCGGAGAAAAAAGAAGCCAATTACTGCAACTATATTCTTGAAGTACCAGCTTTAGTACGCAAGGCCCTTATTACCCAGAGCAGAATATTTATAAACTGGTCCTCCTGCCCAGTTAGGGACTTTACTTTAGTAACAAGATGTTACAAGTGCCAGCAGTACGGTCACGCGGCAAAGACATGCAGAGAGGTGAATCCTATGTGTGGACATTGTGGTGAATCGGGGCACAGTATTACGGAATGCACTAAAAAACTAGAATCGCCAAAATGTGCAACATGCCTGCGCTTCAAAAAGCCATCCGGCCACAAGACAGGCGACGCCGAGTGTCCGGCCCGAAAAGCTGCCGAGTATAGGTACATCAACTCTACCGATTATGAAGGCGCCTAAGAGCGCCATCTCTAATTGTTTATATTTTAGACTTTTATAAATTTTATTTTATAGTGTAAGTATGGATTTAGATTTTATTGAAGAATTGGATAACATGTTTGTGTCAGACTCGAAGATTTGTGATGTTGAGGAATGTAGGCAGTATATCTTCCCCTGTCAAAATTCATTAACTATACTAACGCAAAATATTCGCAGCATTTATAAGAACGTAGATAGTTTTAGCATATTCTTGCATAGGCTTAAAATTGACTGTGACGTAATAGTCTTCACTGAATGTTGGTCAATAAACAGACAGGGCAATCTCCCGATCTTGCCGGGCTATATCGCTTATTGTAGCACAAAAATGTGTAATAAATGTGATGGTGTAGTGGTGTACGTTAGAGACTCTATTTTGAATGTTACCGTGGAGGAACCTGCTATTCAAGACTGTAGCTCTTTGATTATAAAAATTGGTCTCGATATAATCATCCTTGCTATATACAGGTCTCCATCTTATCGAATTTTAGACCCTTTTTATAAATCTTTAGATGAAACGCTCCAAGCCGTGACCTGTTATAAAAATATTATCCTATCTGGCGATATTAACATAAACATTAGACCAGAATGTTTTGAAGAAATTAGTCAAGATTATCTTGACCTATGTTCAAAACACGGACTTTTTCCCGGTCATACTTTGCCCACTCGCATTAGTGGTTTCTGTGTAGATCACTTCATGATCAAATCATGTTCACCATGCATCACGCTCGTCACTACATCAACTATAACCGACCATAATGCTGTTCTACTTAACATTAACCTAACGCCACCTAAGCAAAATCGTACTCGTGCTAAATGTATACTAAACGTAAACAACCTCGAACATGATTTATGCAATTTGGATTTTGACCCAGTTTTTTATTCTACAGACGTAAACTGCGCGTTATTGTTTCTAATTAGATCTGTCCAATCAGCAATACTTCAGAACACCAACACGCGTATTGTTAATAAAAAACATCATAACATCAAACCCTGGATCACTCCTGGCCTTATTCGTTGTATGAGGCATAGAGACAAACTTCATCAAAAGGCAAAGCGTTGTCCCGAAAATACCATAATACAAACTACTTATAAAAGGTACCGAAATTTTTGCAATAATCTCCTAAAGAAAATTAAAATCACGTATGAGAAAAGCATTTTACAAAGGGCTGGTAGCAACAGTAAGCAAGTTTGGAAATTTATTAAAAATGTCACATATACAGCTAAAGAGCACAAATCATGTTCGAATTTACTAACGTCCTGTTCTACGCCACTTCGAGCGGCTAATGAGGTCAATAAGTTCTTTGTAAATATAGGAAAGAATCTCGCTGAACAGATTTCGGAAAATTCCGGCACACGATCTAATATTCCCTTGCTACAAACTTATACTTCTGTGTTGACTACCAAATCTTTTGTTTTATTGGACACAGATGAAAATGAAGTCACACGCATCATCTCAGGTCTAAAAGATGACTGCGCCGTGGGCTGGGATAATATAAGTAATAAAATACTTAAGCAATTTAAACATATTCTGGTTCCTCCCCTAACACATATTTTCCGACTATGCTTATCTAAAGGAATATTCCCAAAATGTCTTAAAAAGGCAGTAGTGATACCAATTCACAAAGCAGGAAGTAAAGACAGAGTGAATAACTATAGACCAATATCCTTACTCCCATCAATTTCAAAAATTTTAGAAAAGATCATTAACATCAGACTAGTCAACTATCTTGAGAAAAACCATCTTCTGTCACCTAACCAATTTGGTTTTAGAACTAGGCTTTCGACGGATGATGCGGTCCATTGTCTGACCAACTATGTTTCACAAGAATTGGGTAAGGGAAAACAGACTCTGGCTGTTTTCCTGGACTTAGCAAAAGCTTTTGACACGGTATCTGTACCCATCCTTTTAAAAAAGTTAGACTCCTTAGGTATAAGAGGCACTCAACATAAATTACTAGCAGACTACTTAGACAACAGATACCAATGTGTCAAAATAGAAAACTTTATCAGTGATGACCAGCAAAACACCAGCTTTGGAGTCCCTCAGGGAAGTATCCTGGGTCCTACCCTGTTTTTAATTTACATTAACGACTTGTGTAACCTAAATCTGGAACAAGGCAAGATAATTTCCTATGCTGATGATACTGCTTTAATTTTCTCAGCTAACACCAATACGGAGCTTTTTAATTATGCACAACAAGGGTTTAATACTGTAAATAACTGGCTTCAATATAATTTACTAACACTAAACGCTGATAAAACTAAGTACATCCATTTTACCATGCGCCAAACCCATCATATTGTTTTATATCCTCATATCTATGCCCATTTATGTCTTTCTGATCTCTCCTGTAATTGTCCACATATCCAAAAAACTACAAGTATCAAGTATCTTGGGGTTACACTCGATGAAACCCTCTCTTTTCGAGCACATATACAAGAAGTAGTAAGTAGAGTACGGAAGTTACTATATGTATTCAAAAAACTACGGCTTATTGCTGATTCAAAATTAATTAAACAAGTTTATCAGGTCCTTGGTCAATCCATAATTCAGTACTGTATCAGCTCATGGGGTGGAACACATAAAACCATCATACTATCTCTCGAGCGAGCTCAACGCGCAATACTTAAGGTGGCTACGTTTCGTCCCTTCCTATTTCCAACTTCCCTACTTTATAATTCTTGCAAGGTGCTAACCGTCCGCCAGCTTTTTATAATGCACACTGTTTTAAAACAGCACAAAGTGCTTGCTTATGATCATGACGTGACTAACAAAAGACGAAAAGATATTGTTTGTACTGTTTCCTCAACACCGTTTGCTTTTACAAATAGATTTTTTGCCTATATGGGACCCTTGTTATACAATAGAATAAATAAAGTTTATTACATATATAACCTCAATTACTTTGATTGTAAGAAACAAGTTTACAAATGTCTGCAGGAGCTGTCCTATGACGAAACCGAGAACTTGCTTACGGTAGATAAATAGTAAATATATAGTTTTAAATTATTTTTATGTGAAAAAAAAAGTTATATAGTATATCAAAATGTAACACTCTTTTTTACATGTGTTTATTTAGTTTTAATTTTTATGTAAAGAAATAGTTATATAGATCAAAATGTAAGAATCTTTTATGCATGTATTTATTAATTTACTTTTCATAATCATGAGTTTTCGCAAACCTAAAGCACAGGCTCAGCCTAGTTTAGGTAAATTTTATATACTACCTATTTAAATTTTAAGATTTTTAATGTATGTATACCAAATGTTTGATATTAAATAAATTTTATTATTATTTATTATTATTATTATTTATTAAATGATCATAATATAAAAAGTGTGCGATATCTCCAGAAATAAATAGAAGGCTTCTTAAATTATGTGTTTATTACTTTACATTAGTATTTAGTTAATCTTGTAGTAATTAAATTTGTAATTAAAACGTGTATGTAATAATATTGTCCATTTTAGTTCTTGTCGTCTCAGATTATATCTTTTTTTTCACCGTTCCCGCGCATTCGGTAACGCGAGAGAATTCTGCACTATACAGCCACAAGTATCGATATGTAATCGAATAGAAGCGTAGACATATTCCCCCCCTCGAAGATATTGAAGCTTCGAGTAGAGTCTTCGCGCATAGGTTGCTGCCAGAGATAGATAAATTAGCACGACGTATGATGCCTTTTGCAGTGTTGACATCTGCTACGCGTACGGCGCCATCTGGTGGTTCAAGATGAAGCCGGTGTATACGATTCGCCATTTGAGTAGAGGTAGATTGGGTTCCTTGATAATCTTCGTCTTCTGAAAGTCGTTCTTGGCATGATGATATCTCTACCAGAAATTTTGACTCATCTGCTTGATCAATCGCATCTCCTTAGTCTGTTAGGACTGGTATCGCGTATAGTTGGAGATCGTAGAGAAGTGAACGGCCTGCCGATCAGGAAGTGCCCGGAACATATGGGATAAAAGTCTGTCAGGTCTGTTAATAGTGGAGTTAGGGGACTAAGAGTTTAAAATTGCCTCAATTTGTGCAAATAACGTTGATAACTCTTCTAACCTATTTCCTATTCTAATGAGTGAGGTGGTGTTTAACATCGCATAAACGTTCAAACATTCCATCAAATTAGAGGTAGATATAAGCGGGCGAGAATTTAAATTTGATGCTTTATCCGGCTAATGAAGAGATAGATTCATTGCATGGCTCTAAAAACTGCTATGATAGTTGTTTGCGCCCTTCTTGATATCTGCTATTATCGCAGTATAGCTCGCTTGGTTTTACTCAAGTTAACAAATAAACGTAAGTAGATTTTTATAATTTTACATTCACGACACTTGCGGTTGAGTGTTGGAAATGGATCTGCACAATCGTAACTAGTAACTTGGAAAGGATGACTAACTGTCACCCGATATGAAGGTAAGTATTAATATTTTAGTATTTTATACAATAATTTATAGTTTAAGTATGGATTCTAAATCTAGTTACAATAAGTTGATCTTGTTAATCTTTTGCCTGCACTTGGCTAGAAGTGATCAGTTGAAGACCTGCATGAAGTAGTCTTTTGAATAACGTAGACATAAATGTAGCTGTATAAATTATATTTTCACTTTTAGTAATTTGTATTATAGTTAGATATAAGTTTAAATAATAGGTGAAGTAAGTATTTATGTTAGTTTAGACGTTCGTAGTTTTATAGAAATATTTAGAGTACGTAGCTTTTATTATATGTAAGTACATTGAGTTTAAATAAGCTAAGCGGATCAAATAGTTTAGTTGAATTTGTAAGAATTTAGATTGATCACTTAGTTGCTTAGTTACATATTTGCGCGGAATATGCAAGAAGATGAACTAAAAGAAGAGTTTGTTATAATAGTTATATTCCGCTGAGTAAATAATTAATTAATTCCTATAATAAAGAAGTAGGTATGTTTAGTAGTAGTGGATCACTCTTAACTACAAGAAATGTTTTATCGCTGAAATCTCCTAGGATATACTTAGATGCTGTTATGTTATGTATTTACAAAATTGACAACGTATATTATTAGAATTTGAATAATATTTCCCCCCAATGGGGCCTGCTACTATCCAACCGAACTTGGTTTCTTGTAAAATCGGTTTGTTAGGTCCTAATTGTAAACGAGACGTTCCCATAATGTCCCAGAAAATGTCTGCTCCTAATAGCAAGTCAATTTCAGATGGGTAGAAGAAGGCTGGGTCCGCTAACTCGATGTTGCTAGGAATACCTAACTCACGTATGCGTACTTCTGTTTGAGGAAGATTGTCGGTAATGAGAGGTACGACATTATGATTTAAAGAAGTATTAAATGATGTATAATTTAGATTTTATTTGTATTACAATGTTCGGCTATGCGTATTGTTGCATGATTAAGACCGGACACATATTTACATTTATTAGGATTTTTATTACAAGCTAATTTCGCTTGCGCCGACTCCGTGATGAACGATGACTGACTACCACTATCTAAGAGTGCTCTCAGTCTGATCGTTCTGTCGTTGTTTGACACCTCAACTATAGCCGAAGAAAGAAGAGCCAAGTTAGAAGCGCCAGCAGACATAGTAACTATCGGAGTATGGTTAGTAGATACGTCAGCAGCATCGATAAGTTGCTCATCGTTTGACGTGAGATTAGAGGCAGTGGTGGGTAAAGTAGATCTAGATGCTTCACCACTGCTTAGTGCTTGTTGTGCGTGTGACTGCTGATCTTGATTTGTTTGCGAATTATTGTCATGTGTATTGTATTTATGTAATAACGTGTTGTGTTTTCTTTTACAGATGCGGCAACCAAACAGTCTACATTGATGAGACTGATGACCACCACGAAGACAGTTACTACAGATGCGCCACTCAAACACCTTCGCGTTTCGTTCTTCGGCCGACATGGATTTGAATTTGTTGCATTCATATAATTTATGATATTCTTTACATGCTAAACAGCTACCACGTGGAATGGAATCGAGAGAGGATGAAATAAATGATTTAGGTTTTATAAAATTACTGCGGTTTTCATTTTTGTTTGTTATATTTACAGTTTTTACAGGTTTAGTGGCGTTGACTGTTTCTAATACAGTTGCCCTTTGACGAAGAAAATCATAAAAATTAGTAAGCGTTGGTGTTTCCAACGTGCTTCGAAACTCTTCCCACTGTCTGGAAGTTACTGGGTCTAACTTTGCAGAGCCCATGTAAATAATAAGCGAATCCCCATTTGTCGGTCGCTTCGCCTAGTGAATTTAATGCACTTAAATGCCTTGAAATCGTATCAACCAAATAGCGTAGACCTCGGTCGGACTCTTTTGTAAGCGTTTCAATCGAAAATAGACATTTAATGTGTTCGTTAATTAATAGACGCTTATTGTTATATCTATTGCAGAGCAACGACCAAGCGATTTGATAATTGTTTGCAGATACTGTGACTGAGCTAATGACTGATTTAGCAGAACCCTCTAAATAAGTTCTTAAGTAATGGAATTTACTAATCTCGTCCATACTATCATTGTTATGAATTAGAGATAGGTACATATCTCGGAACTCAAGCCAGTTACTTGAGTTCCCGTCAAAAGGAGGAAGCTTAAGTGGTGGCAATTTAATATGGTTAGAAAAAGATGATGAACTGCCATAGCACGAGGCCTCGTCCTTGTGTTTTATTTTACACTCGTTAAACGCGTCTAATATGTCCTGAGCTTGTCCTATCAATTTAAAGAACCTGTTTTCCGTTTCTTCCCGTTCTAATATTTGTTTTGAAGTGTCGGGATCTATAATTTCTATTTTAGATTGAATATCTTCGAAACTTTGTGATAGCTCTTGTATTTTATTTAATTTTTAAGTTAAGCTCATTATTTACAAGTTTATTGCGCTCCCGTATATCTTCAATTAATATTAATGGCGTTAAATATTTATCAAATAATGTTAGACGACTTCTAATTGTAACTCTCTGTTGAATAAGTTCTTTTAAATCAGCCATGTTGAGGGCGAAATCAACTACTTACTAGCGTTGATAAGTTATACTAGGAATATAATAAGCAATGAATACAACCTCGAATCTAATGTATAAACTGCTATGATGACTGCAAGATCACCGCCGCGGTCCGACTACAAATATAGATGACACGGTGCGCTCGAACGGTGATATCGCGGGGAAATTCTTTGCTAATACTGAAGTTCTCGTTCGTTTATTTCCCCTGTATGTTCCTAGAAATTGGATAGAATGCTCAAATATCGATTTACGCAAGTGTTAAAAGTGGTGTATGGAGTGGTTTTAATTGTAACTTTGAAATGATGATATACCTACTCTGCCTATACCACCTTTAATGCGAGTTTATATGATATTTTACCAACAAATACCTAACAAAATGTATTTATATTGTGTGTTAGTACATAAAGAAGTCATTTATATATGTTTTTTAATCTAAAATAGATGTAATCATTAGAATTCAATGAAGTTAATTTCGTAGTGTAGTAAGAAGTATGGAAATAAGTTGAATGTCTGAAGACACGAACACTATTTACACATATCGAAAACAATTAAAAACATGAAAGGAAACGTTAATAAGCAGAGAAAAGGGCATAACTTCCTTCGGATCCGTAATATGCAGCTTTTCCGTATAAAATCTCGTCTTACTTCCAACTGTTTTTGTACTCGTTACTTATTTATTGTCGCCAATCACGTCGGGGTCACCAAAATATGTGCGATATCTCCAGAAATAAATAGAAGGCTTCTTAAATTATGTGTTTATTACTTTACATTAGTATTTAGTTAATCTTGTAGTAATTAAATTTGTAATTAAAACGTGTATGTAATAATATTGTCCATTTTAGTTCTTGTCGTCTCAGATTATATCTTTTTTTTCACCGTTCCCGCGCATTCGGTAACGCGAGAGAATTCTGCACTATACAGCCACAAGTATCGATATGTAATCGAATAGAAGCGTAGACAAAAAGTGTTATAGACATTACATTCTCCCTTATAAATGGATAACTAATGTTTGTGAATTAAATTTTATTGTTGCGAAACTATATTAGCAAATGCTTAATATCCTATTAGGCGGCCAAATAAGCCGTCCGCGAATGCTACACGTGTCAAGCTAGTCTGAGCATTAACTGCCAGTTTCTCGAAGACTACACGATTTAAAAGACGATTAATAGTAGTCAAAGAATGCGTATGTACTTCGGTATGTGGTCACGAGTTACGGGGGAGATCCTGCGGCCAAGTTTAGCATCATAGCAGGGGAAATGATGAAAATGTTGAATTATGATGTAGAAATATTCATATGTAGGTACAACGAATGTCATCATCATCATCATAAGCCTATTGCAGTCCACTACTGGACGTAGGCCTCCCCCAGGGCACGGCGCAAGACTGCCATGGGGGGTTTTTGCTCGTAGTCACCACGCTTGGCAGGCGGGTTGGTGACCGCAGTTTGTATTTTGGACTATGTTGTCAACACGGGAGGCGATGCTGCCCACCTCCCGGAAACCCTTAATCGCCTCGTACGATACCCACGGGAAGATATGGGGTGGTACGAATTCTGTTCTGCCGGCACCACGCGGCACAACGAATGTATTACTATGTAAATATTCTCTGTTAAAACATAATATTTCTACTCAATGGGGCCAACGGGAATATTTTTAAAGTATGGAAAATACAATAAATTAATGGGGACAGCCAATGGGGCTAAAGGGAAGTAATTTTAATTATTTTATGACATTCCCGCTGGCCCCATTAATGGGGACACGGCCAATGGGGCCAGCGGGAATACACGAAAAGATCAATGACTATTTGCTAGATGAGTTCCTTGGTCGACTCTTAAGACATGCACGAAAGAAGATGTAACTGATGTATTCTAATGAAGCACTGCACAGATCGTACAGTACTAAATAAACCATACGAATTCTCCTGAAAACTGTTATAATCGCGACCAACAAGATATATTATTCCACAGAACTAGTACAGTCCCAACAAGAACTCCATGCTCGTAATTGGAGTAAGTTAATAAATTATGAAATTTGGTCGCAGTGGAGGTTATTGGGGGAAGCCTATGTTCCTTCAGTATTTATAACTGAAATGGTGATTCAAAGTCAGCAGGAAAATTTAACAAATCTATTCGTTGATTCATTTCTCACTACATCTTTTCGGTGACATGTAATATAACCCACGTCAAAATATTTCGGGAAAAAGCTCCCAATGGACACCACAGGGATAGTTTGTGGCGTAGATATTATATAGGGTGCATGCAGACGAAGCCAGAATTTACCGGGCCGGTGACACGTAGCCGATAATATGCTGTTTCCGGGTAAAAGTCGTGCTCATGGTAACAATTTTCTATGCTTTTTGAGTAAGATTTTTCTCATCTTTGGTGACAAATTTAAGTAGAGGTTTTATGTCAGATATTTATTGCATAATGCTTTTGCACTAAATGCTTTACTTATAAAATCGTAGGAACTGCACGGCACCAACGAGGACAGATTTGTGCAATGTTATATACCGTATTTAGCTATGGTGCTGGAGAAATCTCATGCCGTGGAAATCTAGTAAGTATAATATTGAACCGGTGGTGAAGCGTTATCAAATTTGGTATGTACGAGCTTTACGGGTACCTACCGAGGTAAAGCCTTTTACAAGCTCGTACGGCACCGGACCGGTAGGCTGATTACATATCTTGTGAAAGCAAAGCAGTAGCAATGCGAAAGCAAAAATTTTACAATTTTAGCTTAGGAAAAAATTCCTTACTTAGGTACCTAAGCGATCAATATAAGTATTGTACAATTTTATCGCATTTATTTGACTAGATATATAAAACGTGGTAGGTACGTTTTAGTTTAGTAGAATTCAGGTTAGCCGAGCATGTAAAAACCAAATTCGTCGGCACATGGCCTTAGATTGGCTACATGGATTCTCTGAAATTTTAACTTTTAGATCCAGTGACAAAATTTAGTTATAATTCCATTGTTATAGAGGCCTTGATATTTCGAATGAGAGTAGCTTATTATTACAGATTTGCTATTATATTTCAGAAGGCGCCTGTTTCTTTGTTGCTGTTAGGATCAAGTATTTAAATATTGGAGGGATAATTTGTATGATATAATTAGTATACCCACAATTGTGTTACTTATATTACCATACCTATAAATAGAGTAAACTTTAAACACCAAAGTCAATATTAGCAGCCTATCGCCACTATCAGCTATTATAATTAATAAAGACGGCCGATTGGTCTAGTAGGTAGTGACCCTGCTTGCGACGCCATAGGTCCTGGCTTCGAATCCCGGTAGGTGGCAATATTGATATGATGTATATCGATGTTTATTTCCGAGTCATGGATGTTTCTATACTTATCTATGTATTTAATATACCGTTGCTTAGTACCCACGACACAAGGCCTTATGGATCTTAATGTGGGACTAGGTTAATGTGTTGTGTAGTGTGTGATTATTTATTATTATTATTAAAGAATAAATAGGTAAAATAACAAACAGTATGTAGTTATTTCACACAGTTTAATTTCTGCCCGTTACATTTGCTATATCTGTGCGTCTTTGCCCATGCTATTATTCCTCTGCAAACATTTTACCAATCCGGATTTTTTACTTATCCTTCCGATTCCTTTTCCTAATCAATGGTAAAACTAGAGGACGTCCGCGATCATTCCGTGTTAACTTTAAAATATCCGTTTTTCCCATAGATAACAGAAACACAGGAGATGGGCCGCTAAGCGCACTTAGTTTGAGTTCTGATGTAAGCGGCTATAAGCCACACTTACATTGACATCTAAATAATAACACAAATTACACCCACATTGATAAATCTCTGACACTCACACATTTAAGGCGGTACTCTCATTGGCGCGCACACATTGCTATCTACTGTGTAAGTAAAGTACGCGCCTCAGTATAGCAAATACATTCAACAAATTTCACACGTACGCTAGTGATTGACTGTCGATAAATTTGTTATCGAGCACTTGCGTTGTTGCACATCGCGAACAATTTAGGCTTTAGTAGCTGGTCACAATACAATTTTAAACATGTTTTTACTTAGCTTCATCTTAAAATTCAACCTACTTTTTCTACTTCTCGTTGTCCGATTGAGCTTAGATTTTGAGTTGCATCACAGTCACAAAAGTATGAGGTCACAAATAAAAGGTTATTTTTCTTGAAGGGATAAAGAATAAAGTAAATTCGTAGCGGAGTCTTTAATAAATTAGTACGGTATGTAAATGTTCGATGGAAATAAAAAACTATAATAATATGCTTATTGGTAGTCATTTATTATCTACATTTTTATCACCATTATTAAACGGGCAATCAATGTTGGGGTACCCCATTACGTCTCCTAAAATTATGTAATAATAGTATTTCCTAATTTTAAATGACATAAAGTCATAAATATGTCCTAAGTATCACTACATAGTATAAAACAACCTCGCTTCCCGTTATCTGTCTGTCTGTCCCTATGTATGCTTAGATCTTTAAAACTACGCAACAGATATTATAATTTAAAAAAATATTTATTAATAAGAAACACAAAAATAAAGAAAGTTGACTTTGCACACATCTACATTAATTTAGGTACTTTGTTACACTAATAATAATAAGTAATTCACCATTGTTTTACATAAACATAATATTTTTTAAACTCTCAAAATTATCTACTTAACATTAGTTATTACTCGTAGGTACTATTCGCGGCAACGTGACGTATCGACAACAAGAAATGACAGGTACAACTCTATGTCAAAGCGCTTAGCAGCGGCCGTGCGCGGGAGCGGCCGATTCAATATGCGCAATTATCATAACTCGGTCAAACTGATTTCAACACCAGGCACGCTACACTTAGCGAGCAATGTATTAGGTTCAATCGTTAGGTTACATATGTCACTCAGTGAAAATTATTTTAACGAAATACAATGAAATTTGGGTATAAATGCTAGAAAACAAAATTGTTATTGTACTTACCTATGAAAAGTGACCCCTTCAAGTTTATGGTCACTTCGATTCTTGCACACAACCACTGAACAAGCAGGCATTATAAAAAAAAAACACTCCCGTGTGACGCGTTAGGCAATCAAGTCCCGACTGATTGCGTTTTCGCGATGTTTGCCTATTTTGTTCATAGATCAATTACACCGCCCACGCCCCCACCGCCACTCTATAGATCTCTGTGGTTTTTCCATTTCCGTGGGAGTTTTGGACATCCTTTCTAAGTAGGTACCTACTTCCTCGTCTCATTCACTCAAGGAAGCCCATTTGCCTAAAAAGACAATCCATGATAGATCATCCTGGCGCAGAAATGTGAGGAGACCCGACCCCACGTAATGGCAAAAGGGCAAGACAAAGAGCAAAGAGTACTTCTTCGTCTAAGTACGTGATACAAAGAACACACCCTTCAAGTTTCATGACTCGATCAGCGGTTTAGGTTGTTTTTTTGATCCGTCAGTCATTCAGGATAAAGTGTTTTATATCTATAGAATAAAACGGATATCCCAAGTACCTAATTAATAAACGATTTCCTTGAACCCCTTGATGGTCCTACCCTACTTAAGAACAACCTTTCTGGAAAATTCCATTAAACCTTTATTTCCTGTTCAATAAACTTAATAAGTACCTACTTAAGTTCAGGTAAATATAATACTTATCTACATATTCACAAGAACATGTTCGCTTCTTCAAAGAGACATACATAAATGCTTATTTTTTAGCAATACGGTTATTCGTTGTATCTATGTCATCCATCATCATCATTAGCCTATTGCAGTCCACTGCTGGACGTAGCCCTACCTTTGTAGGTACCTATGTATTACACAGAAAATACCTAATGTATTTACTTACTCAATTATAATAATTTAAAGATTATTTGATTGACATAAGGCAGTTTGTTTGGTTTTTTTATTTATACTTTATTCTTTCATCGTTATTTATTTATTAAGTTACTTATTACTCTTTGGATCTGGTGCAACCTTGGTGCACTTAGTCTTAACTAATGGACGCCCGCGACTCCGTCCGCGTGGACTACAGAAAAAAAAACAAAAATATCGAAATTATCCGGGATAAAAACATTTTCCCGGTATAAAAAGTAACCTATACAGGATGATTTTTGGTCGTCAACGTTCCCGAAAACTACGGAATCTCCTCATCATCACGATCATTTTTCTCCATGGAAGCATACCTGGGAAGTGTCTGGTTTCCAAAATATTAGGGTCCAAAGTTGAGTAAATAGACTGCGTTTTTCTGCATAAATGCACATAGACGCGCGTAGCAGGATTTTTTCACGAAAAATAATTAATATCTGTCTATAAAAAAACTAACATAAACACTAGACACTATAAATTTCGCACGATCAAGGAATTTAAAAAATTAAAAAAAAAAAAAATACCCAGCATTTTTTTTGGCATAAACTTACTATATTTGATGTATAGAGTACGTACCCTTCGTTAAAGGTGGTCACAAAAAAACATCCTGTATGTTAAGTGGGACCTGTCACAATATATTCCTGAAAATGTTTTCCGGTTCAGCCGTTTCTTAGATTAGCGTGTACAAACGCACAGACAAACCGACATACAGACAAACAGACAAAAATTCAAAAATCATTGTTTTGGGTACTATTGCGTTGATAAAGATATTCTATGATATTTTTCTTATATATCTTCCATGTACAGACAGCGATTCGTTACATTTTTATTATATGTATAGATTAAAAACACTCCGTGTTATTACAATAGCATTTACACTGTTTTAACTAAACATTATCTAAATTTTATTGATATTCCATTTATTTTTATTTTTCATTTTTTAAACAGTGTCTAACTTTAGCCACGGATTTGTAAGAAGACCGGTAATTTCTGCCTTTTTAATTTTTTTAACTCTTTTTTAATAACCTTTAGTTTTTTCATTAGGCTCTTCTCAGATTAATTTAAAATTTCATCTCTGTATAATGACTAAATTGTAGAGCATCATTTAGTCACATTTAGTGCAGTAATTGTGCACCATCTTGTGTATAAATGAACATTTACATTTACGGTAACTATCTCGTAGAGGAATAGGGAAATCTTGGGAGCGGTTTTGCTATAAAAGGTTTATAGGTGCATTCCAAATAATTTAATGCATAATCATCATCATCGTCATCAGCCTATTGCATTCCACTACTGGACGTAGGCCTCCCCCAGGGCACACCACAAGACTGCCATGAGGGGTATTTGCCCATAGTCACCACGCTGGGCAGACGGGTTGGTGACCGCAGTTTGTATTTTGGACTATATTGTCAACACGGGAGGCGCTGCTGCTCACCTCCCGGGATACGATACCCACGGGCAGACATGGGGTGGTACAAATTCTACTTTGCCGGCACCACGCGGCCAATTAATTAATGCATAATAATATGTACCTATACATATAGAATTCTGTAAAAATAAATTTAAAATAAAGCAAATAACATACACTATACTACGTACACTACTCCATTTTTGCTCATATTCAATGTTGTTTCTCTACCTATAGAATTTTGTCAATTTCGGTATGTTTCCATTTTGTCACCAGGCAACTTTTCTTTACATATTTTTAATAAATTAATGGTAGTTAAATTTCCATAAATATAAGCAATTTAATCCTTTTTCTTGATCAATCATCGGAGAAATGTCGATACCTACTGAATTTACTAAGTAAATTTATAATCCCGTATTGATACGTCATACACACTCGTCCTCCGCCGCTGTTCTGCTATTACACGACAGATCATTAAGGTAACCAGTTTCGCTGTACAGTTAGATCATGAGCCGGCGGACCACAATTCAATCCAGGCATTTCCGCAGGACCCGGGTTATAAACCTAGGCTTAAACATGGCTGAAATGTCACGTGAGGCTTGAGGCTTGGTTTAATTAAATTTTGTTTAGTTGGCAATATATAGCAATATATTATTAGCAAGTAATTGGCAGATAAATTATAGTTTCAGTATGTAAATTATACTTCATAGGAGATTTTTGAGGATACTTTTAAGTCATAAACTGTATCTACGTTAGAAATATAATTTGGTACTAGTTCCTAATTTGGTATTGCAAACAGTTTCACTAAGTTATACATATATGATTGAGTAACGGCTAGTTACGAGTTACCTACGTCTCTAATATTATAACGAAAACTTATCGAGATTAATTACAGTTTAGGGTATAATAATTAGAATAAATCCTCACGTAAATTTAATAACGTCAACGTAGGTAGGTGTTGTGGGTATGCCATAGAAATTAATTTCTTAAAGTAATTAATTATCTTTATTGTAACTAATATTATGAAATAAATACTTATTTAATCTTAACCTACATTAATTAAATTGTCCTCCTAATAACAACCAACAATTTTTAGTGAAGTCTAGACTAGACCATATATTTATTCTTTTGTAAATGTAATTAATTCTAGCGCGAAAAAATCTTTGCACAAGCTTAACATAATAAACAATGTAATCGCAATAAAATCTCAAACCTAGATACCTAATACTTACCAAACAAATCATAACACCTACCGACATACTAACAAATGCATATTTTGTGCCAAGAGCAAGCAATGCAAAACCAATTTACCTAGACCTAACTTAGAGTCGCTATTCAAGATACTCCTTGCTTTAATGCGAAACATTAGTATGTATATAAAACCAGAGATCAATTTACTTTGGACAACCCATGTTGTAAGCTTTTAAGACTGCGTTTAGCCTCTCTTTCATACACATACACTTTACTACACCTGTCTCATAACATCGCGCCAGCTAGCGGCCGCAGCAGGTAACATTTGACAAGTTGCGTACGCGCAGGCTCTTTGTAAGGTCCTAGAACATTTTCCGTAAATAAAAGCTTCATTTATGAACTAAAATTGTTATTGTGCATGACTTTTGTGTGTTGGTGTGTGTAAAAATGTGTCAGCGGTAAATGAGTGTGAGGGGCGTCGATGTCCAAGGGCTGTTTTCTTCGTGGAGCCCTAAAAACACTCTCAAGATAAAGTTAAAACGTATGTTATACTGTGTACTACTAAACTTACCTGATTTTATTTGTTGGTCGTTCACCCTTTAGCCGATATATACAAGTACCTATATGTATATGGGTAGAAACAATATTGTTTTCATTTTTTACTACTTACAGTAGACTTTAGGTACTTTAGACTTAGTTTCACATAAACTTTGATTCATACATTTTTAGGTTATTTTAATACACTAAAGTTATTAAGTTTTAAAAAAGCTTTATTTCAAATTGAATTTACTAATCGTACTTATTTGTGTGTGTCTTTGTGCACTAAAATATCTAACAAACTTAAAAACCTAAATTACCTTTTTTTTCTTATAATAAATCACTAATTCTAAATTTTTAGAAATATTAAATTAAAACCGTAAAATTCCGTAAGTATTTCTCAAATATAATAGTATAATAATATAAGGAAAAAAATTGATGAAATGGATTTGTAGGTTTACTAACGATTCTCTTGTTTCTGCATTCCTACCTAATTTGAAAAGAGAGTAAGTATAAATGGTGATTTTTGTTCGTCAACGTTCCCAAAAACTACGGAATCTCCTCATCATCACGATCATTTTTCTCCATGGAAGCATACCTGGGAAATGTCTGGTTTCCAAAATATTAGTGTCCAAAGTTGAGTAAATAGACTGCGTTTTTCTGCATAAATGCACATTGACGCGTGTAGCAAGATTTTTTTATGAGAAATAATTAATATCTGTCTATGAAAAAACTAGCATAAACACTGGACACTATAAATTTCGCCCGATCAGAAAAAAAAAATTACATCTTTTCCCAGCATTTTTTTTACCTATACCTACTTTATTTGATGTATAGAGTACGTACCCTTCGTTAAGGATGGCAACGAAAAAACACTCTGTATATCCCAGCTAAGCCATTTAGATAACTAATGGAAGTAGGTAACTAGTTTATATTATTTTCTTAGTAATCTGTTATCTACTTCTTGCGACAGACATACCAACTAGGTTTTAAGTTTCAAATAACAACGTGAGAATTCCAGTTACACTACTTAAAATATTTATTGCTGTCATTAGTAAAATAATTAATTTGACTAATCATCCAATGTTATGTAAGCAAAAAGTTAAGATTAGTTTTATAATGCAATAAAACGTATTAAAAAAAATTTATCGTCGTCATCACCTCATCATCTTCCTGCTCTTATCCCTTATAAATGGGACCGGCAGCGCGGGCGCAATTTGTTTTTTTTTTTTTCGAAACGCATATCATTTTTATTTTAGCTTATCGTTGTCACACCTAAATTATACAATTATGAAAATGTATATCTTATCGGATATTGAAAAGGAGGCGTAATGCGAAGAAACCATTTTCTCTTTGTAAATATGTTTTAGGTTTTAGTTTTTATTCTGTAATTACCGTAATCAGATTGAATAAATTTAAAAATATGTAGATGCTTTTTACCGGAATAAAAAAATAATTTAAAAAAAATTATAATCATCGATAAAAGTTGAACAATTACTAGGGATGACGAAGAATAATTCTTCGTCATCCCTAGTAATTGTTCAACTTTTATCGATGATACTTATTATTATTATAATTATACTTATAATTATTGTACTAAAAAGAATTAATTTCGTATGAAGAAAAACAAATTATTAAGTACATACCTTTCAAGATTTTTATAAAATATTAATTTAAATTTGATCATCATCGATTCCCAGTTTTTAATTTAGGTGCCTTGCTTATCTGTTTGAGAAATTTTTTTAGTTATAACTATACGTTTGACTTTTTATTTTTATTGATCGTAAGTCCTGTGCTAGAACTCGGACAATGAGCTAGCAACTTGTCACTGATCTTTTACATCTGGCCCCTCTTTGCTAAACATGACTATAGAATCTCCTTCGCTATCCTGCAGTTCTGGCTACAACATTTTGGAAATAAAAAACACGTGTAAATATTTGCGTGTACCTATAATATGTACTGCAGTATTACGCATACCTATTGCATAATACCTATCTACTCATACTATGTTAAAAAAAAAACACTAAAAACTAGTTTACGAGCAATACAGAGGGTCCACTCTGAAGTGACGATAAACGAAGTATTGGCCGAATATGGAGGTGTTTCCTACTACGAACTTCCTTCGATCGGAGTAAGTCGCGCCGTTTTTTCATTCGGTCCGATCGAACTCTATTTAATAGGTTTAAGGCTAGATAATAGAAAGCTTATAATATTAGTCAATGTGAATTATTCTCTATGGTTCCGAATGAGTTGTGAACATCCGAAGCAATTTCGTAGGCTTTGATTCGGTCGGGCTTCGGTCGGACCGAAAGATTCGAAAGCGGCATTTCAGAGTAGACCCCCTGGTAATAAATCTTCATAAAAAGCAACCATTCAATTAGCATTCAGCGTGACCTGTCATATTTTATTATCAATTACAAATCAATAATTAAGCATATAATTGAACAATTAACTGTAGGCTATAAAATTTAATTACAGATAGCATACCTATACGTCGTTGGGTTACCATGAAACCTTAAAGCAGGATTGTTTCCATCGTGGAAGCGAGATGCCGCTCTACATTGCTAACGACGGCGTCTCGTTTTAACACTTCTATTTGGCTTACGATGATCTCATAATAATGGAATAAGGGATGATAATGATAATTTCCTTCTTCACGAACGTTACTTACATACATACATAATATGAAATCACGCCTCTTTCCCAGCCATATTATATGAAAGTGAATTTTATCTTGTAAATGCAATATCAGGGAATATATTGTTCCAGAGAGAGAGAGCTGAAGGCGTAAGCGTACAAACATCTTTTTATAAACTATCAGCTCTAAGTCGGTGTTTACCTTACAAATTTTTACCATGGATACGTATCTATACTAATATTATAAAGAGGAAAACTTTGTTTGTTTGGTTGTAATGAATAGGCTCCGAAACTACTGGACCGATTTCAAAAATTCTTTCACCGTTAGAATCCTTATTGGACCTGGATGAACATAGGCTATAAGAATTTCCCGATATTCCCACGGGAAGGCGACCAACGGGAATTTAATATTTTTTACGAAAACCGCTATACATATGAAGCTGAAATCGAGCATATATGTTCATTGGGGACAACGAGGAAGGACTAAAAACGGATTTCCCGATATTCCCACGGGAAGGGGACAAACGGGAATTCATTTTTTTTACGACAACTGCGATACATATGAATTTGAAATTGGACCTGTATGTTCATTAGGGACTGCGAGGGAGCACTAAGAACGGATTTCCCGAAATTCCTATGGGAAGGGGAGTTACGGGAATTTAATTTTTTTACGAAAACAGCTATTTATACGAAGCTGAAATCGGATTAGGGCTACAAGGAAGCTCTAAGAACGGATTTCCCGAAATTCCCACGGGAAGGGGACCAACGGGAGTTCCAAATTTAAACGAAAACCGCTGTACCTACATATAAAGTTGTATCTATGTATTGATATGTACCGAAGCGAAGCGAGGGCGGGCCACTATGTCTAATAAAGATAAAGTTTAGGAACTTCAATACAACATTTGTACCATAGATTCAACTGGCGGTAGATTAATCCTGTTGTACATTAAAACCATTTACTTGTTTTTCTTGCAATGGTTACATACAATGCTAAATAACTCCATTATATGTTAATTTGTTTTGCGAAGTTAGGTACCTTGTCCTCGTCAAAAATATTTTAACTGTTTAAGGTTCGAGCACACCGGGCGCGTATGCGTACACGTAAGCGTAGACGTCTGCCTTGACGTGCACGTACCATTAGTTGTAATGTATGGAACCTTATAGACTCGGGCAGATCGGATGCGTATGCGTAGACGTAAGCGTAGACGTCAAGCGGTGTGGCCTGTCTTATACAGTTCCATACATTACAATTCAGCGGTACGTGCACGTGTACCTACGCTATTGCTCGAGGCTTTATATGCCTGTGGTAAAGTTTTAAATACTTGATTAAAACTAGTTTAAATTAACATCCTTTACTTATTTTACGGATATTATAGTCTTTAAGCACAGATAATTGTTTAATTAGGGCAGGTAATTTACTAAATTTATTATAACCAGGAACATAAACTCTGTCCAGTTTAAGGTAGATCAACTAAAGAGATTTTGATATAATGTAAATAATTACTTTATTTCAATTTTAGATTTATTGATATTATGATATATCGTAAAGCTATATAGTAAACGGCTAGTTTTATCGAAATCCGTTTGGTAGTTATACGAGAAATATCCAACTTACGTTTTTACCTTGTTTTTACAGTATACAAATATTGTAAAAACAAGACAGATTAAATCCTATGTAAACAGGTATATAAATTACCTAAGTAGGCTTCGTGATACTAAGATAAATGAGCCCGAACTCCAAGGTGAATTGATACCTATATTCTTTGATTTCGGTTAAAAGTGGGAACAGGGCGGGAACAAGATCATTGAATTAGGTAGGTACTATTTCCGATGCTTTACAAATCTCTTGAAACGGAAATCGGGTTAAATACAAGAACACGAAGGCAAAAAACATATTCATACATTCAGGATTATTCTTGCATCGATTGAAAGGAAACCTCCGTGGGAAGGTTGGCGAAAGATGCAAATCATCTATTCGCTCCGTTGTTTAATTATAATATAACATACAATAAATTCATCAATGGGATTTCCTTTATGATCTTGAAGATCTGGTTATCCCATTTCATGGATTCAGCCAAAAATTAAGCACTTGTCATATTTTTTAAACTTTACATTTTAAAAGTTAACTTTTACGTAATATGACGCAGTTACATTCTCTGAAAATTATCTAGAAAATAATTGATTAAGTGACCCGATAGCTAAGTTGGTGAGAGCGATGCACGGAATGCAAGACGTCGTGAGTTCAAATCTCACTCGGGCGAAGAATTTTTTCATTTTTTATTAATATTTTATAAGAAAATAATTAATTGGAATGATTATAGTCCATCGACGTAAGTTTAACTTCTTCTTCTTCATCTTCAGCCTTTTGCAGTCCACTGCTGGACGTAGGCCTCCCCTAGGGCACGCCACAAGGCTACTGCCACAGTAGGGGGTTTTGCCCATAGTCAACACGGTGGGCAGGCGGGTTGATGACCGCAGTGTGATTTTCGGACTATATTGTCAGTACGGGAAGTTTAACTACTTCCTTCAATTCAACTAAGCCATGGTTTAAACTAAACCTACCATTTAGTTACGAAAAACCGTGAGAACGTCATTTTGTTGGGAACCTTAGTCACATTTTTATCTATTCATACATTATACTACGTACTACCTAAATACGTGTATGATTACTAAACTAACCTATTATTTTACTTTACCTCAATGTCATAAAAACTTAGATGAATCACGTCACTGCATAAAAAGGTTAGTCCTTTCAAAACATGGTGCAGCGCGTGCTCGTGTCATGTTATGAAAACTGCACGGCGTAACGCAGTTCTGGCCCGGCACAGTCCTATAGCTAATATATATACCATCATCGACAGGTTGTATGTCATTACTCGTATGTCCCGTAACATATATATGGTGAAACTGTTCACTTTCACCATTCATGCGCTCCGTTATACGGTCATATAACGGAAAACGTACTATAGTCGTGTAAATGGGTGGTTATTTGTTGAATTTTGATTTAGGGCGTCTCGAATCTAACTTTACGACGAAACGACATAAAATTAAAAAAATGGATGTACTGGGATAATTCTACTTTTGGGAACTAATCATATCGCACGAAGACTTTTTCAGTGTTATTACGATAATTTCGACGTAGAACCATATAAGTTAATTTGCATTCCAGAAACTGGCGGTTAAACTGTTTGCGGCCAAATAATATCTAAACCCGCAATTTATATTCATACTTGAGGAATATTTTGATGTTTAAGGGAAGCGCGCAAATTATGCTGAAAACGGATTTAATCCGAAATTAGCATAGAAATGACCTACTGAGCTTGTTACGGACAAGAGGTCAGATTGGCTATCTGTGTCACCTATTATGTAGATTTCTGCATCGCCAGGTTTATAATAAGGTATCATCATCATCAGCCTATTGCAGTCCACTGCTGGACGTAGGCCTCCCCCAGGGCAAGCCACAAGACTGCCATGGGGGGTATTTGCCCATAGTCACCACGCTGGGCAGGCGGGTTGGTGACCGCAGTTTGTATTTTGGACTATGTTGTCAACACGGGAGGCGCTGCAGCCCACCTCCCGGAAACCCTTAATAGCCTCGTGCGACACCCACGGGCAGACACGGGGTGTCTGCCCGTGGGTGTCGCACGGACGAATTCTACTCTGCCGGCACCACGCGGCCAATAATAAGGTATATTTGACTCGATTTCAGGCGGTAATCCTCATAATTTCGGTTTGCGCAAAGTTAGATATCATCTCCCCGATCGATGGGCACATGCTTATTCTATCACTTTTATTTTATCAAAAATGGCATAAAGAGTTTGACTAAAAGATACCTTCAGAATAAAAAGTCAACCTCATCTGCCCATGGTACACCCAGATAATTGTCGACGCTATGGTGCAAACGTATCACAATAATTTCCCATTTGATTTATTGTATATTTAAGGTTTATTTTATCAAAAATGCACGGCGCTTTGTGACATAAAAGTAGGCTTAAATATTAGATTACGACTACAAGGATAATACCAAACCAAAGTTGACGTAACTAATGCCGACTTTAGATTCTCCTTCGACCGAGGAACCTTCCGGCTAAGGACCGGTGGCATTTTGCCACCCTGTAGTTATGTCCCCGGTCCTCCTATTACCTGCCTGCATTAAATAATCATCACGCACGACAGCCATCTGCCAATATGGATACACTTTTTCATTTAGACGATCTATATTTGACAAAAATTGTACAAATATAGCATGTATGGGAATGTATTCACCCCACACTTCCCAAAGACAGAAGGCCACCCCTTGGATTTGCATGAGTGCGTAGACTGACCATAAGGTAGTAGGTAAATGACTCCAAAGAGGTTAAATAGAACAATTTTGTACTAATATAAAATCTATCTAATCGTATGTCCTAAACGGCAGTTCTCGTATTCTTATATTTTCACAAGTCTATCAAGATACTCACTTGTAGCTACGTATATTTGTATTTCTTTTTATTGCATTTTCCAATTTCTATGCCAAGAGAACAGTTAAAATTATACCCATCATTATCTAGATTTTTTAACAAAACTACCCTCGTACTATATGAGTTAGTTATACCTTCTTATTAAGAGTTTAGGTTCCTAGTGTCGATTTATTGATCACAATATTTAAGTGTCATCCTTTAACAACTACGTACAGTACAGGGTGCTAAAACGGACCCTTTAATTATAAATTTCGCACTTATTTATTATTTAAGAGAGATGGGGTACTTTGTATTTACAATACAAAACACATGATGACTTAGTGTTTCGTATCGGTAAATAAGTTGACTGTATAATTTTATGAATTCTGGTTTACTTTCAAAATATAATACAATGCAAGAATATAAGAACCAATTATAAGACGCGTGCGTGCGACCTGGGTTTTTGCTAACACGAGATCAAACGGGCGAGAGCGCAGGCGCGCGGGGCGGCCGTGTTGCCAGCTTCCTGAAGCGTAGACAGGCTCCCGGGGTTGAGATTAACATAAAATTAATGTTTGCGCCGCTTAAAAAAGTTAAACCCAAATATGATGAACAAATATGTCTATGTTTTCGGAGTCAGAAGTAATTTAATTTTCATCGTTACCAGAGCCGAATTTACATAATTCTACCCTATATTTAGCGACAATTTAATTAACTTCGCTTTTTTATGGTGAGAGAACACAATATTTTTGTAATAAACATTTTCGTGTGACATTTAAATTAATTTTTACTTATATGGGATAAGGGCAGGGACACAACAATGATGAAAGGTTTTGGCGGATCGGTAAAAAGCTATTATTTTCTTAGTAGGTGTATTTTTCTTTTAAAAAAAAAGTGCTGTAATAGTCGTAAAAGTAATGATAGTGGAACTTTTTTCCATTATTCCAAAACGACAAGTCAACGATCAATGCAATACAGAGATCGAAATAAATCTCCGAATTTTTTATGTAAACAATTTTGATTGAACCAGCAACTTTATTTTCGTAATCATAGCCTCCAGCAATAGCTATATTAATGAAAAAATAGGGGCTTCAAAATATATTAAGGGGCCAATATTTACAATATAATATATAACACACTTTTAGGTACAGTACAAACAATGCTACTAGCTTATGACCACTTAGTAAGTACCTAGAAGAGGGAGTAATGGGAACCGAGTGAACTAAGGAAGGTTTATAATATTAAATTATAGTTTAATTTGTAGCCCAAAACTATAAGGCGCGGGCCAGACAAAGAGACGGAAGACGCAGACGGGGCGCGGACATTTGTCTCTACCGCGTCCTTTTCATACAAAATGTATAGACGCGTCGCGACGCAAAACATACAGAAGAGACGGGGCACGGGCGAGTCGCAGGAAAAAAAAAAATTGTCTCCGCCCTGTCCGCGTCTTACGTCTCTTCTGTCTGTCTCGCGCCTAAGACAGCAGTAATTTTTGCTCCCAAGTAAAACGGACAAGGGTCATCTTGTCCCATTTAATTCCACCTACATAAGTAAAACACTAAAGTTTATACAGCGAAGCAGGTAATTTAATACCTTACGGCTACTACATACTGTTTACCACAGGTGTATTGGTGTCTGGAGGCATTAAGGCAAGTTCATATTAACTGTTCAACACATACTTAGGTACATATACACACGATTATGTTCGCAAAACAGTCAGAACAGTAGACTCATAATAGCAAGGTAAAAGATCAGTGAGTGTTAATATATTTTGGAGCCCCTTTTTTTTCATTATTATAGCTATTGCTAGAGGCTATGATTACGAAAATAAAGTTGCTAGTTTAATAAAAATTGCTTTCATACAAAATTCTAAGATTTATCTCGATTTCTGTATTGCATTGATCGTCAGACTGTCGTTTTCCGTAATTGCTAGCACATCGCTTGCGTAGTCGACTCTTACGACATGCACGGAAGGAGATGCAGCTGAAATTCTATAGTAAAGCATGCATCACCACAGTCCACACCGAAGCTGTTTATCAATGGCAGAAAGTATAGTACTGCCATATCGGTATTCCTGGCAAGCTCCATAATGATTATTGTATTAGTTTTTATATAGAGACCTAGATACAAAATCTAGGTAGGTAGCTTTATAAAGCAAATATAAATAGGTAGTTCAAGTAGAGATTTGCATTACGCGAATTGTTCCTGGACCAATTATAATATAATATATAAGGATATGCCATAATACATTATTTAAATACATAATGGGTATGAGAAAGAAATAGATCATGTATACTCGTAGCTATGATTGACTGATATTAAAACATATTACAACACCTTATTTCGTCTGATATCTGAGACTGCATTGCGGTCAGAATATTGCGGTTAGGGTTGATTTATGTGTAAGGTTACATAAAAGACGACGATATTTTTTGCCTATTTGTAAATTAACTTAAGTTCTAACTTCTATTGTTTTTCAACGATTTTTTTTATTTGGAGGCAAATAATGGCAACTTATTTCATTTATAGAATAGCAATCACAGATCAAAGAACCCTCAGGAATTAAAGATTGGCAAATTACTTTGTAGGTAGGTACATTTTTTATTTCACTATGAAAGTACATATAAGGTCATCCAAAACCGCCTATATTCTGTTTCTATATGAATGTGTAGCAATGCTTGCTTATTGCCAGAGATAATGTCCATTTTTCTTAGTCGACTCTTATCATATGCACTGAAAGAGATGCATCTGATGTATCCTAGTGAAGCCCAGCATCAGCACAGGATATTTTATCCTATCCCTAATAAAAGCAGACCGTCCATGAACAGTCGCCCTTACCGTCCGTCCACACGGTTTAAACCGTGCAATTAATCCCAGGCCCGAGGACAAATTGAAAATAAATTCCCTAAGGAAACATACTGAGCGTGACAACCATTTTATTGAGTTCAGGTGAATTGCAATTTAAGGCACCTTACCCTACTTAGAGGTACAAGTCGTTTGCTGCGACTACTTCCGAGTGGACTAGGAAAGTAAATTGTCGTGATGGAATAAAACAAGCGTCTGTTCCAATTTCAATTTTTTCGTTTCCCAATTTCCCGTCTAGTGTAAATTTTGGTCAATTTGGTCAGTTCATGCCAAATTTCACCTTTCTACACTCAGTTGCCCGGTGGGGCCGGAAGCGCTTCCCTTTTCGCCAACCCCACATGCGTTTCTCGGAAGAGATGAATAATTATGCTAGGTACTCGATACTGGCTGTGGTCCCGAATAGAGTAGCTGAGGTCCGTAGTGGACTCTTATGACAAGTTGATTTGCTGCATTCATACCTAACTAGCGACCCGCCCCGGCCTCGCACGGGTGCAATGCTGCTACTATACATATAAACCTTTCTTTTTAATCACTGTATCTATTTTAAAAAACCGCAATAAAATTCGTTGTATAGTTTTAAAGATCTAAGCGTACATAAGGATAGACAAACAGCGGGAAGCAACTTTGTTTTATACTATTTTATGATTAAGCCCCTGAACAGCACGCGAGTTCAAGTTCAAATATCTATGTAAGCATTACCATCTTTAATTAATGAGGTTAATTAATTTTGGGTCTCATTAAAATAGGGTTGCCCTCACTCTTTAATTTATTTGTTAGCAAAATTCCGAAATTTCGGAACATAAATGAAATTTTATTATAGAACTGAGTTAAACTGGAATGATTTGAAAAGAAATCGGCAATTTAGAATTTACATGAAATATGCAAATTAATTTTCATAATTGGCAAGCTAGATATGGCTATCTACAAATGCTATACGGGGCCTGAAAAACATCAAACTCTTTATTTATTTATCAGATTTGAAAGCCAACATAATACATAACAGTTTCGTTATGATACAAAATTATTTATTTTATAATGTGGAGCAGTATCAAATTCAAGCCAAGAAACATAATGAAATACTTTTTAATCTCTCTACCGGCGTTCCTGTCCTCGGCCTACAGCACAGAGAAACTCGTGGCAAAAATACTTCAACCAACTTTCGGCCAAAATATTACAATCTGCGGCTTGGCCGAGGCCAGAAATGACTGGATAGCACGGTGCCCAAACGTAGACTTGCCCAAGGCCCCTCCTTCTCAGCGACAGTGGGACGAGCCGCTCTGTGGCCTGGTACGGAATGAACTCATACAAACTTCATCCGGTACCACAGAGCGCGCCCGTCTACTCGCTGTTGGAGAATGGGAATCGAGACTTTGGCTACAGGCTCTACCTTCGCCACACACGGGCACCATGCTAGATAGAACAACGTTCCGTATAGCTGCATCGCTTCGCCTAGGGGACACAGTAACGGTTCCCCACATTTGCCAGTGTGGGGACACCGTAGATAGGCTTGGTCACCACGGTCTTTCATGCATCAGAAGCTTGGGCCGTCTCCCACGGCACGCAAATATCAACGATTCTATCCGTCGGGCCCTAGGAAAAGCCAACGCGCCAGCAGTTCTGGAACCCAATGGCTTGGCGCGTGATGATGGGAAAAGGCCCGACGGTATGACCCTAGTGCCTTGGGAGATGGGTAGACCGCTTGTGTGGGATGCTACTTGTGTTGACACTCTTGCTGCCTCCCACATCGGCGGTACATCATCCAAAGCCGGTTCTGCTGCATGTTCGGCGGAAAACGCCAAGCGCCGCAAATATGCAGGTCTCCCAGGAGACTACATGTTTGGGGCGTTTGGCGTCGAGACACTGGGACCGTGGGGACCAAGTGCTCACCGCCTCTACCGGGAAATTTCCAAACGCCTGTTTGAAACTTCCCGTGACCAGAAGGCTGGCCTGTTTTTTGGACAAAAAATTAGCATTGCCATTCAACGTGGCAATGCTGCCAGCCTCCTGGGCACCCTCCCGGTAGATGGCAACTTTATACATACATTTAATTTTCTGTAGTAGGTTTAAGTTATTTTATCTTAAATGTATATTGTGATTCCTCCTTACTTAATAAAAATCCATTGCAGAAACAACTTTTTAATCTATGTCAAAACACCATTTAGTAAAAAACTAATTAAAATTAAAATATGTTGATACCTACCTAAATAATCCATGAATATATAGTTTTTTCATTAAAACCATTTTTTTATTTAGAATATAAGGTATTACTATTATAGTCTATGTCCTATGTATGATACAGTACTTTCTGTAAAATTCGTTATTACCTAAAAAACTACGTTCTTAGTAGCTGCAGACCATTACTGCAGGATGTCATTCAGCATCAAGAATGTTCCTGCTGTCTGAGTAGACGAGTATTTAATTGACGAAATATGACGTCACTCCTAATAGGTCTGAAAGCCTCGGAGTTATTAGATTAGAGTAGGTAGTAATTCGGGGACGGCTAAGAGTTCCGTACATTTTAGGGAAGAAAGATAACATTCGGTTTATCTCATCTGCGTAATAAATGTAAAATAACGTATTGTTATGTAAATATTATCATTAATTTCTGTTAATAGTATTACATTTATATAGTAATAGTGTTTTTTTAGTAGTTGTATGTTATGTTTTGTGGGACGTTGTATTTATTTTATAATCTTTTAAGAAAGAATCTTTTAAATAAGAAAATTAATAAAATTACTTAATTAAGATCTAATAAATGAACTGTACAAGCATTATGTACAAGCCACTGTTCATTTTGATCTAATATTGTAAAAGTGCTATCTGTAGCACTTTTACAATTTTATATCTAAGTCTACCTATCATTGACGTATTCTAATAAATTTATCTTATTGTTTATGTACAATTAATTTGTATACCTACGCCATCCGGTACATAACTAATGTGGGTGCTTTTATATTTTTTAAAATTTATAACCCTTCGCTCTGCAAATATTCACTGATGTGATAGACGCAGCAGTAACATTCGATAGGGGTAACCTCAAAAACATTATCGAATCAAAGCCGCTTTAAAGCTTATTTGATTTGAAAACTTTGAAAACCGCACCAGTTCAATGTTCATTGCATCAAAATTAAAATAATTACAACTTGAATAAGTGTCGAAGTTGTAAAGGTTGTATTTAACTAATAGAATAAAAAGTTAAAAATCTTAGTCTGTATAAATAATATTTTTATATAAACAGTCAAGTGTAAGAGTTGATCTTTTACATCACCGAAAAAAACAAAAACACTACCTTTTTTAGCATTATTTGTATAATAATCTACACTAATATTATAAAGAGGAAAACTTTGTTTGTTTGGTTGTAATGAATAGGCTCAAAAACTACTGGACCGATTTCAAAAATTCTTTCACCGTTAGAATCCTTATTGGACCTGGATGAACATAGGCTATAAGAATTTCCCGATATTCCCACGGGAAGGCGACCAACGGGAATTCTATTTTTTTTACGAAAACCGCTATACATATGAAGCTGAAATCGGGCATATATGTTCATTGGGGACAGCGAGGGAGGACTAAAAACGGATTTCCCGAAATTCCCACGGGAAGGGGACAAACGGGAATTCATAGTTTTTACGAAAACCGCTATACATATGAAGCTGAAATCGGGCATATATGTTCATTGGGGACAGCGAGGGAGGACTAAAAACGGATTTCCCGAAATTCCCACGGGAAGGGGACAAACGGGAATTCATAGTTTTTACGAAAACCGCTATACATATGAAGCTGAAATTGGGCATATATGTTCATTAGGGACTGCGAGGAAACACTAGAACGGATTTCCCGAAATTCCCACGGGAAGGAGACCAACGGGAATTATTTATTTTTTACGAAAACGGTTAAACATGTGAATCTGAAGTTGAGCATATATGTTTATTTGGGACCCCGAGGAAGCACTGGGAACGGATTTCCCGAAATTCCCACGGGAAGGGGACAAACGTGAATTAATTTTTTACGACAACCGCGATAACATATAGGCTACTTTTTACACTTAACATATAGGCTACTTTTTATTTTTTCTGTAGTCCACGCGGACGGAGTCGCGGGCGTCCACTAGTATAAGATATTCTCCTTCCAGAATTAAACATTTTCATTTTTTTAAAAAAGTAACTACCTTTTTCCGTCAAAAAAAGAGAGCCCCATGACAGACAACAAAGGCATACAGTACTATGGTTTCGTTTGCTACTTATTGCGCAAAGAAACCTAAATAAAAACACTACAATTCAAACTAGTTCACCGCCCGCCACTAGATGTCGCTAGCTACCTAGTTAGCCAGCCCTCATTATTCGGCCCCACTCACCCCAACTTGAATATACTAACTGGATTACCCCTCTTTGCTTTTTACAAGTCCTAGAGTCTGTACAATTTTTAATGAAACAAATGTGTAATAAAATAAGTTTTTTACCAAACCAAAGTTAGTTATACAAGACGTTGTATGGATTAGGTATAGTAAAAACTTTTGTGGTGCCCTCTCCAACTAGTGAAGATTTGATTTCAGAGACTCCATATCCAAGGAGAAATATAAATATATTTATTTGGTAACATTAAGGTACTTCAACCACGCTCAGCTTAAAAATAACTGCTATATCAAAGACAAAAAGAACTCTTCTCTCAACTGAGTGCACTAAAGGGAAAAGCACTTAAAATTCGATTGTCAGCGCCTTATTTTTAACTTTGTAACATTGATAATTCAAAGTAGTAGCTACCTATCGCTGGTCAACGTTCTTTACAAATTATTCCATACCTACTAGTAGTAATAATAGTACTCCATACATTAAGGACTGACTTTTAGCTCCATTGTATTCTACACAAGCGACAATTTAGTACTAGTTGCGGAGACTGGCTGGCGACCGACTCTCATATGCTTTACCGAGCTAGAAGTTTGTGAAATGGCGGGCTGTTTCGAATTAAATTTTTGAAATATTTAATGTTTATTACAATACATTTATAAATATGTTTTAAGAAATGAAAAAATCTTCACCCGAGTGGGACTCGAACCCACGACCTCTCGCATTCCGTGCAGAGCTCTCACTTATTAATAATATAAGTATAATATCTAATTTTAGATAAATCCATAATATAATCCGCTACAATACGTTTCTTTATATGAATAAGTGCATATAGCAACGGTCTTACATACATAAATACATACATAACGTCACGGCTATGTCCCTGGACCTAAAGATCACCATTTAGTACGTTCCAAACATGCCTCTTACACCTCATCTAGGATTATTAAGTTCTTCAACGGTGTTATTAGTAAAAATTGTATGGCTTTGTATAGCTTGCACTTTAATTCTGAATTCATGTACCTAAAATGCTTTGTCCTGAATAAGAATAAGAAATTATTTATTCAGCATTTACAAATGTTTCACAATACAGCTAAGTAGAAAAATATATACTGAAATGGACCCAGCTCAGCATACAGCTGCAGACCAAACACAGATGGTCTGCAGCGCTGGTTTTCAGCTGGACCCGTATATTGGTCTTCCAGATTACACTATGAAATATACTTAAAATTTTCAATATGATTACTACACAAATGCACAAGCTATTTATACAAGTAACCTGCTGGTAATTATATAATATAAAATCAAAAACATATCTTTTTTCAAAATAATAAGACAAATTTAATAGAATTGAGTGAGTAGATATTACGAACAAGAGAATGTGAAACCAGAGAGTTTCAAGTCAAAAATTAATTCCTTAAAATGCTGCTTAAAAATAATGAATAAATAAATGAATGACTGGCGAATCAACCCATAGCCTAAACCGCTGATCGTCCAGACCAAAAACTTAGAGGGTGTGTTCTGTATGATGCAGACAGCAAAATTCATCAGCGTTAGATGGTTCTTACTTTTGAAAAACTAATTGTAAAAGATGATGCCATGTAATGTATGAACTCTAGTATCTTTTGTGTATTTCATTGTATTTAAGAGCTTGTTTTTGGACTAGGTAGTAGAAATTAGTACCTATACCACATACCGCAAAATGTTGCTATTTTCTGTACCTACGCTTAATAGGGAATATAAAAGGTATGATTTTGTACCTACTTATTATTAACAAACTTCAAACTATTTTAAACTACTATTAGTTCCGATGCCACACAAAAATCAACGTGGTGCCTGAATCTATTTTCAAACAAAAAGGTTTAATCAGTGACGATTTCATCTAAGCGATTAATACTCAAAGAGCAGCTTTCCGCAATGCAGACGGAATGCTAATACGGCGGTTCCGTACCAACGACAATTACCTGTAGACCTGCCAAGAACTTACTATTGAACAAAAAGAAGAAAATTTCTATTGAAAACCCGCGACATCTGTTCCCCTTTATACTTTTAATAGTGTGTACCTACAACTAGGGAACTGTCTAGGAACATATTCAATTTAGTCATTATTATGCAGAACGTTGTGGAAAATCGATTTCCGCAGTCAAATATAACTAAAACCTAAAGCGAGAGTCAAAAAGATTATAAAATAAGGTCCATTTGATGTTTCAGCTGTAAAAACTATTCTGGCCTCAAATTCTGGCGGTCACATTTTTGACGTTTGCGTTTTTACTTACTTTTTATAACGAAAACTAATGATATTTTAAACTTCAAACTGAACCGTCTACAAATTTAATTTCGTCTCTGATCTCGTATCTCACAGCAGTGCAATTACAAATGTAGATTTTGTACTTTTAGTACAATATTGATATTCCTTTCCAATTTAAATTGAACAATGTGGTAGATTCAGGGTATTTTTTAAAGAATTCATTTGGGTTTATAAAAGCGGACAATACAGTCTACAAAAGAACCCGTAACTTTTGGGTTTATTGGAGGTTTTCATAGTCAATAATTAAAATTCATTCGCTAAATTAAGAATTCATTTATAAAATAGGTGTTGGGACACGTTCTAGCTGCCGTCAATGTTGGAACGTGTAAATTGGTACAAATTAAATAAAAAAATGTAAGTACCTAATTTAGCATTTCAACCATAAAATTCAACAACTAGGTGTCAAGTTACGTAAGATTCTTAAAATCCTCAATAATCTCTCTCTTATTTAGTTTTTCTAACGATAACTTCAAACCAAACCTAGTAACCATGATCTATCTAGTTAACTACTTTAAAAATAGTGAATAATTGTTTTAGTTAACAAGCTATAGATAATTCTGTATGACTCTTTATTAATCTTTTTAATAATTATATTTAATTGGTAGGTAACTCACGATTTAGAAAAGTAAGTACCTAAGGGATCTTGAAGCTTAAGTGAAATGTTTTTTTATTTATTAAACCACGCCAAGATGTACGGACATACACAATAAAAGATCTTATTAGTCAAGCACTGTATATAATCTTATTTAGATAATTCCAGCACCTGCACTTTTCTTTACTGCTCTATCTGAAATCTTCGTAATAGAAACATTGCGCAAAATCTTTTGAGAAAATCTAGCACAATACATCTGACTGCCACCCGATTTAATTTGAACAATGGCTGCTAGTGCGATTGCGTCATCCGCTTACATTTTCTTTGTTTTCCCACTTTCATCGGCAATTAGGTATTTTAGGCATTAATCACACCGTAGAGTCATTATACAAAAATGGTTCATGAGTTGTGATACCTATTTATATACTTTATGTAATCCCATTAATTTATGGTGTTGGCGCAATGTGGTTAGTTTTGAAAGTCATATTGCTAAGGATTTGTTTGTTTTACAGACGGCTGCCTGCTTAGCGCCAATCCTCCGCGGGTATAGCTCTTTTGTGGTTATAGCTAATTTTGAATATTAAAATCCGCATACTTACCTACCTACCTATAATCACGCCTTTATCCCTTACGGGGTAGGCAGAGCACTAAGGGCCGATAGAACTACATGGTGCCACTTCTGACCAATTTTTAGGGTATAGTGGAGATGTGAGATGTACAAGTTCGGTTAGTAGTAACAGGTGGTCAGCCCATCGCCTACAAAACACCAAGACCCTCTTGTTCCTCTACTTGCTTGTACAGTATGCCCGGGAAGAGAAGCAGCTGTAGTATTATACGTTATTTTTTCACTCCCAGAGCAGCATAGAAATCCGCATACTTATTAAAATAAATTAAGTGGAGCAGGCCCGTGACTTCTATCAAACCTACGCCATCCGACTAAAAGGAGCACATCGTCTTAATAATTGGGCTATCACTATTTGAATTTGATTTTGTATTTTTTAGTCCTGAGGATGTCACAGATGTAGCTAAAGTGCTTTTCAGAGTAGCAGAACATGTCGGAAAATAAGAGTTCTTCATTTATGTAATAGAATCCTTAAAACCTACTAAATTAAAACACTTGACACATCTTTACTTTGTGAGATACGATAACGCTTCTGTGTTATTGAGGTCCATAAGCCTGAATAGAACATTATCAGTGAGTTAGCAGGTTTTTTTCTTGGTGTTTCTGTCAACTGATTTTTATCGAATTGCTAACGACTAGTTTATTGTGTTTGGATGTTAATGTGTTTGGATGTTTGTGGAGCTTTATCTCTTGTCTTGTCCTTTACGAAACTTTATAAAACCTGGTGTTAGGCCCCATTTACATGATACAATTTTCTTGAACATTCATGAGCAATAATTGAAAATTGTATGTAACAGCATAGAGGAATAAGATGTCATAGAGTGCTATGCCTCACAATTCCAGTCCTTGACACTTAGATTCCATTAGTGTAATGTATAGTAATGTACTACATTACTAATGTATTGTAACGTATAGTAATGTAATCTAAGTGTCAAGGACTGGAATTTTGAGGCACCGAAAAGTCTAATGGTGCATCGAAACTATTAGTATGACATTAGCACTCTATGTCTACATCTTATTCCTCTATGGTAACAGGGAAAAATATGAACAGACAAAAATACAAACTAAATATAGGTAGACCCAGATCCAAATTTTAAAGTTAATATGTAACATTTTTATTCAATAAATGATTTTAATTAGTAGTTAGTAGTAATAAATACTATTTTCTTAACACACGTGAAATATTAAAACTATACATTACTATATTGAAACATAACAAAGCAGCAATGAAGGAAAAGTACGTTTGAAATTGAAATACGTATAAGTAAATATAACATTAATTTTCCACGCTTAGGTCACTCCTAAACGGGCTATCCATTTATCGATAATGTATTGTTCAACGATAGGATGCTTGGCAACATTGCTACAGCTACGACAGATATTTTAATACCGGTACCATAGATCCTATCCCGCTAAGCTATTAGGAACCCATCATTTTCATTTTCATATTTTAATTTTTCATTTTCAGTAACTACATAGATAGAAGAACTAAATAGAATAGGCAGAATAATTCATTGACTGTTCATAAACCAAACTTTTCATGATATTAAAATAAAAGAATAAAATTTATGTATTTCACTTTATTTAGTTCTTAACTGCGTACATTATAATATAACAATGTTTTGATTTCCGTGCCAAATATGTGTATTTTCCAATCATAATCTGCAATGAACATGTTTCACATATTGCTGGGAAAGATAGCTCGTGTGTACCGTCATGTAGGTAAAACAACTTCGCAAATGTTTCGCGACACGAACGCTCGTGCTACACAATTGTTATAAATATTATCGCATGTTACTTATATCTTCACCCTTTTGTGACAATTTATTGTCGTCTTTAGCTGGAAAACATATCTACCCTAGATATTTTACAGAGGTTTGGTTGGATTTTTGCTGGGCTATAAATATTTCGATGAAAAATCTAGAAATAGAAATAACACGGATCGGTTACATAGTTTTTCTGATAGTAGAATACAAAAGTCGGAGAACCTAATTGAAAGCGAAATTAAACTAATCGCAACAGTTAGAGGATACTAGAGATAATTGCAGGCAGAGTTGCAAGATACATTATAAGTAAAAGATTCACTGATTGTGTATAGAGGTGCTACAGCTGGCAGACATCAAAACTTTCGAAGCATAAATTGTACGAAAGGAAGAGTTGAATTAAATAAAGGCAGCAGTCGCAAACTAGAGGAACTCCCTGGAGATATAAAGACACACTACTGCAACGTCTATTCGAGTTCATGTCTTGTCCGATTTGCGTCGAAATTCTTCCAACTTGTGAACTTGGATATGTTTTGACATTCAATGGGTGGCATAATATTTCACAGCATTCCACATGGAAGGTTTTCTGGGTCAGTTGAAGTTTTGACAGTCCGCAAATATTGTAATGACACTATTCTTTCACTACCAGGACCTCAGGTATAGCGGTGGTTTTCTGTTTGAAAGACTCAGTCTCATATCATGGTGACCAGTAAGTTGGAACTAGCGGCGTGGTCGATTTAGGGTGTCAAATTTAAATAAAAATTTTAAATTAGTTATGTTTGTCCCTCTCCATTCTTAATGTAAATGGTCAAGAGTAAACCGGTAGAATTTATTTTTAAATTATTTTGAATTTTTCTGTGGTTGAGCAGTTCTGCTTGCCCCATTTCGGGAAGACAGCTATGTGTAAGTGTATATATTATTATGTATATGTATTTATAGGTATATATTTAAGTATGGTATATCTGTATTTATAATATTTTTCCGTACAGATTCAGATCTCGCTGGTTACCGTTTTGGCTACCAAGATCCTTTCTATTTATTCTGACATGTTTAAAATCCAGCATAGAAATATTCAGGTAACTATCTTCTTCCACGGTCACTATCTCCTAAGTTGTAAGCTTAAGTAAGCAGGTATTTAGATGCACAGTGATTAGAGATGTAATTAAGATTAGCAGGTGTATTTTTGTTTATACTCTTAAACCGTTTTCCTACAATATTTCCTTTTGGTCTTGATATTTAAAATATTTATACGACCTTTCACGCATAACGGCTGTTCTATTTTGTATCTCTCAGAAAATCTCTTTTTAAAAGATATTACCAGCCCCAAGTACCTACAACGTTATCTTGTTATTTTAGACCAATTCGCTAATACTCACTAGTACGTAGTACTTTACTTAATAATAATCCCGAATTAAGCCTGGTGCAAGAAGGCTTCAATATGATATAAGACACGAATATAAGACACGAATTTTCGTGCTGGCAACCTGATAAATCGATTATAATCGTGTTTGTTTTTCCGGAACAATAACTTCTTCTACATACTCCATATTCGTAAGTAGCTAACGAGGAAGACGTGTGCCTAAATTCTTTCATTTCGTTTAACACGCATTTTAGTGTTTGTATAGGAAGTCATTATAACGTCGTGTCCTTGTGTGGAATGTCCTAATGTGAAATGATCATCATTGCATTGTATGAGGCTATTCGGAAATTCACCAACTAGGGTTCTGCACCAATCGCTGACCCTCGAATTTATCTGAACAACACCCGCAGTAAGTAGTTCAAGTTTAAAATTACCAGTAGAATACATACTTATACTTATAGTGCTCTGGAAGTGAAAAAAAAAAGTATAATACTACAGCTGCTTCTCTTCCCGGGCATACTGTACAAATCAGTAGAGGGACAAGAGGGTCTTGGTGTTTTGTAGGCGATGGGCTGACCACCTGTCACTACTAACCGAACTTGTACATCTCAATTATACCCTCAAAATAGGTCAGAAGTGGCATCATGTGGTCCTATCGGCCCTTGGTGCTCTGCCTACCCCGTAAGGGATAAAGGCGTGATTATACCTATATGTATGTATGTATGTGTATCTATGTATGTGTATACAACACACCCTCAACGTTTCAAGTCGTCATCAGTGCGTTCATCTATCAGTCTGAATGAATCAGGTCGAAGCATCTTGTATTATAGAAATCGATTATACATAGATAGAAGATTGTCGCAAATAAATCCTTACGTCTACCAAATACTGAATCAGCTTTGCTGGCGATGGTTACTGGAAACTAGAGGCTCCTTAAGTGGGGTAGCCAGAACTGCAGGATCACGAAGGATATCCTATAGTCACGTTTTTCATAGCTGGGGCAGATATAAAAAGCTGTGCCTAAACCAATATCTAAACTAAAACCGTAAACACAACACAATTTCCTATCTATTGTATGTACATGATTACGTGAACTTCTTTCTCTACCGTGGTAGCTCTACCGTGTTGTGATGTAAATACAGCATTAGCTACATATTAATTACTATGCACACGCGTATTCGAACACGCTAAAGAAATATCATATTGTTTTACTTTTAGGCTGCCTTTTCACCAACCTACTACCCGCTATTAGTATTTTGGTCTCCTAGCTTAGACTCTCCTAATATTAATATGTGAGAGTAAAGACGTCGTAATTTTACTCCGATGTATGAAGTGATACATTGTACAGAAAATGTATCGAGCTGGTTATTTATTATAATGTTCAGACTAAGATGGGATTTCTTTTACTTTTAGACCTTGTAACAAGCAACAACCGAATACTTAAGTAGTTCTATTCGCGCTCATTACTTCCAGAGTTTGGGCAGAAATTATCTTTGCAAATTTATATACCTACGCTTAAAATCAGCCTGTTTTATAAAGATTATAGGCATAGATACTTAGCTCAACTTAACATTTCTAATAGCGAACATCTGCGCGTGCGCATGAGCCGGTCTTGACGTCTATCAAAAGGTTCAAGTAAGTTCACTCGCTCGCCCCATTCATAACAGAGATGGGCCGTTGACTGTCGCGCCATTTTGTGCCGTTATGTTGGCAATGCAGCTGTCAAACTTCTACCGCCACGGCCGCGCCATGTTGTCCAACTTGACGCCAACCGCCAACTTCGGACCAAAAAGTTTGTTTACGCTGCCCCTTACGTACGTTACTTTAGTTATGTTTTGAACGGATTCGTTTGTGATCGTTGTGTAATCTTAAAACGTTCGATTATGTTCAATTTGAGTGTTCGATTTCTGTCAATGGATAATCCAACTATATTAGTGCTGTTTTTTTCATAAGGTTGCACACTGTTTGTGTCATAGATGTGGTGTTTTATAGTGAGCTAGTGAAGGTATTGGATTGACAGTTGGTCGTAATGAATAATAAAAAGTTGTGTTATATTTTGCTTTATTATATTACACAAAATTATATGTTTTCTATTGAAATGTTTTGTGGAACTCGATGTAATTCATTTCAAAGGTATAATTAGTACCTAAGGTTAATCGTAATCGTGATAAGTGTGACCCTGCCAATGTAACTCAAGATCTCGCAGAGCCCGATAGCTTCTTTATTAGAACCTTTATCGAATACAAATGCACGAATCAATATATAAATAAATAAATAGGTGAAAGATTCTTAATTCAAAATAATAAAGCTTTCTAAATAAATAAAATATGGAATCATCATCATCATCAGCCTATTACAGTCCACTGCTGGACGTAGGCCTCCCCCGGGGCACGCCACAAGACTGCCATGGGGTATTTGCCCATAGTCACCACGCTGGGCAGGCGACTTGGTGACCGCAGTTTGTATTTTGGACTATGTTGTCAACACGGGAGGCGCTGCTGCCCACCTCCATATGGAATATGAACTACTAAATAATTAATAATAAAGCATCTATTTGTGAACTCGTCTTTCGCATTCTATCACAAACGAGTTACAGTTTTTTAACTAGGTATATGACATATCTTCTTTATTTTCCTTATTATTTATTACATATTTATGTACTTTAGTACTTTAAGTCATAAGCAATATGAACTTATGGTATTATCTAAGAAACAGTTGCCACTTTGTCTATCAAAGATGCTCCAGAATTAGACAGTAGGAATAGCTACCAACATAGCGTAATAAAACTTAGGTACCAACCCTATCAACTGAACAAAAAGGAAATTCCAGGCCAATCGCTTCAAACAAAGGTAGGAATTAACATACTAATGTTATTCCCCCATTTCCGCCTAGATTAGGTTTGACAAGCCCAAAGTCAACGCATTAGCATGGCTATCAAAGGGACGACAAACCTTTTGAATTCATTTATTATTCATCTAGATGTCTGGTTGACCTGATTTTTAAACCAAAATACGATGATTTAGATCTATATGGTTTTTGCGAATTAGCACATGGGTACCTAATAAGATTTAAGTTGTTCCAAACCTTTTCGTAAATATATGCTTTCCACTAACTCGTTTTTACCTAAGGTTTTTATCTGTTGTTACCGTGTTTAATTGTGGCTATTGTACTCGTATCTATTTAATCTTAAAATAAAAAGTTTTATTCTATAAATTATTATGCAGGTACTATATTGATAACATGAATGTTTCCAAAACCATCTAGATTTATTTCCTCTAATAAATTTTTCGTGCAAGATTTATCTGATTCATAAAGGAGAAATCAATCAGCACTAATACCTACATGTCAAAGGCTTTCGAAATAAATCAAAATCCTGGTTTCACTAAAACTTGCAATGGAATAATACTAAAGCCAGGGTAATACCAGCGCATCAGAAAAAAACGGTTCCTTACAAAGGACGTATTAAAAAAGGGCTCGTGTAACAAGCAAAAGCACCTGCTACCTTAACAGCCGAAACTAAGGGTTTTTGTCCCCATTTTGAACTGGCTGCTTTTAGTTTGGCCCAGTTTTTGAACTTACCTTTAGAACATCGAACACTACATTTCAAATGGGCATTTGAATTTAAAATGGCGGAGAATTCCCCAAGTGTGATAAATCCATCTATTTTACAAGAATCCATCCGATCTTTTATTACTGTAAAATAATTTAATTTCTTTCCTGTTTTGACCATATAAGCATAAATATGATAAAGTAGTTCCATAATTGTTCCAAATGTCCTTAAACGCTTCCGTATTGAACAAATTGACTTCTTACTACGGATATCGTAATGTAATACATCGATTGTAATTGCTAACTGATTATTATGAACATTTTTTAATGCTTGAATTCTTTTAAAATGTTAGTTTCTCTATAAATTGGCTGCTATACCTACTTGCTGTATACATTTGAAACATTCTGATTTTAAGATATCTTCCACTTTCACAATATTATTATACTGCAATTCATTACTGGACGTAGTAGGTCTCTCCATGGGCATGTTATAAGGCTACTAGCATAGGGGGGGTTTTTGACGATAATTATCGCTGTAAATAAAGATAATAAAGGTAAACAAAATTTTTATATACGATTTTTTCTACAATTTAGAAGGCATATCTTTTATATCATAACTAAGTATGCAGATTGCAAGGGTTAACTTTATTACTTTAAGAAACATTTGAGTCCAAATCTTCCGCTTATATGACATAACTTCTGCATGTCCTAAAACTATTCGTATTCCAGTTTTCCAAGCTCTCCAACATGTAGTAATTCCTCCGAAAAAGAAACAAATTGTAACCCGTTTGAATGTTGAATTCAAGTTTCCAGCAGACCAGATCAAAGCGAAAAAATCACCATTTGCCGCCTTCCGCCTTTGCAAGGATTTACGTGTATATTCGGGAATTCAATTTTACGAATACATTTAGCTTTTTCGTTCAACAACTTTATTGAAACTAGGAGTCTAGAGAATAGTCAATATTTTCAACAATTATTAACAAACTACATTAAGCACCATTAAATATTTCCAACAGATATCTTATCAGTTACATGGGTGGTTAAAAGTTAAAATAATAGGTGTTTAATACGGGGGGTTCGCCCTTCTTCGATTAGTCACTGACTGGAACCTGTGTTTCCGACAAAAATGTCGGTACTTACATAATACCTTCAGTTTATTGTTGTTCGTTTAAGAGTTTTTGGGGTAATAATAAGGATTTTATCCCTTATTTCAGTTAGCTGTCATTGATTTTTATTTCATATTATGTAATCTCGTCAATGGACATGGTTTTTAAAGTTTCTAGCTAACACTTCAGAAAGAAAAATATACGATGAAAAAGGAGTCAACGTTCGTACAAATTTTTGTTTTTTACAGTATTAATTAGTAGTCTTTTCATTATCCTACGATCACTTGTACCTTAATAGGTTAGACTATATTATACAGAGCTCTTCGTTATTAAAGTACTTATCTGCGTAAGAGAGATGTTTTTAAGACGTCTCGTCATGGTCAAATTCTGAGCAAAAAGCTCTAAGCCGGTTTCAGGAACATGTCATGAAACCAGTTTCGATTAGTTAACTAGACTAACGGTATATGTATAGGTAAGTATATGTACAAACCAAACACTTTCGAAATGGTATTGGGATATGGTATTCTTAGAATTTCCTGTCACGTTTTCATGGAGACTTACCAAATTCAATAACGGTTTAGATATTTAAACAGTATTCATTTACTTTTATATTATTTACATTTATTTATTGAAAACTATATTGATAAAATTATTCTCGTGATGATTAAATAAATATCATAAATAATGATTCCTAATTTATTATTATAAATGCGAAAGTAAGTTTTTTTTACCTTGACACGCTTTATTTCCTCAACCATTCTTGAAAATTTTCATCAGGTGGAAGTACAGAGAAGTACATAGGCTAGACACACAATGTAATCCACGCGGACAACGTCGCGGGTAACAGCTAATCATATAATTGTTTAAATCGTCATTATCCTATATGAAAGTCGTCTTAGATTAATGATTGGTCTTCGCTCCAAAGTCGTCATCTTCATTTTTTTATCTTCTGTATCTGGTTATGATTAAGTAAAATCTTTAAGCTACATGTCATCATATTTATTTTGTAGGAGATATTCCCAAGATCGGAACTAGTTATAACAACATGAAAGAAACTAAAACTTCAGTCGCATCCAAAACATTTCTTTCGTAGTTTAAAATAGTAAATTTAATAGCTTTAAGAGTAAAAGCATTATTCTCATAAACTACAAGTTTTCATGAATAACCCTTGTTTTAATAACGTTTTTCTCCCCTCTCGAGCTAAGTAGAACTTTTTTCTCATTAGTGAGTTCCTTCTGATTTATCGCTGTCTTTGTAACTCTAGGATCATCATAAATTATTATTTATAACCAGGTCAAGTTAGTGGAATAAATATTTTTTTAGAATCGGTACTACTACCTGGTAGATAGATATATTTTACTAGCAGATGCCGGCGACTTTGTCTGCGTAACCGTAAATTCTCTATATCTGGATAGACTGTGATCTAGTCTATGTCTGTTATAAAACGACTATATTTTATCGAGACTCGTTGGTACAAATTTTCACATTTATTATATGGTTTTGTAGGATTGATATAAATGACTCAGTAGCAGCGAGAAAAGAGATATGTAAAATTTAACATTATTAACTTATTTAGTCAATAATGTTAAATTTTACAGATCTCTTTTGATAAATTTTGAATACTGTACCTACTGGTTCACAGTAATGTTAATAATTACTTACGTGCTCGAGAACATTTATTTAATTAATTTTAAATTTTCCTTGTAATATTACAGGAAAATGGTGCCTATTAAAATTTTTTATTTATTAGTAGCCATAGATGCTATAATATTTACGACCTTCGACCCCAATAAGCATTTAACTGGAAACACTCAGAGAGCAGATTTTTTTCATAAAATTTCACAAATTTCATCCACATGAACTATATTGGTACCTTACCGTAACGCCATTACTTTTAACAACGCGTTACAAATATATGTATTTGTTACAGTCATGCTACATCACAACGGCGTAAGGTTCTAACATGTGATTAAAATTGAAAGCGAAACTGATTGCGTTGGTACCTAATTTGGTCTGAATTTTATCTAGGTACTATACAGATAATTTTGTTGTTAATTATTCAGACAAGTCGGAGAAGCCCAAAATATTTTTGAAAGCTTAAGCAACAAGAAAGCAATAAACTAATTTCACTCTGGCTTCGAGACATTACTTCATTTGTATTTAATATCTACTTAAGCTTCTATATAATCCAATGCATCTCCTACGTTTGTCACTATTTGTGTGTATCATGGGATTCATGTCACTGAACTGGGACACTAGTTCCCTAGAAATCACATGCCAGTACCGCGCAGTCTTCGTGAACTAAACCCATATTATGACACTTCGTTCTGTACTATAGACATGTAGGATGGAAAGCGAAAGACGATATCAAATTGCAAACTTGATTTTCATTACAATAAACTTTATCACCTCAACAATTCAAACGTCACAATAAGCAAATCTCGGTTGTAACATGCGTATTCCAAACAGCACTGTAAGATAAGCTTATCAAATCAAACGATTGTGCAAATGAGGACAGTTTATCAGGCAAACTCGTCTGTAGCGGACTGCTGCGAGGTCTGGGGTCACACGGGCCCTACCGAACTAGGCTATTGTTGCAGGCCACACTCCACACGCCGACGCCACTTCGGGTGAACGTCGGAACGAAGCGACTCGCGTTACTATCGTTCGAGTGAATAGCGTGCGCGTAGTCGATCGCAACGTGCAATGCCCTGGGCACCGCGTGCCCCTATACCCTTCACGGGGCTATGGAGACCTTTCTCGATAAGCTCAAGAGGGAGCAAGGCGGATTGCGACGCTCCCGCTCCGTACGCGCTTCCTTGCGACTGATCGGCCACCGATGGCGGTCTAGCAAGGAAGAAGACGCGCAGGACGAAATAGATACGATCAAACGCAACAGTGTCGTATTCACCACGCCTATCTGGACTAATGAAAAAGATTTCGACGTGTACAAGGGCATTGACGGAACGTACAAATCGAAAACGCCGGTCATGACGAGAAAGAAAGAACCGGCGGTGAAGCTGAGGAGGAAGAGTGGAGATATAGACTTGAACTTAAAGCCGCAGCGGCAAAGGAAAGTTGAAAAATCTAAATTTAGTGATCTATTTACGAATAAGAAGCAAAAAAGTGTGTCCGCAAAGGATTTATTAGTGCCTGAGAAGATACCAGCGAAAGCGGCGGCGTTACTGCATATTCACTCACCGGAGAAGGAAAAAGGGAAGAAGAAGTTGAAGGGGATGGGCAAGTCGGAGTCTGCGAAGTCAATTACGGATTTAGTGAATCAACGGAGGACGAGACGAGGGTCGGAAAGCGACATGTCAGTAGTCCACCAGCCCAGGGGCTGCGTGAACCCTGCCTTCGTATACAGCACACCACCGAAGGACAGAAAGATGCCCACTTCGCCGTCAGCCTACCTGAGTACGTATATGAATAGGAATTAAGGTGTTTACTTTATTATCTCTGACGTCATTAAATATGATATGAATGCCGTGAATTCCGTTGATTAGCAACTTATGCTTATTGAAAATCCATTAGATAGTGCGCGTGTGGGTGTTTCGGAGTTTCATGGGACTTTTAGTCACAAGTTATGGCTTCTAGAGAATTCTTATTTTCGTTGAAGTCTTTCACATTGCGTACAATTTCGCAGTGTTTAGTATTAAGAAACTTTTTTCTTTCGTGGAAATCTTTAAGTACTTACTTATAGGTACATTATATAAAAGACTTGAAGATTTTCGCGACTAAGTAGTTCATATCTTTGGATCAATGCTTCATTGATTTAAATATTCATCTATACATAGAGAGCTTTTATTCCTGACAAAAGTAGTGTTCTCAAGGGAAATAAGCAAACCTACTTATTTTGATTGAAGCTAAGGCGTTCGTCTAATAAATTATAAGATGAACTAAATTATAAGGTGTATCTTTACGATTACCATGATCTAGAATTTTTTTCTCACATTTAGATTTAATTAAAAACGATAATTTATTATGTATGACTTCCGTTTCACAGATAAAATTATTGAGTTATTCTAATTTATTCTTGGAGTCTTACAACTTACCTTGGTGCGGAAATACGAGCTAATACATAATTATATATTATATGAATGGTGATAGTAACTGATTTGGTTTTAAATAATAATATTTTAAGTTTTCAATGGTAAGTAGGTAAAACTTAACTAAGTTTTACGAGCTTTCAAATAGAAGTTAGCATTAACGTATTGTTTTCATATTCAAAGCTTAACATAAGCTTGCTGGAAGAAATTTAGAAGATCAGTCGGCCTTTTGCATTATCTATTTAACTGTGTAATGTACCTAACTATATTGATCTATGTTTATGTGTACGTTAAAGACTATTAAGAACATAAAAAAACAGGACCCTTCAGGATTTTTACTATTTAGATCCTTTACCGAAATAACTTTTAAAATTTGCGGTATACTGCTGCCACAATATAGCTGAGTCATGCGGACGGACGGATTAAGGTTCCATTGATTATAATACTTTAAATTCCATCCATATCATACCTAAAATTTTTATGAGACAGTGTCATGTCACCATCGACGCACTTCCTACGGCCTAGATATACATTCTAGGATACATTCCGCTACAGTTTGCCGGCATTTATTTAACTCGCCGCGTGGTACCGGCAGAGTAGAGTTTGTACCACCCCTGCCTGCCCGTGGGTATCGTACGAGGCGATTAAGGGTTTCCAGGAGGTGGGCTGCAGCGCCTCCTGTACTGACAACAAAGTCCGAAAATCTCACTGCGGTTACCAACCCGCCTGCCCAGCGTGGTGACTGGGCAAAACCCCCCTGTGGCAGTAGCCTTGTGGCGTGCCCTGGGGGAGGCCTACGTCCAGCAGTGGACTGTAATAGGCTGAAGAAGAAGAAAATTTAACGTAGCATACCATATTTCTGGTGGAAAAGTAGCCTCACGATTATACATGTCAAACAGCTACTACAGGCCCCTTAAATGAAGTACAGGTTGTGTATTGTCAGTCTGTCATTCAGTAAGACGTTAACTTCATATTCAAATAGGTAGATGTTGTCGTTCTCTCCCAGCCATATGTTTGCAAAATTTGAGGAAGATAGGATGAGTAAATAACGCGTAAAGAAGTAACAAACAAAGTACTTTCACATTTATAATATTAGTTGGGATTCTGTAACCCAGATGGAGCAAGAATTACTAACTGATTGAGTACAGCCTACGTATATTTTATACTCCATATTTCACAGCCATCTTGTTAGACTACAATCGTACATAGCCTTCCTTGAACCGGTCCCTCGCTGCCAACTCTAGGTCGTAACTATATTAGGTATTGAAGACTTCTATATCTTTAAACTTCGTCTACAATAGAACGGCATTAATCTATTATCATACATACATATATAGTTTCTTCTATGCTGCTCTGGGAGTGAAAAAAAAAACGTATAATACTACAGCTGCTTCTCTTCCCGGGCATACTGTACAAGTCAGTAGAGGGACAAGAGGGTCTTGGTGTTTTGTAGGCGATGGGCTGACCACCTGTCACTACTAACCGAACTTGTACATCTCAACTATACCCTCAAAATTGGTCAGAAGTGGCACCATGTGGTTCTATCGGCCCTTGGTGCTCTGCCTACCCCGTAAGGGATAAAGGCGTGATTATATGTATGTATGTATGTATGTATGTACATATATAGTGTGTAACAGAAAGGGTATGTTAAGCGTGCAGCTATGTAAATAGCCCACTATAGAGAACCTATTTCCAAAATTTGAGACTCCAGTTCGCATGTTAATTTTTCAAGATTGTATGAACATTCCCGAATTGTTTAGGAATTCTTCATACTATCTGAAATAATAAACATGTGATTTCGAGTCTGAAATTATGTGGGTAGGTTCCTTTTAGTGGGCTATTTACATAGCTTTTCGCTTAACATACCCCTTTTGTTACATCCTCTATACACCGCTGTATTCCCATAAAATTGTGTAGCTAGAACTGCAGGTTCGCGAATGACATTCTATAGCCACGTTTATTTAGCATAGAGAGAACACTAATACACATAGAATTAGAGAACCTCTTGAGACATAGAATCAATAAAATTTACCGTAAGCAGGTTGGGTTTATAATCTAACTAAAAATATTAAAAATCGGGATGAGCAACCAACAAAGTTAACATTGGACTATTAATTGTATCTATTTTTAAATCTATCAATGATCTCATAGAAAAAAGTGAAGTTGGTTAACTTATGTAGGTAATTAAGTTCGTATCGTAGACACAGTTTATGGATAACTCTTCATACAACAAAAACATTTTCCACTCCACTGGCTTGAAGTCATGTAAAATTATTCAATCTGCTGCAGCCGTATAACCAACCACGCCTCGTCATGTAAAGAAGTACCTATGCAATTCAAGTTATGCAATATCTGCTGTTGGATTAGTTCTGTTCTATTTCACATAATAAAGCAGTGATAACGGCAAATAACTTGTTTCATAGTGAGGCAGTATTGAGAGCCGAACGCCAACGCATACGCAACACTTGGGATTGGATTATTGGACGAGAGTCACTTTTGTATAAGCCCCACATACTTTTCCGTTTTGACTCTGACAGACACCATAAACTAACAGACTTAATTGTAAAAAAAGAGATCTCCACTGCGTCTCACTTCCACAATGAAATAAATGGTAAATATGATCAGGCAATAATTACTTAGTAAAATCTTTTTTATAATAAATATGGAGTAACCAGTGGACGCCCGCGACTTCGTCCGCGTGGACTGCAGAAAAAACAAAATTTCGTAATTATCCGGGATAAAAATATTTTCCCGGGATAAAAAGTAGCCTATGTGTTAAGATAAGATAATCATATGTAATTTAGAAAAGAGATGGTAAAATTCGTCATCCGAGTAATTGACCCGGTAGTTCAGTGGTAAGAGCACTAGCAGTAATGGTTTATGTAAACACTGTTTGCACGAACTATTGTGAGTTATGTAGAAATAAATAAATAAATATAAAAAAGCACGGAATGCAGAGGTCGTGGGTTCGATTCCGACTCGGGTGAAGATTTTTTCCATTTCTTTGTTAATCATTTTATAATCATTTTTTGTTATAACTGTGTAATAAGTTGATGATAGGACATAGGAGGTTGATATTAATTCTGGGTGTCAGCTAACTACATACCGAATTTCATTATAATCGCTCCAGCCGTTTTTTCGTGTACCTAACAAACATCCATCCATACTTACAGACTTTCGCGCTTATAATATTAGTAAGATTTTATTACTACCAGTTAGGTACTAGACGAAATTATAGTCTTTTAGATTATGAATAACCAATATTTTTTTAAAACGAAAAACCGACTTCCTCCCAAAACTCGAGCTTACTAAAGTAAAATTTTACTAAAGGGCAAATATATATTGCGTTAAGCCGTGTACGAAGTTTAGAATGCATAATATTGTCAGATTTATATGCCAGCAAATGATTAAATAGGCCACATGACAAAAGAGAGAAATGAGTAGGATTTGAAACTTTACGTCTGACAATATAAGCAACATATAATTACACTCCTTCTTCCTGCCCTGTTCCCAATCATTTGGGGTCGGTGCAATATGTAGGTAGGTACTCTTCTTTCATTCATCCCTATTATCCGTCATCTCGTTATTCTCATGTCTACCTCTTCCTCTATAACCATCTTACTTCGGACACGGCTTAACGCAACATATAATTTCACGACTTGACACAATTATCTTCATCTTCATAAGCCTATTGAACTACAATATTTGAGGATTACCCTCGATTTCTCCAAGATCCCATCATCAGATCCTGATGTGGTGAATATGGGACCAACTTTAAAGCATACCATGACAAACTATTTAAAAAAATTGAAATCGGTTCATAAATGGCGGAGTTCTGAAGTAACACACATAAAAAAACATACAGAAGAATTGATAACCTCTCTTTTTGGAAGTCGGTTAAAAATGGGTACGCATCTGTTACCATACGGCGCGGCACCCATTTCGTTTTTCCAATTTTCCCACGAAATTATACTATAAAGCTATTTTATAAGATAACAATGAAAGAGAATCTTTATGAGGTGTAGGCATTCGCGAAATTAAGGCTTCGATGCTGCCTATAGGTGTACATACAATGTACATGTACACTGTAGGTACATGTAAAATATAAATTCGAGGTGATCGTTAAAAAAATATTTAAGTAGTTTTCTTCTACGTAACAATTTGGCAAACCGCCATATTTATCACTTCCCTTATACCTTTTTGTATACAGCATGTAGAGGTTAAATTAATAATACAAGTGCGACGACCGGAATTATAAGATTTCTATCTAATACTCTGAATACACAGCTGAAGCCTACTCGAGCTATTTGTTTGCATGTTGGTACTACCGAAGGAGTAGATGGGGTTTCCTAGGGTCACCGGTATCTTTATTCGTTATTGGGATATTTTCCGTGCATTTAAACTGATTTATTTGTAGTGTAAATATTATTTAATCACTTAGAAAGTATTATCTTCAGTAATTGTAGGTCAACAAAAATGCTTTTATACCATTATTGCATAGCATTACTTTGCCTTGGTGTTAAATTTTTAGTACTAACAACAAAGATCTTTTTCAAAAAATTACATTACGTGATTTAGGACAGATTTTTATAATCGTCAGATAGCCTATCTGATGAATAAAGTTGATGCTGTCTTTCTATAAAACTTGATCCAGAGATAGAGACAGGCTATCTGACAAAAACGGGTCTTTATTGGCTTCTGTAGTTTTACTGCGGCGATGTGACATCTCTAAGTTGAATCTTTCTCAAGCCTATCTAAACGTAGGTACCAAATTTGAGGGAAAAGACATGGGAAATAGCCTGAACAATGAACACTTATCTTACGCGAAAGAGCTTTTGTACTAACCATGTTTACCCGCGTAAGATCACAGATAAACTTAATAGCGACAGATCTTTAACTTAATTGCTATAAATTTACTTTACGCGTTATTCTATTACAGATAACAAGCCTAAAATGGCAGAAATTGTATATATTTAAAAAATAGATAGTTAATTATTATTTTTGGCAAAGAATCGAGAGGTGTGAACTCAAAGGCCACCAGTGGAACACTATAACTATGGCTACATTAAAAAATATTATTATGAGTAGGAGGTACCCATAATAATACTAGGTACTCTACTCGTACATATGAGTATTGATAACTTATAAAGCTTATGAAAATTACATATATTTTTGAATCTGGAAAAACCGTATATGCCTAATCCCAGGTGTGAAAGGGTCAATAATATTCAGTACAGCTGTTAGATCAGCGGTAGGCTTACCCCTCAAATTATTATGTCAATTTTGCAATACTGCGCGCAAATGTATTGTTTACAGTTTGTTTGATTATATATAATTATAATTGATTAGCAGTTCAAAACACATTAAATAATGTTACATAAGGTACACAGGCCCAAAATACAATAGTAAATTGGTGAGAACTTGCTGTACAATGCTGGCCGGTTACGAAATACTGGAGATTGCGATGAAAGTGTAAACATTGACCTTTCGATGTGTAATGATTACTACTTTCATACCATTAAGGCTCCTACATACTATTGCGGGGGTATGGGTCTTTTTAAGCTCGGCAGGATTTTATCAAACGAAGTTGCTAAGTTTATTCTGTGCTGATGCGGGGCTTCACTAGAACTCAGCTGTATCTTGTTCCGTGCATGTCGTAAGAGTCGACTAAGGTACTCGCGCATTCTCAGGCGATAAGCTAGCAAACTTGTTACTTATCATTTACATCTTGTCCCTGTTATGCTAAACGTGGCTGTGGGATCTCCTTTGTTATTCTGCAGTTCTGACTGCCCCATTTCGGGAACACAGCCGTGTATGTAAGTTTTCACATTATAAGTAAGAAAGAAGCCATGCTTTTTTCTGCCTCCAAAGAGGTGGACATGACTAAGCGAGACTAACTCCGTTTACACCAAAAAAGTTTCATTCACCGCGAAAGAGTTTTAGAGTTTGAATTTAGAAGAAATAAGCTGGCTTATTGCTGCCCTACCTTTTATTGTGTGTATATTATAGGTATTCATTCGCAGGTACATACACTTCGCCGGATACACAAAAAGATGAGCTCGTTCTCGGCTTTCTTCCCGAGAGATTTCCGTTTATCAGTTAATAAGTCATATTTATGTACCCATAAATAAATGAAATTGTATTAGGCGTTACAATTCGGAAGTTCAAACATTCACTATAGGTGCGCCCACCACCATAAATTTCTGTGCTAGGTTATCTCACTTGCGGTGAAAACTGGGCTTTAGATTTTCCACTCTCACTCGATAATTAGAGAGTTGATAGTGACATGCTAAATGATTTTATGGAAAAATTCGATGAAGTTTTTCTACCTCTCTAGATGCATAATGTATGTAATAACTTAATGCAAAGTTGACGATGTAATGTTACGTTCAAGACAGTGGTTAGTTCATTGGTTTAGTTCAGCGACAATTCTATGAAACCGACTTTGATTCCTATAGTCAGTGGTTCCCAAAATGGTCCAGGTGGACCCCCAGGGGTCCAGAAGACTCGTGGGGGTCTACGTTGTCGTGAAAAAATGGGGGTTCATTATTAATTGGTATGTGGTGTAGGCCTGTAGGGGGTCCACCAGAACCAGTTAACTCTTGAAAGGGGTCTATGAGAAAAAAAGTTTGGGAACCACTGCTATAGTTAATCTACTATACTATAGGTAATCTACGCGGATAGGGAGTTGCGGGGATTGCCCCCTACTTATGAATATTTCAAAAGAGTTCGTTTTTTTCTCTCCAAGTTTAACATAATTTTTCTCGAGTGGTAACAAAGAGCTATTACTCTGAAGAACTAAAGTGAAAGAAGTATAGAAAATTACGTGGAGTTTTAAGACGTAAGACTTTTATTTTTGTTTTTAGTTACATAGAGAAAATAAAAACTTCCGATAGGAACTTTGTGTGGAGTTTGTAAGGTGGAATCGCTTGTAACCTGATAAGATAGGTTCACAATATTTACAAAACTTTTGGAATGTACGGAGTGTAGGTACATGACATATCTCGTTATTAACCTCAATGGCTTAGTAGGTATAAATATTATGTTCAACGCCAACAGTCCATTTGCATTATGTACACATATAGGTAGATTGACTATAAATGCGATTGTAATAGCAATCTAATCTAAAAGTGCTAAAAATAGAACACTCTCCCAACACATCTACCCGCGCTAAACTAATTTTGCAACTAAATTGAACTTCCTGACTTCGTTAGCGTTCTGCAAGGTGTCACCACTTTCGCGCACTCTCAGATTCTAAGTGCTAGATAGATGACGACACACGGAGATAGTGCACACAATGCCCGAGTCTGCAAACCCCGAAACGTGTGAACTTGTCAGTTGCCAGTATGAGACTGCAATGGAGCGACATGCTGGACTTTATATCCTGCGGTCAGTTCAATTTTCAAATTCTATTAGTGGCTAGTGTTCTTCCGATTTATCGAGTCTTTTGGATGAAGAATCAATGTTAGGCCTTGGTCAGCCTAACTACAGTTTCCCTTTTCGAATTTGACTCTAACGTGCATTAGTGGTTAGACCAGTTGTGATCTTGTAATAGTGATTGTAATGTTCTTAACTTGTACAATTTGTGTGTGTCATTTTCAAAATTACGTTCGTCATTAGTGTTGTCTTGTCATATATCGATAAGTTCCGGACGTCGACCTCATACGAAACTTCCGCCATAAAAACGATACATCACTGTTGCTTTCATCGTTTTTATAATGAATTGAGTAAGGATTACCCACGCGATGTCGAATCACGTCATTGGTTACGCATTGCAGTAACGTGTTCAGTTTCTATGGTACGCCAGACAATTATGGGAACCTTTCACTTTACGCTATGGGAATATTGTGGAAATCCATGCTTTCGATTGACTCTTGCTAATTTGCAATATTCCATTCTCGTAGTTCCTTGTTCTGAATTATTTGTTGTCGATTTCACGTTTTTACGATTGTACGTTAACCTCATGTCATTGGGTATTTCCTTTTTGGATTGGCATAGTTCCAAAGAAGGCCAAACGATATGCTTGTCACATGATACTGTGGTACTTTGAGGAATAATAGGTTCCTAATAGTAAGTTGATATCACCTTCGATCTTTTTGGTGTTGTTATTGGCTGATTCCTGTATGCTTGTTATAGTTACAAAAGTGACTTCTTCTTTTTCTTTATTAAAATATGATTAATGATATGAGATGAGTTTAATAAGAATAGAAGTATAAATACTCGTAGAATATCAAAATGCACTTGAAGCCGAAGACAGAACGTCTAAAGAAGTTTTTACTTCTAAAATCTTTACCAGACTTATGAAATCATCATTTACATCTAATAAATTTAATAATACGTAAATATAGCAATTTAAACTTTCTAGACATCTTATATTTTTTTATTTGAGTATAGTAACTAAATTAAATTTCCGGTAGAATTATTCATCTAGTTTGATCACATTTATGTACGAGTATTACAAAAGTTTGGCAATTATAATATCTATTGGAAAGAGTAACTTGTCTACAATAGGTAAGGGTGTTTTTATAAAACCGCGTTTCCTACCTTCGACGTAAAAATGATTCATCTGTCGAGTCGACCTACCTATGTAAAGGGTGTAACAAAAGGTGTATATTAAGCTAAATGCTAAGAAAACAGCTCACTATAGAGAACCACAAAATTTGAATCTCGAAATAACATATTAGGAATTCTTCTCTTCAATTTAAAATGCAGAAATTTTAACTGAGCATTTTCACAGCAAAAAGGGGTATTTCATCGATTTTATGAACCTTAAACTTGTCAAAATTGTTTCAAAATCCAATTATATGCGGATCTTTTTGTAGGCATAATATGTCAGTGCGAATATGGATGAAAGCCTATATCAAATGGCTGTACTCGTATATATCATGCTTGTGTCAAATCATAATGGATAACGTGGTCCTGCCAAATAAGGTCATTGAACATAACCTCGGAGACACCTCAAGGTAATTCTTTCGGATATCCATTTGCGTACAGTCGTATACAAAATACTTTTGTGGAGCATATAATTTGCTCTACAAAAGTCAAGTTTTCTTAAAACTATTTGTAATTTTTAATCAATTATTTGGTTTGGTTTATTTAGCTTGATATACCTAGTATACCTAGGTAAATAGGTATCTATCAAGTTGCAGGATATTCTAAAATAAATAAATACATTTTTGTGATGATTTAGGAGATTGGGCCCGATTCACTTTTGACTAATTAATCGATTTGACAAATTGTACCGTAAGGATTTACAAAAAAGGGTGTGTCGCACCTAAGCCAAGCTCCTAATAAAAATACCCCAACTCCTTTACTTCTTCGCTTAAAGACACTTGTGTACCCAATAGTAGCTACATAATGTATTACCATACAATTCGTGCGACATTGATTTAACGCACAAGACTCTAATAGGTGGTTACTGGGAGTAGGTAGAGTGCGTTCCACCGTATAGTTCCTTTGGATAATGGCGCTGGTTACTATGTGTATGACTGCATTTTCTGTGCCACTGCATACAAACAATGTTAGTTCCGAAATCAGGCATAGGTTATTCGGACTCTGGAGTGGTACGTACCGCGTAGGCTGTGCCAATTAGCAGGAAGGTCGTGTGAGCTGAATCAAAGGAGACATGACGGTTCCGGTCCGCTTAGACACATTAGGCAGATAAGTGCGTCTACATACATAATTTTTAAATTTTTGTGTTATCTTATCATCGACATAATCATTATTATTATTTAAGTAGGTATTTTATTTTTATATATGTAATTGTAATTTGATTGATTAATCGAACCATCACAGTTACCCACCAGCATTATATATTTTTTTAGTTTATATTTTTTTCTGTATTATTTTTTTCTTCACTTTCACCTAGAGCTCCAGTACGGGTCCCTCCTGGAGGGGTGCGGGGGGGAGCTACCCTCGCTCAGCGCATGCGCACCCCCACCTGTCGACAAACGGAAGAAAGATGCACATGAGAAACTGCCGCTCGTTAACATACATTTGCATGGTATTTTTTTTGTTTTACTTTTACATATTTTATTTTTTGTTTTGCACAACTTTAACGTGATTAGCGAACAAGTGCTGTCTCTTTCTTTATTATATTGATTAAGATAAATGCAGATACATATTTTGCTAAATTCAATGTAGCTCAAAACACGTTTATGTAGTTGTGCAAAGCCCTATTATTTTTTAAAAGTTTATTTCCTTACATTATTTTTTTCTATTATTTCATTATTCCTAGATATTTAGTCACAGAGAGTAACAAAGTTTTTTTTTATAAATCTTTCAATAATTATAGCTTTAAATTTATATTGTTACAGCACTTTTCGCTGCGGTTGAACATGGCTACCTCGACAAAGCTAGGAACATTCTGGAATCTACCGATGTGGACGTCAACAGGTAAATATTACCTTAAAATAACTAGCAAAATAGATCTAATTGGAAATAAAATCATTTTCACAATCATGATTGGTTAACACAAGACCTCCAATCATATTGACCAATCAGCAAGCTACAGCGCTTCCACGCGTCCAATGACATTAATGTAACATTTTAATGTGACTGGACTGTCCAATCGTAGTAATATTGTTTCATGACGATTGGTGAGTTAATATTTGACCACACAAACTGATTAGTTATGTTCGATAGATACCTATTCTCATGTAAATTATTCGTTAGTCGTTGGCGATCGTAGTATCGTACAACTACGAGTAGTAGTCATATATAGTATACTGCTTGTATGTGTGCTTTATATGTGCTCGATGCCGGCCGTCTATATACTTAACAGTAGAAGGATGTAAGTTTATCTTATTCATGTATCTTTACTGGCTATCTATTGTGCTTATCGTAAAAGGAAAGATATTGGTATATTTTATATATAGGTATAAAAGGGGCGTGACAATTACAATATACAAAAAAATTACATGTAGTTTTTTAGACTTATTCATGTGCTAATCAGAAAGTCTATATCAAAGTGTAGAGAGTGTAGATCCAATAACATTTAATTTGGTAGGTATCTTCTTTTTCTTAGCCTATTCCTGGGATAGAAGCCAGTCGTTATATTATGAATATTTCTTCCATTCTTTTCTCTATTCTCTTCTTCCTTTCTCCCTATTTTCCATCTTCTTGTTACTAATTCAAACGCATATCCTCTCTGACTCTGTCAATTATAATCTTCCATAATCTTTATAAAATATGCCCTTCCTCGCTTCGCTTTACATGTCCGTAGTATGGACTCTGTAAGACAAACAGTTACTCCGTAACTTGTCTGTAATCAGCGAAACTTTCAAACTTCCTCTTAAGTATTTTATCTGATCCATAGATAGATATTCCGATATTTAAAGTGCTTATCAATAAAATATACTTTCAGTCTCAACTCCGATGGCCTGTCACCCCTGGACGTGGCCGTTCTCGCCAACAACAGGGCATTGGCAACAATGCTTATGGAGTTTGGAGCCAGGGAAGGGACACAATGTAAGTCTTTAACTATTTATTTATAAAATTTAAATTATGTTTATTCGGTAAAATCAGAGGGTCTCATTTAGAAGAAACTTAACTATAATACCTATTATGGTGGCTAAAGGTTATGTTCGATGTTATTGGGGGTGGACTTTAAGAGGGTGGCCGGTAGTGACTGTATGGAGAAGACGGGAGATCAAACCTTGTGGTGTGCTGTGGGGGACCTACCTACATCTAGCAGTGGACTGTAATAGGCTGATGATGATATTGAGGAATTATAAGTGGGCATAATTGATGCGTCTAATTCTCCAAAGAACTCTAAAGTTATAAAGATTCGCGATATGGAAAGAGAGTTTTATTCGTATTATCCTGGAATTAAAAGGCCCCAAAAAACATTCCCTCTAAGTACTATTGTGTAGCGTTACCAATACGCAACGGTTTTTGTAGTGCGTAACAGACAAGCAGGATTTTCGCACTTAGCATTATGATAATATATGACGTAGGATAAGCATAAATTTCGTAATGATTACTCCTATTATCTGATTGTTGTATTAGCTTATAAAGCAAGGTTTATCCATTGTGGAAACAACACGGTTATTAGCTGTATTGTGATCTATCTTTTTCACAATGTAAAAAATCATGCTTAACTCAATATTATTAGTGCCAAATTACCCTTAAGGTAAGGAGGAGAGATTCTGATAGTGCTTTATTTTATTTGACAAAAGAGGTCTATTGTCAGTAGTTGAGTGCGATCGAAGTGTTACTGAGCGATTAATAATATTGGGCTAAAAGTTCATGGTACCAGCTGGTCATGGTCATTGGTTCATTGCTTCTTGAAGTCGTTTCGTCGGTTCATTATTTGGATATCACGCTTCACAGTTGTCTGGTCTAGTCACAGTCTTATCAATGATATAAATAGATATAATGATATAAAAGAGATGGTAAAATTCGTCATCCAAGTAATTGACCCGGTGGCTTAGTGGTTATAGCGGCTAGCACGTTTTGCAGCGGTCGTGGGTTCGATTCCCACTCGGGTGAAGAATTTTTTCCATTTTCTTTATTAATAATTTTATTATGATATAACTACCCATTACTGAAGACATTACAGGCAATTTAATAAAAACGTAAGCAAACTTCTCCGTTATTTATAAAGTTCGGTACTGACATTTGTTACGCGGTGTAATGTTACATGTTACACGGCGAGCATTCATGCAGTCAGTGGTGTTATGGCGAAACCAGGGAGCAATGCCAAAATAGATTTTGGTAGGTACATCTCCGTATCGCGTAACATGCTCATTGCGAATGCATTAAACCGCGTGACAACCGCTGTTCTATTCTGACCGCGACACTTTATCATAGACTAAAACTGGCAAAAGCCAAACATCGTCGTCAGCCTATTGCAGTCCACTGCTAGACATAGGCCTCCCTCAGAGCACACCAGAAGGCTACTGCCATGGGAGGTTTGTGCCCATAGTCACCACGTGACCGTAGTATGATTTTCGGACTATGTTGTCAGCACCACCTCCCGGAAACCCTCGTACGATACCCACGGGCAGGTATGGGGTGAATTGGGGTGGTACAAATTCTGCTCTGCCGGCACCACGCGGCTAGATACCAGATCAACTATAGCACTCATATGCGCATGGAGTGACTAAGTGAGAATAGACTTTCGCACTTATTAGCATGAGTGACGCAGAATCATTCATAGTGATCACTCCTCCCTATATTATCAGTCGGGGTCATGGTCATAAGTTTCATTATTTGACATCACGTCTTACGACTGTCTGTCTAGTCACGGTCTAGTCATGTTACTACGCACCTGCGTCACGCTATTGTGACGTTACTACCGTTACATACAGGACACTCGTATGTAACTCGAAACTAGAACCTTTCGGTTCCATTAGGCCATCTGTTCTTCGACCCTTTAATACCTACTGTATATTCGGCTCCCTGACCGACCTGACACCCTGGTCAAAAAATACCAGTGGTCCAGTGTACCTAACTTTGGTCACCCAACCCCTCATTATAAATATTCCATAGTCAATGCGTGTCACATAAATTACCAGATCCGGCTTATCACTCCCCAAACATTTTCCGCAAACAGAATAAAAAATCAAAACACTCAACGCTATCCGTTACTTCCAAATCAAAAGGGTAATCCGATAACGATGATAAGTGGACTATTTATTGGCATTTCTAGATATTAACCACTTCTGTTATCATTGTTATCTAATAAGTTAGGTGATGGGTCCAAACCGCTCATCCTTCTGCTCTAATCCTTTCTGTGACGTTTAGAAAAAAATCGCAACCGCAGAGATACTGTACTTATCTCGGGATTATAACCCTAGATACTTTTGTAATTAACTAGTAAAGCTCTGTTCGCTCATTCCTCTTTGGTGGTTGAAATCAAACTCCTGAACACTCGGTGAAAAAACAAACCTCTTTTATGTAAACGGAGGTGGTCGCTCTGGGGCGCAATTCTTCAACAAACATTTTGAGCCGAAACGCAACGTTAACGAATGCGGTGCGAAGAAATATCTATTTACCCCTTGAGTTATAAGGTATATTTTAGCAAGTATGACAGAATAAAATCAAATATCTGTCTCGTGCTGAAATATGTCTAATTCGGCTTCGTTTCAACTCGAGACATTTCGAGAATTGTTAATCAGTTATTCCTAGCTGGCGATGAAAAACGACTCACGTTTCGCCCATTTCAGATACGTTTTATATGTCATGGGTTTGAATTTTAAATTAAAAAAATACTTTTTAGAAAATTATGGGTCGTACTTGCACTATATGCCTTATCCTAGATTACATGTTATTTTTTCTTTTTTCCTGTTCCCGGCAATTACGAGAAATACTTTCTTACCCCTACACTCTCTATGGAACATACATGATAAAAAACCCCCGACCCAAAAAAAGTACGCAATTATTATGACAAAAGGTTTAAAATGCTAAACCCTATAAAAAGCAAAAAATTACTTTTAACACTACGTAAGTACTAAAGCATGTCAGACTATCTACTCGGGACTTTGTGCCACCTTTATGTCGGAGGCATAGCCGCTAATTTTGAACTGCAAATGGTTATCTTGGCCTGCTGTTGACCGTACGTATGAAATTTTTGATTAAATTTTGTCGCGTCGGGGGACCGCTTTTTACCTTCAAAAATACTTACCTAAATCAAATGATTCCTACCTAAGAAAATATTTTTATCCTGGATTATTTCGACATTTTGTTTTTTCTGCAGTCCACGTGGACAGAGTCGTGGGCAACAGCTAGTACTGCATAATATTCAAGCTACACAAATTGTAACATAACTTACCTATACTCGTAGAATTTACAAGTTCCGTGTAGAGTACTAACAAAGTAAATGTATGATAAATGCGGTGCCCCCGGGAGGCTAGTTGTTGACCAAGTTATGACGATCGACAAATGCCTGGTTAGGTTGTGTACATATGGGAGGCACATTGAATAATATGTAAGATTTACAAAACTGCTAGTCATTTTGAATTATACGTCCGAGTTTCGTAGATAAGTTGGCTTCTGGAACCTTGCCCGGTCAACTTTTAAAATAAAAGCGAGCGAAGCGAGCGTGCCTTTTCGATTTCGGACCGCAAAGTGCTAGCCTTCTAAAATCCCTTGATTTTTCCCCATATTTTTAAATTGGCCTTCCTAGCCATTCCGTAAATCACGTAAAATACGAGCGTTTTAGGGTCTTTATAATGCGAACTTTCGCAGACCACAGTTTTGTTTCTACACTTAGAAAATAATCTACCACTGATATCGTAGATACTATAAATACTACCATAGGTAGGCCTTATGCGGTTTTTCGAAACAGAGAGTCAATTCGAATGACTAGACTAAATTTACACCCGTAAAGCACGGTTTTGGCCTACACACTTCGAAAACTTACGATAGTGTGTTCATCGCCTATTGCACCTCCCACAGATCACACAATCAAACCTCCCTACTTATTTACTTTTTCAATATTAAGTTACTTGCCTCTGATATTCGGTACTTGGCTAGCTTGATGGATGGATGTATTACTTTTACTATACTTACGAGTACCTACCTACAAAGCAAATAGTTTAGCAGAGAGAACTATACTGAACCATATTTCATGTTAGTAATACTACTCATATAACTATGTTAGGTAAGGTGTTAGAAACCTTTAACAGAGTTTGGTATTAGGTATGTAGGTACATACAACTCTCCTACCTATACCTATTTAAATAAAATGAAGAATGTTATGCCAAACCAAGTTAGTCTGAAAATTGGATAGACCTTTGGGATAGTCAGACGATCCGTGTACTAACACTAAATGCATACATTTCTAATTAATCAAAAATACACCAAACCAATTAATTACGTTCCCAAATAAGCGGTGATATTGATCTAACCTGTTTAATCATTTATAGAGATTAAGGCGCACCGTTCACTGCTTTCAATATGCTATAAATACCTAAGGATTGTATTAGGTACTAAATAAACCTCTTTACATTTTGGAGAACCCTAGTTTATAACTTCTTCAAAATTTGTTTTTGTTCATCTCTATCTTTTTCATTATTTTGGGTATCAAATTTCTGCGATTACCTATATTAAAGCTTTATGAGGGTAAGAGGCTTAATAACAAATAACTTGGCAGGCAAATATCTGCTCGAATAGTTAATTACATTAAAATCACAGGTTTGATTAGTTTTGGAATTAAATCAACACGTATACGTGCCTGTCCCTATAATCGGTTTGTTATCTTAATTATAATATCTATCTATTCTATTTATCGTACTTGAATTATTGGAGGTATTATTTTAGGTGGGTAAATGTTTGAGATGTTTAGAAGTTAAGAATTATTTATTCTACCTACAGATAGAAACATAAATAGTGATAATGTACGAGTAGACATAACTGCAGTACCTACAGATTCGGATGAAATTTGGTACGCTAAATAAGTATTTCGATTTAGTTTTTCATAGCGTATAGAGTAGTTTTTACTCCGGTAAATAAAAATGTTATCTTTACGAAGTAACGACTTTTGGTTTATTCTGTATTTTACGCAAGTCACGAGCGGTACCTAAATGAAATACCCACGTTACATATCTGTCCTCATAGTCCAAGCATAATCTGAACTTATACTCAGACTTTTAACACAAAATATGGTCGATTCCGGTAGTCACACGTAAAATTAGTCCTACCTGTCCTTTTCTCTCTCAACAGTTTATGTTAAAAACGGAGATAACTGACTAAGATTAGGTTTAAGGTCTCTTTACATACGAGTATTCTAACTCTACTTGAAGTTTGCTAATTTTAGCCACTTTGATTTTCGACTACTTATTAACCGCTTCGGGAAAATCAATGACAACTTATGATCATACAACCTTTATAGTAAAATGTATCTTTATCTTCCAGTCAACTGCTCAGAAGCCTTAGGTGCCCATTTGCGAAGGTTGACCAGAGAAGCCGAGGCCCGCCTGCATGAGGTCACTGGCTGTGCCCCGGAGAGGACTTGTCGGGAGGAAGCTTGCACCAGGTAAGCAAAGTTCAATCCTAATAGACTGAATGTTCAATCTCCCTTTCTTTCTTGCTGACAGCAAGAAAGTTCAGAACTTTAGAAGTAACCTTTGCACAAATGCCATTTTCGAATTATGTTTTAATAGCAGTTAGACCGAGTCTTGTGGCGTGCTCTGGGGGAGGCCTACGTCCATTAGTGGACAATAGGCTGACTGACGAAGAAGCAGTTCATCATCGCGCTTTCAATTAGAGGAAATCGACAACATTGCGAATTTCTGATGCACGTAATATTATTACATTGTCTAAGTCCCCCTATTATCTTGGATAATGTTTATGATCTGCCCTTTCAGGTCATCAGCATCCGGTCAGGCGGCCGGCACCACCGGCTGCGCTGGAGGCACCGGCTCGTCCGAGAAGGACAAGCAAGCGCAGCACTGGGAGAGGCGAGTGCGGACTTTGAAGTGAGTTACTTTGCGTGATAGATATACATACATACAGACACGTCTGTGTTCCCGAGATGGGGTAGCCAAAACTTCAAGATCATAAGGAGATCCCACTATAGAGAACCACGTTTAGCAAAATAGCTCGAAATCACATGTTAATATTAGTTACAAGTTGCTATGAACATATCCTGAGAGAAATGCTCCATAGTGGAAAAATAAACATGTGATTTTGAATCTGAAATTTTGTGGATAGGTACCTTTTAGTGGGCTATTTACGTAGCTTTTCGCTTAACATAGCCTTAAACATACAGACACATCTGTGTTACCAAGTTGTAATATGCTTAAGATATGAAAAAAAATTCACCCGAGTTCGAACCCACGACCTTCGCATTTCGTGCTGTATCTACCAATCGTGAGCTAGTTTAACTCGGTGACGAATTATTAGGTACTAATCCGTAGATTAGTCAAACCTACCCATAATGGTATGGTCTCGCTTCCACAATGGAAGTCTCCTGTGTCCTTGTACCTTGATCCTGCTTGCGACATCTGGTCCTGGGTACTAATCTCGGTAGGTGCAAACATAAATATAATGAATATCGATGTTTGTCTCCGAGTCATGGATGTTTCTATGCTTATCTATGTATATTGTTATGTATCGATGGTTAGCAGGTATTTACGAGACAAAACCTTAAGGATCTTCGTGTGGGACTAGGTTAATGTGATGTGAAGCATGTATTTATTATTATTATGAAAAATAACGTTCCCAAAAACGTAATGTAATTATTTTTTTTAAGAGATGGTCAAATTCGTCATCCGAGTTAATTGACCGGTAGCTCAGTTTATTAGAGCGAAGCACGGTATGCGAGAGGTCGTGAGTTCAAGACTCACTCGGGTGAAAAAAAAACTCATTTCTTAAAATATTTATATTATTATTGTTACATACCCTCTGTGGTCCCTTCCAGACGCCTGGTGCTTGGTTGGCAGCAGTCGCGCGTGCCGCCCGCGCCGCCGCCGCCCGACCTGGAGGTGTGCGGCGCACACACCGTCAACGTGCGGCTGAAAGATCCTCGGGGCAGCGCGCAGAGGGACCCGCCGATTGTTACCAAGTTTAGAGGTAAGGATTTGAAGTCAAAATTATTGGAAGATTTCCGGTATAGGTATATTCATAGCGCGTTCGGTAAAATTCGTCATGTACCTACAAGTAATTGTTACATTTTGTATTTTGGTTTGCCCAGTCACCATGATGGGCAGGCGCGTCCGTGACCGCATTGTGATTTTCGGACTATGTTGTCAACATGGGAGGCACAGCTGCCCCCTCCCAGAAACCCTTACGATGCCCACGGTCAGGCATGGGTACTATTCGACTCTGCCGATGCTACGCGACTTAGTACGATTTTACATCATTGAACATTGCTATGTTCTGTTACATATTAAAATACTACTATACCATCAGTAACTGGCAATAAACTATAAGCTAGTCCACTTACAACCTAAAAACTTTTCCTCCATCCTCCAGTGGAATGGTCATCGCGAGCAGACTTCTCCAATGTGTGCGGCAGTCGCGAGATCCCCGCGTCGGGCTCCGCGAGCGGCACGCGGCTGCAGGCGGCGGGACTGACGCGCGGCCGACGGTACTTCTTCAGGGCGGCGGCGGGGAATGTCAAGGGCTGGGGACCGACGTCGGTTTCCGTGCCGAGGAGTGTTGTCCCGAGCAGTAAGTTCCTTCTGATAACCAAGTTTTTGTGGCGGTTAATTTTTAGTAAGAGTACCTAGGAACCGTGTTTGATAAGAGAGCAGAAGATACTGCCTCAGAGCTGCGGCGGGGAATGTCAAGAGATGGGGACCGATGTCGGTTTCTGTACCGAGGAGTGTTGTCCCGAGAAGTAAGTTTATTCAGCTATTACTATTGTGGCAATTCGCTTGAGCTTTAGTAACATGGGAACCAAGCGGCGGAAGATACTGTTCAATTTTCTTGGGGCTTTGTAACCTGGGGACCAGTAGGTTTCATGTAGAATGTAGAATAAATGATTTCATTTAGTTTAGAATCTCCAAGTAAAAGGGCATCATCTATTAATTAGGTTGGCGTGACGTGTCAGCCCGAGGTAACCGCGGTGACTGCGGTGGCGCGGCCGCGGCTCTCGAAGCTCTAGCCATAGCCGCTACCGGGGCGCGGCAGAAGACTCCAGCGCAACCCCTAAGAGTGCCGAAAAAGAAAACTGCCACCATCAGGCAGCTGTTTACTGCTGCTAGCAAGTTCCAGAAGAATCTTAGACGGTAATTCTGAACAAATTAGCCAACTCTTTCATGGTCATCCACAAGTTGTCTGAACTTGTAGATTTCTGAATTGTACCTATAAATTGCTAAAACCTGTACTCTATGTCCAGAGGAGTGTACCTGGCTTGTATCCTGTACCACGAAGACAAGGTGCTGGTGACGAGTGAGGAGTTCCTTCCGGTTATCGAGGTGGACGAGACCTATCCCACGTGCATCTACACCGACTTCCATTGGCTAATGAAGGTGTGTACTCGTAACATGACTTGGTAGATTCATAACTTCCGTTACCTCTTATAGTTCTAATAGTAATAGTTCTATTTACATTGCGGCTAGCTGAGGCATGTCCCAAGAAATGTAGAGCTCAAAAATCTAGGAATTTCCAAGGATTTTTGTAGATTGCCCGGTCTTAAAAATAACGAAAATACCATGGTCAAGGTTTTGTAGCCTAAGTTCCTATTCTACACAAAATCAGACAGAATCTGATTACCTGATGTCAGTGCATCGTAAACCGAAAATATTAGTTATAATGTAATTATGCGTTTCCAACAAAACCGAAGACCTTGCGTTAGCTTAATTTGGATTCATTCTTCGTACAATTCATCCCTCACAGATTTTGTCTTACCACATCTAACGTTGTTTCCACTTACACAGGTTTCATGCGCATGGGACGACGTAAAGGCTCTGCGCACAGACATGGAGAAGCACACGTCCTCCTCCATTCACTTCCGACTCAAACTGCTGACAGCGGCTGCGCAGATGCAGTCTGCATTATGCGTTCAGGATCTAGGTAAGAGATCTATTACATTATAATTAGTGGACACCTGCAACTCCGTCCGCGTAGACTGCAGTAATTTCCTATTTGCTACAAATAATTTAAAAAAAGTTTAGTGATGCCCATTACAATGTATTCCCGAAAACTGCATTCGAATCAGTTAAGTTACTGAGATTTGTGTGCATATACAGCGACCAGAGCGGAGCGAAGACCAATCATTAATCTTAGATATTGTGATTTACGTGATACTTTTTGTGTCAGTTTTGAAGGTCGAAAACTCGAAAAGTTTGATATAACTATCATATAACAGCCCCCGACTCTTGTTTTATTATATAGGTATAGAAGAATCGGAGGCAAATCATAGTTCCAAAGTCATACCACGATCAACCCAGGTTAACCCATAATCATATGGGCAAAAGCCCCCCCATGGCGATAACCTTGTGTCGCTCCCTGGGGGAGATCTACGTACAGCAGTAAACTACAATAGGCAGATATGTGTATATGTACATTTTCATTTTCTCTACATTTCAACCCACAGGTCAGCTATACCACAAGCCGCTCCGAGACTCACATGGTACGGTAGTTCTATCCTGCGTGAACAGCGTCAAGTCAGCCAAATCGATATCAGCGTTAAACTCGCGCTGGGCGCCCGTGGCCAGGCTTCGGCGTCGCGTCATCAGCGAAGCTAACACTATAGGGGAGCTGCTTATGGCGTCTGTGCATGAGCAGATTGCTTACCATCAGGTAAGGAGGAGGAGGAGACTGGATAAATTGCTTTTATTTTCTAGTTCTCAAAAAATTGTTACAGAAAAGAGCAAGTATGTGTTTTCTCAGTGTGCAATCTATTCCTGTACCAAATTTTCTATACTTATATAATATATAATATTATAAAGCTGAAGAGTTTGTTTGTTTGTTTGTTTGATTGAACGCGCTAATCTCCGGAACTACTGCATGGATAGCGAGGAAGGCTTTAGGCTATATATCATCACAGTACCAATCACGGGGAAAATTATTCAACTTTGGAGACTTCCGTTGCGTGCGCTGCGTAAACGGTTCAAGTTATCCAAAAAATATGTATGAAAGAATAAAATGACTGAAAGAAAAAAATTGAAGGTCTAGACTGCCTGATGCAGAATTGCTTTGAGAGATATGAAAATACCGTCTTAGGAAAGTTTCATGATAAGCACTTTCTTCGTAATAAATTGAAGGTCTAGATAACCTGATGCAGAACCCTTAACAGCCCAGCTAAATTTTGAGAGATATGAAAATACCGTCTTAGAAAAAGTTATTCAACATTTTAAAAGAATTCAATTCCCTGTTAAGTTATCTTTTGCTGTCTTTTCACAGGGGCAAACGTTTAAACACGTTGGAATTGACTTACGTCAATCAATTATATGTCGCGTTGTCAAGATCGGGTTGCGGAGAAAAAATTCTGCCACAAGAAAATAAAACAAAAAATATATACGCAGAAGTACTTAATATATTCTGTTTGTTGCGCGCGGACGAAGTCGCGGGCAACAGCTAGTATATATATATATTCAATATAAATGTTCTAGTAAAAGAAAAAAATCCCAAATGTTCATATAACTAATGTTTCCCAAAGTGGTTGCGGGTGACCCACCATTTAAACTAAGGTATTATTATTTATAGGTTAAGTCCTCTAATGCATTATAGCTTTAATGAGAACATTAATAGGTCCTAAACACATAACCGGTAGCTCAGTGGTTAGAGCAACTAGCACGGTATGCAGTGGTCGTGGGTTCGATTCCCACTCGAGTGAAGAATTTTTTCCATTTCTTTATTAATAATTTTACATAACCTAAATATGATATTGTTATAAATTGTATCCAGGTGTCGCGTATTCAACTACCTCGCGGCTTATACCTGGGTTACCTGAAGCTGCAGTCCTCGGTGGAAGTGGTCCGCATCGTGGCTCCGGCGAAGACTCCGAACGTTCCTCCTCACACGCGCGTTAGGGAAAACCCTCATGTATCTTCGTAAGTAATTTTTAGACTATAGGCTAATGCAATAGCATTTATCACATCATATTAGATCAGCAGATTCGATTAGTTCAATAAGAGTTTAGGGCTTTTCCTAAAGATTTGTGGACTACCTGATCATTGATAATTTTATACGTTATATTATTTACAGTGAAGAATGGGAGTACCTTCGAACTCAATCTGGTAAATCCATAGAAGAACCGCAACCAGTCAACAACCTTGTACCAATAACGAAAGCACAAGAAAAACCTTCCGAATCTCAAGAAATGTTCCTAGACCAAATAGCATCAGCCGCTCGACGGCTCTTTAAAGATATGGAAATACCAATCGACAGTGTCATAACCCACCGAATATATGACTTGGAAGTGGTTGAATTGAACCATAATGTCAGTTTTGTTATGATATGTCCGCCAGCTGAGCAAGCTTGCTCAGTTCCAGGGCAAAAAGAAATATTGCTGCAAAAGGGCGACCTACTAAGTTTGCCTATACAGGCGTTCGAAATGATCCATCTGCAGACGTACCATACTAATATCTTAAATAAATACTCCAAGCTAAGTTGTGTATTAGAGTTAGATGTAGCTTTAGCTGCGCATTCGCATAGGGAAGCATTTTCATGCACAGAACTTCAAACAGCCAAAGAAAGATTAGCGAAACTTGAAGAACTTCAGAATAATCTTAATACAGTGTGGAAAGCGGAAAGATGGCTTATGGATTTAATCGGATTTGCGAGAGATAAAGATAAAGCTATTACAAGTTCCGGTATTCTGCTCAAACATATTTTAGACAAAATTCCTTCCGAGACATACGTCGACGGCTCAATTGATGACAGTAATGATAAGGATAACAATTTGAAAGTGGACTTACTACAGATTCCTTCAAGAGATGGCAAAATTACAAAAACTTCACCTGGAAGAGGATCCTGGCCTGGACCCGCTGGTAATGGAAATCATGCCAACTTGCATCCGGAGTTTAGTAAATCGGAACAGCAACTGAGTCTAGCCCCACGACAAAATTCCGCTTCTACACTGAATCTTAGTAGTTCCCAGTACCTAAACGCTGAAAATAGGGATAAATACGCAAGAAAGGGCAGCGCGGACTCGCAGTACACCCAGTCTAGTGCCAGCAATAACTACATGAGTAGCAACTCACAGTTTGACATCAAATCATCTGGATCTCATAACAGTATAAGCAACAATCGCCTGCCGCCTTCTCGAAGCGAAGATACTCTAGTTCTTCAAAACGAAAACATGGAGCCAAAGCCTCGAATGCACAGTGTAGCAAGTGCATCCACATCATCAAGCCCACTCCTTACAGTGAAAAGCTTCTACCCAGGGAGCATGATAAGCATGAGAACAGCAAAAGCAAACATGTCAGAATCCGCCCAGAGTCTATCAAGTGACTCCGAAAGTCAAAGCTGTCCATTAACCTGCGCATCAGTTCCTCTAAAAATCCGTCCTCAAACAAAACATCAGCAGACCCCTTGCAGTGTTATAGCATCCAAAAGCATGACTAATGTGAAGTCCAGCGACGTAGACTTTACTGACACCGGTCAGGAATTATTTGCAAAACCAGGGGTGTCTGTCAAACGTCAAACGTTACTAGAATTGCAAGAAGATAACAATAAGGTTCCAAAGACTGACGAAAAACGAAGCAATGAGGATGTGAAACAGACAGCAGAGCTACGGCCTCCTGATCAACCGGGCATTTTACAGGTAAGGTATTTAATTTACTAACCAACTCATTAAAAATTACTGAAGTAAGTAGGTTAGGTAACCTACTTAAAAAATTACTTGGGAATATTGTGCTATATTGTAATCAGATATGTTCTAAAGTTTTGTTTCTTTATTTAGGTGTTTGCAGCGTACAAAACCGGTCTTGCAGTTGGGACATCACTCAAATTGCACGTCACACCTCGAACATCAGCCCGCGAGGTCATCGACCTAGTAGTCAAACAGCTAAACATGGCTGCGGTTTTAAAAGGTAATGCAGGACCGTACTACGGGCCGGAGAAACTACAGGACTTCTGCTTAGTCGCCGTTATAGGAGCTAGGGAAAGGTGCCTACGAGACGATTTTAGACCTTTACAACTACAAAACCCTTGGAGGAAAGGGCGATTGTACGTGAGGCTCAAACATGACGTCTTAGCAGCACTTCAACATTCTGCCAAACAACCGTCTTATATTTAAATGTCTAGCAATATACTGTTATAATTTGCTAGTAATATTGTCTCAAGGCATTGTTTTTAAAATCGTGACTATATTGTTATGAATAATTTTAGAATATGTTCCAAATGGACTTAGATGATCTCCACATGCGGAATGTTAGTGAAATATTGTCTCAAACCATTATAATAATATAGAAAAGATAATATTTTATGTTATTTAAATATAGAACTACAGACTTATTTACGCTGCGAGTATACCTACTTAGTTTTATTTTTCGGTGCCAATTCTTAATTTTGTCAATGCTTTAATACATAGTTATAAGAGTTGTGAGTAAATAATTCTAGAAAGTATTTTGGACAGAATTTATGGTGCTTTTCACTGTAAAATAGATCGCTCATTATTATTTATTATAATGACATTATTTATAAAATATTTTAAGTGCATAGTGACCGCATTAATTCAGTATGTACCTACTAAAATATTGGTTTATTTGTCTACGTAAAGAATGCATGAAACAGAACATGTTGTTAGCTTTTCCTGTCTATCTTAACTTTAAAATCTTCTTGTTCTGTGTTGTAGGTAGTTTTAACATCAAATAAAAAAATATCTAGAAGTTTCATAGATACCTACAGCTAAGTATTACGATACAGAGTAGAGATGTTTGTTATACCACAGTAGTACTTATTACTTTAAATTAAGTATTAACTCCAACAAAGTATTTAGTACCTATACCATCTACAACATAAAATACTAATAATTTATTTAATAACTGAAGACTCTCTTTGTTATAAATCAGTATACCGAAGTATTTATGTTTTAATTGTATTTGAGGACAGTATACTTAGTTATGTTTATGTAGGTACCTACATGGTCCAAAATCTCTATAACAACAAGCAGTTTCACTTTATTATTAAAATTAATTTGGAATAACTATACCCACTTTTTTACTATATAGATTTTTGTGAGCTAGTTTAGAAATTGACCATATTAAGTATAGTTACATAAAGTTATTAAAAACATTATAGTCGTGTAGTTAATACATTTGGTTCAACCTGTCTTATTGGCCAATATCAATCTAACAACAAATCAGCATATCTCTGAGGAAAACAGGGTTTCACAATTTATAAACAAAATCATTTTTGACAACAACGGAATGAATAAATTAAACGAAATATCTATTAATTAATAATTTATTATAATATCCTGCTTATATTGAGATGCTCAGATAAGTAAACGAATGGATCATTATATTTAGGTTTAATGTAAATAGTGGAAATTATATTTTATAAAAAAAAACGTTATTATACACATGTATTTATAAGAATTAATTTCTTAATTATGAGCAAATATTCTAATCAGAAAATTAAATATTAATAGTACTTAATCGATGATTTGTCATGAAATGGTAATTTTACATTAACATTTCTTTTTATGTGTGTACCTACCTACTTGGTACGGTACGAGTATTAGGTATATTGGGATAATATCAAAATGAATACTTATACATGTGGGTAGATACCTTACTTATGCCAATTCAGCAAAAAGAAATTGCAATTTATTGGACTGACTGGGGGTGTCATAATATAATTTGGGAACCCGCTGCGTCCTCCGCTATAACACCAAAAAATATTTTTACTGTGGGTAGTACCTACCTACTTAAGTATGATATATTTTATCGTGTGTCACATCAACGTAGAAAATATCAGTGTGATAAAGCAAATTATGTCGTTATGGTTATTTTTGACAATTGTTTTGTGTGTTTCACCAAAATCAGGTACCCATGATAATTTGGTCACTTGTGGTCAATATCACCGCATTTGCGTTCAGATAGGCTAGGTGACCATTGGAAGAAACACCCCATTTGACGAATATTCCATTTTATATTTTGCTATTACAAGCAGTGTTTAACACTTAAACGGGGCTATAACTTTACGCGCGGTTTATTAGTAGCACCGGAAAAATAAAATGTAAACTTTATACATACCATCTTTCAAACCAATTTATTCAACATTTCGACAACGATAGTGTTTGGTTCGCTCTGTAAAAAATACTCATTAGTTTCACTTTGTTAATGTAGTTAGCGACTGTGTACAAAAAAAATGTTTTACTATTAGTGTGTTATTCATCTATGAATTGAATAGGAAGATATGTAAAAAATTTCGAGCCATATAAAATGTTACAATTGTAAGCCTAAATGGATGTCTTATGATAATATAGTTTTATTTTTAATAATATATTTTATTGATGTGTTGTATATACCCTTCCTACATTCAGGGTGTTAGTGGCATAAGTATAATAAATTGGTGTGGTTGCGATTCGTCCGTTGACGATTTTACAAAACAATTTTCATCAAATACAATTTTTCGAAACATCTTTTTTTTACCTAAATCGACAATGTGCGAATTGCCACCAATCAGTCAATACATCTCTCGTAATTTACACTTTGCCAATAACACCCTGAATAAAATTTGTCACATCTAAAGTGAAACCTATAGATTTCGTTGTAGCTAGAGCTTAGAGAGAGTGAAAGTATGAATTCAATTAAAGCACAGAAATAAATGTATTTCAGATCTTAGTGAGATTTTCATTTCATTAAACCCTTCCCGAATTTAACCATAAGTTCCTAACTACCAATAACTTTACCAAATTACGTAGGTAGGTACGTACCTCTTATCCAAAAATATTTATAGATCAATAGGCTAATCAATAAGTAGACGTGACAAGATACCGGTACCGTCATATGGCGTCCGGGAAGGAAACTTTCTCATATTGGCACCGCTATCCTTGTAAACGATAGCTCTAGTAAACTCTGCAGTCAAGCACTCCTGGATCAGGAGGCGCTGGAATTAAGTCTTCAAAAACACAAATCTGATCATTGTAATGTACCCAGGCAAGAGACTCTGGTAACCTCTTCCTACAATGACACAGCGCTTCTATAATCCTATAAGCGAAAAATTCAGCGACTCAAAAACTACCTACCAGAATATCAGAAGGTTACAAATACATGTCACACACAAGCACAGGGAACAAGGGCACTAATCGGGGAGTTTTAGTAAAGAACGACTCGCAAATCACCAAGATAACAGAAGGTTTGCAGGAGCGCAGGTTTCGGGGTATTTTTCTAGCAAAAGGTGGTGTTTAGAAGTAGCGTGCGCAGGTTGCGAGGTTTAGAAACGACGCACAAATTACCAGGGTAGCAGAAGATTGTAGAAGGTGTTAAGAAGTCCGGTATCGGGGAAAGTCAAAGAGCAGCCGTAGATAACAAGACCAAGCGATTGTTTGTTAGAAGTCGCGCTGAAGGTAGTCCCTAACGTAGATAGCAAGGGCGCGTCGCCATAATAAAATTCCTTTGGGGGCGATAAAAATCAGAACTCTAGTCTTAGAAATTTTACTTTTCAACAAGTCTGGTTGTATGGAATCAGTTTCTTTGCTTATCATTCGGAATTTAAAAATCTATCAGTCTTAATATTGCCATACCAAAGATTATTTGCCTAAATTTGAGGATTTGTGAGATGTGAGATTGTTTAACTAACGCAACGCCATCTATCCAGCCAGATGGTTATGGCCCCACTGATTAGTAATAAACTTTAAATTCTTAAAATTCTTTGATGCCCCGTGTGCAGTATTTCACCAATTCGCATATGGTGAAAAAGCGGTGCTAGAGGCAAACAGCCTAGTGCGCGATGATGGCAAAAGACCTGACGACAGTATAACACTAATTTATTGAAAGATGAGACGGCCCATAGGAGCGCTCCGAACCTACAAAGACATGGCCCATGGCTCGTATAATCAATAGTTGTTTTGGAAGAAATAAATTAGTCCTGCTATCCAGCACGGTAATGCAGCTTATATTTTGTACATATGTAGGTACTATTTTATAATGGAGATCGATTGACCTTCTTTCTTTTGTAATAAATGAGCAGTGAAATAATCATCATGCTAAAGTGTGAACATAAATTCGCCTTTTCGCATTACAACTGTATAAACTAAGGATATTGCTTTAATTACACGTGACGATGTTTCATCGTAATGAAATATAAACTTCAAAAATATTAGAAATTGTACAGTTTTAATCGTTTGGTTTCGGGATATATGATTTAGTTACATGGCAACACTGCAAATCAGCTGCTGTCACTGTCAACGTGACATACGTAGGTATGTACGTGTTGTGTTGTGAAATGGAAATATTTCAGTGAATTTATAATTACATATTTACAGTTATTTATTTTTAAAGCTCAGCTCTTCAGGTTGCACGCACAGTCCAAATCATTATTTATATATATCGTGGTTCATTTTGTAACAAATAATATATTTAGTAAAGATGAGTTTTGCTCTTAACAGTGGGTAAGCAAGCAAGCTGTACTTTAAAACACTTACATATTGAAACTAAGTTTATGTTTCTCAATTTCTAAGCATATAGACTGATTTACTTAGTTTCATCATTTATTTCACAGGAAGGTCGCCGGTCGTGTATATTTTGCCCGTGGATTATTAAGTAAGTCACTGGCCATTCAAGCTTCCAAAGGCGGTGTTAAATGTTTACAACCACTTTCGACTTACGCAGAAGAAAGTAAGTACCTACTTACATATTTAGTTTTCTAGTGAATGTACGTCTAAAGCATAACCAGTTATATCAACTTACAGTGCAGTAAGAGCTGTGCATTATGTAAAATGGCTATGCAAAATTACTTTGAACTTTGTACCTATTTCTCAATGACTACAGAATTTCGGTAGCCAAGATACAAATAGTTATTTTCAGCTCTTGTACAGGCTATCCCTTACAAAGTTAACATTGATATATTGTTGTTGGTGATTTATAACAGTAAAGTATAATTATAAAGTTTCCTTTTTGTGTAAATGCAATTAACTTTTTACATTTTCTTTGTCATAAACTTTATTTGTGAAAACTTTACTGTGTACAATAAAGCATCAGAATAACTTTTTATGTAGGTAAATAAACAAATTCCTGTATTTGTATTCTGCAAGGGAAAAAATAGTTTCAAATTCCAATATCATAATTTTTCAAAACTAAATGCAATTACCTCGGTTGTAACAACTTTTTCAAACTTACGTCCCATTTTCTATTGTCATAAACTATTAAGCTTTCTTATCCTTTGTTTGCATTCACCGTGAAAATGCTTTGTTTGTATGTAGGACTGCTTAGCACATGTACGAAGATAAACTTATGAAATATTGAATACACCTTACAGTATGCACAAAAAACTAAACTTAAACAGTGCACTATGACACGTTTTTCAATAACACCCGTGTATAACATGATAAGTAAAATATACTGCATTAAGGAGACAATAGAGGAAGGCTCCAAATAGAATTTTATTAGCCAGTTGACGAAGCTGAAGACAAACAAATTCTAAGGGAGATTGAGAGGTTCTATGGACAGCATATACCTCGGTTAAACCTGTTAGATTAGGCAAAGACCCAAGAGCCAAGCTCACCCGACACTATACTGAAGACATCCCGGATATCAGCCTGTACGAGATTAACTGCCCTTAAACAACTCAAAAACAACAAAGCGCCGGGCGACGATGGAATTACAACAGAGCTTCTAAGAAACTCCGGTACTATCAAAGGCTCTTTTCCGTCCTGCTCGAAGTAACGCCGGAAGCATGGAACAGAAGTGTGGTGGTGCTGTTCTTTAAAGAAGGCGATAAAGCCTTGCTGAAGAACATAGACATCTCGCTTCTGAGCCATGTCTACAAGTTGTTTTCAAGGGTAATCACGAATCGTCTTGCTCGCAGGTTTGATGACTTCCAGCCTCCCGAACAAGCCGGTTTCCGAAAAGGGTTTAGTACTAGATCATATCCACACGCTGCAGATTATTATAATCGGCCACTAGATCGTGGACTATGAGAAGGCCTTTGATTCGATCGAGACATGGGCAGTGTGCGGTCTCTCCAGCGGTGCCATATTGACCATCGATATATCGAAGTGCTGAATATACAGCAATGCCACCATGTCGGTACGAGACAGGAGCGGGCAAAGCCGATTTCTTTGCAAAGGGGAGTGAGAAGGAGGAGATGTATTTCTCCGAAGCTCTTCAATGCAGTGGAAGACGCCTTTAAGCTTCTCGAATGGAAAGGACTCGGCATCAATATCAATGGCGAATACATCACTCACCTTCGGTTCGCAGACGACATCGTGGTCATGGCAGAATCGCTGAAGGATCTAAGCACAATGCTCGATGGCCTCAATCGAGTCTCCCAACAGGTGGGCCTGAAGATGAAGATCATGTCGAACGTCCATGTGCCGCCCACTCCTGTACTGGTTGGGAGCTCGATGCTTGAAGTTGTTGACGAGTATGTTTACCTGGGACAGACGGTCAAACTAGGTAAGTCCAACTTTGAGAAGGAGGTAACTCGGCGAATCCAACTCGGCTGGGCAGCGTTCGGGAAACTACGAAGCTTATTTGTGTCCAAGATACCCCAGTCCTTAAAGACGAAGGTGTTCAACCAGTGCGTGCTGCCGGTGATGACCTACGGTGCCGAGACGTGGTCTCTAACTATGTGCCTCATAAAAAAGCTCAGGATCGCACAGCGAGCGATGGAGAGAGCTATGCTTGGGATCTCTCTGCGTGATCGAATCAGAAATGAGGAGATCCGCAGACGTACAAAGATCACCGACATAGCTGAACGGTCCAGCAAGCTGAAGTGGCAATGGGCAGGGCACATAGCTCGAAGAACTGATGGCCGATGGAGTCGGAAAGTTCTAGAGTGGATACCACGTATCGGCAAGCGCAGCGTGGGAAGGCCACCCGCGAGGTGGACGGATGACCTGGCCAAGGTTGCGGGCGTCGGTTGGATGCAGGCTGCTTCCGACCGGTCGGAATGGAGGTTGTTGGGGGAGGCCTATGTCCAACAGTGGACTTCTCAGGGCTGTAAATGATGATGATGAAATGCATATGTACATGACTTTTTATTATTTTGGATATAGACCCCTGTGGATATATCTACGACATTAAAGTGGTCCCTCCGCTGTCGTTATAACCGAAATACACTGTATATGAAAATAACAAAAAAAAATGGCAATCGTAAACAAATAAAAAGGAATTTATTTTATTGCAATTTTGATGGAATTTTTAATTTTTCAGAACCTTTGACTTTATCGAGTTTGAACCAGACAGTCAAGAAATACCACACAACCTCCATCAGATATAAAGATGTAAGTAGCCCTAGCCTTGTCCTTGTTATTATTCTAGACTAGTACTCAATATTATAGGTCACTTAGGAATTTAATATACAGAAAGTTTTTTCGTTGCCACCCTTAACGAAAAAAATACTCCCTATACATCAAGTAAAGTAAGTTTATGCCAAAAAAATTGCTGGGAAAAGATGGTACATTTTTTGAAAAAAAAAATTACTTGATGGGCGAAATTTATAGAGTGCAGTGCTTATGCTAGTTTTTTCATAGTGAGATATTAATTATTACTCGTGAAAAATCTTGCTACGCGCGTGTGCATTTATGCAGAAAAACGCAGTCGCGACCCTAATATCTTGGGAACCAGACACTTCCCAGGTATGCTTTCATGGAGAAAAATGATCATGATGATTAGGAGATTCCGTATTTTTCGCGTCAATGTGCATTTATACAGAAAAACGCAGTCTATTTACTCAACTTTGAACCCTAACATTTTGGAAACCAGACACTTCCCAGGTATGCTTTCATGGAGAAAAATTGTCATGATGATGAGGAGATTCCGTAGTTTTCGGGAACGTTGACGATCAAAAAACATCCTGTATACAAGAGAGCTTGGAATAAAAATAATTTGTTTAAGTTTTTAGGTTTATTTATATCAATCAGAGTTGCCAGATGTCCCAATTTTTTAATTACCCGCGTGGGACAGGCTCAGTCTCGGTTTACTGGAATAACTCGACCGTGCGTACAGCATACTAAGAAAGCGCGGGCAGGTGGCACAGACCCTTGTGGACCTGGAGCCTTTCTATTAAAGAGCTAATTGATGCTTTCTATGGATATTTTTTATTATCTATTGTCATGTAAACGTAATTTGAATTCTATTCAAAAACTTTTGATTGTATATGTATTTTTACTATGTCCAGCCTTCGACGAAAGAATCCCGCTTTTTTCACTCAAAAAGTTCCTAAATCCTGACTTGGCAAAAAAATCTGGCAACACTGATGTCAATGCAGTTTTAGTTAGTACATAGGTATTTTATTGTAACCAACTCTGTGCAATAAATAACCAAATTTTAATGCAAAAAAATGGTTAAATAGGTTGACTTAACTTTGCAATCAGTAATAAATAGAGTAGACATAGAGAGAACATGACTACTTGGTGTAAAATGACATTATTTGTGAGTAAAATATTGTGAGTTTCAAATTATTGAAGCATGTAATTCTTATAATGTAGTTCAAGGATGATGTTTTTTTTTTGGAGAGCACACAGAGCAAATTAAGCTATAAAGGCATGTGCTGTGATGGAATCTCTACCCACAGTGGGCACACATATGTAGGTATACAGGGTGTAAAAAGATGACGATGTTTTTTAATACCTCGTATTCTTTGTAAGGTTACGACCATTTTCTTCTATATAGGTAGAACCAACCCTGGGAAACGACAAACAAATTTAAAAAAAAAGCCTTAATTTTATTGCAAGCAATGTATTCGTTTGATGCGCATAGTACAAAATTTACCTACAAAACTAACATTAACATTTTGACATGCTATCTTTGAAAAAAATGTTTGTTAACCGATTTCAGATGGATTTATGTAAAAAATAAAGATAATATTAATGTAACTTTGGACCTCAATATCTTGGAAACCCGTGGTTTTCCAGGGGCGCTTCCATAGAAAAAAATGATCGTGATGTTACAAAGAATACGAGGTATTAAAAGAACAAAGAAGTCTTTTTACACCTAATATAGGTATACAGGGATAGGGTATATGCATGATTTTTTTTTAGATTCTACGTAAAAAATGAATAAAGTTTGCCCTTGGAATGGCATAAATACGAGCCGGCAAAATGTTTTTGAAACGCTCCATACTAAAATGGCATAGATTCTGACATCATAGTACAAAACCGTCACAAATTAGTATGGGAAAAAATGCAATCTTAATTTATAAACGTAATATAACATTTTTGTGTACAGTTTTCAATAAAAATTGTATATTAATAGGTACAGATATTAATAAAGTATTTATTCTAATCAATGAGATAATTCAAAATATGGGTAAAATTGTATTTTTTTACACCTTTTATGTTGTAATTTATTTATTTTTTAAATTTTTTAAACTTTTAAACAACTGTAACTTTGGTATTTACTAACCAATTGATGTTATTTTTGCACTATTCGGTTTGTATTTGTAATATCTTTCGAATAAAATATAAAAAATCTGTTTTCGTGTCAGACACATATTCCCTATTTTAAAACATCAATAACCTCACAAGACTAGATAGATAAAATCATAAACAATAACATTTGTTCTACGAGTTTTATCATAACTCAATACATTATTTAAAAATGATTTTCCGGACTTTTATTATACTGTCGTGACATTTGTAAGTCTATGTTCCATTCGTAGGTATACGAAAAGGTTGACATGCGCGATATCGCATGCACTTCTGTGTTATGTACAGACTTAAGAACATTCAGAGGTAATATTAAATTGAGATTTATTTTTGTATGAAAGTAAAATCTGACAAATTATTTTTATTTAAGTTTATGCTACTTAGTCTTGAGAGGTTATTGATGTTTTAAAATTAACCCTGTATATCAATCAAAGGGGGATTTATTATCTCCAATCAAATGTCGCCAATCCTTTCAGTAGTGATAACATGGTTACAGGCGGCTTCTGGAGGACAAATTCCTGGCCTCTTCTCTACCCTCAGCAAAGCTATATCACCAGAGCTCATCAATCAAACTCAAGCTGTTTTCCAATTCAATGTGAAAGGTACTTGAAACAGATGTTTAATTTTATTAGTTGTCTGAATTAAACTTAAAATTATAAGTATTTCAAAACTTCTAACAAGTTCATCGTCCATCATATCAGCCATTAAGGCCACTGCTGAATATAGGCCTCACCCAACAACCTTCTGCGTTAAGTGGCGTGCATTCAGCATATACCCACGGTCCTGACTAGGTTGTCTGTCTATCTTATGGGTGGCCTTCCCACACAGCATGGGCTAAATATTATAATATTTGGACAGTTATTACTCTGCAAAAACACAAAATCTACTCATCAGATATACCCAAGAGGCGGCAGCAGAAGCCCGAGACAGGCAACAATGGAAAAGCTTGGAGGACAGTTAATATTTGTGCTGTTTATACACCAGTATTAAATATAATATCATTGTCCAGGAGCTGAAGAAGGCATATGGCATTTGGACTTGAAGAATGGCGACGGCTCGTGCGGTCAAGGGGAACCCAAGAACGCTCCCGATGCTACCCTCACTATGGATAGCAAGAACTTGACTGCTATGTTTGCTGGTGAGTTATCCTTGTGGTCAATTTATTGGTTCCACGTTGGTCGCCAAGTTATGCTTGATAGACTGTAACAAATATAGAAAGTACCATATAAAATAATTAAAATCTAAAATAAGTCGTGTGTGTTTCCATGTCAAATAAACGATTTCAATTAATATAGTAACAATGTCCTCCAGACAGTCTTGTTGTTGAATTTGATATTTCAAAGCGAAAAGTCGCATTGCGACTGCTTTTCCTTTGCATGATACATCTCTTTCGCAGCTCTTTCTGCACCTCTTTCTGCACATGATCTTAGGGCTCATATAAACAGAAACTGTAACTACGCCAAGCAATGTTAATTGTTCAAAACACAATCGCAACGTAGTCGTCGTCGTCTGAACATGAATGCATCTTCTATATTCGCATATTGTAATTTAGGTTTTTTGCTGGTTGTAGGTTTTATGCATTCACCTACTTTTAATTCTATTATTTATTCTTATTTTTTAATTTAATGTTCTTTTAATTCTATTTTTTTTAGGTTTAGGTGCGCATTTAACAATACCTATACATTTTGATATAGGCATAAATTTGTAAATTCATAAGATAATTGTTCAAGACAATAGGATAATATTGGCTTGTAATAATTCATCAGGTATTTATAAATTGTCAACTTCTCATAGCCTTGCTCTTTTAGGGTTTTTTTTCTTTTTTGTTCTTGAGGATTTTCCCGACGTTTCCATTCATCATCATTATTATGTCATCCATCATAAATTTAGTTTTAAAGTATTGCTGCTGATAGTTTCCCTTGCTTTTCCTTCGGGATAAACTAAAAAAATAAAAATTGGGTTTTCAGGAGTTCGATGTTGTATCATTAAAATTTAACCTCATTTATTAAAGTAAAACACCGACCCCTTTACTAACTAGCAATCGCTTTCTTTTTTCGAAATTGTTACAAAAATTTCGCTTTCGCTTGTCACATTCGTATTGCGTAGAATGAATTCATTGAACATTCATTTCAAGGCGAATTATTTTTTTTTTCATATCTGTTATCCATTGTTCTTTGGCTTACTATTGTAAATTAGGTAATCAGTTTTTCTATCCATATAGGTACATATAATAAAATGTAACGGATCGCTGTCTGTTCATGGAAGATATATAAGAAAAAATATTATAGAATACCTTTATCAACGCAATAGTACCCATAACAATGATTTTTGGATTTTTTGTTATTTGTCGGTTTGTCTGTGCGTTTGTGCACGCTAATCTCAGAAACGGCTGAACCGATTTCGATGCAGTTTTCAGGAATATATTGTGATAGGACCCACTTAACATATGGGCTACTTTTTATCCCGGGAAAATGTTTTAATCCCGGATAATTTCGACATTTTGTTTTTTCTGTAGTCCACGCGGACGGAGTCGCGGGCGCCCACTATCTTAAACATAATCATCTAAAATGATGTGCTTCTTCCGTTACACTTAGGTACACGTTTCACCCGGTATGTAGAATCAACGAAATATAACTAGTTTTCTAATAAACATATGTATTATTTTCTTTTAAGGTAAACTGAAACCAACAAACGCCTTCATGATGGGCAAGCTGAAAATCAGCGGCGATTTGAAAAAGGCGATGAAACTGGAAGCCATGTTGAAATCTTTGAAAGCATAAAATATTTGGCTCTGTTTTTGAGAAATATTTTTAAAGATTTATTGGTGTGTGCTAGCTTTAAATTATGTTAAGTATGTTATTACATATGTAGGTATTAGGGTCGATTCTGACTAAAGCTGTAACAAACCGTGTGTATTCGTTACTGAGTAACGAGTACTGCATCAAGTACCGAGTAACGAAACGTTACCCAGGAATTCGTCTCGTTACTCACATGTTTCGTATCATACGTATTTTTCGTATAATACACTGTTTCGGATCGCAAGTGGTATATTGATATGTTTGTTTTTGATCGTATGTTCTACCAATGCGCGTGATGCGGTTTATTTAAATCGCTTATTACAAAGAACGGTGATTAGGTTTGTTTAAAGTAATTATATATTTTTTTTTAATCGTCAAAGTTTTTTACTGTTTTGTACTATTCTTTGTAATATGATTTCAGTTTGTGGTTAAAATTTTTTAATTAGTAAATCCATTGCAAATTTGGTATATTACGTCGACAGTTCACGTCGATTCGACTTGTTACCATACTACATACTATAGTTACTATACCATATGCGGTATCAGAAGTAACGAGTTCGGTAACGATACGATAGTAACGAGTACTAATAGTTAAAGTAACGAATACATACGGGTACGCTTTTATTCGTTACTTTTACACCTCTAATTCTGACCGTCACACAAACGTAAACCTAATCTTAGCTAGGTCTATCTCTCTCCGTTCTTAACATAAATGGCTGAGAGAGATAAGGACAGGTAGGACTAAATTTACGTTTAGGTTTAAGTGTGACGGTCAGACGGTCGACCATACAAGCTTGTAGCTGCCCAATCCAGACCTAGTAGCATGACTTGCGAAACACGATATGATAAACCGATTTATCGACATTTAGCTTGTCAAAATACGATAAATATAGCCGCCATGTTGAATTTTGTATAGAGACGATACGATATCCACGATGCGTGGTCATGCTAGGGGGGCAGGTTAATAACATTTGGATAGCTATATTTCATAATTTATATCGAGATTTTATACAAATAGTGAGTTAAGCACATAATTAAAAGTCTATACAATTTATTTCAATAATAACGTGCTCTTATATTTCTCACTACTTACATCAAAACTGTTGCCAACATAATAAAATCTTAACGGTCTACATACTTACTATAAAAATGTATAAAAGGATTTCTGCTCAAATCGATAAAATATGATTAACTAGAAAAAACTTTAAAAAAGTTTATTGTTAATGGTGTTTTGTTAAAGTATTAACTATCTATCTACTTATATAGTCTGTTAAATTAATACTAATGTTAACTATTTATAAGGTATACAAAATTTTCAATAAACATGGTTTTTGTTGTACTTATTTTACTGTTGTGGATTGTAGATTTATACTTAACATATCAAGTATGAAACTCTTTTGTTTAAGGTTTTAACCTTGCGAAAAAAAAACGCTTAGCTACTTATTTACTTAAGCCACACTTAAGCGCACGCAACCTATTTATAGTTTGTGATTCCGGCTCCACACAGGCCGACCGATTCTACAAATATTTGCAGTTACCTTCCGGTCGCCAGTGAATGGATGAGTGATATTATCACTGCATTTAAACGCAGATGCGAGCGAACGTCTAATTAATTAATACATTAGATCTCTACTTAATTTTTGGTCAAATACATCAAAATCAAATACCTATTTTCCTCAATCCTTTACATAATTCATTAATAAAGATGAGGAACAATGTTGAGCCAAGTATACTTCCCTGTGGCACACCAAAGGTAACTGGAGAACTGAAGCTTATGTTATTGTTAGGTAATTTAACACATTGGGTTCGGTCACTAAGGTAACTGGAAAACAGTGAAATCTGATTACCACGAACTCCGATACTCTCCAGCCTGCGCACCAATAGTGGAACTGAAACGGTATCAAATGCCTTCTCCAAATCTAGGAAAAACAAATCATTAATCTAAGGACAGTAATAATAAGGTTCAAGATAGTAGCTATAACGGGAGGAAAGGTGGGCATAATATAAGTTACATAGGTACCTATTACATTTACTTATCATTGATTTCAACCAAATTCACATAATTATTTTATGTGAATTTAGTCTTCTCTTTCTACGCAATTTAAATTTTTACGCTAGTTCGTTTTAAGTGACAATGAAATTCATTATTCATTCATTATTGTTTTGGTTTGTGTTTTGTTTTCTTTTGCGACTGCTGCGTTAATTTTTAATTTATTCGCATTATTCTTTTGTTTTATTTTTACTGTTCGCCTGCGAGAAAACTAATACCTTAATTTGCTGGTTAGCTGTGGATTGATATTCATTTTTTTTTCTTCGCTCCGTGAAATCCGGTCACACAAAGTATCTTCCATCCAACCAATGATCAAAAATACTATCAATCAAAGTATCTTTTGCGTAGGTACATGCCTACCTATAGGTATATAACTAATCTTATTGTCTTGTGTTTGTTTCATGTAAAAATATTAGGTAACTAGATAGGTACGTACTTATCTACTGCTATTAAACCAGTGCAGGTTCATTGAATATAACTTCATTCTCCTTTCAACATGAGTTTAGTAGCAAATACTGGGTAAGTAACGTTTTTATTTTCATCTGTCTGTTATCTTAATCTAGGTGTTCTCTTTCTCTTACGAACTTTTCCAAGTTAACCCCATACCTATCTGCAATTCTTATAAATCATTGTGTCAGGAAGTTGTCGGGCCGTACAATATTCATAACTGGAGCCTCGCGTGGCATTGGCAAAGCAATTGCCTTGAAAGCGGCTAAAGATGGAGCCAACATTGTAATAGCAGCAAAGACAGCAGATCCTCATCCAACTCTTCCAGGAACTATTTACACTGCAGCTAAAGAAGGTAGGTAAGCCACTAAGCACCTATCACAGATAACAAACCTTGGTAGTGAAATTAGGTAAAGGTGGAGCCTGCATTATTTTGTCATATTTTGTTACTGCCACTGCACTATCCAAAGTTCACATACCTACCTACTTATCAAAGACAAATTGTTTTTTAAAAAACATTAATATGGGGGGTAATCTGTGTATGGGGGGTTTTGGGGCCGTCCGCGGACCGAAACCCTTACAATGCATTCTGAATTTGTCTATTCGTACCGCGGGACGAATCACCCCATACCTATTGTTATTATTATTGGGCGATTCGTTCCGATATGAAATTTTTTTACTTAATCTTTCAAAACAGGTATTCATATCGGGACGAATCGCCTAATAATAATAAAAATATTGGGTGATTCGTCCCGCGGGACGAATAGAGCCATTCAGAAGGTATTGTTATCGGTCCGCGGACCGAAACGCCCCAAAATCCGATATGAGCACCTATGGTTATGATACCTAATGTTATTGTGTATAATTTCTTATGTCTAGACTTTGAACATAAATGTAGTTATGTACTGTATTCTTGGAGATGAGAAAGATATTCTTTACTAGCGGACGCCCGCACCTCCGTCCGCGTGGAATGTAGAAAAAACAAAATGACGAAATTATCCGGGATAAAAACATTTTCCCGGGATAAAAAGCACCTGGAACCTGTCACAATATATTCCTGAAAACTGCATCAAAATCGGTCCAGCCGTTTCTGAGATTAGCGTGCACAAACATCGATCCGTTACGATTTTATTACATGTATAGATATAGTTTTTTTTTTATTAACCAATCTTGTCAATTTATTTACCACCCAGATAGGTAGTTAACGTACAATTACAAGTCAATTTTATGTGCAAGGTCGATAATGAAAATGAATTGCTTTACCCTGTTTGTCTAGCTATATAAGTACCTATAGATTCCACTAGTTAAAAGTCGAAAATAGCTCCACTGATTTTGATGAAATTTTTTGTCAGTTTCTATTACCAGTTTCTTTCTACACATGTGATTTCACTTAAGTTAGTGGGTAAAACTTTACCACTACTAACTAATCAACTAATCATCATCTATGGACTTATTTGTCTGAAATATTTTTTTATTTATTTAGTCTTAGTCCTATCATTTATCTATTTTTATTAGTTGAGGCTACAGGTGGAAAGGCCTTGCCTTGCATTGTAGATGTAAGGGATGAGGGAATGGTGGCAAAAGCTATAGATGCAGCTGTTAAAAAGGTAAACTTAGTATATTTTTAGTAAAACTTCAACATAATTAATAATTTTATAGTTACTATTATTTATTTATAATATCTAGAACTGTATCAGGATAAATATTACCCGCCTGCCCCAGCGTGGTGACTATGGGCAAAACCCCTCTGTGGCATTAGCCTTGTGGCGTGCCCTGGGGGAGGCCTAGGTCCAGCAGTGGACTGCAATAGGCTGAAGAAGAAGACACCATATTGCACTGATCCCATAAATAATGGGGTTAGAACAGGAAGATGATGATGATGATAACAGTCAATATTTACAGTACAAAAACTTATGATAACTTACAAACTTTCGTTCTTTCGTAAGTTACGAGTATATATTTTTTTTGCAGTTCAATGGAATTGACATAGTAGTGAATAACTCATCAGCTATTAATTTGACCAATACAGAGAACTTGGAAATGAAGAGATACGACCTCATGAACAACATCAATACAAGGGGCACATTTTTAGTGTACGTAAGTAGGTATAGGTAGTGTTAGAAACATTCAGGTTCGTCCTACAGTTGTTGACCGTATGCGGGTATCTGACGCACTAACGCGTGTTTGATGCAAATGTACGGACGTCTGACGCATTTACGGGTGTTCGACGTAAACCTCTACAGGTCTATCACGTATGCCTAAGGGTGTTTGGCGCATACCTACGAGTGTCTAACGCATTTATGGGTTTACAATTTATGCCTACGAATATTCGACGCAAATAGGGGTTTTTACGCAAACCTAGTTCGACGCAGTCCTACGGGTGTTCGACGCATGCCTACGTTTTGATAATTTATTTATAAGTTTGATATGAGTAGGTACTAGAATCTAAAAAAAAGGGGGTAGCTGCCCTTCTTTGCCCGTACTTCGCTGTGCCCGTACTAATGTTGCCTATCACTCTGCCGGAAGTTTAACGTTTTTTTTTTTTCTTGCTGTTGGCAGGTCCAAACTCTGTCTTCCGTACTTAAAACAGAGCAACCATGCGCACATCTTGAACATATCTCCGCCACTCAACATGAAACCTATTTGGTAAGTTCACCCAAGGCAAGGTTTTGTAAGTAGGTTTGATCCCAGTGAATTTGCTTTATGAACTAAGGGTCTAAATATTGTAAAATTGTGACTTAGCACGTGCCCCGTATACGTAAAGCCGATGGTCCTACTCTTCATCTCTTTTCAGTTGCGTCGACTGTCTTTGCGCTCACCCCTGTGCAATGTGCATATCATATCTCCTGCGTAGAGTTATTCTGCGTTGAAATACGGTCTGGAGGACATTCCCGTTAAATATTGGTATAGCGGTTTCATTTTAGGGTGCGAACAACGATATGACAATCGACAAATAAGTTTGTGTACCTATGCTTTCATGTCGAATAAATGATTTCATTTCATTATTATTCTGTAATTTAGGACACAATTTTCTCTCAGGTTCGGCAATCACCTAGCATATACGATGGCTAAATACGGAATGTCAATGTGTGTTCTCGGCATGAGTGACGAGTTCAGGAAGTTTGGCATCGGAGTCAACGCGCTATGGCCGAGGACTGGTGAGTGGTTTTCCTTATAAAGGCTGTATAAATGCACTTATAAGTTGTATAACGGACTAACGGCAGTACGGCAGCCCACGACTTAACTTGAGAATTCCCGTAAAATCCCGTTTCCGTGGGAATTTCGGGAAGTCCTTTCTTAGTGGATCTTATGTCACTTAATTGGCTGACAAGTGGGTGCGTAATTTTCACTTCTGCCCAACCTCTGGGTATAATAATTTGTTTAGACCTTAGATAATTTATAATCTAAGGTTTAAACTAAAGACCAGTGACGTATTCATCTAAGCTAAAGACGGTTAAAAATAAGTCATATTGTACCTACTACTATTTATAGGTAGGTACATAGATATGAAAGATTTAAGGATGTATGCATGTCTGTATGTTTCTTACTCTTTCACGCTAAAACTACTGAACGTATTTTGATGAAACTTGCTAGGTATATAGCATATGTATACTTCAAAATAACACATATTAGACGCGAACGAAGTCAAGGGCGGCCGCTACCTAATATAAAATATTAATTCTGTAGCGATCGACACGGCAGCAGTACGGATGCTTCTCGGACACACGTCGACAAGTCGCATACCGGAGATCATGGCAGACGCCGCATACCTTATGCTTTGCAAGTAAGTTCTAATCATGGTGAGGGTTCGGGAAATCCTTAATGTCCATACTCTGTTCAAGGAGCAATAATTTCCATTAAATGACTAGGAAGTGGAAGGTCTTTGTCTGCTACTTACTTATTTTATTTAAGTACCTACCTATATGGTATTATCTATTTCCAAAAAAAGACAGGATATTCCACACATTATGCTTTCAATGTGACAAACATAGTCTCGAAATGTAGCAGACTGAAGTGGCAGTGGGCAGGCCACATCTGTCGTAGAACCGATGGACGGTGGAGTAAACGGGTTCTAGTGACTGGATGGCAAAAACACGAGATCGAGCCATTTGGCGTACACTGGGGGAGGCCTACGTCCAGCAGTGGACTACAATAGGCTGACGACGACGACGACGATGCTTTCAAATACATTTTTTTTTTAATATCTAAAGACGCTGTTTGGTATTAACATCCTAACTTTCTAAAACCTAGTCCTTGTGTTTGCAGAGACCCGAAGACATACACGGGTAACTTTGCTCTTGACGACGAAATTGTGGTGAACGATGGTGGGGTCACTGACCTCACGCCTTATGCCGTCGACCCTAGTAAGTAGACTTGAAAGAAATTACATGTTTATGTTTGTAGATACATAGTATTAGAAATTGAATTTCTAAACAACTCAGAAATATTTATATAACCTGGAAAAATAAACATGTGATTACAAGTCTCAATTTGTGCGGATACCTAGATTTTTCATAGTGGACTATTTCATAGCTTTTGGCTTCACATACCTATGCTTTTTTGTTACACCTTGTATATAGGTATGTATAGGTAGTCTAGTACTTAATTATAAACCTCATTCATTTTTCTTTTCAGAGAATGCTAATAACTTGCTGTTGGATGGATTTCTAGATGATACTCCTGGTTATACGTCCACGGTATCTAAGTGGAAATAGGTAAGAAAAACAAGCAAGAAACTAAGGGGGGACACTATAATCGAGCACACATAGGTACTCATACACACATCAGCCTAGTGCAGTCTACTGCTAGAGGTAGGCTTTCCCTAGGGTAGGCCACTTAGGGGGGTTATCACCACGCTGGCTAGGCGGGTTGTTGACCGCAGTGTGATTTTAGGACCATGGTGTCAACACGAGAGGCGCTGCTTCCTACCTTCCGCAGTCTCTTAATCGCCTCTTATACGGAAAAATATTGTTGACCTTAGTGTGATTTTTACTATGTTGTCACAGGTGTGTCCACACTATGTCCTGCAGTCCCTTAATGGCCTCTTACATCGCCACGGGGTAGCATTTATGAGCGTAGGATGTATGAACCAATCACTGTCAAACTTTCTGTTGTCTTCCCTATTTTACAAGTACAGGTGTTAAGTAGGTACATAATACGTGCTGGGGCAAGGAGGCTTAGACGAAGTACCTTTATTTCTCGATCAAGTCGATAGAAGTTTGGTCGGTTTGCGTTCTGTTACATACTCCAAATATATACTTCACACTTAACAGCGCACTTCTTAGTTTTCATTGTGTAAATAATAAGATGCAGATCAGCAATAAAGTACTATATATTTTCCCTACCGACTAACATCGAGTTAGTCAGTATCATCTCTTGCCGAATTGCTGCCCAGCTACGGACTGGTTTCCCTTCCTGCCGGCCTGGTGCATCAATCAAGAGCTCTGGTAGTCCACTCTACCGTGATTGTGATTGTGAAAGTAAAGCTGTGCCCATACTATATAAAGTGTAATAGATATAGTGTTTAAATAATAAACTTAGTGTGGTGAGAAAACCTTGTTTTTTTTAAAAAAGTCCGGCCGCCATCCTAACATTGGTGTCAGAAGTAAAGTGGGATTTGTATTCCCATTGGTCGCCTGCATCCTGACGACGACCTCGAAGAACACTACTACTACACGCCGAGGCTCGCTGCATGAGCTTCCAGAATTGGCCACTGCTGCTTCCTTCACCGCTGAGGACCTGAAGGGACTGCCGCCAATCAGAAAACCAACAGCTTTTACCTAGTCACATCGCATCGTGCTCCGCCGTGCCCGAGGGTTCTTTGCCCAGCACCAAGCCGCCACGAGAAACTAGGTCACACACCAGAGCGTATCGTGCCGAGTACGATATTCAGAGTTCACCGACCCATTACTAAATAGAAGAGTTTGTCGCCCGCTGTATCCGTAATCCGACGCCACCGCTGCCTTCAAATGCTGACGTCGTGCCTATTGTTGTCGCTGTGAGTGATAGTGCATAATTCATATTTTTATAATATTCTCCGTTATCTTAAATTTTTTGTTGGCATATCATGAGCTCGAAAGACGAGAAAATTACATTAGAAAAACAAAGCACTAGCTCCATTAGTATTGCCCCCATAATGGAAGAACTAAGTTTTAGTATTCTAACAAAATTTATCAAAAACTACGACGGTGATAGAAGTAAATTATCTCCTTTTATTCAGAACTGTGAAAACGCATTAAACCTTGCTACTAGTTCCCAACAAGATATTCTATTTAGATTCATTTTGTCACAATTGGAAGGTAAAGCCAAAGCCGCTTGCTCCCTAAAAGTTTTTGAAAACTGGCAGGAATTAAAAAGGTTTCTTAAAGTCACATTCGGGGAACATAGAGAGCATTTATTAATTGATTTGCAAAACTGTAAATATAAAAGCTCTGAGACGGTAACACAATATAGCCTGCGTCTGGAAACCTATCTCACTAGGTTACAGACCGATATCACTCACTCAACAAAAGATCCCAGTGAACTGAAAGGACGTATAGCTAGCACGGAAGACCTTGCTTTGCACACTTTCTTATTAGGATTGCCCAGCCATATCTCTACAATTCTTAGATGTCGCAACCCTTCCACATTAAATAAAGCAATTAACTTAGCTATTCAAGAGGAAAAGCTTTATAACTATGTTCAATCCTCAAAAACTTCTGAACCGAAACCTCAATGTGAAATCTGTGGCAAATACGGCCACATTGATAAAAATTGTAATATGAACCGTCCAGTTCATAACATTAATCCTTCCCAGCATTTTTCACCTAGTAATCCTAATTTTCAAGCCCAACCTTTGCGTAACCCCATTCCACAAACAAGCTCCTTATCTTGTAGATATTGTAAAAACCTAGGCCACGATATTAATAATTGTCGTAAAAGAATTTACAATAATTCACGTCGCCAGAATCCACGATTTTCTCAAAATCCAACAACTTCATCTCAAAACAAAGTACATAATCTCTCTACAGAATCATGTGATGACTTTAATTCTAATCATCTATCAAATACTGATGACGTAAATTTAAACTAAATAGGGTTCCGGTTGCACGTCGTACGGAATCAACAACACAAACCGACGTAACAATGTTTGATCAAATTCTATGTACTAAATCGCAAACAAATAATATACATACTAGCGCCACTACCTCTTACCCTGAAAATACTATATCACCTAAACCCACTGAATCTAAATTTACTATTTCAACTAAATCTCCTAAATCCTATCTTACTAAATCTAAACTTACTATTCCTAAATCTTATCCAAAAAAATTCACTAAATCTAAATCTACTATTCCTACTAATTCTACTCAATCTTATCCTACTAAATCTACTAAATCTAAAAATACAAAATCTTTTAATTCTACTAATACTACTAAATCTACTATTTCTAACGAATATCAATCTACAGAAACTACTACTTCTCTCTGTATTAATACAAATAAACATTCACAACAAGTACACGAGATAAAATTCAATGACAAAATACACCTACCCCATGTCTATATCCAGACACAGTATTCTGATAAACCCCTTATCCTCTTAGTTGATTCCGGTTCCACGATATCCCTAATAAAAATATCCTCTTTAACAAAAAATTTACCAGATCTTACCAACGAAACTATTAAGTTCAAAGGAATAGACAAAAGTTCCGATTATTCTGAAAGCCTTGGACATCTTCAATTAGATTTAAAGATTTCAGAGTCCGAAAGTATTTACAGCAAATTCCATGTCATCCCAGACTCAGTTGAGATAATTTTTGACGGCATAATTGGCAACGATCTGCTAAAACTTTTTAATTCAAGTATTGATTACCGCAATAATATTCTGTGGATAGGACATAATAAACTACCTTTATACTTTACCAAACCGCAGTATGTCATTCCTGCTCGCTCTGAAATGATAATTGAGTGCCTGATTTCCAATCCTGAAATATCCTCTGGATTTATTAATAAATCAGAAATTCAGAACGGTGTATACCTCTCTAACTGCCTCGTATCTGTTAAACAGAATAAGCATGCTAATGTCTCTATACTTAACACCACCAGTCAAAATGTGATTGTTAAGTCTCTCTCAGTGCAAATACACCCTTGTGAAATACCTAATGAAACTAATCATATAGTAAACACAATTCATCCTAAGCAACCACCGACCTCTAATCGAATAGATGAAGTTAGAAAACAAATAAGATCCTCTCATCTCAATAGCGAAGAATCGACTGCTCTCTTCAACTTATGCTCAGAATATTCTGATTTATTTCATTTAGACAAAGATTTCTTAACACATACATCTACTCTGAAACATGAGATAAAAACCAGTGACTCTCAACCCATACATGTCAAAACATATAGATACCCTGAATGCCACAAAGACGAGGTAAAAAACAGATTAAAAAAATGTTAGATCAACAAATTATCAGGCCTTCAAACTCGCCATGGTCATCACCTATATGGGTAGTTCCAAAAAAACAGGATGCGTCAGGTCAAAAGAAATGGCGTATTGTGGTGGATTATAGGAAAATAAACGACGTTACCATAGGCGATGCATACCCAATACCTAATATCACTGACATTCTGGACCAGTTAGGTCATAGTAAATATTTTTCAACCCTCGATCTAGTATCAGGATTTCACCAAATTCAGATGCACGAAGATGATGCAGCTAAAACTGCATTTTCCGTGCCTAACGGCCATTTCGAATACACTCGAATGCCTTTTGGGCTTAAAAATGCCCCTGCCACTTTCCAGAGACTAATGAACACTGTACTGCAGGTTTGCAAGGTCTCCACTGTTTCATCTATTTAGACGACGTTATTATTTATTCTCATGACTTAAAATCACACATAGAAAAACTTAAATTTGTATTTACTGCACTGAGAAAACATAACCTTAAATTACAGCCCGATAAATGCGAATTTCTTAGAAAAGAAGTCGCTTATCTTGGCCATATAATTACAGATAAGGGCGTATCCCCAAATCCCGATAAGGTCAAAGCTATATTATCCTACCCGACTCCAAGAAACTCTAAACATATAAAAAGCTTTCTAGGTCTTATCGGTTATTATAGAAAGTTCATTCAAGACTTTTCAAAAATTACTAAGCCACTTACATCTTTATTAAAAAAGGATACCGAATTTACATGGACCGAAAATCAAGAGAACTCCTTTAATACCCTTAAAACCATGCTCACCAATGCTCCAATCCTACAATATCCCGATTTTTCTAAAGAATTTATCCTAACCACTGATGCATCGAATTATGCCCTAGGCGCGGTTCTCTTCCAAGGCGATGTAGGTAAAGACTTACCTGTCGCTTTCGCCTCAAGGACACTTAATAAAGCTGAAGGTAATTATAGTACAACTGAGAAAGAGCTATTAGGTATAATATTCGGTACTAAAACCTTTACACCTTACTTATACGGAAGGAAATTTAAAATAATTACCGACCATCGTCCTTTAGTTTGGCTATTTAACTGTAAAGATCCCAGCAGCAAGTTAGTCCGTTGGCGACTAAAGCTGGAAGAATTCGATTACGAAATTTTATACAAATCCGGTAAAATGAACTCTAACGCTGACGCATTATCCCGACCTCCAATTCATAATATTAACGATTTAACAGATAACTTAACATATGAATGCTTCATGAAATCTCGTTCAAGCCCTACAGTCTTTGATACCCAAATCTTTGAATATAATCAGCCCCTTTTGGAAACTCAATGTTCTACGATTGCTTATCCTACTTCGATAGACCTAGATCCTTCTAACCCTTACTGTGACAATATTCTTAGTTTATTAGAAGATAGAAATTCCTTTGAAATAGCCGAAAAGGAACTACATACAGTTAAATGCTCTATTGTTAATGAAAAAACATATTTTCATATGTTTACCAAAGTCCATCACTACGATTCAACCACGTATAAAGAAATATTCAAGGTCCTTAAGGATTTACGTAATAACCTAATTGTATTCTATCCTAACATTAAAGAGCTATCTATGTCCGACTTCGCTAATCCTTTTGATAAACTTCGATTTATTTTAATTTACGAGATTATATCCTTTCTTTTTCATAATACTTCTATTAAAATTAATATATACCACAATAACATTATTTATCCTAGTCCAAACGAGGTCCCTGTGATCCTTAAAGATAACCATGACTCTCCCATTGGTGGCCACATAGGCTCTACCCGCATGTACAACAAGCTTAGAGACGTCTATTTCTGGAAAGGAATAAAAACCGACATAGAAAATTATGTTAAAAACTGTTCACAATGCCAGCAAAATAAAGCTTTAAGAGCTATTAATCGAGCTCCGATGGAAATAACTTCCACATCTCACGAACCTCTTCAAAGAATTTTTACTGACATTGTAGGCCCACTTCCCGAATCAGGTCCTGAAAAATATAGATATATAGTAACATTTCAGGATGATCTAACTAAATATTCCATGGCCTACCCTATCAAACAATCCACTGCTGAACAAACGGCGGATTGTTTAATAAAGTTTATTAGTCACTACGGCATTCCTAAAACTCTATTATCCGATCAAGGTGTCCATTTTATTGCTGACGTCTATAAGCAAGTATCCTCCCTTTTTAAAATAAAACACTTATTTTCCTCTCCCTACCATCCCCAAACGAATGGTGCTCTTGAAAGAAGTCACGCCACCCTAAAAGAATATCTTAAATCCTACGTTAATAATAATCATGATGACTGGCATAAATATTTACCAACCGCACTAATATCTTACAATTCCTGTGTCCATTCCTCCACAAATTATACACCTCATGAACTGTTATTCGGTTCCAAACCCTATCTCCCTAGTTCAATTTATAATGTTGATCCTACTGCCACCTATCCTGACTACCTAAAAACTCTAAAACATAAATTCACGCATTCTAGGAATTTAGCACGATATACTTAGAAGTAAAGAAAGGTCAAAGTCTTACTACGATAAGAAGACACGCGACACCGGCTATAACGTTGGAGATATGGTATATTTAAAACATCATCATAGATTACGCAAAGCTCTGTCTCCTGTCTGGAAAGGTCCTTACAGAGTCATCAAAGTCCACAGTAATAATAATGTAACTATTTTAATAAATCGTCGACATATACGATACCATTTCGACGAAATTAAATTAGCTCACGACGTAAATTCTCTTCCAGGGCCATCGCGCCAGGACTCATCTCAACCCTCGACCTAATCACACCTATCGCGAACAGTAAATTTTAAGTTAAAGGATCTAATAGATAGTATTTTATTCGGAAAACAAAATATTGTTCATCCTTCTATATTAAGCCCTACGCAACTTTATAAAGAATTTAATTCAAATAGTAATAGTCCTATCAGGAATTTTCCTATTAATTTATCTATGGACAATATTCATATCCTATTAGACATTTCTGAATTATCTTCCTTTACTAGTAATAATAAACTAATTTTCGTAATTAAAATTGTAGTTTTTAATATATACTTTAACGTAGATAGTGAAAATAATATAAAAATGTTTTATGATTATGTTGATAATAAATAAAAAAAAATCTATTTTATTAGTCTGATAACCCTAAATAATAAGTTAATTTCATGTGGACTGTATACTAGATATTTTAATCATAATAAATAATTAGCTTATATTAATATAAAATCCTTTAGATATGTAACTATGCCTTTCTCCTTTTATTGTAATACTTTCACAATTCCTACTCACATCCTTCTTTTATCAGGATGTTCCGTTTTAAAGGGGGAGGTGTTACATACTCCAAATATATACTTATTGCTGAATTGCACCAATTCCATTTTTGTAGTAAATAATAAGATGCAGATCAGCAATAAAGTAACATCGAGTTAGTCAGTATCATCTCTTGCCGAATTGCTGCCCAGCTACGGACTGGTTTCCCTTCCTGCCGGCCTGGTGCATCAATCAAGAGCTCTGGTAGTCCACTCCACCGTGGAGATTGTGAAAGTAAAGCTGTGCCCATACTATATAAAGTGTAATAGATATAGTGTTTAAATAATAAACTTAGTGTGGTGAGAAAACCTTGTTTTTTTTTAAAAACAAGTCCGGCCGCCATCCTAACATTTCGTCACAATACGGAAAATGATTACTTCACACTTAACAGCGCACTTCTTAGTTTTCATTGTTTAAACAAGCCTGCGCTACAGTTTTTTATGAATAAACGTTATGGTAACACCATGTTTTCAGTTTATGGCAGTCCACTGCTGGACGAAGGCCTCCCCCAGGGCACGCCACAAGGCTTTTGCCACAGAGGGGAAGGGGTTTGCCCATGTCACCATGTATTGTAGGATAATTTCTTACGCTTTTTTGCAGTGAGGACGAAGAAAACTCGTCTAAGAAGCTGAAAATCATTACAGAAGGAATGGGACCAAGGATAGGACACGTCTGAAAATTAAGGTGCTCTGTCTAGTCAATAATTTAATTAAATTGTAATATATGTAGTTTGATTACTTTGTGTACAGTGGTTACATATAATAAATCATTTATATTTTCACAAATTTTATTATCATGAAATACCCTTCTATTGACGCAGAAAAAGAAAGCAATGTAGGTACTCAATATCGATTAAACCAATCCTGGACAGTAATTAGAGCAGTTGCCCAAGTAACATGCCCTGCGAAACACGATATAATAAACCGATTTATCGACAATTATCCTGTCAAAATACGATAAATATAGCCGCCATTTTGAATTTTGTAAAGATACGATACGATATCGCACGATACGATATCCACAATGCGTGGTCATGCTAGGGGGGCTGGTCTTTGAACAAAAATATCGCTGGGCGTAAACGAGGGTGGCAGGCAGCTGTTCATATAACAAGTAGGCCTCTAACCTTTCAAATAAAAATAATTGAGCCCGCCAACCGATCATGGTAATAATGAGCTAAGGGCCGCATATAAAATAGTCTATGAAGGTCCGATCAAACGATGATTATAATATACTTCACCGTAATGAAGTGCGCTATGCTTGCTTTCCTACGACCTACATTGATAAAGCTTTGTAACAGAGAGACATAAATACATAGAGGAGAATAAAGACATTCAATAATTCACTACCACTCACACTAGTTGTAGAAAAATTCTTTCAAGTAGGTATTCAGGGGATGGTTATTGTTCTCGAATAGAAAGATGTGAATCACGATTTGTGACCCTTGCATTAAACTTGGAATTGCGCTCATATAATAACTTGCGGCCGGCATACTCGGCATACTGGTCGTATGACTCTTTTACACAAGTTTTTCTTCAAATAAAAAATTTAATATGTCAATGTCACGATGATATTCTGCTGTCAACGTTGTCGATCTGTCATCGACGACGTCATCGTCATCAAATTTGCGAAAGTCCAAAGGCCGGAAAAATAATATTGGCTCTAAATAGTCCAAAATAAATAACTACAAGTTAAGGCATTAATTGACTTATTATCTACCTTATCATATTATATTTGAAACTTGATCCATAAAAGCAAGGCACTTTTAATTATTCATTCAAACATTGTTGTAAACTTTAACATAATTAAACTATTTTGTAGCTTTTGTATATTCAATTTATATTATTCAAGATGAGTTTAGTGGCTAATACTGGGTAAGATATACAGTTCCGTCAGCTTTGTATTGTACTATGAACCTTAATAAGGTTACCTTAAGTTTTGTAAACATTGCACAGAAAACTTGCTGGCCGGACAATTTTTATCACTGGAGCCTCTCGAGGTATTGGCAAAGCTATTGCCTTAAAAGCAGCTAGAGATGGAGCTAATATAGTTGTAGCTGCCAAAACAGCAGAACCTCACCCAAAACTACCAGGAACAATATACACCGCTGCCAAAGAAAGTAAGTTGTACTTACCTACCTATTTAAAATCTATCTTATATTCTGTAGAAAATATAGTTTTGATAGAATTCCGTAACTAAACATTTGAATTATCCATTCCCACTACATTATTTTTATTTACTTAAGTATGTGGACTTTGAACTTTTGATCTTTGATTGTCTCAGGATGTGTATATTTTATGTACATGTAAGGAAATGGCATAATAAAAATTCAAATGATATTTATAAAAGAACTGATAATAACCAGAAGAACCCAAAGATACCAAGAAAATTAACTAATATTATTTGTAACTAATTTAGATTCATAGGTTTAGACTTCATCATCATCATCATCTTCCTCCCTTTAGACTTACATTAAATTAAAAGAAACACTTATTTTGACTTGGGTTGAGCAGATTATTCAAATTTACACACCCACTGTGTATGTGTCAGCTTGTTTCAAGTCCTTTACTAATAAACATTCAATGTATTTTTTTACATCTGACCCTCTATTGTTAAATGTGGCTCTAAGATCTGATTCACAATCTTGAAGTTCCCCATTTCAAGAACACAGCCATGTTTATTTATATGTATGTATTTATTTTTTATGTTACGTTAAACATTTTTAGTTGAAGCCCTCGGTGGCAAAGCTCTGCCATGCATTGTGGATGTGAGGGACGAAGGGCAAATCCAGAAGGCTATAGATGAAGCCGTGAAGCAGGTAAAATACATTGTTGTTAACTCAGAAATACAATGTTAAAATGTTAGTTGTAAGTCTGATTAAATCTTAGAAAGATTATCAAATAATCATCAGCAAAGAATGCAATACAATTAAATACATGAATTTATTACAAAGGTTAATCCAAATCTTTTAAGTATATAATACAGGATTGCTGTTTATTTAATCAATGGTTAGAAAGATAACAAATATACAAGCCAATTTAAGGTAATTAGTCAAAGTCTATGGTAATGTCAACCTTGTTTTAGTTCAGCGGCATTGATATTTTGGTGAACAATGCATCTGCAATCTCTCTTACCCCTACTGCAGCTACTGATATGAAGAAGTATGATCTGATGCATAATGTCAATACTAGAGGAACATTCTTAGTGTAAGTATCACAAATAAGAGTAGTATCTCTTACAGTATGGTTGATTCTGACTGTCACACTTAAATGTAAACTTAATCTTAGTCAGGCCTGTCCCTCTCCGTTTTTGTGAGTGTGGCGTGAGTATGATATGGATGAGTTTCACTAATTGTTCACTCAAAACTAATTAACATTAATTTACATACATACTTCATGTGTGTATCTAAAAAAAAATAAAAATAAAAATAAAATGCATAAATGTTTTTGCACTAATGTAGCATATTCATGTCATTCACGTCGTTTACTGTAGCATCATACCTATATACCTACTCAGCTGTGTTCCCGTAATTTATTTTGGACTAGTGGACGCCCGCGACTCCGTCCGCGTGGACTACAGAAAAAACAAAATGTCGAAATTATCCGGGATAAAAAGTAGCCTTATATGTTAAGTGGGACCTGTCACAATATATTCCTGAAAACTGCATCGAAATCGGTTCAGCCGTTTCTGAGATTAGCGTGCACAAACGCACAGGCAAACAGACAAAAATTCCAAAAAATATCCTTTTGGGTACTATTGCGTTGATAAAGGTCTTCTATAATATTTATTCTCATATATCTTCCATGTACAGATAGCGATCCGTTACATTTTTATTATATGTATAGAAGATGAAAAAGATGATGTGACAAGTTGCTGGTATCTGAGGGTACACCCCTGAGTTTCTTGGTCGACTTTTACGACATGCACGGAAGGAGATGCAGATGATGTTACCTGTATTAAAAAAAATATTGGTACAGTACTAGTGACCCGCCCCGGTTTCGCACGGCTGTAATGCTGATACTACATATAAACCTTCCTCTTGAATCACTCTATCTACTTTAAAAAACCGCATTTAAATCCGTTGCGTAGTTTAAAAGATCTAAGCATCCAAAGGGACTGATAGACAGTGGGTATCACTTTATTTTATACTATGTTTATTTATATATTTCTTTCTTTTTTATGATATGTTATGATTATGACAGTTATGATGATGATGATACAGATATATAATATAGTAATGTTATTTTTTAGATCCAAGCTGTGTCTTCCGCACTTGAAGAAGAGCAATCACGCACACATCCTCAACTTGTCGCCGCCGCTTAATTTGAACCCGATGTGGTAATTATACCTACACACACATACATAATTATGCACAGCTGATTACCTACATCTGTCGTTACGTAGAACCGATAATAGAACGGTGGAGTTAGCGAGTTCTCGAATGGAGACCACGCCTCGGCAAGCGTAACGTTGGACGCCCTCCGGCCAGATAGACCGATGACTTGAAGAGGGCGGCTGGTAATGAGTGGATGGCGGAGACGGGAGATCGGTCTACGTCCAGCAGACTGCAACAGGCCGGCTGTGCTCTCTAAATCTGCAGGATCATAAAGATGATCACACCGACACGTTTAACAGCGGTGACAAGTTACTGGTTTGTCGCCTGAGATAATGTACGAGTTATTTAGTCGACTCTCATGAGATTCACGGAAGGAGATGCAGCTGATGTATTATAGGGACGGATAGTTATTTAATTTAATGTTGTAAAACTTGTCTTTTACCTCCTGCCTCGGAAAGCAACTAAAGCCGTTGGTCATGAGCCTGATCTCTTTCCCGTCGTGTCGTATTGCCGTCCCATTAAGAATGAGGTAATAGAGAGATTGCATTACTGTTTGCGCACATACTTGTGTACTATAATATTTCCTGCGCAGTTGGTCACGGCGGCCTGTCCCAATCTCTATTGGGACAGGCCGCCGTGACAATAAAACAAACGTTCTAGACGACACTTAATTCATTGTTTATTCAGGTTTGCGAACCATGTGGCGTATACGATGGCCAAATACGGCATGTCGATGTGTGTTCTCGGCATGAGTGAGGAGTTCAGGGAGTTTGGTATCGGAGTCAACGCGCTGTGGCCGAGGACTGGTGAGTGAGAGACAACACTTGCATTCATATCTATGTATTTATATACCGTTGCTTAGTACCCACGACACAAGACCTTAGGGATCTTAATGTGGGACTAGGTTAATGTGTTGTGTAGTGTGTGAGTATTTATTTATTTATCTACGACCGAATAGGGATAATACATAACTTGCAGTAGCAAAGCCAAAGCAATGCGACCGCGAGAATTGTGTGACGCCTCGCGATCGTCCCGCGCACTCTCTATTTAGCTACTGTAAATTAGGTAATGTTTTGTAACTTAGACATATAGTTAAGAAAACACTGGACCCAGTTTTCCTAGGTAGGTACATACGATTACCAAGGTTTGGCAATGACACTGCATAATGCTTACCACCTGTCCTTCCTTCCTGTCCTCCAATGGTCTAGCCGCAAATGATTGAATCGATTACAACCATGTTAGAAGTGACCGTGTGTGGATATTGTAGACAGGCATATACCTGACTACTGTCAGTTATCATTTGTGAAGCTGATAACTTTAAAAATCCCGGCCCCGTGCCGAGTCAAAACTACCAAAAGAACATGGTTTTTGTTGTTTTTAGTTACCTCTATGCTCAGTGAATTTGTCATATCTGTCAGTCACTCAATCTGTAACAATATGACTTATTCATTGTAATTTTAACAATATGCAGCCGTGCTAATTAAATGCAGACAGATTTGTGTTAAATAGTTTCTTATTTTGGAATTCTAATAAATATACACACGATATAACAATGAATTAATTTAAAATTTCATAATATGTATAAGCCGCGCAGATAAAGAATTGATCTGAAAATGGCGACGTTGACGGAAGGTATGGTTGGCAAAACCATTACTAAATGTCACATTATATAAAAGACACTCTAATTAGCACGTTTTAGCAAAAAATACGCTGGAAATTTACTTCGAAAGAGTAACCTCAAAGTAATTACCGATTGTAAATCTGCAATAAACATGAAAAAATGGGCTTGCAGACGATCAACAGCAGATTAGTCAAAGCGAAACCAGACAATTTTTTTTGCAGCGCGTACTTCACTGTGTGACCATAGGCGCACGATAGCATGCGAGCGGACGCCATTTACAGATCAATTCTTTAATCTGCGCGGCTTACATATATTGTAAAGTTTCGAGTTTCATAATCTTGACTCTAATTTTCAATATGTGCATCACTTTATTTATGTAATCTTCATACATAATATATGATGTTTCATAATCTCGAATATTTCTTGAACACATATTAATACATATAATGTATTCATGAATATTTAAGGTATTTCCACGGCCGCCATTGAAATGTTGACTGGGGACGTTTCCAACACTCGCAAAGTTGAAATTATGTCCGACGCAGCGTACGTGATGTTGTGCAAGTGAGTACTTATACCGAAGATAGTCTGCGCAGACTGAATAAGGTCCTGCCAATTGGCCGAGATATGAAATCAAAACCGTGGTTCGTAACATAACTACCTATATGTATAATTTGCAAGTAGTGTTTGTGAGAGTATGAGGCGGTAGGCCCACGTCGTAAGGAACTTAATAGGCTAACAATTGAAAAGTAGGTGTATAATCTCCACATTTCTATCCAACCTCTTTTATGGGCGTGACGATGTGTTTGTGAGAACGGACCACCTTTCTAACATTAAACTGATAAATGAATGATTCAAATGAATGATAACCGATTTGCGTAGATGGTAGTGACAGCCTGGCGCTCAATATTCTGGGTTCGAATACCGCTAGGTGCAAACATTGTTTTGATGAATGATGAATGAATGAACATTTGTTTCCGAGTCATAGATGTTTCTATAAAATTTACTATGTATTTATTTTTATGTAAGTATACCGTTGCTTGGTATATGCGATACCTGCCTTATGTGCGCCGGGACTGGGTTAATGTGTTGCAAAGTTTCTTATTCTTATTCTTTATTGTACACAAAACATTACAATAAATACAGAGAAATTTACAAAGGTAATGCACACAAAGGCGTGCTTAACTCTGCAAGTTTGTGAATATTTATGTTTTATGTAGTTATTCTATTGTATTTCTAGGGATCCCAAGACGTTCACCGGAAATTTCGCCATCGACGATGAAATACTTAACGAGGCCGGCATCAAAGATCTAACTCCGTACGCATGCGATCCTTGTAAGTAGCCACGTATTCATGGTAAACTTTTGCTTAGCAACAGTTCATCAACGTTGTTGACGAACAGTGTTAATGCTGATGGAAACTTTGTTTGAATCAATATGGGTTGTCCACACACGCCAGCCTGCGCCAAAATGTTGCCTGAGGAAGTATAGGTAGTTCTATTAATTGAATAATTTTATGCAATTTGATAAAAAAAAACAACTCTGCAACATGGCATGATCAACTCCGCAACACAAGTGTTGCCCGCGATATGTTGACAGCAACTCGGCGACATGTTGATGCAACCATGTTGCTAAACAAAGAGTTTACCATGAATACGAGGCTTAATGCTAGAACCATGGTTTTTGAAGAAAATAAAATATAACTCATTATACATACTACATACATTACATACATACAGGGTGATTTTTGGTCGTCAACGTTCCCGAAAACTACGGAATCTCCTCGTCATCACGATCATATTTCTCCATGGAAGCATACCTGGGAAGTGTCTGGTTTCCAAAATATTAGGGTCCAAAGATGAGTAAATAGACTGCGTTTTTCTGCATAAATGCACATAGACGCGTGTAGCAAGATTTTTTCACGAAAAATAGTTAATATCTGTCTATAAAAAAGTACAACATAAACACTAGACACTATAAATTTCGCCCGATCAAGTAATAAAAAAAAAATCCCAGTATTTTTTTTGGCATAAACTTACTTTATTTGATGTATAGAGTACGTACCCTTCGTTAACGGTGGCCACAAAAAACATCCTGTATATACAGGGTGTAACAAAAAGGGTATGTTAAGCGAAAAGCTATGTAAATAGCCCACTATAGAGAACCTATCCACAAAATTTGAGATCCGAAATCACATGTTTATTTTTCCCGATAGTATGGAGAATTTTTAATTATCTCAGGAATTTTCATACAATCTTGAAAATTAAAAATGTGTTTTCGAGTCTCAAATTTTGGGAATAGGTTCTCTATAGTGGGCTATTTATACAGCTTTTCGTACACCCTGTATACATTAAAAGACCTAACATAGTACGGGCCGGTGATAGCAAAAACACAAAAATAAATGAATTTGTGATAGCATATTGATAACTAAAAAATGGCATTAAATTATTTTTCAAAACGAAAATTATAGGGGGATGAAAGCCTTTGAGAAGTGATAATAGGGCCGTGCCTTTTGTCTCTTTTTTATGAGGCCACTGTCCTGTCACCAGATCATCATCCATCATCATTCTCAGTCCTGGGAAGTTCACTGCTGAACTTAGGCCTCCCCCAACAATCTCTATTCCGACCGGTCGGAAGCAGCCTGCATCCAACCGACGCGCGTCACCAGATACTTTTATTGAATTCAAGAAACTTTTTGTTTGCAGCAATGGCAGACAACCTGATGCTTGACTTCTTCTTGGATCCTCCTAGACAGGGAGCTCCTTCTAAAAAGGTTTGTAACATTTCGAGATTTGCGGAACAGCCGCGTAATTTCAAATTAGTCGAATATTATAAACAAAATTGCACACTCAAGTGATGATGCGTTGAGTATTACATGTGAGTTGTGTATTCACTTAATACTTCATAAGAACTAGTTGGCTATAAGAAATCTCTGTTACAGATAAGCTCATCCTTATAGAGGTGATAGTCGTTAGGGCCTTACCTCTATTTTTGTGTACAATCTATCTTCTATACATATAACAAAAATGTAACTGATTGCTGTCTGTACATCTATACTTAATATTATAAAGCTGAAGAGTTTGTTTGTTTGTTTGTTTGATTGAACGCGCTAATCTCCGGAACTACTGGGTCGAATTAAAAAATTCTTTTTGTGTTGGATAGTCCATTTATCGAGGAAGGCTTTAGGCTATATATCATCACAGTGCGACCAATAGGGACGAAGAATAAGAGGAAAATGTGGAAAAAACGGGGAAAATTATTCAACTTTGGAGACTTCCGTTGCGTGCGCTGCGTAAACGGTTCAAGTTATCCAAAAAATATGTATGAAAGAATAAAATGACGTAGAAATGATATGAAAGAAAAAAATTGAAGGTCTAGACTGCCTGATGCAGAACCCTTAGCAGCCCAGCTAAACTTTGAGAGATAAGAAAATACCGTCTTAGGAAAAGTTGCTCAGCATGATAAGCACTTTCTAATAACGTAATAAAATTGAAGGTCTAGATAACCTGATGCAGAACCCTTAACAGCCCAGCTAAATTTTGAGAGATATGAAAATACCGTCTTAGGAAAAGTTATTCAACATTTTAAAAGAATTCAATTCCCTGTTAAGTTATCTTTTGCTGTAACAATTAATAAATCACAGGGGCAAACCTTTAAACACGTAGGAATTGACTTACGTCAAGACTGCTTTTCACACGGCCAATTATATGTCGCGTTGTCAAGATCGGGTTGCGGAGAAAATCAGTATGTTCTTCTGCCACAAGAAAATAAAACAAAAAATATAATTTACGCAGAAGTACTTTAAAATATTTTATTCTGTTTGTTGACGCGGACGAAGTCGCGGGCAACAGCTAGTGGAAGATATATGAGAAAAAATATTATAGGAGACCTTTATCAACGTAATGGTACCCAAAATAATGATTTTTGAAATTTTTGTTGGTTAATCTGTTTTTCAGGAATATATTGTGACAGGTCCCACTTAACATATAGGCTACTTTTTATCTCGAGAAAATGTTTTTATCCCGGATAATTTCGACATTTTGTTTTTTCTGCAGTCCACGCGGACGGAATCGCGGGCGTCTACTAGTCTATACTAATAATATTATAAAGCTGAAGAGTTTGTTTGTTTATTTGAACGCGTTTATCTCAGGAACTACTGGGCCGATTTAAAAAATAAAGAATTTTAGGCTACATAGCAAACCGGTCGAAGTTGTGGGCGGCCGGTAGTAAATACAGAGTGATTTTTGGTCGTCAACGTTCCCGAAAACTACGGAATCTGTTCATCATCACGATCATTTTTCTCCATGGAAGCATACCTGGGAAGTGTCTGGTTTCCAAGATATTAGGGTCCAAAGTTGAGTAAATAGACTGCATTTTTCTACATAAATGCACATTGACGCGTGTAGCAAGATTTTTTCACGAGAAATTATTAATATCTGTCTATGAAAAAACTAACATAAACACTGGACGCTATAAATTTCGCTCGATCAACTAATAAAAAAATTTTTTAAAAAAATTACATCGTTTCCCAGCATTTTTTTTTGGCATAATCTTACTTTATTTAATTTATAGAGTACGTACCCTTCGTTAAGGGTGGCAACGAAAAAACACCCTGTATATAAGAATTAACTGTTGTGTTTAGTAACCAAATAATGAAATCAGCAGGCATCACCATCATCATCATCGTCATCAGACGGCCAGATCCCGGCGCTGTTCACGTCCATCAGTAAAGTCCTCTCTCCGGAGCTCGTCAGCAAAACGCAGGCGGTGTACCAGTTTAATGTCAAGGGTAATTTAATTTATTTATTTATTTATGCCAGTTGCCCAACCACCGCAGTACTGACTTCTCGCTCGACAAGTAAATTTTTGTTTGTGACAAACTGACCTACCCAATCAGAGTGCCCTTATCCTAAAAGTGGACTATAGTGAACTGTGAACCTAAACCCTACGATAAATTCCTCGCGGAAGAAGAAAGAAGAGAAAACACACAGGTAACTCTTTGACCTACTCCTAAAATTTTCCCTTTGACGCGACGCGATCCACCTAAATCCCTAAACAGCCGGTATTTTTCAAGTGTATGATTGTATGTATGTATACAGGATGTTATTTTGGTTGTCACATTAACAAGAGTACTACTAGATATCGCATTCAAATAAGTAATATGCCAAAATTCGTCTTGGTCGTGAGAGTGACACCGGGTACAAATTTTTACGCAGTCGGGTTTTTTTTTATTAGTTTTTTTTTGTTTAGTTTATGCCGAAGGAAAGGCAAGGGGAACTAAGCCCATACAGCCATTGTCTTTAGTAAATGATTTCTAATGATATAATATGAGGGAGATATTGATGATTATTTCTGTGAAAAAAATCTTGCTACACGAACAAGTAAAGTTAGTCAATGTGCATTTATGCAGAAAAAACACAGTCTATTTACTCAATTTTGGACCCTAATATTTTGGAAACCAGCACACACTAGATTCACATCCAAGTATGCAAAATATAATTTATTACCATGGAGAAAAATCATACGTGACACATGCCATTTACAAATAATTTTTGATTTTCACAAGATTACACCTGCACCCTTCCAGTTTTCCCGCCGAACTTTTTTTTAATTGACGCCAATTTTTCCAAATCATCCTAGGTTATTATAAAGTTCTTTCATTCTTTATTGTACACCAGTAAAGTACTCACTAGATTTGATCGCTGATTTAAGCTCACGATAAGATGCATTAACTTTATTCGTCTTATCGCTGAGAGTGACCACGCATCGTAGATATCGTACAAATACGCATCGTTCTATAAAATAAATGGGGCAATTATTTGACAGGTATTCGATAAACCGGTATATCATATCGTGTTTCGCAGGTCATGCTAGGCTTACAGATATGCTATCTGACGTTTGGATAAATCAGCCCTAAAACACATAATTATGATTATGATGACTTGCGGCCATTGTCAATACCCGATCTTGAGAGATTTTTGCATACCAAGTTCAAGATTTTGACATTTTGTTAATAAATAATGTTATATAACTGGTAGGCGCAGAAGAAGGCGTCTGGCACATAGATCTGAAGAACGGGGCGGGCTCGTGCGGACAGGGTGCGCCGGCGCATCCCGCTGATGCCACCCTCACTATGGACGGCAAGAACTTCGCTGCTATGTTTGCAGGTAAAGTAAATAAATTCTAAACTTGTCGTGGTTAAAAGATTGCAGGTAATTATAATCAGTTACACGGTCAAACGAAACTTAACTTTAAAGTTAAACTTGTCACGGTTTAAAGTTGCTTCAAGAAAGGTATGTTACAGGTACACGAGATAAATAATGGGCTAGACATACTTCATATTTTCTTGCTTATTTGTTTTCCTTAGAGATAAAGCATAAAATAGGAGTGTCTTAATAAGACTAGATTGCTATTTGAAAATAGTTTTTCTAATGTTATATAATTTATTCCGATATTATGCGATGTCCAATGTTAGTAGGATTTCTTTACATTCTAAGGGTTATGACTGAATTTCCGCCTACCCTACAAAACTTTATAATTTTTCCCGCTACAGGCAAACTGAAAGCAACAAACGCGTTCATGACCGGCAAGCTCAAGATCAGCGGGGATCTGCAGAAGGCAATGAAGTTGGAGAAAATGATGCTTTCTTTGAAGAGCAAGCTTTAACTGTCTTCAATATGGAGCAGGTAGATGGCGCCACTTGCAGTAGAGACCGTTTCATAGAATTACTCTATGCCTGATTTTGGAAACTGTTTTGTGCACAGATCATTATATTCCTGCCCTTTTCCCATTATTATGGGGTCGGCACTATATGGTTTCTTTCCAAACTCATATTACCGAAGTTTTGGCATTAGTTTTTACGGCCGGCTACCTGCCTGGCGCTAACTCTTGGATATATTTTTTGTACACGGATAATGTAACTAGCGCTATCATTTCAAGGAGCTATTTGATGAAACGCACTCTAGTTGCTGCGGACCAAATATCGGTAGCGACTACTGTAGGTACTTACTTTCGGTCATGGCTAGGTGTAGGTATACGATTTGGTTGTTTTTTCTCTCCTGACACATAGAGGAATAAGATGTAGACATAGAGTGCTAATGTCATACTAACAGTTTCGATGCACCATTAGACATTTCGGTGCCTCACAATTCCAGTTCTTGATACTTAGATTGCATTACTATACGTTACAATACATTAGTAATGTAGTACATTACTATACATTACACTAATAGAATCTAAGTGTCAATGACTGGAATTGTGAGGCACCGAAAAGTCTAATGGTGCATCGAAACAGTTAGTATGACATTAGCACTCTATGAAATCTTATTCCTCTATGCTGCGGACCAAATATCGGTAGCGACTACTGTAGGTACTTACTTTCGGTCATGGCTAGGTGTAGGTATACGATTTGGTTGTTTTTTCTCTCCTGACATGACAAGCCAAAGATGCTTCTATCAATATTAATAACACATATTACAAAGCGATCATTGAAATAATATTAACTTTAAATTAGCAATAAATAAACTTGTCCCTTTATGTTGTTTGGAAACATTGGATGTATGTAATTTTAATGGCAACTAGCATCGTTTATTGATACAATTTAAATAATGTAACATTGTTTGACATCAACGTTAGTCACTTGACGAATGCGCGAAAATGAAGGCTTCCTATAAAAGCAAACGTGTTGATGACCAACCTCTATCCATTCGATTGAGATATAATGTAACTTTGTCTACGACACCAGGGGTGTTATTGTGAGCTCTTAGCAGGAATGTTTCCACTATGTAAACGAGATGCCGCTACACTCGACATCTCGCTTTCATTATGGAAATAGCGCTGCTTCATGACCACTTTGTCTATGTAAAATGTACCTCTTCAGTGCCTTATGTTATCATGAAAAAAAAATGTATTCTTTTTTATTATAATAGTTTATTAACAATGCAATGCTCAAATGCAATTCAGTGTACATAGTACTTATAAGACTGTTCATTTTTAGATGAAACTTGTAACTTTTAAGTAAGAAAGAATATCAAATGTTTGTCAAATATATTTAATTTTTAGATTAGGTCACGTTTTTTATAGACTATAAAAAACATAGACTATAAAAAAAGTTTTTTTACTATTTGAAGTACATTAGAGATGCATGTAAGTAATGTAGTATGTTTATTTTGTATATTCTATTTCATGATATTGTATCTATACGGAAAATTGTAAACTTATCTGTCTGTACTAATAAATAAGACCTTTTAATGTAGTTTTTGCCGTTTTGTTACTTTTTTCATCGCCATGTCGAGACTAAGAAAGCGCACATCCATACATACATATAATCAGGCCTTTATCCCTTACGGGGTAGGCAGAGCACCAAGGACCGATAGAACCACATGGTGCCACTTCTGACCAATTTTATGGGTATAGTTGAGATGTACAAGTACGGTTAGTAGTGATAGGTGATCAGCCCATCGCCTACAAAACACCAAGACCCTCTTGTCCCTCTACTGACTTGTATAGTATGCCCGGAAAGAGAAGCAGATGTATTATACGTTTTTTTTTACTCCCAGAGCAGTAAGACAGCGCACGTAGTGTGAAAATGGAAGATGCAAACTTATTATTAGCTTAAAATTAGCTTATCAAATGTACGCACATGTTTGTTGTGTCTTATAAATAAAGGTCATATGAGATAATAACTTGACCCCTCTCACCAGCAAACAAGTGACGAAATACCTTCTTATGCTTGAAGAGATTATCTAGGTTCTTATATGATAATATTAATAACTTTTCACACATATACACAAGGTTGTGTTCTCGAAATGGAGTAGTCAGAACTGCAGGATCGCTAAGGAGATCCTAGAGTCACGTTGAGCTCAGAGGAGCCCATAGACAACTCAGGAGGAGTCAGATGCATAAGATCAGTGACAAGTTGCTAGCTTATCGCCTGAGAGCGCTCCCGACTTCCTCAGTCGTAAGAGTGTTCCTTCTGACATTCTTACGACATTCACGGACGAAGATGTAAGCAGTGGAAAGAGGTTATGTGAGAATAACTCAGAAAATCTCATGAGCACAACACAAAGGTAGAGCTTGCATTTTCAAGATGTAGGTAGTTATTAAGCGCTTGCTGAAAAAAATCCAAATACAAACAAGTCGCTCATTTAACACGTTAGAACAGCCAGCATAAAGAAAGTATCAGTATAGCAGAAGGTACCAAGAAATGGTTAGAAGTCGCATGCGTAAGTTAGTAGTATCGGGTTTTGGCCTCAAGGAGCAGCTTGGAAAGTATCAAGATAGAGATAGCCTAACGACTTCGGACGTCGCGTCGGTCGTTGTGGTCAAAGAAAGAAGGTAGGTAGTTACATTTATTCTAAATATCAGGCATGTACTAAGCATTGATAACCATGGCCCCAGCAACGAAACTGAATATTGCAGTCACATTACGATATAGAAAACCATCGCCCTAATTTCATAAGTTATAAATTACGTCAGGTCAGGCAACGAACAACAGAACTTTACTGATAACCTTGTTATCAAATTGAATTTTGCGCGTATTCGACCGACCTTGAACGGCTTTTGACTTCTACAGTCAAATGAACTACAGTATATTGTCAGCTGTTTCCGGCTCCTAACCTGTTATTGTGTTTATTTCATCTAAATACAAGGCTTTTTATAATGTGTACTATCGATGCTCCCGAAAATTTGCAGAATACAGAATGGTGTTTGTTCCGTTCTCCTCTAAGTACCAGATATGCGTCGAAGGAAATGCAATACAATTTTAGTGATCAAAAGAAGTTTTCGACATGGAGAAAACTGTGGGTTTATCTGGCGAAAGCGCAAAAGGTAAGTGAATTTTGTGTAAACAAATTAGATTTCTATTTAGTACTTATGTACGTATTGGGTTAAATTAAAAATAAGTATTGTTTTCTTTTCTTGGATTTTTAAGGTTAATTGCCGTCTCTTTCATTTTCGGCGAATAAATAACAAACTATCCTGCTGTCAGCAGTTTGAAACCATTTGACATTTAAATTTTTTCCTTCGACGAAGGTGTAAAGTCAATACAGCCATAACTATTAGTTGATTTTCGAAAAGAGGAAATCCTTTGGGAAATCTTAAAAGTTCAATGTTATCGATAAGTCAATCGTCCGTTCATGCTTTGTGAATTCTTAGTAGGTACTAGATTCCTAGCGTGAGAAGTCTGAGCTGTGAATTTAATATTATATTTATTATATATATATTATAGGTACATAACATAACTAAGAAATGTATTAAAATGCGAATACTATATTACCTATACTTATGGACCTTGATGGGTAAAGGGGGTTACAAACATAGGTCTATCTATATGGACTACCTATGTAATGTCTATAACTACTTTCATGTTTCTTACTGAGATCTGTAATGTAACTGTCTGCCCCTTTCTCTTTCTTAAATTGTAGGTTCTTGTAATTATTCGGTAGATAAGTTAATAAAACAACGTGATTTATTAAAGTTGTATTTATTTCGGAATTCAATAATAAATTGACAGATTACTATTTTCATAATAAATATTTTTGCTTTATACAACGGGAAAATATAATATTCTTAATAAGATAATTTAAATACGACGCGAGTACCTACTGTTTTTACGTGTGGTTATATAAGGTAACATTAGCGCCAGATTATTTTTAACTATTAATTATTAGGTAATTAATAAAAATAAATAGATAAATTTCGATAATGCAATACTTTTCTTAACTATGTTTGCATAAACTTTCATAAATTATTACATTTGAATGGGATTGGACGATTAAATAAATTCTTATCATCAACTTAACAAATTATTCTTTAAAATTATTAAATTTACTTATACTTACTTTATTATATCAAGCATTCAACCATTGAAATTTCTTAATATTATAAAATATTTATTTTATAGTTTGAACAATCTACACAAAATATACAACGTCAAGAAAATGGTATTAAAAGTTAAAAGTAAGTAGTTAGATATTTAGAAAAAAGGACAATCTACACATTTATGTTTATTAAGATTTTTTGCTCATGTATGGATTATTCAGTATAGAAATATTTATTTTTGGCTATATGTACCTACTTTAAAAAATTATAAATACTTAAACTTAAATATAACTGGACGGATACTGATTACTGCTTTGGTTCTCCCATCGTACAAAAATTATAATTAAATTATACAAAATACAATTCTTATCTAAAAAAAAAACCAAAATAACTTAGATCATATTACATTCTTATTAGGACTAATTTTTAGTAATAAACAATTAAACTTTAAGTAGTTGCGGTGAAAGGGCATTATAATCTCTAAAAGTAACTGTAAATAAAAATCAGAAAACACACAAAAATGTTTTTTTTTTACCTTCTATCGGTGAACAAGGAAATAAAATATGTAGTTAAATATTGAAGTAAAATAACAGGCGGTGTAGTGCCTCGTTCGATTGTCCTTAATATTACGTCATAAAATGCTTAAAATCTACAATTTGGTTTTAGCGGAATGTTTCAGTAATACTTTTACAGAAAAATAATATAAAATTATTAATAAAGAAATGGAAAAAATTCCTCACCCGGGTGGGAATAAAAAAAATCTGGATTTTTTTTGCAAAGTTTATATATTTTTTTCGTTAGATCTTGCACTGATCGGCCAAAAAATATTTTATTATTTACCTTAATTTACGTATTTTTCTACTACACGGGTATGTTAGCTAGCTAGGTAGTTTATAAAAGAGTAAAGATTACATTGACTAAGCACGATAATACAGCTGCTACATTGCAGGACAACTACTTATTTGCTTAAAATATAAGTTCGAATATCTTAATAATTATAATTTTATATTAAAAGTATCAAAGCTATAAACTAAACCACCAAATAGCTACTCAACAGGACAACTTTAAAAAAATATTTACATGCCTTATACTAAATATCTCTAATTAATAATCACGGTAGAGCATTTTTGTTTTTGTGGCCATACTGAGGCTGTTCATATTTCTCTCAAAAATTTATAACTTTGCAAATACTTCTACGAACTTAAAAAAATCTGCTGAATAAAAAGGTCAAAGGGAACACTTTTTTTTTAAATTATTTTTTTTTTAAATTATTTTGAAAAACATTCCATCACAAAACGATAATATAATATCTTCCTGTTGCCCCTACTAATTACCTAATAGGTACCTACCACGGTAATTTTATCGAAAAGTAGGTCTTAGGCAAATAAAATTCATACAAAAAATACTCGTAGACCCCGGCAAACGTTATACCATGTTTAATAATTAGATCGACAACACATTTTACACACTAATCAAAAATAATACTTTGGGAGTAAATAAAAATGTTATTTGCATTCTAAATAATTAACGTAATACTACAAAGATCGCGGAATACTTAACTTATACCTACCTCTACATCAGAAAATACAGATTTCTTATCACCGATAAGAAAAAACTTATAACTCGTATAGTTATGCGTAAATTATGCATAAATAATTTTTGAAACGTAGACCAAAACTCCGAAAAACTAGTTCAACCAAATGAGAATAAAAGTGAAGATAGAAAAATCCCGCCAGATAGCAATTTAGAGTTGAACAAATGGAAATTGGAGACAAGCTTATGCACAACTATGCAGAACTATACAGCCACGGGAGCTGTGTCCCACGTTCCTCAGTACTCCGCCTCCTTACGGAAGGTGAGGAAGGCATGGACCAGAAACACCACCGCCTCGATGACGGCGAAGACGCCCGAAGCGAGGAGCAAGTCGTAGGCTTGCTTGTTCGGGCGCAGGTTGGTGTAGTACGAACGGTGCCAGTCTGTGGGAAACAAACATAGTCAGTGATGCTATTGCTATAAGTATAGTTAAGTGTTTACTTACTACTTAGGTACCCTCTATTTCCGTAGGCCCCATGATCGGTGTCCCCAATGAATCCTTAACGATAAAGGGTCATCAAGAGTCGCGAAGTATCTTCAATGATACTTTTATAATAATCTACTTTATTCTTTATTCTTTATTGCACACACACAAAAAGAAATATGGCATACAACATTAAAGAAGAGATGCATGTACAATGGCAAGCTTATCTACCAGAGATCTCTTCCAGCAAGCCAAGCAAGTAAAGAGAAATTGTTAACAACAGGGTAACATGTGCAATTAAACAAATTTTAAGAAACTACAAAACTACATTAAGAAAAAAAGGAGAAAAAACAAATGACAGCATATTCATATAATGGACAGGTAGTGATCCTTCAGCTTTTCCCTAAATGTGCCAACAGTGTGACAATCTCTAACCGTGTGGGGTAATTCATTCCAGAGCTTAACCGCCCGAACCGAGAAAGAATACCCAAAAGCCCCAGAATTAAATCGGGGAGTTTGTAGCAGTGATGCCGTATTGGATCGGAGAGGCCGATCTCTTGAAAAGAGATATTTAAAGCGCTCACTGAGATATAACGGAGAATAACGATAATACTTTAGTATCGGATCAGATTTTTGTAGGCTATCAAATGTGCTATCGGAAAATTTGAATTACCTAAGTATGGTTATGAAGGGGTAACAAACGACTAAATAAATAGGTAGAGTGCGTTTCACCAAATAGCTCCTTTGAATGATAGCGCTAGTTACATTATCTGTGTCACCGCATACAAAAACTGTTCCGAAATCAGACATAGTTATTCCATGAAACAATTCTAGTTTACAGCTAGGCTAATGATAAATTATGATTAGCATTCCATAACAAAACAATAGTTGTATTAATCGTATGCAACCATCGTACATTTGTAGAACGGAAGCCTTGCCTTACCGAACGGTAATGCCTTCCTTACTCGAAGGGTACTGGCGTGAAAAAATGAGGGTTCACATTTAATTTGTATGTGATGTGGGCCTGTAATGTCTTTTATCTAAATTTATAATTACAGTGGCGCTCAAAGTGGGCGTATCTACCCAGTAGGTACCTACCATCTCACTTCTAATAAGATCAAAATACATAAATTATTCTGAAATATAGCGTAATCATAAATTATTATTGTAAACGCCAAACAGAAATAATATGTAACTTCAACAGAAAGGAACTTACTTTCAGCGAAAATTGTCGAGTGGGCATAATCGTAACATTCGTAACGTAAAGAGTTAAGCATCATTTACGTTGTGACCTCAGTGGGTCTCCAATGGGTCTACCTCTACGTCTCTACAAACTAAGCTAATGAGGCGATGGTCCATCATGAATGATAATGAGCTTCCCGCTACGGTGTAGGAATGCGGTGGTATGCAAACAGTGAACGCTTTGGCTTATTTACTCTGGGCCTATTATAAAAGGTGAAGTAGAGTGCGTTTCACCAAAATGTTTCTTTGAATAATGGCGCAAGGTACTCTTCGTATGACGTATGCCATTATCTATGTAACTGCATACAAGAAATGTTATATCCGAAGGAGATCTATGAAATATCAGTGTATCTATGTATATGTAGTTAATATTTATTTATTTATTAAGACACACCAACAATATACACATAAACATTAAAATATTATAGGTAATAAGGTTTTTTATCTTATGAATGCATAGTACGAATTGCAATTTCCAGTTAATGCTTTACTGACTGTAATTCTATTCAAATGATATTATTAATTACGTATGAATTATAAAAATCGGCGTTTGGTCTGTGTAATGCTTCAAAGGAACATACAACATACATACATACATACATAGGCTGTTAAACACAATACCACTCCTTTGCGTCGCGCAGTCGGGTAAAAAACACGGATAAATCAATACCTACAAACGAATGTACCTCTTATAATACTTAGGCATATGCAATGGTAGACAAGATAGAGATCCTTTGCTTTCTCTAAAGTCTACCTAATAATATAACATGCTTACTTAATTATTGAAAATTAATTAAATATCTCTTGAAACTTTCTATTTTCGATCTTACATTTCAGTGCTACTTTAGGTACGTAATGATAATTTTAAATTGCCTAATTAAACCTAGTCATAAACATAGCTTTCAAATGTAGGTACTAGGTTTATGATACTCGTATAAGAAAAGCAACTCGTTTAAGTACTCAATAAGAAATAGAAATATGATTAGATTGAGAGAAAGTATACTCGTAATAAGTATGTTTATTTCACTATGGGTGCGCCCACCACCGGGCCCTACACCCTCCACTGACCCTCGGATCTGATAACTCATAACTGCGAAAACAGGCACTTGCACTAACTACAATCGCCATAAGAAACCAGACCCGAGCACCTAGCATGCAAGACAATACATTGCACTATTCCGAAATCAAAAACTAGATAATCTACATATGTTTCGCCAACAACCGTGGCATCCTCAGGATTATAGAAATTAGTAAATTAGTAAACCACTAATTATTATGAAACTCTAAAACCCAACACATTACCTACACAGATAGTATGTTTAATAGTAATACTTACAAGGTCCTACCTAGGGCCTGTAGCAACCTATACCTACCCTATAGCGACGACGTCTGATCAAGATCATAAGAAGATAATAACTTATTAACCAACTAATATCACTAAGTTAACTATAGTATATCTACCATAGAAGATAACAGCAGCAGCAGCAGTGTACATGATGACACCCAGTACAGAGAAGCCAAGGGACGTCCTCCAGCCCGCAGTTTCACCCAGCAACCTCGCGATGATCAGCACGCTGGTAATGATGATGAAGGCTGGAAGATAGGTTGAAAACATTATTGTATTGATGTAATGACTAGGATATGCTACATAATTCACTACTTCAGAAACTAACCCAATGAATGATAAAAGAGTTCTAAAGTGGGAAACATCGTTGAAGTCTGATTCAATGGAATTCAACTGGAAAACCTGCGTATGTTGATAAGACAGAAACTGTAATGATAAATAGTGGTACCTAAGGTTTCAGCCAATGGCATCTGAAGCATTCAGATCAGATCATTACAACAACTTCATCAAAGAAGAATACAAAACAAATGTGTAGTAACATTACTACATCGTCCATCCGCAAGTTCTGGGCTCTTCTGGGAACGTTCTCGATTTTTAGCAAACAATACAACTGTTTACTAAACAACCATTAACGGGAAGTATTGCAAACGACGACTTCACGGTCGGCAATCGGTCGCTTTCACACATTAAGTTCAATGGAACCAATTTTCCAGCAATCGAATAAGTGAAATTGATTTTGAGCATTCATTACATAAACTAACGATGAATCATATTTTACGGCTTGCGAATTTACAGTCGAATATTGAAATATAGTTGCAAAGCATGATTTACTACTTACCTACGTGTTACAATTGAATTGTTAATTATGAAAATTGATTTCGCAGTAACTTAGGAAAATCTATTCCATTTCACCAATATACTTTGGTGCATAATACAAATACCCACACCAAGAAAACTTAAACTGATTCTCCGGACTGAGAGAAACTACTGCGGGTCGTCAGTTGATTATAATTTTTTTAATGTCCTCCACTTAGCACGCTGAATTAAAACTTCTTCACATTTAATCAAGCATTAAATTAGTCGTAACATTAATCAATTCATTATGTATTGAGGGATTGCTCCTTTAATGATAGTTGGTGTACTATCGATATATTACGAAGCATGGAGAGTGCGAGAGTGTCTCGGCTACTAGGATACCATCTCTCATTCGAGTGCTTTCAAGGATACTTTTACCACAAAGATTACGAGTATTAGACAAACACATTGCAAGGTATCCTGATCCATATAAGATTTCTAGATGAACGTGTCTAGTGATGGCATCCAAAAGTTTCTATACTCAATTTAGTGCCAAAATTAACTTACTGCAAATGGTTTGATAGGTGTTTATCTATGTACATGTATAGAGGTGTATAGATATTTCGAAATTGAGTGTAGGTGCCTAACTAAGTAATTGGTTCGCATACCTATTCCTAAATTTGCCAATCCGTACGAATTTTACGCTTGTTGCTCGGTCATGGAATGATCCAGAATGGCTTGACAATTGAAAGATTGGGACAAAGTCTATTGTGGCAAGGAGGTCATGGCTTTCAGTTATGGGTTTCGCAAAGAAATATGCTTTGTTTTAATTTACTTAAGTTTCTTCTAAAACGTAAACAAAATTGAAATCGGTTCACAAGTCACAAATCGCAGTCAAGCGATTTCTGATGAAATTCATCATACTTAGTTTAAGTATAAATAACATTAAAATATAGGCATGTTATAAACTAAACAATTATAAAATTAAATTGAAAGTTACTTGAATAAGCCGAGTAGATGAGAGCGATGTGTCGGTGATCAGACTGCACCACTTGGGGCGAGTACAGGGCACCGACGATCAGACCAATGGCGATGATCGCTATAACCTGCAAAAAAATAATATTTGAATAAGTACATACGACTACGAGTATACAGTATACGAGTGAATATTCTCGAATACTTAGATAGCAAACTTTTCAAACTATGCCACTTCATGTCTTCTTTCGTTAATCTAAACTCATATGCATAATGCTAATAATCTCGGTGATGTCAGCTGCACTTGGGAATTAACAAAGACCACGTACTAAAACAAGCGAGTAGACCGCAGTTTTCACGCCCCGTTTTATCTTGTCGTAAGTTTTAAATCAGCGATGGCAGGCGATACAATTAGCTGCTGACCCTCGGATGTACTTTTTTTAATAAGTACATACGACATATGTTTCGCCAACAACCGTACTATACTAATTATTATGCCTAGTGAATATTCTCGAATCTAGATAGCAAACTTTTCAAACTATGCCACTTCAAGTCTTCAGAATATTTTTCGAAGTGTTTGGCTCAAGGTTTGACCTAATAGCTATAAACTCCTGATTTTTTATCAATTGGTAATATTTGTTTTGTGTTAATTAATCTATTTAAAGAATTAAAAGTCTTAAAAGCCACCAAGATGTTTTGTTTTTCAAAGATTTTGCAATCATCTCTGAGATATAGCCAAAATATGGTAAACTACCAGTCTATTTTTGGGTACAACATTTGTTTAACTAAAATATTTTTCTTTTTATCAATGAGGTTATAAATTAGTTGTGCACTATATCCATTTGATCTGGCTATTTGTATAATAGTATTTATTTCTTTAACATAATTAAAGTTATTAAGCGGTAACGTTACTAACCTGTGTATCATTGATTTGTATGCCGCTAGCTTATGTTGCCATGGATGGAAAGAATCAATTGGAATAGTCACATCCGTATGTGTTGGTTTCCGGTAAACTGAAAAATCATGATAATCTCCCAATCTAGTAATGTTACATCTAAAAAATTTATACTATTGTTTATTTCTTGTTCTATTTTAAATTTAATCTTAGGATGTTTTGTGTTAGGAGTTAACAAAAAGATGAAATGCCTAACTGTGCCTGTCCAGCATATGATATCATCAACATATCTAAAATAATATTTTATATGATTATTACTATTAACAATATATTCATTTTCAAACCAATCCATAAATATATCGGCTAAAAGAGGTGAAAGCGGAGCATAGTAAACCATCCTTTTGTATTATATGTACTATTATAGCAGAAATAATTCTGGCTCATACAAAGTCTAGTTAAGGTAATAAGATTATTGCCTCCATTGGATTGAGTTTAACTTTTTTACACCAAGTTTTAATAATGTTTAAGGAATGTTTAAATATAGAAATAACAATAGTATAAATTTTTTAGATGTAACTATTACTAGATTGGGAGATTATCATGATTTTTCAGTTTACCGGAAACCAACACATACGGATGTGACTACAATTGTATGGCAACATAAGCTAGCGGCATACAAATCAATGATACACAGGTTAGTAACGTTACCGCTTAATAACTTTAATTATGTAAAGAAATAAATACTATTATACAAATAGCCAGATCAAATGGATATAGTGCACAACTAATTTATAACCTCATTGATAAAAAGAAAAATATTTTGTTAAACAAATGTTGCCAAAAATAGAGGAGATTACAAATATTTATCTGGTAGTTTACCATATTTTGGCTATATCTCAGAGATGATTGCAAAATCTTTGAAAAACAAAACATCTTGGTGGCTTTTAAGACTTTTAATTCTTTAAATAGATTAATTAACACAAAACAAATATTACCAATTTAAAAAATCAGGAGTTTATAGCTTGCACTGTCCTGACTGTAATTCTGTAGGTCAAACTGGTCGTAACTTTAGATCATGGCAGCTTATAGGAACAACTAAATGTTACTTTCAAATCATATCCAGATGCAGTTTATTCGTGTTTCGTCTATCTATTTTCGTTGCTTTTATGAATTTTGTTCTCCGATTAAATAAATGGTTATGTCAATGTATTATGGAATATGTTGTTGCATACAGCAATATTTTGGTGAATTTTTGATGTCGTTTTATCTTAGTAGACGGTGTCGTTCATAATAAGTGGTTTACTAATTTTTAAGCTTTCTATAATCCTGAGGATCACGGTTTTGGCGAAACATATGTCAGATTAATTATTTTTTGATTTCGGAATTTCTGTTTCTTCTAGGTGCTCGGGTCTGGTTTTATGGCGATTGTAGTTAGTGCAAGTGCCTGTTGTCCAATTATGAGTTATACGAGGGAGTGGAGGGTGTAGGGCCCGGTTGGGCGCACCCATATGTATTTATGCATGTTTTTATTCTATTTCAGAAAGTAAGTACTTTTTTATCCAAACCATAAAGTATTATCCATTATTATCGGTATCACTTTGATTATCATTAAAAATCAGAGCAATTACGTAATGTGTTTTTGTTCCTACGTGGGATAAGTGTTTATTTTATATGGGGTAAGCTCAACCTTTATTAGGTAGATACCTTAGTTTATATCTAAATCATAATCATGACAAAAAACTGTTTAGTTTTATTTCTGATTGTTCATTATTTAGACTTGTTTTTAATTATGTGACCTCATAATATTGACAATAACTATTAGTCAATAAATCTTCTGCGTCTATGTTTTGCGTCAACTGCGCCGTATCATTACTTATGTTAATTTGCATTGTCCTTAAATTACATTGGTGAGTCATAGCAAATGTTCAAGAGCGTGCTAATCGATCCATCCTCACAGTTCCTTCAAGGACGATGTAAACCACTCTGTTTATATGCTATGTTAGCATATGTATGACAGATTGCAAGTTCCCATAATTTACTTCCTTCGTAAGCATTAATTTGCATTATGGCTATATTTTCTACTGCTCAATACTTTACGGCATTGATTTTGCAATTGTCTTGTAGTATTTTAATGGGTATTGATTTTTCTATTTTATCGTGACCTTTTGAAATCTGCATAATTTTTCGTACTTATAATTACTTTTTTTAATAAAATATCGTCGTACTGTCGTCCATAAAATATCAACATTTTATTATTATTAGTTTTCGGGATAATCAGAACATTTTTATATTGAAACCTAAATCTTAATATAAGTACATGACAGGGGTGATAAGAATTCGTGACATGATTTTCAAACTATTATGACAAAATCGAGCCATGTGGCGTGCTCTGGGGCAGACCTACGTTCAGCAGTGGACTACAATAGGCTGACGAATCGAAAAAAAATTACAAGATCTCGCTTTAATTCTTGACCAGAGCGTTCTAAAATAGGTTCGGTACTCACCAATTCGGTGATCCTCAGTCCAACACACCAGTGCTGCTTCAAGGCGGCCGCAGCCCGCCGGTCCCTGCCGGTGGAGCTTGCATCCTCGCCCTTCTTGGCCTGAGCCTCCGCCTCTCTGTCCGTTGCAGTCATGGCCCAAACCACTCGAGCACCTCCGCCGTACTCTGACACCTGAGGAGTAGGATCTATTAGCTCTACGTCTTTTGATGTGCCAGCACATTTTCAAATAGAGCTGTAGTGGTATCTATTACATTTTCAACGACAAAATATAGTTGTGTCGCAAATACAATACAGATGCTCTGTATAGAGTCTGTTAGGGAAACGTAGATAATTGGGTATGTCCGATGTTGATTAATTTAAGGATCTGCACCTTCCAAGCAGAAGGCGTAAGTTCGATCCCAGTCACGGGCCTGTACCAATGAATTTATTTCATGTACAGATTGGATGTTGCAAAATTGTCACTTAGCTCGTGCCTCGGAAAGCACGTAAAACCGTTGGTCCTGCGCCTGATCTCTCTCCGGTCGTGTCGGCTTTCCGTCCCATCGGACTATGAGAGTAACGGAATAGAGAGTGCATCTGTGTTTGCGCACACACTTGTGCACTATAATATCTCCTGCGTACCTTGCCAATCTCCGTAGATTGATACAGAGATTGGTCGCCTTGGCCGAAATTCGGTCGGAAATCATCATCATCATCAATTTAAGGAGTTTTTTACCAAGCAGTTTTCTTTCGATTCAAGCCTTTCGTTCGATTTTGTTTAAGACCCTAATTATTCACTTCGTAACCTGTTACTTTTTATGGGCCATTTAGGCTTAAATTTAAGAAATTTACTGTTATCTTGCGAGTATTATTCGTGTAATGAATAAATCGAAATGAATTTATAACAAATCATATCAGTAATATTTAATTCGTTCTATATTAGAAATCAGCGAGCAACATCATTTCGGTGGCATCCAATGTACACAGAGTATAAATAAATCACAACAGTATGCCGCCAGTGGATCGGAACGCACGCAATGTGTCCACTTTCCAAACACCGGGAGTTTCCAATTTAATAAGTGAATAGCTACGTGATTGAGTCTTGTTTGTTCCTAACTGAAAATATTGATATTGTTCCTTTATTCAAATGTTTGTAGTCGATAGGCGCTTGTTTTGGTTACTATACTTCCATAATAGCATCGACAACCGAGTCTAAGGTTAATACTCGTATACCCAAACACGACAGTTGACAGCAAATTGTATGGAATATCAGTCGAATTATTATTTATTTATCATTATTTAGTTTATACGATGTTAAAATCAGAAAGGCTGTTGTGACTACATACTAAGTAGTCAAAATCCTTGTCTCTACAATTTTCTGTGCCAAATATGTAAGTATTTAAAACTTAATGGATTAATTACAGGATTAGGATTAATTAGATATATTTGGACTAAAGGTAAAGCAAGAGATTGTATATTAAAATCTTTCATAATAGATATTGTTATAAATTCCAGACATATTATGCCCTAACCCTAACCGTTCTTCCCATATTTTTGCTATTCGAATTGGTTCGGCGGTAGGCTCATCCTTTACCACGATGGACTTAAATTAGGCAGAAGAGTGGGTGTATAACTTTTATAATTCTGCTCAAATTAGGTACTTAAATAGTTACTTACTTCTAAGCTATTATATTTTTTTTAATTTTCTTATTTTTTTTTATTTCTAGCTATGCTTAAAAAATCTTGCTTAAAAATCTTCCCGATAATTATGAATGACAATGATTAACACATCAAAAATAATTAAGTAGCAAAATTACTCCATCCGTTCACGAGTGATGCGATGACTAAGGGAAATAGAGGTTCACTTAATATAGGTACGCTTTAATTTATAATGATTAACATTAAACACTTATTAATAAAATCAGACACCTTAGCATACTCCGCTCCCTGATTGCTCATCTAAGCCTGATAGCCTAATTTGCAGTAGTAGCAGCAATATCCGAAGCAGCGCGATAGCGAAAATTGTACAATAATCGCGTTGAATTGTCAAAATTCCTTTGAAATTAATTTTACGTAATACGAACTTGACAAGCAATCAACGAATTTTGTACAATTTTCGCTACATTGCTTTGCTTTTGCTAGATAGGTAATAAGGGGGCGGATCTTATTATACAACTAGCGACCCGCCCCGGCTACGCACGGGTGCAGTTCTGTGGGGTAAGCACGAACCTTTTTACGCGGCGTAACGCTAGCGACTCGCTAACAAAATCTATGGGAATTGACCGTTTGACGCTAGCGTTACGGAGTATCGAGAGGTTCGTGCTTACCCCTCTGATCCTATACATATCTATAAACCTTCCTTGTGAAGTTGTCAATCACTCTATCTACTTATTAAAAATCCGTTCCCTAGTTTGAAAGATCTAAGCATACATAGGGACGGACAGACAGCGGCAAGCGACTTTGTTTTATACAATGTAGTGATGACACTTCGTATAATGTTGGTGATCTATAAAAATATATAATATTGTTAATGATCAATGAAATTCATTTTATGAAGTTCGCATTCAGATCGTAACTAAGACATTTCACATTTTTCATCCACGTGTTAGTTAGTTGTTAACAGGGTGTCCATAAATGTTATGCATATAAATGCTTTGTCCTGAATGACTGAGAATCTATATTTAATCAATACCTACATAGCCAAAACCGCTGATCTTACAGACCTGAAAATGTCCATTGTCTAATATACATTATACAATATAACACACTATCCGTGACTTCTTCTGCGTCACCCTACTCTCTTTAGTTTTATAACCTAAAAAGGCCATCTTCACACATAAATAAAACGCGCGCAGGCCTCTACCGGTGATTCGTGTCTATTTTACGATATGAAAGAATTTCCCGAATCGGGCGTTTATTCATATCGAGAAACGATTTTTAACCAGCCCCCGTATTGGCTATCTTTTTTGACAGTTCATAGTCATGATTACTTATGGAAACTTATTGAACTGGAAGTGACATGTAGGTGTGTGTTGCCTAAATTTTCTTCAGATAAGGCATTCGCCACATCCAGTTGTTGAGTTTTAATTGAGTGATGATCACTATGAACTTTCAAAAAAGATAGCCAATAGGCCTGCAGAGCGGGAAGACGGGTATCAGTTTACGCAGACAAAGTCGTGGGCGTCTACTAGCTCCGCGACATGACATATTTGTTCTGAATACATAAATTACTATGCAAAGATCATTTGTATATTGTATTCAAAAATTTCATATAGCTATTGTCTTGTGAAAAAGGTGAGTACTTAAAATTATAACGATATGAATAATTCATAATCATTAACATAATTCTGGGAAAGTTTGTGAGAAGATATTTTGGATGGGTAATAAATAAATAAATATATCGGTGTGGCCAGTGAAATATCTCAATGTTACCTACTCGTTATTCTTTCCTATGTGTTATTTATTAGTTAATTTATGCAAATAATTTTATAGTATTTATGAAAAGTTGAGTCAATTCTAGAGCATTATTTATAATCTAAGTACAAAGATTAACATTTACAACTTTGCAAGAGTTTACTAATCGTACTATTTCAAAACTATGTTGTTTGAACATAGTTTATTTCTACCCTTATTACAAAAGTTACTAAAGCTCACCTGAATAAATGATTCACATGTGGCACAATATCAAATATCTAATTTTCCATTTTCTAAATTAAACATGAATTATATCTCCTAAATTAAGCAAATTATCTTCCTAAAACGACATCACCAACCCTGCGGCTGTATATGACATTTTTTATAAAGTTTTATTATTATTACGCGTACGTTAACAAAGCTACGTTAAAAACTTAACTTAATTAAAACACGCACGGCAAGAGCGCTTTTTAATAACTCACCAAATACTAGCCTAACAAAAGTAGGGCAAGTTTTTCACTATCAAAAGCTCACAGGTCCTTTTGGAACGGGGCACAAGCACTGTTCGATTTATGATATTGGAATACGCGCGTTCGAAATCGCAGGCAAAGGGAACACAACGTCGTTCCGCTCGAAGCTAGAAACAACTGACGCTTCACTGGCGTCCGCTGCACCTCTATAACTCACCACCAGCTTCTAATGATCCCTAATCACTTATTTGTTCCCCTTTCAAACGTTTTTCCTGGTGGGTCTTGGTAAATTGGTCGTGCTGCCGTAGAGCCGGTGTTCGTAGTAAAGTTGTGGTTGACTATGACTGTTTTCATTCATTTGCTATAGTAGGTATGTATGACGATGATGCGTAGGCCCTAACGATTATAAAAATATGTCTAATCGTGTTTACCCCTTTGGAGATACAAAAAAGTTTTAAGTGAAAGAAGCAATAATGTATTAGGTATACAGGTGTAGTGTTCTGAAATAATAAAAACAAAATCGAAAAGTTCAAAATTTGAAAATATTCAAGTGAAAAGTTTCTGCGAATTTCGCTTCATAGTCATCATGGTCTCTCAGCACATCAATATTTGCCTGATTGTCACTCATATCCTGTACCTATATGTATTACAGTTAAATTACGTATGTTACCGCCGTAGTATGCCCGTTGTAGTACCTAGCATTCAATACGTTATATATAATACAAACATGTAATACCTATGTAGGTAGCAATGGTAGCATAGCAATTCCTTAATGCAATACGACTATATCTCATTTTTAGACGAGAGTTCTTCATAAGAATCTGGCACGAGCCCTTTATAATTTGCTTCCTAACACATGTTCATTTGAACACAAGCACATTGCGAAATAACCGATAGAATAATACGCGGAGCCTGTTTCGCTTCAATTTTTATGATACGCACTAATGCGTGCACTATGTGTATTTTTGTCTCGATTTTCAATGAGTAGTGCGTTAGTTCGTATCTGTTTAGTTTATTATGTAAGATGCCTTTGAATTATCATTTTAATTTGAGACTATAGCAAAACAAGGAATCTACTAATTAAAATTGAAAGTAAAAAAAAGTGTTAAGGAGAGGAAGTGGACAAAGGAAGTAAAATAATTTTAAAATTAGCTTAATTGCATTGCAATTCAAATTGGAACTCCCAATTCATAATTTTCTTTTCAATTAGGAGTTCCAATTTTAATTGCAATGCATTATTCAAACCTGTTTTTACAATATTATTTTTAAATTCCTCAATGATCTTCCTGCCCTTAGCCCATTACCTATATAAAGGATGTGGGTGACAGCCAGGCAAATACTGATATGCTGAACAAGTAGGTACCATTGTGTTGAGTTATACGACAGCGTTATTACTCGCAGGAAATATATTAGCGATCCTGTGACTAATTAAATGGGCTTATTGGTTATTGTGTGTAACATTGTTGTTTTTGGATCACTCGTGACTCTCCATTAGGGTTGATCAGTTATTTGAACTTTAGTGAAGGCAACTTTCTTTTTGAAAATCATATTTTTGTAAAAAAATATATTATTAAGTCATTATCTAAGGCCTAATTACACAAACTAAGGAAACAAATAGTCCTGAAAATATGAAAAAATGACGGAAAATTTTGGAATTTTGCTGCGATTTTTTTTTGTGTTTTCTGCTTCAGAATCATGGTCTAAAGTCATGGTATCAATATTTGCCTGGCTGTCACAAACACCCTGTATAGTGTCTGCGCGATATGGTTTCTTACTGATTTTGCCAAAGCTTTGGCATTTGTTAACAATTTAATCCTACATGAAGTGCAGCATAATTTATAAACTTTGTATGATATTAGTTCACCAGTATTTAGAGATAAAATTGGTTCACCAATATTTAGAGATAATATCTGTATAGTTTGTCATGGTGAAAAATATCAAGTGCATCCGTGCGTTAAGGTTACGTATTTTTGTGAATGAAACCGTTGCCTTTTTACTACAATAAAAAGTTTAACTCAAGGCGCATAATTTAAACTGCTGCTCAAGGCTTTGTAAACTGTTCGTAAAAACGCATAGCTGTATTATCCTATATAAACGCATAGCTGCTTATACCTCCTATATTACTCTGTACAAACAACTTCCAAAGAAGCTTGCTCCACCTACGACCGCGTTTTCTCTTTCCATTTTGCTTTCCTAGCAGTACTTCAGGCGCCTAAAGTGTAGGAGAGTAATGCATATAATATAAAGTAGCCTTTATTCTGATATCACATTTTATTAATTTCGTTATTTCTATCGTAGGCCTCCCCCAGCTTCCTCCAAATCTCTCTGTCCCTGGCTTGTCTCCTCCACAGTGGTAGAATAGAGATTCGCCATTCTGACATGTCCTGCCCATTTCTTATACCTCACAACTTTATCCGATAGTCCATAGGCCTTCCATTCCGACCGGTCCTTACCTTGGCCAGGTATCCAACAATCCACTCAACTACTCCAATCAAGCTACATTGCCAAACCGTTCAGCTAGCTTTGTACGTCTGCGGACCTATTCGACCGCGTTTTCTCTTTCCATTTTGCTTTCTTACTAGAGACCAAGTGGCACTTAAACAGGCGCTTCATTAAGTCCAGAAAACTGTAGATTGACCCAAAAGAGATTCACTTTCATTCTTTCCAATAACGTTGTAGAACCGATGATGGCAAATTAATACAATCTATTCCTCCCAGTTTACTCCTGAAAGCCATCCGAGAACTGCTGAAAATATTTTTTGAGAGCGTCACCTATGACGCCCAAGAGGTTTGTTGGAAGAAATCTCTGTTAGGAAATAGCGCGTCTTTATACAATATAAGATATCTGTGTACGTATACATTATAGAAATATAAATTTAATATAATTAAGAGTAGGTATCTAATTTTTTTATTATATTTTATTATCCGCCAAGTTAGCCAGTAAGCTCGCTGAATTATTTTACACGTGATCAAATACCATAAAAGATACGATTATGGGCATTATACTTATCAATAGCGATAGCAATTTCTCCATGATTCTGACTCGTTATACACTTTACTTGACAATCATCTAGCGATTGAGGGCGTTTGCAGCCACTGTCTCTATATCATCTATAAAACAATCTTCTTCTTCACTTTATACAGTTTTAAAAACTGGATCGAATAGATTTACTGATGTCGTGTATTCTACAGGGTGTAACAAAAAGGGTGTGTTAAGCGAAAAGCTATGTAAATAGCCCACTAAAAGGAACCTACCCACAAAATTTCAAACTGGAAATCACATGTTTATTATTCCAAATAGAATGTAGAATTCCTAAACAACTCAGGAATATTCATACAATCTTGAAAAATAAACATGTGATTTCGAGTCTCAAATTTTGGAAATAGGGTCTTCATAGTGGGCTATTTACATAGCTTTTCGCTTAACACACCCTTTTTGTTACACCCTGTAGAATACACGTATATGACGTATAATGATTAATGAATGACTCGAGAACGACTAAACACGTAAATAAACACGTAAATGACGCTAAAATGTTTTATATATTATTATAATTTTTAATAGAATAACTTGGATAATGCGCCGAATAAAAAGTATATGACATAATCTAGTATTTGCGCAATAATGCAGCAATTTCTACAAAATGCGCTTAAAATTCTCCAATTGTTCTAACGTATCACCAAAAATAACATGAAGGTGATTCATGCATGAAATGCGCTGTAGTCACCCCACCTTTCTGTGCAGGTGCTCTATGACTATTATCTACAAAATGCACCCCATACAAATACACATTTTAACGTTACTGCTGCCGAAATTGGTAACGGTCATTATCCTAAGTAAAATAGCATAACATAAATATTTGTTGCACTTGTCATACGGTCTTGACTCAAGAGTAGTGAAGAGATGATTGATATTGCTTTCATGCTGTGTGGCTGTCAAATGTGTTTTTGATTGATTTATATTGTTTCATTGGTTAATTTTTGGAGTGTAGGCCCAACCTGCAGAACAGAATACAAAGGTTCCATGTGCAAGGGTTTTTAACAGTCGTGGTAAGAAACCGTATAGTGTGCAGGGACCTTAAACCAACGTTAAATCGGCCAGATCGTTTATTATGGAGCTATTTGAAAACTGAAAAGCCACTTTCTAGCGTTTTCCGGTCTATAAGCGGCGCATAACTGCATACATACGATATACTCGTACATGCGCGCGCGCACGCGTTTGACAACACGCATAGTACAACCGTATATGTGGATCTGAAAGGCCGTCTACAGCTTAGACCGATATATATTGCAGATTCTCAACAAAACGTTATCTCATAGGAAAAGTATCCATGGTCAATAGTGGAAGTTAGAAATATTTTGACTATATTGCTCTTTTAGCCGAAATTTAATGATATTGCAAATAAGTAATAACCTATCTCTTTAGCAATAGTTATCTCTGAACGTCCTTTTTACCTGACTGTGCCAGAAGGAGGGTTATGTTTTACGAGTGTATGTATCTATATTTCTTTGGCACGCTCTAGCTAGAGCCTAAACGGCCCCGTGATTACCTAATTTGCAATAGCAAAGCCGAAGCGATGCGATAGCGAAATATGTACAATATTCGCCTTGAACTGTCAAAGTTCCTTTAAAATTCATTTTACGTTATACGCATTTGAAAAACAATCAGCGATGTTTGTATAATTTTCGCTACTCCTTTGCTTTCAATATATATATTGAATATATATATATATATATATATATATTGAAAGCAAAGGAGTAGCGAAAATTATACTAACATCATATATATACATATATATATCTTTGGTTAGACCGTAATTTCTGAACTTTTACCGAATGACTTGAAAGCTTGGAATGCAGTTTAGGATGCCCACGTCAAGAGTTTTTATAAGGCCTATAAAATAGAAATATTATCAGACTAGGTGTGACCGTAAGACCGAAAATCGTCAAAAGTTTTATTTCATTTTATTTCTGACATACCTACTTGAGTGTACCTAAGGTGTACCTACTAAATCATACGTTCTCTATTATTCCTACAAAAAATCGTTCACCGATTATAAAGATTATTTATTCATCCAACATGGGCGGTAAACTACACGCCTTTAATGATACATTTGAAGTGTTATTAAGCAGGTAGATAGCTGGCTATTGTAGGTATTTTGTGTGTACGTATAAATAAATCAAATTGATAGCAATATTGTCGATTCTGACCGTCATACTTAGTTATTTATTTATGGAGTCAACCTTTACTAAACCATGTCATCTAGGCAGAAAAACTTGACTCACATTGTTAGAATTCCGTACTCTAAGATTAGGAATTCCCATGAAAAACATTGTTTTCAGTTTCAGTTACCTTAGTCATTAAATGACTGGTTTATGAATGAAAAACCGCAGATGAATGACGAACATCTTTGCTCACCATAAACTGCGCTGATTAAAGGGAAATAGTAATTACTAGCGGCCGCCCACGGCTTCGCCCGCGTGAGAGTGCATTACTCCCGTGCGAAGCCGGGGCGGATCACAAGTTATATATTATTAACCTTCCTTGTGAATCACTCTATCTATTTAAAAAACCGCATCAAAATCCGTTCCCTAGTTTGAAAGATCTAAGCATACATAGGGACAGACAGCAGAAAGCGACTTTGTTTTATAATACTATGTTTATTATTATTTATAATTATTTATTAATAATTTTATAATACTGTGTAGTAATGATTAATAAATAATTCGTAACTTCATACTTCACATTCTGTATTTCTATTAGTTTTAATACTTATAGGTATAGACGCTTGTTAGTTCTCCCGGGTTTTATGCTTTATCGGCATTTTACTGGTCGCCTCTGTTGATCCTAGTTTTCAGGAGTTGCAGTGGCGGGAATTAGTGGTAGGCCAATACCGGTTAAAGGGAAATAGATATACCTATCTACTTACCTACACCTTTACACAATTTACTCACTGACCTAAAAAGTTGTCTCCATGATGAAATAAGTCAACATGATGTACTTAGATTAAGTCACCTAGAGCTGTTAACGGAAAAGTTTATGAAAAAGGCGAGCTCTTAAAACTTCTTCATCTTCATTGTAGAAGTGAAAACCCGCTATTATACTACAGCTAAATACATTTGTTGTACAAACAAAAGGGTTAGACTACACTATAGAGAACCTATGTCTAGATAGCACTTCGCTTAACAAACCTACCCATGTTTTTACATGTCTTCTTCAGCCTATTGCAGTCCACTGCTGGACGTAGGCCTCCCCCAGGGCACGCTACAAGGCCACAGGGGGGTTTTGCCCATAGTCACCACGCTGGGCAGGCGGGTTGGTGACCGCAGTCTGATTTTCGGACTATGTTGTCAGTATGGGAGGCGCTGCTGTCCACCTCCCGGAAACCCTTAATCGCCTCGTACGGTACCCACGGGCAGGCATGGGGTGGTACAAACTCTACTCTGCCGGCACCACGCGGCTAACATGTATAAGTAGTATATTTTTGTTTACGTGTCAATGTTGCCAACAAATCACATTTATGTTTTCATGGTGGTATACTTGACCGTGGCAGTGAAGGTCGGTGCACTAGTCACATAATAGATAATTGTGGGTACCTAGGTTAATGTACTGGAGTCGGTTTCATAGAATAATTCCTATGACTGATTTCGGAACTAAAATTTTTGTATGCAGTGAAGTGGTCATACACATAGTAACTAGCGCCATCATCCATCGAAAATATACGGTGAAACGCAATCTAGCTAGTATGTTCCGCACCGGAAACTATGTACCACGTGACGTACCTCGACATAACGTTTACTGTAGTACCGTAGTACCATAGTGTAATTTAAAAAAGTACCCTTTGATGTTTTATAGATCGAAGTTTAACGTCGAACCGCAATGTTTAATTTTTGCTTTGCAAGCCCGAGTTTATATCTAACCTGTTTGATGTTGGGGAGGCCGATGTAGATGTAGATTCAGCAGTAGACTATGACTGACTGTAAATAGTGAAAGGAAGATATGCACAGATATTTTTCTTATTTCCCGTGACTAAGATATTTTATTTCGGGGTAAAGTAACCCCATCTTACTCACTCGCTGGTAATATAGTTTATAATTTTTAAATAGGTTTAAATACATATTGAGTTTTATTTAATTCATAACAAAATACCTACTTACCTGCATACCTACTTAGGTGCTCTCTTATTAAATTTCAGAAGTTTAAGCTTTTACGATTTCGGTAAAGGAACCAAATTTTAATTATCAGAAATCATTTATGGACTTCAAATTTTTTAGTTCCCGTAAATTAACGCGTCAAAGACCCCATAAGCGCTCTACCGTCAATGGTGTCGCCACCATATACCACCACACCATTTCCATGTATTACTAACGTTGTTTCCTATTTGTTCCCGTCGATTGTATTGGTAAAGGCAAAGTTTGGAGCACCATGGAGTAGTTTCAAGGGGACGTGGCCTACCATCGCTTGTTCAATACAAAATTGTGTCGCGGTTGCGAGGGTAACTGGTGGAATAATTATAAGAGATAGCTGTACTTTTAGAAACTATCACCAAAAATGCTGATTCAATGTTAAGTCTAGGGCTCTTATTCTTTAGTGCAATAAAGATCAACACAGGATAGAAGTAGAGATGTACTATGTAAAATGGCAAGCTTATCTATACAAGAGATCTTTTCCAGCAAGTCAAGCAAATAAGGGGTCTCTTATGATTCGAATGGTCTGCTCGCATGTGGTCCACCTGGTGACTAGATGTCGATGCACAAATATGGGTTATGGTTTCCAAAAGTGCAGCTATCTCTTACTGTAGATGAATAAGGGATTTCAATTCTGAGAAGCCATGGTGGTTGGCAAATACAGTTCATGCTGCGGTACGTAGGCGACTTTGATTAACATAGCTCCCTCTTTTTATTAGCTTCATGGTAAGAACAATGGGTCTTTGTGCGCTCCCATGTTAGATTTAGACGTGTCGTTATGGACTATTGTTTGACCAATACTTGCGCACACGCATCGGGCTGCACTTGTTTTTATAAAGTGCACGATAAACTGGTGTTTTTGACTTTGGAAACTTGAACTTTGTTTTGATCGTCACGGCCATACGGCTGGGTTTATTTTATAAGTGCTAGCGGTTTCGATATTGTCCCCGTAGACCACCTATCGATACTTTACGATTTTCTTTCCAAGAACTTAGTTAAGATACATCTCAGTATTTACCTTTTCAGTGTCTTAAAAATGCAATTTAAAACACACAAAATGTCTTTCCAAAATAGCCTAACTAGAACTGCAGTATCACGTAGGAGATAGGCCAGATGTAGGTAAAAGATCTGTGACCTAGCAAGGTCTACCCCCTGAGTTCCTTATATTCATACATACATACATACATATAATCACGCCTTTATCCCTTACGGGGTAGGCAGAGCACAAAGGGTGGATAGAACCACATGGTGCCACTTCTGACCTATTTTGAGGGTATAGTTGAGATGTACAAATTCGGTTATTAGTGACAGGTGGTCAGCCCATCGCCTACAAAACACCAAGACCCTCTTGTCCCTCTACTGACTTGTACAGTATGCCCGGGAAGACTCCCAGAGCAACATAGAAGCAAAATATATTCTTCCTTATATTCTTCGTTCCTTATATCGAAGTTAGTAGGTAGTAGGTTATTAATGTTATTATGGAATATGTATGAAAATTAGTATGTATAGTATTTGTTTATTCTTTGTTATGTGTCTTTTTTTTCTCCCTCTGTGCACATGTGTTTTATCTATTCTGTGATATGTCTTTTTTTAAATTTTTATTCGGGTTAGCTGGAAGAGATCTCTTATAGAGATAAGCTCGCCTTTGTACAATATTTATTTTAATGGTGTTATTTTTTTTGACGTGAAACGTCTTTAAAATCGCGCCGACACATACGGGTACCAGGTTTAAAAACTGGACCGTAACGAAAAGGTCTATATCATGTTTATTGGTCTTAGAAACAAAAATGTGGTGTAAATATTTCACTTATATAGTCAGCTCGCTGTTATGACATTGAGTTCGTGTCGGGGTCGGGGGAGGGATCTGCGATAACTGTGCGAAACCGGCGCTCACGCTTGTTTCTATTCAGTGTAACTCGTGACTCCGACTTTATAGCGTGGTGATTCTTTCGTGTGTTTGTCAAGTTTATCTGAACCGATTGATTTATACAAAATAAGTGTAATTTGGACAGTATTTATATCTATACTAATATTATAAAGCTGAAGAGTTTGTTTGTTTGTTTGTTTGAACGCGCTTTCAGGAACTACTGGTCTGATTTGAAAAATTCTTTCAGTGTTAGATAGCCCATTTACCAAGGAAGGCTACAGTCTATACAACAACCTGCCCGGCTTCGCACGGGTACAACGCCCCCTCACGCGGACGAAGTCGTGGGCGGCTGCTATTTAAAATAACCAGAAAGTGACAATAAATATATAAACATTTGCTATGTATTTTATGTTTCTATTACGTACCTGTTCTTTTTTTATTAAAATACTTACAATATTTCAATCTTTTACTTTAAAAGCGATTCGCTAACATAGACGTTTCACGTTAAAACCAACGGCCGTGTGCCCCGACACAGCCCCACCCGCTTTTATTTATGTGTGTGTACAATAAAGAAAGAAAGAATATCTGTCAAATTAAACATTGATTAGCCTAAACAATGCTTAATTTTTATAAGTAAACAACGCAAATATTTTTTAAAAATGTTGCAGGCAGTAAATTTTTAACAATCCTTTTCTTTAAAACAGGCCTTAAACGATTGCTTTCATCGCTAATATTTTCGCCTTGTTCACTAAATGATTTATTGGTGCATTTACCTCGTCACCTGATCCCCATTCTCCCATACTTAAGGAATGGTGTTCACTTAATAACGTGAACCACGAACGAAACATCCACTGCATGGTTTAAATTAATAATTACATTGTTTTGCTTTCGTATCTGACTAAATATTTGGGATTATCATGAGTCAAACAAAACACATAACCCTCTGTCTAGCGTAGACACGTGTACAGTATTAGAGGCTTAGAATAAAGATTCGCTCCGCTCTGTAGAAGTACTCGGCCTAATCATAAATTCAGCAACAAATACTCTGCCGTACACGTCAGACACGAGCTCGAACCTCCACAGTCTAGTTGTGCCATGATGTGTGTCATATTTCGTAGTAAAATTTCTCTATTGAGGGATGCCACCCTCCGCTGATCGGATGCCTACCATGATCGGACACTTTTAGCATGCAACCATAAATACATTGCTAATCAATATTTCGACATATGTACCCGTGGCATCATAAATGTTAGTTCTATCTACCGAACCAACTAACTAACAATTTCTGTTTACATAGTGAAATTGTCTAAAAAATATACTACAATGTATAAAAAAGAGACTAGAGATCACATACCATCAGTAAGTATCTCATAATTATGAAATTTCAACATAAAATTATCATGAATAATAAACGACATTCAGTGTTGCCGCCGATACAAAAATAGTTCCCCGTGGTGCAGATTTTGTAATATGTATGTGAATTTGTTATTATTATCTAAGAGTAAATGATAGGTGCGCATTAGAAATTCCAATGAAATAGAGATAAATTAGTGCCAAAGGATAATGGGCAAAAATGTATGAGTACCGATCAGTAACGATCAGACCTATATCGTTTGAAAACTCTTTTTGTGACTATCAATTGTTACTATACCTATATATATATGTAGGTGATGCTCAAAGCGTTGAAAAAAGTTATAGTTAAAAGAAATCTTAAAAAACTAGCATAAAAAAAATATTTTCCTTTTTTACTTAAAAGGCAAGTTTTTGTGAATTCATAGTCACAAAAAGCGCTTTCCAACGATATACGTCTGGTCCTTATTGGTCGGTGGGGATATTTTGCCAATCCTCCTTTTATCTACATACAGGCTCAGCCTAGTTTAGTTGTTAGTGAATATTATTATAAAACTACCCACATGTACCTATTTGCATAAATATAATAATTATTATGTAATAGTGGTATAAGTTAAGGTTAAATAAATATTTATTTATTATATTATTTATCTAAATTAGTTAGTTTTTGCATAAACAAATAACTGAGTAACAAACATCCAAAATTTCTTTGCTTGGTGCAGATTTCCTGCTCATCCAGTTATTTCTGATCGTTGGACTGCTGTAGTAGGTACAAATTAGTCGAGAAGAAAGTTGGTGGAAATCAGAAAAACGAAGCTATGGGATCTAATCTCGACGAGGATGCATTTTTTAATAGTTAATGTTTATGATATAATTAAAAAAAGTAATATTAATTATTGTTTAATTGTCAGTAAAGTAAGGTACTCTTTCGTTAATTGCCTTCCATCCATGTTCTCCAAATGGCCAAACCATCGAAGCGTACCTTTCTCTATTCTTGTCACTACGAGTACGTCTTCTTTCACACCACCCAGTTATCTTAATATCATAATCAATTTTAATTTATTGCAAAATTTTAGTTGCTTGCTGCATTAGTTTTCCTTCATTCGGGTAAAGTTAAGCAGTTGGCAACACAATTCTTCACGCATACTAGCATCCTTGCAAATTGTCATTGATGATTGTCATGTCATCAATCATAATAAAATTACCACATTCACGGAGCTATTATTTGTTGATAGTACTCCATCTAGTCAGAGCGGAGCGAAGACCTATCGTTAATCTAAGATTAGAGGGTATTCTTAATTTAGGGAAATAGAGTAATGTTTGATAGGCATTTATTAATTATTCTCTAAATTAAATAAATACGTTAGAATTAGCTGGCTAAAATTATTGAGATTAGGTACCTACTTACTTCATGGAAAAAAATGTAAGCTAAAACTATTATCTGCTATTTTGAGATTTCACTTTTTGTCCTTAGCCCTAATTTTTAGTTTAATTAGGATAGCTAAAGTGTAACATTTGTCTATTAGATATAGAGTGCTTAGAGTCAACCATACATACATAGTAGAGTACCATAGACATACACTATATAGTGTACCGTCAACCTAGTTAGCAGTAACGGCTCTGCGTACTCGTATTAGCTGCACGCATGCGCTTCACGCATTTAGGCTTGGCCAGGAGACATGCGGGCTCTTACATCTTTGTGGTACAATTAGTAGTATTTCATAGTATTCAAATCTCTAATATATGGCTTACATTATTATGGATGTCAAATATTCACAGCTGTTACATAGAAAATGTGTAAAATTATGTATAATATAATTCAGTTCGTTAAGAAAGCTTAACTTTGAAAATAATCGATGGGTTGTATGTTTTTGGTAAGGACATCTGAAGTGAAGGGATATTTTTCAATTGAGCAAGAAGTAGATGGTTATAGAGGACAGGCCTGATGAAGTGTTGGATGTCTGTGTGAGAGACGATATGCGTGTACCTACTGGGAGTGAGTAACGAGATGACGGATAATATGTATGAATAGAAGAAGAGTACATATTGCGCTGACCCCAAGAAGAATGGGCAGGAAGAAGAACTAACATTACTATTTTTAAAGCTAGCTTATATAATTATTAATTTAAACAACATCTAATATAACTCCTTCCAAAGCCGCTTATTTTATAACCCAACATTGACAGCACGACTCAAATAAAGGGACAGCATAGGACAGCCGATTAGCATAAATAAAAAGTGGAAAAGTAAACCTTCGGCTCAATGATAATTCAGTTGTCTTGTGAGTGACAACTGACTTTATCTGTGGCGAGGAGTCTAGTTTTGAGCATGCTATTGACCTGAACACGTGCTTCATTCAACTCAAGTGTTACAAACTACATTACTGCCAGAACAGCATGCATATTTCGATTAAATGATTTTGCGTCGAAGTTTAGGCTTTTTTGCTAGCCTTTAAATTAGAGAGCATTTTAATATAATTCTGCCTGAATGAAACTCTATATAGAAAATAACGCTTATTTGTCTCTATTACGTGGTGAACCGATAAGGAGGGTAGCGAAAGGTTACTAGAATAGCCCATAGAGACTTATACATAAAACTTCAGTGAGATTCGAAATAAAAGGTTTATTTTTCCAGATAGTATGGAGAATTCCTAAACAACTTAATAATGTTTGTACAATCTTGAAGAATAAATATTTAATGTCGAGTCTCAAATTTTGTGGATAGGTTTTCTACAAACATAGCTGAGTAAAGCTCAAACCTAGAATTTCAGCATGTACATAGTAACTTGCTGTAGTGAAATAAGATACTTATGAAGGTTCATAGAATAATCTTGGATATTTGCCAGGAATAATATGAATTGGGGACAAACCCTAAAAAATATTGTGCGTAGTTATCAATAAAGTTTACGGATTTCTTTTGAAAGTTTCCATACACTAGTTTGGTTATGAATTAATTAGTTTTTTTAAACATGTAATTCACTTGTTTTGTCACCTTAAACAATTAACCCCGGTTTGCCATATAACCTGACCCGTCCAACCCCAGCATTTACTCGAAAAGGGGATAGTGGGTCGCCATAATACAAAACAACCAACCTTTTTCTGACAACGACAGACACGGGAAGTTTATGAGCTTATACCCATTCCCGAAAATGGGTCATATGTACTAGCGCCCTCATTTGAGGCAAAGAAAGTTAGATGGGGGTGTTTATATAGGCCAGGCTGCTTCGGCTAACGACCTTCGTTCCCGCCGTATCGGAAGAACTTTGGCGCCAAAACTGGCGACGCCATGGCGGAGAGTTTGGGACGCGGGAAAATCAATGAGTACTAGCTTTTCCTGACACGGGTTATATCTCAATTTTATTGTGGGTACTTTCAATTTTAATACTATTGTGTGTGTTATACGATAGTGATTTAACAAAAAGCTTATAGTAAAAGCTCCCTTTGATGACATGACAGATGTCTCAATTTGTTTCCATTTTACTGTTTCTATTGTCTTCTAAATTATAGCGTGTGCTAAGACATCGTTTAAATACATTCTATGATAGGGGTATTTAAAGCTTTGAAATATGAGACAGCAAAGTTAAATTTTAATGAAGACTAGCATATCAGGGCTGCTCAGTAGGTCAGTAACTACACAAAGCATGACTGTCGCGGAGCATTGGTGCGCCTAATCTGTGGCAAGCCGCGCACTCCATTTGTAAGCTTGTTACTGATTCATCATGATGTACTTTGAAATATATATGGAATTGTTTTGTTTGAAATAGAATATGTATGGAAAGACTTTACGGGGAGCTTCTGTCGTAGATATGGCTACACACATTATACTGTTAGTTAAGATTGAAGGTAAATTGGCGAAATGCTCATTTTCAGTCAGATAAATGACTCAAATTGATACGAGAAAATTTTATTTCAAAATCTGTACACAGGTGCATGTTTTCGGATATAAAATTTCTTCTATGTTGTTATACAGAAAATGTAGTTAAGCATCGCAACTAGCGCCATCGTTCACATAAACTATTTGGTGATACGCACTCTTTTAGTCCAGAAACCTATAATTTCATTACTTTATCTTCTTATCTTTGGTAACATGCCAGTTCGAGGTTGAACACAAAATTGCCTTAGAAGGTTGTCCTTGCCTGACTAATCTTTGTAGTCTGTATACCGTTTGACACAGGCTCTGTTTACTTACGTGATCTGTTAGGGGCGCAATTTTGACCTCCTCTATCTCCTCTTCGTACAGAAACTTAGTACTTGGCGGCGACGCCAAGCTCTCCAAAAAACACTCCACTTTCTTTACTGTCGCTGGAAGTTTGCTATTCAAAACGCTGTAGCTTTTTTTCTTTTGGGCCAGGGATTCGATTTTTTTAAATGATTTTTGATGTGTGGTGAGATCTATGATAGACAGACAGACACTGCGATAATTCCCCGGGTGGGTCATGCGAGTCAATCTGCAGACGAAGCGGGGTTGACCCATGATCCGTCACTTGACATATTGACCCCTTGTAACGTTAATGGGTGAGTCTTCCTTAGGTCTAATTTGATGGATTATACATTTTAAATTGGACCCTGTGGGTCGTGTTATTGCATATTATTAAATGGATACTTCCTTCGATGTACCTTATATCTTGGAACCTGGTAAATTAATGTATATACCTTATTATATAGGTATATAAATTATAAATTCTATTTCTAATAAATTCCGTCCTATATCACTTATCTAATTGGTGTCAAAAAGCTATAATAAAGCAAACAGAATAAAAACACGATATTATTTGAGAATAGTAACAATTCTCAATTTATTCTATTTGTAACGAGTTACATATAAAATACGTTGTGACTACTCAAAAATATGTAACTTAATATAAAAAGGTGGGAAAAAATATCTAGAGTTATGTATGTTTTGGAGAGCTGATATTAAAATACTGGAAAAAAGGTAATAAAACAACAATTTTTAAAAACGAGGTCAAGTAGATAGTACGTAGGTAGGTACAGTCGTGTCACAGATATTTCGTGGAAAAACTTAAGTACTAAACATTAAAGTGTAGATAAAATTAACGATTATAGGTACTTAAATTACATTTCTTTAGTGAAGTGTATGACCGAAAGTGCCGTGTCTAATAGATATACTGCTCCTTGTATGACGCATAGAGATCCGACTGCTAGACCCACCTGAAAATAATTAAAAAAAAACATTATTTTGCGTTGCTTTATCAAACATAAATCTATATAGGTATACTTATATATATATAATATTATAAAGCTAAAGAGTTTGTTTGTTTGAACGCGCTAATCTCAGGAACTACTGCTACGATTTAAAAAATTCTTTCAGTGTTAGAAAGGCCATTTATCGCGGAAGGCTATAGGCTATATAGGAACCCGCCCCGGCTTTGCACACTAATGCCCCCTCACGCGGACAAAGTCGTGGGCGGCCGCTAGTAAAGCATACTCTTCCTTTTTTTCTAATAGGACAGGCCCTGTTTCCATTTATTTGTGATGTTATTCCATATATTACAGTAAATGCCGTTGTTCAATATCCCGTTCATCCCTTCTCTGTATCCTTTGTACGTACCTACATACATGTACCTATCTACACAGGGCTGTCTTTCCCAAAAATTTGTAGCTAGAACTGCAGTAACATAATGCAGATCCTATAGCTACATTTGACCACATGTAAGATCAGTAAAGAGTTTTTAGTTGAGAGTACATTCCCTGAGTACCTTAGTCGACTCACACGACATGCATGTAAGGCAGGGTTTGAAATTATGAAGATAAATATTTTTTTGGATAATTATCCCAGCTGATTTGCCATTTTACTTCTTGAAATTTTCTTTATTTAAATGATAATATCTTTATCCCAAAGGTTTCCTCGGTTTTTCGGCATTATTAAATAAACAGCAAAAAGCAATGTGAGAAATTTGTTTTTATGGCGACAAAAATATGTATAGAAAATAAATTCACACTTATCTCATCAGATACATTTTTTTAATGTCTAGCGACTTTGGATACTTAAACAAACTTAGATTATTTTAGTGTTTGATTTTTATAATTATCAATGATAATTATCACTTCGAACCCTGATATAAGGAGATTCAGATAATGCGTCAGCACAAGACTTCCTCTTGTCCATAGCACACATGCTCCACCTATACTTAATGGAATTTGAAAAAGATCTTACTAGGTATTCCTGTCAAGAGGTTTACTCACTTGTTTCTCAGAGAAAACGAACTGGTACTGGTTTTCTCCCTGGTACCCTCCCCAGTAGTGCAGGGCAACTGCTCCTACTGCGATCCAGAGGAACACTCCCACGAAGTTCATGACGATCTCAGACATGGCTCTACAAACAGATAAAAAAATTTACATGAATAACCAATTTCAATTTTACACCTCAGTATAGGTTGACATGTCAAATTCTGATGATTCATGCTAGGTAGTACTACTACTCTACACTACGATAAAAAGAAAAATATTCTCTTCTTTCTTTACTTTCTCACCCAAGTTTGAATTTAGCTTCATATTTATATACAGGGTGTAACAAAAGGGGTATGTTAAGCGAAATGCTATGCAAATAGCCCACTGTAGAAAACCTATTCCCAAAATTTTAAACTCGAACATGGGATTTCGAGTCTCAAATATTGGAAACGGTTTCTCTATAGTGGGCTATTAACATAGCTTTTCGCTTAACATACCCTTTCTGTTACACCCTGTATATATTTACACGGCTGTATTCCCAAACTGCGGTAGCCAGAGTTTCAGGATTTCGAAGAAGATTCTCGAAGATTACATGGACAAATAGGTATATCGTTTATTAATATTTCGAGGCATCCGAGAAATTGACGACGTTTAAAGAACCTCACCTCTTATGCTCAGTGGTACCGAAGAGGAACGTGACAGCTTGTGCGATAGTGTAGATTAGGTATCCGACAATGACTCCTGATGCCACTATCTCAGCGTCAGGGTTCTTCTCTTCATTCAGGTTCCACGTACCGCCCACTCCAAGGAACTCGCCATTGTAGCCTGTGCGGTATAGGATCAGGATTACTATGTTCAGGACCTGGAAGTCAAGAGAAGAACATGTGTTAATCCTGAACTAGCTGTATGTATAACCTGCTTAGCACAGCCTAGTCTAGTTGAAATAGAGCTCTTAAGTTGGTTTCAGAATAGCAATTGGCCCAAGTCAATGCTCAGGATTATTTAAGGACCCTAAATCCAGACCTGACGCATTCCATTCCTACAATCAAGGGCCAGCAAAGAAAAATCCTCGATTCGCTACTGCTGGAATCCACTTTACCTAGATATATCAGTATTTTGTTAGTATTTTGTACCGGACTTGTGCAACATCCTAAATCAATGAAATGCTTAGGCCGATTTAAATCCCTTAAATTCGGCCCTAGATTCTAAAATCTGACGTCCTTAAGTTCTAGAATCAAGGGCACGCAAACAAAACTGATGAATCCACCACTGCAAAGGTGCCTCTAGATAGGTACTTGAGATTTGTCCTTGGTATACCGGAACGTACTCTAATTAAAATTTTATCATGTTTGCTTTCTTTAAAATGCCAATTTATTTGGAATTCCTAAGCTATTAGTAATACCATGTTATTATTATCCTTAACAAAGAAGACATTCTTGGAAGCTCCTTATCAACGCTTATTATCAGTTCTAAATCAACGTGGTATCACTTCCGGTTCGTCATACTTAGTTCCGTTTACTTTTAGATTTATTTGAAGACTACTTCACAATACTCATCTACTGTTTAACTACATCTACTTTATTCACTATGGGTGCGCCCACCACCGGGCCCTACACCCTCCATTGACCCTCGGATCTGATAACTCATAATTGCAACAACAGGAACTTGCATTAACTACAATCGCCATGAGAAACCAGACCCGAGCACCTAGCATGCAAGACGATACATTGCACCATTCCGAAATCAAAAACTAGATAAATAATCTACATATGTTTCGCCAACAACCGTGGCATCGTCAGGATTATAGAAATTAGTAAATTAGTAAACCACTAATTATTATGAACCTCTAAAACCCAACACATTACTTACACATAATTACTACCCATAGTGAAGGTTTGAACTTTCGAATTGTAACGCCTAATACAATTTCATTTACATCTACTTTAACTGTCTAACTAGCAGATGCCCGCGAATTCGTCCGCGCGGTATTCGATTATCGAGCGGTGGTGCCACTACCGCAATAAAAAGTAGCCTATGTCCTTTCTCGGGCTCTAGACTATTTGTGTACCAAATTTCATTCAAATCGGTTCAGTAGTTTTGCCGTGAAAGGCGGACAAACTTCACACACACACACACTTTCACATTTATAATATAAGTATAGATAGATTAATCAGACCAATCCCTTATAAGTATTTTGATATCAATTTCCACCAGCTCTCCTAATTGTCACTATTTTTTTAGGTTTTATCCCGATTTTTATCTTTTTTACTCTTCGGGTTCTCTTCTCTTTTTGGTCTTGTATTATTCCTTGCTTAATAAGCTGTTTATAGCGGTGATAGCCCAGTGGTTAAGACGTGCACCTTCCAAGCGGGAGGCGTAAATTCGATCCCGGTCACGGGCCTGTACCAATGAATTTATTTCATGTACAAATTTTAATGTTGTAAAATTGTCACTTAGCTCGTGCCTCGGAAAGCACGTAAAATACCATTGGTCCTCCGGTCGTGTCCGCTTTCCGTCACATCGGACTATGAGAGTAACGGAATAGAGAGTGCATCTGTGTTTGGCGCACACACTTGTGCGTGCCTGGCCAATCTCCGTAGAGATTGGTCGCCTTGGCCGAAATACGGTCGGAGATCATCATAATATGTAATATAATATATTTTTTAATAATTAACCCTGAAGAATGACTGATAACTTAACGAATTTTTATAACCACTGTTTTCATCTAAATAACGTGTTCTTCAGTAGCTGTTATCAACGGTATGCAGTGCCAATTAACATTAAACTGAAACATTTAATCATGCACAATAATGCGCTTGTAACAATACAGTGTTCTTCCTATGTGATATCTTGAGGTTCGAGGTATTGGTTGTTCTCTATCTCAGCCATAAAATGTAAATGGCTTCGTTATCATGTCGGCCTGTTTTGCCTTAACAAACAGCCTGCTTAAAGCTTGCTTAATATTGATTAAAAAAACAGAGAACACACATATTTTTAACTAGTGGACGCCCGCGACTTCGTCCGCGTGGACTACAGAAAAAAAACGAAATATCGAAATTATCCGGGATAAAAACATTTTCCCGGGATAAAAAGTCTATAATAGCCTATAAGTGGGACCTGTCACAATATATTCCTGAAAACTGCATCGAAATCGGTTCAACCGTTTCTGAGATTAGCGTGCACAAACGCACAGACAAACCGACAAACAGACAAAAATTCCAAAAATCATTGTTTTAGGTAGTATTGCCTTGAAAGGTATTATATAGGTATAATATTTTTTCTTAAATATCTTCCATGTACAGACAGCGATCCGTTACATTTTTATTATATGTATAGATTATGTAGAGTAAAATGACAGCTACAATTGACTTTGTTTCTTTTTAATATTATCAGCGCAGTGTCATTAGAGTTGTTATTTTATTGTGAGCGATTAATTGAATCGTGATATTATTTTCGATATTGTGAATTCACTCATTAATCTACATTAATTTACAAACAAACTTAATGTCTAAAACAGCTCTTTTATTTAATGAAATTAACAATAAAACACATAACTCGATGAGATATAGTTTGAAATATAGCTTTTTTTATCTAACACATTTTTAGGCTCATCGATTTGGCACGTTTAGTTCGGAATTCAGACATTAGTCGACCTCTGAACATTAACTTTAACAGAAATATATCTATATGAAATTAATCGAAAAGATCAATCGATAATTTCGAGTAATTTTGGAGTAACAGTATGTTATAAAATACATACATACATACATAATAATCACGCCTCTTTCCCGGAGGATATATAATTAATATTATAAAATATTAATAAGAAAATGAAAAAATCTTCACCCGAGTGAGATTTGAACTCACGACCACTCGCAAACCATTTCGCTCTAACCAACTGAGCTATCGGGTCAATTAACTCGGATGACGAATTTTACCATCTCTTTTAAATTAATCACTATATTTTTATTTCGCTAAAGTGGTAACCCTCCAAATGTCATTTTACTCTACATAATTAAAAATCGTTATGTGTTTGCTTGGGTTCTACTACTATTCGACGATAACAATTTGAAAATATACGGTAGATATAAGTTAAGTATATTCAAAGTCCAATTTTTCTTTTTAATTCAATTTACTGATTTCTATAACGTAATACTCTCCAAATTGCTCTGGAGATCAATCTCAAGATAGATCCGAAAACTATTGTATATTTGGTTCGTTTGGTTGATAAAATTATTCTGATGTTTTATGGATGCTACCTTTTACGACGGGTACGTACTCTGTACATAAAATAAAGTAAGTTTTTAGTACATTTAATTAAAGTTTCTGCAAAAAAAATGCAATTTGATAATTTAACATTGGAGCTTAATAATATCCTAGAGTATTTGGAAATATTGGTAACGAAAAAGCATTCAAGGTTTAATATACCTAACCAACGTTCTGCGAATTTGTTTTATATCTCTAGTCACAGACCTCTCTTGATACTCGTAGTTAGAAATAATTTCTTCTTTGTAAATGCATTTGTCGCTGTTAACATATTTAACTTAATTTGCATTTTAGTATTACGAGTATGAAGATACAGTAATTATTGTAGTTCTAGGTTCGAAACTCAGTATTAAGTACCTTATAGTCATTCTTGTAATTATTTCATATTATTAAGCAACTCTAATGAAGAAGGTTAGCAATTTGGTTGTATTTTTTGTTTCCTTTCATTATTATTCTGATATCATCTGAGACTCGCCCAAGACTGCAGGATAGCATCAATTAACAGCTGCTGCTATGATATGACTATCGCGTCCGTGGTCTGCGCCCGCGCAGGTCTCAGAGAATTGCACAGAGTAAGGGTAATAACAGAGTAAGAAACAGTGTAACAGTAATCGTAAAATCATACGGTCTGTGAAACATAATGTTTGTTTTTAAGGAGAATTTCTGGTTAGTTAGATTTTTTTTATTACTTTATTTTTATTTACAGTTTTTATTATTTAGATTACATTTCATCCTTACATTTCGTCCTTAGGCGATCATAACCATTATTGGTTTGACGTTGGTGGCCGTAAAGCCCCGTAACGCGACTTCTTTGACGTTGCACGTGGCTGTGCTTATGCATCAACGGCCATAGTTGCAACGTCTCTTGGAAATCATATTTTTAAGCTAAGGTGATCCTAAGAAGGCGTTATAGACGGACTTATCATAAACTGAAAAAATATTGTTATTGCAAAAGAATTTAAACATTGTCTAAGCTAAGCATTGCCACAATTTGACAGATATTCCATACCTACATTTTGCCACACATTAGACGCTGTTTTGTAATAATACGGTAAAAGTCTCTACCGACAGTGACTACTCTACAAATGACAGCTGACAATTAGGCCTGTAATCGTAACAACTAGATTAATTATTGCCTCCGGTGCCACAGGAAGCTCGGATTCAAACAATTGTGCACCGCCTTCCTTGCGCCCGCGCATGTGATCATATAATGTGCGATCAATATCTCTATATTCTCTCTCAGGTTGTTTCTGTAGATTTATTACATACATTAGGTACCTAGTAATAAATGTATCAAAGCCGGAAATAAGTTATTGTGTGGTTCATAGGTCACTACAATGCTAGGTTACAATGTGAGGTCTTAAATAAATTCTACTGTGATCAGCTAAGGTAGAAGAAACAGTGTCGACGAATGGTATCATTTCGAATAAGTATTAGGTAATAATAATACATCAACAATCTATGGTTCTACATATGTCCCAAAACTCAACGTCAAGCCGAAACGGGGTGACAGGATTGATCATAACCATCACGAGAAAAATCTGAAAAAAAATCTATCCCATGCAGTTTGAAAATTATGGGCATTTTAAGAAAAACCTAGAAATTTGATCAAACTGTACCATTTTTCGGTTATTGTGGTTATTATTTTTTATTTTTGTTCAGAACTTTAGAAACGTAATCCTAAATAACATTTCTAGAATCCCAATAAAAAATATGACACAATTGCCTTAAAGAAAGACTATTTGTTAAACTACGAATTTAAAATTTTCAAGATTCGTCGACTTTGCCCTCCTATAAAAAAAATGTACTAGAGTGCCTTGGCAAGTAGCATTAAAAGTTGGCGCATTTAATCAGAATTCTAAAATGGTACAATACTTGTTAGTTCCATACAATAGAAAAGAGTAAAAAAATTAAAACCTCAAGTAAATTTTTGCTATCAGATTTTACTCAGTTAAAATGTTTTTAATTCGCACAAGCTCTAGGTAGGTTCTTAATTTTAAGGCAAAATGATGAGAGAGATGGATAATGGGTATGTTTGCCATGAGTGAGCGAGACAGATAGTGACGCCACGCATTGAGACGGAGATGCGTCGTTTAAACGAGTGCGAATGAAACAGATAGATGCTATGCATCTATCTGTTTCATTCGCACTAGTTTCAGCCAAGCAAATGGCTACGCTACCAGTCCGACACCAACCAGTTAGTACGTTTCGCTCATTCGTCTACTACGTTCGTATTCGCTTGTGTTGATTTAGTACTGACAACTTTGGCTTCTCTTTTTGGACTTGAATCTTTGTGAATTACTTGTTGATAACATACCGGCAACTTTGGCTTCTCTCTGGAGCATCCTTTTTATCTACCATGCCTACGCGCTACACTTCACAAGAATATGCGAACATGCACCTCATTTATGGGGAATGCAGATGCAACGCAAGTGCTGCCGCTAGACTTTATCGTGAAAGATATCCAAATTTAGAGCGCTACCCGGATCACGTGTTTGTTAATGTGCACCGTTCACTCACAGAGGGCGGCCATTTCCCGAATCAAATAAGGCTGGAGGTAGACCTGTGTTTCCTTTCCAGGAAGAAGTATTGCAAGAGGTCGCACGTGACCGAAGTATTTCCGTACGTGGAATTGAAGAAAGAACGGGAATACCGAAAAGCACTGCTCATCGTATTTTACAAAGAGCCGAAATGCATGTTTCACGTACAACGAGTTCAAAGTCTTCTACCTCGAGATTATCAGGAAAGGATTTCTTTTTGTAGAACAATGCTACAGAGGCATAATGAGCCAGATGAATCGACGCATGAACTTGCACAATTATCACGAGTGGCATGTGGAGAATCCACATTTAATGCGAGAAGATAGCGATCGTTTTAAATACCTGTGGACCGGAATTTTCGGTAAAATTATTGGGCCTATTGAACTGCCTGAGAACTTGAATGGAACTAATTACCTACATTTTTTAAGAGAAGATTTCTAGAGGACGTACCACTAGCAGATCTTCGCGACATGTGGTTTCAACAAGATGGCTGCCCAGCGCATTTCGCAGTGCAAGTATTTCCTTGACCAGGAATATCCGGGAAGGTGGATTGGACGTTCGGGCACTATCTCGTGGCCCGCCCGTTCACCAGATTTAAATCCCCTGGATTTTTTCTATTGGGGAGTTCTCAAAGAAAAAGTTTACTCAAAGCCCATGAGAACGTAGCCGACCTGCGTATTTTCAAGCAGCTGAGGCGATCAACTCTCGAAGATATGCCCGACTAATAAGTAGATCTTTTTTAAGAAGATGTAGGGCTTGTATTGAGGCTGATGGTAAACAATTTGAACATTTATTGTAATAAAAAACGTTATTTCTCTATCATCTGACTTTTATTCCAACAAACCTAATTATTTTACTAATTTTACTAACTTTTTTTCACTTTGGTAAAAGTGGCGTCACTATCTGTCTCGCTCACTCATGGCGAACATACCCATTATCCATCTCTCTCATCATTTTGTCTTAAAATTAAGAACCTACCTAGAGCTTGTGTGAATTAAAAACATTTTAACTGAGTAAAATGAGATAGCAAAAATCGGGTTACTTGAGGTTTTAATTTTTTTACTCTTTTCTATTGTATGGAACTAACAAGTATTGTACCATTTTAGAATTCTGATTAAATGCGCCAACTTTTAATGCCACTTGCCAAGGCACTCTAGTACATTTTTTTTATAGGAGGGCCTGTCAAAGTCGACGAATCTTGAAAATTTTAAATTCGTAGTTTAACAAATAGTCTCAATTCTCGAATATTGTGTCATTTTTTTTATTGGTATTAGAAATGTTATTTAGGATTATAATAATACAAAAATAAAAAAGAATCAATAACCGAAAAATCAGTTTGATATAGGTTCTATGCCCATAATTTTCAAACTGCATGGGATAGATTTTTTTTCAGATTTTTCTCGTGATGTTATGATCAATCCTGTCACCCCGTTTCGGCTTGACGTTGAGTTTTGGGACACCCTGTATTATGTTCAATCGTTTTTTATTGTTCAGCCCCTTTTCACCATCGAGATACTAGACGTACCACCAAACGTTATGCTAACTCGTTTGTAATGCGAACGGCTAAGGAGTGGAATGCACTTCCTGCCGATGTATTTCCCGAGCACTACAACGTTGGTCTCTTCAAAGCTAGAGTGAATAGGCACTTTCTAAGTAAACATGTACCACCCTAGGCCGCATCTTGCTTAACATCAGGCACGATGGCAGTCAAATGTTTGCCTAGCTAATTGTAAAAAAAAATAGTTCAGTCCAATCCAGTGTTAGTAAAATGACGAGAAGAGTCGTTACCACAAATATAACATCATCCATCACCTATTCATCATAAGCTTTGCCTTTCTAGTATTTATTTATTTATATTTTCATGTTTCTATGACCAAGGTACCTATAGGTGGGTATATATTTCGTTAATACATAAGGAAACCGATCACGTACATAATGATCTACATAATAGCTAACTCAAGGTAAAATGCGAATTGTCCGGCTCAGAAGAGCTATTGTGTTTATATTTGCGCGTACGCAGGTACACTTGGCATTAATTCGTAATTTATTTACAGAATATTAACTACGCTAATGATTCTAACGAAACATCTGAATCAATCATCTATAGTGTATGAAATTATTAATAGGAACTTCAATTCTACCATTGATCAATTGATAGGTACTAATATAGATCGAATTAAATTCACAAATTAATTATTTGTATGTTCAAATAGTTTTAATATTTATGAATTGTTGCCATTAACCTAGTTTATGTACATTTAAATTAGCGGTACTGAATTTGCACATTTTCCTTTCATAAAATAGTAGAAATTATTTATTTACAAAGGTTTGCAACCATCGATTTTTATTTATGGCAAACTTTCTTTGATATCTAAATAGTATAAAATTTAAATTACATACATAAAGGTCACGCCCACTATCCCCCAAGGAGGTTGGGCAGAGGTGTGCAAATTACACACCCACTTTTCACCAGTTAGCCTATTCCCACATAGTAATTAAGTAAGTGGTGAGTATAAAATTTAGTAAGTACTATTATTAGGGCCGATTTTTCCAATGGTCAGATAGTCTATTTGAATGGTAATTTGATGCGGTCTTTTTTTAAACTTAATTAAATAATACCTAAGCAAAGTTTCAAAGTTTTTGTTAAAAGCAAGTTTCACATGTTTTACTAAATTTTTTGCAGTAATTTTCACGAACAGTCCAATTACTTTGGTATTTGGTCAAAAAAAGTAATCGTCTATTTGCTGGTAGCATTAGAACTTATACCACATAATCGTACCTACCTACTTACAGGTTGATTCATGACAATAATGATCCAAGTACATGTTACTGAGTAATACCAGGGTATCAGAGATATGGTGTTGTTTGTTCTATAGTTTGCAATATGTACATGATTCAAGATCATTGCGTAGGCAGATACTCCACGGTGTTTATGGGATGCTTTTAGATGTATACTCGTAGATAGTGTAAGATGTGTCTTAGGTAGATAATTATGAGTAATTATAAAAATACCTTATCATTTGAGCCATTAGTCCACTGTGGGTGTTAGGCCTCCACCAATCAATATTAAGTTACACAAGATTAAAAAAAAAAACGTCTTGTGAGTTAATACACTTATGAAAGTAACAAATAGAGGAGGCTAATAACCTAATAACATTTCTATTAATGATGAAAATATGATTTCTAATAATTACAGTTCCAATTTAATTTACTGGCATGATCTCATACGGGTACCTACAGCATGCCATTATAAACATCCATCAATTTAATTAATCTAATGACGAAACTAATGAAAACGACCAATATTAACATAAAGTTTAAATTAACGACAAAGAAGTGTCAAATATTAAAATGGCGCGCATAGAAAACTTTAACCGTAAATAGGTATGACATAAAATTATAGAATGGAGATAACCTAAAATCGTGTTTATTCACGAATATAATACGTTGTAGATATAAAAGTAATATCACAGGTGCGGTGTTATCTCTGCGATACGGAATGGTGCTAAATCTATATTTGTATAAGTAAAACAATATGGCGAAATATTGCTAATAATATTAAAGTTTAAGATCAATCGTAAATTGGCGAATGCGATGATCTTTATTGTGTTGTAGGTCGTGACACAATACAATCGTTAGATATGTAGAGATATGTAGTTGATGAGCCAGAGGCCTGAAAGCCTAGCATCGCCTGCGAAACACAATATGATAAACCTATTCATCGACATTAAGCCTGTCAAAATACGATAAATATAGATGCCATGTTGAATTTTGTATAGAGACGATACGATATCGTACGATACGATATCCACGATGCGTGGTCATGCTAGGGGGGCTGAATGACAATTGAAACAATAATATATGCTAAAAGTATGTAGAAATGCAAAAAAATCATCAGCAATCATGCAACAGAAAATGCGTTTTTGGATATCGCATTGTATCTTCATAATATTTACTCACTTAAAATATTTTCTACTTATGGAATCTCTTCATTTATTTGACTGCTCTGATTATTTCGGATAAATTAACTGTTAAGTTTAGGTTTATTGTATCATTTCAGAATTATCTAAGACCTTTTAGGTATACTCATCGTAACCAAGTAATTTAAAGAATACCTGTAACAATTAATATGAAGGCAAGCGTTAGTCATTCCCTTTAACAAACAACCGGCTACAACATAATTGCTGTAGAAATAGGTCAACGGGCGGTTTTGACCCAAATGAATCAGGTTTAAGATCCAATTACCAATTGCTCAAGTCTTTAAACTTATCACTTACAATTTTAAACGCCTTTACAACTATCGTGGCTATCGTTTGAACGGACACCATTTTTCACTTTTCTCACTTCACTTTTGTTTTAGTTTTCGTTTTCAAGACCTTTGTGTCCGATGGCGCGGACTGGTGATTCGTCACTGGTATCATTGTTCTTATCAGCAGCTTTGTTTATCAGTGGAGTCCTACCTGCGCCTATCTTATCAGTTCCAGTGAATTAGTAGGGCAGGTTGCATAGTACGTGTTTCTAATTTTATGTGTTCTGAGTAATGAATGATTGGTCTTAGCGGTCTTAGCCTAAGTCTCTAATGATGTATGTACCTACACATAGATATAGATATATATATACACGGCTGTCAAAAACGGGCTAGCCAGAACTGCAGAATTATGCGTGAGATCCTACAGTAACGTTTGGCACAGCGTGGCCAGATGTAAAATATCGAAGACAAGTTTTTAATGGCACCACATTATCAGATTTACACGTGCTGACTCATCTCCATGCATCCTTCTGACAGTAACATTTTGGTTTAGCTTATTTTTCATGCGTAGTAAAGGTTAGGTACTTGAATTATCTTGAAATAGCTTACAAGCAAGTAATGAAACCAAATTGACTTTGTTTTGTTTGCTATTAACTACTTTTAACATTAAACTAATCTGCCTTTAGCAGACTTTGCTCTACGCAGTCTGCGATGCCACTTTCGCAGACTGCGTAGAGCAATTTGGTTTTAACCTGTTCCGATTACAAATGAAAATACAACTACAGATTAGGAAACATTTTGAAATTCAAAATAAAACCACTTTCACAAGCCCTTTAAATGCCTTTGTTTCATTGTTTTAGGAAGTTGGTAGATCTGTATTTAGTAATTTGTAAAACAGTAGCCTCAATACAATTCAACAAGTCGTCACCATGCAGCGCTAGCATCTATATGCTACGTCTTTATTTCTTTCAAGATCTTTATAGTTTAACTATTCAATCGTGGGACCTCATTCTGGATAAACTTTAATGGTTCCCATTAGTTATAGTTATTTGTGACGCTGTTTTTCTATGTTGTCAAGGTCTGCAATGAATAGATAGATTAATAAGGCCTGTTTCTTTTTATTTAAATAAGGAAATGATTAAATGCGACTTCTTCATTAGAGATTAATATGCATTGCACTTCACACGCCATGTCTGTGTATTCTAAGGCCTTTGAACAATAATCTCTCTAGAGGGTGATGGAGGTCAACCTTTTGTAGTCATACGTCGTTCGTGCAAATCTCAATGCTTATTGGACTAGGTACTTACAAATTTTCTTTCAATGTGTTCTATGTATAGATACGATTGTGTTAGCCAGAACTGCAGGATCCTAATAGAGATCTCACAGCCACATTTAACATAGCGAGGATAGATGTTAATGATCAATGACAAAGTTGCTAGCTTGATGCCCTAGTTCTTTAGTCGAGTCTCCTGACATGCACTGAAGGAGATGTACTCGTAGCTGATGGATTCCAGTGCAGCCCCGCATCAGCATGCAATGTTTTATGTACGATTAGATATTAGTTCGGTACTAAACAATAATAATAATTGTGGTTTCTTAATATTTGTCAGTTATACAGACAGACTCTTGATTTACTTCCTCTAGTGTTAACTTACCTATTAAATTTTATTGATTGCTAAGATTGACATATTCTCAATATATTTCATTATTTACTTTCAGGAACTCGGTCTTGAAATAACCGATGAGCAGATCGCTGAACTCGAGGGATCAATCCACGGCATTGACTTCGAGACAGCTGCTGAACACGAGAAGCAAGTCCGTCATGATGTCATGGCTCATGTCCTGACTCTGGCGGAAAGATGCCCTAAAGCCGCACCTATCATCCATCTTGGAGCTACTTCCTGCTATGTTGGCGACAATACTGACCTAATTATCTTGAGGAATGGACTGGACCTGCTTCTGCCAAGAATCGCGGCTGTTATTAGTCGTCTGTCGAAGTTTGCTGATGAGTATAAGTAAGTATTTGTAAAAGATTTTGTATTTGACAGTTTACGCTTTAGAAACTAAAGTCTTCTGATATGATCTTGGTAGGACTAGTGATATATTATTAGGTAGTTCTTTGCCATACCTTGTTCGCGTAGTAAGTAAGTACAGAAAATGCGTAAAATTCGGTGTATTTTTTTACACTTATAAAATATCATTTTAAAAAAGGGTTTAAGTATATTTTTATACATTTTACTTTAACTTTTTCCAGGGCCGTACCAATTCTTGGTTTCACGCATTTGCAGCCGGCGCAACTGACAACTGTTGGCAAGCGGGCCACACTGTGGATAAGCGACTTGCTCATGGACGAACGTGCCCTATCCAGGGCCAGGGACGACCTGCGTTTTCGCGGAGTTAAAGGTACCACTGGCACTCAAGCCTCCTTCCTTCAACTATTCCATGGAGATAGCAAAAAAGTGCGAGCGCTTGATAAGAGAGTAACTGAATTGGCAGGATTTGACAAACGTTACCTGGTCACTGGACAAACTTATTCTCGAAAGGTGGATTTGGAAGTAGTTGCTGCATTGTCTGGTCTAGGCGCTACGGTACATAAAATGTGCTCTGATATCCGTATACTGGCTTCTCGCAAGGAATTAGAGGAACCTTTTGAAATATCGCAGATTGGTTCTAGTGCTATGCCATATAAAAGAAACCCTATGAGGTCTGAGCGCTGCTGCGCCCTCGCACGTCATCTTATAACTTTACACGCTAATGCTGCTAATACTCATGCAGTACAATGGCTTGAACGTACCCTGGATGACTCTGCCAATCGTCGCCTAACTCTGGCTGAAAGTTTTCTAGCGGCTGATGCTATTTTACTGACACTCCTCAATATTTGTCAAGGATTAATTGTGTACCCGAAAGTTATTGAGAGACATATCGCTCAAGAGTTGCCGTTCATGGCCACTGAGAATATTATAATGGCGATGGTACAAGCTGGTGGCGATCGGCAAGTATGCCACGAGAAGATCAGGGTCTTATCCCATGAAGCTGGAGCACAGGTCAAACAATTCGGTAAAGATAATGACTTGATTGAACGTGTTAAGAAGGACAGATATTTTGCTCCAATTATTTCTGAATTGGATCAAATTCTAGATGCTTCTACCTTTATTGGTAGAGCTCCAGACCAAGTTACTGAGTTTATTGAAGAGGAAGTTAATATTGTTCTTGAGAAGTACAGAGATATTTTGAGTCTCGTCGAGAAACCAGTGTCTTTAAACATTTAGGCTATTTTTAAATTTTATAAGTAAGTGAATATACTTAGCTCATTTATGTTTTGTATTTTGTTACTTTGGAAGCATTAAAAATAAATACGCATTTTAAATAAAATTATATATTTACAGATAATTACATTATATTTTTACAATACATTAGAACATATTGACCCATGACAACAAAACTTATGAGTATAAACTAGAAATGGTAACTTTTGTATAATGAATTAGTCTAACATATTTGATGAAAATATTGAAATTAATAAATTATTACTACTTTAACTTTAACAAATTTTCGAAATAAATAAAATACTACGAATTAATACGAAAACAAAGAGAGACATTTTATAAACTAAAATTAAATAGATTCGAGAACATTTGTTAATTCTCGGTTACTATAGCATCTAGTAAATGAGCGCATTTTTGTTTCAAAAAGTTTCACGTCTTCATTCAAGACTCGATTCTAGATGCTAAAGTAAAAGATCTTCGTGATGATCACATAATATCACATTTGATGGCACAAAGATTATAATTAATAAGCTTAAACAACGTTGGTCAGTAAAGTATCGCTCTGGCATGCAGGTCCTTGGCTAGGCCAGTTACAGGCGCCTATACTAGCGTCGAAACTGAGTTGAACAGGACAGTTAAATACATGAAGAGTGAATCTTTGCTTAGTACAATCCCATCTGCAGGCGTAGAATTTATTACATTGTTTAGGGTGACGGAACAAACCTGCTCTCTGGCAGTCCACCGAGCCCTGCAACGTTTCGTCTCTGCTTCTTAAGCCACCGGGTCCATAACGATCAAAACGAGAATCGATTGGGGAAGCACCAGCTGCAGTTCCCGAATCCTTAACTACAATTGTTGGAGATACATCATTCAGAAGAACCGTCCTGTATGTAGGTGCCGCAGTCGACTGTATATTTTTAACACGTGATCGTCTGGTAGATTTTGTTGTAGAGGAAATGATGGCTGGAGTTGATGACACATACGTTTTTGGTGTTATTTCTATACTGTCATCATAGAATGAATCCTCTGGTACGATTATAGGGTTAAATGATGATGAAACCACTGGCGATGCTGTTGTAAAATCAAGGGATTTCGTACTTGAATATCTTATAGCTGCATTTCCAATATCTCCACGACCTCTTTCCCCATCATTACTTGAATAGTCGTAACTTTGTTGGGTTGTTGGTCTCGTGCCTTTAAGAACTACTGTTGGTGATTGACAACTACATACAGCTCCAAGTTTCTTGACCAAAAGAGGATTAAAGTCATTTATTTTAGTAACAACTGCTACTTTCGGTCTCGTTTCTTCCACTAAATCTTGTTGAGTAGAGGCATAGGAAGATGAGTATGTTTCAGTACTTGAGACTGGCTTCAATGTCTTATAAGTTACTAATCCTGCGTCATTGCCAATTGTGCCAAATCCTAATAAATTTGATTTTGATGTTTCAACAACAATGTTTCTATGATTAGGAGCTGAAGAATAAGGCACAACTACATTATTATCATCGTAAGATTTGTATTCTAGTCCCTGTGTGCTCACTGAAGGTGGTAAGTATTCATTGCCTTTAAATGTAGTTGATTCCACGAAAGTTGGTACAAGAGTTGTAGTCTTAGTAATAGGTCTACCTTTTGACCTAGTTCTCTGCTCTGGAATCGACGAAGGTGTTACCTCAAATAGCCCTTGTTCAACAGGTGCATAAGTTGATGTTATAACTTTGGGAACCAGAGAGTAAGAGACAGATTCTGCATCATTGCCAGTTGATCCAAATCCCAATAAACTGGATTTTGATGTTTCGACGACAATATTTCTATGACTAGGAGCTGAAGTGGAAGAGACAACTACAGTGTTGTCATTGTAAGGATTGTATTGAACACTCTGTGTGCTCACAGGTGGTAAGTATTCTTGGGATTTAAATGTTGTTTTAGCAATGGGTCTGACTTTAGGCCTAGTTCTGCGCTCAGGAATTAGTGATGGGGTTACCTCAAACAGTCCTTGTTCAACAGGTGCGTAAGTTGATGTGACAACTTGCGGTGTTAAGGAGTAAGATACGCTGGATATATCTATTGGCGCAGATGTAGTGTATGATACGGGAGAAACAAGACCAGCATCAGGCCCTACAGTGCCAAAACCAAGCAAGCTGGTTTTTAATGAATTCTCTTGATGGCTAAAATTATTATGGTAACCAGTTTTATAGTCGTAGTGAGCAACATTTGACTCAGATTTCTCAGTTGGCGTCAAGTATTCTGGTCCACTATATGAAGTCGGCTTAGTTGTTGAAGAAGGTGGTAAATATTCATTTGCAGAATATTTAGTCTGATCTCCGGAATAGGACTTTCTGTAAGATAATTCAGGTGCCACAGTGGAGACTGCTATAGGCGCATACTCTTCAGATTTATACTCCACTTGAACTTCAGGAGATTGAATAGGTATTTGATTATAATTTGTTGTAATTTTTTTACCAGGGTATGAAGACACGTGATAGGATTCAACTATTTTCGGTTGCACGTGTGAAGTGCTGAAAGACACCTGTGATACTGGTGCATTCTTTGATGATTCATAATCTGAATAATGGTTTTCGTATGCCAAAGAAGAAGGCGTGGTAGATACAAACACAACATCTTTACCTTCTTGGCTTTGAGCATTTATAGTAGACTGCTGATAATTGGTTTTAACAGAATTCTCCTGATGGCTAAAATTGTTTTGGTAATCAGATTTATATCCGTAATTTACAACATTATCCTCTAATTTCTCGGTTGGAGTCAAGTATTCTGGGCCACTGTATGGTGTGGGTATAACTGTTGATAAAGGTGTTAAATATTCGTTTACAGCATAATTGGGCTGAGCGGGTAAAATATTTGAAGCTGCAGAATAGGTTTTGCTATAAGACAGCTCAGGGGCCAAAGTAGAGACCGCTGGAGGCACATACTTTTCAGATTTATACTCCACTTGCACTTCAGGAGATTGAATAGGTATTTGATTATAATTTGTTGTAATTTTTTGACCAGGGTATGAAGACACGTGATAGGATTCAACTATTTTTGGCTGCACGTGTGAAGTACTAAAAGATACCTGCGATACTGGTGCATTCTTTGATGTTTCTGAATAATGGTTCTCGTATGCTAAAGTAGAAGGTGTAGTCGATAGGAATACAACATTTTTACCCTCATCGCTTTGGCTATTTACAGAAGACTCATGATAATTGTTCTTAACGGAATTTTGTTGATGGCTAAAATTGTTTTGATAATCAGATTTGTATCCGTAATTGACAACATTAGGCTCTACTTTCTCGGTTGGGGTCAAGTATTCGGGACCACTATATGGCGTCGGCTTAACTGTTGAAGACGGTGGTAAGTATTCGTTTGAAGCATATGAAGCTCCGGAATAGGTATTGCTGTAAGATAACCCAGGAGCCATAGTAGAGACCGCTGGGGCTTTGTATGAGACACTTTTTATAGTTTCAACATCTCTTTGTATTTCTGGTTGATTATAGTAATAAGCATGCTGATTTAGTTCTGCGTTTTGTTGCTGTGATGTTTCATGTTGGTTGGTTTGGCTTATGACTTGATGTTGAACTATTGGTTGATACGATTGAGTATATACCGTTGCAGGTTCTACATATTTTACTGGAGTAATTTCTTGCTTGTATTTTAATATAGGATTCTCGTATATAGAAACTTGTGGCTGTTGATACGATAATTGAACTTTGTGTAATTTTTGTGTCTGCGATGTATAGGCTACTGGTGTAACTTTCTGGCTATATGATAGAATGGGATTTTGATAAACAGAAACTGCGGGTTGTTGATAAGTGTATTGCACTTGTGGAAGAGGTGTTGAAACCGACACGTATGGTGTTTCGACCTTGTGAATGGTTTGTTGACTAAATGTTTGTGGTTTATATGTCGATGTAACGACTGTTTTCTCAGTAACATGTTGAGGCTGTGCTGATTCGAATTTTATTGTTGGCTTCTGATAATCATATCCGGACGAAGAATCTTGGGAAGAATACGAGTGAACTCTGTTAGCGTCAACTGTGTGCAAAGTTTGTTGACTATATACTTGTGGTTGTTGGAAGGTTTGATGGCTAAATCCTTGAGCAACCGGTTGTACAGTAATTGCTGGTTGTGGTGTACTATACTGTACTCCAATATTAAAATCATCTACAGGTTTGGTATATTGATAGCCAATAGCACCATTCGATTCTGAATATGTATTCGCATTACTTTCACTGTGGGAAGTTTGATGGCTGAAGCCTTGAGCGGTGTAAGATGGTTCAGCGGTCTGCACGTAAGACGTAGTAGAAGGTCCTGTAGTATATGCTACTAATTTCTTGAATGGTTCTTCAGGAACAGGCGTAGGAGTTGAGTACTGAATTCCTACAGATTCAATATTATGAAGCGTTTGTTGTGAATGACTAAACCCTTGTGGCTTGTATGTTGACACAGATATTGCGGGAGCTTGAGTTGTATGCGAGACACCATCTTGGAATTGAATTGTGGGTTTAGTATAATCGTAACCAACAGTTTCATCATTATGAAGAGTTTGTTGTGAATGGCTAAATCCTTGTGGCTTGTATGTTGACACAGATATTGCAGGAGCGGGAGTTGTGTGCGAACACCATCTTGGAATTGAACAGTGGGTTTGGTGTAATCGTAACCAAATTCAGTTTTAAAGGTTGATCCGGTACCAATAGTTGAAACTGATTGCTCTTGATTTTGATACTGATGATTTATTCCCTGGTTGTAATCAGTGACAGTAACTTTAGGAGTAACGTGTGGGACCTGTACTATTTTTGGTTGTACATAGGTAATAGCTGGTTGAGTGTACCCGAAAATTTGTGAAACGCTAGACTTGGGAGGTTCAGGTACATAGGTAGTTTTGTAGGTAACCGTAGGGGTAGCCATTGTAACTGCATAGGGCGTAGCCGTTGTAGGAATAACAGAAGCTGTAGGAGTTGTTACATATTCGTAACCATCTAAGTTGTGTGAATCAGTTCCGGCGTGGTTAATAGAGACTCCAGATTGAGAAATATGAGATATGGGCTGAATAGTATTTAGGCCAGATGCTGTATGTAAGTTGGCTCCATTTGAGTACTGGTAAGCATGAGATTGTGTTCCTGAACTTAAACCAACGGTGATAATTATTCTGATTATTGTATGACGCATCGACAAGAGTAGTTTTCCCAACTAGACCTACATTGACAGCTCCTGCAGTTAATGTATGTGGGGATCCAGCATGTACATTAGAACCACTTAAATAGTTTCCTTGATTGTCGCTGCTATAACTTCCATGGTATTGATTAACGTTAACTTGGTTGGCACCATTTGCTAGAGTATCATAAGCGCCTCCTAAATGTCCCCCAGCTCTGTAGATACCAGCTACGTATTGGTCGGCATTGTTATTTAAGTAGGATTTTGAATAATCGCCGTTAGATCCCGAAGAATAATCATTGTATTGGCCTGATAAAGCGGTAGAACCTTGACTGTACTGTTGTGAATTATATGTGGATGATCCATCGTACTGGCCAGAAGCTGACGCGGTATATTTACCATAGTTGTAAGCATTTGTACTCTGTTTATATTTATCGTCTTCGTGAACATATCCAACCGCTGGTGTATCTTCATGGACGTAGACTTCTGCATAATCTCCCGAAGGATCGTGTACATAGGTACCAGTACTATCTGCATCACTAACAGTGGTTTCAAATTGTAACCCCTTTTGTCCTCTTGTTGATGCAAGATTAGAGTATGAGTTAAATCCTTGTGCGAATCGTGTGGTATCAGCGTTCGAAGAATAGCCCTGTCCAAGTGGCTGAGCTTTAGTCGAAGGTCTGTACGTATCTAAAATCAGAGTCCCAGTTGTGTACTTTCCAGAATCGTCAACGTACTGAGCTGGTTGGACCAGACCAATGTGTCCATTTGATGCTCCGATACCTTGTCCTCTGGCTTGATTCGCAAACTCTTGAGAAGCAATGAAGTTTGCGTCCAAAGCATTGTCAGCTCTGAGATGGCCTCCTTGGATGCCAACTAGATTATTCAGGGCTGCACCGGATACAAGACTTTGATGAGCAGCAACATTTACTGCGTCTGCTGTTTGACCTCTGAATCCAGATGAGCCTGTGAATTGAAACAACACCGGTTTCAACAAAGTGCTTTTGTCATCCATTTTAGTTTAATTTTCATATCTTACACGTGACACTCGAAGCTACCTTTTCATACATCCTCACCTGTCAGAATAGCAGCAGAGAAGCCATGGGCCTCTGCCTCATATCTGCCAATATCCCACATGCTGGCACCAACCACGGCCAGTCGCACTTCAACTGAGCAGCATCGAAGCCGAGGCCGAATGGGCAGCGGAACTCGTAGGCGGTGAGTGGAGACTTGCCATGATCCAGACAAGCGAAGAACCAACGGCAGTTCTCTGGGTCAGCGTAGTAACCTGGAATCGTTTAGGAAAAGGGTATTCTCTTCGTCATACCTATTTACAAGGTGTCATAAATATTATGAGTTTCTCAAAGAACCTGCGCGCGAAAAGTTTATCTACATGGTATGCTAAGTTTATGTAAATCATCATTGATAACCCTAGGAAGTGGTTAGTTAGATGTTCTAAACATACTCAACATATGTGTCCGGATGAATAGGTTACCTTCATGTTCAGGACAGATGAACCTAGAGTGCGGCACCGGCGCGATCTCGGACGATCCAGGGCACGCCTGGGAGTCGGGCAGGCTCCCGGGCCACACGCACACCTCATAACGGGAGTCGAAAGCCAGCCCCGTTGGGCAGTCGAATTCGAAGACCTGGTGAATTGGAGATATAAAAATTGTGCCTCGACAAATAGATTCCTTTAGCGATATCGAAAGCTATCAGGACGTTTATAGAGCTGGTTGGCATCCATCTGACGGAGGTAACCCGAGGGCCCAGGCTCTACCCCTGTTGCAAGTTGATATAGTAAATGAGAAAAGTATAGAGTAAAACGTACGGAGTAACGTCTGTTTTATAGAATAACTCCAATGCCTGAGTTGTTTTGCCCTATTTTGTTTAATAGCTAGTCCATGAGACACTGCATGGGGGTATACTTACAGTAAAGTCGGGAGATAGTTGGTCGAACTTGACACAGCGGTAGAATCGGGCACACGTGCGTGGGTGCACGAAGTACCCTTGTCTGGTGCACGAGAACTCTGTTCGCGTGTCCTGTAACATAGGTAGGTAGGTAATATTTGATAGAAAACTCTGCAATGTAGGGTGCATTTACAGAGGATTTGTAATGGTGTTTGTTTATATACCTACCTCCGTCTGAAAGAAGTTTGAAACGAGAAATCCGTAGGTGCTTTTGGCCTCAATTATATCCTTTTTTAACCAATATTGACTTCCAAAGGAAGGGAGTGCCTACATAACGGCTCTACTGTGCCGACCGCAAAGTAATGGGAAAGGGGGAACTTAGATGTTTTCGATTTATCATCCCTCATCTGTTCTGAGCTCAATTTTGCAATTTTTAATTTTAGTTGGTTAAGTACTGATGTAAAATTGTGCCTACCTCTCTAATGGAGTGTATAACGCCGTCAGAGTCCACAACCTGCGTGATGCGATAAGGAGACACTTGTAAAGCTTCCAGCGCGTTGCTCGGAGCCGCTAGGATATCGTGCTCGAGAGATCTGAAAAATTAAAAGAAGAAATTCTTTTACAGTATGTAAGAACACTGAGAACAAGAAAAGACAAATAGGCCTTTTGTTTATATAGGTATATTTACGAATGGTCAAAGGTCATGTGAATGACCCTGCTCCATCTTATGACCTAGAGAAAAATAGAAAACACCTTATATAAAATCAATTGTAGTATGCCTCATCATACCGCAAATGTTATTTTAAATTAAATTATCCGTTCCAGCGTCATTACGTCTTGTTATAGACTCAATAACCTATGCCCAAGGAGGATTATGAAGCGACCAGCAATATAATAAGAAGCCAAATCTTTTTTAAACCACATTAAACAAACCATATTACACTGTCCCAATAGTTAATTATTTACTCAGAATAAATGACTATATGATAATGCATCATCATTGAGAACAAATCTAACCGTTCCAATCTACATGATTTAGGAAACCAACCTTAAAACAGCAGCTCTAGGCGCCCTGCTCTGCTGGTTCAGAACTTTAGCGAGCGCAGTCCTCAGTGTTACGCCACATGGAGTCTCCACATCACGGTCAGCTTTATGCAGAGCTAAACCAGCCAGGCCGCGAACTCTGGCGTACTTGCCCTTGACATCAACTGAGGAACCGTCTTCGAATGATATCCAGGTTTTATCCCTGGAAATTATTAGTTCGCTGTTGATTAGGTCGGGACTTGTGTTAATTTATATATTTAAATGCATATCCGTGACTACTATCATAAATTGTGTGCATTCTACCATCCTCATTACGTATTTTATAGGAGATGTGAAATATTTAGGTGCCAAATGCATTAGGGTACCTACTAATAATACTTCGCCAACATCAGGACCGCTGGTGGCTTTTGCGAATTTGGCAGTGATGATTGAATAAAAAATTGCTCTACGTTGATGATACGTTGCTCTCATATCATAGATTTCTTGGAATCCGCAATTTTATTTTGATCAGTTATTTTGATATCAGGATGCTAGTCCTTTTTCATAGAAGATAACTAAATTCTATATCTCACTTGAAAGCATAAGGCGCCGACAGATCCTGGTCTCTCTCGAGGGTCCATCGCCCCTTCTGCAGCAGCCTGCATAGCTCTCCCTGACCGATCTCCTTAGGCTGGTCCTCTTCAGCGGGACTGCCCGGAGTACTGAGGGTCTCGTTCACCAAGGTAAACTGGTTCGCAGTGGCCGGTAAGCTAATCACCACCTTGGAAGCTGGTACTCCTAGACCTACTACTAGGTCTACCACAGAGTCCTGGAATAAAATTACATGAGTGAAAGGTAATGGTAAATTTTGCTTTTCCCGCTATGTTAAACGGGGCTGTGGGATATCCTCTATGTTCCTGTAGTTCTTACTATCTCATTTAGGAAACACAGCCATGTGTGTTATGTATGGTATTTTGCTGCTAAAATATACCTGCCTAAAATGGAGCTAAAAATTGTCTGACAACGCCTATTGAAATTTATGGGCAAACCTCTAGTATTAAGACAATACTACTTATTTGTAAACAGTTGTTTTAGAATATGAAAAGATATACAGTGTTATGACTGCTTCTTAAATTCAAAGCAATCAAGTATTCAATATTAAATCTAAGTCCCTATCTAATGAAGTAGCAGCATGGACAACCAGATCGCAATACCCATCAGTCTAGACACCATTGACCTAAAATGAAAACACGCTTATAATCCAAAACATAACCGACACGTTAGAAAAAACTATTGCGAATACCAAATATCAAGATGCACCTGACTCGCGAACCGCTGATATGTGACCCAGTTTGCAAAACCAGTAAATCTTTAGATCATTGCAACAGTACCTACTGCAATATAAGTCTTAACCACTTCGACGTAGGTTACAATTCTTGAACGAGGGGAAAGTATTTTTTCATGCCCTAAAGTGGCTACAAGTTTGCCTTCAATTGCAAGAACAAGTTGACAAGCCTCTGATGTATAGGAGTTTGAGCTGCTTAATCCTCGATTTGAAGCGTGATTCCCGCAATTAATTGAGGAAAATGTAATTTGAACCTGCCATAAATAAAATTGTGGTATCTTGCTACGTGCGATGCATGCAGACATTGATGCTACAGGAATTTATCTGTTTTAAAAGACCTTAATGTTATATTTTGTAGTTCTGTTGTTATTTATTTTTCTGTTACCAGTTTAGTCTTGTGTCAGCTATAAGTACGTACAGACTAAATCAAATAACATACACATAACTGTATCTATATAGTAATTTTAAACAGACAATAAGGACAGGTAGGAACTACTCGTAATTTTAGGTTTAGGTTTAAGTGTGACCGCCAGAATCGCCCATAATATTAGATAATGATAAGGTTGTCTAAATATAAATTAGACCATGTGAAGATAATCTGCCAATTATCTGATCAATTCTTATATAACGTATAGACTAATTAACAACAAATAGTAACTGATACTCGGTAAACAAACTAACCAGTGATTGCCTAACAATAGACTATAAGCTAGACTGCTTTACATAACGGACTATCGTGTGTCAGGCAGTAGGTAGTAACAGATCCGTTACTAATGTGATCGACCACAGGGTATTCAACTACTGGTTTTATAGTTTCTACAGTCATTTTATTGCTACATTAAACTTCGGATTTTGTAATTTTCACAGTAAAATCTTGCATAAAGTCTATAAGTACTTCGTTTTAATTTTCCCTAGCTAGCTATAAACCGATCTCATAATATTTTTTTAAAGTGCATTTAAAACGGGGCTCATAAATATCAAAAAGGATATTTATCCACATTTAGTTTTTTTGGCAAAATGAACAAGGATCAGCACTTAAGTTTCCTTTCCATTAGATCAGATGTTATAATTTACCCCTCAGATAAATAATGATTCTCCTGGTTATCAATTGTTATCCATGATTAATTTCCACCTTAGTACAAGTACTCGTATTTCCATTAATTCTATTCTATCGATGAACTTAAAAAATTAATAAGAATTTAATATTTTTCCAGTCTTTTGTTTCTTTTCGTTTTGTGTGATCTTTAAGGCTCGAGGCCTCACTCACCTTACTCTCAACTGGTAATATTATTAGCTTTTGATTCTTTTATATGTCTATGTTAATAGTTATTACTCTATGCTGATGCGGGGTTTTAATAGAACACATCAGCTCCATCTCTTTCCGTGCATGTCGTAAGAGTCGACTAAGAAACTCGGACATTCTCTCAGGCGACAAGCTAGCAACTTGTCACATCTGTCCCCGCTAAGCTAAAAATGGCTGAGGGATCTGAGTTATTTCCTCTATGATAAAAAATTAACAGCAGCTCTAGGTATAAAGATTCCCAGTAGATAACCTGCTAGGTGCTGGGGACGTAATACACTGGCTGGCATTAGTAATATTACTATAGCTGCCTTGCCCATTACTCGTATAATGCTCGAGCCTGTTCTGTCTTATGTCTTAAGTAATATTACTATTGTTGTTATAAGTACCTATATGTTTATAACTAGTAGCTGATGTCAGTAACGATTATCGTTTGGACATTAATGATTCTAAATCACTAAAATGATAAAATTATTTGTAACGATTACTATTTTAAATTTTGCACTGGTATATTTGCATCAATAGTGCGTAGATCATTTAAATTGTCTATTTTAGGGTTTATCAAAAGTGATTTAGTACCTGTCTATTAGGAATTCGCCGTTCTAGAAGTATTAGCTAAAATACAGGTTTTAGTACACAATGAGCACAAAAAGAATACTAACTCAATCTCCCAAACCGAGTCAGATGATCTCATAGTTATTCTAAGTGACATTTGGATATTTGTGATAGAAAGAAAAATATTAAATTACGTGAATAGATTAACTAGAAGATCCTAGATTTCTTGCTTTTTTTGTCATAGACAGAAGGAGACGTAAAGTAAGTTGGTGTAAATGTCTCTAATGCTAAGCTGCATATATTAATTTCATTATTTCTGTACATAAAATGTATTTAAGACAGTAACAAAGTATTTTTTCTAAGCTTCTTATCTATTTGTTATTTCATATCGGCTTATTACTGCATACAAAATTATGTAGGTAGTATTTGAATCTAAAGCGAAATTTGATAGCTTATTTAGAATCTTACCGTATTCATCATATCCCACACGCCGCTCAGCCTGCTGGGGTGATAAGTCATCTTCTTCACCACACCCAAGCCATGGGTCTGCACCATCATCAGATCCACTTTCTTCATCAAACTCCTCAAGTCGTAGTACTTGGCCAGCAGTTCAGGGTTGGCAGGAATGGCGAGGAAGAGGGGACCTCCTCCTGAGGAGCTGATGGTGGATCGGGCTGCCTCCACGGTCTCCTGGACCGCTGACTTGTTGAGGCTCCGATGGGCATCGTGGATTTCCAGACCTTGCACGTATTTCGTTTTGAGGAGTGATTTGACATTCTGTGGACAGATAAATAAAAATCATTAGCATAGATCTACAGGAAATATGTAGATAGAAATGTATATTAGACGCTTTTAAAAAAAAATTGTGGGGGTACATGGGAGGAAACATGTCGAAAAGTAAGTACTTCATATCACCGAAGATATATTTAGATTTGAACAATAACACATCAAAAACGCGTTTATTGCATTCGCGATAAAAATTTCTTTATGATAATTCCAAGATCTCTTCTTAGGGTATCAGAAGCAACAATGAAAATTATTACCGTAGAAAAAACAAATACAGAATTTCGTAATATCAATGTAATGTAAGAGTGTCATATCTACACCGAAACTATCTTGTCATATCTACACCGAAACTATCTTGTGCTTTTATCAAACTAGAAGGGTGTTTTTTCGTGGCCATCCTTAACGAAGGGTAGGAACATAAACGAGTTCGGAGTGTCCGAGTTTTTTCCTAGTATTCAGTGGCGGATTTACCAATAGGCCAAGTAGGCCGGTGCCTAGGGCGGCAGATGTTTGTGTAATTGTTACACAAAATGACCGTTAAGGTATACTAGCGATGTAATTAAGCGTATCGAAGCAATATACAATAGAGATTCCTTATCTAAGAAGTTATTGTAATGACTAAAAGGTTAATACGTTTTGGTCTTATTTCGGTTTACACGAGTTAACGAGAAGTTTTCATTTCTTAGTGAATTGTTACATCGACCCTACGGAAAAAATTTCTTTGATCTAATGATTTAGAATCTGATTTATTTATTCAGGAATGCTTACACTTTCAATGCCACCTTTCTTTAGAATTTCGATAAAAGTACAGGGTGTTTTTTTCGTGGTACACCTGACAAATTGTTCAGGTTGAGAGTAGCTTTTCTTGCTTAAAGGGTACGTACTCTATACATAAAACTTGCAAATTTAAAACTCGCAAGAAAATAAGTATATCATTGTCTGTCACCATTAAGGATGTTAACATGTTATATTTTAATAGAAATTGTTTGTATTGTTTTTTACTGTTAAGTGATCGGGCGAAATGATTATAGTAGGTCCAGTGTTTATGCTAGTTTTAAGTTCCTAATAGACACGTATTGATTTTCAAAAGTCAGTAGGGGCGCAAAATATTAGCGGCAAATTAGTTCTCGTGAAGAAATCTTGCTACATCTTGCTATATCTGTCTATGAAAAAACTAGCATAAACATCGGGCACTATAAATTTCGCTCTATCAAGTAAGTAATTTAAAAAAATTCAAAAACATTTTCATCCTTTCCCAGCATTTTTTAGCATAAACTTACTTTATTTGAGGTACAGAGTACGTACCCTTCGTTAAGGGCGGTAACGCAAAAACACCCTGCATATTTAGATCACGATAATATCTTCTGTTTCCTACTGTTGGAAGATTTCATTTATGATCGCTGCAGTCTGGCCCTCCTCCCCATTTTTTCAGGAACACAGCTGTGTGTGTTATGTATGTATGTATATATGTATGTATGTATGTTTGGTATTTTGCTGCATATCTACCTAAATTGAGCTAAAAAGCATTGTCTCACAATGCCTAGTTATTTCTTTTATCAATTATTAGATCACTATTAATATTAATATATTTAATAATAATATAATTGTGACCATCGTGTTTATATATGGGAAGGTATGTATTATTAAATTAAAAGGCCCTCTACATCTTGGCCAGATGCACGCCTCTCATGTAGTCCCGAGAATTTCAAAAGAGATACTAATAATAATAAGATATTAATCTGCTGTTGCCGTCCAAACAGGTTAGGTTAGGTTAAGAATAACATCAAGGTCTTAAGAAATATGCAGTAAAGAAGTAGAGTTACTTACCTACATTAAACTCAATCCCTAATCATAGACTGATTGTAAAATAATTTAGTATGGGTTATTTATTACCACCTCCTTTTGTATCGTTTCTGTTCATTAGGATCACTTTGATTTCTACTTACGTCATACACACAGACAGACACTCGCAATTATATAGAAATGGCAAGAAAACTCGTTATATTTGAACCGTTCTACTTATCTGGGCTGAATTATGTAATAAATAATTTGCTACTCATATTTCTTGAGAAATAATTAATTTGACATCTCGGCTGTCACATTATCTCTTATTAAAGGGATTCATTTCAAGAAATGTCGGTCGTTTGCAAGACGTAGACGTGTTTCAGTGAATCGATTAAGAAAACTGGGGTAAGCACGAACCTTTTTACGCGGCGTAACGCTAGCGACTCGCTAGCAAAATCTATGGGAATTGACAGTTCGACGATAGCGTTACGGACTATCGAGAGGTTCGTGCTTACCCCTCTGAACTTAATTTGGTTAAAGTGTAGGTTGGTGGTTTTGTATTAGCAGGGGGGCGCAATACCATCATGGGTTTTATTAGAGTCAAAAGCTTTAGCCCTAGACTATGCTGGACTATAGGTCTATTGATTATCAGTAGTTAGGTACTATGAAAAGCGTCACTTATTTTGACGCATTTTAACTAATGTAGGATGTTCTTTATGACGTACGAGCGTAGCGTTGGGCGCCCTCCGGCCAGATGGACCGATGACTTAAAAAGGATGGCTGGTAGTGACTGGATGGCAAAAACGGGAGATCGAGCCATGTGGGGGTGGCCTACGTCCAGCAGTGGACTGCAATAGGCTGACGACGAATTGGTTATCCTCTATGCTAATTAGTACCTGTGCCACATTCTCACAGATATCTAATTAAAGTTTTTCACTTGCGTAAGAAGGCTTAATTATATCTACATCTAACAACCCCATCTATGGGTACTATTAAGAACGTAGCCTGTGGTATACATAGGTATTATCACGCCATATCCTGCGCCATAACCGTGTAGTGTTGCTCTACATCTGAATCGCGGAGGGTAACATTAAGAGGTAGTTATCGTTACATAAACTACAGAAAACTTGCGAACATACTTATTATTTACTTACTTATCGTCATGTTTCGTTTTTCCGAGTGAGGATAATTGTACGCTTATGTTGAGCTGAGGCTTTAAGTATAAGTACAGAGAAATGACTTTCCGCTACGACGCTGGATAATTATCGCTTATAATCGATGATTATATAGGTCTTACCTGGGAGTTAGGATTGATGTTACTTAGTATTAAGAAATATGTTGGCTGAAAATATTTATAAGTACCTACATACCTACTTAGGTAATATTGAGCATCGTACGTTTAAAATATTAAAAAGTTAGCTTGAGAAAACCTAACCTAAATTCATCTGTGCATCCCTTAATAACCCCTTTTAAAAAAGCATAAGTAACTATAGTATAATCACAGAATAGATAGTTATATTTTGTAAGTTATAGAAATAACTTAAACCTCGAAATTATGAGGCTACTACGAATATTGTTCCTGCTTGCAATAACAATTTAGAGAACAATTAAAAACATTTTTCACAAGGACTTAAACCCGCGTAACTCCCAAACAGCGGCCGTGATACAAAATTGATCGTCTTCCGAACAGACAGACAATTAGCCAAAAACAATAGGACATGCATATTTAAGAGTACAAGTAGTTCATGTAACGAGGCCTTAGTAGATGGTAGTAGACGCCCTTTTTGTGTTTAGCTGGTTATTTGTCATCACTTGGACAACTAAGGTCAGTTTACCTAAATGTATTTTTGTTGTACAGGATGTTAGTGATATTGCTACAAATTATATCAGTCTCTACATACATTTTTATTCCTGAAATTTGCATTATTGTAGGCAGTAAATAATGTCGTATAAGCCATTGCAAAAAAAATCATCAATTCAAATTTGCTCTTATACAAAAAATAGCTAGACAACTACAAAACTTGCCACAATCATGGAGAATGAAAATACCGAAATTTCGGAAGCCGAGCTCCAAAGGATACTTAGGTGAAAACATGTAAATTAGCCCTGTTCTACCTATACACTTAAATGATTAGGCTGTATATTTTCCAAATAAAATGAAATGAAATAATTAAAATAGTGTAGGTACGTACCTATACCTTACGAAACAATCTTATGAAAGCTGCCTATGTCATTATCACCTTCATCTGTAGCCTCTTGGTAGTTTCATTGAACTATACCAATATATAACCGACAACATATTACCCGATTACATAGAAAAATGCGTGTAGTTCCGGTTTAATTGTTCTACGCCAATTAGACCAAGGCTAGTGTAATTAACATGGTGTCGTTTGCTAAGATTGATGGAGGTTGTGGCTTCTTTTTTCATTGTTTTTCGGCGTACCCATATTTTACGACTGGGAATTTACATAAATAAGCTAAGGAGACTTGCCATGAGTCATAGGACATATTTGAAATGCAGTTTATTGTCCACCAAGCAATGAATGACGCTCTTTAGTTCGAGACTATTCATTGCAATACAGGATACTCGTTACTCACCGATACAATTGCGTATTTTCGCTTTACATTGCTGTTAGATTAATTAAGTATATTTTGGCGTTTGTATAGCTATGCAACAAAAATCACATAGAGACAAAGAATTCTAATTAGCACTTTAATGGTTTTGGTTTGAGAGACGTCTACAGACTATGTATAGGTAGGTACATTATATTTTTATTTACATCCTGTAAGTGAGGTTTCGATGAAAATAAGGTCCACTTGTTAACTTTTTTAAACTGGAATTTAATATAGATATAGATATAGATATCACAAGAAACTATATATCAGGTGTGTTAATCCTAGGCCATGCGGGCCTAATAATATTGCACAGGTAGCCATTAAGATTAAACCAAAACTAACTGCTGTATCTCTTAAATGGATCGGAAAGCTTCAAGCTATAGAAATGTCGGCGATTTCGCAAACTTACTAACTGGTGTTCGTAAGCAAATTAAACGATACATTACTCGTATGTTGCGGTCAGATTTGTTAACCAAACAAACGTATTACCAAATGGATGTTCCATGTAGACACATTTGAATTTAAAAAAGAATGACTAGGTATGCTGTACGAAAAGATACCTAGGTATGTGAAAAAGACTTAAAATTAATCAAACCTCGCTATACGTTCAGGCAGGTACTAATTATTTAACAAAGCAAGTTAGGCTGTCCTATGAGATTTGAATTATCGATATGATAGCAAGTCATGTATCGATAAATTAGATCTAACATTGTAAGTTTGACATTGTAAATAATACGCATGCATATGTGAAGGGATAAAACCGCACTCTATATTTTCCATGCAAATAGTGTATTGCCTTGATTTAAGGACGCTAGAGTATAATAATAAACACTAGTTAAGGATGGCCAAAATGTCCCCACCGACCAATAACGACAAGCACCGGTATGATGAATTTGGTGAGAGCGAGATGTCTCACTTTTAAACGTCAAATTCACAGAGCTACTCGTATTAATAACTAGATAAACTAAGTATATGTAGGTACTTTGCATGTAAAAAATAGACTTAAGAATTAGAATAGAGACTCGTTCGCGAGCCTGGACTGAAAGAATTAGGGTTGATAGAAGTGGTTTGCAATCCCTTTTTACACACCAAGTAGAAACACTTGCCTTGTCTAGTTATTACTTAGCTCTGTGGATTTGACGTTTAAAAGTGAGACATCTCGCTCTCACCAAATTCATCATACCGGTGCATATCGTTGCTCTTTTTGTTAGTATCAATTGTTTCTACTGGGACGATTCTCAAATCGTTGTGTAAAAAGGTTATAGGAGGTAAAAGAAATCTTTGAAAAATAAACCCATCTCATTTATTTTTGCCCATAATCCTTTGCAAATTACAAATTTTTATTACTCATTAGCATAACAATAATAATGTCTGGTTAAATTAGTTACATCATTTGCTTGATTAAGCCATAAGCATATAAAAGGATATAAAAATTACTTGATTTTAATTCGTATTTGTAATTTTATTGTTCCTAATAGTGCGAACGATATCTGGAAGATCAACAAGTATGTTGCTACTATAATTCGCTATTCATTCACTCAACTAGCTACACAACGAATTAATAATTTAAATAACAGCTACCTACCATAATGTTTCACTTGCAAAGATCATTTGGGTGTGGCCAATTTGTATGGACATGCACTTATTACTTTGCATCTATGTTCCATATCAGAACACTCATTCGGTTAGTAATAATGTTAAGGTCATATTCGATTAAATTTATCGATATCGATGTTTTAGGTGTAGCGCAAACGTACCTACCCATTAATAATGAATGTATTGTGTTTTATGGTGTAGTGTACTACTAGGTAGGTTTTAATATTTTTCAAATATATACATATATATGGTCATGCCCATTCTCCCCCAAAGAGGTTGGGCAGAAGTGTGCAATTTATACACCCACTTTTCACCAGTTAGCCTATTAAGTCCCACGTGGTAAGTGGCCGCTTTTCGGGCATAAATACAACAATCTAGCAACTAGTCATCTAGGTAGCGAAACCCATAGCAAATGTTACCAAATAATTCTAAATAGGCATTATAAGCTTTTAGCGTTAGAGTAGTTTCGTCCGTTAGATAGCGGGGTGCACCACGGGAAAGGTTTTGAAATATATTTCATAGTTATATTTTATTTTTTCACTATATCATTTTGTGACTGTGGTAATCAAAAGATACACGATAAAAAACAATAGTCATCAAAAAATACATTATATCTAGTATGAAATACTTAAACAGATATGACATATCATATTAACCTATAGATAAGGATTATCTAATATTTGTAGGCATATGAAATTGCAATATATTGTTGGAGGCATTGAGTTTCTACCAAACATTACACAGTACAAGGCTTATCCAATAATAAATATTTCATCAAAATCATTACTGCAAATGTACAGCTAGTCTGAATATAAATCTGCGGCAAGTAATTTAAACAATAGCGGTAACTGCATATTTATTTGCATGATTTACTACTCAACAAAAGATTTTAAAATTCCAATTATAGGTAGAGTTTCAAAACAAAATATCAGAAAGCTGCCCAATTAAATAATACGAATTTCACCACACTGTAGTATATATTTCATAATCTAAACTTTAATCTGACCGGTTAACTATAATATATCATACAATAACCCTACATGTCCTGCAGGTTTCCGTAACAAGACACAAACATCGATATGCTCCAGTCGAATGTTACACAACACTATCAACATAACGAGCGATTAATCGATACCCTTACTTGTTGACTTTTGTGAGGAAATTGATAATGGTTTTAGAACATGGTTTCTTTTAGAAGATTTTTAATCAATCTTGATCTTTAAGTAATATTAGATAGGCAGGTCAAGTACAAAATAATAGGTAAGACATGTTGTGCAAGTGATAAGCATGATTAAAATTCAAAAAAAATATGGATACTTGATCTTGATCTGGAGAGTTATTTTTCTTTATAAGATTATTAGGAACGTTTTTCATTCCACATTTAGATACTTATTCCGTTGCTAAATAGTAAATAATTAGATAGGTACAGGGCCGGATTTAGGGGAGGGCAACCAGGGCGATTGCCCTGGGGCCTCCACACACAGGGGCCCCCACAATAGAGATTTTGAAAAAAAAAATCTTTCAAATTCCAACTAGTAAACATATTTTCCTTTCAAATTTTTTCGGCTCTTTTACCTTTACCTACTGTACTTTGTACGTACATACTTAGGTACGTGATTATTTGATTATATTATTCTTAAATATTAACAGAAATCATTAATCTATATTTGGTCACTCCAATCAGGCATTCAGTAAAATAAAAATTTGGGGCAAGGGGGCCTCCGCTCCTTTGTTACCCCGAGGCCTCCAGGCCTCTAAATCCGGCCCTGGATAGGTAGATAAATAGAGACATCGGTGTAGTTAGGATAAATTTCATTAGGTGTCATCAGTTTAGCCATTAAGTGTACTGCTGAACATAGGTCTCCCCTAACAATCTGCACTGCAACCTGTTAGAAGTGGCCTGCGACAAAATTTCATATCATACCTAATAAGTATAGCTTAACTAAAGAAAAATAACTTATCTACCATAAACTATTATAATATGAATGAATATAATATCCCTATAATTAATTAACAAAGCTTTATAAAGAAAGTGAAACTCTAGTCAATGTCAAACCGTTGGATAAGCACTCGATTTAATCCGTGGTTAAATTGATCGTGACTTGTTTAAAACAGCCTTTCACTCATCCTTGCTTTTTATCAACTTTATCTCATATTTAGACAACTGAATAATAAATAAATATTGTAATAAGATGTGTGTTATTATAAAAAAAAAAGTAAACATTCAAAAAAAGTACTATCAGACACGAACTGGAATGAAATTTATTATGGGCCCTTGGAAAATAGCATTAGGTCGAATCGGACCACGGGAATAATATTTTTTTACCATTAGTCAAAACAGTCAGACATGTCAGAGGCATACAGGGTGTAAGAGACCCTCGGGCGAATACTGAAAACGATGACTATAAACTGTGATTCTCAAATGGAAAGGGCTTGAAATTATTAGTTTCGCGAATATCTACTGTCTACTATTTAATACCGCAAATTATTTAATAAACCAAACGTTGAACCTACATTTTATATTCGTAAATCCTGATTGTCAGGTTTTCTATTAGATAACAAAATTAACATTTCTTGGACGACCTTCAATTATCGTGACTTTTTAAACAAGTCGGTTATATATTAACCAATACTTTATGTTAAAGTAAAACCAGATAAATTCCAGATCACTTAAAACTTATAAACCCGTCTGTTCCTACACTTGTGGTGTAACTATTTACAGAGTGTCACACGCTTTGCTGTGCCGATGATATTATGATATTGTTCTCAATTAAATTAAAAAAGCAAGCACACCGTTTCAGCTGTTCGATTAGGCGGCCAGAATTTGACATATAGATTTTTTTCCGAAATTCCCAAAAGCACTAAACGCAGACAAAAATGACAGCCGATACTTATTTTTTTAATATTGCTTAGTTGCTTTCGAGCTTGTTATGTAAAGTCGTAACGTGACACTATTGGGTACCTGTACGTATAAAAAGAAAAGAACCGCAAGATATAGCTTGTTGGGAAATAATAGCATTTCATTTAAAAAATAAACAAACCACTCAAAATATTTTTCGCAATAAAAATGTCTACCAAATCCATACATATTAATAGTAATGATGACTAATACAAAACAAGAATAATGACTAGCATTCTACATTGCTACCATTTATCATTAACATTTCTGCATTCCAGCGAAACAATAGTCAAAAAGATAGCTGTCACATTGTACAACTAGCGTGCATTGACAGCTGACGATATGACAGTAACCTTGACACCAACTGTCAGACGTAAGGTCAAACAAATTGTCACTGTGAGCTTTGGAGATCAAATCTAGAATGAGTCATGTCATTATAAATGAGTTAAAATTGCTTGCATTTAAACTCGGGTTAAAAAGTTCGATAAAGGTGCGTTTCCATCGGTATGTTACCTAAATGTATTTTTTACTCAGTCCGAGACGAACGAAACTATAACTTATACATTACAATAACATAATGTACTTTTATGACTAAAAATACTTTCGTATTCGTATAGTTTACGTGGATTAATTTTCTACACTGAAATTCCAAATCTATTCTATACCCTAGGATTCTTTCATTGTAAATAGGTATCATAAACATGCCTATATTTCTTAAACAAGCCATCAATCATATCATTGTGTACTATCGCCAAAGAGCACCGCAGTAGGCGAGTTACTGGTGCAATTACTGGCGACATTGAACCGGCAAGTCGTTCGCCTACACTCATACAACCTAGTTATCTGCTAACTTTGTTAATGATGCAAAGATGAAAGATAACTAAACTAAATCGTTAGGATTTAAACTTTGTTTTACTAGGATACCGGTGCCGTCATGTAGCGGCCGTATGTTTGCAAAACCAAGACGTCTTTACGGTGCATGTAAAGTATCCCTTCAAATATATGATATCTGTTCAGCGATGTGAGCAGTTTGTTTGCTAAAAGGATCTTCTTTACGAACTGAATTGTATGAGTGGTTTCTTTACAGGATGATTTCAAAACCTATTTATCTACTATAGTATTATTATATCTGTGATAGTGCAGACTGGAATATAAATAAGTTAAGCATAATATGGAAAGTATTACGATTGAAAATGAAAACAACTACCTACGTAAACGGAAAGGAAGATAACATTCCTAGTTGCGATAAAGATCGAATTCTAAACAAATAGAGAGAGGTGCTAAAGCCTATAGTTCCAGATTAAATGCGTATTGTGAAGATGAATGGAGATTATATAATTTAATGTATTTGTTACCGTGAAAATTCTATTAATTTTAAGATGATATCATTCGATTTCGGATAAACTTACTTTTTCTTTTAGCGTTTCTCTCTGGTACAGAGATCTAGTGCACAGATTTTCATGAACACACAGTGACGCGAAGTCAACACATGGCAACTTTTAAATGGAAATAGGAATTCAAAGAAAATAAAACTACTCAAACTCAAAGATAGTTAGATAATTAAGGATAACATAACAGTAGCTACTACTATCTATTTATATGTTTTACTTCAATAACAAATTTTTCAGTATTACAAGATAACTAGAGGTGAGTGTGAATGGATATAAAGGATATAGGAAGAGGTAGACCAAAGAAGTGTTGGATGGACTGTGTGAGGGAGGATATGCGTGTACTGGGAGTGAGCGATGAGATGACGGATAATAGGGATGAATGGAAGAAAATAATATATTGCGCCGACCCCAGATAAATGGGAACAGGGCAGGAAGATGATTACAAGATAACTATAGGTAATGTAGAGACCCACCCATCCCTTGGAATGCTTAATATGCATCGGGTTGAAGCCAAAATGAAGGCAAAAGGCCTATTTGGAGAATATAACATGGAGATGGATTAATATTATCATTATAAAGGTATTATCACGGTTAAAAGCTCTATCATTTTGTAAAGCGAAATGTAGTCTAGCATTAAATAAATTAATTATATATTTGCACTGAATATTGCACGAACTGACCTTTACTAATGTTTCGTTTCCGACGTGTATCAAAAACTAATTGACGGTTCTGTTAGTAGGTAATTAATATTTTAGGTAAGTGTGCAAATATTTTAGTATTTTTTTTTATAATTTAAAGTAAGTACCTTGTTATTACTTAGAAAAACAAAGCAACTACATAATCCTGAGTCACTCGAAATTTTAACTGCCCTGAGGTACCCATCAGCCTGCTACAATCCACAATCTACTGCTGAATGTAAACCCTTAGGGTCAGTTCATATCTGACGGAAAATCCGTCGCGTATTTATCGGTCGCGTAACGTCAGAACATGCAAATATAAGACAAAACATTCAACCTTTCACACTCAATCGATGATGCGTTAGTGCGTTTGCTTGTACCTGGAGATACGCTCGACACCTCTTCCGTCAGATATGAACCGACCCTTCATCGCCTCTTACGATACCCACGGGCAGACATTATGTGGTGCTATTCGTATTCAACTCTGTCTATAAGTATTTTATAAGTTATTCGAACAAAAGTTTTGGTCTCATCCAGTTTTTAACTATATATGACTGTTATTAATTACACTACTAGCGACCCGCCCCGGCATCGCATGGCTGAAGTGCTGATACTATACATATAGGTATAAACCTTCTTCGTGAATCACTCTATCTATTAAAAGAAACCGCATCAAAATCCGTTCCCTAGTTTGAAAGATATAAGCATACATAGGGACGGACAGACAGCGGCAAGCGACTTTGTTTTATAATATGTAGTGATATTATATTTAAGTAAAGGCCAACTTAAGGCTAGGTACACAACATTCTCCCCCAGATAACCATGGAAACCTTATTTATCTTATTTAAAACCTTACGATTTATATTCAAATTAACACAATATGAAGAGCAATTAAAAGACAAATACCTACTCGTAACTTTTCTTACTATCAATAAACGAGTCATTTATAATACTTAATTGTAACTAAAAGTGCAAAACCTGTTGATCTCAATAATTGCAATATCCGAGGCTGGGCACTAGGTCGCAGTCGTGAGAACACTACATGACGTCATACGCAGGACTGCACTAATTTTCACGTAATATTGTGCTCGATTTTCTTATTTTCTCGTGTTAGAAAGCATAGTTAGGCACTTAGCTAAACAGAGTACTACGAGTAACTGCGGTAGGTATCTGAAAGAACGCCTACTCTTTAGGTATTGCTAGTTACATAATTCGTAACAATTTCTAGGACCTATGTGACCTGCTTGGAGAGAAATAAAACACCAAGCTCAAGACCTAGCTTGATAGTGGAAAACTATACTTGCATAGGGGTACAGGAACATAAGTTAATCTAGTCAAATTCCTGGAAATTCCCTTCGTCAACTTAGATCCCATGTAATTGGAATTAAAACAAGTGCGTTAATAGACATATCTGATGACTTGAGGATTAGATACCTTCTTATTTGGACATATCCATAGTATAGTATAAACTTTGTTTCTACATGTCCATGATAAGATGAATAAAACTCGTGGCCCGTGATATACAGGGTGTTTTTTCGTTGCCATCCTTAACGAAGGGTACGTACTCTATACATCAAAGTAAGTTTATGCCAAAAAAATGCTGGGAAACGATGTAATTTTTTTTTTCTAATTACTTTATCGGGCGAAATTTATAGTGTCCAGTGTTTATGCTCGTTTTTTCATAGACAGATATTACTCGTGAAAAAATCTTTCTACACGCGTCAATGTGCATTTATGCAGAAAAACGCAGTCTTTTTACTCAACTTTGGCCCCTAATATTTTGGAAACCAGACACTTCCCAGGTATGCTTCCATGGAGAAAAATGATCGTTATGATGAGGAGATTCCGTAGTTTTCGGGAACGTTGACAACCAAAAATCACTCTGTATATTATATTTTGACCTCTGTAATAACAAGTAAGTACCATTACCTCTCTACGTCTATTTATAGGTAACGATCTGATCTAAATGAGTTGAACAAAAAATCAATAACAATGATCTATAAGGTATTGTCGCAGTTACATTATAATACCGTGAGAACGCCCATGAGACATAATATATTTAAAAGTGTATTATGATCTAAGTATGATAAAATCATTAACATATTGATTTGATGACTACGAGTATGTAGCTAAACTAACTAAACCAATGAAAAATGAAATATATTTCTAAAGTTGCAGAAAGTTGCAAAAATAGTGTTTTGATCACTTGAACTTTTGCAAAGTCTTTTGGAAATTTCACGGTAGAGGCGATGAGCGCCTGTTCCCCACAGTCCCAGTTTTTCAACATATTTAAAAACCTGAGTTTGACTGTAAAGCATGGAAACAAATCCCGTTACTCTACAAACTTCAAATTGCGACTTCAATTCGTCTCTCCTAAAAATCTTTTTCTCTTTGAGATCGTCAATGCGTCTAATAAGCCTTTTACATCTTGCAGTGAGCAGTGAACAGTTATAAATAAAATTATCCTTATATTTCACAGTAATCAGTAATACACATTCTCGTATGCACTACCTGACTATTACAAGAAAACTTTTACGCTCGTAACTTCCATAACACCTGCCGTTCAAACTATCTTTTTAAAAAACTTGTATTTTCTACTTTACAAATGAGGCGGTAGTAACTTACATCTTAGCCATACGTAATTAGTTGCAACTTACGAATTAATTTTCATAAGATCTGTTACAGATAAAGTTACTTATAGTTTCATAATACTAATAGTTTCTTGCTCTCTTACAATGTAATTTGAATATCTTCTGAATAATGCAGAGGCTTTTTGAGTAACAAAAATATTTCTTGTCGATAGAGACGATAGTTTTCACTTTCATATTACATAGATTTTCGAAACTTAGTATGTAGTAATTAATATATTCAGAACGTATTTTGTAGAGCATACCCATGAAAAACTACACTCGTAATATTGAATATTATACATACTTTATTTAATTCAATAACCAGTGTGTTTGAGATATCTATGGAGGACTAGGTACCTACGCTAATCAACCCTTAATAAAATCAGGTTAGTTAGCTACTCTTATTTTATTCTTCACTTACCTCATCAATTTCAGTCACCCTTAGCACGATTTTCAGCGTGGGGTTGTTCTTCCTGTAATCCTTGAGCACACCTTCCAGCTTCTCCCCCGTAGCATCCCCGGCGTACACAAGGTGGGTGCACTCGGAAAAGCGGTCCGTCCGTCCGTTTTCCACGTAACATATCAAACGCGCGGCACCGGCGCCCGCGCAGCTTACGCGCGACACTACCGCCACCGCGACGAGGCTCAACAACCAGCCCCACATTGTTATAATTTGTTTTTGGAATTAAAAAGCTAATCTGTCATCTCTCGAGGTGTGCAGGCGCAGGCCGTGGTAGGCGCAGTGGGTATGGTGCGCTCGCGCCGACCGGCCATACTACTAGGCGCCCCCGCCCTCGCTCGCCAAGGTCGTGCGCTCTCCAAAGCTTTGACAGAGCTTGCGAATATGAGCTGTCCAAAATTATCATGTCAATGTATATTGGCGTTTTTGGAGCACTGGGGCGTTATTAAGTTGTTGATTGTGAGGTATAAGAGAACAGACACCATATGGGACTCAGGACTCCAGGGCTCAGGAAGTGTTCACGGCCAAGCTGCAGCTGTCACCATGTACTTTGCCAACAAGTATCTAATAAGAAACGTCAATATGAATGATGATCATGATTATGACGTAGGTAAGATAGGTACTAGGTATACCATGTCTGGTTATACCGATGATTTTAATTCCACATACATATATAACTAGCCTAGAGTATTCAAGAATCTGGTGAAGATTCCGTTCAGTATGTACGATTCAGTCCACATTCACTAATGCCTTATAAAGCCCGCGTTGGTGCCTTTTGGTATATTATTCTTGAATTATTGATGAGCATTGATGATGTGAATGTTTGTTATTTAAGAACAAAAAACATGAAATGTTCAATCGAAATCGACGCGGGCGTTTTATAATAACAATCGAAATTTCAACTATAACCTTTGATTCTTTACCAAATTATTAGTGAGGTATGATCAAAAGCAAGATGGAACCTTTTTTAATTAAATGCCACAGATTTTTAGGATCGTTCTTCATTACTGATGCATAACGTCACCGTTGCACCGGTTACCTCCAAGAGCGCTCTATTTCCTACAGCCATTTGCAAATTCGCAGAATGTTCTTATATAAAATGCTTAATCTTGAATGACTGCGGATCTCAGCGCACTATGACATAATAAGTAAGTATATCTAATCTGTGCACAGTCTAAACCTTAGAGTTTTGAAACTTGGAGATTGTGTTCTTATCCTTATTCATATTCTTTATTGTACACATAGATAAAAAATAACACAAATTAAAATAAATATTGTACAAAGTTCTTTGTAAGATTTCCCGAAAATGACACGGAACGGGAAAAACTAAGGCTGGTTACAGACTGCGCTATATTATAAAAGCGCACCTTACCTTATTATGGACACGAACATAACATACCAATCTACCAGCAGATCAAACGCCGCAAGTGGAACTGGATCGGCCACACTCTCCATATAACAAACCAAGCACTAGACTGGAATCCCCAAAGAAAGCGTAAGCGTGGCCGCCCAAAACAGATCTGGCGGTGGACGATCATTGCAGAGGCGAAGAGCTTAGGGAGGACCTGGAGCGAAATAAAGCACGAAGCTTAAAATCGAGAGGAATGGCGGCGCACTATTGAAGCCCTCTGCCATGTGACATAAGTCAAAGTAAGTCATTCTATGGTCCTTATTAGCTAAAGCAGTGGTCTAGCCTAAAACGTAGAAAAGCACTGTTTCACAGCTGCATTTGTTTGCATAACGGAAGTAAGTATAGATTACATAAGTATCTAGGTAAGTAAGTCGCTAATCCCGAGGTGGTAAATAACGAGAGGTAGCGACAATCGGTCACTCACTGACAGCTGAACAACTCTTACCAACACAGATTATCTTAGGTATACTTACACCTAATTATCTATTGACGGTAAAGTTATGCAATCTGGGGATAATCTAAGTAGACGAAATGTTTTTATTGTGAAAGCAATAGAGAGAGAGAGGTTTACATTGCCCATAGTAGCAAAGACGATTATACTTAGACTGCTAATCTCCATATAAATGAGCGACCGCCACAGTGTTGTAACTATATGTGATATCAGATGTCGCTGCCTGTATCAATTCCATAAATTGTTAATGCCTATTTCGATAACAAAGTCCTGCGGATTTTTATAAAACAAAATAAAATAAATGAAAAACAATATTAGAGTTACAAAGACACTAGCGCCAATATCAGAGGTCTTCATAACTGAATGTTTTAAATGCCTGGCAAACAATCGACTCGTCTACTCGATCAATGCAAAGCATGATGCGTTACCATTTTCCAATAAGTGTTGCGTAGCTATTTTGTGCAGATGGCGTTGTTATTTACGGTTCCGTTCTATTTGCTGAATTACGTTCTATTTGACGCAAAGACAGAAGAAAAACACCCATGGTGAAGTCACTGATAATATATTAGTGTCTATACATATTTAATAAATGCTTGCGTACTATAAAAAATGTTAAGGAAATAAGTTGTTTTATCCATTTCCATTATATCTTAATAAAATAAATAAATGTATGCGAAGTATCGACTTCAATCATATGTTGACTGGCGGCTAGTGGAATTCATAGAAGAGATTACGGCTGACATTTCATGCCTTGGAGTCTCTGTCGTAAGTCTGCCGTCTTGGCCTTTACGGGACTAGAAGTTCCCAATAGTAACTTCTAAGTCCTGTGGAGGTCAAGACGGCAGACTTACAACATCGACTCCAATGTACGAAATGCTAGCCCTCATCTCTTCTATAACTCCCACTAACCGCCATAGCTAACATGGATTTTAATGGATGCTTCCCAAACAATATTCCAAATAGAATTCTAAGTCCTGTAACGGCCAAGACCGCAGACTTATGACAGAGACTCCAAAGGACGAAAAAGTCAGCCGTAATCTCTTCTATGACTTCAACTAGCCGCCATAGCCAACATTATGGTTAAAGTAATTACTTCCCATACATTTAGTACATGGGGAACTTATAAATCCTGTGGAGGCCAAGGTGGTGGACTTATTAAGTAGACTCCAAAGCAGGAAATGTCAGCCGTCACCTTTTCTATAACTTCCACTTACCGCCAAAGCTAACGTTACATTTTAATGGATGCTTCCCATACAACATTTACTATTGGAGAACTTCTAAGTCCTGTAAAGGTCAAGGCGGCAGACTTACGACCGAGACTCTAAGGCACGAAATATCGGCCGTCATCTCTTCTATGACTTCCACTAGCCGCCATAGCCAACATTAGCTGATGTCGATACTTTTCATAGATACATTTAGTATGGGAAATTTCTAACTCCTGTGGATAATGGAAATTGTATTAGGCGTTACAATTCGGAAGTTCAAACATTCAGTATGGTGATGTTCTAGGCCACGTGGAACCCAAGGCGGCAAACTTACAATATAGGTTCCAAGGCATGAAATGTCGGCCGTCATCTCTAATCTAACCCTTACTATCCGCCACAGCTAATGGGATATTACCATTTGGGATATATTTTCCATTTTTACTTCTCTATACAAAAAAGAAAACAAGTTTTTTTTTAGGTATGAAAATGAACTTTTTTAGAAAAGTTTTTCAAAAAAAAGTTGTTTGTTTTAAAATGAGTACACAGAAAAAAATTCGACTCGATTCGCACACTTCGATCCGTAATTCCCATTTTTTTCAATACTACCACTGTGCGCCGCCGCGGAATTGGCTATCGGCGCTCATATCTAAAATCTATACCTACATATAATAAAAATGTAACGGATTGCTGTCTGTACATGGATGATATATATGATGATAAGAAAAATATTATAGGAGACCTTTAACAACACAATATACGAGTAGTACCCAAGACAATGATTTTTGGAGGTTTTGTCGGTTTGTCTGTGCGTTTGTGCACGCTAATCTCTCGGCTGAACCGATTTCGGTGCAGTTTTCAGGAATATATTGTGACAGGTACCACTTAACATATAGGCTACTTTTTATCCCGAATAATTTCGACATTTTGTTTTTTCTGCAGTCCACGCGGACGAAGTCGCGGGCGTCCACTAGTATTTAATAAATTTGTCACGTGACGTGTGCGTACCCTCACTACATAACGGATACCGAGGAGCGGAAAACGTTGAACCAGGGTATGGTTCCTCCTGGATTCGTTTAGGGACGTATTGGTTGACGTAAGCTTCAATCTGAGATTTATATAATCAAAGTTTTCATTTCATGTTTGTGTGTATGCATTATCTAGCCTACAAAACCTGGGCGAATCCTACTCGCACATGGCCGCTTTTTTACTCGTATGTATCCTATGTTTATCAAGGTTCAATATGGAGAACGATTTTTGAAATCCATCACTTCCACCCTGGAGCAAGCAAGAGTCGAGGACCAAACATGGTAAAGTGGCCCTCTGAACTGCGGTCTATAACTAATAGAATGGCATGTATGTACTTGCATAATATATAAAAGTAAGTAAGTATGTCACTTTATTGCATACCTACACCATTATTATTATAATCTATACCTACGTAACTTCTATTATGTATGATGATAATGGAATACTTATAATAATCTTCTATACATATAAAAAATACAATCGGTGGGCGAAGCAATGCGTAAGCAAAAATTTTGGGGGCGGTACAGATATTCTGCCTAGCAATGCGCTGTGATTCTAAAATTTTATTAAATTGGTTTAATTTATATATTTTTTTATACTTACTAGAGGGTAGTTAATTCTGTGTAGGTAATGTGTTAGGTTTTAGAGTTTCATAATAATTAGTGGTTTACTAATTTCTATAATTCTGAGGATGCCACGGTTGTTGGCGAAACATATGTAGATTATTAATCTAGTTTTTGATTTCGGAATAGTGCAATGTATTGTCTTGCATGCTAGGTGCTCGGGTCTCGTTTCTCGTGGCGATTGTAGTTAGTGCAAGTGCCTGTTGTCGCAGTTATGAGTTATCAGATCCGAGGGTCAGTGGAGGGTGTAGGGCCCGGTGGTGGGCGCACCCATTGTGAAATAAACAATCGCCCATCAATTTAATCTCATCTTTTATATACTTTATTACATACATACATACAAAGCCCAAACGCAACGAGCACTCGAAGTCTAATTTGCGCTATTGCATTGCTTCGGTCCTGCTACTACTGCAAGTTACGTAATCAGGGGGCCGGTTGTGATTGAACTGGTAACTTAATTGTGTTAGCTTAGTGCAAGGTAAAATTGTAAGTACAATAATACTAGAAAATAAACAAAACCACTTTTTTAAAATCGACTTTGCAACAAACGCTACGTATATGATTTGATTTTTCGTCACGATATTCACAGTTCAATTAGCCACCACGCCCAGAGCACCAGTCAAACTCATATAATCAAAAGTCGTACGTCGTAGGTTCGAATCTTCGGTCGTGCAGGATTAAAAGATGTTTTTATCTCTTTATAGTTAAATATTTTCTTCCTTCTCATAATCATACAATAGAAACCTAGTTACCTACCTTAAATAATTAATTCTAATATATTTCTCTTTAAACTCAAACTTTGTTAGCATAGAAATACAAACCACATTTAATATAGTCATAGCCGAGTCCATAAGTACCTACCTTACTTATCCTAGCCCACAGAACCCTTCATATGTATACAAATTTGAAATGACAACGTTAGAGAAAGTAATTCTCTAACGTTGTCATTTCATAATGGATTTGAGTAATTTAAACAGTGATTTGCCTAAATGTTATAGTACCTACTCCATCCGTCTTAGTACTTAGAGTAGGTACCAACATTCCGCTCCCTGATTATGTAACTTGCAGTAGGTGATTAGGGGGCCGCCGATCTCTGAATGATCACCAGTTTACGCCAAAATAGTGGGCCTTCGCTAGTTTATTAGGTGCACAAAAAAGTTGTCTCATTGATAATTGGATTGATTACTCTTCTTGTTGTTTGTTTAGAATATTTATTGTAGTTCACTTTAATAAAGGCGTTATGTACCTTTATGAATATAAATTATCAAACGTGACATTGGCAAAGTCTCCGTGTAAGCGAGAGAGAGACGCCATATCGCAAAATGGAATTGCATATACATACATACATAATTATGTATGAGATCTTTCAAAATTGCGCCATCTATGTTAAATACGATAATAATTATCATTACCAATCTATTGCGCCATCTATCAAGCAAATGAAATAAAACTATACGGTCGAGCGGCAAGTATGTCTGTGGTCGAGCTGTCCAAAATAGCGCGCAATGAAGCAGCGCCATCTACGTCTGGGGGCCATTTTTCTGCGGTCGCCAATTTGTATGGAGATTAGCAGTCTAAGTATAATCGTCTTTGATAGTAGGGTCACGTTTGTAAAATGGAATTGCATACATACATATAACCACGTTCATTATCCCACAAAGAGATTGGGCAGAAGTGTGCAAATTATACACCCACTTTTCACCAGTTAGCCTATTAAGTCGCGCGTGGTAAGGACTGAGCCTACCACCGATTTTCGGGCACAAATTGAACAATCTAACGACCGGTAACGAATCAAATAGGAAATGTTTCCGAGCCATTCTTAATAGGTACGAGTATTGTAAGCTATTAAAATGAACGCTTTACATTGCCTCATATTGGCGTCTTGCTTGTAAAATGGAAATAACCTGCTGAAAGTGCTTATTGAAAAACTTATGAAAAAAGAAGCGGAGCGTGACCTTAACTTACGATAATAAACGCTGTATGTAGATCGCAGCTTTCATACTATAGGAGGCACATCTCGAAAATTTTGTGATTTCGAGTTTTTATAATATATCGGTACAGAATCAATACGCAAACTTTATTATTAAGAATCAATAATAACTTTTTTTTTCGAGTTGTGCCCCTATAGTATAAAAGCTGCAGAATGAATAATACCAAAATGACTTAAATGATGCAAATCAGTCTTATATTGTGTTTGGGACCCTAAGATAATAATACAAATTGGAAGCAAACGACGAAGCAGAGGCTTCCTCTTATGGTGCTGGAATAGATGACACGATGTAAGTTGAAAAAAAATAAATTAATTTAGTCGAGTAAATCGTTCCCGAAACTTTAAACGCGTTTATCTCAAAACCGTGTTTTCAGAGTCGGTGAGGAAAATTTCTGACCGCTATACCGATCGGTTTGAAATTTTCACACGACTTACTCAGATATATTTTTCAGGTAATGATCGAAGGAATAAGGTTTTGGAAATTTCGATTTTTTAAGCCAGACCGACCAGTGAAAAATTTTCATGAAAAACTGAATTTTTTTTTTGAACAGCCGCCATTTTGTCAAAAATGATGTTTACTAGACCTTCGATCATTACCTGTATTTATTTATTATAAAACTAAATATTTTTGGTTTTTGGTTTTCATTTGGACCAGAGCCGGCTTTTTTTTGGAGGTCTCTCCGCAGATTACAGGAGCTAGGGTATCCAATATTTTTTTAAATAAACCGCTGATTGTTAAATTATTTAAATTCTGTTTAGGTACATTTTTTCCATTAATGTATAAAATAAAATGCCTCTTTGGAAAAAATTCACAAAAAAACGCGTTTTTTTCTGCCTCGCAAGTGGATATAACCCCTTAAGGCTCACTCAGTAGAGTACCTTACTGTAGTAAGCAGTACATATTGTTAGTTTGCATCAGCCTTAGGACTGACGTGTTCTGTGAAACGTGTACCTATATAGGTATAAATGGTGTGTTTATAAAGAAATCAGGAAGCAATAGTAGAGTCAGGAAGCGTAGCACGAGATGGTTGGAGAGCGACATACCTACTCACATTTAGGTAAATGTCAAATCTTGATCTTGTCATTCTGAGGCCTGTATCTACTTAGTTGGTACCTTAGTATCTAGCCCAAGCGCTTACAAACTTAATTTTTCGGTACATTTACATTATGATGTGAGATAATATGTCACTCTAACCAGTGTTACCAATCTAATGCTACACCTGCTGGAAGCCAGTGCAGCTTTACTAGATAACAATTTCGTCGTGTAGTTAGATATACTTAGTACAACATCTGAAACGACGGCACGCCGTCAGCCGAGGTTTTTTGTTTAGGTCCTAGGGACATCAGCGACCTGCTCAGGTCAGGTCAGTAGTCTAACTACTGCTTACGATTTTTTGACGTATTTCAACTAATAGTAAGCTTATCTACTGTGCAAACATCTGACCCTGTAAATATGTCTGTAGTCACAAAGCGAGTCAGCGCTGAAAAATGTGTCTGCCTGTCCTTGCATACTTACTTAGCTTAGGTAAAATTAAGTGCCGCGATTTTTGTGCTAAATGGCGCAAGTATATCATCGCTTGTTTCCATACAACATATAAACCCGCGCTTCGACAGATTTCAATAGCTGTGGACCACAGTAATAATATTTGCATATAATTTCAAACTGTTGGAAGTACCTAATTTAGCATTGTAGGTATACCTACATCACCATGACTTGCATGTATTCAAATCTTATCAGAGATAATCGCAAGAGGACTACGTTCGCTGTATTTATTTATTATTAGTGAGGTATTGGACGAAAGATGTCGTTCTTCGGCAAAAGATTCAGGCGTGTCGGCTGCGAGAACATGGAAGAGATGATCAAGTCATCAAGTGAGTTTTATCTTCTTTTTTACGGTTAAACAATCCTGTTCTTCCGTTTATTTGTGTGGTGCCTGCGTGGATAACCGTATGTTTGTATTTAAATGTGGAAGCACAGATTTTAGATTCGTAATCTTTAGAAGACGGTAATGTTAACGTGGAGACGATCATTCATCAGTCACGCGTTCTATATATAGTTAAGTGAGATGCTAGATTAGCTACATACGTCATACGAGCATTTGTATTAGACTGTTATACCTACTGTCCCTATCGTAAAAGTCACGCCGATTTTTATAGAAGTAGATAGGACAGCCCAAATAATTAGTGAAATTATTGTAACAGTGCAATAAAGCGGGATAAGGGAACTCTACGACAAACTAAATAAGTATATTAAGTATTAAATATAAGTATATATAGCAAATAAATAAATAAATAAAATAAAATACATTTATTACAGATTCCAAAATAAGTCTGTTTATCCTGGTCCATAGTATAGCGACTGGTCTGTGCAAAAGAAAACATCTCAACCTATGGAGATTTTTTTATAAGTACCTGTGACGTACTTAGGTATTTTTTTTAAGTTGTGTTTTTGAGGCTTGTATCTATTTTTATACGTATAGTATAACTTTACATACGATAGCTCGTTTACGATACTATGATCGTTCTATTTTCCAATGACATTCGTAAATGGCTTGCTACGCTATCTGGATGATTTGCCATTTTTTCAAACAACCTATGATTATTTATCGCGGATTACTTTAAATTACTTAAGACCATTACCAATTAATATTATATATCTATAGGTATATTAAATAAAATCCCTGTTTTTTGCTTATCTCTCATACCCATTTCACCGACAAGACGTCTACACTTTGTGATTGGTAACTAAGCCTGCCAGCCTGTGTATCACATATCTGGGGGCCAATTCTAGAATGTCTCGAATTGGAACGAAGCCGAAATGGAACCGTTATAGACGCTCGGAACAAAGCAATGATTACTTTATGGTGACATAATTAGAGACAGATATTTGTTTTTATTCTGTCATACTCGCGACCGATGCGTGCTAAAATACGAGTATACCTTATTTATTACTCAAGCGGTAAGTAGCTTCGCACCGCGTTTCGTTTGCGGTTCGTTAGTGATTGCGTTTCGGCTCAAACATTTTCAAGAATTGCCCCCCTGATTACTATCACAGATTATAATAATATGTACATACATATACAATGTTCTATCAAAATTATGTAATAATTATCGTGTCAACTACCAAAATCTAGTAGTATGTCAAGTTTGCCAAGATAGTGACAACTTCGTATCGCTAACCACAGAGGAAATTTAAATAGAAATAAATACAGTAAATTTAGCAAGCTATTGGTATAAATTGGTATAAAAGTTCCACAACCTAGTACCAGTATAATTGTTACATTGTCTAAATTCAAACAATTCAAAATTCAAAATCATTTATTTGACATGAAAGCATTAACAACTTGTTTGTCGATTGTCTAACTACGAGTATATGTTACTTTCTATGTTCTATGTTCGCACCCCAAAATGATACCAAACAAAAAAGGAGGTGAATTTAAACAACCCAAAAAAAAAATTCGCAAAGTTTTTGTTCACCACCCCAAGGTCATTTGATTACGGTCTGTCACAAGTTAGCGATTCGGGGCTTAATAGCCACCAACGTGGAGCGTAGGTCGCCTAAAGACGAAATCCAGGAGAGCTGCTACACAGTTCTCCTTTATGGCAAAACCAACATTAAGGTCTACACACCGCATGATTCTACTATTACTGTTACACTATTTTGAAATGGAAGAAGAAATAAATGTCAAAACTAAGTAACACATTAACAAAAGAACCTTACAGATATCAGATAATCATATAATCATAAGTAACACTTAACTCACTTAGTGTGTATAAATTCAATTATCATAACACAATTAAATTCATATAAATTACATACCCACATACACAAAGTAAGTACAGGATCCAATTGTGTACCTACCTAGACGACGCGTTGTGATGCCCGTCGACGTGTTGTCTGCTGCTGTGTAGAGTCGGCAACTTATTTTGATATTCCTCTCGTTGCAGACTTGGATGAAAATACAAAGATGGTTTTAACCTGCAACGCTCCGACATTTTACTTCACTAGAAAGGATGAGAAACACCTGACCCTCAACATTCAGGTGGAGGAGAAACACTTGTGCTTAGAGATCACTCTTGATGAAGAACGCGAGGTAGAAAGGCTTGATGGGGTTAAGGTATAAATTTTTTAACTTTTTAAATTAAAAGTATCTGTAGTAGCAGTAGGTACCTATCAATAACAACTTAAACAGGTATAAGCTCGCCTTCCATTAGGTATTTATCGGGATTAGTCCACCGCTCATTCGCGCCACCGTAACTGCTGTAAGCCAAGATCAACAGGGCGACCAAAAACATGTAAATAAAACATAGAAAATCCCGTTGTGACCAAACTTGCGACTAGCTAGCTATAAACTAGCGATAGGTACTTAAAATTAATTATATATTTTGTTGACAGATCAACGTAAAGTACACGATGGAAGGAAACAATATACTGAGACATGTAGTAAAGATGCCGAATGGAAAGATATGTCATTTCAAGAAGGAGTACGATGGATCCATGTTATACATGGTTCGTAATACTGATGGTATACCTATATTACATTCGTCATCATCATTATCAATGAGAAGTCCATTGCTGAACATAGGCCTCCCCCAACAAACTCCACTCCGACCGGTCGGAAGCGGCCTGCATACAACCGATACCCGCTATCTTATTCCTGTATGCCGCTGAGTCGTCCGTCCATCTTGCTCACTGCTGGACGTAGATCTCCTCCAGAGCACGCCATAAGTTACTGCCATAGGGGGGTTTTTGCCCATAGTCACCACGCTGGGCAGACGGGTTGGTGATCGCAGTCATATTTTGGACTATGTTGTCAGCACGGGAGGCGCTGCCGTCCGCCTCCCGGAAACCTTTAATCGCCTCGTACGATTCCCACGGGCAGGCATGGGGTGGTACAAACTCTACTCTGCGGCACCACGCGAGTACTCTATTAGTCTCACGCCGGTACATATAAGATTATCCAACCTATATTCTTTTCAGACGGTAAATCTAGAAGGAACGAATGTCACGGCAAAAGTTATATACGAATGTATAGACGACCAAGTAGTACCCATTTAAGAAACAGCGTAAATGAAAACGAATGAATGCGCTCGCTGCGCAGTGTCATGGATATTGTGACTGGTGATATCACTAGACTGTGAGATGAAAGCAGAAAGTGAAGAAAATGTGGAAGAAAGAGAAGACAAATATGAGATGAGAATCGAGATGTCAGCAGTAGAGAGTACTTAATTTGTGAAGGACGTGGTATACCTACGTGATGATAACACATAATGCACGGAATGCAGAGATCGTGGGTTCGATTTCCACCCGGGTGAAGAATTTTTTCCATTTCTTTATTAATAATTTTAAACTTAAGAGTTTACGAGTATTAGCATTTTATTTATTTACACAACCAAATTCTTATGAAAATAGTTATGCAAATACGCAAAATAATGAATATCTGCTCTGACAAATAATTATTTATTTATTTTTACACACCTTCTTTACAGGTAAACTTAACCTAAACCTTAAACACATATAATTAAGTATGTAGAGAAAGTGTATACTCGCATTTTTTCAATAGAATTGCGATTTTCTTTAATTTCATGTTCTGTGATTTACACTTCGTATCAGTGCTAGACAAATATTTTTAATCTTGAAAGATTTTTATAAATCTTTCGGAAAATTATTATAGGAAAGGTACATAACATTAAGATTAAATTCGCGAATCGTTAGATCTTCAATTGCTTTCATACAGACTCTGGATTTATCTCGATCAGCTGCATGAAAGAAAATACGAAGCTAGAACAAATCAGTGCCATACTTACATCACCCTGGCATTCTTTCACTGCAATCTTTACAATGCAGACAATACCATGTGCGACGTCCGTAATCCATATAAAACGAGTAGCTTTGTCTGTCTGTCCATCATGACGGCTCTAAAAGGCGATCGACCTATCCATCCATTCTCAGACCATATCTGACAGATCTGAATAGACAATAAAATTTATTGAATGTTGGTTTTTCTGGGCATTATCTGCGACAAGCAATTGATCTCAACGCGAAAACCGACTTCATATGATCATTTTTCTCCAGAGACTGGAAGTTCGTTTCCAAAATATAAAAGTTTTACTGCGTTTTTTGAATGTAGACGCGCGTGATTTTTTCACGTTTATTAACATCTAGTCGCAGGATGAATTTAAATTTTTTTTCAATAAAAATATATTTTTTTCCCAGCATTTTTAAATTATTTTATTTCTGGCATATAGGGTGTTTTTTGTTGGACCTTTCGAAGGGTGTATTCTATACATGAAATAAAATAAGATGCCAAATCGGGATTTTTTTTTTTTTTTTTATTATTATTCCTTGACATAACTAGTGTTTATGTTTAGTTTTTTTATAACATTATTTTTTCGTGATCCTGCTTCATTTTATCAGAAAAACGCAATTTTCAACACCCACTTAGGTATGCTCCATAGATGAGTGATGATGAAATTCCGTTTTCTTCCAAAAATATATAAGTACAACATAACACAGAAGAGGTAGGGTAATAGAAGGGAGGGCGGAGAGGAGATGTAGAGTTCGCTAAAGTACATACATATTTGCAAGTTTAATATCAATTATTCGCAGCTTTTGTAATCATAATCTGCCTTGTTGAAACCATGTTGAAAACCCTTAAGTATGCATCACATCTGTAATTATTATATATCTATGACACTAGCTAACATTAGAAAGGACTAAATAACTTATCTATGAGTAATTATATTACAGTCACTTACATGGTCTTACCTCAGTACAGTCACATTGCAAGCATTTCAGACTACGTAGCACAGTTGCTTTATGACCTCTTTTCATAGATAGACCATAGATAACTTCAATACCCAAAGACAATAGTAGGGGGAGGGCCATATGCTAAGTTGCAGATTATGCGCGCACGCAGCTAGATCATTATGTAAATGTAATGTATCGGTCGTTTTAGGTGTCTATAATTTCAAGTTTTGTTTTAATGGTAGAATTTATTTTGTGTCTTAGATACAGATTATACCGGATCTAAGTAAACACATATTTATGAAAGCCTAAGCTACATAGTTGAATGAGCTTCGGTGCGATCGCGCCTTAAACACAATATACACCGAAATGGGTCGCTTGATAAGGGAATTCCTCCTCGTCAGACAAATTGCTCCAGGTCATCGTCTGACAAAATACTCCTAAATTTAGTACACTCTGTTGTTGCACAGGAGGATATTCTGTTAGGTATACATGCAGTTAGCCATGAACACTGGCGGCTCGTCCTAAGAAGCGCTGGTGCGGTGCACTCCCACCCACGAAGATTACATAGGCAATCTATATTTCTCTATATTTATAATTATCTTTCAATTCTACTATGTTTATACAATAGTGTCTACACGTTCATCTCAAGTAAGTTGTAATCTTATGTATCGAGTGGAGCTCTAGCGATCGCGCTCCATCGGAACGAAATTTGGTACCATTCCTAGTACTGTATTCAATGAGTGCGAAAGAGACATACCGACATCGGCCGACGCGTGAAACAGAAGATTTCGTATGAAAAATTTGCCTTATCAGGAGCGCCGCTCTTTTTATAAGTGTACGGTTGAACTTGCACCATCCCATTCGATAGAGGAGTGAACACCCATCTAAAAATGTTAGCAGCCGCCTCTGGCCATGAACATTCAGGTAATTTTACGCATATCTTCCAAATAAATACCTCACTAAGTTAAAATTACTTATCCAAACATAGGTAAGTGAATAGTAAGCCAGGTACATTAAGCTAGTGTTAAGGTAAGATGTAGCATAGTGAACACTTTGCTTGAAAAACATAATTGACTTGTAAAATATGATAAAAGCCTGGAAACAGCAAAGCTATTTGGAAAATATTACACATTATAATGTAAATATATATATAATATATGTAGGCATACTTGTAGCTGCTTGTAATATAGGAGTCATCATGGCCTATATATATATATTTTTAATAGAAATATAGTATAAATATTAATGAAATGAAAAAATGAAGAAAGATATATAGTAATTAGAATTTTGAAGCCCGAATAATAGAATTATTACAAAAAAACTATATCAATTGGAGATTCATTAAAATCTTAATCCTATGCCTATTAAGCAAAACATCATGGCCTATTTACATCTATGGCTGATGGATTTAAGCAGAATTCAAAATCCTAGAGTAACACAACTTTTATCATGTAATATTAACACTCTAACATTAAGCCCTTAGTTAGATAAATTACCTCGTACATAAAAAATTACATTTCCATCTGGCCTGCGTTATACTTAACGTAACTGTAGGGTCTCCTTGGTAATCTCACAGGTCTGGCTGCCTTTTTTTAGGATCATTGGCCGTGTGTATGTACCTATATGTATCTTAGGTACCCTATATGTCAAGCAAATCGCTACAACTCATAAATTGAATTAAAGGTGCCATTATAATATTAATACACTACATTTTACACGCACTTAAAAGTAAAATTACATGGCCGCGGGCTATAATTAACCATGTATGTGTATTACATACATATATATATTATGTGTCTATCCACTTTAAAATAGGTTATGCATTTCGATACACTTTATTATCAAGTGAAATATGCAAATTGTCAGGTTTTGCGAAACATATCGAGAATAAGAGACATGTATGTTAAATGGAATATATTATGTACAGGACACACCTCACGTTCACTTATCATAGTGCTTGATTGGCTGATTGCTTTAGTCACCCGGATCATAGAGCAATAAGATGTAGACATAGAGTGCTGATGTCATACTAACAGTTTCGATGCACCATTAGACTTTTCGGTGCCTCACAATTCCAGTCCTTGACACTTAGATTCTATTAGTGTAATGTATAGTAAAGTACTACATTACGAGTGCTAATGTTTTGTAACGTATATGTATAGTAATGCAATCTAAGTGTCAAGGACTGGAATTGTGAGGCACCGAAAAGTCTAATGGTGCATCGAAACTGTTAGTATGACATTAACACTCTATGTCTACATCTTATTCCTCTATGCCCGGATTTTCTACTTAGTAGAAAATACGAGTAATGCACAGTCACCATATAACCCAGCTGTCTACTCGTACATACATACGGCCAATTTTTATACATGAGATCAAAAAGAATCTCTGATTCATTTATTCCTCATTTGAAATTTTGTATGAAAACAATTGAAGATTAAATCTGGATATGCAAAAAATCTCTCAAGATCAGTTATAGAAATTGGCGGTTAGTACGAGTAAATATCGTTAGAGAGTAAGTATATTCTTTGGTAAATTTTATGATAAACTAGCGGACCCGACAGACGTTGTCCTATCCCACGCCTTTGAACTAACGTCACTCAATTTGTTTTGCCTCGAACTTTTAAATTTCGAACAAATTGTTTGTATGGACGTTTAGAAAAGGGTTGTTTTTAAACTTTTTTACGCATTTTTTTATTATTTTCTCTTCGTTAGAACCATCCCTGAACTTCAAGGAATACGCTAAAAAAAGAATTAGCGAAATCGGTTCAGTCGTCCTCGAGATCCGCGCTTACCAACAAAAATAAGGATTCATTTTTATATTATAGATTCAAGAAATTATTCATACATTGTATTTTTGTATATTATTGGGGCTCAATTGAAGTAACAATAAAATTTTATTATATAAGTGCAATAGCGACCGCACACGACTTCGAGCGCGTACTACCTAAACATTTTGAATTAACATTTTTCCCGTGGTGATTTCGGAAATTCTTTATCGGATGCTTAGGTATGTCAAGTTAGGTCATATAAAGAACCAAGGAGCAAAGAACACACCCTGAGAGTTTCAAGTCTCTAACAGACCCGTTAGAGACTTGAATCCGGCTGGCTTATCAAATCAGAATTTTTTATCTCTAGGTGCCACGGTAATGTATTTTAAGGAATTAATTTCTCTTCTCATTCTCTCAGAGGCATCATTTTCTCTCCTCTCATGACCGCTCAATAAATTTAGGTTTAAGTAGGTTTATGACGTCAGAAGGGCAAACCATCACATAACTCGTCCTTGGGCCACACCCTTGGTTCTTCAACGAATGCGTTTGCGCAGCGGCCTTTTTTGTCTTCTTACCTAGAAAGACTACTTTCGAAAAGAGTATGAGGTCATCCAAATTTTTAGACACTATATGGGTATGTTGATTATTAAATGTTTTGTACCAAGGTCAATGTGGTTTAGCCTGTTTTATGAATTGGTTCTAAGATTATGTATTAATAAATTAAATGGTAAGTTGAATGAACTACTTTTGATCAAATTCGTTAAAAATTTTGTGTGTAGATGTATCCTAGTCGCACTTTAGTAGGAACGCTCTAGATTTCTCGTAGTTTCCATTTTCCGAAAAATACGACTTTCCTTTTTTCAGTAGTTCAACATCACTACATATTATAGAACAAAGTCGCTTGCCGCTGTCTGTCCGTCCTTATGTATGCTTAGATCTTTCAAACTAGGGAACGGATCTTGATGCGGTTTTTTCAATAGATAGGGTGATTCACGAGGAAGGTTTATATATGTATAGTATCAGCATTGCACTTGTGTGAAGCCGGGGTGGGTCGCTAGTACTTAATATATGTGTTAGGAAAAACTGAAAAAAAAACTGTTGTAAATACTACACTATCGGATCTAAGCACAATGCTCGATGGCCTCAATCGAGTCTCCCAACAGGTGGGCCTGAAGATAAACATGGATAAGACGAAGATCATGTCGAACGTCCATGTGCCGCCCACTCCTGTACTGGTTGGGAGCTCGATGCTCGAAGTTGTTGACGAGTATGTTTACCTGGGACAGACGGTCAAACTAGGTAAGTCCAACTTTGAGAAGGAGGTAAATCGGCGAATCCAACTCGGCTGGGCAGCGTTCGGGAAACTACGAAGCTTATTTGTGTCCAAGATACCCCAGTCCTTAAAGATGAAGGTATTCAACCAGTGCGTGCTGCCGGTGATGACCTACGGTGCCGAGACGTGGTGCCTCATAAAGAAGCTCAGGATCGCACAGCGAGCGATGGAGAGAGCTATGCTTGGGATCTCTCTGCGTGATCGAATCAGAAATGAGGAGATCCGCAGATGTACAAAGATCACCGATATAGCTCAACGGTCCAGCAAGCTGAAGTGGCAATGGGCAGGGCACATAGCTCGAAGAACTGATGGCCGATGGAGTCGGAAAGTTCTAGAGTGGATACCACGTATCGGCAAGCGCAGCGTGGGAAGGCCACCCGCGAGGTGGACGGACGACCTGGCCAATGTCGCGGGCGTCGGTTGGATGCAGGCTGCTTCCGACCGGTCGGAGTGGAGGTTGTTGGGGGAGGCCTATGTCCAACAGTGGACTTCTCAGGGCTGTAAATGATGATGATGATGATGATGAAATACTACAAAAACAATTTGGTCTTCAAAATATTTCAACTTTACTCTAAACAAATAATAATATGGATTCTAAGAAAAGAGAATTATCAAGCACATATGAATTACTCAAATAAGTAGGTATGCCAATTTTAACCTTGCAGGTGCATGTAGTTTTCGTAGTTTCGTTTCAATCAAACTTTATTTGTTGTCCCAGGTAAGTATTTCAAATTTTAATTCAATGCACTAAGCCCATATTTAGGACTGGTCATCTAAGTTTATAAATGCATAGCATGACACCATAGATAGGTCATTACTTGACTCATTTCTAAGTTAGTTGGCTGTTGGCTGCGATCAATTCGCCATGAAATTGATTAATTATAATTAAATGTATTATGTCAGACGTGCATATGCAATTTGACTATAAGACCATGAATCATCATTTATAGTTATTTGTGCAAATTTTTCATTATCTGATTAAAATATGGAAAATAACAGAGATGGCGTTGATTGGGCGTTTTTCCACTAGACGACACGACCACGACACGACCGCCACGACGACACCTTCGCGACCGGCAAAATTGCATGTGTGTGTATATATGTATTGCAGCTGTGTGAGATTGTCAGATGTTTGATATAACAAATAGGGGGAATTATAGGTATACCTGTTTGACATAATTTGTATGTATAAACAAATCTCAATTACATTACATAAACGGTTGAACTTGCATCTAAGCGATAATCTTTCACAACTAGCTAATGGAACAGCGGAGCCGTAAAATGACAGATCTAACGATTTAACACCACTGGGCCGAGTAAGCGGGGCAAGTAGTCCGCTGCAGGCGATCTGACACCGTCCTTTACACGGAGGTGCAACGTGTTTTGAGCTGCCAAGTCTAAACAACGAGTTGGGAGAGCGAAAGCGGCAATCTGTCTTCTATACATGTACTTAGGTATATTAAAAATGTAACGGATCGCTGTCTGTACATGGAAGATATATGAGACAAAATATTATAGGAGACCTTTATTAACGCAATAGTACCCAAAAGAATGTTTTTTGTCTGTTTGTCGGTTTGTCTGTCTGTGCGTTTATGCCGATAATCTCAGAAACGTCTGAACCAATTTCGATGCAGTTTTTAGTAATATATTGTGACAGGTCCCACTTAACATACAGGCTACTTTTTAGGAAAATGTTTTTATCCCGGATAATTTCGACATTTTGTTTTTTCTGCAGTCCACGCGGACGGAGTCGCGGGCGTCCACTATCAAGGAATACCTAAAAACGGTAAATCAACTAGTAACTTGTCACTGATACACACCGGCTATTTTTCCGACAAGGGGTAACCAGAAGTGCAGGTTCATACAGGAGGTCCCACGGCCACGGTTAGCACAGTAGGTATAGATGTTATTGAGTTAAGTATGTGTCTAGTATATCGTACGAGTATTATAAAACAAAGTCGCTTCCCGCTGTCTGTCCTTAGATCTTAAAACTACGCAACGGATCTGGATGCGGTTTTTATTAATAGATAGAGTGATTCGAGTACATTCAATACGCTAGTTATATTACATGTGGTTCAACTGTAACCTCCACAGCTCGTCCCACCTCCGAGTATGTGAGTATGTCGCAAGCCATGCTGGAATTTCTCGCGGGCAGTGCGAGCGATCGTGAGCACAACTGGAGCATACGGTTGTGCAAAACGGCAGGTGTGCTGCGCAGTGCAGACTAGCCGGTTTTGGGTATATTGTTACTTGAAATTAATGAGCAAATATGTGACATGCATTGGCTTTGGATAGCCTTTTGGATAACAGGGCCTTTTAAATTTAACCCCTTATATTACCGTTGTAGGGAGAGTTTAAGCACTTAAAATTTTGGGCTTCACTAGAATACACCAGCTGCATCTCCTTCCGTGCATGTTGTAAGAGTCGACCAAGGAATTTGGAGGCGTTCTCTCAGGCGATTGAGCTAACAAATTTTCACTGATATTTAACATCTGATCCCGCTATACTAAACGTGGATGTAGTATATCCTTCGCGATCTTGCAGTTCTGGCTACCCCGATTTTGGGAATCGTCTATAGGTATCCGTATATGTATGTATGTAATATTTTGTATAGATTTCTAAGGTAGCCCAGCAGTACTTCTTTCTTCCATGTAGGTTTCGATAAAACCTGTTCCGTTAAAAGTTTCCGAAAACTTACTAAGTAGTATTTAAGTTACATAAGTAGACGGAGTCACTGAAATAGCCTGGTGTATTGAAAAAACTACTTACATTATATGACTGATTATATTATCGAATAGCTAATCGTTCAATCGGATATGATGTGACATAACGTTGCAAGTTACATATTTTAAATCCTTGACTTTGCGAAACATTCAAGAGTGGGTGTAGATTAATTCGAGGTATCGGACTTGTTACGTTTATTATCGACCTTCGACAAGCAGTTCTTACTTTATTCGCCTTAACTTTGGTGCTCAAACTTGCAACTTTAATGTAATGTAATGTCAATGAAATATACGAACCAACCACCCACCCAACCCTATTGAGTGAGATAATCTAGCAGGACTAGATTGTCTTAGCTAGCAGGGAATGTATTAATAACCTTCTGTATTCTTTTCCCTCCACACTAGAAATAAGTAAAATGCTCGGTTTAAGTTTGGGCAACAAACAAGTACCTAATAAGTTTGGGAACCTCACTGCAAAGGAACATTACTTAAATTCAATAAAATAAAACCATTACTTACATTCACACCCACGACATCTTCTATCTATACATATAATAAAAATGTAACGGGGTCGCAGTCTGTACATGGAAGATATATGAGAAAAAATATTATAGGAGACCTTTATTAACGCAATAGTACCCAAAAGAATGTTTTTTGTCTGTTTGTCGGTTTGTCTGTCTGTGCGTTTATGCCCGCTAATCTCAGAAACGGCTAAACCAATTTTGATGCAGTCTTTAGTAATATATTGTGACAGGTCCCACTTAACATATAGGCTACTTTTTATCCCGGGAAAATGTTTTTATCCTGGATAATTTCGACATTTTGTTTTTCTGTAGTCCACGCGAACGGAGTCGCGGGCGTCCACTAGTATTAAATAAGCTGTGTGGTGTAATTAATGGCAGATTTCGATCGGGCTAAGCTGTAATCAACATGTTATACCAAATTAAACATTTTTTTATCATTATTTTATAGTCTCAGTAAAGCGAGTAGGTAGCACTGATTTTGGAGTCTTAATAATATTTTTTACCAATTGGGCACCAAAAAAGGTTTGGCTTGTTAATTAGTAGTTAGGTATTTTTTTATTGACAGGATTCATTCGGAGTAACATGAACGGTTGAATTTATTCCGGGATAATTATACAAAAATAGGTATGTCCCATTATTACTACTTAAGTGCTGCCTATAGGTCTAGCTTCGCATCTAGTTATAAGTTTCATTGGGTCAAAAGTGTGATTAGGTCATAGAAATATCATCAGATACTAGTCTATCTAAATATAGAAAGAAAACGTTTATTTTTCATAAAATATTATAAGAAAATGAAAAAATTCTTCACCCGAGTGAGATTTGAACTCACGACCACTCGCAAACCGTGCATTCGCTCTAACCAACTTAGCAATCGGGTTTATTTTTCGCCACACACACACACATAAAAAATATAAGCGAAAACTTTGTCCTGTATCCTTTTTTTCGTTTATAAACGAAAAAGGGATATTTACATGGTAAGTTTTTTTTTTGCCTAATTTTTACAATAATAATAACGTTATGACCACTAGTACTCTTTATGTACTACTACCTCCTACAACAGTGCGATACGGCCCCCTGATTACGTAAAAGCAATAGCAAAGCCGAAGCAAAGAAAAGAGATGACGAAAATTGTACAATATTCGCCTTGAAATGTCAAAGTTCCTTTGAAATTCATTTTACGTAATACGAATTTGACAAGCAATCAGCGATTTTTGTATAATTTTCGCTATCGCTTTGCTTTTGCAAGTTAGGTAATAAGGGGGCCGTTCGTTGAAGTCTTTTCGACTACACTACGCCTACAAAGCTTCCGATGGTCAACTGAGCAGAAGTCAATAGGAGGTACAAATAAATAGTTAAGCTATCAATCATCTCATGTTATCCTATTAGCATAATTAGTATTGTTACTTATTTATTATAACAATAACATTGTCTTTCCCACGATGTGGTTGGCGGATGTGGGCGTTTGGACCTTGAAAATGGAATCGGAGCTTTAAGTTTGGCCAAAAATTTTGTTGCACTAAATTTCTAGCACCGCGGGGAACCGGGAAATCCTTCTTAACCTTCATGACCATTAGAAACTAGTCGAATGACTAAGTGCGCACGTTGCAAATATGAGCTACATGATTTTTGATTTTAAAATATCTGAAATATAAGCAACATGATTTTAAAATGTCTATCAAAATTAAGGTCGATCGAGAATAAAGTGTTTTCAGCCTTGTAAGTAGATGCAGTACCTACATTATGTGTAAATGCTATTTAATTAAACGTTGTAGCACGTTAAAGATGAATGAGTACCACAGATAACTTGTACAGTTACATGTGCACACAATCTTTTGAAATTGCTACTTAGTTCTATAGTTCCTGTGCTGATGCCCCGCATTTAGGTACTAGAAAACATTAGCTGCATCTCCCTCTGTGTATTTAGTAAAAGTCAATTAAGGAACTCGGGGGAGTTTTCTCAGGCGATGAGCAGATCTGGCTACCCCATTTGGAGAATACAGCCATATGTACCTATATTAGCGTTGCCAACCGTCTTGTTTTCCCAGGACATGTCCTGCTTTTTGGGGTGTCCTGGATAGTTTTTAAGCATCGTCCTGAGTTTTAAAGTCCTGACACATTCGCTGTTGGCAGATTTTCTAAGGGTGCCGACATCGGGCAAATAAGCGTCAGCACCTCTAGAAAGCCTAAAAGGAGCAAATACGTACGGAGCAAGTACGGCACTGAATGTGTTAAAATCCCATGTTTTGAAATTCGCACGCCACGTTGAAATTGAAATGTATAGTCCTGGCCTTTAATCGAAATGTCCTGGTATTTTTTCCTCAAATCCTGGTTTTCAAAGTTTTGAGATGGCAACCCTAACCTATATGTATGTATGTATGTAGTTCTTATTAAGTGAACTATAACATAACCCGAATAACCTGCCATTCCTATGGACCTTGCAGTCGCCAAAACCTCATTTATCCATTACTAATCCGGTGGGCAGAAAAGAAACGAGATACGTCGGTAGTAGGTATAAGGAGAATAATAGTATACTAAAAAACATACTGTTTTTTTAGTCGTCAACGTTCCCGAATACTACGGAATCTCCTCATCATCACGATCATTTTTTCCATGGAAGCATACCTGGGAAGTGTCTGGTTCTCAAGATATGTTTTAGGGTCCAAAGTTGAATAAATAGACTACGTTTTTCTGCATAAATGCACATAGACGCGCGTAGCAAGATTTTTTCACGAGAGATAATTAATATCTGTCTATAAAAAAAAAACTAATATAAATACACACTGGACACTATGAATTTCGCCCGATCAAGTGATAAAAAAAACATGGCAGTCTTGTGGCGTGCCCTGGGGGAGACCTACGTCCAGCAGTGGACTGCAATAGGCTGATGATGATCATCATTCATTTTTTTTTTTTTTCATTTATTTTGTTCATTACACTTGATACAATGCAGTTTATTTTTACTATTATGTATAAAAAAACCTCTAGGGTTTATGCAATACATAACGAGTCACACCTTACGCGGCCAGAAAAGGTATCTAATTAATTAATCATTTATCACTAGAATGACCATAAGCTGCCGAAGGTCCTAGGTAGTGATGTTTTAGCTTACGTTTGTATTTAAAAAGATACCTACTCGTACACTTTCAGCGATCATCCATTCTTCGATAAATTCTTGTAAAACGAATCGCAAATCTTGATAACACTTAGGTATAACTTCTTCATTCACGCAATCTGCGCAAAAGCATGCTACGCATCGAACAGGCAGACCCATTCAAAGTTACATCAGTTTAAGAAAGATTCAAATACATACTCAATACTATACCTAGGTAGATCATCATAACGTATCTTCAAGCTCTTAACGTATTTATAAAAGCAAACTTCACTAGCATAGGGCAAAAAATATAAATAATACAGCTTTATAAAAACATCCTACTACCCCCCTTATACTATGGGCATGTCATATATCGTGTCTTGGTCGTGTCACAAATGACACACATTCGTTATCTACGCACAGCCGTCCGATTTGACTAATATGGCGCCTCTACCGCCTCTGTGCTAACCATGAAGAAAGGAAAAACGTGGAGAAGACCTATGGCTTATATATTTTATATAACGATAGGGGATTTACTATTAAAAAAAATTTAAACTAGGTATAAGCTAATAAAGTTTAAATTAATAAATATTCCATATATTTTGCAGTCAAAACTCATGTCTAGTCATAACGAGGATAACTTTAGAATAACTTTAAAATTAGAAGCGGTGATAGCCCAGTGGTTAAGACGTGCACCTTCCAAGCGGGAGGCGTAAGTTCGATCCCAGTCACGGGCCTGTAACAATGAATTTATTTCATGTACAGATTTTAATGTTATAAAATTGTCACTTAGCTCGTGCCTCAGAAAGCACGTAAAACCGTTGGTCCTGCGCCTGATCTCTCTCCGGTCTAATATCCACCAATTATATTAATTGGTCCATGATGCCAATATAAAACGCATCCTTAGCAACGTAGCATTGCACATATTTGCTTCACTGTTTTTGCCCTTCCACTATGCCTAATTTTAATTAAAAAATAGAAGGAATCCGAAAGAGCGAACACTACAGAAAACTGCACTACAGAAAACGTAAAGAAACTGATTTCGCAAACACAAAACTACAAGACTACGTAAGTACGAGTGCGCTAATGTTTACTATCAATGCTACTTCGAAATTGTAATTTCTATCTTCAAAAAAAAAACAGTATAGGTAGGTACATAACTAGGCCATCTCCTCTGTGTTATTCATTCGCGGTTAAGAGTAACCAAGCTACCTTGTAGGGGTCGTGACTTGCACTGGTTTTCGGAGGTGGGATTTGTTTGCTTGAACGAGACAGGGTTTACTGGGACATATGTGACCTATGCAAGACATAGTAATGACTTATGTTGACCTAATTAATTCAAATGTGGGTGTGTAATTTGCACACTTTTGCCCAACCGCTCACATAATTCCCATAATGAGCGTGATTATGAGCGTGGCCGCGTGGTGCCGGCAGAGTAGGATTCGTACCACCCCATGTCTGCCCGTGGGTATCGTACGATTAAGGGTTTAGTCCAAAATACAAACTGCGGTCACCAACCCGCCTGTCCAGCGTGGTGACTATGGGCAAATACCCCCCATGGCAGTCTTATGGCGTGCCCTGGGGGAGGCCTACGTCCAGCAGTGGACTGCAATAGGCTGATGATGATGATGATGATATGCTGTAATGTATATAGGTACGAATAATTGGGTAAATACATACCCGTTACCTTTCTTTTAGACTTGGACTAGTTTTCCTGTCCAAAATTTGACAAAGTTTGACACGGACCCATTTCCAAGTCATGGATGTTTCTATACTTATCTATGTTGCTTAGTACCCACTACACAAGACCTTAGGGATCTTAATATGGGACTAAGTTAATGTGATTGTGAATATTAGCCTCCCTTTTATATCGGAAACATATGTTTTCACTGTAAATATCACCAATTTGTGTTTTTTTCTGCAGCACAGTCACAGTCTCTGGCGTCCACTAGTAGGTAAGAAATAAAAACAACTTATATGCACTCATATTATGCAATTCAATTAAATAACTACCATTATGTATGTCTGTGTCCAGTTTAACACGAGACATTTTCCGACTGAGTGTGAAAACTGATTTAATTCACATACTTGTACGTTGACAGCTAAATTTATAGACCAATTGACACAATTTACTTAATCGCATCGATAATTGACTAATGCTAAGATAGCTTGAATGTTTGTCATTCATCTATCTATACATATAATAAAAATGTAACGGATCGCTGTCTGTACATGGAAGATATATGAGAAAAAATATTATAGGAGACCTTTATCAACGCAATAGTACCGAAAACGATGATTTTTGGAATTTTTGTCTGTTTGGCGGTTTGTCTGTGCGTTTGTGCACGCTAATCCCAGAAACGGCTGAACCGATTTCGATGCAGTTTTCAGGAATATATTGTGACAAGTCTTACTTAACATATAGGCTACTTTTTATCCCGGATAATTTCGACATTTTGTTTTTACCGTAGTCCACGCGGACGGAGTCGCGGGCGTCCACTAGTTAATCATAAAAATGGTCGCAAGTTAATAAATAGAGCGCTGAAGGCTATGTAAGTTTGTTTACATTTACACCAATGAAAGTTAGTTAGGTAAACAGTTCGCTCCAGAGAACCTATCCAAAAATGTTTTTTGCACATCAACAGGGACATATTCAGGAATGTTCGTTCGTTCATACCATCTCATCCTACTAATATTATAAATACGAAAGTTTTGTGAGGATGGATGTATGTTGCGTGTTTGTTACTCTTTTACGCAACAACTACTTATCTTCAACTAACTTTCATTTAAATTTTACGCGGGCGACCTCTAGTGAAAAATAAGCTTTTAATCATCATCATCTTCATCAACAGCCTATTGCAGTCCACTGCTGGACGTAGGTCTCCCCCAGGGCACGCCACAAGACTGCCATGAGGGGTATTTGCCCATAGTCACCACGCTGGGCAGACGGGTTGGTGACCGCAGTTTGTATTTTGGACTATGTTGTCAACACGGGAGGCGCTGCTGCCCGCCTCCCGGGAACCCTTAATCGCCTCGTACGATACCCACGGGCAGACATGGGGTGGTACGAATTCTACTCTGCCGGTACCACGCGGCCAAGCTTTTAATATTGGACCTAAAATTTTGTGGAGGTTTCGCATAATACGCGCCTTCGGTAACAACCTGTACTTATGAAAAACTAAAATAATGACCTTGGAATCGTTAACTTATACCTACTGAGAATTTGCGAACGGAATTTTTCGCCACCCATTTCTCGCTACGTAATTCGCGATACGTAGGTGTAACTTCATACGAGTCATAAACAACAATCTATCTAGTGCGACCCTCGCAGCGACCTTGACTGCGCACGCGCCGATAAGCTCCGCGATACGGGACACGCTGATCTAGATACCGTGCGCTTACGCAAGCGTGAGCTTTCGCACTTGCGGTTTTGGCTGAATGAAGCGATCATATAAAGGAAGATACGGAGTATGGCGAACTTTTTGACAAAAAAATTTTTTCTTAAAGCAATTTTTCCATTCGCAAAATTTCCAATTTGTTATTTCCTCTATATCGAATTCCTCGGTTTCCTTTTTTCTCAATGGTAATAATTCCATACGTAAAATTGAACAATCTTAATAATTCCAAATATGTAGTTTATCACAAAAGGGAATAAAAAAAACCAGGAATACGCTGGTCATATTCAGGCACTAAAAATCGCTCCAGCCGTTTTTACGTGAAAGAGTAACAAACATCCATCCATCCATCCATCCATACTTACAAACTTTCGATTTTATAATACTCGTATTAGTAGGATAGGATGTGTAGCCCAGTGGTTAAGACGTGCGCCTTTCAGTCGGAAAGCTAGAGTTCGATAGAAGGGTTGACGTCAGGCAGGCAGCCGGCCGTAAAAACAAATGCCAAATCTTTGGCAATATGAGTTTGGAAAGAAACCATATTGCGCCGACGGGAAAAGGGCAGGAAGATAATAATGATGTGTAGATTGTAGATAAATAATTTAAAATACGTCACGATTTTACCTAAAGCAAAATGGCCATTAACTTTTCGGATTATTCGTATTGTTGGTTACATTCAGGTGATATTGGCGAAGCTCCAGTTCGATAACCAGCTCATACGGCCGGTGGCTAGTCCATTCACAGTAAAAACGTCAATTATTGATTGCTAAGTATTGTAGACCAAGGCTTACGGAGGTATTCAAAAAAGGCGGCGGCCTTATCAACCGACCACTGCGATATTCAATTTGTTTCATTATATCGGAGCATGAACTAATCACTGGCCAACATTTATCTATACCTTGCTATACGTTAGTAACAGCAGTACTGTTTTCTGTATATTCTGTGATCCACCTCTTTATTTTCTCCGTGGGACTAGGTTACCAAAGCAAGGTTGATTTTGTATTTAGTAGACTAGATCCCTCTTTTTGATAGAATAGTGACCTTTTTTGTCATAGTTTCTAATATCCGTTAAACTGACAACTTACGATTGAACACATGTCTAGTCTATAGTCACTTAAAACGTGTCAAAAAAATCCCAGACCAGACCAGGAAAGGTACCAGCATCTCAGACTAGTTCAGACTACAATAAGATGTTTGTTCTGCGCTCGAATCTCTTCCAATCCGTTTGTGTAAACAGTTTCTCTACACATTGGCTCAATATTCCCTTATCTTAATCTTATTTATTCTTAACTAAACTTTGAATGAAAGAGATGCAAAAACCGCGAAATAAAACAAAAACTGTGGTAGGTAAATTTGCTTAAAGAAAAAAATTATTTTGTTAGAAAGTTCGCCATACTCCCTAGTCATCTCCCTGCCCTAATCGTGGCTGTGGACGTAGGCTGTAATCATGGATCTTCTTTATGATCGTGCAGAGTTCTAGCTACCTTATTTTGGAACACAGTATGGTCGATTCCGGCAGTCACACTTAAACCTAAACGTAAAATTACTCCTACCTGCCCTTTTCTCTCTCAGCCATTTATATTAAGAGCGGAGGGAGATAGACCTGACTAAGATTAGGTTTAGGTTTAATGCGACTGCCGGAATCGAACCCAGTGTGCATGTAGGCATGTATTGGGTAAATACGTAAATCTGGATGTCATTTTCTGTGCGAGTTATATTATATGTATATTAATGTAAACGTCCATCTTGACTAAGTGGAGACAAATAAAATGTTAAATGCAAAACATGATCTAAATACATTCAAATTAACAGTTTAATACGAGAAGTCAATAAACACAATAACTAATTGGACATTTTAACGTTTTGTAAGTACCTACTAATGAGAATGTTTATGAAACTAAAGGCCGCCCACGTCCGCATAAACTTTAGAATTCCCGTTCCAGTGGGAACTTGAAATCCTTTTTTATCGGATGCCTACATCATACAAAAAACACACCCTCTAAGTTTCAGGTCTCATCTATCAGCGGTATAGGAAGTATGTTTATCCGTCGTCAGTCGTATATACGAGTAAATATTATAATAAAACCAGTGAGACTGCGGATGCCTCACGCTTTGACGTAACATAATACTTTTTATTTTTATGTTACTAGTCTTCCATTGGTGTCTGTATTATTAAAAATACTGTTGTGTCGGCACACTGACATCAACAGCCTAAATCTCGTATAGAAAATTTGTTTTCTAGAGTGAGAAAGATACCGGGAACGATAATGAAAATCTAGGGAATGCGGCAGAATCCTTGAAGCGATAACTCTCCCGGTATCTTTCTCGCTCTAGCAAATAAACGTTCTGAGCAAAAGAAAAGGATAGCGCGACGGAAAAGGCGAAAGCGTGTGGTCTAAAGCTCTGGTTAGTTGGTTTAATGTTGGCCAAGCACGAGGGCCATGGGGGAGGCCCTGGTGACTTATACAATCCTGGCTACCCCTTAATCCAATATACATTTGTACCAACTTCATTTTATTGCTTTAGCTACTTGTATTGGTGTAAGTGGGTAGGCCTAAAATGCCTAAATGTTATGGTTGTTGTAAGAAAAAGGGACTAATTTGTGAAAATATGTTTATTATTTCGATATATAATATAACAAGTTTATATATGAATAAATAATTTGTCTCTACGTCTATAAATGCTTTCCGTGACTTGATGTTTTATACATATTTAAACTCAATAGTAAAAATACACGCTAAAAGTTTAACTAAATTAATGTCATGTTTTTCTAATGCACATTTTAATTTTATACTTCTCAGAATTAAAAATGCTGAAAGTAACCTATTATTTACAGTATAATGAGAAATTGAAATATTAATAAATATTGAATACCTACAGTGTAATAAATACAGTGATGATGTCTTTTTCTTCTTTATATTAATTTAAAGCACTTAGGAAGCCGTAACGGGACCGATGTAAAAGCGGTGGACATTTCAGCACGAGACAGCTATATGTTATTTATTCTGTCATACTCGGGACCACTGCGTGCCAAAATATACCTTATTCTCAAGCGGTAAACAAATATTGTTTCGCACCACATTTCGTTAAAAGTTGCGTTTCGGCTTAACTTTTTGCGGAATTGCCCCCCTGTGTCCAGTAGTAACATAAACGTTTAATACCTACCCTGGACCCAAATACATACAAATATTTTCAATTCAATCGCGAGGGTCAATGTAAAGCGATTTTTACTTATATAGATTTTCGCCTACTAAGTATATACATACATACGTATAATCACGCCTTTATTACGGGGTAGGCAGAGCACCAAGGACCGATAGAACCACATGGTACCACTTCTGACCAATTTTGAGGGTATACCAATAAACTATATATATGTCGCAGATCGGAACGTCAAGTCCGGTTCGACTTGGGTGTATTCGGAGCAGAGGTTGGCAACACTTTGGGGATAGCAACACTACGAGGCAGGCAACATTATGGTTGGATAACGGACGGTCACTTTTGAATTGATCGTTGAGCTGTACGGTACTGTTGTAAAACCTCTGCCCGACTTCACCGCGTTCCTAATTAGAATTAGTAATCGATTTCCATCATCGCTGTTTGTAATTATTTTGTGTTGATTTTACTGTAAACTACCTTCGTTATACGTGAACAATTAATACCAAGGTTTATTTCATCAAAATACCATGGATCGGCGTCCGGCAAGTGATGGGTCTACACCCACACCGCTCGACCCTCCGTCATCAGAAGTGGGATTCAACAATGAAGAAAATCCACATGTTACGCCCACTAACGACGATTCAAAATGGCAGTTAATCATGGAGCAGCAAAACCGCAATTTTCTTGCACTGATTGAAGCTATGAAGGTACCGTCTACGAAGAGAGATAAGCTACCGGAATTCAACCCGGACAAGGACACCGTGGACGCCCGTACCTGGGTAACTACATCCGACATGTGCATCACCAATCCAGACGTACAAGGACCGGAGCTCATGATGGCTTTGAGCCGTGCGCTCAAAGGCCAAGCCTCCGCGTGGTTGTCACAAATTTCCTTCCCCGGAATGACATGGGCCAATTTCAAGGATCTATTCACTGCAAGGTACGAGTGTGCAGAAACTGCTGCTGCATTTTTGATCAATATACACAGTGGTAGACCTAAGGAAAACGAGTGCTTGGCTTCTTACGCGGCTTCTTTGATGTCATCTGTAATGTCTAAATGGAATAACCTTAGCGTGGAGCAAAGCTGTGTCAACCATCTTAGCACACATCGCTCAGTTTGATCATCGTATACGGTTATCTTTTACAGATATTACAACAAGAAACCGTATGCAGCAAGAACTGAAGGCAACATCGTTTATGAAGCGCAAATCAATGAGTCATAACGATCATACCCACGACGTGAAGAGACCTCGTCAAAGTAGTGAGACATCGCATAACAAATGCTACGTATGTGGAAAAGTGGGTCATAAAGCAATTCAATGCCGTTTGAGAAAAGGGCCACTACCAAATCAAGATGTTAGATCAAATACTTTGCCTGGCGATAACCTTCCTAAGAAGACCCCGACGGCGACCTCTGTCACCTGCTTTAGCTGCGGCAATGTCGGTCACTACGCGAAGAACTGCCCCCGTGGAAGAAGCGGTACTTCGGATAGCAGTACCAGCAGTTCCAGCGGGTCATCGGAGAAACGAGTTAACGTATGCGTGGTTAACACACCTACAGGAATGATGCGACATTCTGGTGAGCAGTTTCTTTTTACATTTGATTCTGGGGCTGAGTGTTCTTTAATTAGAGAATCACTGGCATGTAAATTCCGTGGACGACGTGTGAATAATGTTGTTACCTTGACGGGTATAGGACAAACTGCTGTTTGTAGTACCTTTCAAATTACACTTGATTGCTACTGGTAGCTCGAGGGCTAATGGTCAAGTGGAGCGAGTGATGTCCACCCTTAAGAATATGCTCACTGCGGCTGAAACTTCTAATAGGTCTTGGCAGGAAGCTCTTCCTGACGTGCAATTAGTCTTAAATAGTTCATTTAATCGTGTGACCCAATCCAGTCCGTTGGAGTTGTTTATAGGTAAGGTGACTAGGCCTGTAGGAGTTATGTTAGCCGATGATTTAGAACAAAACGTTGACATCGAACAGGCTAGGTCAATCGCCGTAGCTAATATGAAAAAGGTATCTGATTACGATAAATCGCGTTTTGACAAATTAAGAGCTAGGATCGTTCCCTTTTGTGTTGGTGATTTTGTGTTATTAAAGAACGAAGAACGCAATCAGACAAAGCTAGACCCTAAGTATAAAGGACCTTTTAAAGTCATTGAAGTGCTAGAAAATGATCGGTATACTTTAAAGGCCTTAAACTCTAAGCGGACGTATAAGTACGCACACGATCGTTTGAGAAAAATGCCTGACAATGATATTCCTGTAGAAGCTAGTGATTTAAGTAGTAGTGATTTAGAGACTAGTAACGTAGACGATGTGTAATCTTTGACCACTGTTCTAGAACTGATTTTATGATGCTTCAAGTAAAAAGGGGTTTTGATTAAAGGATCGTATCATTTGCTGGGCTTTACTAGTTGATATATTGCTCGTTAGAGGCAACATTTTGGTTATCGTCACTCGATAGAGGTGGCATGGTTATCGTCACTCGATGGAGGTGGCATGGTTATCGTCACTCGATAGAGGTGGCATGAGTCGCTATTGCTCGATTTAGGTGATAGCGGCGACCGTTGACGCTCGAAGGAGGCATTGTAGATACTTGGAGATCCTAGCAAATGAACTTGATTTATAGTATGTACATCAGAATAGTCATCTGTATACGGAATGTCGTATGATTTGTGAATACTGGTCAATGATATGTTTAGATCTTAGTCGTTAATTTTAAATTGCAATGTTGATGGAATTAATTAAGAATAAACCTGTCTACTCTTACAAAAGGGGTTGTTTTAGTAAAATCACAATTCAGTACACCATGATCAGGATAGGCCGAGTAAGTACTCGAATACTGCAGCTGGTATTCATTCTTTCCAGGGACATCACACGAGGACGTGTGACATGTCAAGATGGCCGTGTCGCAGATCGGAACGTCAAGTCCGGTTCGACTTGGGTGTATTCGGAGCAGAGGTTGGCAACACTTTGGGGATAGCAACACTACGAGGCAGGCAACATTATGGTTGGATAACGGACGGTCACTTTTGAATTGATCCACGGTACTGTTGTAAAACCTCTGCCCGACTTCACCGCGTTCCTCGATTTCCATCATCGCTGTTTGTAATTATTTTGTGTTGATTTTACTGTAAACTACCTTCGTTATACGTGAACAATTAATACCAAGGTTTATTTCATCAAAATACCATGGATCGGCGTCCGGCAAGTGATGGGTCTACACCCACACCGCTCGACCCTCCGTCATATAAATATACTAAGTACATATATAATATGATAATACTATTATGTATTATTCATTTAACCTACATAACTAAAAACTATGACCCATCCTGATTCTGCAGCTGTTTCAACTGCTTCAGCACGGTATCCAGCAGCTTTCTTCTGTCCCTCTCATTCTTCTTAAGGACGGAGAAGACGGAAGACTTTTGCTCCGCCTCCTTGAGTTTCTCTAGTACAGTGGCGGCATCTTTCGGCGTGACCAGAGCGTACTTACCGCCTTCGATACCGATGTCGTGTAGGTAGGACGACCAGTCCCAACTCGTGATCAGGTCGAGGAGTTGTCTGTGGACGGAAAGGATCACATATTCACACACTTCATAACACATTAACCTAGTCCCACACTAAGATCCCTAAGGTCTTGTGTTGTGGGTACTATGCAACAGGTATAAGTATAGAAACATCATGACTCTGAAACAAAAATCGATATTCATCATATCAATATTTGCAACTAACGGGATACGAACCCAGGACCTGTGGTGCGACGGGCAGGGTTACCACAAACTAGACCAATCGGCCGCAAAATTGGTTGATTGTTTGCTGCATAGGTGGTAATAGGTGGTCGGTCACCAACCCGCCTGCCCAGCGTGGTGACTATGGGCAAATACCCCCCATGGCAGTCTTGTGGCGTGCCCTGGGGGAGGCCTACGTCCAGCAGTGGACTGCAATAGCTGATGATGATGATGATGATGAGATGGTAACACTCTTTGAAATTTAGTTGGGAATGCTAAATAATAACAACAGTGTAGATGTCTGATGATCATCAAGTAGTTTTACTAGAATACATCAACTGCATCTCCTTCAGCGCATGTCGTAAAAGTCGGGGCGGACGGAACCTCGGGCGATAAGATTAGCAATTTTCTCACTGATTTCACTCAACCCATCCACTTCCCGACCACACCATACCCCGCTTAGCTTACCTAAGACTGGCGAAGTACTGCAACAACTCCCCCCCTCCCTCCGCCTCTGCCGCCGCCGCCTGTTCACATTGAAGTACGTCCAGATCCAACTGGTCCAAAGCTCCCATAGATATCTGTCGTACGTTTGGTGATAGTAATAGACCTCGCATTTTTGTCGCTATGCGGTTTGTTGCTGCGCGAATTGCTGCCACTCTGTGTGAAATGAAAGGGTTTTTTGTTGTTTTATTTACACCTGTAGAGAGTAGAGTCAAGAAGAAAGATTTTATTCTTATTTTTATTGTACACAAATAATAAAGGTGATACAAGTAAAATCAGTGCCGCTCGGTGCCGGCAGAGTAGAGTTTGTACCACCCCTGCCTGCCCGTGGGTATCGTACGAGGCGATTAAGGGTAGCCTTGTGGCCTGCCCTAGGGGAGGCCTACGTCTACCAGTGGACTGCAATAGGCTGAAGAAGAAGTAATCAGTAGACAGGAAAAATGTACAGTATCGTGTTTATCTCTTCATGATTAAGGGGTTAGGCCACTCTACAGGGTGCAAAAATAGTCTGAGTTGTGATTTTTTTTCCAGGGAAAATATAAAGTCAATTGATTTTACTTAAGAACAAGTTTATTGTACATATGGTTGACTGTAAACCATAATTTTTATAGAACAGTGTAATTAGAAATTGCGACTGTGCACAGTTTCCCAGATGACCTCTCTCTTATGGAAGGATCCACGGCCGTACTATCAGCTCCTGCTGATGAGTCACTGAATTTTGTGTTGTTGTATATAACAACAGCTAGAGAAGTACATAGGGTTTTTCTCATATATTGATTTTTCGCCGATTGGCGCACTTTTGAAGTCAAACTTGCAAAATTCGCAAAAAAATCTTCAGAAAATTTTGTATAACAAATGGGCTATGCTATATAAACAAAAAATCCTACGTACTTCTTCAGACAATGTATTTCTAAAGATCTAGTGAAAATTTAAAGTGAATTGGTTGCAAATTGTTCGAGTTATGGTGCGGCCAAGTTCTACTCTAGTTCGCTAAAATCCCTCAAAAAGGCTGCCGCCCCGCCACCTGGCGACCTTGTACGCTACTTTGGCACTAGACCAGAATTTCATGGGTGGTGAGCAGCAGCCCGTGCTTTCTGTATATCTATACATTTATGTACAGATATACATTTATGTATAGAGGAGTTTACAATTATGTACATAAAGATATTTATTACCGATATAAAAAAAGCGGGGGCGCTGCCGCTGCACATTGCTGAAAAAATACCGGCCTGAGCGATATTTCCCGGCCATAATCTTTCGGGATATCATTCTTCAGATTCTAGGGAATCGTTTGAAACAAAATAAAAAAATCGATTTTTGGGAAATTCTATACTGGCCTAACCCCTTAAAGATTTTTTCGACGACAGACATTTTACTAGCACACCCATGGAGGATAGAGGTAAGAAAGATGTTTTTTGCGTTATGGATAGAAACGCCATAAAACTATGGAGGGTAAAAATTTCCTATAGAGAGTAGATGCAAGAAGAAAGATATTTATGTTATAGATAGAAACGGCTATGGAGGGTAAAAATTAAGGCAATGAATCACTGTCAGTATGAAATGAAAGTTGTTGAACTTGAGGACTTGATGTTTCGATAACTTTGCGAACTTCGCTGTCGTTTGTAAAATTGCTACATTATCCAAGGCCTCAGAACACATGCAATAGCCTAGCGATTGGTAACAAAACCGTAGATGGAAAACCAATTTGAAAGCAAACCATTTCCAGTTACCTATTTTAAGACTAAAATATTTCTGAGAATTTATTATTATTATTTATTGTACACATACAATTATATACAGACAGAAATTATGAAAGAAAATTTAACTGCACAACATTTTATCACAATGGTCCTTCGAGACGGATCCATTTACTTTATAATGTAACATCGATCGTAAAGTTCAAACGATGAATCAATCCTCCAGCTAATATTGCAGGATTGATTCATCGTTTATAAATAACATACTTAGGCTTAGGCTTTAAATCCTGGAAAAAAATCATCATCTTCCTGCCTTGTTCCAAATCACTAAGTGTACATAACAGTTTTAATTGAGTATCAAAGCACTTATAGCTTAGTACCCCTTATGACACCGCAACACTCTTAAAACTAAACTAAACTAAACTAGATAAGTTCTTATGTTTTTTTTAAATCTACTTATTATTATTATTATATAGGTGCAGGTGCAATAACTATTGTCCAGTTAAATAATAATTTAAGTCATAGGGACACATTTCATAATCAGGTATTTTTTTAAATGTATTATTTATTAGATTGAATTAAATTGAAGTGGCACCATGTGGTTCTATCGGCCCTTGGTGCTCTGCCTACCCCGTAAGGGATACTCGTAAAGGCGTGATTATATGTATATACAGGGTGTTTTTTGTGGCCACCTTTAACGAAGGGTACGTATTCTATACATGAAATAAAGTAAGTTTATGCCAAAAAAAATGCTGGGAAAAAAAAAATTTTTTGAAATTTTTTTTTAAATTCCTTGATCGTGCGAAATTTATAGTGTCTAGTGTTTATGTTAGTTTTTTTATAGACAGATATTAATTATTTTTCGTGAAAAAATCCTGCTACGAGCGTCTATGTGCATTTATGCAGAAAAACGCAGTCTATTTACTCAACTTTGGACCCTAATATTTTGGAAACCAGACACTTCCCAGGTATGCTTCCATGGAGAAAAATGATCGTGATGATGAGGAGATTCCGTAGTTTTCGGGAACGTTGACGCCCAAAAATCATCCTGTATATGTGTATTATTAAATGTGGTTAATTTACTCTCATTTTTTTTTTTTGGGTAACTTATTAAATATTTTCCCATTCATTTGGGATCGGCGCAATACGTTCACTTCTTCCATCCATCCCTATTATCCGTCATCTCGTTACTCACTCCCAGTACACGCATATCCTCTCTCACACAGTTCATCCAACATTTCTTAGGTTTACCTGTTCCTCTATAACCATCCTGGAAAAAAAGCCGGAAAACATTTTGTTGTTTCTTTTACAGTCCACGCGGATTTTGTCGCTAGTCAGTAATAAATAATTGACAAACCTGGCACGTTCAGGCAACTGTTCTAACGATGTGAGGACTCCCTTCAGATAGCTTAGCATGTCTGTCACGAATGACGAGGCCTGGCCCGTTGGTTCCACTGGAATTAGATACTACATGTTAATAACCTCATTTATTTAAAGAAAAAACCCCGAGTGCCAAATTTTTGTCCCAGTTCACACTCACGACTACTCGTAAAACGAATCTAATGATATCTCTCAAGCTTAAATGCGACATGCACTTGGGACAATGGACGACAAACGTGCATGAAGAATATCATGAAAGTAGATGAAGAGAAAGCGATTTGTCAGGACCGTAACAAATGTACCGCCCCCTGATTACGTAAAAGCAATAGCAAAGCCGAAGCCGCGGTATCGCGATAATCTCGAGTGTGTGCTCTGCCTACCCCGTAAGGGATAAAGGCGTGATTATATGTATGTATGTATGAATTTGGCAAATAGTAGGTATAGCAAAACAGATTTTATTACAAGTTCATACATACCTACACTATATTATGCGAAAAGACTATTTCCCCAACCTAATATGTCTGTATGTACATGTAAAGCTCACCCAGCAGCCAGTCATAATTCTCCAGATCGAGGAACTGGTCGACCTTCTTCTCCAGGATGCTACATATCTGCTGCTCTGCATCATCTCGCGCCGCTTGGAACATGCTGCCCGCTGCCTGTCACATTCAGAAGACTTTACACTGCTAAGGGCCGATTTTTCTAATGGTCCTATTGGTTATCTTTTTTGGCAGGTCATAGTGATGATCATTGACACATAATGAAATGGAAGTAGCCTGCATGTTTGTGTTGCCAAATTTTTTATTTCATAACTTTCTATAAGTGGTCATCACTTTCATCATCATCATCATCAGCCTATTGCAATCCACTGCTGGACGTAGGCCTCCTCCAGGGCACGCCACAAGACTGCCATGGGGGGTATTTGCCTATAGTCACCACGCTGGGCAGGCGGGTTGGTGACCGCAAGTTTGTATTTTGGACTATGTTGTCAACACTGGCGGCTCTATTTCTCTATATTTATAATTATCTTTCAATTCTACTATGTTTATACAATAGTGTCTACGCGTTCGTCTCAAGTAAGTTGTAATCTTATGTATCGACTAGATCTAACGGCACCACGCGGCGATCGCGCTCCAATGAAACGAAATTTGGTACGATTCCTAGTACTGTATTTAATGAATGCGAAAGAGACATACCGACATAGGCCGGCGCGTGAAACAGAAGATTTCGTATGAAAAATTAGCCTTATCTGGAGCGCCGCTCACTTTAATTCGCGTATGCCGCCACTAGAGGTCGCTTAGTCCGAGTTAGAATGAGATATGGTTGTCTTTAATGTGTTTCATTAGGTCATCTGAATTTTTATAAGTGTACGGTTGAACTAGCACCATCCCATTCGTTAAGGGAGTGAACACCCATCTAAAAATGTCAGCAGCCGCCTCTGGTTGTCAACACGGGAGGCGCTGCTGCCCACCTCCCGGATCTTCAGATTCTTCAGATAGGCTATATGACGGTTGGAAAATTCGGCTCTGTTCAAAGTCTGGTCTATGCTAATGCGGGGTTTCACTAGAATACATCAGTATCACTGTGTCTCCTTCGGTGCATGTCGTAAGACACGACTAAGGAAGTTAGGAGCGTTGTGGTAGGCGATGAGCATCACTGATATTATAGATTCCGCTGTTATGTTAATCGTGCTTGTAGGTTTCCAGAAACACGGGGGAACACAGCCGCATGTATATGTTGGATTCGAATCCCGATAGGGACTAACACTGATTTGGTACATACTTATTCGCCTACATTACTACTTGGTAAACACAACTGTGTTGTGTTTTGAACTACCCACGTATTTTTGTTTTTTCTGCTTCATATTATGTTGTCTAGTAAATACGTTTGATATAAAGTACCCAGCCACTTGTATATTCCTCTGGAATAAACGGTTTAGTATAGATCCACGTACCTGTGTGGTAACAATCTCCGAGCCGGTGATGTTGCTGATGAACTCGTAGAGGCAGAGAGTGGCATCTTCCAAGTATTTTGTGTCGACTATTATCTGTAACAGATACACATCGTATAATCAGTCCTTCAATAGATAAAGAATGGAACCCAGAAAAATAAACTGCTAACAAATTGTTTCATTATCATTGAAAGCGTGAAAGTTATCTAGGCAGTTTAGTTTGAGATAATGAAGATAATAGGAATAATAAAATAAATGTCCATAGTAATAGGGGTAGGTTTGGAAAACATTCTTTACCTATGTAGGGACCGCCTTTCGGTCTTTAATTCTAAGCAATTTGGGATCTTCTTAAAAACTGTAGATTCCTTCTTAACTGTACTTTTATTTTTTTATTCATTTCAATTTATATACATAGCTGGATGGATAATATTTAACGATATAACTAAGTACGTAATCTTTATTTATAGCTTTTTATAAAGTAAACGCGAAACGTCGGCTCCTAATGAGGGATTTTCTGACAAGTTAAAATAACTGTCAAAAACAGACGAATCTGCTACCCTAGCTCCTCCCTCCTTCACCTCCCCCTGCACGTGACCAATGACAAAACAGAATGAGAGATGGTAATTCGCTCACGCCATTATCCATGTGCTTTATACTATTTTTTTTTTACTTTTAATAGTTGTCAGAAAATGCGCCTGCCCCATTATAAAATGCCGCGTGGTGCCGGCAGAGTAGAGTTTATACCACATCATGCCTGCCCGTGGGTATCATACGAGGCGAATAAGGGTTTCCAGAACAGCGCCACCAGTGCTGACAACATAGTCCAAAAATTAGACATAGTCCAAGAATTATAATGGTCACCAACCCGCCTGCCCAGCATGGTGACTATGGTCAAAAACCCCTCTATGGCAGTAGCCTTGTGGCGTGCCCTGGGGGAGGCCTACATCCGGCAGTGGACTGCAACAGGCTGACAACATACCTGCACAAGTTGCAGCAGGGGCAGCGGAGTGTGGAACAGCGCGGAGAGACAGCCGGCGAACGAACGACTCAGCAGTAAGGAAGCCGACTGACGCGCCGCCGCCGCGCGTCTGCAAACAAATCACTTGCATTGCAAAGGCGCAATGACGGAGAAAAAACATAAAATTGCCTAAGGCTGAAAGAGTCAGGGAGACAAGGTCTGCACGACAAGTTTTTTTTTAATACACCCCAGTAGCTTGACCTAAGCTATTTGGTGAACACAATTTTCATATAAATCCGGGAATATAAAATCGGGTGAAAAAAAATCATTTTCTAAATAATATTTATAACTATTACAAATGTGTAAAAAAAATGTGTGCATCTCAACTATACCCTCAAAATTGGTCAGAAGTGGCACCATGTGGTTCTATCGGCCCTTGGTGCTCTGCCTACCCCGTAAGGGATAAAGGCGTGATTATACGTATGTATGTGCAAAAAAATATCGGCACGACCTCTCGCAAACCGCGCTTTTGTTTTTTAATGTTTATGTAAGAAGCTTTAAACTTATCCAATTTCCTTATAACATAATAGCGTGAAACATACACACATGCATATATGGTGCGTATGCATGCACATATATGCATACTCACAACATTCTTACCTACTGCCACCTAAGCCAAGCCCCGCGGAGTACTTGAGCCACGCGTATATAAACTCCTTCACTTGAATATACACGGATGGCACTATTGACGAAAATGGGAACCTGGAACACAAACAACTAATTTAAGGCTGCATTTCCACTATGCTATATTCAAACAGTTTCTATAAGTACTAAAATGACCTTAAATAGAAATAAACCTACACACAAACACACACACATTTACACTTTCTACACATACACACTTATACAACATGCACACACACAATTTTATTATTCACATAAACACACACACACACACACACACTTACATAATAATAGAGAACACATTCCATGAAAACACATCCTTTTATTATTTACCATAATTAGTTTCTTATTATGTATTGTTGTTAAAGTGTGTGTGTTTATGTTAATGGACGTTTTTACTTTAGTTAGCTTTCTTTCACTGTTCTTACTTATTCATAAATTAAGTAAGTAACCTTTTGTTATGGAAGAGCGGTGTATTCTCACACAGGCAATATTATGCCTAAAAGAGAACACCAGCTTTAAAAATATGTAAAAAAAAAACTTCGTTTTATGAATGAAGTATTAGTATTTGTATGTTGCTATAGCAAAGTGGAATAGCGTTTTAAGCGTAGCGTTGGGCGCCCTCCGGCCAGATGGACCGATGACTTAAGTTAAAGGGGGCTGGTAATGGCTGGATAGTAGAAACGGGAGATTGAGCCGTGTGGCGTTCTCTGGGGGAGGCCTACGTCCAGCAGTGAACTGCAATAGGCTGACTACGATGTTGCTAGGGATTCATTGACATCATGGTCAATGAATATGATTTGTGCATATCACAAAGGTAGTTACTGTGAAAGAACTTTTGGAGTACGTTCGTATTTACAATAAAAATGAATGATAACGAATGATAAGGAACGCCTCTTCATTCTTTCATTCGTTCTTCTCATACATACAAAATTTCATGCATTAAGTAATTTGAGAAAAATCGAGCTTGTGTTTTCGTATAAAAGGTACATTTATATAAAGGCCTTCCCCAAAGCACGTCACATGGCTCGATCTCCCGTTTTTGCCATCCAGTCACTACCAGCCAGTCCTCTTTAAGTCATCGGTCCATTCTGGCCGGAGTCCGCCCAACGCTACACTTGCCGAGGCGCGATCTCCATTCGAGAACCCGCTTACTCCACCGTCCATCGGTTCTACGACAGATGTAGCCTGCCCACTGCCACTTCAGTCTGCTACATTTCGAGACTATGTCTGTCACTTCGGTCTTCTGCCGGATAATCTCGTTATCGGACTTGGTCCATTAGCGAGATCCGAGCATTGACCTTTTCATAGCTCTCTGAGTGACATGCAATCGGTGAGCCAGCCCCACCGTCAGGTTCCATGTCTCGGCTCCTTATATTTACTAGTATATTATACTTATAGTACCTGTGATAAAGCAAACATCTTCACTTACGTTCTCGGGAACGGCTGTGTTTCCAGTTCCTCGTTATCGTAAGGGAACGTGTCCAGAATGCTGTCGAATTGCTCCTGGTTCTCCACCTGGAAATAATATACATATTAATTAGTACAATACAAAATATAGGTCATACCGAGAATAAGTGGACAAAATAAGCGTACGCTACTTCGTATGTAAAATGGGTCATAAAATCAGTCTTGACTCCAGAAATTTTCGAAGGCGGACCTAATTAAAGTGCGCTGAAAGAAGTTCTTTGCACTCCCTTTTTTTCACGTATGTCCAAAGTATATGTATTAACACGCTATACAAATAGTATGAATGAACGAAGTGCTTTATTTGTCTGATTTCCTGATACAATGATAATATAAACCTGTAGCGGAGCCACCTATCAGACGCAAGACAGAACCATAGCCCAATACAAATCCTAGAAGGCGATATCGAAGTTTCTCACAATGATTCGAATATATACATGGGCCAAACAATAACTAGTGGCCCGGTGGCACCGGAAGCGCATCCCTTTTCACTACCCAATCTGACCAATAAACCTAACCTTAGTAAACAAATGTACGTCACCTTGTTAACTTACCTGTATAGGCACGAAAGACGCGTTGTCCTAGTATGTCCCTGAACACGAGCACCCAGCGCTGCATCAGCACCTCGGTGTAGTGTTCTGCCATCTCCTGCAGCAGCAGCGGCACGGGATCTGCGGGCAGGCCGTAGCATCTGCACGGTGGATAAAGGAATCGTTTATAAAATGTGTCATATAATATAACCTACAGACGTACAAAGATCACCGACATAGCCCAACGGTCCAGCAAGCTGAAGTGGCAATGAGCAGGGCACATAGCTCGAAGAACTGATGGCCGATGGAGTCGAAAAGTTCTAGAGTGGATACCACGTATCGGCAAGCGCAGCGTGGGAAGGCCACCCGCGAGGTGGACGGACGACCTGGCCAAGGTCGCGGGCGTCGGTTGGATGCAGGCTGCTTCCGACCGGTCGGAGTGGAGGTTGTTGCGGGAGGCCTATGTCCAACAGTGGACTTCTCAGGGCTGTAAATGATGATGATGATGAATATAACCTTAAACATGACACTATGAGCTAGCATCTTATCACTGAGCTTTTACATCTGGCCCCACCATACTAAACTTGGCTGTGAATGGGATCTCCCTCGTGTTACTGCAGTTCTAAATACCTCATTTTGTTAACACAGCCGTACTCGTATGTCTACTGGATGTATGTGTATATTCCGTTATAAACTTGCATATTTATTTTGTATGAGACATTTTCTTATTTTTGTAGTGTCTTGTGTTCGTGATCATGAGTCGGCAGATCCGAGGGTCAGCGGAGGGTATAGGGCCTGGTGGTGGGCGATCCCTCAATAGAGATTTGAACTTCCGAATAGTGACGCCTGATACAATTCAATATTATTTTTCTTCTTCAGCCTAATTGCAGTCCACTGCTGGACGTAGGCCTCCCCCAGGGCACGCCAGAAGGCTACTGCCTGCCCATAGTCATCACGCAGGGCAGACGGGTTGGTGACCGCAGTCTGATTTTTGGACTATATGTATTGTCAGCACGGGAGGCGCTGCTGCCCACCTCCCGGAAACCCTTAATCGCCTCGTACGATACCCACGGGCAGGTATGGGGTGGTACACACTCTACTATGCCGGCACCACGCGGCTAAATGAAACATAAAACATCTCTATCTCTTCTATTCCGCTACCGTTATCACCATCGATATATTACAAATACCTAGTCTCATTAGAAATCCAGCCTAAATAGTGTTGACTATTATTTTATTCCTATCAAAACCTTATCTTTGGCATCGTGGAAGGTATCGCCGTCACCGCGCTCGATAACGCCTGGTGTTAAAACTCCACCTACAGTATATTTTAGGTGGACTTTTGAAGGAGGTTTGGAGGAGACTCTGATGGAAGATGGCATTTATCGGACGCATATATTGTATTTTTAAAAAGCCGTGATAGCCCAGTGGTTAAGACGTGCACCTTCCAAGCGGGAGGCGTAAGTTCGATCCCAGTCACGGGCCTGTACCAATGAATTTATTTCATGTACAGATTTTAATGTTGCAAAAATTGCCTCGGAAAGCACGTAAAACCGTTGGACCTGCGCCTGATCTCTCTCCGGTCGTGTCGGCTTGCCGTCCCATCGGACTATAAGAGTAACGGAATAGAGAGTGCATCTGTGTATGCGCACACACTTTTGCACTATAATATCTCCTGCGTACCTGGCCAATCTCCTTAGAGATTGGTCGCCTTGGCCGAAATACGGTCGGAGGTCATCATCATCATATTGTATTTACCTACAGTACATTTGATCTAAGGTAGTCGCACTTACTTCAGCGTATTGATGAACAGCACGATCTGATGTTTGACGCTGAGCATTAGGGTGGGGTCGGTGATGAGCGAGGTGTTGGTACGGAGAGTGGCCGTCACCTGAGACACCGACATACTCCACATGTCTAGCAACCAATCCTGCAAGAGTTAATATGGTAACTATCAAGAGAAGTACAACAAAGTCTCCAATTTTTATCGGCGGCCTAGTTGCTTCATACCTTAGAATAAAGATTCGCTCCGCTTCGAAGACCTATTATTAATCTAAGCTTCATACATTGAAAAATTTGTCGGTGGCTCGTCAGAATTGTTTGGCAGTCAGTGATTGATGAATATCACTACAGTTCGAATTATGCCAGGGCCCTAATTCTCATTTATTACTCGCCATTGCTACACTTGAAATTTTTGTCCATACAAATATTTGTACTACAAAATGGCGGATATTTGAATAGCTAATATTATCAGCAGTTTTAGTTAGATATCAACTGCCAGTGCTGTCTATCTCGAGTGGTCGGTACCATTAGAGATGAATATCGAGTGGTATTATACCTACTACATACTAGGGAAAATATCAACCAATCACAAATCTCCCAATTTGTGTACTCATATATGTAGATTTGTAGGGAAGAATATGTCCACAGCACTTTAGTATTTAAATTAAGTTTACATTAGGAATTTACGATACTATCAACGACGTTGATTAACTTCAATCGCACTCAACCAAAAAAAAAGTGGAAACATACTCGTAACATCCCTCACCCAAGAGCCCTCAAGGTCAAATCACCACTAAGAATACCACTACTGCTAACCCACTAACCTTAGTAACCAGTCCAGCACCGGTGGTCAACAAATGTTCCTCCAGTATAAAATAAGTAGGCAAGTACATAACAAACAAACCATGCCTCACCCAAGGGCCTTAACTCAAATCACCACTAAGAATAGCAGCATTACTGCCTTACCTTAGTCACCTCCAAAAAAAATCATAAAAAAGGTACATAACATACTACAACCCTCACCCGCCTTCAAGGTCAAATTACCACTAAAAATACCGCCATCACCGCTAACCCACTAACCTTAGTAACCAGCCCAGCACCGGTGGTCAACAAATGTTCCTCCAGTATAAAAAAGCCGAGCACTCCACTGAGATAAGTCTTCACACTCTGTATCGAATCGTTGAGGTTAGCGGGAGGAATGAGCACAAGGCGCGCCTGCTGTTTACGCTGGGCTCTGGAAATAATACAGAATACTATACTTATGCCACGTGGTGCCGGCAGAGTAGAATTCGTACCACCCCATGTCTGCCCGTGGGTATCGTACGAGGCGATTAAGGGTTTCCGGGAGGTGGGCAGCAGCGCCTCCCGTGTTGACAACATAGTCCAAAATACAAACTGCGGTCACCAACCCGCTTGCCCAACGTGATGACTATGGGCATGGCACTCCCCTTGGCAGTCTTGTAGCGTGCCCTGGGGGAGGCCTACGTCCAGCAGTGGACTGCAATAGGCTGATGATGATGATGATGATGACTATACTTATAGATACACTCGAATATTACAAAAGGGTTACTTTTTCTAGTGCTAAACTGGAAAAATACAGATTGACACTGAAATATTGGAAAGAGTTTCTTCTAGTATGTGACACTTGAAAAGTGTTCCCAAAATGGGGTAGCCAGAACTGCGAGATCTCAAAGGAGATCCAAAAGCCACGTTTAGCATAGCGGGGCCAGATGTAAACGATCAGAGACAAGTTGCTAGATTATCGCCTGTGAGAATACCCGAGTCGACTCTTACAACATGCACGGAAATAGATGCAGCTTGATGTATTCTAGTGAAGCCTGTAGGTATGGAGTATTATAACTGACCTGTAATATTCGACAAAGTCGTTCTTCACACCCAGCACGGTGTGTATGTGTAGACATCGATGTAACGGACTAAAGTCCACCAGCTCATGCGGACAGTGAGGACCGCTGCTCTCTTTAGTGGTTATACCTAGCAGTGCCATGTCTGTAACAAATGTGTCCTTTTCAAATACAGATTCTTACTAATATTACAAATTAAAGTAACTCCGTATGTCTGTCTGTTGCGCTTTCACGCCAAAACCAATGGAACCAATTTGAATGAATCTTTTTCCTCTTTTTCGACCAATCTCCAACGTGATTTTTCCTCTCTACGTGACATTGGCGGAATGATCGTGACCGACGCAATAATGGGTGTCATTAATAAAAAAAATATTTGAATGAAATTTAATACACAGGTAGTCTAGAGTCTGAGTAAAAAGGCTACTTTTTATCTGAAATATTGTATCTAATTTCAGGAATTATTCCTTTGTACCGTGCTTCTACGACGGCTCCGTTTGTTGGTGCTGTGAAGAATACCACCCGTGAGATTCGGCGGGAAAAGCTGGAAGGGTGCAGGTGTAATTTTCTTGTGAAAATGAAAAATTATTTTAAATGGCGATGTGTCCATGTTTTTGGTAGATAAGTTATATTTTGATTCTGAGTGCGTGTGCATGGTTTTATATGCAGGTAAGCCGAGAAATATTGTCATGGGCGCTAAGTTGTTTCTGCAATAATTTTCCATTTTGACTAACTTTACACTTGTTCTTGAGGATTTTCCCGACGTTTCATCATCATCATTATCATCCATTAAATTCCTTTGTACTAGACGATGATTAGGCTGTATGGGCTTAGTTCCCCTTGCCTTTCCTTCGGGATAAACTTTATAAATAAATAAATAAACGGCTCCGTTTGAGCTTTAACTCAAACACGACTTTTCACAGCAAAATGTATAGAATATTTGTCAAATTTAACAGTGTTTAACTTATATAATGTTTTTTAGGGTTTAGATAAGGAAATATCTGTACAAATGTTGCATAATCACCTCTTTTGTTCTTCACTATCGTAGCTAAACTCCTACCCGAAATGTCTTGTGTCTGCTTTAGAGCCATGGCGCCAACCTGTAAAATATTGTAATTTGAAGGGAATAAATTGCGTTTTAGGCACCATCATTCTATGCTTAAACGAAACACGTAATTTTGGTACTGAACAAGTAATAAAAAGGTCAGAAAATTTCAGAATTTTCCGGTGATAATTATGGTCTGAAGTCAGCATATTATCATTATTTACCTGCCTGTAACTTACACCCTATAATGCCCACGAATTCGCCCGCGTCAACTTCAGAATTACCATTATTTCCCGATCCCGTGGAAATTTCAGAAAATCTTCAAAAATATAAGACTTGCATATTTTTGAAGTTTTATCCCCTTAGGGACGGAGTTTCGTAAATTAATCAGTGATATTTCGCTTACTTATAGATTCAAATACCAATAAATATGTATGTATATTTACTATAGGAAAATATCATTATCATATATCTGTTAACCTCACCTGAGGACTCAACTTCCGTATGTTCTCAAGGAAGTCCCTCAGGTCTGCCATAGAGGCGTCCTGTATGGACTGCCTCAGCCGCGGGATATCCGCTGCGATCTGGCCGCACCACTTGTACGATCCCACGCGTGGGAGTAGCACGTGCTCCAACTGCTCCAAGGTCTTCAGGGCTGGATAGTATCTGAATGACCATTGAAGTAAATTAGTTTTGCCCATCGATATGCCAATTCGGTCTGAACAGGAGGCCATATTTTTTTAAATGCTTTCAGAAGTGGGATATAATATTAGTACATTGTGAATGAGGGTAGAAATAACTGAATCAGAAGTGGGATTCGATACTTTTATCTCTATTACAGACGTTCTTATTCTTATTGTACACAGAAAAACACAAAAGATAAAATATTTACAAAGATAATTCGTTTCTCTCCTTTTTAGGGTTCCGTACGTCTGAATACAAAAACGGAACCCTTATAGGATCACTCGTGTGTCTGTCCGTCCGTCGCTTACAGTCAATTATTTCCGAATCTATTAGACCGATTAAGTTGAAATTTGGTACACATATCAATTCCTGTGACCCAAACACAGAGGTGTGACGTGAGCAGATGAAATCTGTATATGGGGGGGTCATTTTTGGAGGGGAAGGGGAAAATTAAAAAAAAATTCTGAAAACTGCATCGTGTGGCATATCAAATGAAAGGTCTTGTTGAGAAGATCTTAAATGTATTTTTTTGTAATTTTAAAATAAATAGTTTCCAAATTATTCAAGAAAATAGACGAAAATTGACCATTCCCCCCCCCTTATCTCCGAAACTACTGAACCTAAAATTTTGAAAAAAATACAGAAATTAGTTTTCTCCTTATAGATTATAGGAAAACCTATAAGAAGTCCATGATATTAAAATAACATGGTAAATCACTCAATATTGTGCGTACCAACTTTTTGTCAGATTTAAAAAAACATGATAGGTAACATCGTACGGAACCCTCTTCACGCGAGTTCAACTCGCACTTGTCGGCTTTTTTTTCTCAATGTAGTTATGTACTTTCTTAGAATTTGTTTAATTGCACATGTTACCCTGTTGTTAACAAATTCTCTTTACTTGCTTGGCTTGCTGGAAGAGATTCTGGTAGAGATAAGCTTGCCATTGTACATGCATCTCTTCTTTTATGTTGTATGCTATATTTCTTTTTGTGTGTGTGCAATAAAGAATAAGATAATGTACAAAATGTATGCTGAAATAAGTAAGCAAATCTGATCTGCTGTCTGTATATTATTCAGATCTGTTTATTCATCATAAACATAACAATTTACATCTGGCCCACTATGATAAAGGTGGCTGTTGAATCTCATTCACGATCAGACGCGGCACGTGATATTTTTTTATGGGGATTCACATTTTTTTAAATATGTACGCTTGCAAATTACAAAAACGCCACGTGTTCACTCCCTTACTGGATGGAATTATCCAGCGTCACTTTTATTAAAATTCAGATGACCTAATGAAACACAAAGACAACCATATCGCGTTCTAACTCGAATTAAGCGACATCTAGTGGCCGCAAACGCACACTACGAATTAATATGAGCGGTACTCCCGATTAGCCTAATTTTTCATACGAAATCTTTTTTCACGCCCCGGCCTATGTCGGTATGTCTCTTTCGCACTCATTGAATACAGTACTAGGAATCGTACCAAACTTCGTTTCATTAGAGCGCGATCGCTAGCGCTCCACTCGATACATAGTATTACAACTTACTTGAGACGAACGCGTAGGCACTATTGTATAAGCATAGTAGAATTGAAAGATAAAATTATAAATATAGAGAAATATAGACTGCCTATGTAATCTTCGTGGGTGGGAGCATACTGCACCAGTACTCCTTAGGACAAGCCGCCTCTGTTCACGATACTGCAGGTTTTGGCTGCCAATTTCGGGAACTCAACTGTGTTACTATGTATTAGTATTTTTGTATTATAAATAACCAAACCTTTTGGCATCAACCTGACTCTTGAGCTTAGAGTAAGTGGTGAGCAATGGCAGACAGAGCTCCATCTTCTCAATAGTGGACGCAATGTTGAGTTCCACCCGACGTGCCCTTACTAACTCCTGAGCCCGGGTACATAAACCTGTAAGATTTCTGTGTGTATAAAGCAAGTATACCTTGACGCTAGGTTTCAACATTTTATTGAAAACTTGTATAATGTTTCTTTTAATCAATTACCACTCCAATGCTAATCCTTTGTTTATCTTGCTAAAATAAAAACTGGTAGATTAGTCTGTAGAAAAATGTTTACTACCAATGGTCCTTTATTTACACAGGTACCAATGCTAAATAAAACAAGATGTATTTTGTTTGCTTGTGATGTGATTCTAGTGTGTGTGCATAGTTGCGGGTAAATGATTTCTTCATGGGCTCATGTAAGTTGTTCTTTTTGATTTTGACTAATTTTACAAGATAGTGATAACTATAATAAAAGCTTGTACTTAAAATGCTAAGTGGTAAAGTGGGAGCCCTTAACGGAGTTACTGAGGCTGAATAGTACTGAGAACTCAACATCATCTTCATCATTTATTTACCTTCTGTTGTCTCCTTGATGTTGGCATCAACATTAGATATCTCTGTGTGCAGCTCCTCGGCATGAGAACGAACTTGCAGCAGTTCTCGAATAGAACCGATAAAACCCTGTCAAATATAATATTTACATGCAAGAAAAATGGCCATTTCATGAACTCTTCTATCAATTTTTTTTATTATTTACACTACATCAGGGGACATCTTAGAGTCTAATGCTGTATTCCGTATTATTTGTTTTTCATTTCTTTACCTACTTTTAAGTAAGCAATTGTCGCATAGTCAATGATCACATAATCGGGTAGCTTCTTAGACATGTTATTTAAATATAAATGCCAGGGTTCCAGATTTGGTAATGCAGAACTAGTGCATTCCATGACACCCTCAACTCGGGGTAAATATGCATGCAATTATTGGTAATAAATAATAAACAGTAATAAAAATCCTAATCGTACTAATATAAAGAAAAATGTTTGGAAGTTTAACTATGAATAACTCCACACTTTAACTATGAAACAGGTGTACTGAATAATAGGTCAGTCCCACACAAAGGCTAATTTAAATCAAAAGGTCAAAGTAAATAAAGATGTGTAAAAATAATTGTTGTAAACTTTTACTTACTTGGTAGTGATAGTTGCACAGCTTCTCAATTTCTTGGTCATGTTGTTTGATTCTTTCATCTAATTGCTTAATAAATGCTTCATGCCCGCCTTCTCCTTCGTAAATAGACCTAAACGCTGGACCCCAGTAGTCATCTATACCTTCAATTTCCTATAAGAACATAAAAAATTTATATAAGCTATCTTTACAGGTAAAATTTGTTATGGATCTGTGTGGACTAACTTTACAATGTTGGCTAAAACGGATGACTCCTAAGATGGGTATCAACTAAAAGAACAAGAAATACCAAGTACAATTTAAATACCATTGTTTTATGTTGATAAAAGTGGGTGTAAAAGTCTAATATATACCTGTATGGTAGCACTAGTCATCTCGGCAAATTAGCTAGTTCTCATTTAATGTAGATTATAGCTGTGAGGGTTTAAATGAAAATCTTAAGATATGCTTGTAGAAATTTTGCCTGTTTAAATACGTTTTAATGTTTTAATAACAAAATTAAAATATTTGTCTCTTGTCTCTCACAAGCAAGCAGCAAAAATAGTGCCAAGTGTGAGTCGGACTCGTGCACATTAGGCTCCGTACCATTATCTATCTATACTATTAAAATTTTATTCTGTTTTTATTTTGTACTAGTGGACGCCCGCGACTCCGTCCGCGTGGACTACAGAAAAAACAAAATATCGAAATTATCCGGGATAAAAACATTTTCGCAGGATGAAAAGCCTATATGTTAAGTGGGACCTGTCACAATATATTCCTGAAAACTGCATCGAAATCGGTTCAGCCGTTTCTGAGATTAGCGTGCACAAACGCACAGACATACCGACAAACAGACAAACAATTACAAAAATCATTCTTTTGGGTACCTACTATTGCGTTAATAAAGGTCTAATATCCTAATATATTTTTCTCATATATCTTCCATGTACAGATAGCGATCCGCTTTTTAGTTCAAAAGTAAATCATAATAAATATGTTTATAAATTATAAAAAAAAAAAAATTCTTATAACAGCAATAATAACTCTGTTGACAGTTTCGTAAATTCTCAAAAAAATTCAATTGTTCAGCTATCATAGTCATGAGCTGATACAGAGCGCAGCGCTGTGACAGTCAGACAGACGAACCAAGACACAGATATACGGATAGCGTGGTGCGTAGTCATTTATGTATAGGGTCAATCAATTCAATTAAATTTTTATTAATGGCACCCATTATTGCGTCGGGTTATATAGGGTCCCGTTTTTATTTACCGTTTGAGTAGGTACGGAATCCTAAATTTTTTTTTTTTTTTAAGTTTATCCCGAAGGAAAGGCATGGGGAACTAAGCTCATACAGCCTAATCATTGTTTAGTAAAATGATTTCTGAATTTATAATGGATGATAATGATGATGATGAATGGAAACGTCGGGAAAATCCTCAAGAACAAGTGTAAAGTTAGTCAAAATGAAAAATTATTGCAGAAACAACTTACATGCGCCCATGAAGAGATCGTAATCCGGCTAAAGTTTTACTCGGGTTACCTGCGTATAAAACCATGCACACGCACTAGATTCAAATCACAAGTAATCAAAATATAACTAATCTACCAGAAAACATCACTTTACGGACACATGCAAGCCATTTACAAACAATTTTTTATTTTCACAAGAAAATTACACCTGCACCCATTCAGCTTTTCCCGCCGAATCCCTAAAATTTAACATTGACAGCAGGATTGACAGCATTTTTTTTTTTTTTTTAGTTTAGCCCGAAGGAAAGGCAAGGGGAACTAAGCCCATACAGCCATCTTTAGTAAATGATTTCTGAATTTGATAGATGATAATGATGAATGGAAACGTCGGGAAAATCCTCAAGAACAAGTGTAAAGTTAGTCAAAATGAAAAATTATTGCAGAAACAACTTACATAGGCCCATTAAGAGATCGTATTCCGGCTAAAGTTTTACTCAGCTTACCTGCGTATAAAACCACGCACACGCACTAGATTCACATCACAAGTAATCAAAATATAACTTATCTACCAGAAAACATCACTTTACAGACACATGCAAGCCATTTACAAATAATTTTTGATTTTCACAAGAAAATTACTCCTGCACCCTTCCAGCTTTTCCCGCCGAATCAGCATTTTTTAAAAATAAAGATCTGAAAAATATTGTATCGCTCAATTCCTACAGCTTGGAATGCAGCGGACTGATTTAATTACGAAAACATGCAAATAATGTAAATGAATACTAATTAATCTGTGGGTTAACTTTCTACGCCTACCTAGAATACTTCGGCTGTCCCAAAATCTATGATTTTGTGAAAATACTGTTTATCCCAATTTTGGATGTTCTATCTTCCGTTTATTATTCTGTGTTTTTGGACCTTTATCTTTGCCATTTTAACCATTTTCAAAAAACGGATTTTTGATTTAGGTAGTAGTTGCACACAGAACATCCAAAATTGGGATAAACAGTATTTTCACAAAAATGGCATATTCAGTGTTTTATTTTACTTATTTATCACAACGTCATGTGTCGTCTTCGTCGAGATCCGTCGTTCAATATCTCCTCTACCCATCCAGCTACTAAGCTACTGGGTCTGCCTTCGCCGAACAAAACAAAAAATAAAAACAGCTGTCACTGCAGTCTGTCACTGTCAGTCAGTGAAGTGAACTCAAGTGCCAGAAAGTGCCGAAAAAAATTTAATTCTTCTTTGAGAACGTGCTGAATAGTTTCGTTCGTCTCGAAACGCAAAAATTTAAAGTAGAAATAGTTTTATACTGCATAGAGCAGTATATTTAAGGGTTCGAAATTAATTCGATCCATGTGTCCATAATCTGTTGAGTTAAATTAATTTGTTAATTTATTTTTACCCATAAAAGTCCAGCCACCATGGTTCACTGTATGAGAGTTTTGCATGGCCAGGTGAGTTTTCCAATTAAATCCACGTTTGCATAGATCTCGAAATTATAATAAATCTTCAGTTTTATTATCAGTAGTAAGGCGTATGTTTACATTGTTATCACCAATGTCGGAATGCATTGACTACCTACTTGCGATAATACGTAACTGAATATAGGGGTCAAATCATAAAACCGACTTACGTGAGGTCGCATCGGGCTACTTGTAGCCTGTCTGATCCAGATTATGAAATAGCACAAAGGTTTTGAGGTCCCGTACATTTTTTGCGCATTATTTGGCGATGTACAAGATAGCTTTACATTTTGTTCCAGGGTTGCAGGACGAAGGCTGTACTCTTGGAAATTCAGCAAAGATGTTTCAGCGTATCCCCTCTCAGTGCTGCGGCGGCCCAGGTACCAGAAATCTCCGAAATTACTTAATTTTCAGTGGATTTTAGTGATTTGTAACATTGTTATGTAATCACTATGAAACTGAAAACTAGATCACTCTATTATGGCGTTACTGACGTTATTTACACTTTTAGGTGGCGATGTCGAAATTCGACAAAGCTCCTCTGCCCTACGAGAAATTGAGCAAAAACTTGGAAGTTGTGAAGAAGAGGTTAGGCAGAGAACTGACCTTGTCAGAAAAAGTTCTATACTCTCATTTGGACGACCCACAAGGACAAGTAAGTAATATTGTTTAGATTATTGATATTTTGTGAAAATTTTAAAGATTATTTTCATAATAAAAGTACCTACCCTGTACAGGATGATTTTTGGTCGTCAACATTCCCGAAAACTACGGAATCTCCTCATCATCACGATCATTTTTCTCCATGGAAGCATACCTGGGAAGTGTCTGGTTTCCAAAATATTAGGGTCCAAAGTTGAGTAAATAGACTGCGTTTTTCTGCATAAATGCACATAGACGCGCGTAGCAGGATTTTATCACGAAAAATAATTAATATCTGTCTATAAAAAAACTAACATAAACACTAGACACTATAAATTTAAAGGATTCCCAGCATTTTTTTTGGCATAAACTTACTTTATTTCATGTATAGAATATGTACCCTTCGTTAAAGGTGGCCACAAAAAAACATCCTGTATGTGTACCTACAAAGTTTTCAAATAAAACAAATAAATAATAATGTTTATTAAAATTCACCTCATTCTTTGTATGTTAATTAGCTTCATAGCTAGAACAATCAAGAATTAAATCAAGTAGGTATAGTTTTCAAATACCCACACATTATTTAATTTATTAATAAACATGTGTATGTAAGTTGATATATGATGTTATTACAATACAAGGAAATTTCACTAGACTGTCAAAACAACTTACATGTGCCCTTAAAACAATCATAGTACAAGGTAATTAAAAAGTTAAACTCATTTCTAAAAATACTAATTTTAATATTATTCAGGTAGTGTAGGGTACACATAGTTTATTTTAATTTATTTTATTTACAGATAGAGAGATACAAAACTATATGGTTCTATTAGGAACTTCTTGATATCTAAAATGGTTAAGACATACGAGGGCTGTTTGATAAGTCCTTTTAAAAACTATTTGTAAAACCATTTTTCTGGTAAATGGCGTTAACATTGGCAGGCACAATCTTTCAAATGAAGACTGTCAAAAATTCAGCAAAAAAACCAAGTTTTTGTCAGTATAACCATTGTTTAACTGTGATCACTCGTAAATATTCAACAACTATGGAAAAAACTGAATTTCGTAGTTATAAAACTGAAGGGTTGCAGTGCTGCCACAATCACAAAGGAACTTGATCTCTAACGCACCAACGTTGCAGAGTTTATAACATAAACGTTCGGTCAAGCACATCATGCTCCACGCTCTGGTCGCATCGAAGTCAGATGTTATACCTTATTTATCAGGAACCATATTCATATGTTATGCACGAAGTCATCATTTCCTGTGTTTGGATATGATGAAGCGTAATCCTCGGAATTTTTTGAGTCGATTTGTATGGACGAAACTTGCGATTATTACCTATTCCCAAATCTATGGCTTGGAGGACAAAAATGACAAATGAGGAGCATTGGTACGCCTAAAACTCACATTTTTTGGGGGGGATAAAAAAGATGGAAACTTGACAAGTGTTTTCTTTAACTTTTTGGCTGGCTACCTGCCTGACACCAACCCTCCTCGGGTATAGCTAAGTGTCAATTTTTGTGCTAGTGTTAATTGCTAATATTTGTTTTAGGAAATCGAGCGAGGCACCAGCTACCTCCGACTGCGACCCGACAGGGTGGCCATGCAAGATGCCACCGCCCAGATGGCTATGTTGCAGTTCATCTCATCAGGCCTTCCCAAGGTTGCTGTGCCTTCCACCATCCACTGTGACCACTTGATTGAAGCTCAAGTTGGTGGGGAGAAAGATTTAGCAAGAGCTAAGGTAATTTTTTTTTGTATGTGTTGATGTGTGGTAGAAATCAGTCACTTCACACTGATGATCCAGCGAGTTATCTCTCTGGAAGACACATTTTCTGTATTTATTAATATTGTTGGTACTTCGTGGGATAGATTCCTGGGATTTTTGCAATAATTAACTTCTATTCTATTTGTCAATTTCATAGATTTAAGATTAGTAAAAGTAATAAGAGGTCTAAAAAAATTGGGAAATTATATAAAATACATGTACTCGTAATAATTAAGGTAACTTGAGATTTAAAAATACACATCTTATATGCTCCCAAAAATGGTGTTTTACCCTTTGGACAACTGGAACCCTAAAAACTTTAAGCATGTTCCTTATCAGTGATACACACAAAGTAGGCGTGACTAATTCAAATTTGTTTTAAGTTGTGAAATACAATTTTATCAGTTTAATTTCTCATTATTACACAATTTTAATTGTCTTATCTTGAGGTTAATTAGGATGAGACCCAAATGATATAAATAAATAATGTGCTCACACCCACAACCTTATTTGGAGTTTAAGAGATAATATTATCTCTAAAGAATGTGTACCAAAATTTCCAAATGGAATTTTATTGTTACTGGTTGCTCCGGAAAAGCGGCGGTAGGCTCAACGCTTACCACGTGAGGGCTAAATGGTGAAAAGTGGGCGTGTCATTTGCACGCCTATGTAATCATTGCTCAACCTCTGTGGGGAAAAGGGTGTAGCTGTATGTATAGGTATATACACAGCTACGCCCTTTTCCTGTAAGTACTTACATAGGTAAGTAATGTGTGTTGGGTAGCCAGAACCACACAATCACAAAGTTCATAATAATTAGAGTTTACTAATTTACAAATTTCTATAATCCTGAGACACGTTTAGCATGGCTGGGACAGACGTAAATTTATCAGTGACAGTTGCTTGCTTATCACTTGAGAGAATGCCCTAGTTTGTAGTCGACTCTTACGCCTTGCACGAAAGGAGATAATAATAATAAGGCCGCAGGGCAGCTTTGTGGCGAAACTGTTGGTGATTGGCGTTACCATGGACCCGAGTTCAGAGGGCTACTTTACCATCTTTGGCCCTCGACTCTAAGCTTGCCTTCATTTAAGAGGGAACAGTGCAAGAGCGGAACCTTTGCTCCATGGAATGTAAAATGTCATAACGTCGGGGGTAACTACGTTCACGCCCCGCAGTCTCACCTCTCTGCACCCTTAGCCGCCCGCGCCGGTGTTGCCTCCCCGGCATGCGCCACTTATGGGAAGCCCTCAATTTTGGGACTAGATAGTTATGGCAGGCGTCCGATAGTCTCCCTATATATAGCCCTTATCCAGCCACCCAACATTCAACCCTATAGCCCAGTGGGTCCCAAAGTAGTCTATGTGGACCCCCAGGGGTCCACAAAGGACTCGATGGGGGTCTACGTTGGCGTGAAAAAATGGGATTTCACAATTAATTTGTATGTGTTGTATGTATTTTGAATTTGAATTTGTGTTGTAAGTATGTAGGGGGTCCAACAGAACCAGTTAACTTTTGAAATCTATGAAAAATGAAAGCTTGGGAACCCCTGCTATAGCCCATGACCTTAGTTTTCCATCGCACGACTCAGATCTGCACTCCAATAGTCTTTGCACATGGTGGGGACCATCACTGGGTGTATCATATTGTGCATTCGGTGATGGTATCCGCCATATCCCATACCATATTAATGCTCTCTTAAAAGGGCCTCTACATTTTGGCTACGGCCCGATGCACGCCTCTCAAAGGACCGGGACTCTGTAGTCCCGTGAATTTCGAAAGAGATACAATAATAATAATAATAATTGTTTATTGGTACCAAATTACAGACACTAGAAAAAATAAAGGCCCTGTGGCCTATGCTAGTTAGTTATAACTGTGTTACAGGCCACAGTGTTCCCCTTAATGTACATATCTTTGTGTATACAGGCACTAATAAATGAAATTAACTTTTTTTAAATTATTAAATTAGATTAAATAAATAAGTAAGTAGGTAGGTAACATTAAGGACTTATTATGAAATTTACGAAAATTCTATTATAATTTGTTGTTATATTATATTCTATTATATTATATCATATTATATTATACTATAACATATTACACTATATTATATTATTATATGTTTCTGTGAAGAATTTTTGTACATGAGGATGATTGTAACTATCAATGTACCTATTTGTTATGTGTGTGAATATTTCTGTGAGTGTGCGTGTAAGATGGAGCTAATGTATTCTAACAAAGCCCCGCTGTGCTGATCACAGGACTGGCTGTATTTTAAAAATAATAATAAATAGGCTTACGCTTGACTACAACACGCCTGATGGTAAGCATCGTTGCAGTCTAAGATGGAGCGCGCTTGCCTAAAAGAAACTGGTTCACTCTCGACTTGAAGACCTATTGAATATCTATAATATATTATATCTATAAAAATCTCAATCCATTCCTCCAGGACCAAAACAAAGAGGTATACAAGTTCCTCGAAACAGCTGGAGCTAAGTATGGCGTGGGTTTCTGGAAGCCAGGCTCCGGCATCATCCATCAGATCATTCTGGAGAACTACGCCTTCCCCGGTCTGCTGATGATCGGTACCGACTCCCACACTCCCAACGGTGGGGGTCTGGGTGGCCTGTGCATTGGTGAGTGTACTTGAGTTGATATTTTGAGTGTTGTGTTCTTTTTCTTGAGGTCCCTCGATTGAGGGTAGTTGTATTTATGGCGTATTATTAGATTTGTAAGGTACCATTTCCGATTGCACTGATTTATTCTTTACTCATACAACAGTTCATGATAGATCAGTAATTTGAAAGAAAAGTCGAGTTTATTTCTTGATGATTTATTCCAGCAAACATTGTTGTTTGGAATACGTATATCCTCGATTTATACTGAAACTAGTTGCAGCCTACGACTTCGTCCGAATAAACTTAAGTTAAGAGTTTATTTTCTCGTAGGAATTACAGGAAATCTCCTGTTAGTGCCAACCTACACTTCATTAGAAACATCCATTCATGCCAAATACGACTATCAGCTTTTTGCACCAAATAGTTTCGGCTGTGAGTTGTCTATCAATCTCTCACTAACTGAAGAGTTTTATAATGTTAATGATGATGAACTGATGATGAGATGATGTTCATGATGTTGTTTGTCATCAGGTGTGGGCGGAGCTGACGCTGTGGACGTAATGGCGGACATTCCATGGGAACTCAAGTGCCCGAAAGTTATTGGTGTTAAACTAACTGGTAAGTCAATGCAGTCTAACTATAGGTAGAATGTTTTAGTGTGCTTATAGTGCTGTCTCATCACAATGGAAACAGTCCTGCTTTGCTCTACTGAGCTATATGATGTGTTAGTGCAGTATTTGCCATACTTAAGTATTATTATTATTAAATTATTATTATTAAATGGTACATATAACAGCCTTACAGCACTATATTATGAGCATTCTTTTACATACTGGTGCATAACGCCAGATATATATGTACATAGCATGACAATTTAGGGTACGTAAGAATAACAAAACGAATGACACAGTGAATACAGATATATCAGGTATCTGGTAAAGGGCCATGTAGGTAGGACACTGGAAAAGGTATCGCTAAATTTTGCACGGGCCGCATGTTCTTGGATTATATATTTGACTTAGCAATTAATTGTCATATATTTGGGGGTTGTCAACCCTTTCAGTATGATATTTACTTACCCACATAAAGAACCGTACTAGCCTATGTAGAGAGAGACTACAAACAAATCTCCATTTGAGTTATTATATTAGAATTATCTCATTTGCCTCGTCCACATCCTTTAAAATCTTAACACGTTTCAAAATTTCATATGTATCTGTGAAATCTGTATTCCCAAAGTCAGAAATAATATCCTTACAGACACATTTTTTTCACAGTTTTGATTTTTAAATTTACTAGTTTTGTTCTATGAGCTAATACCAGTGTGTGAGCTACTCGTACATAATACATAACATGCATAGCATACACAGTATGAAACAAAGTGGCTGTCGCTGTCTGTCCGTCCCTATGTATGCTTAAAGGCTCGACCACACCGGATGCGTATGCGTGCACATAAGCGTAGACGTACACGTACCTCTGAGTTTAATGTATAGAACTGTCACCGCTTGACGTCTATACTTACGTCTACGCATACGCATCCGGTCTGCCCGTGCCTATACAGTTCCATACATTACAACTCAGAGGTACGTCTACGTTTACGTGTACGCATACGCATCCGGTGTACTCGTGGCTTAAATTTTTAAAGCTACGCAACGGATTTTGAAGCGGTTTTTTTAATAGATAGAGTGATTTAAGAGGAAGGTTTACATGTATAACTAGGAACCCGCCCCGGATTCGCACAAGTGTAATGCTCTTTCTCGCGTACCAAGTCGTGGGCGCTAGTAACATGTATAGTATTTCGCTTAACATACTCCTTATGAAATTCACTTCGACGCATATCTATTGCACGCGTGGACTAGTCTTGAATGGACCACGGACTTTGATAAAATTCAAGGTTCTGTCACTGACAGATACGAGAGTGGTAGATAAAAATCGACGTGATTCCGAACTACAACTGTGATTAGACTTATTAGCTTTATCTTTACGTAATTGTGGAATTTAACGTGACGTGACGTGAGAGTTTTACGTAACATTTCTCGGTATATGCATTGTTTGCCGGTAAACAACCTCTTTGGGGTAATGGGAACGCTTATCTGTATACGCTACCACAGAATAAAAATCGAAAGAAAATCTATTTGCCCCTTAGAAGCTTAACTTTGACTGAAACCAAAGTAGCAGAATCGAAAAGCGAATGCTGCACCGCCAACTAATCTTTTCTTGGAACAAAAGTATATAATTCATTCATTCATTCATTCATTCAAGTCTATACTAGCTGGCTTTAGCGAGACGAACTGAAATCCTTTAACATACATACATAAAGATTTTTTTTGTCCATTTATCCCTATAAAGGTTTAGCAGAAATATGGAAAATACGCTAAATAAATAAATAAGCTGGATTCTCGGGCACAAATACAACCGTGTTTTTAGCGACCAGTAAGTAACTCATCCAATGAGAAATGTTGCCGGCCGGAGTCATTCTAAACAGGTTTTATAGGTTTTTAGCGTGCTAACAAGATCGTACCTACACCTTGAGAGTCCTATATTCATTTGGTGCGACAAGGTATAGGTTGTGGCTTTTGTCTTAATTGTTTTTCTACAACTAATTTCAAATTTGCTTTTCTTGAGAGGGCTGGCTACCCCATTTTGGTAATACAGTACAAAACAATTTTGAAACAGTTCAAACGAACAGTCTTCAATAACACTTCTAATTTTAACTTTATCGCAAACAAATAAACACCAATCTCATTTTTGCGAAAAGCAAATAATTCGAAATTATGTAGTTGTAGAAAAACAAGTAGGACAAAGTCCATTATATACCTAAATTTAAGCTAAAATATGCGAATACGTAATCTCTTGAGATCGGTTATTGAAATTGGCTGTACAAAAGAGGCCGGCCCGCCCTTATACGGCAAACGGAAAAATCGCTCCAGGCGCCGAATCCGAGGGCGCCTAAATCCGGCGTCCGGGAGTATGATTTTAGAAGTTATCGATATTCCATTACTGCTGATATGGATCTCGCTCCATTCTAAAATTTACTTCGTGCCGGGGCGCTGCTGGAGAACTGCAAGGCCACAAAGGTGATCCGGCAACCATGTTTAACATAACAACTGGCACCTTGTGACTGATACTGATACCAGGGTACCCAGTAAATGCGCAATAAATTAATTTCATATGATATCTAAAGACAACGGAGGTGTATCACCAATGACTTTGATGCCCTCCCATCGTTATCATTCGCTATAGATAACTTGTTTAGTGATGTGCTAAATTTAACTGCGGGTATTTGCTCGGCGCTTTGCCAAGTTGGTGGCTGTTTTTTTTAATTGTCTTTATTTATGCAATGAATGCTTTTTTTAACGATGCCACTGTTGGTACTACATTGTTGTAAGGGTTTCGTAATTAATTAATATTAACTAAAAAGAAATCCCCACTAATATTACAAATGCGAAAGTATGTAATTTTGTTTGTTCCTGTGTCACGCCAAAACTGCTGAACCGATTGAAATGAAATTTGGTACCCCAGGTAGTCTAAAGCCTGAGAAAGGACATAGGCTTCTTATTATCACGAAAAAACTTTTTCCTTAGAAAATTTCGACATTTCGTATAGAAGAAGTCACTAGCGACCGCTAGTAATAAATAATAGGAACATAAATCATACATAGCATAGTATAAAACAAAGTTGCATCCCGCTGTCTGTCTGTCCCTATGTATGCTTAGATCTTTTAAACTACGCAACGGATTTTGATACGGTTTTTTTAAATAGATAGACTAATTCAAGAGGAAGGTTTATGTGTACCTATATAGTATCAGCATTGCGCCCGTGCGAAGCCGCGGCGGGTCGCTAGTTGAGTAAAAAGCCAGAGGCAAAGCGAGGAGGGCGTGTCAATATTACGTAGGTGCCTAAATTTACAACGATTCACGAAGAAGAATTTACTATTTCTGTCCCAAGTACTACTGTGCTGTTAAGTTCTTCTATACTGCTCTGGGAGTGAAAAAAAAACGTATAATACTACAGCTGCTTCTCCTCCCGGGCATACTGTACAAGTCAGTAGAGGGACAAGAGGGTCTTGGTGTTTTGTAGGCGATGGGCTGACCACCTGTCACTACTAACCGAGCTTGTACATCTCAACTTTACCCTCAAAATTGGTCAGAAGTGGCACCATGTGGTTCTATCGGCCCTTGGTGCTCTGCCCACCCCGTAAGGGATAAAGGCGCGATTATATGTATGTATGTACTACTGTGTAAAGAAAGACGTAGTTAGTTAAGTATGTTGTATTCACGTGACGAGCAACGCGGCATGCAATTTAAACAATTCACAAATACCTACGCAGTTAGAAATACGAGACATGGATCCTGGCATTGGTGTTTGAACTTCTGTTAACGATGTAACATTGGTTTCAAGTTCATAATAACTATTACTTGGCCTATATTGCTGCAAGAATCATCCTTGAGCTTATTACGTTTCTTGCAATAGCAAATCGGCAGAAATGCATCAGCCCAGCTGCATTGCGAAGGCGAATTCAGACGTAAGGTACATGCGCATAGTCTAACGTCATTTGACGTCAATCAATAGCCAGCAGATCAGAGGGGTAAGCACGAACCTCTCGATAGTCCGTAACGCTATCGTCAAACTGTCAAAGCACATAGATTTTGCTAGCGAGTCGCGTAAAAAGGTTCGTGCTTACCCCACAGATAGTCTATCTGAAAGATAAACTTGATGCTGTCTCTGTCTTAATCAAGTTTTAGAGAAAGACAAGCAAAAACATCAAATTTATCGTTCAGATAAGCTATATGACCATTGATCAGCCCTTAAAAAACTTATTTTCATTTATATTTATTCAAAACTGTCAGCAGAAATAAAAATACAAAGTTGCTTTTAATCAAAAATACACCAGAGACACGCACTTTGTACTCTACTTTTAAAAGTTCGTTCAACTTGCACCCGTGTAGTGACTCTGCAAGGTCAGTTAGTTTGCATAATGGTTGACAATGTGTCTACAATGCTTTTAGCCTTTAGTAGGTATCCTGTAGAAATAATTAATGGTGGCCACAAAAAAACATCCTGTATAATTAATTATCATACATATTATATGCATCTAATATAATATGTATGATAATTAATTATACAGGATGTTTTTTTGTGGCTACCATTAACTAAGGGTACGTACTCTATACATCAAATAAAGTAAGTTTATGCCAAAAAAATGCTGGGAATTTTTTTATATTTTTTTTTAAATTACTTTATCGGGCGAAATTTATAGTGTCTAGTGTTTATGTTAGTTTTTTATAGACAGCTATTAATTATTTCTCGTGAAAAAATCTTGCTACGCGCGTCTATGTGCATTTATGCAGAAAAACGCAGTCTATTTACTCAACTTTGGACCCTAATATTTTGGAAACCAGACACTTCCCAGGTATGCTTTCATGGAGAAAAATGATGGTAATAATGAGGAGATTCCGTACTTTTTGGGAACGTTGACGACCAAAAATCATCCCGTATAGAAGTAATAATGGGGTTTTTCGGCGAGTCTTGCGGCTGTACTTTTGTCTCACTCCGGACAAAGTATTTATATTTAATACACACGACTGTGCTATTAAAATGCGGTAGCCGGAACTGCAGGATTGCGAATACGATCTCACGAGTCACGTTTAGCTTTATATTATTTATAGTGGACGCCCGCGACTCCGTCCGCGTGGACTACAGAAAAAAACAAAATATTGAAACTATCCGGGATAAAAACATTTTCCCGGGATAAAAAGTAGCCTATATGTTAAGTGGGGTAACCTGTCACAATATATTCCTGAAAACTGCATCGAAATCGGTTCAGCCGTTTCTGAGAGTAGCGTGCACAAAAGCACTGACAAAAGAAATTCTTCCTTTTTCGTAGTAGTTAGTTATAATATAACATACGTATAACACGCCCATTCTTGTATGTATGTAATATGACGTCAATATAAATAATAGGTATTGAATAATATGTATTTGGTGATAAATTGATTTGGCGGTATTGAATATATCATAAGTAGATAGATACCTGAAGTTGTTTTCGTATTATTTCAAGGTCGGGCGTTTCAGACGAACGATTTTAGACTATAGGCGATGCGATGAGGGCTTGACAAAATTATTCACTGTATATTTGTAATAAATAATCAAGTATGTTGTTTTGCTGATTTTTTGGACTGTTTGTTATTTACTGCTATAAACACGATCTATGAGGTAGTGTTGAACTTAAAGGATTTTTTTCACTGTGGAAGTGAGATTTTAAAGTTGGATTTGAATGCTTATATGTATTATAAAACGATATCTACTTTATGATTTTATAACCTGTGTATTACAAATGAATAAATTGAATTGAATTAGTTTATACCTATACTTGCATACATATCCTCACTGTCTTTGTTACATAGGGTTGGTAGATACTAAAGATCTCCATTTCGTACGTTCGTACGTATAAATTATGCATAATGGTTATATAACGTAACCTTTTTATAATTTTTGGAATGTTATGTTTCTAAGTGTGAATAAAAATAACAAATATCTACGTCCATATTAATTAAATTCTTCACACCATGATCAAGTCTTAAAATTATCATCCTGTCCTGTAACAATTTACCACGGTAATGTTCTCTTATTTCTTCTTTCAACCAATACATCCCTCTTCCGATATTCCCCTAAAATCTCCCCCCCCCCTCCCTATGAAACTTGAAAGCACGAGCAAGTAAATCGTGGTATTCCAGGTCAGCTGAAAGGCTGGACGAGTCCAAAGGACGTGATCCTCAAGTTGGCCGGCATCCTGACGGTCAAGGGAGGCACCGGAGCCATTGTGGAGTACCACGGGCCTGGAGTGGACTCCATCTCTTGCACCGGCATGGCTACCATCTGCAACATGGGCGCCGAAATCGGAGCTACCACTAGTGTAAGTTATTTGAGCAGCTGCCGCTGCCCCCCCCCCCTCAGTCATTCCAAAATCTACTACTGCACTTATATTCAGCTTTCTAGCTCTTCTCTCGTCTTTTAGCTCTGAACTTTGTCCATTCATCAATATAATAATGGAAATAATTTGTACAGGTGTTCCCCTACAACGCGCGTATGGAAGCCTACCTCAAGTCGACCGGTCGCAAGGACATCGCCGCCTCTGCCAACAACTACAAGAACCTTCTCACGCCCGACGACAAAGCTCCCTACGATCAGGTGAATATTTCTTCAATCATCAATCAAAACCAATGCGATAGCAACAATTTTCTGTATTCGCATATAAAGTTCGTATTATGCAACAGCCATCGTAAAAAAATTTAACATTTCAACGCGAAAATTAAAAAAAATAATTTTATAAAATTAATTAAATAAAAAATTAATTAAAAAAAGTTATACACTTTCGCTGTCGGATGTAGTAATCTATCTATAATCTAAAATTTTTGCTGTCTATTTGCTACTGCGCAAGACACATAAGCCAGCATCAAGTACAGGCTTGTGTCTGCAACGAACGTCGTTCGACTAAAAATATTGAAAGTCTAGTTCAATGGTTTAGACAGCCTAGCTTATTGGTTTAAACAGCCTAGCTCGTTGTTGTTTAAACCATTGAGCGAGGCTCTCTAAACCATTGAGCTAGGCTATCTAAACCATTGAACTAGACTGTCTAAACCATTAAGCTAGATCGAACCTACGTCCGGTTCTCTAAACCATTGAGCTAGGCTGTCTAAACCATTGAGCTATTCTTCTAAACCATTGAGTATTTTTTCTGTCCCTCCAGTAGAAATTGGCCTGATTAAATAGAGATTTAACTCTTGTTTCTAGAAAAACAGCTACTTATAGTATTCGATACTGATTGTAAGCTAGTGATTAAATAATAAAAAAATAGTAAAAAAAACTCTTATCTCTAGCTAGTAGAAATCGACCTGACCACCCTAGAGCCGCACGTGAACGGTCCATTCACCCCCGACCTCGCCAATCCCATCTCGAAGCTAGGCGAGGAGGCGAAGAAGGCTAACTGGCCCCTCGACATCAAGGTTGGCCTGATTGGATCCTGCACCAACTCCTCGTACGAAGACATGGGACGCTGCGCCAGCATTGTCAAGGAGGTAGGTTATTGGACACCTAAACATATTGGTGTAGTACCGTAGTAGGTAGTGACCCTGCCTGCGACGTCATACATCCTGGGTTCGAATCCCGGTAGGCGCGAACATTGATAATATGAGATAATATGATGAATATTGAAGTTTGTTTCCGAGTCATCGGTGTTTCTGAACTTATATATGTATTTATATACCGTTGCTTAGTACCCACGACACAAAACCTTAGGGATCATAATGTGGGACTAAGTTTATGTGTTGTGAAGTGTGTCAATATTTATATTACAAATATATGGGGTGTAAAAAAGGGGGTTATTTTATGATAGATAGTAACGACTAATCTGAACTATTAGGAAAACTTATACTTAAATTCCTGAAAATTTGTGTTACCTATTTAACCCATTTTGAACAAACACTCCACATTTGTTTTATATCCTGACGCTAACTCTCTTTGGTCTTACCATATCCAAAAGACGCAGCTTTTCCACCGGAGATGTGTTATGCTACGTTACCACGGAAACGTGTGATATTCACCAATCATATTCATTGGTACATGATGTCAACAAATTTGATTGGTGGATATCAAACGCATCCATAGCAATGTGGGATAACACTTCTATGATGGAAAGCAGTGGAAAGGCAGCCTAAAGCGGATGCTATCACATCTAGCAACACGCCATAATAAATCATTAAATAGTTGTTAATTATTAGATAGCATTATAGAGCTATCTCTATAATAGGCGATTTATCGCAATAGGTGAGGAGTGCATGATAATAATAATATTATTGTTTCTAGCCTTGTCTATTTGTAGAATCATAGATTACAAGGTCTTCTGCTGCATGTTATAAACTTTATTTTACTTCCTGCTAGAATGTATCAATATAAACTAGGTTTGCACCGAGGTCGAAAGTACTTATGTTCTTATGCACACTTCTGCCTAACCTCTTTTGGAATATGGGCGTGACTATACAGGTGTTTTTTGGTCGTCAACGTTTCCGAAAACTACGGAATCTCCTCATCAGCATGATAATTTTTCTCCATGGAAGCATACCTGGGAAGTATCTGGTTCCCTAGATATTAGGGTCCAAAGTTGAGTAAATAGACTGCGTTTTTCTGCATAAATGCACATAGGCGCGCGTAGCAAGATTTTTCACGAGAAATAATTAATATCTGTATATGAAAAAACTAGCATAAACACTGGACACTATAAATTTCGCCCGATCGAGTAATAAACTTTTTTTTTTATTTACATCGTTTCCCAGCATTTTTTTGGCATAAATTTACTTTATTTGATGTATAGAGTACGTACCATTCGTCTAGGGTGGCCACGAAAAAACATCCTGTATGTATGTACTAGTAATGTCAGCCAAACACTTTGAAAATGTTTTTGCATGTGGGAAAATCAATTTTGGCCATATACCACAAAATACACAATAACAACATTGATTAAACTACATGCATGTTCATTCAACCATTGAAAAATACAACACGGCTATCTCTCAATAGCTGAATGCCTTCAAGGGAAAAGTCCTGAGTTTTCATCATCAGAATCTTCTATATCCTATATGCTGGCTGACTGCAAATACCCCCCATGGCAGTCTTGTGGAGTGCCCTGGGGGAGGCCTACGTCCAGCAGTGGACTGCAATAGGCTGATGATGATGATGAGGTTAAAATAGTCTTGTTTCCATATTGCTGTCATGTTTGTCTGTGTATGAATGAATGAGGATGATGATGAGTATTACACACAGACAAATAAAATCTGATCACATGTTTATGTGCTAACTATATACCCTAGTTCAGCTCTTAGAAGTAATATTTCTGCCTGGTCACCTTTTTCAGGTATTGCAAAACAGATATTAACTATCACTATGGTCCTTCCCCAGGCATTGAAGCACGGTGTGAAGTCCAAGATCCCGTTCAACGTGACACCCGGGTCGGAACAGATCCGCGCCACTATCGAGAGGGACGGCATTGCGCAAACTCTGCGCGACTTTGGAGGCACTGTGAGTTATCTTCTTGATTATTTCTTGTCTTTTAAAGTTCCTTAAAATATTTCGACTGCCTTAGAACACACTCCTAATAAGAAATCGCTTTCAATAATGTCTGTGGAAGGAAATAATTTGAAAATTTAATATTCAAACTGATTTTATCCACCAATTAAGTTCATTGACATCTTTGACCAATGAATATCCGTACTTATTGGATATTACAAGTATCTGTAGCAACGTAGCAATGAACATAGAAATGTGCCTTTTTGTGATAATAAAAAGGGTTTAGAGTTATTTGATGGCACGTCTATGACGTTATGAAATATTTCTTTATAAAAATTGGCATGTTGATGCATAAAGGTTTGCTTACCCTGCCTTATACAGGGTGTAACAGAAAGGGTATGTTAAGCGAAAAGCTATGTAAATAGTCCACTATACAGAATCATTTCCATATGAAGAATTCGGAAACAACGGAATGTCCATACAATCTTGAAAAATAAAAATGTGATTTCGAGTCTCAAATTTTGGAAATAGGATCTCTATAGTGGGCTATTTACATAGCTCTTCGCTTAACATACCTCTTTCGTTACACCCTATACAGAAATGCCATAAAAATAGCCTACTATAAAGAACCAATCCACAAAATTTGTTACTCTTAATAACAAGTTTATTTTTCATCTGAAAATTCCTGAATTGTTCAGGCATTCTTCATACTAATCTGCAAAAAGCATATAATTTCTGTATAATCTAATGTAAACACAACATTTCACAGGTACTAGCCAATGCCTGCGGTCCCTGTATCGGCCAATGGGACAGGAAAGACGTGAAGAAGGGCGAAAAGAACACCATAGTGACGTCATACAACCGCAACTTTACTGGAAGAAACGACGCTAACCCCGCCACACATTGCTTCGTCACCAGTCCCGAGCTCGTCACCGCTTTGTCTCTTGCTGGTAAGTATAGTGAGAGTGAGACAACCAATAATCTTGTTTTATCACATCCGTCATCTGATGTCTATACCGGATGTAAAAAGACAACAAGAAGTTACAAAAAATAAAGACCTGGTTATTCAAGAAAGTAATTTGTGGATAGCACTAATAGAATGTGAATAACGAAAAACAATACATTCATCTAAAAATATCATTTCGTATAAGCAACTTATATGTCATGGATCCCACAGTCAAACGATATATGATGTAACCATAATAAAAAAATGTATTTCCCCGTCAGGTCGTCTGGATTTCAACCCCATAACCGACACTTTAACGGGCAAGGACGGCAAGAAGTTCAAGCTGTCTGACCCGTTTGCTGACGAGCTCCCCGCCAAGGGCTTCGACCCCGGTCAGGATACCTACGAACACCCGCCTGCAGATGGCAGCAGTGAGTATATCATACTTACAAATATAAGTATTTTTCTTACTTCTTTGAACTACCCTTATCCCATTAGCGAGGTTCGGGTCTCCTCACTCTTCTGAGCCAGGGACTATTTTTTCTGTCACCCTTTTTGTCTATCCTGGATTGCCTTTTCAAACAAATGACCTTCCTTGAGGAATTTACGACACGCACGACATAACTACATTAAAAGTAAAAAAAAAATACAAATCACCTGGATAGATGGCGTGAGCGAATCTCTTACCGGAGATTCTGTATGGTCATGTATAGAGGGAGCGGCTAGTGTAGGAGATTCGCCATCTATTTATTATTTTAACTTGTCAGATTAGCCCTCATTGTGTCAAGTTGCCAATGTCAAAACCAAACTAAACACAAATCCGCAACCCTCGACAGAGGTGCAAGTGGACGTTTCCCCCACCTCTGAGCGCCTGCAGCTTCTGGAGCCGTTCGACAAGTGGGACGGCAAGGACCTGGAGGACCTCACCATCCTCATCAAGGTGAAGGGCAAGTGCACCACCGACCACATCTCTGCCGCCGGACCATGGCTTAAGTACCGCGGACATCTTGATAACATCTCCAATAATATGTTCATCACGTGAGTATTATCATCATTCATATTCATAGTATCATCATCCTGGTGTAGTAGGCCTGCCTGCGATGCCATAGGTCCTGGGTTCAAATCCCGGTAGGTGCATAGATATGATGAATATCGATGTTTGTTTCCGAGTCATGGATGTTTCTATACTTATCTGAGTATTTACCTATATATACCGTTGCTTTGTACCCACGATACAAGATAGGGATTTGAAGTATGTGAATGTGAATATTCTCAGTCATGAAAAGTCCACTGCTGAACACCGGTCGGAAGCGGCCTGCATCCGACCGACGCCCGCGACCTTGGCTAAGTTGTCCGTCCATCTCGAGGGTGGCCTTCCCACGCTGCGTTTGTCGATACGTGGTATCCACTCTAGAACCTTTCGGCTCCATCGACCATCAGTTCTTCGAGCTATGTGCCCTGCTCATTGCCACTTAGCTTGCTGGACCGTTGGGCTGTGTCGGTGACTTTTGTACATCTACGGATCTCCTCATTTCGGATTCGAATTCAAAATTACTTTCGAATTTATATTAGTAAACACCATAGATATCAGAAACAAACGGGTGATGGGCCCCCGAGCCAAATTTGTTTTAGTCCTGATGTAAGCCATCAAAATGTAAGTTTCATAGAATAGTTCCGATAAAGGATGGCGCTAGTTACTGTATAACCACATTTTCTGTGTCACTGCATACAAAAAGTTTGCCCATTTTGCTCAAACTCCACTTACACCGGCCACGCCCCCAGCGCCGCTCTTTACATCTCTGTGGTAAACATTAACCTATACTTACAGCGCAACAAACGCAGACAACGGCGAGCTAAACAAAGTCCGCAACCAGCTAACGGGTGAGTTTGGACCCGTGCCCGCCACCGCACGACACTACAAGGCGAACAAAGTCAGCTGGGTCGTCGTGGGAGATGAGAACTACGGCGAGGGCTCCAGTCGGGAGCACGCCGCGTTGGAGCCGCGCCATCTTGGGGGCCGGGCGATTATTGTCAAGTCTTTTGCTAGGTGAGCTTGGAATGGGATGTGGTTTATGGTTAAAATTGTTCACTATGGGTGCGCCCACCACCGGGCCCTACACCCTCCACTGACCCTCGGATCTGATAACTCATAACTGCGAAAACGAGCACTTGCACTAACTACAATCGCCACGAGAAACCAGACCCGAGCACCTAGCATGCAACTATTCCTATGCACTATTCCGAAATCAAAAACTAGATAAATAATCTTTATATGTTTCGCCAACAACCGTGGCATCCTCAGGATTATAGAAATTAGTAAATTAGTAAACCACTAATTATTATGAAACTCTAAAACCCAACACATTACCTACACATGGTTAAAATTGTCTACAGTGAACAAGATTGACTGTGTTTTTAAAAGATACATTAAATATTTTGTAAAGATTAACTCTAACTGTGTTATTAGAAAAACATTAATTTTTACTTGTTTCAGCATTGTTTAGGTAATACATTGTCCTATTTTTACAGATATTCTATGCGTTTGCCTGTAAAATGTAATTATTAAATAGTGTTAGACGCGTTAATACAACAGCATTATTTTTGGAATTCTAAACTATGCCTGATGCCTGATGAACCTAAATAATAGCCTATACTACTTTTGCTACAAGAAAAATCCATTATCTAATAGTATAGTAAATGAGTAGTCCTTTATTCTGTTTGCAACCCAATATAAAGATTATCTATACATATAATAAAAATGTAACGGATCGCAGTCTGTACATGGAAGATATATGAGAAAAAAAAACGAAGATTTTTGGAATTTTTGTCTGTGCGTTTGTGCACGCTAATCTCAGAAACGGCTGAACCGATTTCGATGCAGTTTTCAGGAATATATTGTGACAGGTCCCACTTAACATATAGGCTACTTTTTATCCCGGATAATTTCGACATTTTGTTTTTTCTGTAGTCCACGCGGACGGAGTCGCGGGCGTCCGCTAGTTTAGGTATAAAATTGTGTTACATCTACTTATAGCTTACCTAACCTAACTGCAGTGCTATAACGAGACTTTATTACTTAACTAATACTTTAAAGTAAATACTGTAACTTTTCCACAGAATCCACGAAACAAATCTGAAGAAGCAAGGTATGCTTCCGCTGACGTTCGCCAACTCGGCTGACTACGACAAGATCCAGCCCACGGACAAGATCTCGCTGCTCGGACTCAATGCGCTCGCGCCCGGAAAGGTAAATAACGTAATAACTAGAATAACAGCATTTACAAGATCTATGTTCTAAGTTCTCCTAGGAAATAGACATACACTGATTGGTTTATGATATTAGATTTATTTCTATTGTGTACGTAGAGCCACTATTTTTTTTTAATAGACATGCATACATAATTATAAACACTACAGTGTTCCCGAAATGGGGTAGCAGGAACTGAAGGAGATCGACAGATGTAAAGGATCAGTGACAAGTTGCTAGCTTATCGCCTGAGTGAACGCCCCTGACTTAGTCGACTCTTACGACATACACGGAAGGAGATGCAGCTGATGTATTCTAGTGAAGCCCCGTATTAGCACACGAGGATTTTTTTTACTATAAACTATTTTTTCCAGCCCGTGGAATGTGCAATCAAGCATAAGGATGGAAAAGTTGAGAAGATCCAACTGAACCACTCCCTCAACGAACAACAGATCCTGTGGTTCAGGGCCGGATCCGCTCTGAACAGGATGAAGGAAATCGCGTCCGGAAAGTAAACTACCAGCCCACACAGTGTTATGTTACCACTGCAAAATTGATAATTAATTTATATTACGACACTAAATCTAGTTACTGAATACGGCCCTGGCGGGATAATAGTAGTGAGGACAAATCGCCCTTTCGCATTAAAACTGTACAATCTCTAAACGTTCCAATTTTACAAAAGAGTGTTTTAAATACTTTTCGTGATGTTTTATCTTTATGAAATTTTAACTCAAGTTCGTATATTTTTGGGAATTAGGTATACACTTTTATTGTGAAAAGACGAAATTGTCGCTAGATTTAAATCAAGCTTTATGAAGTTTGGACAGTATTATGTACATAGAATTGCCACCTCTGTCTCTAGTATTTCTCTTCGACAATATTGTAGTGTAAGCTGTATATTGCTAGAGATAATACTCGAAATTGTATAAGCTGTAAAAGTAGTCTAGGCAATGATTTTATGCTAGTATAATTTTCATAGGATGTCGAGAGTTACCAAATTGTTGTATAGTTTTGCATCTGGTATGTAACACTGTATTTGTTAAGCTAGAATCAGAATATGATGTCCCTTTTATATTGCATATAGAAGGTAGAGACAGAAAATCTGAATTATGTTTAATCAACAACAGCCTTGCACTGAAGTATCGAGATAGTCAATCGCTCGATATAAAAGATTATGTATTTCTATATACTTTACATTTTGGATGTTCTGTTTTTGATATACTTTACTTTCAGACGATTTTTTTGTTAACAAGCACGCAAATTTGATTTCAATATACGAGTACCTAAACTCAATGAATTAAGTGTCGAATTTACGAACTTTTTCGATAGATGTATAACGAATAAGTATTGAAATCTCCAAACTATCGGTGCAAGTGAACCTGTAGTGTTGTTTAGGAGCAATTTGACTTTCTCATCTATTCACAATATGTCGCGGCGAATCTTATTTATTAGTGTAGTACAAAGATAGGTACTTAGATGATATATCTGAACCCAGTTTTCTCTGCAATGTTTTATTTATGAAATCAATTTGAGATTGTTTTTATCATTTATGTAAATAGTATTTTACTGTCCTAAAATAAAAATATTATACATAAAGAATTGTTTTATTTTTAACTATTGCCTGGAGGCAGTTGTCACGGCATCCTTGGGCTATATCTTATAGTAGTGTCGAAAGGCACACCTAGTGTATTAGGTAATTGGTTAAAAACTACCCTACGGATGACTTTGTTACGTCATTTAACATTGACGAAAAAGGCAAAGAACGTACTGTGCGAGAGGCCAACGAGTGAGTGGGACCGCACTATTTCATCTGCATACTCATAGCCACGCCCCTTGAGCATTTTGCATCCTTCTCGATACCTGCGCACGCGACTTCTTGCAACCTTCTACAATCTTGGTACTTTGAGAGCTATTCTATACTGTAACGACGAGTAAATAAAAGGTCCACAACAGGCTTGTCTTGTTATAATTTTCCAATAAGAATCAGACAGTGTTACAAGACTAGTTGTCGGTGACGGAATCGTGTCACGAATGCGGCGAGCACTCGCTTATAAAGGCATGGCTAGGCCCTACGCCCACCCCGTCAAGGCTTACTCCTACAGGCCAGTACGAGGTCTAAGCTTATGGCATGGCAGTGGCTGAATGGCTTGGGGTGTAACGTAGGGGCACGGCAAATGGCTCAGGACTCGCTGCTATAGGCCGACTGCAACGTTTCGTAACAATACATATAATAAAATTGTAATGGATCGATGTTTGTGCACGCTAATCTCATAAACGGCTGGACCGATTTCGATGCAGTTTTCAGGAATATATTGCGACAGGTCTCACTTAACATATAGGCCACTTTTTATCCCGGGAAAATATTTTTATCCTGGATAATTTCGACATTTTGTTTTTTCTGCAGACCATGCGTGCGCCCACCAGTCTATACTAAAATGCCTCGAATTTTGCGCACGTGACTGAAATCTCTGGTTAAGTATGTTTTAGTATCTTGGTCACAGAACACAATTACTCCTAGCGGAGATCTTGGTACTCTTTTTGAGTTGCTGCATTTACAATTTCTCGATCAACTGTCTCACACACAACTACTATCGATTGCCATTGCAACCTTCTGCTATTTCGGTACTTTCACTTTATGTACACTACAATTCTCAGAGAAACGACTATATTACATATTGTATTGGGAATTTCCCTTTACATGTCGAGAACAGTGCCAGGCAGAGAAGCGAAGTCCCCTATAGAGGATGTTTTTTTGTGGCCACCGTAAACGAAGGGTACGTACTCTATACATCAAATAAAGTAAGTTTATGCCAAAAAAAATGCTGGGTTTTTTTTTTTTTTTAATTGCTTGATCGGGCGAAATTTATACACTTTTTTATAGACAGATATTAACTATTTTTCGTGAAAAAATCTTGCTACACGCGTCTATGTGCATTTATGCAGAAAAACGCAGTCTATTTACTCAACTTTGGACCCTAATATTTTGGAAACCAGACACTTCCCAGGTATGCTTCCATGGAGAAATATGATTGTGATGACGAGGAGATTCTGTAGTTTTCGGGAACGTTGACGACCAAAAATCACCCTGTATACAATTCAATTACTTAGTGATTACAAACAATTTAATGTATCAATACATTGACAAAAAGCTACATCCATTACCAATGAAATACAAAAGTAGGTGGGCTTCAATAATCATAACATTCACTATGGTTGAACGTATTATATGTCATAGTTGCTCCAAAGGCTGGCCTGTCGTAATAATAATATGTTACTATGCTTATTTCTAATAAAATCTAATAAATAATTTAAATACAGTTTAGTGTAAAACTATTTATTTAGGTTAGCTTAATCCTCATTGTCTTCATTGTCGCTGTCAGCGTTGATGTTGAAGTAGCGGAGTTCATATGAATCATGTGCAGACGCAACCACTCGAAGCCAGTCCCTGAGGTTGTTCTTCTTGAGGTAACGCTTGGTAAGGTATTTCAGGTACCTCTTGGAGAAAGGAATGTCTGTAAACACAAATATTATTGATTTAGTACTTCTTTCTCTTTGCTACCATTTTCAGCTATATTCTTATATCTGTATATCATGTCTACCTTAGAAGAACAAGACAATCAAAAGGCCAGTTCGAAGTCTTCCAGATGTGGCCATCCTATGAGTAGGCATAGCCTTCCTTACTGATCAAAAATCAAAAAGTAAACAACTGGTTGGTTGGTTGGTTACAACTTAAAATGTACAAAAATATAAATATAATTACCTGCACTGATGGAGATTTTGGTCTTGTCTCTCGCAATGACAACGTGATTTCCTAGGTTATTAGTTTTTCCCTCAACTTTTACACGTTCCTTCAAATATTTTTCAAAGTTTCCGACATCGAGGATGCTGTCTTCAGCAGGGTGCGTGCAATCAATTGCAAATTTCAGGTTAATTTTCCTCTTAATTCCCTTGCCGCGGATTTTGCCACCTTTGACACCCTTTTTGCCTGTTTTGGAGTGCAACTGTCCCTTTTTAGGTGCGGGTTTCTTTGTCACTGCCATTGTCGTAGTCTGCAATAATCACAAATTATATAATAAACCGAAATTGGATGGGATTTCACTATAATATTCACGTATTATTCATAATAACCTACCAGACACGTGTAGTGCAGTTACCGTAAAAACTGCAAAATGGCCGACGTAAACGTCAATCTTTTGGCAGTTGGCCAACCTGCGTCGAAATGTTGCCATTAAAATAATAATTATTATTGGCGGTATTTTTGACACACTGTCCAATTTACATCGCAATTTTAAATATATTTTTTTACAAGGATCCAGTACAGAAATGAACAATGCACAGAAAAATTATAAAAGGCGTTATTAGCGCGTTTCACACTATGTATTGTTCATCACGTATCACACAGGAATTAGACTCCTCCGTTTCATAGAATAATTCCTATACCTGATTTGGGAACTAACAATTTTTGTGCCGCACAGTTTAGCACACTGGTGGAATTGCACCTTTAGCTATGCTTTGGAACATCTACTTGAATGAACAACACATGTGTTGTGGAGGGTGCACCCTCGCCACTATATATATATATTTCTATCACACCAGTTTTGACTTAGCACTAGGACATTGGAGACCGATTCATCATTCATTCATTCATAATTTATAGCAAATTTTACTCGTTTCACTACGTAGCTTAGCACCATAGCGTAGCTGTTTATAAGTACAAATTAGGGCCGGCATGGAATGGCATGGCACGGCAGGTCGTGCTGCGGCATCCTGTTGAAAGCCCAGTGACTCTGACATCAATCAGTTTTTCTGCGCGCAGATTCAAAATTAGTGTGTCGTTAAGGTTGACTAGGAGTTAGAAATTATTATCACTTCTAGCTGAAGATGAAGAGAGACAAATAAGAGCAGCAAATTTGACGAAAATACAATTCAATAGGTAACAAAAGGCAATCCGTGGAATGAAACGGCATGACACGTCATGCCGCAGCATCCCGCGGCGCGTCGCGTCATGCCGCGGCATCGAATTAAAGTGTCATGAATTCTATGCTCATTAAAATAATAATCAAAATAACTTGATAAGTAATAAAATCCTTTGCCATGACATCCCGTGCCGTGCCGGCAGTGAGCTTATCCTTCCATATAAAAAAGGGTTCGAAAGTTTTTACCGCCAGTCTTTACCACTAAACTATGCATTCTTCATATATTAATTTTACCATGATAGAAAATGAGAAAAGTATTTGTTGATATTAGAAGATATTAACTGTTTAATAAAAATTGCACAATTTATTTGTACATACATATCTAAAATAATTTACAATATATGTTTAAAATTAAGATGTAGAAAGTTATTCCTATCTTCTTATTACATTAAGGGACCTTAGAATTATTTATTATTCATAAAATTAATTTAATGGGAAATGGAAATAAACACCTGCTTTTGCTATTTTGTCAAACATGGTAAGATGATAAAATGTTCATGAAATAGAATAGAAATCAACAAAATATTGTAGCATATAATAACATACTACACACCATGGCATGTCAAACAATATCAGTAAAAAATCTGGTTATTGTGTAATATTTAAAAATTGCATCACATTCCATTAAATGAGCCCTCTGCACTTATCTTAAAATAAGTTCTCTTAAATAAGATTCATTAATTCCATTGAAATAATTAAATTTATGATTACCTAAATTCAAAACTTCTTCAGGGAATACCTATGGCTTTTATAATTAGTGCCATAGATTACTAACTAAATTATTTTCTTATTTATACAATCCATTTCATACCTTCAATTTAAAATTGTTTAAATTAATTATGTTAAAATCATTGTATAATGGCTGTATAAATTGAAGTTGAGTTTGAACTAAATTAATAATATATCAGTTTACAGCTTTCAGCTACCACTGTAGTCTTAATCAATATAAGATGAAGGTTGACTTCTAAGTTTTCTTCCAGGAATAGTACATTTCCAGAGGTTTGTTTACCTGCAAAACAAACAAGGATTATATTAATGGTTCATCACCTATAGTAGCAACAATAAATAGTGCAAAAAATGAAAAAAAAAAAACCACCCGAGTGAGATTTGAACTCACGACCTCTTCGCAAACCGTGCTTTTGCTCTAACCAACTGAGCTGTCGGGTCGATTAACTCTGTCAATTAAAGATTATTTACTTGGGGCCAATTTCTCCATAGGATAGCCTATCTGAATGTCATAGTTGATGCTGGCTGTCTCTATCTTGGTCAAGTTTTAGAGAAAGTCAGCATCAAATTTATGTTAAGATAGACTATTTAACCATTATTGGTGAAATTGGGATTTAATGGCATAGCAGGCTGGAAAATAAATGGAAAACATAAATTGTTAAAGGAACAAAAATTTGTAGTAGCTGGACTGGTTTAGTTCAGTTTTAAAATTAGATGTCAACTACCATTGCAAATATGCAGCAAAACATTTACCTTCCAAAACTTATCATTTATCTGCCGAAGAGTTTGTGAGCCGGCTAGAGGCACAAACTGCCCTGGAGATGGTGCCACATAGATACAGAAGTTCAGAAGTCTGTATGCTTCTGGTAGTTCTGCATCCAGATCTAATGTCAGTCTCATTGCTAAATACTTGCTCAGATGGTCCACTGGAATAAGAATAAGGTATGTTAAGGAAAACTTACATAACAAACACTGGTTATAATGGATGCTTGTGGAGAGACCCACCAATTTTATTAGGTCATGTTATGCATATGTACACCTACCTCAAACCATCCGATCGAGTGTGGTGCACAAACTTGATATGCTGCTACTTTACTTTATGTTTGATTGCAAGTACCATATGAGAATGATGAAGGACAGTTTCCAGTCTATCCATACAGGTTTATTTATGATAGAACCAAATCGGTCCTTTAACATTTTGCCAGAAATCAAAGTACTTACCAGATGCATTAGCTGTAGTTTTGAGGTACCTAACAGAGCTATCTCTGAGGGCACGCATTAGCTGGTTATCTCCTGTCATTTCTGTTGGATGTGGCTTGAAGACCAACTCTATTTCATTAGGATTCAGTGGTTCTCCCTCTCCTTCTGTATCCATTGAGTTTTCACCTTCAGTTCTATGTAAAAAAAAACAATATTATAATGCAACATTTGTAATAAGTTTCATCTTGTTTCACATATTGATATCATTGAATACTACTCTCTTAAATAAACATAGTTCAAATTTTTTTAACAAACCTGCCATCACTAGACTCACTCTCAACCTCACTGCGTTCTGAGGTCAAAATAGATTTTGCTCTCTTTGTAATGCTTGTGTTCTTGGAGACTGAGCTCACATTTGATGGTACAGGGGAAGGAGTACTCCTCACGGATGCTGGGTTAGATGTAGATTGTGCTGAAGGTGTCGGAACCCCAGTTGAAGATGTACCATCTTTGGGGACCACAGGAGTACTAGTGCTATTTGGAGCAGTCGGCATGGTGTTGCCATTTGAATTAGAGGCATTGGAGCTCTCTTCCTGGTTCTTTCGTTGCCTCTGAGGCCTGTTTTGTGATTGCAACTTTATTCCCTCAGTTATAGAGTTAACTAATGAAGCTTGCGATACAGACATATTAATTTTAGCGAGAACCCGCTCTTGATGGGCTTCATACTCGTCCCTACTAGGATAGATCTTAGATATTAGTAAATCAAAGTTTGGATCTTGCCTCAAAGAGCGCTTTGACACCAATTTCTTACGACACGTTGGGCATTCCTTGTTACCAGAACGAAGTGCAGTTATTATGCAGTCCGAACAGAATCTGTGAAGGCATTCTTTCGTTGTCATAGTCTTCTTCAACATATCCAAACATATTGGACACATAAGCTCACTGTGCAAGCTTCTAGGAGAAACCGCTATTTCAGTGGCATCTGTTATAACTTCTTGTGGAGTACGATGTAATTCGTAAAGAGATAACTCCCAAGTTTTGTTTTGTGATGTTTCTGTAGAGGACATTTTGAAGAGCACACAAATAACAAATCTATTTATTTTATTTTGACAATAGCCGCTTCCACCATGTTGACTTCCTTCTATGAATGAATGAAATGAATAATTTCGTTTTCGAATTTAGGTGTCACGTTTCCGTAGACATTAGTATTTTTTATATTACAGTTTGCGATAGTTAAATAACTCTTTTGTAAGCCAAAACGAGATAACAATATTAGTTTTCAAATAAGTTACCTTTCGAGAGTGAAGTAAACAATTTTGAAGAATGAATGAAAGCCAAAGTGACATTACAAGATAATGTTGCCAGCAAAAAAAAATCCTCAAATAAAAACCGATAATATGAGAAAAAACCGATCTGTGATAAGCGCCTTCTACACGATATACATAATCTTATTTGCCTATCTAACGCGAAATGGGGATGGCGATGTCATTGGTGCTATTTATTTATGCGGTCGGTTTAATTATATTGAACCTAAAAATCTAAGATTTTAACCATGGAAAGGAAATATATCTTCATGTAAGTAAAGTAAATAGAGTGTCTTTCTGTATCAAATGCAATATACCTACAACAGACATTTTCCAATTTCTTGGTAAAGTGTGGACTCGGGTAACAAAGACTTCCGAACAATACCCTTCCCTCTTTTGTAAAGTCACTCGTAATAGGTAAATAACAATACAGGTAACTGAAGTTAGAACCTAATGACCTCCTAAGTACATACATACCTACAAACTTACATAAAAACTCAGGCAAGGTGTTATAAAGAAAAGAAGTTGTATTCTCAACAATGATAATGTATTTCAATTTAAGTAGATATGTTAAGCTTAATTACGAGCTTTAGATAGGTAATATATATCGTGCTTGATACATACCAAAGCGCTACATTTCATTAATAGGATATCTTACCTAAAATAATAGGCTCATTACCCAAGTACCTACCTGGTTGAGTTTTCAATTACTTACATAGGTATGGGTCATTAATTATCCTCCATCGAAAAACATAACACAATAAATAGATATATTATGTAATAGGCATTGCAGTGACATACAGTTAAAAAGTGTAGTAGGTAACTGTTTCGCTATATAATTACTAACCATAAATCACGGAGCTTCTAACCAGCGTTTACCAAAATCTGATTACCATTGGGAACCTGCTGTAGAGGCACCAAATACGTGTTAGTATTAGGGTTCGATACTCCATTCTGCCCTTGAACTGGCACAATAGCGTACACACCATTCTGATTTTGAATCGGCTGGTTGACTGGTGTAGCAATGCTGTTTGGTTGCAGAACGTAAGGTGCTGGCTGAGTGACTTGCCCGTACGGCTGGTTTGGTTGGCTCACCAATAAGGGACTTGAACCAGGTTGCTGGATTAAAATTGGTTGCTGGTTTGGGATCAACTGCTGGTTTGGAATCAACTGCTGGTTTGGGATCAACTGCTGGTTCGGCTGAGCTAATACAACTTGCTGATTGGGCAGCTGATACACTACCGGATTGGCTACAATTGGCTGTTGGGTTACTGGTGATAAAATCGGCTGATTCGATTGGGCTGGCACGTATTGTACTGCAGGAGTCGAAATGCCAGCCTGGTTCATTTTTAACGACATATCCAGGTTGGTTTGCGGTTCTTGAGCTGACAATTCGTTAATTTGAGGGGCCTGGCCGTTCTGCCATTTTTCCTGTAAGTTTTTCAGGGTGTCTGCGGAGATGAATACTCCAGGCACGTAAGGTTTTCCAGCTGGTTCCGGCTGGGGCTCGTCGGGGACAGGCTGGCCGGTTGTTAACACTACAGCTATACCCAATATGGCAACCTGTTAAGAGAGTAAGTAGGTATGTATAGGTATGGAAATTACTAATTTCTATGGGATAAATTAGAAAATGTTGGGACTTGAATAATAAGATCGAGACTAGGTACTTTGATAAAAATATCGTCAACAAATAAATTGCGCAGACATTGGCATGTATAACAGAGTATGAGTGAGCTGTCAAATCTTCATCGAAACAATGTCCCACAATATTATATAAAACAGAAATATATGTGCCTTACATGGTACATGTAGATACAGAAGGCAGGCACATAGAAATACACAGGTTTCTGTTCTCAAAATAGGCCGTTAGCCCGAATACTAGCTATATAAATAGCCAGAATATTGCAGGATCACGATGGAGATCCTAGAGTCACGTTTAGAGGCGAGGCAAGATCTAAAAGATCAGTGACTCATCGCCTTAGAGAACGCCCGTGAATTCCTTAGTCGACTCTTACGACATGCACGGAAGGAGATGCAGTTGATATATTCTAATGAACTTTAATAAATTTACTTACAATATAACACCGCATGATGCAGCCCTTCAACTCCACCGTCTGCCACCAATTGACTGAGTGAGTTAAATAATATTTATCATATTATAATATTCATAGCGGTAACTGAATCACAGTTTTTCGCCTAACTCAATCAATAAGCTATTAACGATCAATTGTCTTTACCTCACGGAACTGTTATAAATTAGGTAGTTTTAGAGTTAAACTAATCATTACTCGATACTTTGTCTGCACGGAGAATGGAAATTAACAAATTTTTCCGGAAAATCTTTCTTTAAAAGTAAAATAGAAAAATAATGTGTCTAGTGTACTTGGAAAGTAGGTAGGTATACTTGCTTCCCTAAATATACTTACATCCTTATCAAACCCAATGTCTATCACGTCAACGAATCTAACAAAACAAATGAGCTATTACTTAATTTAGGTAGGTTAGTTAGTTAGAACCCCTGTTACCTACCTAAGCTAACTCGTATTCTATGGTGGAACTTGTATCTAAAGGATAATAAGTTACCTTCATTAATATAATTTTCGTGCGCGTCTAATGATACACACGTCTAACATAATGGTGTAAATTACACCTGAGAGAGGACCGCCTTTCTCGCATAATTCAAATGAGCATAGGAATGTTAGTTACCTTACTAATAGGACCTGTTATGAAGTATGTCCGAGTAATGGATTTAGGATAACTGTGCCGTCATATTGCGGCCGTATGTACGCAAAACCACGGCCCCCTTACGGTGACCAAACTAGAAAGACAAATACAAGACTAGGAAGACAAAGATATAGCACACAAATGGATGTGTAAGGGTCTAGCAACGCGATAGCACGCCGAAAATGTAAGGACAGCGGGGATCGTGTTTTATCGCGTGGGGTGTTAAGTTAACAGTGTGTCATAGACCATATGAAATGTATGTGATTGAATTGTACTGATACGCGTCACGTCGGGTGTTAACTGTATGTCTTATCCCTTAAGCTAAATTCTATGCAAATAGCCCACTATTTGAGACTCGTAATCGCATAAATTTTTCAAATAGTATTGACATACATACTTATTACAATCTTGGAAAATAAACATGTGATTTCGAGCCTCTATTGTGAACAACTTATCAGATTTTCTTGATCCCTTGAATACATATACAGCAGTCTGTCTCAGTATCAAGGATGTGCTCTAGAATCCAGTGGCACGGCCGTAAATCGCGGCAATACACTCACTTTGCCCACTGGCTAGGCGAGGCTAGACTTCGCTTCGACGCTCCACCATATTGAACACCACGAAGATGTTCTACGTGTTTGATTAACCATTAATCACTTTGATAAACCATCGACGGCCGATTGGTGTAGTTGGTAGTGGCCCTGCCTGCGACGCCATAGGTCCTGGGTTCGAATCCCGGTAGGTGCAAACATTGACATGATGAATATCGATGTTTGTTTCCGGGTCATGGATGTTTCTATACTTATCTATGTATATACCGTTGCTTAGTACCCACGACACAAGACCTTAGGGATCTTAATGTGGGACTACGTCAATGTGTTGTGAAGTGTGTGAATTGGTGAATATTTATTTTATCGTCTTGCTTCAAAAGTTTCGAAGAAGACGGGACAGATTAGTGGACTATCGCTTTTTTTGGTACCCATCGGCTTGCGCAAAGCTACGAAGCTAACACATACCTAAGTAGATACCTACATTATACATACATCGACAGACAGCTGTATTCCCGAAATGGCTTAGCCAGAACTGCAGTGAAGAAGACCCCACAGACACACAAAAGAAAGGAATAGGTACGTATAAAATTATGATTAAACATCTATGTAGTTAAGTAACTTGAATTAAACTGCAACTACTGTGTGTGTTCTTCGAAATGGATAAAAGAGTCTGCCAAATGAACTTCTTAAGAATATAAGCTAGAATACAAATATCATCACATCTGTCTGTGGTGACGAAAGCGTTTTCAGAGTTCGCCGACTCTGAGTCGATGCTAGTGAAGTGAAGTCTTTAAAAATACCGGCAAGTAAGTGGTGAGAGTTCGTCCATAATCGCTTGTAATATGCGCCGTAAAATTAGGTTAAACAACCATAATATGTCTGAAACGAGTTGTCGACGTCACTTCGCCATTAGCGGTATTTTCTATGCCAATTACGAGATAGTTGCCGCTACATTATGGGGTAACTTCTCTTTTCTAAAGTCTCGCTAAAATCATTATATGAATATTCATAAGAACCTATATAAAACTACAAGATTTTTGATAAAAATTACTTTAACAAAAACAAATACTTATACCTACTGCGGGCCTAGACAATGCAACAATTTTACGATTAATAGCGAAGTTTGCAAAGTTATCGAAACATTTCCACTAATAGCGGACTTCAGCCTAAAATAAATACTATTGGAGGAGATGTTAACGATAGTAGGTACTTTGCGATCTTGGCTAACACTCGTTAAATTGTTAACTACATTGACTAAGCCCCTGAACCGTTTTCAACTTTTTGCTGAAACTTAAAAGAAACTTGTAAATTATTCACAAAAAACTTGGTTGTTAGTATTAGTAGAAGCGAAGGACCTTTGCTGTCCAATCTTCACTTTCCATTTAGTTTTCAATAGTCAAAAAGTTGCTTGATAAATTCTATGTGTCTAGCTAGTTTAATTTCCTATAACGTACCTATATTATTATTCGAAAGTAATGCAATTGAAGCATGATGATGTTAATGGATATAGAAATTGAAAATTACCTAGATATAGTTAATCTTTTATTTATCTGTGTATAAAATAGAGAGTGTACTAATGCGCATAACGGCTTGCTATCTCTTAGAGATATTTCTTCTCTTACTCTTAACTCTTGGCATATTCTGTATATTTTGAAATTCATAGTTATAGCGATTGTTTTAGGTAAGTAAGTAATTAATCTTTCAATTTATTTTAAACAATAAAATATCTGATTGCATACAAAGGTATATAGCACATATAAAACTATAGGTTTATCAAAACCTTATATTCCATTAACCTTATATGCCTTATATTCCAAAATGTACGGAGTCTACCCTTAGGTACTACCCGCTTATGTATCCGATGCTATTCGTTATTGGGATGGTCGGATACTATAAGCTGGAAGTTAGACGAAATGTAGCCTTGGCGATCTACCTACGTATTTAAAGTTTTTCGGGGTAAAATATTTATAATTCTTGCATCTGGGTTGGTAATTCCGAACACGAGAATGCGCATAGAGGTGCGTAGTAGACTTTTTGCGGTACCTGTTTGTCGCACTAACATGTTGCAGTTTGCTCCCATTACCAGAGCTATACATTTGTTAAATGCTGTATCCAAGGAGATAGATTTATGTAACTGTACACTGGGAGTTTTTACAAATACCATTATACGACACCTAACCTAATTGTGTAATTGATTTTATAGTTTATGTTGTTATTTTATATTTTGTTATTTTATATGTTACCTTATACAAAAGTATGGATGAGGATGTTTTGTTTTTAAGTACATTAGATTTTTTTTTAAATTTTAATAGCGCTTTGGTGTTCTACTGTTAAGCTGTTAAACTGATTTTCAATAAATAAATAAAAACCGCATTATAATCGGCTTAGGCGCTTGCAGTACCTTCTACCTCTACTTATTTTTCCCGATAGTATGGAGAATTTTTAAATATCTCAGGAATTTTCATACAATCTTGAAAAATAAACATGTGATTTCGAGTCTCAAATTTTGTGGATAGATTCTCTACAGTGGGCTATTTACGTAGCTTTTCGCTTAACATACCCTTTTTGTTACACCCTGTATAACAATGTTGGTACAAAAATAAAACTGAACAATTCCTTGTTATTACAAGTATTATTATACTCATCTCACTTTCTCCGTATATGGACAAACAAAATTAACATTCCTCCAACAGCGAAAGCATCCTGTCTGTCCATCAATAAAATTCATTGGAATACAAACAGTCAATTTTATTATTAATACATATATAATGGGGGTACAGACCTACATTTAGGTGCACACAGGAAATACGGCTGTTTTCTCTAAATGGATTCGAGTAGCCAGTCCTACAGGTAAAATTCACGAACGACAGTATCTTTTAGCTAAGTCATGTAGAAGATCACATCAGATCACGCCCCTGAGTTCCTTAGTTTACTGTCTGTCATGGACAGTCAGTATTATGACATGCAAAGGAGATACGGCTGATGCATTCCAGTGAAGCTCCGCAGCAGCATTCGCCTCTGCAATGATCGTCCGCCGCCAGGTCTGCTTTGGCCGCCACGTTTCTTTCCTCCTCAGGGATCCCAGTCCAGGTAATTTTCTTTGGATAACTGGTTTAAAATATTATATAGGTACTAGCTAAGGTTCTAGTGTGCATGCGGTTATATTTTGCAATCAACTGATTATGTTAGCCAATTTCTGATCTGAACACGTTCTGAAAATGCAGTGAAAGTACGGTGACTTGCTTTGACGTGTGATAATAACTAATTGATTTAATAGGGCAAAGCTTTCATATAAATAAATGATATCCGCTGAGCCAGTTGGCTTTATCTAGTCGTGAGATAAGACATACTTTAGTTAATGAATCGAAAGCGACAAGAAATGTACGAACATACATATTATATAAACGGCATACACTGATGTGTTCCTGAAAATAGGCTAGTCAGAACGCCCAGAACTGCCGAATCATACAAGGGATCCCACATCCACGTTTACCATAGAGGAGACAATATTCAGTGACATAAGTTGCTAGAATATATGTATGGTTATGAATTTGACAAAATATACAACTTCTATGCTGCTCTGGGAATGAAAAAAAGAACGTATAATACTACAGCTGCTTCTCTTCCCGGGCATACAGTACAAGTCAGTAGAGGGATATGAGGGTCTTGGTGTTTTGTAGGCGATGGGCTAATCACCTGTCACTACTAACCGAACTTGTACATCTCAACTCTCAAAATTGGTCAGAAGTGGCACCATGTGGTTCTATCGGCCCTTGGTGCTCTGCCTACCCCGTAAGGGATAAATGTATATAGGAATAGAATAGAGAATTTGATACCTACCTAACTTGAGAAACAACCAATGTTGATTTTATGAAATAAATAATAATACAGCATGTAAGATAATTAATTTAATACCTACTCAACATCAAAGCCAAGATAACCAGTGGAAAGTAATCAATAATTTTAATTGAATTTAGTTAGTTGCATAACGAGTATCTCTTGCTGCGGTACCGCCTATATAAACAGAGAAAAAAATATGGATGGATAATATATATTACTAGTGTTTAGTACAAATTTCGTTTATATTCAAAACAAAGACACAAAGATATAGAAATGCGAATAATAAAGACCCGTAGAAGAAGGTTGTATCGAAAATGCATAGGTAATAAAAGAGATTCGAACGCGTATGTCCATGATCTGTTCCCAAAAGGATTACCTACATCCCAAAATGATCATTCTCAGGTCGTCTACTTCCCGCAATGACTACTCCCAGATCGCTACCAAATGAAGTTAATTAAAAAATGTCTCTAATCATGGTTGGTCATAGACCATGGTCTAGTCAGAGTGAAATGAAATGTAAATGGAGGCAATGAACATGTGCTTTTGTATTCATATTTTCTAGAGTAAGTAATTATAATTTTCTAGTAAAGTATGCTGTCAGTCAAGTCGTGTGGTCAGTGGTAAGCTGATGAGGATATTAAGATTTCCACGCCATGATAATGAGAAAGCTATTGCGAAATTTGTTGATTTAATCATGTTTCATATTCACATAGAAGGATTTTAGAAAAACTTATATTTACCTACGTAATTAAGTATCTTTTTCAAACTCATCTTACTATATAATACTTAATATCAAATTATAGAAGATTTTCGCGACTATGTAGTAGGTACATAACATGTAGAAACCATAATCGACGGACCAATTGGTCTAGTAGGTAGTAACTCTGCCTGCGACGCCATAGGTCCTGGGTTCGAATCCCGGTAGGTGCAAACATTGATATGATGAATATCGATGTTTGTTTCCGAGTCATGGATGTTTCTATACTTATCTATGTATTTATATACCGTTGCTTAGTACCCACGACACAAGACCTTAGGGATCTTAGTGTGGGACTAGGTTAATGTGTTGTGTAGTGTGAAAAAAAAAAGAAAAAAAAATCTTAGTAAGAATAAAGGAACCTGTATGTATACTAACTTTATTTTAGAAACTGAAAATATGTTTCTATCAAGTGCTATTATACTTTCATAGTATTTGTTTTACTTTAAAATGGATCTATCATTATAGAGTTCAACAAAACAAATAAATCTTTATCACCGCCCGCATGTACCGACTCTACTTTATAAAGCTCGCAATGCTTTTTATAATTATTTTACTATCGCAAAACACAGATTATCCGGTTGATCTAGTTTGAGCTGGAAGGTCATGAATCTAGGTAATCTTGTTAGAAGGGTGTCAGAACTCGTAAATATGAGCTAGGGCTTCCCTATACGTCTACATAGAGGTTACTTTTTAGGCATTGCAGTTTCTATGACGTAGAAAGCAAAGAATAAAAAATTTTACACTTCGTCCCTCAAAAAGTTATGTTAGACTACTTTGATAACGATAAAATCTTAATATCGACTATGAGCTATATGTAGTTTATGTATTCAATCAAGTTTGTCGTGAATTACAAACACACATATTGAGAGAGAGACGTAGAGATACTAAACAATTTAATTTTATTATACCTTCCAATTTTGGTATATCTATAGGTATAGATAGAGTACCTAATTAGTGGCAAGTAGGTACAGAAAAATATAGCTATCAACGATTGTGATGGATGGAGCACTAAAGAGGGTACGAAGCCCCTTTATCTATCGCACTTCGCTAGACACGCTCTATGGTTTGCTATACGTACTTTATAGATGGATATATACAGGCAACTACTGCGGGAAAGACTGTTTATCGAAAAAAAAATGTCGTCTACTAGCGAACGCCCGCGACTCCGTCCGCGTGGACTACAGAAAAAACAAAATGTCGAAATTATCCGGGATAAACACATTTTCCCGGGATAAAAAGTAGCCTATATGTTAAGTGGGACCTGTCACAATATATTACTGAAAACTGCATTGAAATCGGTTCAGCCGTTTCTGAGATTAGCGTGCACACACGCACAGACAAACAGACATACCGACACACAGAAAAATTTTCAAAAATCATTCTTTTGGGTACTGTTACGTTGATAAAGGTCTCCTATAATATTTTTTCTCATATATCTTTCATGTACAGACAGCGACCCTTTACATTTTTATTATATGTATAGATAGAAGATTCAATTCAATCATAGCTCAGATTTAACCTAATATTTACAACAATTTGCAACTTTATCTGTTTTGTGTCAAAGGCAAAGGAAACTATACTCATTCAGCCATCGCCCCGGTTGTTGATGTTTTGGATAATAGTTTTTTCTCTGAAAGTTTCAGAGATTTATTTACATAAAACTAAGTAGGTACAAATAACGTTTGTTGTGGCTTATTAGTAGACATAACTTGGGTTGGGGGTCCAAACATTCAAAAATTTACGGCTAAATTGCTGACGTAAAACTTCTCCGGACAACGATAAAATAGACGATAAAAATTACGCAATTTACATTCCAGAAAATCAAGAACTTCCTGGGCTACCTTAGGCTGGGGATGCAGTGATAAGCTGTGGCGATTTACGTATTGTAGTCTGGCTGGCTCTCTACTGGACCGATGATTTTCAGATAGAAAACCCATTAATTTTACACATATTTAGCAACGTAACCTTCTTCCCAATATTATTTTCTAGTAAGACCTTACACGTATTTCAAGCTGTATAAAATAAACTGATAGGTACGCTTGCAGAAAGAACAAAATAAGACTAATAAAGTATTTACTGACACTAAGGAAGCTAGTTTGTATAAAATATATATATATATATATATATTATTTCTTATAATGTAACAAAATAAATTTTCCCTTTAAACTGACCCTGCTATGCTTAACGTGGCTGCAGGATCTCATTCGCGATCCTGCAGTTCTAGCTTCTTCCTAACACAGCCATCATATGTATGTAATTCTCATATTCTTCATAAAAAATAACTTACAATACAAAATCTGCATAACGTGACGTTTTCTGGCCGGACAGAAAACAGATCATAAATTGCTATGCTAAAACTTACTCTCTAGCCTCTACCTAACCCGTAACCGCTGATTAACGAGGCAAGAGGCTTACGGTTGCAATCAATTTGCGCATACGCAGGCTGCATCGAGCGGCTTTATCGATTCGTCCATTTGTAATCGATTACTGCCTTGACAGTGAGCCTCTCAGACAAATTTTTATAAGCCCACGCAAATACACACGCTGCCGTGAATACATATAACGACTACAACACAGTTGGCCCATTCGGATCCTGTGGGATGGTCATGGGGATCATGACCCCCTGGGGGCTCAGGCCAACTTAGGCACAAACTTTGGAGCTTAGCATTTCGGACCCTCAGCCCGAAAACGTTGAGTATGATCACCCCCTGACTTCAAGTCTAGATCCGCCCTTGAGTTGGCCCATTACTTTTTTAAAGGCATAGTGACGAAACTCACGTAGAAATAAAAGAGTTCTATTTCTAATTTTATTTATATTTTCCCAGTAGAGTCGATTATTAAAAACACGTCTTCATCACGCACGTCTTTCTGTCATACACCTTCTGTTCTGTCTTCCGTCTCTCTCTTACTCATTGCCTCGACTTTATCTTCCATGCATTCATCCCACACTCATGTATGTACATACAAATAACGCAATATCTGGGAAAAACCATAGCATCCCTAAGTGCCATTATGGGTCGCGGGATGCAGTAAATATAGCTATACGCTAATCTTCTTCTTCAGCCTATTGCAGTCCACTGCTGGACGTAGGCCTCCCCCAGGGCACGCCACAAGGGGGGTTTTGCCCATAGTCACCACGCTGGGCAGGCGGGTTGGTGACCGCAAAGTGTGATATTCAGACTACGTTGTCAGTACGGGAGGCGCTGCTGCCCACCTCCCGGAAACCCTTAATCGCCTCGTACGATACCCACGGGTAGGCAGGAGTGGTACAAACTCTACTCTGCCGGCACCACGCGGCTATACGCTAATTCAGTCTTTATGTATCCTATCCTATCAAATTTCGACTAGCCTTTTTCCACAAAATATGGCAGGGAGCCAACGTTTCCTACCTCCAAAATGCAATACATTACGTGCCATGTATCGTAATAACAATATGAAAAGACAGAATCAACGAGTTGCGAGGGTTCATCTTGTCTTATAATAGGACATTCTAAAAGATTTAACTATAGAACCAATATACTGCGAGTAAGTATTTTGTATACGATATATCGACAAATTTTATGTATATGTATGTAGGTATGTAAGTCAAACTGAAATGAAAATTTACCGACCGTATTTCGGTCAAGGCGATCAAGATCAGGCCTCGGTTTAAAGTCCAGGGGCACACCTCCACCCTAGCCACTCACCAAATGTTGCCCCCTTTGTTGCTCCGTGCGGCCGTTTCAGGGGTCCATGACATGAGTCGGCGAGTCACCGCCTGCCACCAAACAATTATGAGACTTGGTTGTAATGGCAGGCGTCCGTTAGTCTCCTTCAATAGTTCAGTTACCCAGCCCCACCCAACATTCACATTCATACGAAATCCGAACTGAGAATTGGACAATATATTATTATTCTCTAGATAGCTCACAAGTCTAGAGTTCAGTATCTTTTCAAATACCTTGGAAATCGATGGAAGGATTGATATTGGCTGATAGTTATTAGGTAGACCACGATTTCCGCTCTTGTAGACCGGTTGCACTACAGCCATCTTCAACACACGAGGGAAGACGCCAACCAACAGACAACGATTGATTATATGAGTCAGGGGTGGAACAAGAATGAGTCTATGTTCCTTTAGTAGACCAGCAGATATGCCATTCCATCTAACAGCCTTATCCGATTTTAGGGAGATTATAACTCTTTCTACCTCTTTTTCATCTGTGGATAACAATACAAAAGAGTTATCGACAGAAAGACTGGGATTAACTGCCGCACCGGCACTGATAATACATTTTTCGGCAAGAGTCTTACCGGCATTAATGAAGAAGGTATTTACCTTATTAGCTGACTCGATGGGAGATGAACATAAATGCAGTAGCTCAGTTGCCGGGGCCGGTCTTTGGCTGAAATTGGTCACATCTCTTATGGCATTCCAAATAAGCTTAGGGTTCTTTCCAGCCTTGGCAAACAGACTCTTCTGGTAATCATGTTTGGCCTTACGCTTATGCTTGGAAGGTGCACGTCTTAACCACTGGGCTATAAGTCAAAGTAGTCCTCCTATGTACCAACCTAATTTAAATTGCGTTATAAATTTATAATAACCTTCCAAATATAGATTAAGACTAACAATTAAATATAATAAACTTAGGATGCGGAAATATAAAATTTACATACTTGTCGATGTTTTTAAAACTGTTCTTAATAACGGTGTAACACCCACCGATTCTTAAACTTGTTAGCACATAAAACGGAATATAGTGGGTCACTCATATTATGTAGTATATTTTTATTAGCGCCTACAGAACGCTAAATTTTAATTTTAGATACTAGCTGCAGCATGCGACTCCGTCGTCGAGTGTTACTAGATAGATACTTTTTAATAATTACCACCATCCAATGCCTGATCCTGGTCTACCTGTGTGTCATACAGGGTAATTGTGACAGCCAGGCAAATACTGAGATACTGAACAAGTACCATTGTTTTGAGTTATACGACAGTGTTATTTCTATTCTATTACTCGCAGGAAATTAATTTTTGATTTGATTATACGCAATGTTTGCTTTCCGCGCCAATTCTATCGGGCGATCCTGTGTGTAGTTAAATTGGCTTATTGGTTATTTTGTGATACAATGCTATTTTCTGGATCACTTGTGACTCTCCTTTGGAGTCGATCAGTTAATTGAACTTTTTTGAAAGCAACTTTATTTTGATGATTTTCAAAATAAAGTTGCTTACTTGTTTGTTACGTTTGCTCCTTACGTAAGATTTTTATTTTTAAGTCATTATTGAAGGCCTATTTAAACGAGCCACACTATTTTTTCCCTGAAAAAATGAAAAAAGTCGGAAATTTTATAATTTTCCTGCGAAAATTTTCACTGGTTTTCATCTCAGAATCATGGTCTGAAGTCACCATATCAATATTTGCCTGGCTGTCACAAACATCCTGTATACGTACATCATTTGACTGTTAAAATAGCAGCCTAAACTGATAGTTAGACTGTTGACATTTTCACGGATGATATACATATTTCTGTTGCTGCTATAGCTAATTTTTTAAACTATCAGGGTAGATATCAATGGCCTCGCGGTTCTGGCGTTCACTAAAATAATAAGGGGGGCTCCCATACAAGAGACATTATAATTCGTCGTTTTTATAAATATTGCTACAGAACCCTTCGGGCGCGAGTCGGACTCGCATTTTTCCGGTTTTTATACTGTATAATGTATGTTACATTAATCTATTAACTGTGGTTAATTTTCCACAATACTTAGGTACTTATAAGTTAGTTGGTGTCACTGGAATAGTTACTTATACTATACGCCAACCCTCCTGGCACACAAAGTCATAGAACGTTATATGACAGCGCGTGCCAGGAGTGTTGGCGTATAGTATAGAATACGTACTTCTAGGGCAGCAAAACAAAGCTTTTTAACAAAATCTGTTTTGACAGCTGACAGATTCTATTTTAGCCATTGTAAGATTGTAGGCCATGTGCAAATAAATCTTAAATAAATTTACATTTTGAGAACACTATATTTACATAGAAGGTAGGTGGCGCTTTTTTAGTCCAGCATAATGTAGTTAACATCATAACAAGACATTTTCGCCATGCCTCTTACACTTGGCAAACAAGTAGCCTATGTTAATAGAGGCGAAGATTAGTCTAGCTAATAAAGTATGTTTACATATAGGTACATACTAGGCTTGGCTATTAGGTATCTCCTAGAAAGATAGACGTGTGCAATCTACCCGCTTTTCACCAAAGTAGCAGTTGAATTCCGTTTGGCAAAGGGTGAACGTACTGCCACTTTTCGGGTACGAATCTAGTGGGAAATGTAGCAAAGTAATTTTAAATTGTAGGTGCCTATCTTAGACTATATTTCTTTACTTAAGTTGACTTACTTGAATTAAGGTCCTGTGTGTCTTAGATGAGGCAGAGGGGTTCCGCAGTACGCCGCCATCCCATTCGGTCTTCTCCAGGTTTCGCCTATGCGATGATCTGCTCAGGGCGGCCACACTGTTTATTATGCTTTACTTGGGGATTCCAGTTCAGCGCAGGACTAGATTCACAGGTTCTGAAAATGGTGTCATAAAATAAATTCCGTTAAACTTCTTTTGTAATGTCGTTCAGATGTTCGATACTCCACCTTCGTACAGCAAACTTCAGTAAAATTTGTCTGCAATAGTTATTGCTAGTTAGTTACATGTGTAATAAATTATCGTAATCTCGACATTGTGATCTTCCTAAACTGTTCAGTACCTACATCGTTTAGTTCTCAAATTATGTTTTTTTTGTGATTACAGAATCTTTCTCCGCTTTCACTGCTTGTTAAGGCTCTAATGCATAAATAATTGCATCAAAAAGTGTGAGTAATGATTTTGATAAAACGATGTTATTATAATACCCCCTCTTTATGTCTATTTGAGATTATAAGTTTCGTACACAGAAATCTATACAGAAACCTACTAATTACTAGTCGATAAATCTAAATTAAATTAATTATACATATATTATAATATATAAGTTATGTAACTTAATTTATAATAATTAAATGACTTAAGTAGATATCAACATACATACATACATATAATCACGCCATTATCCCTTACGGTGTAGGCAGAGCACCAAGGGCCGATAGGACCACATGGTGCCACTTCTGACCTATTTTAAGGGTATAGTTGAGATCAAGTAATATCAAGTCTGTGAAATATGCGAAATTGTGGATGTTATTGTACATACTTAGATTTTTTCAGTACTTACACTACTGGGCTAGAAAATATTTCGGCTTGTTCTACATGTAGACAGGAGCACAATAACATCAATGTTATTCAATTATCAATATTTTGAATATGCTTACTTACACACTGTCGAAAACTCAAGCAAAAAAGTCTCGACAAAACCGGAAGCCCTTTAATGTCTCATTTCAAAACTCATTTCTTACGACAAAAAGATACAGATTGACACGTCCAAATCGCACCGTGTCGAATATCGACACTCGCTTTAGTTGGCTTTCTCCATAAAAACCATGGTTGGTCTCTGACCGCATTCGAGATTGATGAAAAATGCACATGCAAGTGAAGCTCAACTCAAGAGCGAATGCAGGCGTAGTTCACCGGACAGACCGATCGTTGCCTTCGCCGGGCGCGCACGCGAACGCACGTCACGTTTGCGAACGATTGCAAACTCGAGTGTTTGAATTTCGAAGTGTTTTTTTTTACGTTTGTAAAGCAGCCAGCATGCGGAATTTTGTGAGGTGAGTCTATTTAGTGAATTTTTGAAAATTACAAATAATTATCACTTACATTGTATTTTTTGCGGGGTTAAATAAGTAGACAGGTCGGTAAGTAGCTATGTAAAACATAATATTAGTAAATAAGTACGTAAGTGACTTATCTGTAATTAATAATAAGTAACTTTTCTTACCTCTCGTAAACTTTTCGGAGCTTTCGTTAATGTCTCTACAACTCTATAAAAGTTCAAGGATTTATAAGTACTTTTATTAATTAAGTATGTACATTAAGTACTTATACATTTTTATAAGTAGTTTTAATTAAAATTTATTACGGCGATTCATCATAATATTCTAGTAATTACATAGTTTTTTATCTAACTTAGTCCTAACTAGTTACCTATCTTATGGTAACCTATCTAATAATGAACTCGTTCTTATTTAAAAAAAAATAGGAAAGTACTACATATTTCTTGTAGGTATGTGCACTTACTAAAGAGCTTACTCCACTCTCTAACATTCTCAAGGCACATAATGATAATGAGTGTAAGTGTAACCTACACTGGTTATTAACGTACACAGCTCAGATGATACCGCGGACACCCAACATTACTGATGTTGTACATCAACACTCTCAAATACACCCTAATTAATCGGATAAAAGGAGAATGCTAAAAACTCTACACCCAAAAGGAGAATGCTCAAAATTGTACTCTAATATTAAACGTGGAGTAGAAACGGAAATCTATCTAAGGTGTAAACATTTGAAAACTACTTCTAAGGTCGCAGTAAGATGACGATTTACGAAACCCCTTATCCTAATGTTTAGGCCTATCTAAGTATAGTACTTTATTATACCTAGTATCCTCACAAAACATGATTTCCTAAAAACCTACCTAGATGCTTGAAGACGTAAAAGCTGCATTAAATTAATGGCCATTTCAAAATTTTAATACAAGATCCCATAGTCTGGAGTTATTCGGAATATTATTCACTAGTGGACGCCCGCGACTCCGTCCGCGTGGACAGCAGTAAAAACAAAATGTCGAAAATATCCGGGATAATAACATTTTCCCGGGATAAAAAATAGCCTATATGTTAAGTGGGACCTGTCTATTTATTTTTTTTATTTATTTATTTATTTCTCACACACTACACATTACAATTCCATGCAACTTAAACTATACAAATTATAAAAACGCGATCTAAATTGTAACGCAAATACATTGTCACAATATATTCCTAAAAACGCATCGAAATCGGTCCAGCCGTTTCCGATATTAGCGTTCACAAACTTCGATCGAAATTGTAATTTATTATACGTATAGAAGATAGATTACAAATAGATGTTACCTTGCCAGCGGTTTAAGTAGATTTCCCATCTAGATAAAATGCATGAGAAAAAAGTGGACTTCTTTACGCCGTTAGTCATCGTTATGATTGTCATTGCTGAAATTACGGGAAGTAGGACCCGGGAATACGGTCAATTTATCAAGATAATTCACTGTAACATCTAATCAGATACCTAAATGATAGAAAAAGTTTTTTTAAAAACCATGCGTGTGCGTGCACGTAAGCGGAGACGTATACGTACCTCTGAGTTGTAATGTATGGAACTGTATAGGCATGTGCAGACCGGATGCATATGCGTAGACGTAAGCATAGACGTCAAGCGGTGACAGTTCTATACATTAAACTCAGAGGTAGGTGTACGTCTACGCTTACGTGCACGCATACGCATCCGGTGTGCTCGAGCCTTAATTCTGACAGCCAATTAAAAGCCAAATAAAGTCAATATGAGTTTTAAAAAAACCATATTGCGCCGACCATACCATATGATATATAGGTACCTAAATAATGGGATAAGGGCGGAAAGATGATGATGAAAGATCTCCATCAAATGATCGATGAATACTTTCATTATTTTCTAATCTGTAGTTTAAAAATTAGAATTAATTAATTTTAGAATTTTCAATCAAATAACCTCCAAGTTCCAAGCATACTCCGCCCCTGACCGCATCACCGCTTTGCATCTATAGACGCTTGTCTACTTGCCTTACCTATTAAAAAAAAAATTCTGTGCTTCCTTCATCTTCAGCATTTTTATTATCATCATACGCTCATTAGATATTTCGTTAAGATGGAGACATATGTCCAGTTTAGCCAAGTTTATCGACACGCGACGATCTTTATTTACATGATCGGAATTCCTCGCCCGTGTTCTATGCGTCACGTTATCTTCATTTCCTTTTTTACACCAACTTCAAATGCTACATTTCAGCAAATTATAAACTGTGTAACTTTCATGTGCTGATGCGGGCCTTCACTAGAATACATTAGCTGCATCTCCTTCCATATTGCAAGAGTCGACTATAGAACTAAGGGGCGTTATCTCAGACGATAAGGCTTAACGTGGATGTACGATGTCCTTCTTGATCATGGAGTTCTGGCTACCTTATTTGCGACTAGTGGACGCCCGCGACTCCTTCCGCGTGGACTACAGAAAAAACAAAATGTCGAAATTATCCGGGATAAAAACATTTTCACGGGATAAAAAGTAGCCTATATGTTAAGTGGGACCTGTCACAATATATTCCTGAAAACTGCATCGAAATCAGTTCAGCCGTTTCTGAGATTAGCGTGCACAAACGCACAGACAAACAGACAAAAATTCCAAAGATCATTGTTTTGGGTACTATTGCGTTGATAAAGGTCTCCTATAATATTTTTTCTCATATATCTTCCATGTACAGACAGCGATCCGTTACATTTTTATTATATGTATAGATAGAAGATGACAGCTTTCTGTATGTAGGCATTTATGTAGACCAATATAATATAAATAGTGTCATAGGTAATGAATATTGAACTTTTATGGCCAATTCAATGAGGCCACAACATAAATATTATGCTTGTGTATGTCTTTATAGATATAGTAGCGTTAGTATTAAACTTGTATATACAGATTTAGTCGCGTGGTGCCGGCAGAGTAGAGTTTGTACCACCCCTGCCGACCCGTGGGTATCGTACGAGGCGATTCAGGGTTTCCGGGAGGTGGGCAGCAGCGCCACCCGTACTGACAACATAGTCCGAAAATCACACTGCGGTCACCAACCCGCTTGGCCAGCGTGGTGACTATGGGTAAAACCCCCCTGTGGCAGTAGCCTTGTGGCGTGCCCAGGGGGAGGCCTACGTCCAGCAGTGGACTGCAATAGGCTGAAGAAGAAGATATACAGATATTAACTAAGGTGTCAGTTTAAGTATGTAATAAATACCTAAGTACTTATTTTATTGCAGGAAATAATAAATATAATAACTGACTCCTCTAATCATGTATGGAGATATCAAATCGTCAGCTCGTTAAAAACCTTTACAATAAACATAAATATCATTTTAATATGCTCATGTAAGCTTTAAATCTTATAAAAAAATATTTTAAAAGGTTTTCAATTACACTGTGATTATATACCTATGTCATTATTTTTCGGGGTATTGAATTGTATCAGGCGTCACTATTCGGAAGTTCAAATCTCTATTATTAATTGTTAAATTATTAGAAGAAAAATAAATTTATAAAAATATTAAATATTTATTTTTCTTCTAATAATTTAACAATTAATAACTAATGTATATTTTTAATATTTATTTATCTATAATAATTTTACATTTCTAAACTAATATGTAGGTATTAACATTTTTTATTTTATATTTTGATTGAGGGTATAAAAATGATTTGCAATACATTGGTTTTAGTTGTTAGTTAGTTGGTTCGGTAGATAGAACTAACATGGAAAACTAATCCTGATGATGCCACGGGTGTTGGCGAAACATATGTCGATTAAAATTTTAATTGGTTTTCGGATTAGCAGCTATGTATTTATGGTTGCATGCTAGGTGCTTGGATCTGGCTTCTCGTTGCGACTGTAGTGTCTTGTGTTCGTGATCATGAGTAGGCAGATCCGAGGGTCAGCGGAGGGTATAGGGCCCGGTGGCGGGCGATCCCTCAATAGAGATTTTTCGGGGTACCCTAAGGCTGAGCTAGCACAGTAGGGACAATTCGGCAGCAATTTCAAAATGAAGTCGTAAACAAAAATGAAAGATAAAAAAGACCTTGATAAAAAAAAGGCTAGCAACTTATCACTGATCTTATATCCTTTGTAATCTGCAGTTCTTGTTACCCCATTTGCGAACACACCCATGTGTATATTTATACAGGGTTAATTTTAAAACATCAATAACCTCGCAGGACTAGATAGCTAAAATCATAAACAATAACATTTGTTCTACGAGTTTTATCAATTTTATCATACATAACTCAATACATTATTTTAAAAATCATTTTCCAAGGTTGTAATTGTACTATCGTGACATTTGTAAGTCTATGTTCCATTCGTAGGTATACGAAAAGGTTGACGCCCGCGATCGTGCGCGCCTCAGTTCAGAGGTAATATTAAATTGATATTTATTTTTGTATGGAAGTAAAATGTGACAAATTATCAAAACTCGTGGAATAAATGTTGTTAATTATGATGGTACGAGTAGCTACCTAGTCTTGCGAAGTTATTGATGTTTTAAAATTAACCCTGTATATTACCGTTAGGGTCACGATCGGCTGGCTCTAGTAATACTACGGGGACAACCGTCAAACAAATGTTTTCGATGATTCTTGTTAGCTAAAGTACCGTCATTTCGTAAATAGTATTTCCTGAGGTGGTCCCATAATCGTCAAAGTAGGTAATTTACAGCCGCACTCATAGACGTTTCATGATTGGTTAGTTAAAATTAAGCCCCTGTCGATCAAAATCTGTCATAGAGTCAGTTATGGTATTAGTTAAAAACGAATAAGGACTAGCATAAAGAACCTCAAGGGTCGGTTCATTTCTGACGGAACATGCGTCGCGTATTATCGGTCGCGTAACGCCAGAACAGACAAAATGTATAGAAAAACACTCGACCGTTGTTGGTTGGCAACATAAAATAGTTTTTATGCCTACGGTGTGGAAACACCTTTTTTCTGTTACTTTTAAAAAAGAATAAATCGTCACCATTTTGGTCATACAAAGTCTTTCCTTTATTTAATTCTATCAAACTTCAATTATCAGCATAGTCCCTTAAATCGTCGTGCATATAGGTACATACGAGTACAACAACCGTTCACACGCAACCGATGATACGTTAGTGCGTCGAGCGTACGTTTGCCTATACCTGGAGATACCTCGACGCATCTTCCGTCAGATATGAACTGATCCTATTTTCTGAGATCATTAAATATATTTATAGTTTTTTAATATTGTGTTTTGTTATGCTAAGTGTGGCTGTAAGGATCTTCCTCGAGATCTTGCGGGTCTGGCTACTCCATTTTCGGAGTACAGCCATGTGCATTTGGTTTCTTTATATTCAAAGTTGCAGAAATTTTCGCTAGGTTCTTTCTTATTCTTCTATTCAGTAACGTTTAACAGAGTGTATCAAAAAGGGTATGTTAAGCGAAAAGCTATGCATAGATATATCCTCGATTTGCTTGCCGTTTTTAGAATTTTTCTTGCCTCTTACGTTCATACAAGTGTGATCACTTCCGCGAGAACGCGAGTAAGATCCCTAGGCCACGTTTAGCACAATCCTTTTACTATTTTTATTAGCGTTGCATAGTTTATGTAAGTAGTTTATTTTCTTCTATATCTTTATATATACATATTTGTGTATATGTTGCATTTATGAATATGTATGTATGTGTATGTATATGGGTGTGTATATATATATATAATATTATATACCATAGTAGCTATTATAGTATGTTATAGGTACCGTAAGTTTATTTTATAGTTAAATACTGTTTATTTTAATTTGTAGGTACAACTAAGTTAGTTTTACTTAACTAGTAATCGAGTTTCCCGCCACTGCCTGCTTGCTAATTTTAAGCATAATCAGGAAAACCTGTCATTGGCCTTATTTTTGAATATTATGTACTATAGTTTAATGATTTGTAACGCTGTTGGTTTTCTCAATAAATAAATAGAGCCCACTATCAAGAGCCTTTCCACAAAATTTGAGACCCGAAATCACATGTTCATTTTTCTATATAGTATGGAGAATTCCTAACCAACTCGGGAATGTTCATACAATCTTGAAAAATAAACATGTTATTTCGAGTCTGAAATTTTGAGGATAGATTCTCTGCAGTGGGTTGTTTTTATCGCTTAACATACCTTTTTTGTTACACCCTGTATAGAGATATTCTTAGATAGGCAGACACACAGAGTAAATTTCCAATTTAATATATCATAGATAAATAGACCAACATGTTGGTAACTATATCTTCAATCTGCGATAAAATAAGCAGGAAACGCAAAAGGGAATGTAATGATGATATGTGTTTTACACGTAATGAGTCCACATAGCTCATTACCCTGATCTAGATCTGGTCTAGATACAGATGCAAGCTAGGCTCTTTATCTAGACATAACTAATGTCGTGATAAGCTCAAAGATGAAGCTAAGGTAATCGAGGTTGATTTATCAAGAGAGCTTTTCTTAACATGGTCGATGTGTATCTGAATATTATGTAGAAAAGCATAGCAAAAAGTGAGAATTTTTTCTTCTATGCTGCTCTGGGAGTGCAGAAAAAAACGATAATACTACAGCTACTTCTCTTTCCGGGCATACTGTACAAATCAGTAGAGGGACAAGAGGGTCTTGGTGTTTTGTAGGCGATGGGCTGACCACCTGTCAATACTAACCGAACTTGTACATCTCAACTTCAATTATACCCTCAAAATTGGTCAGAAGTGGCACCATGTGGTTCTATCGGCCCTTGGTGCTCTGCCTACCCTGTAAGGGATAAAGGCGTGATTATATATCGACGGCGCCTAAGTAGATACGGACAACTGAAATTTTCAAAAAAAATTTTTTTTCCATAGACGATGTCTATTAAGCATAAAGTATATGCCTCAAAAATCAAAATCAGCAAAAAGCTTCTAATTATGGAGATAATTTGGCGTAGAATGAGATAACTACATGGTAGCGCAGGAATTGTGCAGCGTAAACGCAGACAAGTTACTTATCCGCATTTACACCGGATGTCGCTCGCGTCCTGAACCACGAGCTGTCACTTGTCTTTGAACGGCGCGGCGCTGTTGTTAAAATTAGGAAAGATTGGAAAAAAGCACGATGTTTCTGAAAGTGGCGATTTGATAAATTTGACTCAAAATATAGTCAACACTACAAAAGGTATGTATTCTGACTAACTATTACGTTATTACATTTCATAATTATTAATTTAATCATGTATATGTACCAAAAATGTAATATTTATTATAGGAAATTATTGTGTCTGCGGAGGTTATGTGAGATATATGGCAGTTATCCGTTTTTATGCTGCAGTTGTTAAATGAGTCAAATGCCATTTAACTTCTTCTAGGTTTATTTTGAAACTAAGATAAGTGTCATGTATCTGTTTATATGGTTTATGTGTAAGAAGAATGGATAAGACATCTGCCACTCGTCCGTTTTACACTAAAGACCCAAAATAAGCTAAGTGTTAAATGACCGTAGACGCATATTGGATGATATTGATATTAGTCACTTGTCTCTAAATGCATGAAATTTACTGGGAAGTTATGTGCTATGTTAAGTTACTTGTATGTCTAAAACTGTTGATTATTGATTATAGGTATTTTGATTATAGGTATTTTGATTATAGGTATTTTTAGTATTAAATAATTATATTTCTTAACTAGGTTTGATATGTAACCTAAGTATGATTGTTTGTGTGTGGTGGTTTTTTTGTATGTGATGTGTGGTTTTGTATGTTTATTTTGTTTTCGATGGTGGTTTTGTATGGTTGTATTGTATATGTATGTGGTTTTGTATGTAATTATGTAGGTATAGGTCAGGTGTGTTGTGTGTGTTGTTTTTGTTTTGTCATCTTTGTTGTTGCAATAATATTTTATTAATTGTTCACAGAATCTGCAACACAGTTAGAACATGACGACGATGAAAAAGTGGCCAGTTCCTCAAAGCATTTCAATTAAAATAAATCTTTTGATGTTGATACTATTAAATTTATTGGTGAAAGTACCTTTCAAAATATTGTACAAGATTTCGAGTAGACAAATATACAATTTGAAAATATTAACATTACATGTTTTGACAAGGACATCATAATTAACTCACAGGAAATTTTCAAAAATGCAGATTTCCACCTATTGCAAGAAGCTCGGTTGTCATCACCAAAATTCTTTAGAAATTCTCGCCAAATGCAAAAAATTCGATCCTTGTCTCCTAACTTTAAAAAGCTCGCAGATAAAAGTGTGATTTTAAAGAAAGTGAGAGCAAAATCTGCACATCCAAAACTTAATACGCATTAGCTACATTCTGCATTGTTGCTAAAACAAGTACCTCTTGGTCGGTCATTGACGCCCTTACAACGAAAAAAAGAATAGAAAATCATTCACATATCGATCTAGAGCCAAGTCATTACCGCGGTCATTTTCGCAGATAGCAGAAATTCTGTTCCATGCGTCCTACGTGATACCTTCGAACAAGACTCTGGAGAACTTTCAGTATCGCAGTTCCACTTGATCTTAGAAGATCTGAGGTAATTCCGGCATCCCCGGCACCTTGTTGTTTTTACATAGTTTGAGGGCAATCCTAATCACATACAAGTCCTGGATGTCTTCAGTATAGTGTCGAGTGAACTTGGACCTTAGATCTATGCTTAAGCCAACAGTTTTAGTGACGGAGGTATAAATGGCTGTCCGTGAAATCTATCGATCTTCCTCGGCTACTCTAGTTTGGTGGACGCTACACTGCCGTCCTCTGTTCTCAGCTTCATCAACTGTCCCTGTCCAATCTATAATTCCCTTGCGAAGCTTTGGAGCCGAGGTTTGTGGATTACATTATAGAATGGAACGAGCATGAAACCTACGATTACTTTGTCGCAAGGAGTTGGAGATACGTCTATTAAGCTGCCGATGTGCTTCGTGCGTCATCAGAAAGCTGAAGAGATTTTGATCGTATTTCCACCATGATGTTGAGGGTATTACTAGTAAGTTTCGGAGGTCTACCTTTGCGATGTTACATAAAGAGTTAAGATGCCATAATGTAGACAGTTTCTACAGATATCTGTTAGTTAATTATATCATACACTTACATAAATCCTCACATGCAAAGTCTGTCCCGATATTAAAGTTTTTGTTAAAATTGGGAGCTTTGAATTAAATTGTTGATTTAATATTTTATTGCATTATATATTTACATGAAACAAATCGCATTAACGAATCAAAGGACAATAATGTCGCATAGAACGTTATGACAAATTTAATTAGGCAAAAAATTACTAAATTGCATTAACGAATTAAGTAAGCTCGGCACTGTAATATATTCTTAATAAATCTAGACTGCATACATAACTAACTCTAAGATAAATAATCCTACACATAGCATAAATAATTTGCACACAAGTTTAAAAACTTTGAAGCTCATTTTCTGAAAGCCTTCCAAGTGTCACTTAATCTATTCTTTCATAACTACGTCCAATTGTTAGTTAAGTTCGCTATAAAAACTACCGCATTTTAAAAGACTGAGTCTGAATAACTTTTTACTACGTTTATTTTTATTTTGTACTCGTTTGAAAGTCATGTATGCTATTCGTAATTTTTATTAAATATTTTGTATTTTTTGAAGAGTTACCTGTGTTGCAATTATGGTGAAATTGTTTTTTTATTATTAAAAATCTTTGTTCTAGAAAAGAAAAATTAGTACAAATTAGTGAAGCTCTAACTACCTAGGTGTAAGTCAATTTCAAAAGATTTATCTACAGTATTATTGCAGTAAGTTGGACTGGATCAAAATATCGACAATATCGTTTATGTGGTAGATGACTTTTTATACGCGCAAATAAGAACAATGTAGAATGAGACATCTAAAAATGTTTGTTAAAATTCAGTGATTTAGCAAACATTTTTGGGACGATATAATATATACTTCTTGTTTTTGATATAAGAAAAATAATTTGAGTGGAAATAAGGACACAGCTAATGACATTTTATTAAGTTGGACTTCGACACGATTTCAGCTAAGTGGTAGATGTCTCAAATTACTTTTAATTTAAAACAAAGTATACAAAGCCATGTACACTAACTCTGAAAATAAGATAATTTTGGCTAATATTTATTAATTATTCAGTACACAAATGCCTTTTAAGCCAATCCACCAAGTTTCACTGAAATCCATAGAAAAACAAAAGAAATATTCAACATTTTCGTTTAAATCGCTGTCCTGTAAAGTTAGCTATTTTCAGTTAACCGTATCTACTTAGGCGCCGTCGATATATGTTAATATCTGTACCTTTCCAATAAGTTTTACCAAAATGCCTTTCATTATTTGCGTGTGTGTGTAAGTCACAAAGCAGCTGCAAAAGAGTTTGGCTACCTTGTTACGTTCGTAACAGGACGGCCGCTACAGGACGGCGACCTTATCCCAGAATAGGTAACAAAACTTTATAGTCCATACATATGGCAAACAACCCATCTTCACTGACTTTTGCATTTAAAATAACTAATAGTAAGTGTGTTCCCACGTAACTTGCGCCGCAGGGGTTTCCCTGCCCAGTAAATTGCGTTCGGCTTGATTTACCAAGACCTGAAGTGTTCGGAAGTGTTAGTAATTATTTCAACTAATAAAATATTAATTCCTTTGCATAAAACATTGTTCGCACGGCCCGCTCCCCTAGGCGATGCGATCTTATCTACCCACCCCTACAGACTATACTTGGCGAAATTAAAACGGCGCACAGTGGTTTCAATGTATGGGAGGTGCTGGACATTCGCATCCAAAAAATAAAATTGGTGAATCTTGAGAAACTAATTATGCCATCTTGTTTGGTAGATCAATGTCTTTGAAAGTTATTATTTAAAGTTTTTTTGTAACTGTTATATTTGAGGAGATAATTGAGAAATAGTGTTTTCTTACTATGGAAATGGTCAAACTTACTTACATATCTCTTGATTCCGGCCTCGTTTCAAGTTGCGGTCTTCGGTATTGTGTTTATATTTGAGAGAACTACAATTAATGCTAACACACATAGTGCGCCAAACGTGCACTTTCTGCGGTACATAGAAATGTTTGATTTTTATATTATAATATACTACAATGACAAGGATCTTACAATTTTCTGTTAAAATCATAGAGGAATAAGGGCCCCTCTAAATATGCGTATCGATAAATGATGTTGCAGAAATAAAAAAATAATAATTAAATTAATTAATTTGCAAACGAGGGCAACGATCGATCCACAGACGGTCTTAGACTTTTAAATAATTAATTAATGAAATTATTGCATTATCATTAAGACAGTAGTCATTAGCATTTCTATCAATTACAGATGTCATTCTTAGAGTAATTTTTAGCATTTTCAACAATTATTTGATGCAGGTGATTATTAATTGAAATCATTAGTACTAAAACATTACAAGAATAACAATTGTACGCAGTACGCAGTAATGAGGGTAGTGTAGTATAAATTGGTTGGTAATCCTTTATTTTACATCAGTTTTGATTTCTATTTCGTTCTAATAAATATGTCTTTCCGTGGATTTGTTACAAATCTTGACCTTTATTGCGCTTTACGCAAACACAATGATCTACGTGACTTTGATCATCTATTCGGTGTCCTTAAAACGAATTGCAACGTTTCTCTTTGTGAAGGTGCCGAAGAAGACTTAAAGAACTGGTGTCGTCGATTTTGCTACCGGATCTATCCTAAATGGTCTCAAGCTGGAAGAAGCGAAGGAAAGTTTCTAAATAAACACTCAGAGTGGTTGCAGTCTGAAGTCCAGTGGCCGGATTCCCTAAAGGAAAATAATTTGCCTTTACAAGTATTACCTACGAACGCAATAGAAGAAGAAACTACTGAGCAGACGAATTTACCTTCTAAATCCGATGCCTCTACGTGTACTCATGTCTCTCCTCGTAAGCCCTTTGAAGATTTAAGTCCTCGTCAAAAGAAAAGACGCACTGAAGTACTTAGGGCATCTAGCAGCACTGACGAGATTATGTTTTCTGCACAAAGCAGTCTTAGGGCTGCAGGGGAAAATGATGTAGCTGATATTATGAAGTTTTTAATGGAAAATCCTACAGAAGCTTCTAAGATCAAAGATTTCATTGGCGGACGGAGTACCACAGATTCAGATAAATGTATATCTCCACTAAAGGCCCTAGCTTTGTTTGTGTCGATGAACCTTTCAAAATGGCGTTATATGACTTTACGGGATTTTCATGCTAAAGAAGGAGTAGCTCAATATCCCAGTTATTACATGCTTCTATGCAAAAAAAGAAATGTTACCCAAAACAAGAAGACGTTACAATTACTGAACACTCTGCTAAAATCAAATTGCAAGCGTTGCTAGACCTTACTACGACAAGACTTCTACAAACCCAAAACCTCTCTACCACTGAGGAGAAAAACCTGGTGCTTTGACGGTGCTTCGGATCAAAGTGTTTACCACCAGAAAACAAGTGAAACTGAGGAAACGAATTTCGCCAGTGTATTTGTTGCAAGTCTTGTACCAATCCGGCTCACATCCGAAACTGGCCAAATAATTTGGGAAAATGAGCGGCCCTCGTCAACATCTCTTTGTCGACCAATCCTAATCAAGTTCATCAAAGAAACAAAAGAAAATGTTCAAATGGAGATGTCTGAATTCGAAGAAGAGATTAAGCTTCTGCAACCTACTAAGAGCGATGACGTAAGTGTAAAGCACCAGTTGCATTTGACGATGATAGATGGTAAGATTCACTCATACATATCAGGCACAGCAGCATCAGTGTGCGACATTTGCAAAGCGCGTCCAAATGAGATGAACGACATTAGTAAAGTAAGAAGCAAGCCAGTGCACGAAGACATGTTTAAATACGGACTTAGCTCGCTCCATGCATGGATCCGGACCATGGAGTGTTGTCTTCACATCGCATACAGATTAGACATAAAATCATGGCAAGCTAGAGGTGATGAAGCAAAGAAGAATGTTGCTGAAAGAAAATCAGCAATTCAAGAAAACTTCAAAAAAGAAACTGGAATGCGTCTTGATGTTGTCAAGCAAGGGAGTGGAACCACCAACACCGGTAATTGTGCTAGAAGGTTTTTTGAAAACCCAGAAAAATCTGCTGAATTAACCGGATTAGATGCGAGACTTTTAAGAAGGCTAGCTGTCATTTTACAGTGTATATCTTCAGGAGAGAAACTCGACATTGACAAATTTCGTATGTTCTGTAATGACACTACTTTGCTCTACGTGGAATTATATCCATGGTTTTATATGCCGTCTAGTCTCCACAAATTGCTGGTCCATGGGCCAGATGTCATTGAGAACTTTTCAATGATGCCTATCGGCTTTTTGTCCGAAGAAGCCTCGGAGGCACGAAATAAAGAATTTAGAAAGTACCGCGAAGGACATTCAAGAAAACATAGCAGTGTCTCGTGTAATGAAGATGTACTACACAATCTTTTATTATCTTCTGATCCGGTTCTTACAAGTATTCGCCCAATGTATAACAAATTAATTAAAAAGTCTTGTTTCTCAGAATTTTATAAACTGATTATATCCGAGACAGGTAAATTTAATTTTGTCGATATAAACGAGTTAATCGAAATAGACTCCGCATCAGAATTGATCGATGATGATTGTGAAGACGATTCATAAATAAATTAAAATTTTAATTAAAATAAATATAAATAAATAAATTTTTTATTACAGTTTAATAAAAAGATCTCATTCGTGTAACTAGGGTCTTTCTCTCTGTGTTTATAGACATTTTTAGTTAAATTTATCTGTACTATTTTATAGATTTATAATGCATGTTGTGCTTTTCGTATTTTTTGAATTTTATTAAATAAATACTACCACTAACAATTTTAGTGTAATTTAGTTCTCAAACCATTTGACCTACATTTTGGACATGTCAAAAATCAAAATTACAAGATCACTTTCATTGTAGTGTTCAGTATGGAACTTTTTCGTATATAAAAATAGACATCTCTATGTACCGCAGAAAGTGCACGTTTGGCGCACTATGTGTGTTAGCATTAATTGTAGTTCTCTCAAATATAAACACAATACCGAAGACCGCAACTTGAAACGAGGCCGGAATCAAGAGATATGTAAGTAAGTTTGACCATTTCCATAGTAAGAAGATACTATTTCTCAATTATCTCCTCAAATATAACAGTTACAAAAAAACTTTAAATAATAACTTTCAAAGACATTGATCTACCAAACAAGATGGCATAATTAGTTTCTCAAGATTCACCAATTTTATTTTTTGGATGCGATCTTATGTACCAGCACCCTCTACAGACTATACATTGGGAACCACTGTAAAACGGCGACGGCAAAATTTGGTATTAAGGTGTTTCCTGTGAAATTGCGTGTCATTAAAATGAAGGTGGCTCCACAGAGATAGTTCGGTTAGGTTTGTGTAAATGTACAGTCAGCCGCTAATATACTATGTATACTGACTATTTTATTATATGCACACATAATAAAGGAGTGTCTTTAGCAGTGGGAGTGATGTTTCACGCCAGTGAAGTGATTGGAGTGGATGCATTTAGTAGTTCTTTTGATCTTTTGTTATCGGAGTAATTATTTAAATGGACATGACATTCAAAATAGGACTTATTAGCTAGATAAGCTCTACATGGAGCTCTAAGTAAGAACTTCACTTGTCCAAGTGCCTAAATATGTGTTCAGCACCAGTAGCATGCCGTCCGCGACTCATGTATATCGCGCTTTTTGTGGCGCCTAAATGTCAAAATTTGCGACAAAATGACGTTTCACACTTCAAGCTGACATTGTAACAGGGTGTAACAGAAAGGGTATGTTAAGCGAAAAGCTATGTAAATATTATAAAATTTGCGACTCGAAATCACATGTTTATTTCTCAAGATTGTATGAAAATTCCTGAGTTGTTTAGGAATTCTCCATACTATCTGGAAAAATAAAGATGTGATTTCGAGTCTGAAATTTTGTGGGTAGGTTCCTTTCAGCGGGCTATTTACATAGCTTTTCGCTTATTATACCCCTTTTGTTACATTCTGTATAACCTGCGGTTGCGAGAATGGTGTTTAAATTCACGCGGTTTTATCGCTAATTTTGCCGTTTCGTGTGACTGTATATCAATTCAATTACCGATTCAGTGTTGATCGTAATAAAGTTCATTTTACTTTCGCAATGGTAGCACCACTCCCACGAGTTGTCCAATTTTTTTTTAAATTTATTTAGTTATTAGGGTAAATACAGTGTATCACACCTGTATAGGTTTGTGGAGGCAATGACATTCGCTTACTCCATTTGTACACGACATTTAGTATACTATATACATTAGTACATTAAGAAACAACATTACAAGAAACAACATTACAAATAACATTAGATCAAGGAACAATTTATGTGCATATTCTATTAGTAGATTTTGTTCTATTCATATAATACTGAGCTTCTGGGGAGATTAGTTAAGTAGTTACTAGTTCGATCCGATCGAAGAAAGATCTCTGTCATTGCCATGCTCGCATTTGGTGACTGGAAACACCCGCGCGGTTGATAAAAAAACTCGCGTCGCGTTTTTGCCATGCTACCGGTGCAGATTGTCTTATGAAAAAGCCGAACCAAATATACATATAATGGGAAACTAAAATTTCCCAAGCTATAAAGTAGTTACTGTATATTTTCTTCCACTGTGCTAAACGTAGCTGTAAGATCTCTATTATGATCCTGCAGTTCTGGCAAACCCATTTCAGTAACACTGCCGAATCTCCATTTACTAGATCACAGTTACACTTACGCTTGTACATCTCAACTATACCCTCAAAATTGGTCAGAAGTGGCACCATTTGGTCCTATCAGCCGTTGGTGCTCTGCCTACCCCGTAAGGCGTACATATAAATATATATATATATATACAGGCGTGATTATATGTATATATGTATCACAATTATATGGATTAGTAATATATACAATCATAATGATATAAATTAGAATACTTAAAACACGTGTAATCTTGATTTTTTTTCGTCGATAAAACGCATCGGATCGTTTGTAGCGCTAATTTATTTATTTATTTATGTTGCGTGCAGTCTTGTTCTACGAAGGACTTGATGATGACAGATGCACAAAGCTGATAGCACGCGACAATCATCGACCATTGTAACGAGATTAGTAGATCATCATTGAAGCCCTGCTTATATTATTACGTACATATAGGCGTGTATGTACACAACTTTAGTTCCTAAAGATACATCTAAATAAAGTCAACTATCAATCTATCATCTAAATAGAGTCTCGTCCTTTATATCTTGCACCAGTTTTAGACGAACGAACCTATTTTAATATTGTTTATTTTTAATAACTATTCCACACTCATCAAGCAGATTACTCATTCTATCATAGTGCTCTGCTAATTAATTGTAATTTGAAGTGTAATACAACATTTCCAACCATAAAGTGTTATAATATAATTTATGTTCAAAATACATCCATGTTTTCTTGTTTTTTGTCACACATAAAAAAGACTGGAGACATAGTGTGTGATAGGTGTCATTTAAAATTAATCGAAAAATTTATGTGACAAAAATAGATTCCCTTTTATCTTGTAGCTCTGTCATTGGACATGGCGCTTCATATTCATACATATCGGTAGCGCCATAGCTAATATGGCGCCATTCTTTTCATGCCATTTTCATGGCCATATGAGGCCATATGTGGCCATGTTTGACTGAACTACTATTCTTACTACACGTTGTCGGAGTCATTAGCTTGTCTCCATACCGTTTTAATTAACAACAATTGGATTCTTCGCCACAATATTTGTGGTTTAGTGTGACAAGTGCATATGTGGCATTTGTTTGTTTGTAAGATTTATCGGATTAAGCTTTTTTGGAATGTGTAGTAGTTTTCTATTTAAAGATATTATCTGCTTAGATTTAGTATATAATATCATTTGATATTATATACTGTTTCTTAGTTAGTATGAGGAAAATAATAATACTCCTTTAATTAGAAGAGATAATTATTCCCGAGCTTTTAATGCCAACTCTATAAATAAGTAAGTTTATAAAATTTGTAACCGTAAAATAAATAAATATACACTCAATTGTGACTGTCTTTAAACAAGGTTTATGTGTCTACTTAACATTTCAACAGACGTATCATCGTACTTACGAGACTGGTTTCGTACCCACGAGTACGTTTAATAAAATCGTACACATTTAGTACAGAGATACTATTACGACTCGCACACTTGCACACGGCATACTCGGTCTGGAATGTAAAACTCTTGATTTTAGGCTGGCTGGGTTCATAGACTATGTCACATCGTTTGGTATCGATGTTCATTATCTTAACACTCACAAAAATAGCACTTAGGCTTCATCACGTGATTTAACGAACGCGCGACAATGAAGGCTTCCTATTGGAGCAAACGTTTCGTTCAATGACGAATCTGCCTGAAATCAGCTCTATCGAAAATGGCTGAAAAATTCACTACAAGTAGGGCAAGTACAAACTTGTTGATGTATAGCGCTAGAGTCATTTTGCTTGCCCTGACGGCGGATGAACACCGCATAAGCGAAAAAGATGTAGATCTGTAGCGAAATGAAGTGCGAAGCCCAAATATGACTTGGAAGCCCTCCGTCCCATGGGACACAGGACCTTTTAGAAAGAATTCGCGCTTACCCCACAGTGCATCCTAAAAACGACTGGAGATTTGTGGCTTGTACATACGTACACATCAATGAATTTAAAAAATAAATAATACTTAATCGTAAACCTGTAGTGGAGTTTTACATCGCAAGTGTACAAATACCTTTACATACAGTAATGCGGTGTCTACAATTCAACTTGTAACATAAAATTTCAAGAATTATTACTCTCGGAATAACGCCTGGAAACTTTAACGCTGTGCCATTGTGTGAAACTTGCAAGTTATACCTATATTTGGTTAGACCATAGAGGAATAAGATGTTGGACAGACTTACTAACTCCGAAATGAATTTTTTCTAAGGAAATAAAACTTTTACCCTTTGGTAAACTATTATTCTCTGCAATATAACTGTATTTTATATGTGGAAGGTATTCAAACATGGTAAGAGAAAAAAATCCAATATTTTCTATAGGTATGAGTTGTAGTATCGTTTCTCAAAAAGAAAATAAGTAGGTATGTATTTGAATTATTTTTAAAGTTTAAGTATTCTCGAATGGGTTAGCTAGAACTGCTAGATCATAAAAGAGATTCTGCACCCACGTTTAGCACATCGAGAACAGATGTAAATGTCTGAGTGATCTAGGTCAGTCCTTCCCAAAGTGGGTGATAACGACCCCTTGGACGACGTTGGAGGCTTAGAGAGGGGCAGTTAAGGCCCCAGAAAAAATAGCGCAACTAATATGCTATTGACATGAAGGTGAAATAAAAATGGGGGGCTCTACCGATTTTCAAAGTGGGCGTTAGACGAAATAAGTTTGCAAACCTCTGATCGAGCGTATCACCCTAGAGGATGACAGTCAAAACAAAACATACCATTTAAAGTAGAAAAAACGCCATTGAACTTTATAAAATACAAAAATCTTCGATCAAGTTCTACGTATGCTTGGAATATATTTTATTCTGATTGTCTTTTGGTTAAAGCCATAAAATCAATTGGACATTTATTTGCCAAACACGTCCGTGCTGTGGCTAGGAATTCCCGTTAACTTTCGGTAATATTTTCTAGTTCCAACTTATCTAATCGATGCTGAATATGTATACTCAATCAGCTAGCCTAGCATGATCTGAAAACACGATATGATAAACCGATTTATCGATATTTAGCCTGTCAGAATACGATAAATATAGCCGCCATGTTGAAGTTTGTATATAGACGATACGATACTCGCATCGTACGATACGATATCCACGTAGCGTGGTCAAGCTAGGGGGGAAAACGAGTATATAAATATTTTTTCCCCGTTGTTCCCACTAAAAAGGATGTAGCTGTAGGCCAGTAGGAATACTGGATTTATGATATATATTATTATACTAGTGGACGCCCGCGACTCCGTCCGCGTGGACCACAGAAAAAGAAAAATGTCGAAATTATCCGGGATAAAAGCATATTCCCGGGATAAAAAGTAGCCTATATGTTAAATGGGACCTGTCACAATATATTCCTGAAAACTGCATCGAAATCGGTTCAGCCGTTTCTGAGATTAGCGTGCACAAACGCACAGACAAACAGACCAAAATTTCAAAAATCATTCTTTTGGGTACCTAGTATTGCGTTGATAAAGGTCTCCTATAATATTTTTTCTCATATATCTTCCATGTACAGACAGCGATCCGTTACATTTTTATTGTATGTAGGTATATAGACAGATAGAAGATAATAGCAGATAACGTTAGGTTGTTATTGTAACAGAACCTACATAATTTTTTAGGGCTGTATATTTATTAATAATAGCTTATTATGGTAGAAAAAATCGTAATTTATGAAAAAATCTTTATAAGTTCTTATAATTTTGCATCTGCACTTTATAATGTGCCCATATCACACACTCACGTGCAATATCTAGTATGTCGGTACACCTATACGTACCCTAACGTATTATGCTATATCTAGCCCTGTATAGGGCCAGAGAAAAGGTGGAGTCGTTTTCCTAGAACTGTCCATTTATTCAAGTCTTGAAAATTTCTAAGACTAACTATGCACCTAGTAAGTTTCTTGGAAACTGTGGCTGTTCTATTTTCTATTTTCGAGATAATTGCTAACCTAGAGCCAGCTCTTTGTATCTAAGTAGGTCCCATAATGAAAGTTTAGAGCTTGTTGTATGATCCATTTGTCTTTTGACTAACAAGAAGAAGGGATATCCTTTCTTGATAGAGGATACAAGAAACGAATTGTCTATGAACGGTACTATAATATTAATATTAGATAGTTTGCCTGTAACGAAGGGGTATTCTATACATGAAATAAAGTAAGTTTATGCCAAAAAAAATGCTGGGAAAAAAAATTAAAAAAAAAAAAAAAATCCTTGATCGTGCGAAATTTATAGTGTCTAGTGTTTATGTTAGAATTTTTATAGAAAGATATTAATTATTTTTCGTGAAAAAATCCTGCTACGCGCGTCTATGTGCATTTATGCAGAAAAACTCTATTATATATGTACGTCTATTTATTCAACTTTGGACCCTAATATTTTGGAAACCAGACACTTCCCAGGTATGCTTCCATGGAGAAAAATGATCGTGATGATGAGGAGATTCCGTAGTTTTCGGGAACGTTGACGACCAAAAATCATTCTGTATATTTCCACAGGTTAATTTCTCACAGAACACTCAGATATAAAATATAGACGTTCAGTTCTTATAAAGATTTAAAATAAATTAATCCATAAAAGCATTTAACATTCCTAATAACATTTTCCATGCATATTCATTGCCTTTAACGGAGAATTATGTTATATTTCTGATCTATCTATTAATAGAATCTCATCTAAATAGCTCTACATGCCACGAACAATTATTACTTACATTATTATTAAAGACTAGTGGACGCCCGCGACTCCGTCCGCATGGACTACAGAAAAAACAAAATGTCGAAATTATCCGGAATAAAAACATTTTCCCGGGATAAAAAGCATATATGTTAAGTGGGACCTGTCACAATATATTCCTGAAAACTGCATCGAAATCGGTTCAGCCGTTTCTGAGATTAACGTGCACAAACGCACAGACAAACCGACAAACAGACAAAAATTCCAAAAATCATCGTTTTGGATTCTATTGCGTTGATAAAGGTCTCCTATAATATTTTTTCAAATATATCTTCCATGTACAGACAGCGATCCGTTACATTTTTATTAGGTATATGTATAGATTTTAATTTGTCGTTATAAAATTCAGATGTGGGTATATATTACTTATACCTACGCTATACCAATACATAATAGGTATAGGCAAATACTGAAATGCTGAATAAGCATCATATTGAGTTATATGACGGTGTATTTAATTCAATTTAATCATCCGCCTTGCTTGCTTTCCGCGGCAATAGTACCTATCGGACGATCCTTTTAAATTTTCAGAGGTTTCGGCTTATATATTACCTGGCTGTCACTTACACCCTCTATATTGACTCCCATTATCTTCAATGATTTTAGGCAAAAGTGTGCAAATAACCCTCCTACTGTTCACCAGTTAGCACCACGTGGTAGGTAAGCGGTGAATGTACGATAAGATTGACTTTCCCACCAACACCACTAATATGTAGATAGATGATATAAGTCTCTGTTTATAATAACAGGGATATTTTCTCACACGTTCAATATTATAAAATTACCGAATGGATTTTTAATTAAATTTGCATGTATATCAGTAATTCATGTATACCAGTAATTAGACTAGTGGACGTTTCAGATAATTATATCGTTTACATAATGTAAAACTAAATTTAAAAAAAAAAACAAATGTCTGCCGTACACGCTGCGTATTTTCAGCCAATATTCGACATACCCAGGGAAGTCTTCGTTCATTATTGAGGCTGCCAAATGGAGCAGCTGGGAGTCGTCTGCCAATTTGAGATACAAGTAGATATATCTACTAATAGACAGACACAGGCTAGACTGCTCAAAATTACTGCACTGCGGAGATAAGAGCCGCATCCTTTGATTATATAAATCCTTTCGAAAAATTTAACCGCCGCGTTCAGAAATGTTTAAATTTAATTATTAATAAATGGCCGATCCAATATATATATATAGAAATTATGAACTAACAAATCTAAAACAACAATCAATATATGTTTCGCACATTTCTTGCCAAAGTCCTCTTAATTATATCCTTTGTGGCGTTCAATAACAATATATTATTTTAAATGAAGTTACACTATACTACGAGTACCTTGTTTTTATACTCAGAAACATTTCGTGTAGGTAAAGCATGCAATCTTTTTCCTACTACAATTTTATTTTCTTCCTAGACAGCTTCATTCATTAGTCATTCAAATTATAAGGACAATAAGGTATTTAAAAACACGCCCCTGTATTTTCTATATTAGTAAAAATATAATACAAATAAAAATAATCTGTCTGTACTGTACAACCGGTCTGCTCTATACCAAGTCTATGTAATTATTACAACAAGAAGGTACCAATTGTGTATTACGACATCCTGATTCTGATTACTACAGTCCAATTATCTATACGGACCCTGAGGATAACATAACAATAAAAGATTGTTTTACTTTTATAACCTATTTTATAAATAAGTGAATCATCAGTTGCTGGAACTCCATCATCACCTTTATCATCATCCATCATTATCATCGCCATCAGCATCATCACCTAATACCGCACACCCTGTTAATCTATATCTTCTATACATATAATAAAAACGAAACGGATCGCTGTCTGTACATGGAAGATATATGAGAAAAAATGTTATAGGAGACCTTTATCAACGCAATAGTACCCAAAATAATGATTTTTGGATTTTTTGTCTGTTTGTCGGTTTGTCTGTGTGTTTGTGCACGCTAATCTTAGAAACGGCTGAACCGATTTCGATGCAGTTTTCAGGAATATATTGTGACAGGTCCCACTTAACATATAGGCTACTTTTTATCCCGGCAAAATGTTTTTATCCCGGATAATTTCGACATTTTGTTTTTTCTGTAGTCCACGCGGACGTAGTCGCGGCCGTCCACTAGTTTGTTTTATATAAACGGATATGCTATGTATTCTCCTTCAGTAAAATCTCGCATGGTTTCGTCGGCCACTGACCATTGCATAACTTCAAAAGTGATTTTAATGTAGATTGTAAAGGCAATAGCGTATAATTTAACTAAAAGTATAGTATTAATACCGCATAAATCTTTATAAATGTAGGATGCAGTATTCGGAACTTTTGGGCGAAGTCCACATGTAGATTAGTACAGTGCATACAATAATTATAATGTCTTGGAAAGTTTAAGCCCTTTGGGATACATGTACCTATAATAATTTAGAAAGTCGACTAATATCTCAATTTGGCTTTAGTGCAGCTTAATATCGTATAATGGGATTACTTTGGTTGAATGAGTAATTAGTATTTATAGGCCAAAGTTGATCTATTAAATTAACATCTGTGGTTATGTTAGTTCAGAAATGTGGCTAAAAGAAACTGATTGAAGGCTAGCTGGAAGGATTGCTGGAAATCAGTATTTTTGGGATTTGGGGTGTTTTTTTTTTACAATTAGCTAGTCAAACATTTGACCGCCATCGTGCCTTGATGTTAAGCAAGATGCGGCCTATGGTGGTACATGTTTGCCTAGAAAGTGCCTATTACTCTAGCTTTGAAGAGACCAACGTGTATGTTGTTTGGTCATGGTTTCGTCATTACTGTTTAAAAGTGATCACCCCTAGCCCTATTTTTAGCTGATAATAGTTTGTGCTGCAGTGGTTGGATTGTTGAAAGTGATGCTGTCATTTATTGCTTATCATCGAATATGAGCTAGCACATTTGATAAACTTTTTAAACATCATATGAAAATGTCAATGACTATCAGTTTTTCTTACTCTCGATGAATGAAAATTCATTCTCGTTTTGGATATATCCAAATTTGTTCAAACCGAAGATGTACGAGTTGTATACAGGAATACTCATGCACTGTCTCGGACAAATGCTAGTATACAAGATAATCTTGTACCTAACCGGAAAAGGTCACCATATGAGCATACCCACCGGTAGGGCGTGGGAGCAGGATTCACCGTATGTTCGACCATACTTGGCCGTGTTTGTCCAGCCAATCGTCCGTTTGACCCACTCTGTGCCTACATATTTCACTTAACTGACACGCTATTTCACAGTCAAGGCGATGCCACAGATTAATGTTGACAGTATAACAACATGGGGTAATTTGTGAGCATCATTTGCGTGACATTCTCTTTATCAAGTCACATAAAGAGGTGAATTGTGCATACATAGATACATACACATGGCAATGTTCCCAAAATGGTCGACATAAAACCATCACTTTTATTTCTCGATTGTAATTATTTTTAACAGTATGGCACACATAAGTTCGCGTTTCGGGTTTATGATGGCCGCCAAAGTGACTAATGATGGCTTTAATCAACTCTAACGAATCTAGGAAAATGTAGAATTGTAAACTTTTTTAAGAGAATCTAAACCTGCCGTAACAAGCATAACATGTCTTAATTATAATCAAACTCGTTCGCTGTCTTCTATATAATCTAGTAGTAGGTATATCAATAACATAATAAATGACGAACGAGGAACGAAGGTACTAATATAATACCTCTTTACGTTCAAATGCAAACAAACTTTTGTCATTTACTGTGTTTAACGTGTTTATAATGTGTTTTACCTTTACTACGGTTTTACTGCTGGAAAGACATTTCGCACATGCTGTGGCATTTAGGCATACGCTGCAAATTGAATACTGTTTGGAAAATAGAAGGTTTGCAATTCACATTTTTCACATCGCTGCGTGTAACGGGATGCATAATGTGATTCATACCGTGATTCATACTGGGAAAATGGAGGATTTCGTGAATGGCTGGTTATTGTTTGGATTCACAACCAGTATGGGCAGCGAGGACAAATACCTATCTCAAGTACTTACTGTTTGAGTAAACAGTTAGTTGGACAATTCGAAGAAGTTTGAGTCGTAAAATTTTATTGTATGATATACTCGTAATTTCCATTTTATTGCTTGCAACTTAGCTGATAATACCATCAGGTCATAGGTACATACTTTGGTTTGCATTATCGGCTATTAAAAACAGATGATTTCCAATTCGGCTCTCTTATGAATCAGGCAGAATAAAGCGGGACTGCCTTTTAACCCTTATCGAATGTGGGCCAGCCTATGAGGATTTGGTTTTTCATAGCCATTGCAATTACTTAGCCTTCCGTTACAATATATAGGTAGGTAGTCTATTTATATCAAAGACACCATTATACCATACAAGCCGTCTAGTTCAAATTCATGTTGGTAGGAAGTGGGTAAGAGATAGGACCATATAGAAAAGACTATGTCTTGCAATCTACAGAAATCAAAAGCAAATAGGGCCTTCCAGTTAGTCCACTGCTGGATATAGGGCATCCCGCTACTGCCACAATATATATCCGTTCGGACTAATACGGGAGGCGCTGCTGCCCACCTCCCGGAAACCCTTAATCGCCTCGTACGATACCCACGGGCAGGCAGGGGTGGTACAAACTCTACTCTGCCGGCATCACGCGGCTGTAAAAAGCAAATGACAGGGATAGATTAATTAAATGATGATGCTTATGCCATTTTGAAATATCTGTTAGAATATCTGTAGCCACTAAGTTAATCAAGATACATTCTTTAGATTTCTAATAATATTGCCCTTTGGTCGTGTGATGAGGGACACAACTTGAATAAAATATCCCGGGACGATGACTTTATCCATTGTTCACAATTTTCTCACGTCTTGTTACACTACATTAGACAGAATCATCATATCCGCGCTGTTTTCCTAATGTAATTGAGACACGAAGCATACTCATATTTCTTAATATCTAAAAATCTGAAGTTAGTTAGAAAACACTCTAACCTATTAGAAAACTAACACTTGTTGCTGCTCTACTCTGCTTATAGCACATCACGAGTTCATGGTCCTTATACATAGTATATTCCATGTCCATACTTATAATATATAGGTACATACAAACATGGCTGTGTTCCCGAAATGGGCAGAACTACATAAAGGAGATCCTGCAGCCACATTTTGAAAAACGAGAGCAGATGTTAATGATCAATGACAATTTGCTTGCTTATCGCCTAAGAGCATTCCCGAGTTCTTTAGTCGACTCTTACGACATGCACGGAAGGAGATGCATCTGATATCTATCTATCTATTCTAGTGAAGCCCTGCATCGGCACAGGGCTATTTAAAAATATACTTAACATTATTTTTGTTCGTAACCAATCGTATAAGCCGATAAGCTTTCCTGCACCCGTGTGATGAATTTGGTGAGAGCGAGATGTCTCACTTTTAAACGTCAAATTCACAGAGCTATTAATAACTAGATAAACTAAGTGTATGTACTTTGCTCGTATAAAAAATAGACTTAAGAATTAGAATAGACACTCGTTCTCGATCAGGACTGAATGAATTAGGGCTGATAGAAGTGGTTTGCAATCATCGTTTTACACACCAAGTAGATACACTTGCCTTGTCTAGTTATTACTTAGCTGTGTGGATTTGATTTAAAAGTGAGACATCTCGCTCTTTCTCACTAAATTCATCATACGGGTGCTGTTTTCCTATAGGTGCATTATAAATAGATTTAGCGGTGAATATAGTAGAGAAGTGTTTTTGTAGAACATTACAGAGCATAGTAGGTACACATATTTTGTCCTTTTTGCAGTAACTATCCCAGGTGAAATAATAATACCATAACTGGTTCCCAAAGATGGAGTTGAGAAAAATTTCTACAATCCATTTAAGGTATAATGTAGGAAAATTATAATAATCTTGATTTTTCTTTAAAGTCTCTATTCCTATGTCCTGTCATTGGATTTATTATATTTTATCTCTTCTATATCAATAGAGGGATAGATCTTCTAACTTGTAGAGTTATTCTAGTGATAACGAACGGGGCATTGTGCTGTTTTTACCATTTACATACATACATATAATCACGCCTTTATCCCTTACGGGGTAGGCAGAGCACCAAGGGCCGATAGAACCACATGCTTATTTTATGACCAATTACTTAGACCCTTAAATAAAGCTCCCATTACCAAATTCTTCTATTACAATGTCATTAACTTAACGATATTCATCATATCATTCGCACCCACCTGAGCTGCAAGTTGCAACCCAGAATCTGTGGCGTCGCAGACAGGGTCACTACCAACGAAGCCAATACTATGATGTAAAGGGAAATTGAGGATATACACAATCTCCATACAACTTGTATGTAATATGTACCATAGAGCTCTATAACTATAGACTAGATAGTAATACGTAGTCAAGTAATTTTTTTGTGTACCTAAGTATCCTTTATATACTTTAGGGGAGGTCTATGCTCCTTCTCATGGCTAAAAATGAATGATGAATCATTTATACATATATTTATCGACTACAAACCTTACAAATACGATTGCACATAATATAAGTTCATTTAGTGAATATAATCGCCCATTAAATGTAGTATAAATCAACAGTCAGTAAATCCTTTCCAACACTTTGCTTGCTTTTTATTTAACCTACTTACTTGTGCAGTTAATCTTAATGTGGTATTATTTCTATAAATACACCGGCTCCAGTGTAAATGTCGGTTAAAGCACAAATAAAAATTAACAAGCAATTCTACGAACATCACTCGAATCTTTAATTGGTAATTAATTTTATGGAGACAATGAACTTTATTAATTTTAATTGATGTCCAACTTAATATAGGCCTTAAATGGTGTTTTCCACTTTGAGATAGACCATTGAAGTGATATTTATTCGTAGGAACTCAGAATCTTGATGGTACGTCTTATAGCATAGATAAAGGATACGAAAATACTTTTTTATTAAACGCGTGGGAAATTCATACCAAATACTCGCCTCTAGCAAAATCAAACTTCTATGTCAACGCAATCAAAAGAAACAGCAATTTAAGCTGCATATTTTGAAACTCGCAAGTACTCGCAAGGGAATCAAAACCACTTCCAGTCGACCTAGATCTTGAAACATAATAGCACACATAAAGTCCGAAAACCTTAAATTTTAGCCGGATAAACGTGATCTTTGAATACACCATTCATTTTGGTTATGACTGGTCATGCCTAAAGCTGTATTGCTTGACGTAATAGTACCTTGCTGTTTAACTTATTTATAAAGTAAATTTTGCCAAAAATGATAAATATTATTGTGAATTTTAAAAGCAGACAATTTTCTTGTCCCTACCCTGCGTGCTTAGTGGGATTGTTCGTCTTGTTATTAGTAAAAAGCTATGCGAATATTACCTCGGTGATAATAATAAAGAACCATCTCAAAGTCTGCTGTTAAGAAAATACCCGTATACAAACTCTGACCATTGAAATAGTCCGCTCTTTGCTCTCAATTAAAAGGAATCCTCACTTTACTTCCTAGTAATCGACCTTGAGGAAGTTAAAGGAATTAGGTTGCATAATTAAGGGGCATGCTTAAAAACCGGGTCCGAGTCCGGTCGGTAACGGCACATAACCGATACAGTACGGACAAAAACCGGCCCGTCCTTGTACGGGGTCCTCACAAATGTTAGATTTATGTTGACATCAGTTTTTGTGCCGGCCTCGGACGTGGCATTTTTAAAGATGGTCCGCTCTTCGGGTATTTATTGCATATATGTATAACAGAAACAGTTTGAACCTTGCAAAATACACATACTTACACTCTTTATCTTTGACTCTTCAGCCTTTGTCTAAGCTGCACACGAAGTGCAAAATTAGCCCTCAGAAATTACTCCGATATTATAAAAAGTATGACCTTATAAATTTATAAGTCATATGTTTCTGTCATACATATATCAGCCTATTGCAATCCTCAGATGGACGTAGGCTTCCCCCAGGACACGCCACAAGGCTCGATCGCCCATTTTCGCGATCCAATCACTAGCATCCAGTCTCTCTTATAGTGGGCCTCAAATTTTGTCTTTGTGACCAGTTCTTTATGTATTTTATCCATTACACTGTGTATTTTATCATAAACAGCTAGCGGCCTATTGGAGGCTGGAGCTTCTACTCTTTATCAGACCAATGTAGGTAGGTAATATACTAAGTACTTACTTATCTACAATTATATTTTTTCGCCGGAAATTCGTAAGCATGAATAACAGAATTTGAAGTTCACAATGCCGAGTTCTTATTTCTACATGAGATGACACTGTTTTTTTGTAATTAGCCGTGAAATTAACGTTTGATGATTATATGACGCGTTTTATCTGTGACCTAGTAGTTTTTACATATCACTAGAATAGCACGTCTTTGTTTTTCTTGCTTATGTGTAATGTAGTACCTCTTGCTTTGCTCTACATTTATTTTTCATGATTAATGTACTTATATTAAATTTATTTGTGTTATTAGTACTGTTTGTGTCTCTTGTAGATTATAAAATAAAAATATTTCTTGTTCTAACCATTCACAAGAGTATATCAGCTACATCTCGTATGCATGTCGCAAGAGGAAAGAAAATGAGGGCCGTTTGCATCATAGGTTTTCTCAGGCGATGAGCTAGCAACTTGTCACTGAATGTTTACCTACACTATGCTAAATATGACCGTAGATGGTAATTTGAGATTCTGCAGTGCAGTTCTAGTAACCCCTTTTTGTGTATATGTACATTATTTCTTCTATGCTGCTCTGGGAGTGAAAAAAAAACGTATAATACTGCAGCTGCTTCTCTTCCCAGGCATACTGTGTAAGTCAGTAGAGGGACAAGAGGGTCTTGGTGTTTCGTAAGCGATGGGCTGACCATCTGTCACTACGAACCGAACTTGTATATCTCAACTATAGCCTCAAAATTGGTCAGAAGTGGTACCATGTGGTTCTATCGCCCCTTGGTGCTCTGCCTACCCCGTAAGGGATAAAGGCGTGATTATATGTATGTATGTACATTATTGGCCGCGTGGTGCCGGCAGAGTAGAATTCGTACCACCCCATGTCTGCCCGTGGGTATCGTACGAGGCGATTAAGGGTTTCCGGGAGGTGGGCAGCAGCGCCTCCCGTGTTGACAACATAGTCCAAAATACAAACTGCGGCCACCAACCCGCCTGCCCAGCGTGGTGACTATGGGCAAATACCCCCTATGGCAGTCTTGTGGCGTGCCCTGGGGGAGGCCTACGTCCAGCAGTGGACTGCAATAGGATGATGATGATGATGATGATGTACATTATTTACGTAAAGTATTGAATGAGTGTACAAAAAAAACTTTAATGCGAGCTTTTTAAAAGCTTTACGTAAGTATTTCAGTTATCAAAAACTTACTTACATAACTTCCGATGTTTGCTATGCATAAGTATGCAGTTATCAGGAATTTCATTCGTATCGCGGTTCGGTAACATGAAACCCCCGTCATCGGTCTCGGCTGCGTGTGCGCAGGTGACGTCACAACTGGTTACCATGGATGTCCATTGCGTGTAAATTTTGCGCCGCTTTCCGTGTCTATGGTCAATCTGTATGTATTATCTATGATACAATGCACTTTTGAATAACTGGCTGCATCATGCAGTATAATGGTATGTAAGAAATCAAAAGTTTTAGATATAAGGGGTTCTAATATAAAGGTGAAGAAACAATTGTATGTTGACTTTGGGTACTAGGATTAATCGAGTTGGAGTCTAAAATTATGTTGCTTGTTCTCTGTAAAGCCTTTACAGTGTTTCGCTTACTTCTGTAGCACTCTGTATAGGTATAATGAAATGTGCATGATTTCGAAAACTAAAACTGACGTAAGAACAATATGGTAAAAAAGCTTAATATGGCAAATTCCTAACGGTGGTAACACGCATTCTACCGATTTGACTTTTGGTCCTATGTTCATTGAACGAAGATGCGGCGTGCGGGCGATCGCAAATAGAGGAGGCAAAGTGAAATTCGATAATAAAATATTTATTTAGCTTAATACAAATAACATATAAACAAATAGATAAGTATATTCTATGCAAGGATAAACTGGTAAGGTTTCCAGCGTCACCATACGAGGGTTGCAGCGCTGGTTTCCAGGCTTCCAGCTGGAACCACCAAAAATAAAGAAGTATGTACCAAGTGGACTACAATGTGTGAAACATAAGGTATCAATTCTTTTATCTGTGCATTTTTTATATTGTCCCGTTTTGAAGATCTCTACGTATTTTTATTGAGTCAAGAGGCCTCCACTCGTACGTATTGAACGAAGTGTTTGCCGTTTGTCTGGGAAGTTGTAGTAGCTTTTTTATTTAACTTAAATCTCAGACTTAAATAAATTGATTTGTTTTGTCGTACATCTGCTTCATTCACAAGGTGATAAATGCCATTCAATGTTTTATTATGAACCTACCTACCAACAGATAAGTCTTTAAGTTGTTTTGCAAATGCAAACGTATAACGCATCCCTCTACGTAATTTTATGAACTGCTTAGGGCAGGTTATCATAAACTCTAGAAGCAGTATTGCTTCCATCGTGGAAGCGAGATCTCGCTCAATACTATTTACCTATATAGCGGCGTCTTGCTTGTACTGTGTAAATATAAGTTACGTTGTTGTGTTGGTTTGTCAAATCTAGATAAATGCTAATCTTTTCTTTTATAAACATACATACATATACATATAGTCACGCCCATTATCCCCCAAAGGGGTTGGACAGAAGTGTGCAAACTACACACCCAATTTTCACCAGTTAGTTAGCAGTTTTATAAATATAGTCTTTAGTATACATCATCGCGCTAGCTAGGTATCTCTCATCCATGTCCACGTAGCCTAGCCCTTCTTGTGTGGTCAATCAACTTTGTTTTTCTACTTAGACATCACACGCCATTCTGCCTCAATGAGCTTCAAAGGGTCTCTATGCCCTTTGACTGCACCTTGGCAAATGTATATATTCTGAATTATATGCATTTCACCTCTATAGGTACATTATAAAATGCTTTGTCCTGATTAACTAACGAATCAACGCACAGTAGCGTAAAGTATAAGGTATTTTCTGTCAAATTTCATGAAAATCTGTTTCGTAATTTTGCGTGAAAGAGTAATAACATCCATTCTCACAAACTTTAATTTTTTCAATTTATTACAAACACAGCTGTGTTCCCGAATTTTTTTACCGAGAACTGTAGGGTCATCAAGAAAATTCCACGACGGCCACGGACAAGTTGCTAGCTTATCGCCTAAGCGAATGCCCAAGTTCCGAAGGTGAATCTATCTTAAAACATGCTAAGAAGAAGATGCAAATGTCTGATGTAGTGAAGCCCCGCATCAGCACAGGACATATTAACTGTAACTTTTACGTTTAAAATATTAGTAGGATAGACTTAGATTCGGTACAATATTTTCGCGGAAAAAGGTAATTTCTACAAGAATTCATTTATTAGGTACGGCAATGATTTTATCGATAAGTTAACGACGACAACAATACGGAAACCATCCTCTTACTACTTATCTTACTACCCATATTACGATGGACTTCCTTAGTATCGACCATATACATTACTCCTTCGAAATGGTACAAATAAATACAGATTGTAACTCATAAAGCAATGGTTTACAAACATAATGATATCTTTTACGCGTCGTATTTTTAAAGCTGATCGATTTCACGGGTATATCACGTTTGTGTTTTTTGTGGGATCAATAGAAACTCCCAACAAAACTGTCTGTCTATTCTTTGGGACATTTTCACCGAATAAAGTAAACAATAATAACCTTTCACTGCATTTTTAGAAATCATCTTTCTTAGACGCAAGTCGTAAACTGAAATAGATATAACCCCAGCTACCAAAGTACCTATATAATAAAAGAAATTCAGATATGACATCTGTTTTGAGGATAAGTACCTTTATAATAGACAAGTTGAAACACAAACGTCTGTCGACTAAAAACCTTTTTCAGCAGAACCAGAACTTATCTTATCCATTTTGTGTAAATATTCCTGAGAACTTTATACTTTAGGAATATCTCCAGTACTATCTGGAAACATTGCCGTATATTATTATAATAGAATTTGAACATTGTCTAAGCTAAACATTGCCTAAATAGACACAGATATCATTCCATACATTTTGCTGTAAAATGCCATTTTTAATCAGTATCTATCTTCGGATGCGGCACGGCATTAAAATAACACCGATAATACCGAAACAGTTGATTTGAAGTCTATTGTGGACAGCTTTTCGATTTACACATAGAGGAATAAGATGTCTTATTAAGATCTTATTCCTCTATGGATTTACATGTTCCATCTTTATTAGGTACTTCTTACTGCTTGTGTAGGTAATTAAGCGAAAGCCAGAACAAGGAATGGAGAGTTATTCACATAAACCTTTATTGATAGAGTATTTATAGATCCCCAATCGGTTTCTACTGCCATGCGCAAAACTGGATTCTTACAACCCAGGTTTTTAATTAAAAATGTACATTGATAAGGCAATCTCGATGGATGCAGAACAAGTAACTCTGGTTGTCTGTTTGTCACGATATCGACACATTTGTGTTGGAAACTGGGCCCGATGATAGGATAAATTATAAATTTTACTCAAGAAATGCATGTGGAATAATTATTATTACTAGCGGACGCCCATGACTTCATCTTAACCAGTGGTTCCCAGAGTGGTCCAGGTGGACCTCCAGGGCTCCACAGGAGACTTGACGGGGGTCTACGTTGACGTGAAAAAATGGGGGTTAACAATTAATTCATATGTGGTATAGTTAACTTTTGAAGGGTTGTATGAGAAAAAAAGTTTGGAAACCCCTGATCTAAATTTTCGACTTCCCTTTGTTCCCGTAGGAATTACTAAAAAATCTTTTTATAAGACCATAGAGAGCTCTTCTCGACACGAAAAATATTTGATAGGGCTACTAAGATTATTATTTATTTATTACCTTTTTTCCTGAAAGACAGAGAGAAAGAGAGAGATATTTCATGGAAACTATATTTGTAAATATTGTGTATTCGTGTGAAAATTCGGATGTTGTTTATTGGATATGTCATACTTAAACATTCAGTCACCGACTTACAACCAGGATGAAATTCAAAACTTCCTCGGAAAACCTCAATTATTATCATCATACTATGCTACTATTGCAAATTCACTGTACACATTGTCGAGGTATATCTTTGTAAATACAAAGGGCATAGATGCGGCTTAGGCAAGTATATGAAAATAAATTATCTGTGCGCCAAAATAAAAGATTAAGGGCCAAATTTTCCGAAGGCCAGATAGCCTACCTACACGAAGGATAAACTTAATACTGTCTCTACCTGTATCAAGTTTTAGAGAGAGACAGCATCAACTTCATTCAAATAGGCTATCCAACCATTGTAAAAAAGCCCTTAGACAAGTATCTGAAAATCAATTGTCTCTTCACCAAAATACTACATTTAAATGCTTTCTTATTTATTGCCAAAACCATGAATCTCATCTCGATTGGTCGCTGAAAACGGCGATCGACTCTGACCCTTCCCAAGCTGCAGGCAAATCGTACTCCAGATTATCTGCATTTAATTTATTGCTGGTCCTTCAGCTGCACCATAGTATAATAATTGTATTAGTTAGGTATGTCATTTTTTATATAATAGTATGTCAGAGGATGTTTTTTTAATTTATATTAGAATATTTGGCTTGGTTTTGTAATTTGGTTTATACTGTTAAACTAATTTTCGATAAATAAATAAATTTCACACAACATCAATAGTTACTGTACAAGTTAGTAGAGGGACAATAAGAGGGTCTTGGTGTTTTGTAGGCGATGGGCTGACCACCTGTCACTACTAACCGAAATTGTACATCTTAACTATACCCTCAAAATTGGTCAAAAGTGGCACCATGCGGTTCTATCGGCCCTTGGTGCTCTGCCTATCCCGTAAGGGATAAAGGTGATTATATGTATGTATGTATTAATAGTTACCATTAAATCTCTAACTGAAACGGGACTGAGATAGGTCTGCAAATTATTTTATACCGCGGTTATACAAGAATGTAGCCTATGTCTTTCTCCATACTATCAACTATACATATGTATGTAAAATTTCAAAGAAGGTTGGTTGAGTAAAATAGCATGTGGTGAGGAAGTAATAAATAAACAAACTTACTTTTACAATTATAATATTGAAGGCTAATTTTCCCAAACATGGAGAATAAAATTTATGCTTTATTTCTCTATAACTTGATCATAATAGAGTAGCATCAAATTTAATCTTCGTTTGGAAAAATCGGCCCTAATAAGCCTAATTTACATTATACCATTTTCTTACCTTATGGTCATGCCATGCCTATATCATATAACCCATATCGTCGCTACATGCAAGACGATCTACAATCATTCTTATACCATCACTCGACGATGGGAATCATTGAAAATATGATCGTTCGTAATTTACGATACACGATTATCGCTCGTTTACGAACATGCGATCTTTGAGAAGCGCAATGTCGGATATGACGTTATAATATGAGTTTGATAAAGCTTGCACTATAACTTTATATTGCCTTATATACGCCATAAACGGTAAGGGAAATGTGTCGACTCTAGCGGTAACACTAATAAACAATAAACCAAGGAATATATCTAGGTAGATATACTAGTAACTTCAATAAAGAACCACTCCGTTATGGTCACTCAATTTATTTCCAATTTTGTAAACAGTTAAAATTACATATAAACATAATATAACACACACGGTTTTGTTTCGAAATGGGATAGCCAAAACTGCAGGATTATAGAGGATATCTCACAGTCATGTTTACCATAGGTCTCATTGTAAATGATCAGTTTCCAGCTTCTCGCCATAGAAAATGCCCGAGTTCCTTAGTCGACTTGAACGGAAAGCGATGTAGCCAATGTATTCTAGTAAGGCCCCGAATCAGCTAAGGAAAATAAATTATCTACAAATTGCAGACAATAAGATTGTTTTGTTAAACGGAATTTTCAAAGGATATTTAGACTACGTGGCTTGTTCATACGGTTATAAACCATGGCTTATCTGTCGTGGCATCATGGAATGGCGACCACGCCACGTGAGATATTGCCAAGTCTCCTATAAGTTGGGAACAATGTGGGTGTGTGTATTGTGTGGCTTTGAAATAGGTGAAAAATGCTGTTCATAATACCAGTAGGTATGCTTGAATTAAATAGTTGTGGTAAGTTTGTGCTTAGACTAACGAGCAAGAGCAAATTTTTTTGTCCTGATTACCTTACCTTACCTAATGTTAATTGGAAGCCTCAAGAAGCCAAGTAACTTTTAGTAGTTTATTTAGTTATAGAATATCATTGAATATATAGAAGTGGCACCATGTGGTTCTGTCGGCCCTTGGTGCTCTGCCTACCTCATAAGGGATAAAGGCGTGATTATATGTATGTATGTATGTAAGAATATCATTAAAAGTATTGAAGCGAAAGAGGTCAGAACCGTAGCAAGTAGAGATCCATTATCCGGACGAGAGGCGTGATTTTATATATGTATTTATAACAAATAAGCGGTCGTTTTATACGACCATACATAGAAACAAATATGGCTTCACATACCAAAGTAACTTGTTTATTTCTTCTCACGTAAAAAATATACCAGTAGGATAATTTCTCTTAAATACTGTAGAATTTCGTATAATTAGAGGAGAGCGTAATGCCTTTCATTTCAGAAAAGCCTAATTAAACAATGGCTCTTAGTTTAAGAGCTAGCTAAAATAAACTTCGCAGACATTCCATTAATATTTTATTAGTATCTAAACATTCCAAACTTGACGGATTTACTTACGAATTATCTCATACTTCAGCAGGTTGTTATACTTTTACTTAAAATTAATAGCCTTAATTTCAGTGTGCTATTTTTACTTTTGTAAATAGCAGAACTAGAATTCGGCCCAGAATCCTGAAATATTCAAGAACGCATTCACTTTCGAACGTTTGAAGGGGAATGCACAAAATTATTCGAGTATTCGGTATAATTGCTCGTCTGGCTACTGAATAATTCAACGATAGATATGATCTGTTTAATGATGCGATTCATTGGTTTCAATATTTCGATTGTTTTATGTTCAAAACAGAATTAAACTGGATTTTTCTAATTCGCGTAGGTAATTAGACGACTGCGCGGGCGGCATAACGTGAATGACAAAATAGTTAGGTATATATTGATTTATTTTAAAACAGTTGGTCCTGCGCCTGATCTTTCTTCGATCCTGTCGGATTTCCATCCCATAGGACTATGAGAGAGAAGGAATAAAGAGTGCGCCTGTGCTTGAGCATACATACACTTGTGTGTTGCACTATAATTTCTCCTGCATTAATATCCTCGTTGAGATTGGCCACCATGGCCGTAATATGGTCGGAATACTCGTAATTATTTTTCCTAAGGTTCTCCTGTCATCATTTATTTTACAGTAGATATTATAATAAATTATGATGACAAAATTTCCAAGATGTAGACGCACACAAAAGAGTCCTTAAAACATGGAGGTGGAACCTTTTTTGGCAAAGTTCTTTCCCATCAATCAAATATTAGAAACTCAAGATCATCGGTTACATTAATTTCCCACTTTTCCTGTCCTGAAAGTTTATATGTACTTTGACGTATTTTCATCATTTTACTTGTATGTACAAACCCCTATTAATAGCTGACTACAGAAAGTGTCTTCTTTCTTCTGTACATATTTCGGTACATGCGTGGGCGCATGCATCTGAGGACACGCGATGTGGAAGACAAACAGTTTTGACATGCAAACGTCTTCATTTCTCCGAATCATTATCATTAGACAATCATTACAGTGTCATATGTCTGGAAATGATGTTGGACACTAGTTGGACATCATAATTTGACGGTTGTGTACTCAAATGCAACAATCTTTCCGGTGTCTGTCTTACAAAAAAGTTTTTTTCAGACAACCTTGTTAAACAATCGCGCCGTGTTTCGCGATTTCGAGAGATCGCGATTAGGTATGTTTCTTCAACTTTTTCTACATTAGACCATTCAAAAAGAAACATAAATTATTACTGAGGAATAGAATGAAGAACTTTAAAACATACAATTATTCATCTAAAGTAAACTCTAACTCCCATATTCTTAATCGTTGACTTAAACATCAAATTCCAGTCGGCCATTAAAAATAACTCTTTTGACTACGAAAATAAATTACAAACTCCTATCCCTCACCCGAGTGCCCTCAAGGGGTAACTTACAGCTAAGAATACAAGCATCAAGCATTTCAGCTGCAATACAAAGCGCCGCGCCATTAAGATTTCTTGCAAATAACAAGTTCAAACACATTTCAATAGGTGCATGGGCGGCATCACCCAGTCTGTGAAGTATTTAGCAGCTGTTCGTGAAACAGCGAAGCATTTTCAGAGGCGCACGCGCAGGTTACCCGGGGTCGCCGACCGGTTGTAAAGCCCTTTCTACACTCACATGATTCTAAGGTTCGTATATGTAAGTTGCTTACCCATAAATTCTTACCTACTTAGTGGAAATGACCATGACACATAGTCGCCTCGAGTTTAAATTTATTGTATTGATCGCGATCATCAGTCGGTCTTGAGGGTCAGCGACGTGGTGGACGAACATCGGTAAGATATTAGATATCTACATTTGTCTAAAGGCAAATTTGTTAAACACTCATGTAACTAGTTCCACGCACCATTATACCAATGGCCCTTTATGTCAGATGGATACCATAACATGTGAAAAGTACCCTAATAGCACCACATACACATGCCCTTCCGCAGTTGAAAGATTCGTGTCACTAGGTACACTACCAACTTGACCACATCGGAATCCTTATTCAAATGTCAATTCATAAAGGAATTACCAATATGTTCAGTAGCAATCGGTTGTCTAGATAGCATTTAACCTTTTCTGAGGTATTTCCTTTCTGGGAGTTACCTAGTCTATGTCAGTTACCAGTAACGGAATTTAATTAAGGAATTCTTGAAATACATTTTTGCAGTTGTATCACTGCCATTACTCTTACATGAGCTGCAAAGTAAAACATAGAAATACATAGGTACAGTCCCCCATAGGGACCAGAAGTCTTTAAATTTGAACACCCACTTTAAAACTATCTCATGCATGCGTATAGGTAGTCCCTTACAGTTTAGACAGAGACTACAGTTCGTTTTTACGCCCCGCTCTTTCCGTGAATATCGTAAGAGTCGACTATGGAACTAGCAACATGTCAATGATCATATTGGGAACACAGTCGTGTATACAGGATATTTTTTCGTTGCCGCCCTTAACGAAGGGTACGTACTCTATACATGAAATAAAGTAAATTTATGCCAAAAAAATGATGGGAAACGATGTAAATTTTTTTGTTTTTTTTTTAATTTCTTGATCGGGCGAAATTTATAGTGTCCAGTGTTTATACTAGTTTTATCATAGACAGACATACAAGGCCGGACAGCACAAAAATGGCGGTGTATCTGAAACATTCAGTTTTATTCATATAACGTGCTAATTGCTTGTCCCAGTGCTGTTTTCATTCGAACTTTCATTTAGGAAAGTTAACAGTTAGTCACATAGAATACACAATTGATATATTTGTAGGCGAAGAAAGCGGTATTCTATTATTTTATAGGTAATATCGCACATACTCGTATACCTAGCACGTATATCAATCTTTGAAATGCAATGCATTATGCATGTCAATTCGAGGTCAGCATCGATACATATTGATGTTATAATTGATATTTACATTACAAAACTGCTGAAGAAAGCTTATAAAATTTTTATATACCTAGGTAGAGATAGAAAACCTATCCGTTACCTATGTATTGTACCATCACTTTCTATAGCAATACAAGGTGTATTGTTTAGGAATGTAGAAAATTGAACATGTGATTTCGAGTCTCAAATTTCAGTTATAAATTGTCTAATATAATAAGCTATTTTCATACTACCCAGAATTAGTGAATCAGTACTTTAGTGATGTTAACCAAAATAAGTTTAATACACTAGAGCGGAAGATATCATAAACTCCGTTAAGTACACACCTAGTGCTGCCAGTCACCGTTCGTGAAAGTAATGGTACTAACAGCGGCTGTAAATGAGCCCTAGGTATTTCAATTACCCACCTCAAGTGTTTAGAATTAGAGTTCGTTTCATAAATAGTTCTCGTGGACGATTTCGGAACTAAAATTTTCTGTATGGAGTTACGCAGAATAACACTGAGCAACTAGCGCCGTCATTCAAAGGTACCATTTAGTGAAACGCACTACCCGATATTCTATAGTTGTATACTATGAAGTTATTACTGGGTATTAGAGTAATAGCTTTAGTTAGTGCTGATATAAATGCTCGTAAATGTCGTATTTAGTTGTCTTCGTTATTTATGAAATGGCTAGCGATCGACCAAGAATACCTACGAAGTAGAATCAGTATTTTCTTTTAGGAATTTCTGGTACTACAATAAGAAACTGCAGCTTCGAAATGATATGAAAATATCCAAAATTCTGTCCAAATCGCATGTTACTTACATGCTTTTTCAAATTACTAAGAAATTATCCATACAACAACAGAAGTGTAAATTTGAATCTCAAATTTTTGGGAATTTATTGTTTACAGTAGGCTATCTTCATAGCATACTTTTATTACGCCCTGTGCTTACAGGTATGTTAACTTAAAATCTTGGACTTCCATCAGTTTCTCTGTGGCGATTTTTATAAAACTCTACTTCTGCAGTGATTTGTATCTGTAGTATTTGTACTTTACCTAATACGAAATAACCTACCTACCTACAATGAAATAAAGAAGGATAAAATAGACAGGATAATTTTATTCGACATTTGACTAGCCAATTTACCACTTAAACCCCTGAGTCAGACTTGCAGATACCTTTGTATTTCCCTAGCGTGCGCAAACCTGATAAATACGGTAAATGTTTCTTTCGTCCAGCATATAGTGCTCGTAACTGAATACTGTCTTCGACTCTTGCGTGCTTAGTACGTGAGTCACAGATAGGTGGGTTTCGTCTATCTTTACATACATACTAGTGGACGCCCGCGTCTCCGTCCGCGTGTACCACAGAAAAACAAAATGTCGTTAGCCGAATTGTGAATCGAACCCACTTGAACACACACGAAAAATTTCATCCAAATCGGTTTAGAAGGAGTTCAATTACAAACACACGAACAGAAGGCCAGAACTGCAAGGTAAAGACGGTGACTACTGTCACGTTTAGCCTAGCGGGGGTAGATGTATATGGTCAATGACAGGTTGCTAGCTTATTGTCTGTGAGAATGCCCGAGATTTTCATGACATAGACATGCGCGAAAGGAGACGCAGCTGATGCAAGTGCCGCCACAGATCAGCAATGTCTATCTCTCTAAATTAGCTATACTAGCTTTATATGAAGATTCATATTAGGATGAAGGCTTTATTAAGATGTACCTTATATTAGAGAGACACTTAACAGGAAAATTAAATGAGACAAATGAAGCTACCTAGTGCCACAGACATTACCAACTAGAGACACTGAATGGATAACTTTAATAGCAAATTTATGTACGTTGAGTTTATAGTATGATTTATTTATGCACGTCTATTTCATATTCTCTACAAGGTATGGAACCAGTTCTATGAACATGGTAATGTCAATTAAAGTAAATACAAGTAGGTGTGAATTAAACGAAGCGAGGGCACTTAAGGTAACTGACATGACTTTGTTTTCCAAGGAATTGTTGAAAGTTATTGGTATAGCTTACCTTACCTTATTAGGCTTATAGGTAAAAAAATCGGATCATAGTAACAGATTCCAGAATTAGTGTTGCATTGTATAAAAGGGAGAATTATTACATATGTACCATCAATGACTCGATGTTAGCTAACGTATGAACTGACCAAAAAAATGTCGCGCTTCCGATGCACAGAGAAATGTTTTTCTATTTATTTATTTAAATAAGACTTGCCAACAACATAAATATCACACACAGTGTTGCCAACCTCAAAAAACTAAAAAACAGCAACTCGCCTAAAAAAAAACAGTAGAAAACAGTAGGTAAAGAAAAAAAAGGCAGATTTCATGATTTGCTCATATAATTAAATAATATTCTGATACTATACTCTCACTTACATTGATATATTTATAAGCACAACATTCCTAAATTAATTCAATAATACAATACTCCTTTAATAGCAGTTGATTGAGCGGTAGTTGAAAATACAAATAAAGAAAACATGGACATTAATGTGAAAACAGCTGTTAATACATTGATCAAATTTGAGCAAATATTCTATAAATTAGCACAAATACTACATAAAATAAATCATTAATTTGATTTATTTCTCAATCAAATAAAACTAAAGTTAAATAAACTAATGCAAAAAATTAATAAAATCAGGGAAAAAAATTAATCAAATTAAACAATAACTTAATACAACCTCAACCGCTACGCAAATACTTCCAGGCATAACTTTTGTACCGTGGAAATGAATCTCCAAATATATCCACCTCCCCAATACTAGAACTCATCTGATTATATTCGTTACAAATTCTCGAGATAGGAGCGAACCTTCCTAAATTGGTTTTGCTAAGTAGTACACTAAATACCTTAGTCAAAGGGTATCTAAGAAGTTTGTGGGGGACCGAGATTGAGATACAATCTAAAATAGGCGTACAACAAATATATCCGTTGACAATTCTGTACAGGAAAACCAAGCGTGTGTAATATGCGTCTACTACGCAGAGAATCAAGCTTGAAGAATGTCAAAAGCCCATCATAGCTACGCCTGTGGGAAATACCCGACGAAACAAAAGCAAGATGTCTTGTAAAAGCGCGTTGGATGGACTCAATACGCTGCGAATGAACCGCGTACCAGGGGCACCAAGCAACACAAGAAAATTCCAGAATGCTACGCACTAAGGCATTGTAGAGGATTATTTTTACTCTTACGCTAAAAATCTTGGTATTTCTCTTAATAAACCCCACCATTCGTGCAGCTCTCTTTACCACCGATTCTATGTGTGGAATAAATGACAGTCTGCTATCGATCAATACTCCCAAGTCTCTTATGATATCAACCTTCTGCAGACGGCTGTCACCGATGGTGTAAGATGAAGCAAGTGGTAGCAATTTTCTAGTGTATGTAATGTGTGAGCATTTGTTCGGGTTTATGACCATATTGTTAGTCACGCACCAGTCCTCAATTTCATCGAGATCCCGTTGCAAAAGTGAAATATCGGCCGGGGAGCATATGGTTCTATAAATTTTTAGATCATCTGCAAACAGACTAGATTTACAGTTACTAATATTGTATGCAATATCATTAATAAATATTGAGAATAACAGGGGACCCAAATGAGAGCCCTGCGGAACACCTGATTTGGCAGAATAAGATCCGGATTCATAACCCTTTACCACCACTTTCTCTGACTTTCTAGCAGAATAATGTAGCCTATCTCCCTTCCAACCTTTAATCCATATACTCGTATATACTTTTTACAAAAACTACTTTACCTATAGGGCAAGTAGCGCATGGCAGCACGCTACCATTGTAACTGCTTGTATTACTTGTTATATATTTTAATACTTATTCATTTACCGCCATATAATATAATACTTCACCAGTGGAAGCTATTATAATACTTTAGTTAATATTAATGTGTGAAGGAAATTAGCAACCCATTGCCATTGCTAATTCTATTTCTTGAAACTAAAACAGTACTATTACGTACCTACACCACTGGTTGAATACACCTTTTCAAACAAGTAGTAGAAATTACGCATCCTTAGTATACTACAATAAAGCAGGGCCGTACATTTATTAATAGAAATATGTCGCATGGAAAAATTATTGCATTTTCATGCAAATGTGAATGGTGGTGTTTTTAAATTGACTTATTAGAAAATATTTAAATTTCATTTTTCTTGCCGAGTGAGTTTCCCCGTGTTATTACAGTTTGGATTTATATACTGAAAATAATAGCCAATCGATCGTATAGTAGGTATATATATATTATCATCATCATCGTCAGCCTATTGCAGTCCACTGCTGGACGTAGGCCTCCCCAGTTCCCACATGGCTCGATCTCCCGTTTCCTCAAACTGAGAAAAATATATATTATAATGTAGTATTATTTTTTTGTACTAACTAGATGTAATCCTGTGCACTACCTGTATATAAAAATTCTCACGGGACCGGGAATTGTAATGTTTACGCAGACGAAGTCGTAGGCGTCTTCGTTAAGTCGCTTATAATTAAATAGATTGATAATTGAGTAAATTATATCTTGAAAACGCTTCGTATTCGGGGCTAGTAACAGAAGATTCATCGTCTTTTAGTATATAAGAGGTACCTATTTAAATTTAAGTTTAATAATTCAAGGACTGACTTTGATACATAATAAAAAAGCGTTTATCTGAAGGTTTACAGTGAGTTACGCAATGATAATATTACAAAACCACTGTTTAAAAATAACATTTGACAGCAAAATGTATGGTAAGTATATTTGTAAAATTCAGGCAATTTTTAGCTTAAACAATGTTTGTATTCCATTATAATAACATGGTAGGTATTTATTTAAATACTAGTGGACGCCCGCGACTCCGTCCGCGTGGACTACAGAAATAACTGTCGAAATTATCCGGGATGAAAACATTTTCCCGGGATAAAAAGTAGCCTATATGTTAAGTGGGACCTGTCACAATATATTCCTGAAAACTGCATCGAAATCGGTTCAGCCGTTTCTGAGATTAGCGTGCACAAACGCACGGACAAACCGACAGTCGAAAATTCCAAAAATCATTATTATTGGTTGATAAAGGTATATTGCGTTGCGTTGTATAAAGGTCTTCTTGGTAAATGGGCTATCTAACATGAAAGAATTTTTCAAATCAGACCAGTAGTTCCTGAGATTAGCGCGTTCAAACAAACAAACAAACAAACAAACTCTTCAGCTTTATAATATTAATATATAGTATAGATGTACAGACAGCGACCCGTTACATTTTTATTATATGTATATAGAAGATATAGATCATGTATGAGCTAATATATCAGGCATCAGATGATAAAAGTTAACCGGTCAAAACACTTCGTGATCGTGTGTAGTGTAACAGTTTTACTTGTACATACAACCTTTGGACGCGAGGCTAAGCTTTTGTCGTGGTCTGGCAACTTTGACAATTATGATAATTGGTAAATAGAAAAGGACAAATGCCATAAAAAACATATTATGCTCAAAGAAATAAATTATTTTAATTCGAGCAAAATAATTATATTATAGCCTACCAAAAAAATAATTAAATGACTAATATCCTCTAAATAAGGATATTTGATAATCATCGGCGGTGATTTGATTAACGGCCGATTTTTGCAATGGTCAGATAGCCTAACTGAAGTATAAATTTGATGTTGTCTTTCTCTAAAACTTGATCAAAATAGAGACGGCATCATCTTTATCCTAAATTGACTAAAGGTAGCGATTGGGCACTACGACGTCATTACGTGCATGAGTTTGGTTATTTTATTTTAGGCTCTCTTTCCCTGAGTTTCATATAATTCCGCATAGCATCTTATCCTGAGGTTTATTTATAAGTGTTTATGCTATGCATCCAGGATACAGTGATTCCTGCACTAACTGCATACACGCCGTGAGAATTGTCGCGAGCTATGATTATGTTTACTGGTCTTACTTGTTCTGCGTACGCACAAAGTAGCTGAGGTAAATGATTGGTGTGATCCTTATGTTAATCCTGAATACGTTTTTTACTACCGTCATCTATAACAGCGGCTGCCTTTCCACCAGTGATGTACTATGCTATAGATGCATTTGATATCTACTATAGAAACACCTGTTGTTTTAATCGAAGACTGGTTTAATTAATTATTCACATTAAATATCGAATTACAGCCATAAGCTATATAGGCGCCATCTTGTCAGCTCCCCGTCTAAGCGTGCCACCATCTATCAGAAGCAGTGATGTTCCTAGTCTACTGTTTTTAGGGTTCCGTAGCCAAATGGCAAAAAACGGAACGCTTATAGATTCGTCGCGTCTGTCTTATCCGCCGTATGTCACAACCGCTTTATTTTCTTTTCTAATCAAATTAATCGACACCATGGACCAATGAATATGAATGGATATCAGACGTAGCTGTAGCATATCCCAGCTCTGATGGAAAGGCACCCTAATAGTCCGCACGGTAGGTTGACAACTAATGAACAGCGGGAATGAGTGGTGGCCAAGTAGAGAAATAAACACCCAACTAACTTTGACATTTATAACTTTAGAAGGATAATTAGCAAACAACACAACATGTAGGCCAATTAAGTATTAAACTCAAACTATTCCGAGCGTAAACACCTAATTTCAGTCGGTAAAAAATATCAAGAAAAATGTCGCGCACGTCTAAAAAACTGTGTTCTATTTTAACATGCATTAAACTTAATTATGCATGCTCCAAAAGGCATGTTAATTTAATAATTACGGAATAATCGGCTACAAGCAACCGAATATTAGTGTGTCTGTTAGACCGTTATGCGAATGTGTGGCGATTCGCGTTCAGGTTTTAAAAGTTACTTTTTTACATGACATAAACATAGGTAAAGAAAGTACCCCATACTTAGACAATGTAACATTGTTTGGCATCGATGTTCGTAGTCGCAAGACTCCTCCCTAGTGGTTAGTACGTTTCGGTGCCGAACCGCTATCGATTCGATCGAGATAAGATTACGCTCAATACAATTTTAAATACATGTACCATTATAGGTGACACAGCATTTGCTGTCAGACATAGTGAAAATAAAATTCGTTAACAAAGTTTTAGTTTCGGTGTGCTTGAAGTCAAATAGCGTGGATCAAGCGTGAACCGGCCCGTGCCGACTACTAGTCGGTCGACGCGGACTAAAAACCGAGACAAAATAAAATCCGGACAAAAACTGATATAGAAAGAAAAGTAAAAGTGGACTCGCGTCTATTTCTCGTAGCTCGTCGAGATCTTAATTAAGTAAATTTGTTTTATGACTGTTTTTATGTAGTACCTACTTACAGGTAGAAGGCAAGCTTTATTTAAAATATATATAGGTAGAATACTAGCTGACCCGGCAAACGTTGTTTTGCCATGTAAAAGGTTGATCCTAGAGGGGTGAAAATTCATGGTTGTATGTATTTTTGTATGCTGTATCATAAAAAAATGAAAACAAAAAATTTTGTCAAAAAAATATATAAAAAAATTAGGGGTGGACCACCCTTAACATTTAGGGGGATGAAAAATAGATGTTGTCCGATTCTCCACCCTAACTGATATGCATGCTAAGATTTACGAAAATCGTTCGAGCCACACGAGAATTTTATATATTAGATAAAAACATAAAAAACCTGCCTTGCTCCCAATGCTCCCATTGTCTTGGGTCCTGCGCAAAATATACTCTTCTTCTCAGAATACTCGTGCGCACATTCCTCTCTCACACAGGCCATGCAAAACTTTTTAGGTCTTCCTCTATAACCACGCTCTCTATATGGTCCCGCTATTCTAAACGTGTCTGCAGAATTTCCTTCGTAATCCTGCAGTAGCTACCCATCCATGTGTGCATCTAATAAACAGGGTGTTTTTTGGTCGGCCACGTTCCTGAAAACTACGGAATCTCCTCATCAGCGATCATTTTTCTTAATGGAAGCATACCTGGGAAGTGTCTGGTTCCCAAGATATTAGGGTCCAAAGTTGAGTAAATAGACTGCGTTTTTCTGCATAAATGCACATAGACGCGCGTAGCAAGATTTTTTTAATGAGAAATAATTAATCTTCTGTCTATGAAAAAACTAGCATAAACACTGGACATTATAAATTTCGCCCGATCAAGTAACTAAAAAAAAATTCAGAAAAATTTACATCGTTTCCCAGCTTTTTTTGGCATAAACTTACTTTATTTGATGTATAGAGTACGCCCTTCGTTAAGGGTGGCAACAAAAAAACATCCTGTATAAAATTGTCGTGTCGCGGCATTTGTTACCATACTCCTCCGAAACGGATTGACCGATTTTTATGAAATTTTGGATGTATATTCGGTAGATCTGAGAATAGGTACTTTTTATACCTCATTCACGCGAGCGAAGCCGCGAGCAACAGCATATAATTCTATCCCACGGTGCGTGATATTACGGACGGACGCGCACCAGCCCGCACCACGGATCGTGGGAAACGGAGCGTCCGTGGTAATACAGACGCGTCCGTGATGCGCGACCGTCCGTAGCCGTCGGCGCGTCCGCGTCCGTCCGCGAAATCACGCACCGTGGCAACCTACCTTAAGAATGACTTCTTCGACAAATCTAACAGCTGTACCAAGAGACAATGAAATGATTAATATTTTGCGGTTTACATTGCGCAGTGCGTTGACCGTCATTACGAGGTTGTGGTTTAGAAAGAAAAACAAAAATATAAGTTATCTGCGTAATAAAATACCTCAGCGAAGTTAATCTAGCGTGGCCACAGCACTTCCTTTGTGGAATTGAAATTTATAACAGCGGAATGTAGAAATGTCCTCACTTTTCATGGTAACAATGTTTCTAATCTTAGTTATGGCACGTTATGGTTAGTATAATAATTATACGGGAGAGTGAAAATACTTCAGCGAATTCGTTTTGAAATTGTGTTATTACTCGCTATCATCGATATTTTTAGCCTGTTGTATTTCCAAGTGCTGGGCAACGGCGTCCTTAGATCACAGTTCATGGTTGTACTATGTACAACTATCATAGTTTTGGACCGCGGTGGTCCAGTGCGGGTTGGTGGGTTATTCGCTAGAGCCTTGTTCGTTGAACTTCTTTCATAGTGAACTCATACACTGCCCAAATATCATGAACGCCAGTTTTAGCTTCCAACGCCCATCCGTTTGGGCCATGCGTTTGCTGTCAGTCACTCAGTAACGGAAGAGTTTATTGTTTGATTTTCATAATTCTATTTGAAAGATGTCGCTCCCCGGCGCTTGTAAATAAATCAACGCGAACAGAGCCGGCGGATAAGTGTTGACTATAAAAACCATGTAAGAATTTGTTCTCGCATTTCAAATGTATGTAACAATTTATGTTTTACAAAAAAGCTGTTCTTTGAGAATGTCTTAGCCTGAAGTAGGAATAAACATGATGTACAGGCATGTCATACTTACTTAGCCATAATGTTTACGCAAGCAAAATATTCTTGGTTATTTATTTAATGTAAATAACAAGTACTTTTATTTTATAAATATGGAATATAAGAAAAGGTTTTTAGAAATAACAATAAGATTAAAACTAAAAATGAAATGGAAAATTATGCTTCACATTCGATTAAGCTACCTAACTTAACACTGTGAAAAAATATCTATTTAGGTAAATATATTATTTAATTAAAAAGGAAATACATATAAACACATACTGAAAAAGGCATTCCTATATTTTTTTTAAATAGTCCATTAGACCTAACCAGGAAAAGTTATAGGAATATATTTTTCACAAACTTGATCTTTTGCAATACTTTCTTAATCCTTTACAGCGGTAAATAGTAAGACGAAAGCAAATTATGACTAATAGGCGTAATTCTTAATCCCTTTGCCCTGGAGCTTAAAAATAGATCACAATTTCATAATAATTTACCACGGAATACCTCGACAGAGTCCTTCACACCTTTAAATACGGGCATTATCCAGTTTCTTTATAGGTTCAAATTGGAACCAAGTGGGTTGCCATTTTGTCTCTTAACCATGACATGAGGTGACGCTTTTAACTATTATAATAATTAAAAAGACTCATAAATAATTGCAAAAATAATAATAATGGGTAGGTAACTGATAAGTATGCCCTGTGCTGATTCGGGGCTTCACTACTTTACATCCGCTCTCTGATTACGTAAAAGCAATAGCAAACCCGCCCCTGATTGCCTATTTTGTAATAGCAAAGCCGAAGCAATGCGATAGCGAAAATTGTACAATATTCGCCTTGAAATGTCAAAGTTCCCTCGAAATTCATTTTACGTAATACGAATTTGATAAACAATCAGCGATTATTGTACAATTTTCGCTATCGCTTTGCTTTTGCTAGTTAGGTAATAAGGGGGCCGCGCGATCGCGATAATTGAGAGTGTGTGCGTGCGCGCAACGAGCACTCGGCGTCATCCCGCGCCCCGCACCTCTCCCCGCGCACACATACTCTCAATTATCGCGATCGCGCGACTTCGGCTTTGCAATACTTTTACGTAATCAGGGGGCGGGATAGTCGACTCCTGCACCACTAGATAAACTAAGTGTATGTACTTTGCATGTAAAAATAGACTTAAGAATTAGAATAGACACTCGTTCTCAAGCCAGGACTGAGTGAATTAGGGCTGATAGAAGTGGTTTGCCATCCCTTTTTACACACCAAGTAGAAAAACTTGCCTTGTCTGTCTAGTTATTACTTAGCTCTGTGGATTTGACGTTTAAAAGTGAGACATATCGCTCTCACCAAATTCATCATACGGGTGCAGATGCAAATGTTTGTCGATTTAATTGTCATTCATTACTGATATTATAACTGCTTTTATATTATTATCTAAGAACATATAATACATAATACAAATTAATACAGAACACTTAAGTACATAATAATGACATGTTTTCTTACGATTCCGTGTGAAAATGGGCGTAATAATTATAGTAGATTGATTTACGATCGAGATGTACCAAAGGTGCTAATTTCATGTTTTATTGCAATACTGTTATAACAAGCGGGGAAACGACTATATTTTCCCGCTATTATTTACAATTTAATTATTTATAACATAGGTAAGGTACATATAAAATTCTGTCCTAAATGATTAACGAATCACCGCATTATCCTACTACTGATTTACGAGGATATGTATAGACAAGACTGAAACTTGGAGGATGTATTCTTTGTATGACGTAGGCATTCGATCAGAAAGGATTTCTCAAACTATGGACTGGCAATTATATTGTTGTTTTTGTGCCCTGTAGGCGGTAAAGCGGCGGTAGGCTCACCCCGGCCCGTACCACATGGCAATTATATGTGTTGTTTATTGTGCCCGGTAGAGCGGTAGGAATTGTTCCTGCAAACTCGGTACAGGTTGTTTATGTAAAATTAATATGTTTAATGATAACCAATCTGCACAAAATATATCTAGGAATTCTGTTTGTCATTCAAGGACAAAACACATAGATATACGATGCCATTTCGTTAGAGAATTAGTTGATAGAAAATGTATAAATATTGATTATGTTTCAACTGAAGAAATGTTAGCTGACATCCTGACAAAAGCTTTAGGACGAGCTAAACATGATTGTTTTGTATCTGGTTTGTTAAATACTAAATAGTGTTGAAGGTAACTTATGAAAAGTGGGTGTGTAATTGGCACGCTTCTGACCAACCTCTTTGGGAGATAGTAGGCGTGACTATACAGAGTGTTTTTTCATTGCCACCCTTAACGAAGGGTACGTACTCTATACATCAAATAAAGTAAAATTATTAAAAAAAAATACTGGGAAATGATGTAATTTTTTATGATTTTTTTTTATTACTTGATCGGGCGAAATTTATAGTGTCCAGTGTTTATGTTAGTTTTTTATAGACAGATATTAATTATTTCTCGTGAAAAATCTTTCTACGCGCGTCTATAATGTGCATTTATGCAGAAAAACGCAGTCTATTTACTCAACTAATAACTAATCACTCGACCCTAATATCTTGGGAACCAGACACTTCCCAGGTATGCTTCCATGGAGAAAAATGATCGTGATGATGAGGAAATTCCGTAGTATTCGGGAACGTTGACCATCAAAAAACACCCTGATAGCTTTAAAGTGGGTATCTACTTTTTGTAAAGTAAAGTATTTTTGTATTGTATTGAAATTGTAAAGTATTTAGGTAAAAGGTAGGTACAAGGGTGACCTATACGATTACATAATACAGTGCAAATAAAAAGCAAATGCTCAAATGAAGTAAAATACCATCGCAAATATAAAGTTTTAGAGGCAAGCAATCTGCCTGGTCATTTTACGAGTAGTCTTGCTTGAATGTTTATTATTTAATTGGTACCTACCTACGTACATACATAAAAGACCCAACAAAGAGTCGTATAAAACCTAGAAAATATTCCACCTTAAAGCCGATATTTTTAGTAATTAAACTTGGTAATACTGGAAACGTCTAGAGAGATTTACGCACGCATAGCGCATGGCTCATTATGGCAGTTTGGTTTTAAACGCCTTTGCCTCGCCGCCGCCCAGAGTGCACAGTGCTGGCTGTAAACAAAGCGCATTCCAAATTCAAATACCGGCAATATGGCTGACGAGCTGTCAAATTTAAACGCGGGAATATATTTTGAAATCGAAGGTGATTGTTTTGTGCTATTTATTGTAGCCGCCCGCGATGACGCGACGTCATTCGCGTGAACTTTTTATAACCATGTTATTCGGATATCAAGCTACATAACATGACATAACTGACTCATCAGGATTTCTATAGTTTTTGTGTGAATGCAAAGATCCAAAAATCTTTTCTTACAAGTTAGCGCGTTCGTAGCCTCATGCATAGCATACCATACTAGGTAGTGTAGCTAAACAACCAAGGGGTTAAGGTCACGTGTTCATCCTACTAATATTATAAACGCAAAAGCTAAGCGCGAAAGTTTGTAAGTATGGATGGATGGATGTTTGTTACTCTTTCACGTAAAAACGGCTGGAGCGATTTTAATAAAATTTGGTATGGAGTTAGCTGACACCCTGGATTAACACACAGGCTATTTTTATCCCGGATAATTTCGACATTTTGTTTTTTCTGCAGGCCACGCGGACTAAGTCGCGGGTGTCCCTAGTACTTGTATAAAAAACCAAGAAACATGTATATTTGTCTATCCATCCATCCGGCCAGCCTGTACCTATCAATTTCCAGACAATCTTGTATGACATAATGAATCTATTTGTAACTACGAATTTACCCCTAGTTTCCCAAAAACGATAGCCGGTACTAACGTAAAATCTCGTTAATTGTAATTTTATAGTTACTCGGTACTATTTTACCTCATTCGCAATCGTTTGGCGTATTCCGAAATAGGACCCCACGGCGACATTGCATTGCGTCGCAGTGCGTTGACCGTCCGACCCGCAGTCGAGGTCACGCGGTCACTGTATAAGGGTCCTGGCTCATTAGACCACTGTGGCGGCGTGGTCAGCCACGCTTTCACACCAAAACGTAGATTACGTGTTAGTCGTTTAATTCTCTAATAAGGTTTTAATTAAGATTCTCTAGTAGAAAACTGTCTACGAATAATTTCTGGTAAATTCTGAGTATTTTTACCTGACTGTCAAGGAAGGGTATTTATATTTATTATTTTAATGAGATATTTATACATATATTTATGGGAGACGCCGACTTTACTTTTCGATTATATTATGGCGAGGATAATACAAATACGTCATCATCATCAGCCTATTGCAGTCTACTGCTGGACGTAGGCCTCCCCCAGGGTACGCCACAAGACTGCCATTGGGGGTATTTGCCCATAGTCACCACGCTGGGCAGGTGAGTTGGTGACCGCAATTTGTATTTTGGACTATGTTGTCAACACGGGAGGCGCTGCTGCCCACCTCCCGGAAACCCTTAATCGCCTCGTACAGTACCCACGGGCAGACATGGGGTGGTACGAATTCTACTCTGCCGGCACCACGCGGTCCTCTGACGTATACTCAATTAATTACTTTCGCAGAGAGATGCGACGCAACATAGATCTATTTGCCATTTGATTTGATAGATCTCTGGTGATACCTATTATAGATGCATACAACTACAGTAGATACAATCAAACATACTATATTCTACTATTAAGTTCAAAATTTAAATAGTTTTTATAGTACCATGAAAAATGCAAGCCTTACATTTTGGCTACGCAACTGGTGACCCTGCCATCGTCGTCGCCCTAATGTGTTGGGGCCCTCAAACCGCGCCCACACAGCCCTAAGCTTCGATCCACCAACGAGGTTCCCACAGTAAACTGTTAAACGGTACTTCAGAAGTAAAAAAGCCAATATTTACTATTGAAACAAACACTTGGCGATGCATTAGCCTCCGCATTAGTAATTGAGTTGAGTTTCTGTGCGACTTTGTATACTGAGAGATAGCTACACTGTTGATGTCCAGAGCTGGAATGCTTAATCAGTATTTAGTAGGAGTAGGTTTAATGCTTCAGTCAGCTGCATCTCCTTCCGTGCATATTGTAAGAGTCGACTAAGGAACTCAGGGGCGTTCTCTCAGCTCTAAGCTACCAAACTTGTGATTGATCTTTTACATCTGGCTCGCTCGACTATACGCGGCTGCAGGATCTCTTGCAGCTCTGGCTACCCCGCGGCAATTATAATTGTTGAGAAGTGAACGCATTCCATGCATCTACGAGTTTCGTCTTCCATGTATAGTAGGCTTTAGATTTTGAGTAATATATTGTCATCGTAAAACGTCTATACATTTCGTATTATTTTATAACTAATTCCCAGTACTTTTTAGAACTTCACGATATGTTGCATAACATCTAGCATCACCAAGCGACTTTTCTTTAGCCCTCGGGCCGACATTTCTGAATGGTTGCCTAAGTTTGTTTCCTTCGTATAGAAGTATTGCACGTCACATTCTTTTCCTTGTTCAACTTCAATTCAGTGCCTTCAAGTTTATCTAAATTTTGGTGTTTAAATTGACCCATTCTTTGATGCCCTAGGTGAGCCGATAACCGTGCATAGGTTTCGTTATTTACTACATATAAATTGTTTTGCATGTATCCTGTCATAACCAGTTTAGAGTTTTGGTAAATTCTGTAACAACTGCCATCAAATGTTATTTCACAGTTATTCTTTGTAATTTGGTGAATTAACAACAAGTTGACAGCTAAATCTGGCATAATCTAGTAGGCTTTAGATTTTGAGTAATATATTGTCATCGTAAAACGTCTATACATTTCGTATTATTTTATAACTAATTCCCAGTAATATCTACCTAATCGCTTCTCGTTTTTATCAATAATGCATGTATTTAGGATTAGTTTAGGGGTATACAATATGCAATAAACCTTACCTAGTCACATGGTGAACGTGTGTTGGTATGCATACCGTGTCTCCGTTTTATCAAGTCGCAAAATAAATAATCTCCACAAATAATGTTTTACTTTAGTAAATAATCAGCTCCAATGTAAAGTTATCTTAGCTTTTATGCATGTTTTGCGATTTACCAATAACCAAACAATTTGATCACTGGTTACCATATGAAATTGGTACATAACAATACAATACAATACAAAAATATTTATTTACTAAGACAACACACATCACATAATATAGTAAACATAATTGTGGTGTGTCATGTGCCAGCAAAATGGTCCCAGCTCAGCGTAGTGTTGCACTATTACCTGCAACTCTGATAATATTGAAAATGTGTTTGGAACGCGTTGATGTCTTTTCTATTGGAATATTAAACTGCTGTTTTCTTATTAGGTACATCCGAAGGCTAATAATAATAAAACTCCAGTTAGTATAACTTACCAATAGAACCAGATGCTCGAGTGTCTATTACACAGGTTCAGTAAACCTTCCCTGATCAATTCTTGGATGGGTGATAAGAAATAGATGATTTTGAGCTTTTTCACGCGTTTCAATAGGCACGTTACAATTTATAGAACAGACTGACTGATTAACAATACATATCTGAAACAACTGGGCATAGGAAAACATAACACCCCTTCTGGACCAGTCGGGTAAAACTTAAGGGGCTCAACAAACGTGTTTTAATGCCATTTTACATAGTTTCAGTGTAAATTACAATAAACTCTATTTAATCGACTGGCACCCAGTCACTGTTTTATTGTTCTCAACCTGTAATTACTAGTACCTTATCACTAACTAACGTTAACCCTTGAGGAACCTAAACGTATTTCAAAACGTAATAGCAAACATGATGGATCATGTCCAACACAACATTTCACCTTTCACACAACCATAACCATCGCGTTTTCTCATGCAAAGCGGTCCTTACGAACTAGGTATTACAGTGCATGCATTCGTTACATATATAAATTGTTTAGTTTAGTTACTAAACGTAATAAGGGCTTTGGTACCGTTAAAACAAGAAATCAATTTCCGCGTCCATAATAAGCATGTTATGCTCGAAAAAACTATGACTTCCTTATTTCTTCATTTCAGTTTATTTCCCGTTGTTAAGTTGCGAGAAGGTAGGTTAATAACTAAATGTATACTTACATACATACATTGTTTCCGAAAGAGGGTAGCCAGGACTGTAAGATCATAAATAAGATACCATAGCCACGTTTAGCATAGCGGGGATTGATCAGTGACAAGTTGCTGGCTTGTCACCAGTGGGAATGCCCGAGTTCTGGAGACACAGCCGTGGGATAGATGTAAATGATGCACTAACAAGTTGCTAGTTTGTCACCAGAGGGAATGCCCGAGTTCTGGAGACACAGCCGTGGGATAGATGTAAATGATGCACTAACAAGTTGCTGGCTTGTCACCAGTGGGAATGCCCGAGTTCTGGAGACACAGCCGTGGGATAGATGTAAATGATCATTAACAAGTTGCTAGTTTGTCACCAGAGAGAATGCCCGAGTTCTGGAGACACAGCCGTGGGATAGATGTAAATGATGCACTAACAAGTTGCTGGCTTGTCACCAGTGGGAATGCCCGAGTTCTGGAGACACAGCCGTGGGATAGATGTAAATGATGCACTAACAAGTTGCTGGCTTGTCACCAGTGGGAATGCCCGAGTTCTGGAGACACAGCCGTGGGATAGATGTAAATGATGCACTAACAAGTTGCTGGCTTGTCACCAGTGGGAATGCCCGAGTTCTGGAGACACAGCCGTGGGATAGATGTAAATGATGCACTAACAAGTTGCTAGTTTGTCACCAGAGGGAATGCCCGAGTTCTGGAGACACAGCCGTGGGATAGATGTAAATGATGCACTAACAAGTTGCTGGCTTGTCACCAGTGGGAATGCCCGAGTTCTGGAGACACAGCCGTGGGATAGATGTAAATGATCATTAAACCTAGTTTGTCACCAGAGAGAATGCCCGAGTTCTGGAGACACAGCCGTGGGATAGATGTAAATGATGAGTTGCTGGCTTGTCACCAGTGGGAATGCCCGAGTTCTGGAGACACAGCCTGATGCACTAACAAGTTGCTAGCTTGTCACCAGAGGGAATGCCCGAGTTCTGGAGACACAGCCTTGGGATAGATGTAAATGATCACTAACAAGTTGCTGACTTGTCACCAGAGGGAATGCCCGAGTTCTGGAGACACAGCCGTGGGATAGATGTAAATGATCATTAACAAGTTGCTAGTTTGTCACCAGAGAGAATGCCCGAGTTCTGGAGACACAGCCGTGGGATAGATGTAAATGATGCACTAACAAGTTGCTGGCTTGTCACCAGTGGGAATGCCCGAGTTCTGGAGATACAGCCGTGTGTATTTGTGTGTACGTACACATATACAGGGTGTGTATGACAGCTAGGCAAATACCAAGATACTGAACAAGTACCATTGTTTTATTACTCGCAGGAAATTAATTTTTTATTTGATTATCCGCAATGTTTGCTTTCCGCGCCAATTGTATCGGGCGATCGTGTGACTAGTTAAATGGGCTTATTGGTTATTGCGTGATACATAGCTGTTTTTTGGATCACTGGTGACTCCTTTGGGGTTGATCAATTAGCTTAACTTTTTTGAGAGCAACTTTTTTTTTGAAAATCATTAATAGGTTAAAATTTTGTTTCCAAGTCATTATTTAAGGCCTACTTAAACGAACCACACTATTTTTTTTCCTGAAATATGAAAAAAAAGTCGGAAAATTTTGGAAATTTCCTGCGAAAATTTTCACTGGTTTTCGTCTCAGAATCATGGTCTAACTAAAGTCACTATATCAATATTGCATCCAACCGACGCGACGCCTAGCTGTGGACTGCGAAATCACCAAACACTCCAGGGTGTCAGTATCGCTCCAACCGTTTTTACGCGAAAGAGTAACAAACATCCATCCATGCTAATTTTTTATAAATCATTATGAAGAATTTTTTCCATTTTCATTTACCTGAGAAGTGTCTGTTAAGGGTTCTGCATCACAGTCTAGCCTCCCCCAACAACCTACGCAGCGCACGCCACTCCGACCGGTCGAATAGCCAGCTCTGGCTATCCAACACGACGCAGTACGTTTATAAATCATAACATAGTATAAAACAAAGTTGCTACCCGCTGTCTGTCTGTCCCTATGTATGCTTAGATCTTTTAAACTACATAACGGATTTTGATGCGGTTTTTTTTAATAGATCGAGTGATTCAAGAGGAAGGTTTATAAAAAAGCCGGGGCGAGTTGCTAGTATTTAATAATGCGAAAATACTTGTCGAGTAGACTTTACTAAATCGATAGCACTAATGTACTTAATCGAATTAATTCGTTGTACTTAACTGTAGCTCCAGCTTTCAGACGATACCTAACCTCCAATTAATCGCGCAGAATACAAATTAGCACTTTAAACTAAAAGCCAGTTTTAATCTTAATCATATTAATCTCGAAGATACTAAGATCGGTTATGCTTATGATTAAGGCATCGCCTCCACGAGCGAGTACATAAATCGCGGTGTGGTATCATCTCCTTGACCTACTCCCATTATTTTGTTCAGGGGATTAGCGACGCAACATGGTTTACTTTCGAAACTTATATTCCCAAGGAATTGGTGTTTGTTTTTACGATCGGCTGCCTGTTTTACACCAACTCTTCTCGGGTCATAGCTAAGTGTCAATTTTTAATATCAATATCGCGATGTCAGGCATCAACTGAAACGACTCCCTTATTACCTAACTACATAGCAAAAGCAAAGCGATAGCGAAAATTGTACAAAAATCGTTAGTTGCTGGTCAAATTCGTATTTATTTATTTATTTTTATTTATTAAATTAGAAAGCCAACAAAATACATAACAGTTCCGTTAAGATACAAGTTGGACAGGAGTACACGATAATATTATGTATCACAATTACAGGCTATTTATTTATTTAATAGTATTACGTAAAATGGATTTCAATTGAACTTTAACATTTCAAGGCGAATTACAATTTTCGCTATCGCTTTGCTTCGGCTTTGCTATTGCAAATTAGGTACTCAGGGGGCGGATCATTTATTTTTCTGTCTGCAGTACGAGTAAAAAAATATAGTTTAGCCATAGTACATTATTGTATTGTCTACGTGCCACTTACCACGGACGTTCCGTTCCCCATGATCCGTGGTGCGGGCTGGTGCGCGTCCGTTCGTAATATCACGCACCGTGGGAACCCACCCTAACATGCCTACAAATTTAATTTTATATCTACTTAGATACAAGGCCCCGGGATACCATCTTTATTCTCCATTACAGTCTATTAATACCAAGACACGCCCCTTTGGGCATAATGCGAAATGACGCCAATCTATTTTAAGTATTATTAAACACTGAACTAATTGAATGCTTGCTTATGATGTATAATGAACATGGTGCTTATCTGATATGAGTTACTAGCGTGAGTTGACTTACTTAGCCGACTATAAAAGAGCAGGTTCTGTTATAGGTATATTTTTTTGTTTTTTTTTTATATTCATGCCGTCTCAGCTCAGGGGGCCAATTCTCGAAAAGTCTCTAGTTGGAACGAAGCCTAAACGAAATATTACTTTACGGTGACGTAATTAGACACATTTCAGCACGAGACAGATATTTGTTTTTATTCTGTCATACTCTCGACCGATGCGTGCTAAAATATACCTTATTATTCATACTCAAGCGGATTATTCATACACCAAGTATATATTGCTTCGCACCGCGTTTCGTTTCGGCTCGAAAATTTTCAAGAATTGCCCCTAGATCTTAATCCTATGGATATACCTATGTCAAGTAAAGTGTCTTATCTTCCATGATATATCTTAATATTTATTTGTATCAAGATATAAATTAAGAATGCAGCAATTGTACCTATGCAGAAAAATCATACATTTGTATAATCTATTCTATCTATACATATAATAAAAATGTAACGGATCGCTGTCTGTACATGGAAGATACGAGTATATGAGTAAATTTTTATAGGGGACCTCTATCAACGCATTAGTACCCAAAAGAATGACTTTTGGAATTTTTATCGGTTGGTCTGTGCGTTTTTGCACGCTAATCTCAGAAACGGCTGAGCCGATTTCAAGAATATATAGTGATAGGTCCCACTTAACATATAGGCTACTTATTTTGCCGGGAAAATGTTTTTATCCCGGATAATTTCGACATTTTTTGTTTTTTCTGCAGTCCACGCGGAGGAGTCGCGGGCGTCCACTAGTTTTGAAATATTTTTAACAGCTTGTGATTGGTCGAATAACGAGTGATATAACGGCAGGGTGATTACGTATTTTGCAAAAAATAAAGCAGAAGCAACGCGACAGCAATCGTAAAATATTCACGTTGAAATTTCGAATTACATGATACGAATTTTACAAGCAATCAGCGAATTTTCGCTATAGCATTGCTTTTGTTAGTTAGGTATTAATACGGGGTGGGATAATCACTAATAATGGATAATTACTAAACAATTTTGCAGCAATATTCTACAATACCCAGAAAATTTTTAGGTACGTATAATTTTTTATAAAACCCATTACATATGCCCAAAGCTATATCCATCTAATTTCAAGTCACTGCGAAAGTTTATTAAACTCTGTCAGAAATCAGAACGACGAAGATTAAGCGTGCATGTAAATCGTAAAAATAATTGTAGTAATAACAATTTGAGGCCTTTTGAGGCGTTCACACATGAGGCGCCACCGAAATTGTACTCATCATCGTTATGGGGACGGAGAAAACAATTCCATGCCTGTGCTGAATAACTATTATCGTTATGCTTAATAGCTGGTTATACAATTATTCTAAAAAGAAAAATCAAATTTGTTTACTTCGTAGGCGTACGCTACTCATCTTATGAAAAATATTATGAACTCAATTGAATTCTCTCATCTCAATTTACTATATATAGATTTATCTTATATTTTCTTTTCTTTCCTATAGTGTAGTATTTGTGGATTTGTATACATCTACACAAAACTAGGCCGCGTGGTGCCGGCAGAGTAGAATTCGTACCATCCCATGTCCGCCCGTGGGTAAAGTACGAGGCGATTAAGGGTTTCCGGGAGGTGGGCAGCAGCGCCTCCCGTGCTGACAAACATAGTCCAAAATACAAATTGCGGTAACCAACCCGCCTGCCCAGCGTGGTGACTATGGGCAAATACCCCCCATGGCAGTCTTGTGGCGTGCCCTGGGGTAGGCCTACGTGCAGCAGTGGACTGTAATAGGCTGGTGATGATGATGATGACACATAACTACTTGGATTCGATGTGATTTCCTCTTTTTTAAATTTCAGAATTTTATATTTCACTAGCAACCGGCAACGACTAGGTATGCGCTAACATTAATCCCGATTTTCCCCTTCCTGTGGCAATGTCAAGATAACGGTTTTGTGCTCTTTCCTACACCCCCCAAGGAGTATACATTGTAGGGCCTTCAGCTTCCTACGCCTATATAGTTGGTAGGTGGTTTCGTCTGTTCTATTGTCTGTCAGAATTTTTTAAATATAGATGTAGATATAGTTAAATTGATGTTCATTTCAAGTTTGAATACAAACTTCTGTCGATTAAATTTGCTAGTATGTTTGATAGGTAATAATCTTTGGCCAGCCTATAACCCATTATATCAAATCATTCCCTCTCTCGCTGACATTTACCTAAGTAATACAGGAATATATTAAAATAAATTATTAATGCATAAGTACCTCCTCCCCTTTATTGGCCGTTAAAGATAATGTGCATACGTGCCACGACATACTTTTAAATTGATTTTAAAGACTTCATGGGTTACCATCTCTTTTTTTACCACATAATAAGGCGCCCAACTCCACCCAAAGGCCTGAAGCGTACCTGGCCTACATTTTTTCATATTTAACATAAATAAAAATTCACTATGGGTGCGCCCACCACCGGGCCCTACACCCTCCACTGATCGACCGGTGGTGGGCGCACCCATAGTGAATGTTGGAACTTCCGAATTGTAACGCCTAATACAATTTCATTTATAAATAAAATATTATATTAATAGTTATTATGCTAATACAATTTTATTATAGTTAATCCTAACTAATATAAATGCTAAGTAAGGTTGTTTGTTACCTCTTCACGCCAAATCAACAGAACAGAATGAAATTTAATACACGTAGTCTAGAGATTGAGACATCGGCAACTTTTTATCCCCGAAAAATCTATTTTTCTCCGAAAAATGTCGGTATTTTGCTTTTTTCTGCAGTCCACGCGGAGTAATAAGCTAGAAACTAGATAAGCTAGATCCCTGCCATGCTAAACCTGGCTGTGAGATCTTCTTTACAATCCGACAGTTCCATCTATTTCGGGAACACACCCGTGTATGTATACCTATACATTGTTTGATGGTAATTATTTATTTAAAAGTAAATTGCGTGAAAATTTTTGTTCCTAGAACACCAGAGGTTTTATATCTATTGTTTGCAAAATAAAGGAGTCCCGTACCCAGCATTAAACAGTGTATAACCAATTTTACGAGTAAAATACGGTACATGTGCGACTAGCGACTAGGGTTTTAAAATACGTGATAGTCTTGGAGAAAGCTGCACATTTCCCATCACCAGGAGTTAGTGTAATTTGGTCACAGTGAAAATTGGACATACGTACCTACGCATGTACGTTGAGTACAATTTGGTCACAAACAACCAAATATAAAAATTCTTTTTCGGCGTCTATATTCGCTAAGTTCTTGAAATATTCCATCCAATGAAGCCTTAATTCAGCGCGTTTTCTAAGAGATGTGATGAAATTTATTGCTATAGGTGCGAAATCCACTGTCACTCGTAAAACTGTTACATTATCTAAACCCTCTGGAAAGAATGGTGACAGTCTGCCTGCATGCAACAACAAATTTACATTTACAACACATTAACCTAATCTCACACTCCTCTAAGGTCTTGTGTCGTGGGTATAGGCAACAGCATAAAAATACATAGTGATATACTGATAACATATCCATGAATTGGAATCAATTTTCATCACGTATACACCTACCGGGATTCGAATCCCGTGGGTCGGCTAGCAGGGTCTTTACCTACTACACCACTACAATTGGCTGTCGTTATGACAAGTCCAAAAGGTTTATTGCCGTGTACACCTGAATAGTAACAACCTTTCAGCAAAGTCTAAAACTGCATCCATCTCCAGGCTATCATTGGTGCAGTGGTCAAACATCATTAACCTTTCAACCGCACTAATAAATGTTGCCACTAATTTGCGCTTTTAGCAATTTATGTGTCTGGCTTAACCCAATTTAGTCCGGCTATAACTTGTAGTAATTCCAGTACGATTTCCTTCTGCTTGTTATTCAGCAATTTATTACCTTTGCAATCATATAGTTGGATCCACGATGTCTATATTACATCTTCATGCTGTGTTTGTTACTGCAATGTTATTTTTGTGGTTTTGTTACTCATTTTTTGTTCGGATGTCTTATATTATGCGATATTTTATAAAAAGCTGAGATTTTACTGTAAGCCCCTAATACAGATGAATAGGAGCAGTAGAGAGTATATTTAATGTAATATTTTATTTTGTCTAAAGACAATTCCTGTGAAAAATGAAAAATGGTCGTGGTTTTTCTTTTTTTTTTCTTCATTCTAGGAAGAATATGGACTTTATGAAGTGAAGATTTGACGAGTTGTTAAATCAAGGGGTTTGTTTCAAAGATTACTTCCTGTACTAAACAATTCTAAACTTTCTTATTATACAGAGTTGGTATTTTTTTAATACTTAAGGCCAAGTTGTCCAACAGATAGCCTATCTGAAGGATACATTTGATGCTGCCTTTCTCTAAAGCTTGGTCAAGATAGAGACACCACAACTTCCTTGAAAGCCCTCTGACCATTGTAAACGTCCCACCTGTATAACTATGTTCACTCTCAAAAGTAAATAGTACCCACAACACTGTTGCCAGTTAGGGAAACATACCAGGCTTGTTACCATGTTCGAAAGTAGACTAAACCCCATGCGCCTGCGCCGGTCGGCAGCCAGCCAATCGGAACAGGTCAGCCTTAATTACCAAGTCAGCTGATTAGACGCACTCAGGGTGATTACTGATTAATGTTATTGGATTAGTGGTTAGATGACTCTATGTTAGAAAGTTTATTTTCAAAGTCTGGAAACTAGTATATAAAGGGTGCTCTGATTACCTAATTTGCAATAGCAAAGCCGAAGAAAAGCGACAGCGAAAATTGTACAATATTCACCTTGAAATGTCAAAGTTCCTTTGTAATCCATTTTACGTAATATTTGACAATTTTGACAAGCAATCAGCGATTTTTGTACAATTTTCGCTATCGCTTTGCTTTTGCTAGTTAGGTAATAAGGAAGCAGGAGTGCTATTGCTACCGGTCATAGTGCATCTATAGAATACCAGTGTCAGATAGGAATGATGTAACCGACACGTAGCGTTTCAGGCAGGGAGCGTATATGCTACAAATTTCGACAAACAGTTTTACAGTACAGTTAAATTTTATAGAAACGCTTATAGATTTTGTATAGGAAATTGTCATTGACATGCAACATTCGTATGTACAATTTTAACAATCGCTTTGCCATTGCAAGAGACGTAATAAGAATTTATCGGAAAATTTCGACATTTTGTTTTTTTTTTCGCAGCTAGTAGGTAAATAAACGTTATTGTGACCGCAAAAGTACCTAATTTACTTTTTAACGCTAGCACTAATGAGTAACAGGACCCGAAACACGTTAATTAGTTATTTAAACATGGTCAGTCGTGAGCGCACCCTGAGTAAACACTGCATTCTTAAAGGCGGACTGCGCACACGCATATACTACGCATTGTCTTAGCTTTCTAGGAAAGGGCACAGCTTGGAATAATTACGCATGCAAACCACCGAGCGGCATTTTTCGAGACAATCTCGCAACTTTATCTGTACACGTTTCTGATGCGAAACACACTGTCAGTGTATTGCAAATATCAGTACCGTAATACAATACAATAATGCTACTGAGCAGCTGTCCCAAAATAACAGTCAACGCAATTTGAACTATGTATAATTATGAGTCGCGTGGTGCCGGCTGAGTAGAATTCGTACCACCCCATGTCTGCCCGTGAGTATCGTACGAGGCGATTAAGGGTTTCCGGGAGGTGGGCAGCAGCGCCTCCCGTGTTGACAACATAGTCCAAAATACAAACTGCAGTCACCAACCCGCCAGCCCAGCGTGGTGACTATGGGCAAATACCCTCCATTGCCATCAATTAACCAAATATCAGTTAGGGATATGCAAACTTTTTATAAAACTTCAAATGTAATCTCGGGATTTTGCTTGCATTCCCGTCTTTCCTACAGTTTGAATTCCCAGTACACAAACGAACCTAAAGTCATAACGTGTAGGAATGACCACCAACGCTAACTTTATGTATTTGCTATGACGAGCTAGTGTTGTTGACCCAGGCTGCTTAGGTTTATGCTACTTCGAAGAGAAAGGTTTCGCTTATTTGTTATCAACTTACGAATGTCATGGAATTTCTAGTACTAAAAGTTCATTTTTCAGCGGTCAACCTATCTAGACTTTCTCTGAAACTAGTGACTTTTTTCTTGATTAAGATTAACATCTCGCAGTTCTGACTACACCATTTCAGAAATAAGGATCATTTCTTTTTTTAATTGATTTTCGGATTAGCAGCTTTTAGAGGAGTAGAATAGGTACTTATGTTAAATATTTTTGCCATTGCAAAATAATATACTGCGTCATACGTACCCTTTATCAAACTAAATTCCTTATTTAATAAGCTACTAGGTTCTTGGATCTGGCTTCTCGTTACGACTGTAGTGGCTTCTGTTATCATCAGGCGTACTTGTTCAAGTGTTCGTGGCCATTTATAGTAGCAATGAGTCTGAAGGCAAGATCACCGTGGGATTGAAGTAGAATGAGTCAACTAGGAGTGGATATTTTTCTGTCAGGGAAAAATATTACATTCCCTATTAATATTGAGAGGAATCTTGGCCTGAAGGTTCGATCTTATAATCTACTCGATATGTGTAATGCTGTTTAGATAACCAATGTTATTTAGAACCTACGAACAGTACTGGCGCTACAAGCGGCTGCCTGGGGTAGTAAACGAGATGGAGGTGGCTGATACAATTGGAAGCATAAGATTCCTAGCTATAATATATATATTATAAGTCACATCCTTTGTATTTTTTAATTTGATCTTATACTTGTTAAGGATCCTTTTAAAATCTTATTAGAGCTGTTAGGTTATACCTGGCGAATTGTGAAATCGTAGGAAAGAATGAAAACCTTCTGGTAATACGACAATGCCCTGTTGTTTTGTTCCAAGATTATTTATTTACTAGTTGGAAATATACACTGCATTTCCATGTGATTATGGGGCTATGCCAGCCGTTAATACCCATAGAAAATGCGTACTTTTACATTCAATGATACCCGTTTTCCACCATCCTCTATCAAAATTCAATTGACATTATTATATACGGTGGCCCTCTTTTTTTGGATGCGACCCTTAGAATTATACAAATTATCTATTATTTTAATTGTAATAATTCTGCAATTACGTGATACATCTAATCTTTAATCATCTGAAGCCTTTTAGGCGTTATATGATAAATTTGTAGCCACAGGTTATAACGTTTTTGGCCTCAGTGTAAAACACACTTGGTACGATCCTTGCATAGCTAGCCATTATGATGAAAAGTGTATGTTCACAACGTTATTGAGGACATTTTTAAAAATACAGCTACCGGGTTAGTTAAATTAATGGTGATCATTTAATGTATAAAATATTAATTCTGTTCACCCGAAAATTATAGTTGCTGGGGACATATTATTTGAGCCTGTGCGATAGTTTCTTAAGTTTTCGTTAGTTAGATCTGTCTCTTAATGAAAAAAAATTAATAAATGTGCTGCATCCACTCGATTTTTCCATAAAAACGTAGAAATTCATTTACCTATGCAACTGGTATTTATGTAAATTTCCATTGTTGCAGATCATCAACATTCCTGCTCATGGCACTGACAGCATTCGCCAGCCCCTACTCCGGGCACGCCAAGGCGAACAGCATCAGCCACGACGGCAAAGAGCCCACCACCCACGAACTGCTCAGCTCACTCGGCATGCAGAAACTGCAGATACCAGCCGGCCATCACAGGAAACGGCTGGCCGAGCAGGGAAGGAGACACGCCACTGGAGACTCTAGAATGTTCGTCATCAAACTACCACCCAACACTAGTTACTACACACACGCTGATCCCGCACCAGCCGCGGCAAGGACCTTACCACTGCAGATCAACAGCAACGGCAAGCCAGCAAGGGTATACCACTGGAATCTACCAACACTGCAGAAGTTGGCCAAGACCCGCCCGCAAGCGAGGTATGACGATGATTTGGTGGATGTGGAAAGTACGCCGACCTGGCCGAAAGGCGCCAACAACCATCCGAATGCCATAAACTCGATGGCGTTCTACGTGCCCGCCAAAAAGAACTCTTTCAGAAAATACTTCTCTGGTAATGGAAAACCAAAATCGTTCTACGTTTTGGACAAAAACAAGAAGTCTGCCCAGTACCATAGGCTACTCCCGTAATTTTTGTGAAATTCTCTTTATTTTTATGTAAATTATTTTAGAGCAGAATGTAATATAGGCATGTCCGCCGGTTTCTCGAACTCTATTGATTGCAGATTAAACGGTCATTTGACTGAGGTTCGAATATTACAATGGTCGGGGCCAATTCTGGAAAAGTCTCGAGTTGGAACGAAGCCGAAGAACAATAATTACTTTATGGTAACGTAATTAAACACATTTCAGCACGAGACAGATATTTGTTTTTATTCTGTCATACTCGCTACCGATGCGTGCTAAAATATACCTTATAACTCAAGCGTTAAGTATATATTGCTTCGGTCCGCCTTTCGTTAACGGTTCGTTAGTGATTGCGTTTCGGCTTAAAACATTTCAAGGTTTGCCCCCAGTTAGTCTATCAGAAGGATAAAGTTGATTGTGTCTCTATCTTGAACAAGTTTTAGAGAAAGACAGCACCTATCCTTCAAACAGGTTATAATTATGATCATTGCAAAAATCAGCATTGTTATGCCTTCGAGAAACCGATGGATAAACTTTCCACAGCTTTTCTTGGTATTCTGATCGATGTCCACAAAAAATTTTATACAGCTTTTTTTTTTCATTTACAACTAGCCATTAAATATGCATTGTTGTTTTAACGATATTGTGATCAGAATTTAGAGATGAGTACGAGTAATCGATTCTAATCTAATGTAATAGAATATTAATATCAAAATAATTCTTGAAACTTAACTTTCAATCAAACCAAGTAGGTAAGTATTGTAAAATTCATCTTTTATTTACTTTTAAATCTTTAGAATGGACCTTTTATATCAGTGATATTTATTCATTATTAGTATTATAATATCACCGAAATCGAAACTTCAAAATAGAATTTCAACTACATTTGCCGAATAATCTATTTAATGTAAATATAATTATTATATTCTTAGCTTATTTAGAGGTAATGTAACCTAGGTGCTTAGTTATGTTATATTAAGACTGGAAACGAATTTAAAATACGTAGTAGGTACATTAGTAAAATCATTGTAGCCTCACTTCGAAACACGCAAAGCGAATTTTTCATACATTGATTTCTTTGTACTTATTGTATTAAAGGACATAATGACATGTGCTCTAAATGATAGGTATGGTGTCCTAATGCTGGCCATACTGGGTATCAATTGGAACTGACAGTACGTACGTGTCTACAATAACCACATATGGTTAGTGGGGCAAGCATGAACCTTCGCTAGTCGTTCACTATCGTCACACTGCCTGTTATATCTCATAAATTTCGCTTGCGAGTCGATAGCGTTACGAAAATATTCATGCTTACCCTACAGTTCTAACTGATCCAATCGATTGCGTCATCGTCATGCCGAACGGACGATAGGAAGGATGGTATGTGGCCAGCATAATAAGATAGCGCTGCCGTGATATAACGCCCGTACGAGAAATCAAAAGACTTCGTTCTTTACGGTGGTGCCAATACATAGTATGGAGAAGAAAGCTAAACTATATCCATGGAGATTATTATTCCCACTATTATGTTCTTTATAACATTTTTCTTTCTTATTGCCAATTTCAAATACCGGAGATCAAACTCTAGATGTCTTACCTTAATATCCCAGATTTATTATTTAATTGTTTTCATACACAATTACCTCCACAAAAATGTGGACCTAGCCCTTTTGCCAATTTATAATTATTATTGACAGTGTTTTTTTTTCCAATTAATAATTTATTTCCGGTTATATTAGAGCAACATTATTTATTTTTAAAGTCCGCAAGCAATGGTTTACGATCTAATGTCAATATCTAATTGTACCGTAATTAATATCAGCCTTAAACTTAAAGTCAACAATATGGCGACTGCATTTATTAGTTAAGTTTATTATTTCATGTATTTTTATACATTTACTAATTAATAAAATGTAAAAATTACCCCTGTATTTTGCTCTCGCATTGTATTTTATAAGTCGTTATATAAGAGTATTTTGTACAACATTTATAACGCTAATAAAATATTTTATTACTTACATGAGATCTTGTGTTTTTATTACACCATTAGAATTAGTATTTAATCACTCTCCAAGCTTACGAGAAACCTCAGGGTGGAAGATACCTACATCTACAGGGTGTTTTTTAGTTGCTACCCTTAACGAAGGGTTCGTACTCTATACATCAAATAAAGTAGGTAAGTTTATGCCAAAAAAAAATGCTGGGAAACGCTGTTAATTTTTTTGAAAAAAAAATTAATTACTTGATCGGGTGAAATTGTTAATGCTAGTTTCATAGACAGATATTAATTATTTCTTGTGAAAAAATCTTGCTACGTGCGTCAATATTTATTTATGTAGAAAAACACAGTCTATTTACTCAACTTTGGACCCCAATATCTTGGAAACCAGACACTTCCCATGTATACAATCCTGGGGAAAAATGATCGTGATAATGAGGAGATTCCGTAGTTTTCGGGAACGTTGGCGACCAAAAATCATCCTGTATATCAAATCTCTGCAAGATTATTCTAGGTAGTATAATTATTTAATTAAGAGTCTAATATTATAGCCACAAACCAGGTATATACTGTGCTAAAGGTTTATAGTGTTTTTACACGTCAGATAGCCCATCAGAAAATAAAGTTGATGCTGTCTCTATCATGATCTGGTTGTAGAGAAAGACAGCATCAACCATGCATCAACTTTATTCTTCGGATAGGCTATCTGACGTTTGGAAAAATCGGGCCTTAGACTATGATTAAATGGAGGACAATAGGTACGCTTTATATCTATGCGAATAAAATGGCTAGGGATTTTGAATAGTATGGGTATTGGAGGCAGATTATACCTATCGCTTCTAATACATTAGGGTCGATTCCGGCAGTCACACTTAAACCTAAACCTAATCTTAATCAGGTCTATCTCTCTCCGTTCTTAACATAAATGGCTGAGAGAGAAAAGGACAGGTAGGACTAATTTTACGTTTAGGTTTAACTGTGACTGCCAGAATCGACCATATTATCTATTTAATTATTTGGGTTATGATACTTCACACGAGCCGAGCGAGCGAAGCGATTAGTGCCAAAAGGAATTATTTATTTCAAATTATTTAAAATGCCTAGCCGTTTCATTATACGACGTGGTTATACTTACGACAGACGTATTGTATGACTCTGTTACATTCACAGTGAATGGATCAATTTTGATAAAACTTGGCAAGGGCGCTCTATCAGATTGTTTTATTCACCAAGTAAATAAAAAGGCACCTACATAGGTACCAAACTATTCAAACAATACATAGAAATAGAAGGCTATCAGACTTAGAAATAAGTACGAGTGAATATCGCGAATATTCATTCATATTTAGCCCTGGAACACACATAGGTCCCCCAAAACCATCACGTCTCGGAAGCACATGCAATGACCAGGCATCCGTCCAGCCGTGGTCCCAGATATATCCACTAGAACTCCGACATCGGCCATAGTTCTTAGCTAGCCCTATTACTTAGCTTGTTGCGTTCCTACGGTGACTTTTACGTCCGCGGTCATTTCTGACGAACGCAGATCCCAAATAGCTCTCTCCAATCCTGATATGAGGCACATTTAGAACCAGTCTACCTAGGTCTCACCGGCAGCACGCTGGTGAAACCTTCGTCTTTACTGGGGTATTGGACACAAATTTCGTGTCCCGAACGCTTTGGATCGCCGAGTTTCCTCTGTTGGCAGAAGAACATACTGATTTTCTCCGCAACCCGATCTTGACAACGCGACATATAATTGGCCGTGTGAAAAGCAGTCTTGACGTAAGTCAATTCCAACGTATTTAAACGTTTGCCCCTGTGATTTATTAATTGTTACAGCAAAAGATAACTTAACAGGGAATTGAATTCTTTTACTCCCCTCTGCAAATGTTGAATAACTTTTCCTAAGACGGTATTCAGCACTTCATATCTCTCAAAATTTAGCTGGGCTGTTAAGGGTTCTGCATCAGGTTATCTAGACCTTCAATTTTATTACGTTATTAGAAAGTGCTTATCATGCTGAGCAACTTTTCCTAAGACGGTATTTTCATATCTCTCAAAGTTTATCGCTTTTGGGCTGCTAAGGGTTCTGCATCAGGCAGTCTAGACCTTCAATTTTTTTCTTTCATATCATTTCTACGTCATTTTATTCTTTCATACATACACCATACTTAAAATTGCGTGGATAACTTGAACCGTTTACGCAGCGCACGCAACGGAAGTCTCCAAAGTTGAATAATTTTCCCCGTTTTTTCCACATGGTTTTCATCTCTTATATCTTCGTCCCTATTGGTCGCATTGTGATGATATATAGCCTAAAGCCTTCCTCAATAAATGGACTATCCAACACAAAAAGAATTTTTTAATTCGACCCAGTAGTTCCGGAGATTAGCGCGTTCAATCAAACAAACAAACAAACAAACAAACAAACTCTTCAGCTTTATAATATTATTTATAATTATAATATTAAGTATAGATGTAAGGACTGGCCGCGTGGTGCCGGCAGAGTAGAATTCGTACCACCCCATGTCTGCCCGTGGGTATCGTACGAGGCGATTAAGGGTTTCCGGGAGGTGGGCAGCAGCGCCTTCCGTGTTGTCAAACCACATTATATTAGTCCAATAAATACAAACTGCGGTCACCAACCCGCCTGCCCAGCGTGGTGACTATGGGCAAATACCCCCCATGGCAGTCTTGTGGCGTGCCCTGGGGGAGGCCTACGTCCAGCAGTGGACTGCAATAGGCTGATGATGATGATGATGATGTAAGGACGTGTATTACATCAATTAATAACCGGTTTGATTAATTTTAATATAAGTTTGAGAAATAACTGTAAGATTAAAGAGCCCAAAACAATAAAAAGTCTTAAAAAATAAAAATACTGTGAACTCTATCCAAAGTCCAAACTCTACCAGAATACAAAGTAAGAATAATATTAGTGACATCTGTACTAAATTTGTAGAACTAAATCAAAAGTAACAAGAAGAACCGCAGTTGATTAGTAGAGTAGACGCAAGCACGCATACGTGTAAGCGAGTACCCGTACATGTTTAATAAACAACAGTGAAGATGGCGCTCAACAGCAAAACACAGAGATTATCGACCCGAATTTGTAAATGCGCGCCAGTATGCGCGATTTGTAAAAATTGTACCGAAAGTAAGCAGTCGCGACTTCAATCTATTATCAGTCGCTCCCGTAAATGTCAAACGATTCCACCACAGAATATTATATGATTCCACCGTGGGAAACGTGACGATAATTACTAAAACCAAACTAATAAAGGTATCGGGAAAATTACAGGCGGAATAGTAAAAAATATGAGTGACAATAAATATAAAAAATCGGACAATAATGTTAATATCGGCAATACCGTGATTAAAGTGAAAAGTGTTTTTCCAAAGCAAAGGTAAGTTTTCAGTCTCTATGTTTATAAATTAATGGTTTTATAATATAGTAATTCATTATAATAATGCGTTTATATTAATTATGACAATTTCGATTGATTTTTATACATGTTACTATAGTCCTATGTGTTTTTTCATAACTAATAGCGAACACGCCACAGCCGGCGACCCGCTCTACTTTCTGGTTATAATTAACAAGCGCTGCTCTATAAATATTGTCCAAAGTTTTAAGTATGTTGTTAGTAGTTTGATTTAAACTGATAACTCTATTTATTTAGGCACAATACTCACAAAAATAAGTTTTCGCGGGTTTATGTTCCTGTGCCTGTGTGTCTGTCAATTGAGAAGTTAACTTTCCATGTTGAACTTTTTGTATTTACTTGATGATATTTATTCTACGCTACATGTCGTAAGAGTCGACTAAGGAATTCGGGTATTCTCTCAGACGATAAGCTAGAAACTTGTCACGGATGATTTACATCTGTCTGCCCTATGATAAACGCAGCTAGGATCTTCATGATTCTGCAGTTCTGGTCACCTAATTTCGAGAACAAAGCAATATCTATATGTAAGTAATTATGGATATTCATCAAATGTATGAAAATTCGACCAATACCTAACTTATGTCGTGGTATTCACTTTTAGTTTTGTCTACTTACACATAGATAAAGAGATAAGATCGATACTGGAAGTGTTAGATCTTCGAAAACTAATACTACTTTTGCACTCCCCAATATACCTATACTTAGTATGGTATAGATACTATGAAAATTGATAAGATTACCAGTAACGGCTCGTTCGAGCTAGTGGTAAGGCCCGTGAGAACTCTGTAGATCCAAACTTATGCCAGATTTGTACAAAATGACTCGAGTTGTGCGAAATATTACTAGGTACAAAGCAATGGGAGAAGCAGCGGCTGCAGCGCCACGGCTAAACGGCTATTGCAGTCACCAGATCCTAAAAGCTTAAGTTAAGCCAGCTTTACCTCGGCCGGGAACTGGGATGGGCTCGTAATTTTTGTAATTTTTATTGTGTGTAGAATGTGGAAATTACACAGTCACCAGATCCTAAAAGCTTAAGTTAAGCCAGCTTTACCTCGGCCGGGAACTGGGATGGGCTCGTAATTTTTGTAATTTTATTGTGTGTAGAATGTGGAAATTACACGTTTATTTACAAAGGATTCTACCGAGTTAAACCAGCAGTTTATAAGATGGTAGTCACCGTATTTTTTTATAAGGAATTAAAATTGTCTCTTTTATGACACTAGGGGCACAAATAGCCCATTTTTAAAATTTAATGTATTCTTAAACCCACCGAAAAATTTCACGCTATGTCGCGGGACAAGCAGCTGCTTTTGAAATTTTAGGTGATTCTACATTATTCCAATGCAATTATTAATAGTCTTCTAAAATCTTCGAATTTCTCTCCTCGTTTTCTATGTTTTTGTAAAGATTTGTCCCATAATAAGAGGTAAGCAGAGACTACAGACCTCCATTTAATAAGTTCCAAACATACCTCTTTCGCCTCATTCACATTCATTAAGTTTCTCATAAAAGGTCGCCGGTTTTGGGTGCTCTTAATCAGCCCTTTCCTTAACACATCCCCATATTTGATCTGTGTAGATTCGTCAAGAAAGATTTATGTATCTCCTTTAAAATTCTGTAACACTATTGTTAGACAGATATCTATAAATAAGACATCGCTTTTTAATATCGATCTAGTTCTTTCAGAAAGAATATTTTGACGACAGTTCCGTAAATATTTAATGCCTTTCCAAGGCTATATAACATGTATATTTCTAATTTTCACATTTTATTACTTTGTTAAGTGTGTCAGGAATATTTTTACTTCATAAACAAAAAGCTTTCTTTTAAATACCTGATCTGATCAACCCAGTGATCTCTAATTTTCGATGTGCAAAGTCGTAAATTATGCAATCTAATACTTATCTTTTCCGTGTAAGAAATACTTGTACACATCTGAGGCTTCAGTGGCATAGGTCCTTCAGTATTAAAACAATAGTTTATTCCATTGCTGGAAAGCCTCCCTACTCTTAGACCACACCTCGCTATCGCCTTCTCCTGCCATTCCGGAAGGTATCTTTCCAGGTCCTCGCGCCATCAACCGGTTAAAATAGACATCAATTTTGAATATACAGGCGCTACAAATTATAGGAAGTCCTATTTAGAAATATGGCTCACCCGACAGGGTCAGTAGACGGTATGGGTGGTGTAACCGCGTAGGGCCCGAAAACCAGCGAATATGTGATCAATTTGCAGCACATTAATTACTCATATTTACGTACGCCTATTCATAAGAGAAATATGGGCAGTTGTTTAGCTATTCCAGTTTTGTTATAAATAAACATTCAATCATTGCGGACTACCGCGATTACTAATAACAACAATGAAGTAGGTTGAGCCATGTAGAGTTTTCAGTTGATACGTACATATAATCATGCCTTTATCCCTTACGGGGTAAGCAGAGCACCAAGGGCCGATAGGACCACATGGTGCCACTTCTGACCAATTTTGAGGGTATAGTTGAAATGTACAAGTTTGGTTAGTAGTGACAGGTGGTCAGCCCATCGCCTACAAAACACCGAGACCCTCTTGTCCCTCTGCTGACTTGTACAGTATGCCCGGGAAGAGAACAAAACATCGTCATGTTTTATGAATTCCTTCACTCTGATGAGACGATATTTTGATTAATGAACCGATTGGTATTGTCGTACCTATATCGATATAAACAATAAACAAATAAACAAAAGAGCATGAAGCAATAACTTATCGAATTCAAGTTCATCAGGCGAGGAATGGCAAAGTGGTCCACTTGAGAGTCCACTGATTTATGTAGCTCGTGTTACCTCAGTCTAATTACCCATAATGAAAGATGATGTAGGCTGGAATTCTGTTCACACCATAAAGATTTGGCCTTGAAGGAATTTATGATACCTAGGGAGGTTAAAACGCTTAATTGTGTCGAACAGAATCCATCAAGTGCAGCTATTGTATGTGGGTGTTCTACATACATCACGTGACTGTGTTCTCGATACCCTCAATTGTGTTCTCGATACCCTATCGGTAGTCTGAACTGCGGGATCCACAGCGTTTGTTGCTAGCTTGTTATCTGAGAGAATGCTCGAGTTCCTTAGTCGACTCTCGCGACATGCACGAAAGGAGATGCAGCTGATGTATTCTATGTAGCCCCGCATCAGAACAGGACTGGTGGTGGGGCCTCTAATTTATAATATTTGTTGAATAAGATAGGGAAGAGAGTGTACCTACTGGTACAATCCTTGATAAGTTCGTATAGCAGATGTTGTACATAGCAAATTAGAAACAACTTTTAGTTCTCTTTAGTTTGATCTAGAAAAAGATCTTATCTATCAGCTATTTGTATTCACTATCTACGATCCGTATCAATGACAATTTGGATAGATACTGAAAACATATCAATCACTTTAATTTAGGATTGTTAGAAATAGCCTAATATTAATATATTGAGTGCGAAACTACAAAATATACCTAGTCACGGCTATACATATTGACACGGAAGTATTCCCGAAATGGGGTAGTCAGGAGGTCAACTCTGAAGTGACGATAAACGAAGGATCCTTCGATCGGATCAGTCGCGCCGTTTTTTCATTCGGTCCGATCGAACTCTATTTGACATGTATAAGGCTAGATAATAGAAAGCTTATAATATTAGTCAATGTGAATTATTCTCTATGGTTCCGAATGAATTGTGAACTTAGATGAATGAATCCGAAGCAATTTCGTAGTAGGGTCAAAGGCTGTCAAAGGCTTCGATTCGGTCGGGCTTCGGTCGGACTGAAAGATTCGAAAGCGGCATTTCAGAGTAGACCCCCAGAGCTATAGGATCATAAAGGAAATCCCACATCCACGTTTAGCACAGATGTAAATAAATAATCAGTCACACCCATAATGGACCCTAAGCTCCTGTTTACTCCCTTTTCAAACGTTCCATGTGGCCATACATTTCGCCACCGAGCACCGGCAAACGGAACGTTTAAAATGAGCTAAAGTGGTTGATTAGAAATGTGAAAAGTGTGGGTCAAGTGGCCATGACGTGCTACAGGCACAGCCAAACTATTTCCTAATATCACTAGGTGACACAGACAGAATAGACACCGGCATAGGTAAGCTGAGACGGAGATGGCGATCTCGAGTCGTCTCTGCCAGGATAGAATAGACGGCCATAGCCCAAGATAAAGAGTTGTAGGTGCAACATGGGGGGGCCTGACCAGCAGAGGCAATAGTCTAACAACAACAATTTTATTTCAGACAAGACTTGGTGAAATGGTACGGATGGGGCTATAAGGACTCCATGTTCAAGGTGGTAGACGATGCCGCCATGTTCACAGGTGACAGGTGAGTTAATTTACGTGTTTCCCTTACATTACATACATACCTATACATACATACATACATACATAATAATCACGCCTCTTTCCCGGGAGGGTAGGCAGAGATCACGGATCTCCATTTGCTACGATCCTGACACACCTCTTTCGCTTCATCTACTTTCATGATATTCTTCATGCACGCTCGTCGGTTAAGGGTACTCTTGACCTGACCTTTCTTTAGAATTTCACCAATTTGATCGGTGATAGTCCGGCGAGGTCTTCCCCTTCCAACCCTCCCATCCACTCTTCCGTTGTACACTTTCTTTGTCAGTCTACTTTCACTCATCCTCTCCACATGCCCAAACCACCTCAACATACCCTTCTCAATCTTCATCACCACGTCCTCATTTATACCACACTTCTTTCTGATCACCCTTACATTAATTACCCATAATTACTTAGGTATACATTAATTACCATTTATGTGAGGATGGGTATTGTTTAGCTTCACGCCGCAATGGTAGTTGACTGAGCCTTTGCAGGACATGATAGAAGCGGTAGGTTACACCCTGTAGTGTTTCTATACATACATTAGCCTATATTGCATTGCATGCAGTCCACTGCTGAACGTAGGCCTCCCAGGGCACGCCACAAGGCTAGGTTACTGCAATATGGAGGTTTTTGCCCATAGTCACCACGCTGGGCAGGCGGGCTGGTGACCACAGTATGATTTACGGACTATGGTGTCATCACGGAAGGCATTGCTGCCCACCTTCCGAAAACTGTTCTACTCTGCCGACACCACACGGCTATGTAGGTAGGTATAATAGATAAAATAATTATATTGCTTATACCTACCCTATATTAAGACTACAGCTGTACTGCGTTTGTGCAGCAAAATTACTCAATATTCCGCAGTAACATCAATACAGGCGGGTGACACGACCTGCACTTGACCTGATGTGACAAATTAGTCTATGGTTAGTGGACGCTAAGTCGCTAACATCCTCGTTTCAGTCCTGAAGTCCCCTGAAACATGCGCTAGTATCTTTGTAAATGTTAAATAATTTTATTTAGTTCCTTAACAATTCGAGGGACATTAGTGTCGTGTGTTACATAAAGAGTAGAATTATTTTAGTTGATGTGTGAACCCCGATGCGATAAAAACGAAGGGTGTTATAAGTTTGACCGTCAGCATTGTTACTATGTACGCGATAAGTAAACTATATGACAGAATACAATATGCGAGATTTCCTCGACTTCCGCTGTCAGAAATATGTAGGTACTTTACAGACCGAATATACGATAATGGTTACCGGGAGATGGGCAGCACCTGTCGTGTTGACAACATAGTCCGAGAATCACACTGCGGTCATCAAACCGCCTATCTAGAGTGGTGACTATGGGCAAAAAACCCCCTATAGCAAAACCCTTATGGCATGCCCTGGGGGAGGCCTACGTCCAGCAGTGGACTGCAATAGTCTCATGTGTATGTGTACCTACCTAATATTTCAGTAGTTACTAACTAGAGAAATAGGGTTCGCCTTCACCTGATTACAGATAATGATGGCATGCCCGTTCACTCTAGATTAACTGCATATTACTAGTTTGGACCACCACACATTAATATGATTGTGGAGCTTCTATAACATCCGCCATTACAGTTTGCGGTTAGTTTTCTGTTCATAAAATTATTGTAGGTAACCGTATTTCATATGACAATAATCCTTGAAGCATTGTTGTAGTTGATGAAAAATTTTATTGTGGTTGTATGAACAAGTTTTTATATCAATGGTGATGTAAACGACTATATTGATGAGACATAAATATGACGGCGAACCTGAAAACTTGTTTCTTCTTCCTGTCCCGTTCCCATTCACTTGGGCTCGGCGCGATATGTACTTTTCTTCCATTCGTTTCTATTTATCCGTCACCTGGTCACTGACTCCCAGTTCACTCCCATATCCTCTCTCACACAGTCTCCAACACTTATGCATTTCTCTTTCTCTATAACAATCTACATTCGTGGTCAACGCTCTATCTCAAGATATGGTTTTCTCGCAGGACTCCGGTGGTTAAACGAGACCTAGTTTTGCGGAAGCCCTAAGAGTCTTATGCAATTCTCTAAGCTAGGATATATGTACCACAATAGGATTACACGTATGTTTGTATACTTGACAATTTACAAATGTTATTTCTATGCAAGATTTCTATGAAAAAGGGTCAGTATTTGTCAAGTCCAGTGTTTGCTTCGTGGTCTAAGCCATTTGTTGAATAGGATAAATATGCACGCAATGTTGGATTACATAAATAATTTTAACTAAATATTGTTATTGCGCAGTTAAACTAAATCGTTTAATTTACAGACAAAATACGATAAAATTGTGTAGGTATATGCAACCTACATAATCCTTAATAATACCCTATTATGAAATTATGTAAGCCTGTTCGATCAATAGTTCCATTGCTATGTATCTTTCAGTCATTTTAAAAGTATTATGTGGTTTATAACTTAGTTTTCCTGCTACTTCTGTAGACAGTAAAAAACCGCCTCTTTTACTAAACTTTTTGATCAAAGGTGATCATGGAATACGACATATTATGTATAATTAAATAAATAAATACTAAAGTAGCGGGATCATGGTATCCTGGAAAAAAAATGTGGCATTACCTAGATCTGAAACTGGTATTCTATGATCAATCAAAGGTATATTTCAGTAATTAAGTCCACTGCCGAACATAGGCCTCCCCCAATAACCTCCTTGCCTCCTCCAGTTGATCGACCAGATGAACGTCTATATTACCTACTAGTGGACGCCCGCGACTCCGTCCGCGTGGACTACAGAAAAAATAAAAAGTAGCCTATATGTTAAGTGTAAAAAGTAGCCTATATGTTATCGCGGTTGTCGTAAAAAATTAATTCACGTTTGTCCCCTTCCCGTGGGAATTTCGGGAAATCCGTTCCCAGTGCTTCCTCGGGGTCCCAAATAAACATATATGCTCAACTTCAGATTCACATGTTTAACCGTTTTCGTAAAAAATAAATAATTCCCGTTGGTCTCCTTCCCGTGGGAATTTCGGGAAATCCGTTCTAGTGTTTCCTCGCAGTCCCTAATGAACATATATGCCCAATTTCAGCTTCATATGTATAGCGGTTTTCGTAAAAACTATGAATTCCCGTTTGTCCCCTTCCCGTGGGAATTTCGGGAAATCCGTTTTTAGTCCTCCCTCGCTGTCCCCAATGAACATATATGCCCGATTTCAGCTTCATATGTATAGCGGTTTTCGTAAAAACTATGAATTCCCGTTTGTCCCCTTCCCGTGGGAATTTCGGGAAATCCGTTTTTAGTCCTCCCTCGCTGTCCCCAATGAACATATATGCCCGATTTCAGCTTCATATGTATAGCGGTTTTCGTAAAAAATATAGAATTCCCGTTGGTCGCCTTCCCGTGGGAATATCGGGAAATTCTTATAGCCTATGTTCATCCAGGTCCAATAAGGATTCTAACGGTGAAAGAATTTTTGAAATCGGTCCAGTAGTTTTTGAGCCTATTCATTACAACCAAACAAACAAAGTTTTCCTCTTTATAATATTAGTGTAGATAGCTCAACCTAAATAAGCTGTAAATAATTACATCCATAGATACCAGATTGCAGGGAAGAACCTGCCCCACTTCAAGAGTTGGGTCTTACAGAACTTCAACATAGACTACAAGAAGCCTCCAAAGCTGGCCGATCCACCGACCAGTTTCCCCGACAGCCAGCTGCCAAAAGACGTGCGTGATGAGCTGGAGAAGGTAGCCGCTGTCAGCTTGGACGGCATGGATCGATTCATCAGGGCCCATGGGCAGACCTTGAAGGACATCTCGAATTTGAGGGCGAACACCTTCCCAAGGATTCCTGATGCTGTGATGTGGCCTGAGAGCCATGAGCAGGTGATAAATATATCTTTAAATATGATGAGTTGTTATGCCGAGCTGATGGGTATGCGAGTCTGACGATTAAGTTTAGATGGGTGATCATCACTAAAAACTGTTAAAGAAGACAGCCGATAAGGGTCTGGTTTATAGTTTCTGTACCACTTGTGTACAAAGATAGTTAAGAGATATTCGTCGATGTAAGTCAATAGCGAGTTTCTAAAATACAACTAACAGCCAAATTGAACTAGCTATTCTAAAATCAGAACGAAAAACCTTTAGTTTCCTCGTTCAATACTAAATGTGGTGTAAAATAAGGTCTGTGACCCATGTTGTGTCATGTCCCTGTGGTCGTGATGATGTGCGAATCATTTCAATTGAATTACGCCTTAGGTACTCGCGAAATTACTCGGGTACTCCGGAAATAGCCATTTAAGACAATACACTGGACAAGAGTGACACAAACGTGTATTTAATTAAAACATAGAATGTCAGTCGGTCTTGGCCTGTCTATACCACTAATATAGGCAAAATACATTAAGGTAAACCAAATCCCCTAAAACACAAATATACTCGACCCTTTTCGCACTCAACCATTGAAAAATAACTCAAATTATGCCAGTCTCATCATCCACTCTCATCTCTGAACGTAGTGTCCTCGGAAAAAAGTTGCCACTAAGTAAATTACCTACAATAGTTAGGCTACTTGTAGACGTAAACGGACAACGTACTGTATTTTTTACGGTTTCACGGTGGTGTATGGTATGACGCACTATGAGGAGGGTTTGTAAGTACACGCAGCGGACAACGGACCGACGAACTTTGGCGGCCAGTTATCTGTCCACGTCTACAAGCGCTTTTAGGTAGGCTACCTTTCCACCAGTTACGTTTGATATCCAATCAAATACATTGACAATATACACCAATGAATATGATTGTGGATATCACACGCAACGTAGCATAGCTAGCACATCTCTAGCGGAAAGGCAGCTTTAATAGGACTAGGTCAAGTGCCATAAAATTATATAAACGATCTTCCTTTACGTTTCCAGGTCGAGAGGATCGTCCAGTTGGCTGTGAAACACAACTTCGTCATCATCCCATTTGGCGGTGGCACTTCAGTGTCCGGTGCCATCACCTGCCCGGAGACGGAAACTCGGCCCATCCTGTGTTTGGACACCACGTGTTTGAACTCCATTCTTTGGATGGATAAGGAGCAACTGCTTGTGAGAGCACAGGTAAGGTATATAAAATGGGATTGTTACAATACCTTAGGGATCTTAGTGTGGGACTAGGTTAATATGTTGTGTAGTGTGTTTTATTTTTTCGTACGAAGAAGATATTTGCGCTAGGAAGTAACAGAATGATATTAATGAACAGGATATGAGACGATGATATCAAATAGGTTTGCTTAATTGAACAGGACGAAGAATGTGCAGCGTGAGCAGTAGACTGGCACTTCTGCTAAGACCTAGGCCCTAGGATTATTATTATGTCCTTTAATACCTACGTAAGTACCTACATACATACGAGTATATAGGTACCTCGGGATTTACAATCAGACATTTACAAAGATAGCGGCCTGCCTTAATCTAAGGTTTCCTAGAATTTTCACTTATTGATTTCTATAGAACCAGGTGACCAAAATAATATATATATATATATACCTACATAGATAATAGATATGAAACTCAGAATTTATAAGAATTACGATCATTTACCTAGTTCAGGTGATTCATCCATTTACATAAAAGAGAATACTTTGATAGTATCAAGATTTTAAATCGGTTCCACGAAAACTTTATCTTATCAAAACCGTTGTACAATATTGTATAGATAGACTGATAAATCTACGATGCAAACCTCGTGCTTTTCTCTTCATTGCTTTATCAATATGACGCTAATACTCAAATAGCAATGTATTCTAAAGTAATCTAATTACCTTTATAATCTCTGGTGAGTATAACATTTCCTGATTCTTTATTATATTATCTGTAGTACATCATACATTGGGCAATGTGTCAGTCACAGTTATCAGTTAACAAATAATATATTTTGATAAGTAGGTAGGTTAGTCAACCTGAAAATAGGCCCTACGTCCATAGAACCTATAGCTTGCAGTGAAAGCGAAAATATTTCATTATTTATAAATGTTTGCGATCTGATATCATACTTCCTCAGTGGACATAAGCCCTAAGCGTGGCTCTATTTGATGTTAGTTACAGTGACCCGATTTCAGTAGTAGGTCATAAATACGAGTATATGAAGGAAATCGAGAATTAGATATAGAATTAACCTTATTATTTATTTACTTATTCGAATACTGTAGGGCTATAATTGAATTTTAAAAAGCACTAATTACCCAAATGTGTGTCATATTTTCATATCATATTCAATCCGGTACATATAAATATAACCAAGAAAATAAACTAATAATCAGGCAATTTAGGTACTAATTATTACGTAGGTTTCGTCAGGCTATTGCAGTCCACTGCTGGACGTAGGCCTCCCCCAGGGCACGCCACAAGACTGCCATGGGGGGTATTTGCCCATAGTCACCACGCTGGGCAGGCGTGTTGGTGACCGCAGTTTGTATTTTGGACTATGTTGTCAACACGGGAGGCGCTGCTGCCCACCTCCCGGAAACCCTTAATCGCCTCGTACGATACCCACGGGCAGACATGGGGTGGTACGAATTCTACTCTGCCGGCACCAGGCGGCCAACGCGTATAAGTAAATTGCCTACGTACTAGGCTTCCCTAGATTCTTAGCACACTTTTCTTTCCCTTCCAGGCAGGCATAGTAGGCCAGGACCTAGAACGGGAGATGCGTTCCCGAGGCTACACAGTCGGTCACGAACCCGACTCGTACGAGTTCTCGACCCTGGGCGGATGGGTGGCAACACGGGCTAGTGGCATGAAGAAGAATACTTATGGCAATATCGATATCGGAGTGGATATCAGATGCAGGACCAGGGAGTAGAGAGGAGCGAGTAGATCAGTTAGGGTAAGAGCAAATGAGCTGATTGTGGGTTTATAATATTTTTCTGTATTCAGTAGCGGCGTTAGGGTGGGGTGCGGTTGGGTGATCGCCCAGGGCGTTGGAAAAAGGGGCGCCGCTGGCGCCCCTTTTCATCCCTTCACTTCTAGTCCGAGGTCTACTTGGGTAAAGCAGTCAGTTATTAAATGAGTGCTAGGGTTGCCAGGCGTCGGGATAAAGCCGGACAGAGTTGGGCTTTTTGAGTGCATGTCCGGCCAAAAGGCATAGGCCAGCTCACGCAAAATAATTTCACGAGCGACAGCGAAATTCGCAAATTTATCGAAACATCTCCACCAACAGCGTTTAGAAATCACGTTACCATAACTTTGCGAACTTCGTTGTCGCTTATCACAATGTCTAAGTACCTAGACGAGCAGATTTTTAGTTGCTCTAGAAAGTCTTAAACTTTTTTAAGAGTTTGGTCAAAAAGAATTTATTTATTTATTTAGGCTTACCAACATATATATACATATTACATTTCATACTACATTCCACAAAATATTAACATTCCATCTCAAATATATACATAAATTATAGGCATGCACAACATTCATTATTGTTACGTCTTACAATTAAAAAGTGAATAAATCAAAATTATAACTTGAACTATAATAATAATACTTATTAATACAAAATTTTGCACTTGTGCTACTATTCATAAGGGTTTTAATGGGTAAAAGTCCAAGTTTCGTGCTCAATCCGCTAGCAATTATAACCTAATGCTGAAGTAGTGATCACAAATTCTCGGCAGAGCTTAAAGTTTCGAGAAGTACTTACTTAAATGGGAACTTACGTGAGAGTTACGTACCTGCTAAATAAGTGAAAAAAATTATTCAGGCTTTCCACTATGAGGCTCGTATTACTCATAAATTCATGAAAATGTCTAAATAACTCAAATGCATGAAGTGATCGCTTACAATTTCATAAGCTCAGAACCTGGTACGCTCCTGCCTGAATATTCCATTAAATAAATTTGTTTGTGAAGTCTACTATAAACAATCTAGGATATTTTACCCAAATGTCCGGCCAAACTGGCTGCTCTGTAGAAATAAAATTAAGCAGTTAAGCCGGGGGACCTCTATACGAAATTAATGCATAGAGAATATGTACCGAAGCGAAGCAAAGGCTGGGCCACTTGTTGTAAATAAAGCCCCATCTTAATATTCCACATATTATTACCACACGTACTATGTAAACTCTGACAAAAGTCTAGTAGCTAACAAACTTACATATATTTTTTTTTATGTGTAAGGGTTTCCGTTTTTTGCAGCCCGCGGTCCATCCACGTCTACAAACGCTCTTAATCAGACATAAATGGCTGTATGTTAAGGCGGTGTGATCAGACAAAAGAGGCATTTTAGAATCGATTTTTTAAATACTTGTCCGATTACCACAGTTCTAATTTTTTTATATGTTATTATTTAAATCTTTATCAAGTTTGTGGCCAACGTGGAAACTCAATTACTTAAAAAATTCTCGATAGAATTTCGATTTGAAAATTACCTTTTTTACGTTCTTATAAGCGATATATCTCGAAAACTATTGTGAATATCAACACGAAACTTGCATAGTTGTATAGCGCTTTATCAGATCTAGTTTATGGCCAAAGTACATTTTTTGTAAATTCTGTAGATAATTAACAATTAATAAAAAACACATCTACAACTACGCTGTGTTCTAATCCTTGCACTGGCCAGTCTCGCTCGGAACATTCAGTACCGCCGTGACCACTGTCAACGCCGGTTCTGTGCTTGTTTTTTCGCGCGCAAATACATAGTATAAAATACTATATTTATTTAGTAAGTAGACTTGGGAAATCGTAATGTAACAAAAGTTACAAAAAAGAGAGACCTTACGTAAAAAAGACTTACGTAGAAAACGTTAAGTACCTACCTACATAGATACTTTATAGTATGTTTTAGATTGTACTAACGCCCGCCCACGGCTTTGCCCGCGTGAGAGTGCATTACTCCCGTGCGAAGCCGAGGCGGGTCCCTAGTTACATTATAAACCTTCCTTGTGAATCACTTTATCTATTAAAAAAACCGCATCAAAAAAATTCGTTCCCTAGTTTGAAAGATCTAAGCATACCTATACATAGGGACAGACATCAGAAAGCGACTTTGTTTTATAATATGTAGTGATTTCGTATTTAAAAATGATATTCATAAGTAGGTAATTATGTTACGTGTCTATTTTACCATTTCTACCTATATCTACTTAGTTTTTTTTAGATCCACAAAATCCCGGGAAAAAAATCCGGGATTTTTCCGAACATTTTGTGCAAAAGTTTACGTGTGTTAGTATAGTCCTCTTTATGACATTAAACTGCAAATAACTTAGTATCAATAGCAAATATAACAAGTAGCAGTATATACAGGTGTAACAAAAAGGGTATGGTAAGCGAAATACTATAAAAACAACCCACTGTAGATAACATATCCCGAAATTTTTAGACTAGTAATCGCATGTTTATTTTTCAAGATTGTATGTTCATAATATTCCTGAGTGGGTTAGGTGTTCTCCATACTATCTGGACAAATAAATATGTGATTTTTAGTCTCAAATTTTGGTGATAGGTTCTTTATAGTGGGTTATATTCATAGCTTTTCGGTTAACATACCCCTTTTGTTACACCCTGTATATACACCACTTTGGGGGATAATGGGCGTGACTATTATGTATATATGTATATGATTTCAAATTGTTTCGAACATAAATCCCTAAGTTGCCCGCGAATCCCTAGCTGTCCCGCGACTTCGTCCGCGTGAAGTAGTGACTTTCGGCAGCATTTTAAATTTTTTTAGGCTAATTATTTTGCAAGTAAAACACATGTACATTAAAATAAGTTATTAAGCTTATTTAAGTACATTTTTATATGCGACGTTTTTAGTACGATTTTTAAAAGAGCTGTTTGTTGCATATTGTCCTACTTGATAATCATTATGAAGTTGTACTCGCATATTTGTAGTGAGACAAAACTTTTAAAAATGACGTAATTTCCATACAAACTTTCATCCCCTATTTCAACCCCTTACATCCCTTTTTGCATATGGCGCGCAGTGCTTGGCAAGTTTCTTACTTAATTCTCTGTATTGTTCTGTTCTATATTTTTATTTTCTGAGCCCTAAGCTTTTTTCCGATGTCATCACACAAAAATTTTCACCCCCTATTTTTAGCTACTTTAGGGTATTCTTTTACAAACTTTGAATGTCGTATTTATTTATATCTAATGAAAAGCCTAAAAAATAAGTTTTAAGCTTCTAGCTTAAAAAATGACGTAATTTCCATACAAACTTTCATCCACTATTTCAACCACTTACATCTCTTTTTTGCATTAAAAAGTAGCCTATGTCCTTTCTCAGGCTCTAGACTATCTCTGTACCAAATTTAATTTAAATCGGTTCAGTAGTTTAGGCGTGATTGCGTAACACACAGACAGACAGAGTTACTTTCGCATTTATAATCCGAAGGAAGAATTTGAATTTGAATACCACTTTGGGGTAGAAGAGTTATAAATAATAATGTGTATTATCCAGCAACTGCAACCTATAACCGATCATAGTTATTTGTTTAGGAGATATTTTTAATTGCACATCAAATAAATAATCGCCCATCAATTTAATCTCATCTTTTATATACTTTATTACATACATACATACATATAATCACGCCTTTATCCCTTACGGGATAGGCAGAGTACCAAGGGCCGATAGAACCACATGGTGCCACTTCTGACCAATTTTGAGGGTATAGTTGAGATATACAAGTTCGGTTAGTAGTGACAGATGGTCAGCCCATCGCCTACAAAACATCAAGACCCTCTTGTTCCTCTACTGACTTGTACAGTATGCCCTTTATATACTTTATTACAGTAATTAAATTATTTTAGTACAAATAAACTCAATGTTTTACGAAACAACTACAGCAGATAATTCGAAAATACATAATATCAGCCCAAAATAAACTGTTTTCCTCGAATGCAAGACAAATTAATACCTTTTAGTGCAAAAATACTACAATCTCCTCATAAATACTGACTGCACATCAAATTAACCTTAGCGCACAACTAGTATAAGGCGAATGACGTTTTGTCGGTGTGACAGTTCCCTTTTCATACAATGATAAAAATAATAAGTTAGGTTAGGTTAGAGTATGACAAACAACGCACGAGCCGAGCGAGCGAAACTGCCGGCGAAGTTTCAGAATCGAATTGATGAAACGATATTTAGTGTTGATCTCACTCATTATGTTATGTTTTGTTTATTTAATTCGGCCTTAGAAAATGGCTTAAAAACAAAAATTTTACCAATAGACGATTTTAAAAAAAACCAGTTACGCTCAAAAAGTTCAAAAACCTGATCAACCTTAATAGAGAGTCACAAGTGATCCAAAAAACAGCTATGTATCACACAATAACCAATAAGCCCATTTAACTAGTCGATATCGCCCGATACAATTGGCGCGGAAAACAAACATTAGGTACGGATAATCAAAATAAAAATGCATTTCCTGCGAGTTATAATATTGTCGTGTAACTCAACCCTATACTGTACTTGTTCAGCATTCCAGTATTTGCCTGGCTGTCACCTACACCCTGTAATTTTTTTAATTATATTTACAATTTACGCAGTAAGCAACCCAGTTACAAAATTGATTATACAGGAAAGAAATTAAAATCCCGGCAATTAATCCCGAAATCAACCAGAATACGGATGGCGACAGAATAAGGACGTCCGCGGCAGATTGCGCTGGTTGCGGGGGGCGCCCCGCAGTTACGTCTACCTCAACCCCCTCAAATACCTAAAATTCGTCTATTGGAGCGCCTTAAGTGTTGATCTCGTGAGTCTGAAATCTAAGTGATCAGAATATAGTTAAGTACAATTTTTTTTATTTCATCAAAGGTCGCAACTCGCAAGAATTGTATCCAAATGTATGGATAGCATTGCAACCTATGATTGCAACTATTAAAAATTGCGAAAACCGTTAATTTTTAGTTACATCGCACATCGCACTTGGGGGGGTGCGTCGCCGTGGAAATCTCGCCCATGGCGCTAGTAGTGTTAAAAACGGCACTGTCTGTATTCAATTTCAAAAAAACATAACGCAATTTGTTTTATACGATCAGCTGCTTATGGCGCATATGTATTTGCGTGTATAAACACACCATTGGTCAATAGGCGTGATGAAATGGTCATCTATCCATTCTATTCTATCTATATCTATCTATTCTATATCTATCTATATTATAATTTACATATAATAAAATTGGAACGGATCGATGTTTGTGCACGCTAATCTCAGAAACGGCTGGACCTATTTCGATGCAGTATTCAAGAATATATTTTAACAGATCCCACTTAACATACAGGCTACTTTATATCCCGGGAAAATGTTATCATCCCGGATAATTTCGACATTTTGTTTTTTCTGCAGTCCACGCGGACCGAGTCGCGGGCGTCCATACATACAAATAAGCCCCAAAGTGGTTGGGTAGAAGTGTCAAAATTACACACCCACTTTTCACCAGTTAACCTATTACGAGTAAGTCCCACGTGGTAAGGGGTGTACCTACCACCTCTTTTCGGGCACAAATACAACAATCTAGTGACCCGTAACGAATCCAATAGGAAATGTTTCGCTAAGTAGGTATTATAGCTATTTTTAATAAACATCTAAATAAACTCCTAATTAGGCTTCATAGAGTCCAGAATACATAAAAGACCGTCTCTACAATCGAGTGGTATATCCTTTAACAAGGTGGTGACAGCCCGTGGCGTCATGGAGAAGAGCTGTCGAGTTCCACGACTGTCCTGCGGTCCGGAGTGGGAACACGTTATCTTAGGGTCCGAGGGGTGCTTGGGAGTTGTCACTGAGGTATGTGACGACTTATTATTATATATTTTTTATGCATTATTAGACACAGCACAGACAAGGAAGATGTAAAAAGGCATTTGTATGCTGCCTAACTGCTTGTAGACGTGAAACTAAAGTGATGCAACAGACAGAAAACTTAGCAAGATAGTAGGTACATATAACGAAATTGGACAGGAAATCGCAATTTTTAACTCGACCGCACAGACTATGCGTTATATTTTTAAACATAGAATCTCAGGTCATCAGATCAGGTAAAGGACAAATAGTTCAATGCTGGTTGTGTAATGACCAGAGGTCGGAATTAGATAGAGTCATTTATGTACTTGCACTGATTTCATACAGCGAAAGAATAAAGTGGATATGCCTCAAATTCCGGTATTAATTTTAAAGAGCAGAAATTTTATGTTAATTATCTTTGTTTTATTTGTCTATCTCAAATAGTTCAATGCTGCAAGGTTCCGTGGTAATGACTGATGATAAAAGTGAATGCTAAACAGTTCCCGCTTCCAGGTGACTCTAAAAATCCGTCCACTACCACCCGTAGTGCGCTACGGGTCGGTGGTGTTCCCGGACTGGGAGAGTGGCTACAAGTTCTGTCGGGAGATCGCCAGACGACGCATCCAGCCGTCCAGTGTACGACTTATGGATAATGATCAGGTAAAACCTGGATTTTGTCGATACAATCATCGTGTCTTGCGAAAGCACAATACACATACGATGCGAATTAAAGAATAATATAAATTATCACTGATCTCTAATAAAATTCGTATTGTGACAGAAATCGCAATGAGATTTTCTATTGTAATGCGATTTTGGCTATCGCATTGCTACCATTCTGCTATTGTATATACGTAATCGGCCTCCCGAAGGTTTATTGCGTACCTATCTTTAGCAGAAATTGTGGGTTAGTCTACTGATAATATACTCCGATCCGTTGTAACTGAACATGCGTTTTAATACACTTTGACCACAATTTTGTATTGTTACGCTGTCGTTTTACTGAATAACATTGGAAGAGATATAGACTTAACAATGTCTTCGATGATGCCCTAACAGTAACCTCTTTCTCCATCAGTTCCGTTTCGGCCTAGCCCTGAAGACAGAGACCTCCTGGGCGGGTTCCCTAATGGACGGCTTGAAGCGTTTCTACCTGACCAGCGTGAGGAGATACGACCACACCAAGATATGTGCAGCCACATTACTTATGGAGGGAACGGCAGAGGAAGTGGCGCGAGCGGAAAGCGAATTGCTGAGGTTGGTAGCATTGCTGTTGGATTGGTATTTGCGCAATGATTGTCTTATATTGTGGAAGGAAGGTGTGGGGCGGTATGGAGAAGGTTTTTGTTACGAAAATAAGGTGTATAGACGAGGAGAAATAAAATAAATTAGAAAATTAACAATTATTAATATTAAAATCGCTCCAGCCGTTTTTACGTGAAAGAGTAACAAACATCCATTCATCCATACTCACAAACTTTCGTATTTTCCAGTATTGCAGCTAAATACGGTGGCATTTCCGGCGGCGCCGGTAACGGAGAGCGAGGGTATACCTTCACATTCGTCATAGCTTATCTTAGGGTGAGTTCTCAAGAGATTATCAACTGACGGTCTCCGACCGAATTTCGGTCATGGCGGCCAATGTTAATGGAAACTGACGGTCTCCGACGGTATATAGCCAACTGCGTAGGAGATATTATAGTGTCCAAGTGTGTGCACTCTCTAACTCCTCATTCTAATAGTCCGGTGGGATGGAAAGCCGACACAACCGAAAAGATATCAGGCGCGGAACTGACATTCTTAGGTGCTTTCCGAGGGATGAGCTAAGTGAAAACTTTACAACATTAAATTCAGTAGGTGCATGAAATAATTCAGTGGTACACGCCGTGACTGGGGATCGATCTATCAATTATCCTTAAGCATTATGTCTTAAGGAGGGATACCGGATAGGCTAGGACTGGGTATCGTAATTATGGATTAATTGAGGATTTCCGGGAGGTGGGCTGCAGCGCCTCCCGTGTCAACGTATGGCGGTAACCTTGTACCAGGAATAGAACCCCAGGACCTATGGCGTCCCTGCCTACATGGTCACTACACACACCAATCGGCCGTCGAATAAATAGATAAATTAAATATGTGAATCTTTCAGGATCTAGGCATGGAATATGACGTCATAGCAGAATCGTTCGAGACGTCCGTACCGTGGGATCGCACTCTCTCGCTCACTCGCAACGTTAAAGATAGGGTGAGGAAAGAGTGCGCTGCCCGGGGCATACACTACTATCACATCTCTTGTCGGCTGACGCAAACGTGAGTACTCTATTCGATTCTGACTGTCACTTAAACAACATAAACTCAGAATAAAATTAGTTATGTCTGTCTCTCTCCATTCTTAATGTAAATGAGACAGAAAGGGACAGGTAGAACAACATTTTTTTAAGTTTATATTCAAGTGTGGCGGTTAGATACATACAAATACAACCTTACAGCATGAACGTATAAATAATAACGGACAGAGTGTTGTTACTACACATAGTGAAGCATTCATAGTAAGCTCGGTAACGATATTCCATGGAGTAGGGATGTCTATTGACGCGTTATCCACCCACACAAACCATAGTAAGGTCGGCACCTACTACCTAAAATACGCACACATGCGTAACGAGCCGCCATTACGGTGCTTCAATCTGTGCAGTGACAATATTCCGTCCGTTTTTCCTTATACGTTCATGCCTTACAGTAGTGGTTTGTCTAAAATGAAATGGGGTAGTTTCCTATGGTTGAATCTTAATAACATTTTGTGCTTATCAGAATAAATTATCAAAACCATACCTATCTGTAAAATTACAATTTGATTATGTGTCCAAATGATGTAGTAAGCCTTCAAAGTTAAGTTGACAACTCCATTTTTCAAATGTGAAATTAATTAAAAATTCACATCCCATGTCCACCTACATCATTTACAGAAACTTTTGTTCTGTGACCATATTTATAAACGCAATATTTAATATACCTATAGAACAAAAAATCTTTCACGCGCATACAAGTTACTGAAAGAGTGACGTCACGTCGTGGTCGCCGTTTGTATGGAGCGTTTTTTGGCAAGTCTAAAATTGTGATTTTGAAATCGTTATATCACGGAAAGTTTTCACGCTAGCAAAGTTTTCCTTCCGCAATTGTTTCTTTAATTTTATGATCTTTCGATATAAATACAAATAAAAAAACTGTCAACTACCCTATTGTCTATATTAATATTCTAAAGAGGTAAACTTTGATTGTTTGTTTGTTTGGGCCACTAGTATTCTATAATCACACACACCGGCAGGTTTATTTTCGTATAACTTGTGACTGGTCGAACTAACCCTGGAAATAACTACTAATAACGACTATCTAGCGTTTGTGACAGTTGCAACGTCGATTGCAATTTAGATAATAAGCCTATTGATCATGGAGACGGTCCCGAATAGCGACCAGTGAGCTTTAGACTAGAAAATGCCATTCGTTAGGTTCCCTTATTACGTACCTACCTACCTATTTTTCATTTAATAGCAAAGTTGTTTCTTTTTTGCTGATCTATAACTTTGACATTGAAATATACGTAATAGCTTTGCTAGATACGTAATAATCCGATCGAGATTGATATATCTTAGAAGCATTACATCTTGCCTATTTTTAATCACGCTCATATATTTTCAGCTACGACGCGGGATGCTGCATCTATTTCTACTTTGGATTCAGCAGTGCAGCGATCGATAACCCCGTAGACACATACGAGGCGATAGAGGAGGCGGCCAGAGACGAGATCATCGCTTCCGGTGGTGAGTTTCAGAACTAAAATTGGTGCTGTTAGGTTGCCTGCGTGGAGGGTTTGGAGAAATTAATCACTACGAATAAAATTTAATTGTGTTTGCGGAGTACGCTTTAATTCTAAAATATTATTTTTATATAATAATTATTATTATTATTATAATAATATTAACTAAGTGGAGCTGTTCTCCGAAAATAGCGATTGTTCTGTTTTTTTTTTGTTGGCGCCTTCTAAATGTATATTAGCAAATTTATTTAAAGCTCACACTAGGCGTTAACAATGAATGCAGTATCCATACGTACTGAAAAAATCCTTATTATTAAAAATTTTTGTTCTTTCTAGAGAGAGAGAAAAAGCGTCATTTTTAAGAATTTGCTGTACAAATCGTATTCCTTCTATGTACTTGTATTTATAGATTTTTATTTACTTTAGGATCGATATCACATCACCATGGAGTCGGCAAATTGCGTAAGAAATGGTATACAGATACGGTGAGCGAACCGGGGCGTGACCTCCTAGTCGCAGCTAAGAAAACTTTAGACCCCAGCAATATTTTCGCCCTAGGAAATCTCACACTAGATGAACTTAACAATCAACAGAAAGAAACGGTCAAGTGTAAACTGTAAAAAAGATGAAATGTGTTCATTCAATTTTATACTGAGTACCTGCTCTTAATATATTCATTTATAATCAAAATAACTTATAAGTATTTTGTCTTGCCTTATGCACTATTTGTACTAGTTTTGGATCGGGATTAGCGATAGATTAACTAAGTATTAACTAGTCAGGAAGTTGTGAATTAACATTGTAGGATTGGTCATGTGATAAGCCGCTCAAATTTTTTGGTACTAAATAGTGCATTTTCAATCACGGAACTGTTCAGTTTGTTCATTTAAAAGCACTCCTTTTGTCACGTTAACATGATATTTTTTTCACGACATTCCATTATATAAGGTATTTTCAAAATTAGTGATTATCTTTTGACATTAAACTAGGCAGGTAAAAAAAGAAACAACTTTCACTATGGTACTAACTCCGAAATATTGAAAAAATATCAGCTGTTCCACACATTTCAGTGCAGTAATTATTCGAGATTGTATGGAACAGCAGATTTTTCCCCATAGGTCCCATAGTGAAAGTTGTTTCTTTATACCGACCTAGTTTAGTGTCAAAAGATAATCACTAATTTTGAAAAGACTGTATACAATAGGGTTACGATTTTTCCATGATCAGATATCTTATCTGAAAAATAAAGTTTATGCTGTCTCCATCTTGATCAAGTTTTAAATAAAAAGGCATCAAACTTTTATTCTTCAGATAACCTTTCCGTTGGAAAACTCGGCCCTTAATAAAATTATACCGATTTTTAGGTATTAATTCTATGAGCACTTGTATGTACAATTAGACCAAATCTTTAAGCTAATTTATTTTAGTTTGTGATAAATAAAATATTGACTGTACTTAATTTAAGTTTTAGAAATCTATTTATTGGCCTAGGTGTAGGAGCATCACATTTTTAACGATTCTGTCTGGCCAAATTAGGCTATTGAGACCTATTATTTTAGGTAGGTAATTGGTGATGTTTGAAGACTAAGTGATGATGATGTGTCAATAAAATTAAAATGTGAATTGAAATAAGACATGTATTTTATTGTTTGAGATTATTTCCTTGTTGATACCTTTCTACGTGCCATCATTCAATTGAACTATTTGGTGAAACAACCCATAATACAACGTCTTTAGGTAAAACGCACTTTACATAGAATTAACAATATGCACAAGCATAATGATAATCTTACTTGCTTATTTATTAAGCTTTAATACATATTTGCACGGATGTAATGCCCTTTCACTTTCACAAAATCGTGGGCCGCCGCTCTAGATAACTAGAGATGGCAAATTTTAAAAATTTTATCTCCGTAAGAACCATCCTCGTACTTCAAGGAATATTCTTATAAAATAATTAGCGAAATCGTTCAGCTATTCTCGAGATATGCGCTTAGCAACACATTTAGAGATTCATTTTTATATAATAGACTAGGTAATTTGAAATACTACATAACTTACTGATATTGCTTACATATTACATACATACATGCATATAATCACGCCTTTATCGCTTACAGAGTAGGCAGAGCATCAAGGACCGATAGAACCACATGGTGCCACTTCTGACCAATTTTGAGGGTATAGTTGAGATGTACAAGTGCGGTTAGTAGTGACAGGTGGTCAGCCCATCGCCTACAAAACAACAAGACCCTCTTGTCCCTCTGCTGACTTGTACAGTATGCCCGGGAAGAGAAGCAGTTGTAGTATTATACGTTTTTTTTTTCACTTCCAGAGCAGCATAGAAGTTTTTTTAAAGTGCTTTTAAATTAATATACTATAATGCTTGATATTGTAATTTTACTATAGACAGTGGAGTAGACTGCGTCAAAACGCCTCAGGGAGAAATAGAAGGAAACAATTTCATTATTCAACATTATTACATTTTTAATACTAACAAAATATAGGTAGTTTCTTACTTTCTACATAAGTCAACATTTTAATATAAATAACATACACCTAGGTAATATTAGAGACTAGTGTACGCCCGTGACTCCGTCCGCGTGGACTACAGAAAAAACAAAATGTCAAAATTATTCGGGATAAAAACATTTTCCCGGGATAAAAACATTATTAAGCATTATTATTATTAAGCCTATATGTTAAGTGGGACCCATCACAATATATTCCTGAAAACTGCATCGAAATCGGTTCTGCCATTTCTGAGATTAGCGTGCACAAACGCACAGACAAACACACAAAAATACCAAAAATCATTGTTTTGGGTACTATTGCGTTGATAAAGGTCTTCTATAATATTTTTTCTCTTTATCTTCCATGTACAGACAGCGATCCGTTACATTTAAATTATACATATGTGTGGAGTGAATGACGATGTATTAGTTGAAAGATGAAACAGAACGCATGACGTGAGTGAAAGGGATGGATAGATTGCGAGAGCGAGAGAGGAGACGTATGGCGGATAGAATTACGAGTGACTGGGCTAAGACGTGGTTAAAATTAAATAAACTGCTGTTAATTGGTTTTTGGGGTTTTCCTTTTATAAAACTTACCACATATGTATAGATTCCTTTTCCATTCTGTTAAACCCAATATCGATCGAATACCGAAACGCCGAAAGTTTTATAAGTAAAACATATAAAAAAAACAACCTTTTTATCTAAAATAATGAACATGCTTGTGAAGTCACATGCTGTTACTACTGCACTTGTATGCAAGCAAAAGGAAAATAAGCAACATATTATATGATCACATAATAAAAGTTTCTATACATTACATAGTAATATATTGTGTAATAGTGACGCCCGCGACTCCGTCCGCGTGGTTTGCAGAAAAACAAAATGTCAAAATTCTCCGGAATAAAAACATTTTCCCGGGATAAAAAGTAGCCTATACCTTTGATATTAATTCCTGAAAACTGCATCGAAATCGGTTTCTCCGGAATAAAAACATTTTCCCGGGATAAAAAGTAGCCTATATGTTAAGTGGGACCTTTGATATTAATTCCTGAAAACTGCATCGAAATCGGTCCAACTGTTTCTGAGATTAGTGTGCACAAACATCGATCAGTTACAATTTTATTATATGTATAGATTTGTGGGAGGATGTTTTCATCTCTACAAATAAATAAAATTGGAGTGTCCGATTGTAGTATTAAAATGGCACACGGTACAAATAACAAAATAAAGTTCTTTTCTTTTTTTGTCAGTTTGTTCGTTCAAGATAATCTCTCCAACAGCTTAAATAAAACTTTAACTGGTTAGTATTTTAAAAATTTGGCCCATCACAAAATTGTAATAATATTTTTAATCTAATTGTTTTTTTAATATTTGTATTTCTAATTCCTTTTTTTCTTTTTCCAATAACATATTATGTCTTTTTAAATGCAACAATTCAATTTCAAGCTTATGTCGTGCCTCTTGATGTTCTTGTTCTCGACAATGATAAGCCATCTTGATATTGTGTTCTTCATTTAAAATTTCCAGACTACGCTTTTTAATTACTGAATCGTGTGATAAAAACACTCTTCTGTGATTGCTTCTGAAATAAAATGAAAATTAGGTTGTATCCACAAAAAATGTAAGCTTAATAAAAATACTAGTAATCATAGGAGAAATTTTGTTTAATGTAAAGACACTCACTTATTCTTTATTTTTTGTTTTGGTGGTTCAGTAAGTCTTTCTTCAATATTAATATCATTATCTACTTCTTTTATCTCCTCTTTGAATTCTTGTATTCGAACCTGAAATGAAATTACAGTGTGAGTCTTCATAAAGTGCACATATCTAAATCAATCCTAAAAGGTGTGTAGTAGGTATTAAATATATGGTAGTGTGTGCTCACAGACTTAGATGTAAGTGTGTATGATATGCTTCTTAAGCAAGATAAAAAAACTTACTTCAATTCCATTACACTCATCATATTCATGACTTTTGTCTGTGTAATCTGTTGTGCACATTTCCATTATTTTCAGATCATTTAAAGATGGGAGTGGGGGCGGAAGTCCCGCTATGGTTTTGTGTTCAGACACATTCTTTTTTGCAGCCATTTTGATTCTCCTCCAAAACCCTTTGAGCTGGTCTACTTCTCTTTTCTTTCCAGTCAATCCCATTAATCTGTAACCGTGTAAATGATACCATTTCTAAGCCGTTCTTCCCTGGGTGCCAGAATCCAGATTATGTATTAACTAACTCTATTAGACCCTCTACAAGTCTACCTTATGATTACAAGTAAACCTATTTATATTTTTGAAGTAACTGTAAAATGTCTGCGACTTGAATCAAATTTTGATATTCCACCGATATCTACAAATCCGATTATAAAAGAATTAAGTGAGTAACTTATTTTCATTCAGTCAACTCTAATTGGTGTATTAAAAGTAGCATAAAGTTTATTCTCAGGCTCCATCTAAACTATGTAGGCCCCTATCATCAAATTTTATTGAAATCAGTTTAGTAGTTTCTAAATTGGATGGGTAACAAACAGACAGTAAAACTCGAGGAAGCACTGTATAAAGAACCGAAGTTTAGCCGAATTTGCATTTTTTACCGAATGTTCTGCCGAAGTAGGTATATATTTGGTTCAAACCATGGAGGTAATATTTTTATTACCTCCATGGTTCAAACCACATTTGGCCATCTCTAACTTACTTGATTTGAATTTTCCTCCATTCAGCGCTTTTTATTTTGTTAGTGTTTGTATCCGTTTTCTTGCATTCTATAATGTGGGATGATTGCCTAATAACTTCCAGAAACAGGTCCTACAATAACATAAAGTAAATAAAGCACATAAAATTTTCATGCCATTACACAAAAACAAGGAGTCGCGCCTCCATTACCCGTTTGGGATAATTTAGGTACCTTTTCTTCTTTGCTCCAATTTTCTCCGCGTTCACGACATTTATTCATTATAATTACATATGTATTTTCAAAAATTCTCCAATAATTCAAACTAAAACAACCAACAACAAACAAAGTGATCTTTTTTTTGTTTAGTTTATCCCGAAGGAAAGGCAAGGGGAACTAAGCCCATACAGCCATTGTCTTTAGTAAATGATTTCTGAATTTATGATGGATGATAATGATGACGATGAATGGAAACGTCGGGAAAATCCTCAAGAACAAATATAGTTTGCTGACGACAAAAAGAATGTCGGTATCCGCCCCAACTGCTTGGACCTTCTGCTGACAACAGAGCCGGACAGACATTCGATGTCGGTATCCGCCCCATTAGGGACGTCCGACCACTGTTTGGTGAAATCTGTATCCATCTACCTACTATCCGCCCGATCAGGGGCCTAGTGGTATGATACAGGTGTGGTGTGGCGATACAAGTCAGCAGACTGTTACCGAAGATGAGATGACGTTGTCAACTTTTCAATTCGACGTCTTATATCTCTATGATATGCTTTAAAGAAAGCGACCCACTGCTGCTTGAGCGAGACGGAATTACTATCGCAGTAGACGCATGACGCCGACATTACACGATACGAATACTCACGAGCGACAGGCATGCTAGTATAAATATTTTTTTTGTAATTATAATTTTCAAAATTTCTCCGTTATCTTAAGTATTTTGTTTTTAATGTAAATAAAAGCGAAGTATTGCTGCGATCATCCCAATCATATCTCGGGTCATGGTACGCGGATATCTGTTATACAACAACCTAACCAAACCAATCCCAGTCATATCTCTGACGTTGCACGCGGAATCGAGCATATCTCGCTCCACTTAATCTCTTCGTTCCCGGCATGCACGCGGAGTTGGATATGTTAAAAGGATATATATCCCTTGCTACATGTTCAATCCTTTCCCAGATTACATGCTGCTGGTAGCGCAGAAGTACGTACTTAACATACTTAGCCTGGACTAATATAACGCTCGCTCGCGCAAGTCATCGGAAACTCGGCATCTGAAGAAAGCTTTTTTTTGTTTAGTATATCCCGAAGGAAATGCAAGGGGAACTAAGCCCATACAGCCATTGTCTGCATTTATGATGGATGATGATGATAATGAATGGAAACGTCGAGAAAATCCTCAAGAATGGATGTAAAATTTGTCAAAATCAAAATTAATTGCAGAAACTTACATGGCCCCTTAAGAGATCGTATTACGACTAAAGTTTTATTTAGCTTACCCATATATGAAACCATGCACACGCACTAAATTCACATCACAAGTAAAAAAATATAACTTATCTACCAGAAAACATCTCTTTACGGACACATGCAAGCCATTTACAAATTAATTTTGATTTTCACAAGAAAATTACACCCACTCCCTTCCAGCTTTTCCCGCCGAATCTCTTTGAAGAAAGCCTAGAACCAAACCGCCAAGTCCGCGAATAAAACGTTACGCAGGGGTGCATTCGTGTAAGCCGGCGAAATCTTAGCCGGTCTAAAATTTAAACTGATTAAATGTTAAACACCCCGTTCAAGCACTCCGCGAGGCAAAAACTTAAACTGTCAAAATTTTATCCGACCCGTTCACGTTCGTCCGCTGGTATAAATTTTCGCCTGGCTAGGATAAATTCTAGCGTGCTTTTTAGGTCGCGAAATTTTATCCTGCTGTCAGATTGACACTAATGACTGTTGTTTTTTGCTCGATTCGCGCCTTGATTGAATACTTTTAAATTGAGTTGAAAACTTGAAACACGAGTGAATAATTTATTGTATTGTGTGTGAGTGGATCATGGATGAAATTTCAATGCAAATTGTTGTAGATGAAAGGGGCAGAATGATTTACAATTTTTTTTTTTTTTTAATAAAGTTTGCTGTGCTGTGAAGGTAGAGTTTGCCATTTTAACTGTGTAATTATTTCCAAATCACGAAGATTACAACAAAAATAATAAAAACTTTCCAATTGTCGAGTTGAATAGATTTTTTTTTTTTTAGTTTATCCCGAAGGAAAGGCATGGGGAACTAAGCCCATACAGCCTAATCATTGTTAAGTAAAATGTATTCTGAATTTATGATGGATGGTAATGATGATGATGAATGGAAACGTCGGGAAAATCCTCAAGAACAAGTGTCAAGTTAGTCAAAATGAAAAATTATTGCAGAAACAACTTACATGCGTCCATGAAGAGATCGTAATCCGGCTAAAATTTCACTCGGCTTACCTGCGTATAAAACCATGCACACGCACTAGATTCACAGCACAAGTAATCAAAATATAACTTATCTACCAGAAAACATCACTTTACGGACACATGCAAGCCATTTACAAACAATTTTTGATTTTCAAAAGAAAATTACACCTGCACCCTTCCAGCTTTTCCCGCCGAATCCGAGTTGAATAGATATTGTTTGATAAACTGTCAATTGAATTTGACAGCTGATATTGACATAAGCACTATGACTCCGTTCAGCGATCCCTCGCTAGATAATTTTTAACCGGCTAAGATTTCGCCGGCTTACATGAACGCACCCCAGAGCGAGCTTTCAGTACAAGTCCTCGGTGCCAATATCTGTGGATGGAAACATACTGCACTACCCTAGGGAAAAATAGGGGGAGGCTGTAATTTTTTCATGTTTCAATCTTGTGTTCAGAGTGTTGTATCCTGCTTACTATTATTCCCAAGTCCTTGCATTTCGCGAATCAATTTATTTTATAACAAACTTTGTAAACGAACTGCAATGCTACCACTCACCGGAAACTTATTTTTTCTGAAAAATCCCATAGTCAAAGAAAAATCAGACCAGTGACCGTAGTGACCAATCGTAGCGACTTCCTGTTTGTCAATGATGGCGGCATTTTCTGTCTGGTGTTTGTTCGTGAAAATTTTTATTTTGTTGTAAAGTTTGGAGGTAGTCTTATGTAAATTTATAAATTTATTTTGACGGTATTGTGATATTAAGTATTTCTAAGTCTAGTTAAGAGAAATCAGCCACGATGATTGATCTTTTTATGCCGTTTCGGACTTTCCTCAAGTTTGAAAATGTTTGTATCGACAACAACGTGTTTCGAATGCATTACAAAGTAACCGTAATAATGTTGCTTGTCTTCACGTTGCTGGTAACGTCGAAACAGTTTTTCGGAGAACCGATTCACTGTATGGCTGACAACGAAAGAGATAACGACAAAGATGCCATAAACAGCTACTGCTGGATTTATGGAACCTATACTTTGAAAAGCAAGCTAACGGGTAAGGCACTTTAGCTAAATGACTCATCAATAAGTAGAGATTGTATTAATGTGGTCGAGGTGTCGCAAAAAGGGGGACTGAGGATTTTTTTTTTGCTTTCTAGGGATGGAAGGCAGGCACATGGCTTATGTTGGTGTTGGACCCAATAAAGGAGACAATGATGAGCAAATCAAACATACTTACTATCAATGGGTATGCTTTGTGCTTCTCGGGCAAGCTGTGATGTTTTATACCCCTCGCTATCTATGGAAAATATGGGAAGGTGGCAGACTTAAAGCTTTGGCTTTAGACTTAGGTAATTTCTAATAACATAAAGAGATTTTATTATACACTTAGTTAAAGAAGAACACAGAACGTAGTAAATAATGTAACCCCGAACTTATCCATAGGAGAACATTGAAATGTCTTGCAAGCCTTGCTTTGGCCAACCATAGCATTACTTATCATCAGTTAGCCCACTGCTTTTTAATGTTCATAATCATTCAATAATATTAGGAAGAAACACTAGGTATTTGCTTTTGCTTTAATTTCTTTTTCTATACACAGGAAGTCCACTTGTTTCAAAGGACTGGTCAGAATTTCGTAGAGGTGAATTGATATCTTACTTGAGCTACACAAATATCTACACTCACAACATGTATGCCCTAAGATATGCCTTCTGTGAGATACTCAATCTTGTCAATGTGGTAAGTTACCTATATATATTGTTTTACTTTCATAGGACCTGCTTTTTATAATCTCCTCAAAAAAAAAATCTTATTTCAGATTGGTCAAATCTTTTTGTTAGACCTGTTTCTGGGTGGAGCTTTTCGAAATTATGGTGCAGCTGTAGCAGCATTTACTCACATCCCAAGAGATCCAGAGGACATGTTCAATTTACCTGCTAACCCTATGGACCAATATTTCCCTAAGCTTACCAAGTGCAGACTCCGTAACTATGGACCATCTGGATCTTTACAGCTGAAGGACCGCCTATGTGTACTGCCTTTGAACATTGTTAATGAAAAGATCTTTATCATACTATGGTTCTGGCTCATATTTCTTGCCTTTACTACTACTCTGTCTGTTCTTTTCCGTCTACTAGTGTTCTCAATTCCCCCACTACGCACCATTATGGTCATGGGTCAGCTGAGATATGTTAAAAAGAGTCTGGTGTCCAAAATAGTAAAGCGATTTGGATTTGGTGATTGGTTCATTTTGTACTTGCTGGGCAAGAATATGAACCCAATTATTTATAAAGAGTTGGTCATAGAACTTTCTAAGGAGTTGAACCATAAGACTGTTAAAGTTTAATTAAGAAGATGTAATAATTTTGTTTTTTAGGGATAACTTGTTAAAAGTTTTAGATCTAACCAGTTCAGGTTGTGCATATTTGAGACTGATTATTATGTAAGTCATCTGTAATTTACTTAAATTAGAATTAATTCACAAGGAAAGTTAGCCTGTGATATACAAATAAACTATGCAGATTAGATTTGAAAAGTTACATACTGTGTAACTTATACTTTTTAATTTTTTGATAATAGTGTGTAATATGAAAGAAACATTGATTCATTTAATAGTCCAATGTATACAGTAATTATTTGTCAAAATAAAATTGCCAGGAGTTATAATTTTGTTGTAAAGTGTGTATTGAATACTTAATTTCTTGAGCTAAACCTCATGTGAAGAAGTTTTCAGCTTTTATTCCTTTTTGTTATTAATAAAGTTTTGGAGAAAAATGTGCCTTTTTTCTATAAACATATAGCATAGGAAAACTTAACCTATATTATGGGTAAATTTTACTTTACATTGTTTCACAACCCCCCAGAGTTGGGCCCAAAAAGGAACAACCACTTCACTGAAAAAACTGAGTGCCACATGTGTGTGGGTATCTCTCATAGCTCTGAAACCAGCCTGAATGTGCTTCATCTGAAGTTATGCTAATTAGCATGAAAGTACAAGATGGATATAAAGTTCAGTAATAGCCCAAAAATAGAGTTTACAGGTTACATAGCTTTTATGTGTCACAATATTGTTGGTTCCAGCAGTCACACTTAAACCTAAACATAAAATTAGTCCTACCTGTCCATTTCTCTCAGCCATTTATGTTAAGAATGGAGAGATATAGATCTGACTAAGATTATATTTCGGTTAAGTGTGACTGCGGGAATCAACCCTAATTACTGAATATAAATGTTAGAATTGAAAAATTGTAGTGTGGGGATAAAAATATTCAACAAATTCTATTACTGTTTTTTTTATTGTTACCATCAGTCGATTTAACTTTTATTAATATTAATAGTAGCAATGTTGTTTCAATCTACCAAGTCAATTTCATGTCACAGACAATAAATTAGGACCTCACTGTCCAATATCAAACATTACACACCTACAATAAAATTACACCTTTTTGTTGTGTAGGCAAAGCTGGATAAACAGAATGTAAATACAAGTATATTATTTATCATAAAATAGTGAGTTTCTGCATTAGTCAATAGACAAGATTGTTCAGAATATGTAATGGCTACAATTTATTATTATTTACTTAAAAAATTACTGAAACTATTGGAAATAACTTATCCAGAACAACCTCTGCATCCACAGTGCACACATTCTACAATTCTACCTTCTTCCAATTTGCTTTTAGGTACTCTGCAAATGCAATTTGTAGCAAAGTTTGTATCTCTGGTTTGAATACATCTCAGGCAGCATAAGTTTTCATATCCAGTTTTCTTCCATTTCGCTATTAAATTTCCATCTGCTATTTTCTCATCAAGACAATATTGGTAAAGTTCTCTGCTTATGGCTTTTCTTCTGTAAAACAGGTCATAAATATACCGCGATTTTTGATGGTGAATTTTGAATATTGGCCATAGTGATTCTTGTTTACGTTTACCTTCATGAGGCTCGGTTTCAGCTGAAGAACGAAAGATCTATTAGTTTATAGTAATATTGAAAGGAATAATTTACAGCATGGCAATTTTACTAAAGCTAACGTACCTTCACGCATTTTCTGTTCTAACTCTTCAAGAGTTGGTTCTATGAGCTCCCAACCTTCTGGTGGTGATTTTCTACTACGGCGAACTTTCGGCATGGTTGATTTATCAAATATTATGTTGAAAAATTGCAATAAAGTAAGTAAATCACCAAATCAAACTTCACGAGAGCTTTGTTTTGCTTTGTTTTTTTTTCTTTCTGCCGTCAATGAACTGTCAAAGTCAAGACTGAAGAAAAAGGAAACTATGGCCATGCAGTCATATCATGGTCGGTCTTATAAAATGATGACGGAGGTCGCGAAATCGATGATAAAATAATAATGACTCGAAACCGTATCGAAAACGAAAACGAGTGTGAAATTGGCCAACATCATAAATGGCCGGCTAAAACTAAAACATAGCGTGAACATAGCCCATGAACAAATCGTAATCCTGCCGCCTAATCGAAAGTTTAGCTCAAGTTTTATTCGCTTAAGCTCTATTTTGCACATTGTCAGAAGCAGTACAACTTGTACTTACCTACTATCCTAATCAGAGAGTCATCATCAGCCTCTTGCAGTCCACCGCTGGACGTAGGCCTCCCCCAGGGCACGCAACAAGACTGCCATGGGGGTATTTGCCCATAGTCACCACGCTGGGCAGGCGGATTGGTGACCGCAGTTTGTATTTTGGACTATGTTGTCAATACGGGAGGCGCTGCTGCCTAATCGCCTCGTACGATATCCACGGGCAGACATGGGGTGGGAGGAATTCTACTCTGCCGGCACCACGCGGCCTAATCTGAGAGTACCATAAAGATAATTATAGGTCCCTCCTTCAGTAAGTACCACGTTAATGCAGAGACTACCTACTTTAAAACGCCTAGACTACTATAGTTAATATTACGGACTTAGAAAATCTAGGCGTTATGTCTATCCTGTGTAGAGCATAGATCACGGAGCCAAGTGTAGAGATTCAAATGTTAAGATGAAATCGGTACGCTCTATACCAACCAGCCAGACTATTTCATTATTTCGATAGGTACCTACTTCGAATACTATTCCGTGCTACTAATAGCCTAATCGCAGGTGATGTCCTATTATATACCTAGGATTGCCTAAGCAAATAAGTACCTATAACCATTCATTAGATAAGTATCCAAATTAGGTTTGGGATTTTGGCACAGTAAACATAGCAAATGCAGTTATGTAAGTACCTACCATCTTGTAATAAATTAATTTCACACAACATGTTATCTAAGTCCCACACTAAGACCTCTAAGGTCTTGTGTCATGACACTCATCATAATATTACTAAGATGATGTTGTTTGCAGCTTTGCACCTACCGAGAATAGAACCCAGGGACTATCCAGCGCGGCTGCGCGGCGCCGCAGGGCAGGGTCACTATACATATACGAAACGAATTCGTAGACAAACCTATTTAGACTGTGCTTCTTTACCTATTAAAATTAAACAGCAAAGTAAGAATATACCTAAATAAATATCCAAGTATACCGACCGATAGGTAGGTAGTTAACTAAGTTTGCAAAAAATTATGTGACTTTCCGCTCCAGTTCGCCTAGACTTCGGTTTGAAACTCGTGTTCTACTTTATTTACCCTTTTACTCACGTGTCAGTTGTTAGTAGCCGCTTAATCAATAAATAATCATGAGGTACCTACCTAACAGAAAAAACAAAACAAAAATAATAATTTGTAAAATGTCTATTAATACCTACGCCAGCCAATATAAATTTTTTCAATGACCGCCTGTCGCATTTGTACCTGTGTATGAATAACGGACCTATCTACCTATACAAAGTTGATCGTATTAGTGATTGTTTGTCTTTTTCTTTCATTCGTCTGCAGCCTATGTCAGAGGGAGATAGCTACTGTTTACGTGCCTCCATTAGTCGTGGAATGCGGGGCGCTCGCGCAACCTCCGACTAGGCAACGAACCTCCGTCCAACCATCCAGTCTTTCCATTTGTTTGATACAGCGCGGAACTTCACTAGATTAATGATTTAGTAAGAAAACGAATATGTGTGATCGTTTTTATGTGCAGTTACAGTGTTTGAGTGTATAATATTGTGATAAGTGTCAAGTGTTATGAATCCGAGTGAAAGTTGACGAAGGCTTCCAAGGAACTTCGGGCTTCGTTGCTTATCTTTCGTAAGTAGACTTAAGTTAGTGTACGTGTTAACGTGTCTGTATGACGTTGAGCTTCTCATTCTCGCCGGTTGTATTTTCTTGCCTTTAAGCTAATTGAATTTTTATATCACCTACTTACCTAGGCAAGCACCTACCTACTCCTACTACAAATTGTACCTACTATCTATAAAAGTTGGTAGGTATGTACTAAATAGATTTAGGTACAAAGTATACTACTTTCCTACTCCCCAGCAAGACCGTTCTTCCAAAAATTTTCATCAGCGCCCCTTTTGCGACGACGACACCCTGACCTCCCTCCGACCTAGATAGCTACAGAAAATACCTACCCAGTATGCCCCCTAAATAAGATCGGGAATTTATTTTTTATTTTGCAGTAGAGTAAAAACAAGACCTAAAAAAATTCGGGTTTACAAGTTTGGTCCTTTGCGATTAATTAAAAAAAAATCACCTTTGAATCAGTACCTACGTAGCTTAGGTACACGTACCTACTACCTAGCTATGAAAAACCGGCCAAGCGCGTATCGGGAAACGCGCAATAACAAAATGCATGCCTTTTCGTCATGATCAGCTTTACTATAATCTAAAACTACCTACCCTGGAATCCCATTTTCATGGTTAGGTAAAAAGTTGATGACCTAGCTTGATTTGATTTTGCTCGATTGTCGTTGTTTTGTTTCAAGTCACTACACAACACAAGAAGCGTGGGTAACGTCAAGTCACGTTCGGCGGTCTTCACGATGTTATTATATTGGGCATTTATTTTCGTCTGTTTTTATTTAAGTACGTAGTTGATAGGTATTTGTTTGTATGTACCTACTTACGTACCTGGAATAGATTGAAAATTATCGATCCGATAAAATAAGGAAGGTTGCTTGTACCTACCTACTTAGATTATGACTACATATTACTACATACTTTGCTTATAAGAAGGTACATACCTACTTAATTGAGTACTTATAAATTGTCTAACTTTATAATTAACTGGCTGATCTCATAGATATAAATCTCTGGCTGATCTAATGAAATTCCTTCCAAACGAACGATGTATTTGTAATGCTAAACAACAAAAAAAATCGGAAGTTATCACAAGCTACGTCTGTACCTACCTACTTTGGTATTGTAAGTTCCTAACTTCCTAACCTATGTTACAAACTTCAATATTTTTTGCGACCTTTTACATCAAATACCTGCATAGTTCAAGGCTCAGGTCGGCTATCTGCAATGCAAATAAGATGATCTTCAAGCAAAATGCCAAAATCATCAATGATCTAATGCAGCTGACGTAGCTATTGAATATCGTAACGGACGTGATTGTAACTCCCACAAATTAATTAATGACAGTTATGCTACTCGTAATAGCTGTACTCAATGCCAAAACGATGATTTGGCATTGAGTGATTATTGTAAAATGAAGGTGCATGTTTACGACCTACATGCCAACCGAACTCATCTTTACGTTGCACAATCTGCAATTAATATTCCCTCTTAAAATTCTCGAACAGATCTGTATCTTAACGAGTCTTCAAACAGCATAACATTTTTGAAACTGCCAAGAAAAACGTATTAATAAGTGTGTAGAGATGATTTTGATATAGGAGATTATCCGCCGCGCGTGCAGTTGTCTTATGTGACGAGCGATTAGTTCGTAGAAAGCGATTGAACAAGAGTGGATACTGTACGCGAGCGATTTCTCCGAATGTTGTCTAACAACCGAACGAAACTCCTATATTGGTAGTGGACACGCACTTCTCCATCTCCAGATCAACTCAGATAACTTTACAAGGACTGGGAGTCTATAAACATCGAGTTTTATGGAATAATCTCGTTTTTTTCCTTGTTTATCAAGAGTATTTTACCGTATCTTGAAACTGATAGAGGTAGTTTAAATACCTGAATACAAAACTTTCGTTAAGATTTTTTTGCTCTATCTGTGTTTGGTCTTAATTTTCTATTAATATTATAAATGTGAAAGTGTATGTCTGTAGGTTTGTCCGTCTTTTACAGCAAAACTACTGAACAGATTTGAATGAAATTTGGTACACAAATAGAGCCCGAAAAAGGACACAGGCTTTTTATTGCGGTAGGTGGCACAACCGCGCTAATAGAATACCGCGCGGACGAAGTCGCGGGCGACAGCTAGTATTATATGTTTCAGTAATAAAGTCGTTGCCTTGATAACTTTAACTATTTGTATTTTTTTAACTATTTTCCTGCATCTGTCCGAATGAACATTTGATTGGCTATTGAACCCTTCATTCCGGTTCATATTTTTTTTGCGATCGAGCCCTAATACATAGTTACGTGCGTGAAATTATTAATTCAGTTCCACTGATGATTTTACATTCTGATAAATATTGTACCTAATATGGGTCAAATAGGTGCTGACTACTCAGTATCATTTACAAAGCTCATCAAAAGGAAATTCATGTTATGAAAGACGCTATGAATAATTTGTTAAACTTTTTTTTGGCGCAAAAGAAAGATGAATTACCTTTGAATTATCACACCCGTCAATACGTTGTCTGCGAGATATTTCATCGGATAATATCAATGAACTATTGACATCTTGAACGTGCGATGTGCGTCCCAAATAGCATTGTTCGAAGTAGGTACGTTTACAAACTCGAAAATACCACTGCACCGACTGGTTTTATAACTAGGCTGGGCAGATGTCTTTATCGTTGTATAATGGTAATTAATAAGAATTAATTGGCGTATTATTTAGTTGTATTCACTAGTAATAGTAACCATTGGTGTTGAGCAAAAGCCTCACCTCAATCCATCCTAGCAAATCATTTTGTGGCAAAAGCATAAGGTTAAATTTTTCCATAAAATCGTCATGTAAACATCTATCTAACACCGTATCACCATGACAGCACGATGCGAAGACAAGTCCGTGATAGTATTTTTTCTTGGATAACAAAATCCCATGGTCACATCCCATGACCATGATCAATTGTGATTGGTGACCCATAACGCCGTGACTCATGCGAGGAACCCCTTTCTTTTAACGGTATCGTTTGCCTACATAGGTATGATATTATAATATTATTATACCTCATAGTTGGTATCTAAAATATTATAATTCAAACATACAGTGCAATCTAAGATCATACATACTCGTATTAATCAAAGAATGCAATCAATCCTTTGAGGGGAACAGGAACGAAAGACTATTTAAACTTCTAAGTTACAAACGTATTTTCCAAATGTATCTTTTCTTCACGTTTCTCATGGAAAGGGTGTGGATATCTATATAACATGGCGGCGCTAGAAACAGCCAACAAGTAGGTACCTACTTGCATCAGCGAAGAATGTCGTGGCAAGTCTACCTACCTCCGCTGTGAGGAATGTCGTGGCATTCCTCAGAGCTACATTGGCATATTTAGGCACTAAATAGGATCATTAAGCGTAATGTGCCCGTTACTTTGCTGAATATTTATGGAATCCCGCGCTCACTCATTTGTTGGAAAGTTTAACTTGCTTAGCTAAGTTATTCCATACTAGCTCAACTGTCCCAAATTACTAAACTGCAGGGTTTTCTAGGCCGTGGGATGTAAACGGAAAAGAAACTTCTGAACAAATATGTATAACTAGTAAGTACCTATCTATGTCTAATTTAGATAGGAATATTTAGCTCACATTCGCGAATTCATCAGTTCAGCCAAGTTTCTAAACTCAGATAGTGTAGAAGTAAATTTCAATTGATATGTTTCTTTCATAGTTTAACTGTCATTAGCGCATAGCGCATACTTTCTTCGGCAAGCTAGATCCTTGTATGTAAGCACTTCGCCATTGGCCACAGACCATAGACAATAAACAAAAATGGGCCTTCACACGTCGGAAGTACGTGGGCTGATTGCATGCCGAAGTAATACAGTCGCCTAAACGTTTTGTACCAGATAAATGTTTTAGGTAAATGCATTCGCAGAAACTCCGTCCTTACCAACTTTTAGTTCAGTGGAAATTTCAAGTGGACACGTAAAAAGATAATGCTGGCATGTGCCCTGAATAATTATTTAAGATTTAAAGATCTAGGTAGGCACTGGATGAAGAGAATTGTATTATATTTAGCAGGTAGATACCCTGACTCTGTATCGTGTTTTGTCAGAATGGACGTGATGGAATCGACGTTGAATACCATTCCAACTCTCTGTTTTCTATATCGTAATATTTGTCACGCTCAACATCTTAATGTTTTAAAACCCCGATGGTCATGCATGACTGAAGGTTTGTCTGGCTCAATCACAAATAGTGCGTTGGCAGAAATTTAGATGTGCTTTATTAGTGATAATAGGCGTAGTACCAGTAGAAGTGACCAATGAATTTTAGATACCAAATGAATTTTCCTAGTGGGATCAAAGATCTTGAATCTACGGATACACAAATCAATCACAATCAGCACCTAAAACTACAGTTAAATGACAGAGAGTGTACCCATCAACCAGTCACAAACCGGCCTACAATGCACCACAATGCGGCATTGCTGATTGGTCACGCCGCTCCCGGCACCAGCGGCAAACACTTATCCTTACGGTACACGTCGCTAATGGGTGGTCACGACTTGGTTGCTAATGCAGTTTTTTTGCGAATGTGCATTTGCTCACGTATTGGAATGGTGGTTATGTACGAAACAACTCCTAGTTTTTGTATTCTATTCCATGAAATATTAAAACCAAAATCAGTCAGTCTCAGTAGATATACCTATAGACCTATTGTATACGTAGTTAAGCAAAAAATGATGTGTTCTGGTATCACATGCGACTGCAAGTAGTGACTTATGTTTATATAGTTTAATAAAGGAATTACATGGATCTGGCTCAAAAATAACCCCGTTCCTTCTAAAAGATTAACATTTCAAATTATCTACGATCTTTGCAATTTGCAAACTTTCACTAGCATAGCATTCTCAAATGGGTCACATAATCGAGGTCCCTATTTAAAATCGGCACCGGCCGCCGTTTGTCTGTCACGTAAATCTCGGGTGACACACGTGCGCGCGCGCAGCAACGAAAGCACCAATGACCGCGCAGCTTTCTTTTAAACAGCTTCCATTCAGAAAGAAATGACCCAGATTGCGATACCGGCTGTATCTTTTATGTTATCAATCACTGAACACTCGTTCAAGAGAAATATCGTCGTGAGACAGGTGAATTTCGTGGGTGGCGTGTCGCACGTGTGATGAATCCCCAGAATTTGTGTTTGTGAATAAGATAATGCTCTGAAGAGCTAGAAGGGAGCATTGGTAATGAGTTTATTTGACATAGAGGTAAACTTGGTACTCTAAATAAAGAATCAGCCTCGCCATCCAACGCTGCATACAACAATACAGCCAGCATTTTGGGTACCTACGATACCCGAAAATCGGTTAACCCCAAAGAAGGCGCAATGCAAGGTCATTGTTTGACCTTAGCTTTGATCACCCAATTCCCATTACTCGCTCTAGTTTGTAGTTTAACACTATTATCGAGAAAAAAAAATTAAGTTAGGATCGAATGCAAAATAACCCACATGCTTGCAGCTAATTGAATCGATTTCAAATAATTGAAGTGGCAACACAGTGGTAGGTAAATAACACATTTCCCCGATGTCCCGTATCGATTGCAGGCAATGTAATATACCCAGAAGGTAGTAGGTACATTCGCACGGTGCACTTGCCTCGGGCACTTGACTGACCGCTTTGTGGTCAAGGCGAATGCGCAGTGTCACAATGAGATCGGAGTAGTATTTCTAAAGCTATCTAGTATCAAATCCAAGAAGGTTGGATGGAAAGCAATCCACTTCGTCTGATGAATTGTAAATTGTAAAGAATTTTAAAGGATTTTCTACGCTTCTTTTAACGGTTCTGTTTCTGCTACGTTTCAGTTGGAAACTACCAGAATTGGAGGTCTTTTTTCCTATTATTATCATCAGTGTACAGTTGTGATAATCATTGGTAATCATTATAATCGGCTCCTGCGGTCGTTCTTGATTATCAGTCGTTTGAAAGTGATATTGTAATCGATCTGGCTCAAGTGTATGTCGTTATGGAAAATGATTCTGACACCTTTACTTCGCCTGCGTAAACCTTGAAATTCCCGTTATTTCCCCTCCTCCTGGGACATTTGCGAAATACTTTCTTACCGGACATCCTCTCGTCATAATCTACCTTTCTACCAAATTTCATTTTCATTGATCAAGAAGTTTTCCAGATTTCGTAATATGTGATTGAGTAAACAGATATATATTTTGCCTGGACAAAAGTAGGTTGTGTGTATACCTAACAATATGTAGTTTACTGTAAGATAAAGAAGGTATGCCCATATTTCAAGTTCCCCATAAATAACAGCACCAAAAACGGTGCTTCTCCAAGTTCAACACGTATCGTAGAATAAAATTCATAAATATTATCTATTGGTTTTGTAAAATGAAAGTGGTGCGCTGGCGCAGTTCGCACCTCTATGCCAAGATGCTATTTGCACTCCATCTCCCGGAGGCCATTACGTCTATCTGTTTTTACAATGTTTTTACATAAACATTGTTGAGAATTACTTAGCTGCCTTTAATGTTATAGATTTACATGGTTACATAAAAGTCTCTCAGTTATACGGGGATAGCAGTCCTGTAGATCCCGTTTGGCGGGATTGAAATCACTAAGAGCTCTCGATTCCATAATGTAAACAAACCCGCTTTTTCGCTAAGTACCTAAGTATAATAGGTATACCTAAGCCGTAAGTACCTAAAGATAAAATAAGGCAGGCCTTTGCCCAGTAGTGGGATGATACCGGCTTATTATCCTATTGGATAAGGAAAGGATACCTGGCCTGTAGATAGATAGATATCTTAGGATGAGGATGTCTGTAGATTATCTTTCAAACATTCTTTCTCGAGTATCAAATGTTGACTACTTTGATGAGACAATCTATTAAATATTCACGTAAGGCGTGCCCACTTTTCACCATCGATGTGACGACACAACTGACTGATCGAGTGTCCATGGAAGATTCTATTCTATCTTTATTGAGCTGAGTGATTTCGCTAAACCGATATAAAATGGCTTTAGGTTGGAAATTTATTGTGGAATGCCATTTATCCTCGTACTCTGTATTAATGTAGGTAGGTATAGCACCTTAGGAATACCCCAAAATGGAGGTAGCCTAACTGCAGTATCATAAAGGAGATTCCAGATATGTATAGGTAGTCTACTCCGAACGACGCATTCAAACGTTTTACTTTGTCTGGAAAGTGTCAAGTATCAAGCAATGTCTCTTCTGAGTGTCTCTTGCTTGCATTTTAATACCTACTTGCATCACTTTCTGACCTATAAAGCACACATCGCAAATAATGAATTTTCACGTCAATTTAACACTGGGTATATTGGCAAATGAAGTACATACCTAAGTAATAGATAAAAATAAATTTCATGTTTCTGGAGTGGCAATCCACCGCAACGTAACAAAAAAATAGTTTAGGGAACAATTAAATTATCTAAGTACTTATTTCCAAGTCTCCAAAGCTTTCCTCACGCGAGATCTCATGACAGTTATTCAACAATGCACCATGAAGAATACCTTGTTGTATGCTGTTTTGTTCTTACGTTTGTTTTTATAAGTTTTATGCAACGTCTTCCGCGACGGGCATGTAATAACTGACTTTCTCTTGTCCCTTTTGCGGTGGACTAGTGTTGAGCAAATATGATTGGTATGAGCTATGGCGTATTCCTAGCGAAGTCTAGATACCATGCCTTTCAATGCCTCTTCAATATAAGTACGAGTATATGTGCGTCTACAGATGTGTAGATTGGGATAATTTGATAATCTATAGTCTTTGGTACCTATTACTCGTATCACTCTAGGTATCTATTTCTATTACGTTTGGCACCGATCCATTCATTTACCATTCATCCACACACGACCGAATCATACATCTGTTACATTACAACTACATACATCTGCATGAGGTCTGCTAGTGGTTTTGGCCTAGAGGACTTATGCTAAGGAGGCTTCTACGATGTCTGTGCATTTGATACGATTGTGAAGCGATAGACGAGACGTTCGATTTATGTGACTTAATAGATAATGGGAGGGTCTTCAAAACTGTGCGAGTTTCATTCAGTATGCTGTTAGATGCGCTATTTATTGAGTTTTAACGCAGTGTGCCTTGTGTTTCTTTCTTGACGTGTCTAAGAGTAACTTGGTTGGTATGTTGGCTGCAGGGCTAGGCTGTTTACAAACTTTGCCACTCCTTGTGAACTATGTTTACACTTCTGACTTTCTTTCCTTAGAAAGTTATTGTCGTCTAAACTTTACGTCGAATAATATCGTTTGTTTGTTCAATGATGAAAGTGACGAAATAGTGTAGGTGTAAAAATCATCAGTGAAGTACAAACATGTTATCTTATCTTTAAAGCTAAAGAAATTAATAACCCATAGGTCAAGCACAAACTCATTGTAGGGATAATGATGATACGCCTCCCTCCTTGAGTGAGGGTATTCTCAAATTAACATTGAATGCCGAATATACGAGCACACTTAGAAGCATCATCTTCCTGCCCTGTTCCCATTTATTTGGGGTCGGCGCAATATGTTCTTTTCTTCCATTCATCCCTATTATCCGTCATCTCATTGCTCACTCCCAGTATACGCATATCATCCCTCACACAGTCCATCCAACACTTCTTTGGTCTACCTCTTCCTTTATATTCATCAATACTCATGCACAATACTCTCTGTAAAATCCCGTCGCTTTACATGCCCGTACCAAGACAGACGGTTACTTCGTAACTTGTCTGTGATCGACGCAACTTTCAAACTTCCTCTTATATACTCATTTTTTATTTTATCTATTCTTGTAACTCCACACATCCATCTGAACATTCTCATCTCGCTTACATATAGTTGATTTTCATCTTTCTTCTTTACGACACAGCATTCAGATCCATACAAGACGACAGGTCGAATTACGGTCTTGTACACCTTACCCTTTAGCTTCAACGGCATCCGGGCATCGCACGTAACTCCCGTGACCTGTCGCCATTTCATCCATCCTGAATTAATTCGGTGCTTTATATCTCGGTCTATTTCCCCATCCCCTTGCATATTTATTTTATTATATTATATTCATACACATACAAAGAGTTATACGTTATTTGTTATTAACCCAGTTGACATATCAAAACGATCATTCATAATTTTAGGTGATATCTATTCTAAAAGACATTGTTTTTAGGCATATAATAATAGGAAAATAAGTGATATTTGACCTTTTAAATTGATATCTGCAGTTCCCACACTTGAGAGTTATCTTAGCGGCCGTGAGCTATTTACGTGCTAAATAGGCAACACTTACACAATTTATTAAATAAATACTGGGTCTCTCTCGATTGCAATAGATATTCCGAAAGAAGAAAACATTCCTAAGAGTATTATTATTTACGGAGGTATCTGCAACTGCTAGTTACTTTAAAAAACAATCACCTACATGCATTAGGTATGGACACATGCTAATCTACCGAGGTACCGAACTCTTATCTCTACGAATTTTATACATAGCCCAGTCAAAAGATTTCAACGAGTACTCATTGACCATTTAGATTCGATAGTATTTCAATACATTACCTAAATGAAAACTTGGTTGGCAGTCTTGATGTCTTTAATTAGGTTTAGGTAACTACCTAAATCATTAAATTTCATCTCCTTGACTATTTTGTATCAAATATCTTACGATCTTATAAGCTTAACATGGGTAGTTATTAACAATAAGTGCGTTTGGTATCAGGTTATTTAATCCCTGTATTCGCATGGTGTACCTACAAGTTGAAGAAATCACCTTTTGTCGTGGTATCTCAATTCATGTAGGTATCAATCACGCAAACAATTCTCAAGAACAACTGAACATGGAATCGTGTGGTGAATAATACGATTTTCTATATACGGTAACAAATTAATTATGATGATAAACACGCTATATGAGAGGTATTATCAAGTGTTATGTGAGCAAATACTCCAAGAAAAATAATTAAGAATCAACAAGAAAACTCCTTTAAAAAATGTAAAGTTCATTACAATGGACTAAAATGTGAATATGACAATTGATTGGCTTTCTCCGTTTTGGGCGAGTGGTTACTAAAATGTAGGTATATATTTTCTGAATAGAAAACAACTCAGACTTTGTAATTAACAAGATCTTAATTAAAATTAGCTACAATGTTTTTAAAGTAACACAATAAAAAGACATAAAATAAAACGGTGGTCTACCTCTGCAGTGCGCCCAAATTTTAAGATTTTCATCACTGAGAAATATATACGTGAGTATTTTAATATGCCATTGTTTAGGGTCACATAAAATAGGGGGCATCCCACCGCCTATTGTCTTCTATCGCATATATTTATTGGCCCACACAGACGCGAAAATTACACAATGTATTTGAGAAGCACAATTAAATAATAAGATTCTAAGTTATAAATGTAAGGGGTAGGTACTAAGTAAATCTATTGGTCTTCTTTCTTGGAGTTCCTTACTTTCAGTATCTATGTACACCATATCCTCTTTCATACAGTCCATACAACTTTTTATTTCGTACACTTGACCAACGCTCTCTCCAAATATATACCCATCATCTCTTAGCTTCTATCCATAAGAAGACAAGCGAGTCATCGTCTCCCTGTCCTCATCCCATGGTTTATGAGGTCGGTGCAATACGGTTTCTTTCAAAATCATACTGCCAAGGATTTGGCCTTTGGATTTGGCGTTTGTTTTAGATGACAAGCACCTATGCCAAGTAAATTAATTGTTGCATTTTACACCCAAATCATTGTGTTGTCATATTGTTTTAGAGGTACTCGTAGCATGCCATACCAGCTAAATAGTTACAGCTATTTAAATAGCAACCAATAATTACAATACAAATTACAAATGCGATTGCAAAAGCGATTAGGCAACATACCGATTGATAACTGGTCCGATCACAATATTAACTAGTACGAGTATAGGCTAGATGCTGAACTGTAAATGGTGAAATGGGCACATAAGTAGCTTTCGAGGGCGAGAGGCGGGTTTGCAACCATGACAAAGACAAGAGTGGTGTTAGACGTTTCATAATGGTACGGTTGGAAAAAATGCGAGCCTGTATGTGCTACTTTGAGAGACCTTTAATTTGTTTCCTCTGAGCCTACTTTTTAACCAATGAGATCGGGAACAAATTCGCTGCTTTAATTGATTTATATATAAGTTTTTATTATTGTATTGTAGTAAATAAATAATCTAATTCTTTCAGGCGATATGTTTACAAATTATAATTATCTTTTCCTTTTACGAGTATAAGTTTCAATGTGTTATCGTAGAACGAAAGGAACGAACTCTTTGCTTCTAAAGATAGGCGGTACAAACCTCAGCCTATAGCGGCATCTCGCTTCTCCAACAGTCCTGCTTGAGAATTCATGACAAATGTACATTAATCTAATAAACCCGCATCTAATCTATCATCATCATCTCATCATCATGGGCCTATATTTTATGATGAATTAAGCAGTTTTTAAACTAAATGCGCTACAGCCCGATACTGGAGCAGCTGACATGTCCGCAAGCATAAACCTAAATTGATTTTCTATTGATGAAGTTTATTTGACCCGCCTCTAATAATCTAATCTACATTAGTAATTTTACATGCTTTTTTATTATCAGTTAGCTGTTGTGCTATTACCTATAATATAAGTTGTATGACCTAGCTAGCTGTGACCAACACCTCGATCAGAACTTCGCGAGACAATGACCAATGTATTGCATTGTTTCCATTGTGGATTAGTAAACAGCCGTCTGTTGCGTCTGTAGCTTATTCCAAAACAATTTGTGCAAGATCACAACAATGGCCTCTCCCATTCACAGACATTGACATATCACATGCTCTAACCATCGTCGATTATAGATTTGGCAGATTATTATTCGCAATTTAGCGTTGATATGTCTTTGAGAAGCCGGCAGTTAATCTATTGATTAAATCGTTCGTCAAGATTTATCACTAATTTACACTAAGTTACAGTTTGATGTCAGCAAGGGTGTATTAAATCTCAGCGACATTCATGTCTCGCCAGTAATATACCTACATAAAATTGGTACAGGTATGTTGTGGTCGGCCCAGTAGCGTTGAAATCTTGCCCAGATTGGTTAAGTTTAGTGCACATTATCCGCCGGAAGCGCTAGTAAGCTACTTTCCTCGTTAGCTAACAATAAAACGTACCGATTTTCCGCCAATTGCGTCCATTGTCGCCAACTTGTTTGCTGTTTTAGCTGTTAATTTAATTATTTGCTCTGTTGCATCGTTTTTGTATTACGCTTCGAAGGATTAATCACTAGATATTATAAAACATAGTGCAAATCAAACTAAGCGACGGATTTTGATGCGGGTTTTTTTTTTAAAATAAATAGAGTGATTCAAGAGGAAGGTTTATAATTGTCTTTGGTTTATATGTATCGGCACTGCACCCGTGCGAAGGCTAGGCGGGGCGGGTCGCTAGTAGAAAATATTTTATTGTTCCAATTTCTTAATTTTAGTTGTATGTAAATTCGTTGACTACATCCAACTGGTTTGAAAAAGAAATTGTAATATTTGGTATTCGTTCACTTCACACTCGCAGACTTTCGCGTTTATAGTCGGCCAGTTAAATGAGTATGTGTGAAATTTGAAATAATAATAATTATATAAGATAGGTTTCATATCTGGAATAGCCACAGGCTGTAAACGAAGCAAATATCTCATTCCGCAGTAAACTATAAACGTTACTTACGAGAGAGATCGTGTTGCACTTCCCCTTGTTAGAGGAAAAGCGCAGAAAAATCGTAATGATGATGACGTGATTTGTTTGAGTAGGTAATCAATCCCGCGATCTCGGTCAATCAAACAACATACATAGGTACATATAAATCATATATAGGGCTGCCATCAGTACGGATCCAGGACAAAAACTTCAAACACCCCGGACATTTGGGCGAAATAAAGGTTTTCCCCGAACTCCCTCAACAAAAAATATAATAAAATAAAAACATAGGCACATACACCGACACGGGGGATCTATTACATACATACATATAATCACGCCTTTATCCCTTAAGGGGTAGGCAGAGCACCAAGAGCCGATAGAACCACATGGTGCCACTTCTGACCAATTTTGAGGGTATAGTTGAGATGTACAAGTTCGGTTAGTAGTGACAGGTGGTCAGCCCATCGCCTACAAAACACCAAGACCCTCTTGTCCCTCTACTGACTTGTACAGTATGCCCGGGAAAGAAGCAGCTGTGGTATTATACGTTTTTTTTTCACTCCCAGAGCAGCATAGAAGAATCTATTACCGCACCAATTTCTACATCTATAGGTACCGTTACAGTACATAGGTGTTAACAGAAATAGAAGCGCGAGCGAATGAGCGAATTTTATGAAATGGCGTAATTTATTGCAAAACATTCCATTCTATCTAGTTAATCAGATCTATTTAAAAACCCCGTCCGGAAGCTCCCCGGACGCCCTCTAAACTAGGACAAATCCGGGGAAACCCGGACGGATCGCAGCCCCAATCATACATATACACCGGTAAGGCGGCTGGGTTTCCGAAATGGCCAGAACTGCAGGATCATAAAGCAGATCAAACAGCTACATTTACCATAGCGGGCATTACGCAAAATAGGCGCACAGACGTCGAGTTGCGGAAACAAGCCCGTTCTACCATACCATACCATAGCGGGCAAATGATTAGTGTTTAGTACCTTATCGCCTGAGGGAATGCCCGAATCCCTAAGTCGACTCTTACGACATTCGTGGAAGGAGATGCAGCTGATGTATTCTAGTGAAACACCGGACAATTCAAATAATCACACAAGTCTATTCCTCACTTAGTTTCGGTGCTACAAGGTTTTACCAAGCCTTCCTGAATGCAAGTGGTGGCCCAGTGACACGCTTGCACGGCTGCGATCCCACGCCAGCCGCTTATGCAACTGGCATGCGAGTAGATTAGAGAGTTACAATGGCTTCTTTCATATCACACCACGCTGAGACGAAGGCGGTGATGGTGGCGTCACTTTCCTCACCTTTTTTTAGTCGTCAATACGAGAACAACGTGATTTAAAAGATATCCGCTTCGGCGCGTTTGAAATTGTCATTGTTGATGTTGTTGATTTATCTATTTTCTCAAGTATACGCAAATATTTGCCGTATTTAATCGCTTGGGACTGGTTGCAGTGTTGAAAATGCGTTTTCTTTCTACATTGCTTTCCGGTTTTCTAAGAATTTTATGGTGATGCTAGTCTGTTTTTTTAACCGACTTCAAAAAGAGAGGTTATCAATTCGTCTGTATGTTTTTTTTTATTTTTATTTTTTTTATTTTTTATGTGTGTTACCTCAGAACACGATTTCTTGGTCATGGTATACTTCCAGGTTGGTCCCATATTCACCATATCAGGATCTGATGATGGGATCTTGGAGAAATCGAGGGCAATCCTCGAATATTGTAGGCACATGTAGTCTGTTTTTATACTTTTACTGAGCGTTTTGATCACCTACATATAAAACATAACATCTGATGATGGAATCTCTAAGGAATCTAGGGATATCCTCAAATATAAAAGGCACGAGTAGTCCGTTTTTTAGATTTTTATAGAGAGTCAGCTACACATAATATAAAGGAAACGAGGGTCTGATGATGGAGCCGCCGAAAAACAGATAGTGGAACTTTTTAGTAACAAAATTCCCTTATGGCAGGGGGGGGCCTTCAGTAATGGACTGCAATAGGCTTATGAAGATGAAGATAATTGTGTTAAGTCATGAAATTATATGTTGCGTTAAGCCGTGTCCGAAGTAAGATGGTTATAGAGGAAGAGGTAGACATGAGAATAACGAGATGACGGATAATAGGGATGAATGAAAAAAGAGTACCTACATATTGCACCGACCCCAAATGATTGGGAACAGGGCAGGAAGAAGGAGTGTAATTATATGTTGCCTAAATAAGTGTGTACATGGCTGTTGTGCTGCCAAATCTCTTATATTCCTCCGAGTCGTGGTGCATGTTCGCCACATACGCACTCTGAATCGATTCCACCTCAGTGCCTCCGATCCATCATGAGAATCAGATGGTCCAACCGAGTGCGTAATACCGAAGTATTGCGAAGAGCCAATTAAGTGCCATTGAGGACTTAATGCGTCGGCAGTTTCGGTGGTGCGGTCATGTGTCTCGTTGGCGGAGGAGAGATTGCTAAGCGCATCTTCTTTTCTGAACTGGAGGAGGGCAAGCGGAAACGCGACGGGCAACAGATACTCAGATACAAAGATGTTCAGAAAAGACATATGAAGAGATGCAATATAGATCTAAATGGGAAGTTTTGTCAGCACAACGACCAGAGTGGCGCAGGATGGTGATAAAGCAAGTCGAGTTCGAGGAGCAGCGTCAGCTGACCTTGACGCTAAATATGAACTTCGTCCTCCCGCCATTATCTATAATATTGGCGCACTAACCTGTCCTCTGTGTGCGCGGGCGTTCAGGGCGAAGATTGGCTATGTAAATTAAGCCATCTCCGAGACTGAACGTTGTAATATCTAGGATTAGAAGTGGTTGACCGAAATTGCGGAGGTCATCATTATCATCATAATTCATATTGTACGTAAAGTTTTGCTTTTTCTCTTTTGTCATGTGGCCTATTTTATATAAAAATTATATAAATCTGATAATATTATGCCTCCTAAGAACGGCTTAACGCAATTATACTGTATTTGCCCTTTGTTAAATTTTACTTTATAAGCGAGTTTTGGGAGGAAGTCGGTTTTTCGTTTAAAAAAAATTATATATGCATTGTTTTATGTAATGAATCTACTGAATATGTAAGATGAAGTTCTAACTTTCATCTGGTTATTATTAATTAATATTGAGCTCTTAACTCGTATTTATCATAAATATGATGAATAGCATTTTAATAATGTAATCGTGTATGAATGGATAGTTAATATTTCATCTTATAAATTATGGCATTATTGGTGATGGTGAATGTCGATTTATAGCTTAAAATTATTAGGCTAGTAGGTTTACCTCTATTTATTGTTTTAGTTAATCGCAACTGAAACAGTCTTATGAATTACCTAACATCATAGATTGAGACTGAGAGAGAACAAGAAAAAGATAGTTAGAACCTGAAACCCGAGCGTTTTCGATCATTGAGCGTAACACAAAATATTGTGTGGTATTATGCAAATTGTGTAATATTTTACCCTAAGTTTAATCTCTGACATTCAATGACGCATCATCTATTGTTTGAATTCATATTATTCCAACATCCTCAATACATTTGGTAATCGTGTAAGCTTTCTTACGAAGCTTCTCACGTCGAATTACATAAGTTACAAATTAAATGCGAATTTGACCGAAACAGTTAATTGCTTCGGATTAATTAACGTGATGTAAGCCCGAGTAACTATTAGGAATTCGAGAGAAATTAAACCCATGTTACTTAAGAATATACCTATTACAATTAATTACTTACTCAGCTTCTTAGCGTAGGGTCTTTACGATAATTTTGAAAGTGCGAGAGCGGCCTTTTCCTACCCTTGTCTTTTGGTATGTTCTGTTTTTACGAACAAGCTACTCCGTCCGAGTAGACTATAGGAAAAAACATAATGTTGAAGTCGAAGCCTGTGTTCTTAATCTGCTACACGAATAAAATCATGTAATTAAAACAACAAAACAGTAATTAATGTGAAATGTCGAAAAATGATACTAAAATAAATAAATAGTCGCATATCATAAAAGGAGCTTTCTACTATAGGTACATACAAGCCTTTCTATTCTGGTGGGTAATAGGCTATTGCTATTACTAATAGCAAAGGTAATAAATATTCTAGCTGATTTAGCATAATTTGCTTCTAATTTAACGTAGATTTACAGTGGTAGTAGTTCGGTCGCAAAACCAACTAAACCAATATACCTATTCAGCTGATTCAAAATCCTGATATGCTAAGTAATCAAAGTTTAGTTTCGACTGTACCCTGCACATGTTTGACCATCCTGTCAGCACGCTTTAGCCCTATTCCGTCGCCCTATCATTTTCCTAAAGCTTTAGATTCCTATCCTAGGATACAGTCGTGAGTCGACTGTCATATAACGTCATTTATTTACGGTGCCAACATGTGAAATGTTCCCCCCAAGGCCGCTATATGACGGCACCGCTATCCTAAGAAACCAATGAAAGCTTAACCGGATAAATAAATATCGATGTGTAACTAAATTAAATAACGGATATTAAGATTATCCACACATTTTTTTCCTGTATCCCGACGAGTCGTTGGTGTCCATTAATAGACTACTTATTCTAACGTGCAATCACACTTTCACATCAAGAGTCATAAATCTTCCCCTGTTGCAAATCATGTCTATTACATACATTAATACCTTTCACAGCATATTTTATAGTAAATTATACTGTATAAAATATATTACATTGCCTCCATTCACGTGTGTCCAAGGAAATGAAATAAGTAAATAAATTCTTATAGCGGGAAGAGAGAATCACTTTATGGTGGTGGTAGCCACTTGTAACTCCCTAATTAACCATCAGACAGACTCATAAACAGGTAGCGAATTTGATGATTGGTCGTCATTTATCTCGAAATGGGTTTTCCGATTACACATTATTTGTAATAGTAGTGCTAAATTGCCAATTCTCCAAACATGGGGCATAAACTCCTAACGATCTACCTTGGATATTAAAATGAGATTCAACATAGACTGTTGTTCAGCTAATAAACATCACCCCCTTTTAATGGAGAGTTTCTTTCCCATTCAGGACGACCCAAACGTTTAGAAAGCCTAACCTCTCGAGACTTGGGGTCGATAGAAGCTTGGTCAGCATACTTAGTGCCACTAACTGGTATAACCCGACTGCGAACAAAAGCTCTTACTAGTGAAGAGTCCGAATCGGAAATACCTGTTTTCTATTCGGTCCGGGTAGCTCTTTCATATGCATCTAACGTACTAACGTCTTTGGTTGCCGGAAGGTCTCGTATTATTTACTGGATTCAATGACCCTTTTTCAGGTCATCGATGAGTTTAAATTAATAGTCACATATATTGTTGATTAGAATTTGAACTGGATAGTGATCTTGCTTCATTTACATCTTTATAATATCCCACGTCATTCTTTGTGTGCCCACACTCCACAATCCATGAAAAAATGTAGTTGCAAGCGTCACAAGATTCGCGTTTAAGAAAAATGTTTCAGTTTTAAAGCCATCTACCAAAAAAATCACCCTAAAGATAACCGAAAAGATCTAGACCATTTTTAACCTTCTAGTAAGTTTTTGCTTTCGCTTGTCTAGTAACGTATAATTGAGCCTAAATGTCTGTCTCTATATTTAGAGACTAGAAAATAATATGGAGGTAACAAAATTGAGCGTGCATGATGAAGTCTTCGTTAGTGATTGCCACAACCTCGAATATGATAATATGAAGCAGGTGTTCATCCGACAATCGCAGTCATTTACGTCGAAATAGATTTATATAATGATATGGTGCCAATGATCGTCCGCATAGTAATGATCTAACGTATGTATGTCAAGTATTTCTCTGTGGATAGTGAAATCGGTCAGTCTAAACTTGGTACTGTTTTCTTACAATGCTATGTTGATAAAGAAAGACTCTAGAAAAGTTAACATAGTCGCTATGATATGTGCTGTCAGCAAAAGCCATGAAAAGGGACAAAGATGACCTATTGAAATATTTGAAATAACAATAAAATGATAGAGCGACCAAAATAAGTTTTACTTACCGATAATTTCACAACTAATTAGGTACATTACATTATTTATTTACTAGAAGACCATATTCATTCAATGACCATTTAAGTTGTGTGCGAAAAGTGCAGAACCAGACATACCCACTGATACATTAACGACTAGGTTATCGTCAGTGAAAGCATTATTTTCATCATCTTTACGTGCCTTATCCATCACATTCCTTCACACTTTCTGACTATCTGGTAGTTTCATACCTAAACTAATAAGTGATGCATCTTATCAGTTGCTAATGGAGTGCCTGTCTGGATATCTGTCGAAGTTTTGGAATGTAATTACGGGAATGATTTAGATTATTAGCAATCAATTCGAATTTTCTTGCGGCATCATACGGTACGTAACGCCACAGCCGTGCATGTCGCCAGCTGTTATTTATAGAGTACATATTTGATCCAATACTATAATATGCCTATCGTCCATTACTATTTATCATAAAGACTTTTTGAATTTTTAATTGACCCTATTACCTACTAATTTCAAAACTATCTAAAGAACGTGCAATGCCACTGGTGCGCTACTGATTTCCGTTATTGATAGTGATTTTGTAAACCGATGATGATTGCATTCCAATATATTGCACTATCTGGAACTGGGGCAATCATGTGTATAAATAACGTAAAGGTCAATGATTTAGGGCAAGTTGTATCGACGACCTACCAATGGCGGTCACACCTTTTATTCTGCTTTTATTAGCAGCTACTCTAAATGTAAGTACATTATTTAAATTGTCATCAATATATCCTATTCTAAAGTTTCTGCCAGGGTGGGCGGAGTTGGCAAAGAACCGAGATGTGTGGACTCAAAAGGGGAAGGCCTTTGCCCAGCAGTGGGACACCACGATGGCTAAATATAAAAAACATATTCTACATATATCATTGAATTTATCGATGTTTTATTAATATTATTTTCTCTTTTCAGAACCAAGCCAATGCTCAGTTTTATGGGGCAGCATGCCCCTGTGCTCAGCCGCCAGCGTGCCCTTTAGCCCCACCGCCATGCCCTTATGCACCCCCAGCCTTGGGCCCTCTATATGAGTATGCTGCACCTGCACTGCCCAATTATTACGAGTATGCGGCACAAGCTCCGTTATATGAATACGCATCTCCACTATTGCTGCCTCCGACGTATCTACCTCCTGCTTTACCACCGCCTTCGCCGTACTACCCTCCCGCATGTTCCTGTGCCGGGCCTCCACTGGTTCTTCCTGCACCTCCGGCGGCTCCGATCTACGTCAACATGCCTCCACCTCCGCCGCTATATGTCACGCCACCACCGCCGCCTCCAATGTACTTGGAAGTTCCTCTACCACCCGTTACTGTAACCCCACCGGCTCCTCCACCGATGCTTGTCAATTTCCCAGCATTGCCTCCATTGACTGTAACGCCCCCACCACCTGCGCCATTATACGTTAACCCTCCGCCGCTGCCACCAATTACAGTCACACCTCCCCTGCCGCCGCCACTGACTGTAGCTCCTCCACCGCCACCGCCAATGCTGGTAGAGCTGCCTCTGCCGCCTCAGATAATAATTGAGATTCCGCCGATAGTGGTCCAACCGCCTCCACTACCGCCTGTGACTGTCCAGCCACCTGCACCTGCTCCATTAACCGTGCAGCCTCCGCCCCTGCCTCCGATTACCGTACAAGTGCCCCCGAGTGGCCCGCTCTGTGTTCAGCCGCCGCCAATAGGGCCGTTAACAATTTCTATCCCGGATCTTCCTCCGATTGCTGTGCAGCCCCCTGCGCCAGCGCCTATGACGGTGCAACTGCCTCCTTTAGGACCGCTTTGTGTGCAGCCGCCGCCGCTGGAGCCTCTGCTGGTTCAACCTCCGCCCCCCGCGCCCTTCTGCTTCCAGCCCCCTCCCCCGGAGCCGGTGTGCCTGCAGCTTCCTCCTTCTCCCTCTATCTGCGTGGTGTCTGGTCCTCCCGCCTCCCCGTGTGGTCTACCTTCACCACTGCCGTTATGTTTATAAGCTAGATCGTTGTCATTCAATTGACAATGTTAACTAGTCCTTTAAGTTCCTGTACAGTTCAATGTTAAATTATGTTAAGTCTCTGTTATTTTTAGTAATAGATTAGTAATTACTGCTTAGATTAATGATTGGTCTTCGCTCCGCGGAGCGAAATCTTTATTCTAACAATTACTGTGACATAATAAAACAAATATTTTAATTAATAATTGCTTTTGTGTATTATTTATTTCCCTTTACTTTAAAAACTTTAGGACAGCTACTGTATCATCAATCCTATTAGATTCTCCATTGATTTACTTAACTAAAAATGGAAGATACCTACCGACATTACCCACCGATGAACTTTAAATTCTGATTCACTGTATAAACCTTGTTCATCTGTGGTATCACCACAATTAACATAATGGGTATCTTGTTTCCAGCCATGGCGGGGTCAGGGGGGCTCTCGGAATGGACCGAGGGTGCTGCGGTGTGGTTCCAGCCCGCCGGCACGCCAGCCCCGCTGCCGGGCGAGCTGGTGGAGGTCCACCGCGCAGCCAGGGTCCTGCTGGTCAGCGCTCTCGTCAATGGACAGGTAGGTTCTGGGAATTACTCGGGGATTGCAGTGTTGCTGCCAGTGGGTGACTTGAAATTAGAGGGTTTAGCAAGGCGGCGAAATTACCGTTACAGTAACCTACCTAGGTAATCTAGATATTGGTAATCCAATTAATAGAATTCAGTCTTATTTCCACGTGGCCACCTTTACGTGTGGTTACCGTTAATCGTCTACGTGACGACGATTTGGCACGTGACTATAATTGCGATAGAAAAATTGCTAACACAGCAGTAGTAACTGTCATACACATACATTTGAACTACACTACAACCAAACTTATAGTATCATGCTCTCCATGTACATAAATTTTCACGAAAACCACTACTTTACATCTATCCTAAGTACTTTTTCTAGGTGGCGCTGCCAGGGAGTATGCTTCGCAGCAGAGCCACATTCAATGTATATTATTCCGCTAATCCGTATGCATACATATGTATGCATTACACTATTTATACCATGGAGAAGAAATAAAATTATACCTTCATGATTTATACGTTCGACGTAGGTACATTGTTTCGAGATAAACTTGAACGCTATTTATGAAGGTGGCTCTTCTGGAGAGCATGACACAACTTATAACATTTTGTATTTCCGTACATAGATACCCGCTACTTTAGGTGCCAATAAGGCTCTTCTCTGTGGATCTTCTACTCTTCCAGTACCTATACAACAACTCGGATACGGATCGGTTTTTACTCATTGAGAACGTAGCTTTGGCTCTTCTAAAGTATGTTCTTTAGGTTAAGGGACAATATTTTATGATATGGTAATAGCCTAATCGGTAATTTTCTTTTCATTATATCCAGTGCTAATTGGTAAAACAACTTTTGGTTAATATTAACTAGATGATATTCCATAAATGGGTAAGTATCACCATCACCAACCAAAATGATAAAAACAAACCAGAAATCAGAACGTTAGTCATACGTAATTGCAGATATCCTACAAAAAACCTCGTCTATGCACAAAAAATCCCGTTTTGCCTATCAATTCACAATAGTAAAAACGGATCCATGAGCACAGGTAAATCATAACGCGAGAGAGGTTGGTCGTCCGCCACCGAAGGCGTAGGAAAGGCATTCGGCTGAGCACAAGGCCGCACCACTGGAATGTCGATAGAGAGTTGACTCAACTGTGCGCACCTCTTGTAAAATATGCTCGCCTGGTACTTCTGATAATGTTCTGATTGGAATTTTAATTTTTGATCTATGTTTACAAACTTTGAGGTTTTTTTCAATGATGTTGCGGTAAAGCCTATTTAGCAATCCCGAGTTCAAATAGGCACCAATATTTTTAATAATACTACTTGCATTAATTTTCATAGATAGACTTTACGTTTTATTCAGTACCTAAGTGATTTTAAAGACAGAATCAGAATATTGAAAAATATACATATCAGTGAATAAGTAGATGATTGTAATGGACCATCTATCAGTTCTAAATTAGCATAAACGACGCTATTTAGCATGTTCAATCGACCATGCCAATAAATCGATTTAGTGCGCTTACGCTCTTTATTATCGGTTTTAAACAGAGAGTTCCTTCCATAATATGTTTACGTCTTTTTGTTTCCGGCGGCCGAACGGCTTCCGAACATATCTCATTGAAAAGTGAAACTGATATTGATTATCAATAATTAATCATTATCATCAATATGTAGCCTGTAGCATAGAGGAATAAGCCTGTAGGTATGTTTTGAATCCGATAATTTGTGTAATAAAGTTGTTTTGATTACCGACGTTTTTAGCAAATAATTTGTAGAACACGCTATACTATTTCATTCATGCTACTAGCGCCTTAGCTGGGATCCTACATGCGAAACCGGAAACAACAGCCGCCCCCTGATTACCTAATTTGCAATAGCAGACCCGAAGGAATGGGATAGCGATTAGCGACTGCTAGTTACATAAACAGGGGGCCGCTGTATGTAATAACCAGTGGTCGGAGTAGGTATATTGATTTTACATACTTGCGTCATGATATCATAACATGGACTTGCATTTTTTCCGGAATGTACCGGAGTTTCCAAAAATAGCAGCATAGCGTTGAGAGTATAGATACATTTTTAACAAGTTTCATGTAATAATTTCGAAGTTTCGGTATTTTTATTTTATTTTTATCATAATAATCCGGAAACTCGGAGGCGTATCCATATAACATATACGTTTGATGTCAATGACCTTAATTCAATATACCTACTCCGACCACTGGTAATAACATCAAGGACCATTTTTTCAATAAACGCAGTCGGTGCTGCTAATAAAGTGCGGGTAAAGTTATATCCTCCTTATACACGACTTTTGACAGCAAAATATATAGAATGCCTACTCCAGGGATTTGGTATCTCCTCACCTACTCGTATCTGTCAAATTAAACTAAGTATAGCTTACCCAGTTTAAAGCTTTTTATTAGGGCCCAGTAAGTACTAAAACCGCCCACTTGATTGATAAACTACAAAATTTGATAGTAGTCGACATATTGACAATTTACAAAATCGTATCCTTTTAGCTGTTTTGCTCTGAAATAATAAACAGACGAACAGAGCTCAACGTGCGACAAAAACGTGTTTTTAATTAGGTAATGCTACCCGATGTTTTGTAATCAATTACATAAATTAGTTTCGCATTGTTTAAATTGCAACGAGAAATTAAGGTTAATGATAATAATGTAAATATCATTCGCTCAAAGAATGACTAATGCAGGTGATTTCAATGATTAAGGTATTGATTTGATTGATCAATTTATTTTGAATTAATGTCCCATTCCAAAGCTGATCGATGTCTTCGTATTCCACTTGTTATTTAGTTTATGATGATAATTAATTACTGATTAATTAACTTAGGTACTAGAATTCACTAGAATACATCAGGTGAATCTCCTTCCGTGCATGTCGTAAGAGTCGACTGAAGAAATCAGGTATTTTGTCAGGCGATAAGCGAACAACTTGTCGCTGTTCATTTACATCTGTCCCCGCTATGCTATACGTGGTTGTCGGATCTCCATTATGACCCTGCAGTTCTGGCTAACTTCATTTCCGGAACACAGCCGCGTCTACTTCTAACTACTTAACTTACAACTTTCACTGGGCTCTATCTACACCCTCTGATGATTCTATAACTTACTACCTATTTTTGAATGTTTCAATGAGTCTAACTATTCTATGAAACGGGCAGTTAAATCATTCAACTTAACATAAATAGACACGTCTGTGACATACCATCGAGTACCTATTGCAACGATCATCTCTGAACCCGAATGGCCAGGCCAGTAGTCCGTTATCCTGAACTAACAGTTCCTCGATCACCACTAGGCGCACTGCGCATAGGCATGCCAGTTACGTGCAGCCTGCATCCAACGCAGAGTGGCTAGTCTAACCGATCTAAAGTGTTATTAAATCTGTGGTTTTACGGAATATGTCACGAAGGTGATGATAAAAATTTTGCAAGACAAAATCGATCGTTAAAACGTTGTAATGTGTTAGATTGTGGTTCTGTGCCGGTATTAAAACAATGTTTAGAGTCGTGCTAAATAGTTGCGAGTTATCTGAGGAATCCAATAAAACTGTGCGCGAAAGTTTTGATGGGATTTGCAGATAGTTAAAGTGATTTATATGGTTTGCGGATTAGGTGTGAATTATGAAATTTTATACAAGCATACAACTGTCCGCTAAGAGAGCATAGATAGATGACACAAAGTTCTATTCGACGCCAGAGATATAACTCTGTCTGTACAAGTATACAGTGGTGTATACACCAAAACTATCTACTTAAAATGAACTATTCAGTATTGCCACATGTCTTTAAATAAACTCTCAACAGCTGATGAGAGTCCGTTTTGCGCCAACTCCTGAGGTTTCTTCATCAGAATCTTACTCATCTTGCGATGATGGGTTTAGTCCTCAAGTGTTGAGGAGACAGCAGATGAGGCACAGTGCCCCGGCGGTGATGGATGCTAGGTCTCAGAAACCCGTGCTTCGAAGATCCAGTTCAAAGTTGGCTTCAAAGAAGCGGAGGCCAATTGCCATACCCACGCTGAAGGACTTGTGCTTGGATGTGTTGGTTAATAATGTTAGTATTAGAAGGTCCTAAGTGTAATAAACCAATATATTTGTATAGTTACATTGAGTACAAGTATAAGGTCATGTAGGTACTATACTAAACCTACCTCTTACTTACACCATAAGTACATGCTGTTTTCTTGCTTCTAAAAACTTCAGCAAAAAAACATGTCGAATAAATTAATCCTAGGTTCGTCATCTTCCTGTTCTTTCGAAACTCACATAGCCAAAGATTTGGCCTTTGTTTTACGGCCGGCTGCCTGCCTGACGCCAACCCTCCCCGGGTAGAGCTAAGTGACAATTTTAGAAAATCCGTAATGAAATAAATTCAGTGGTACAGTACAGACCCGTGACTCGTATCGAACCCACGCCTTCTGTCCGAAAGGCGCACGTCTTAACCATTGGGCTATCACCGCTTTTAGTAAAAAAAAATATATCTTAGGTTATTTCGTGCAATGACTGCTAATAATAGCGATCTAAAGCCAGTCTCTGTCGCTTCTATACAATTTGCATATAGCCTAGCACGACCACCTTAAACGAGGGTCACTAACAGTATCAACGTAATCAAAGTGGCCGGGCCAGTTATTGTGATTACTCGACCAAAGCCAAAGACTTTTAAAATAACAGTGACATGTATTGCACACTGGACTGGCTTTTCCATGTTTTAAAGCAAAGATGCACGGAGACCTTTTTAAAAATATACTTTTGACGTTTACATCGAAGAAATATAGTACATAATCTATTATTTTGTCAAAAATAATTTACCAATAAAATAATAAAATGTATAATAAGTAGTACTAATCCATCCATACTAACTACTCTGCCTTCAGTGACAGCGCCAAAATTCCGATAAATCAATCATTTCTTAAAAATAAGTTGAAAGTAAATAGCCAGTCCAATTTAGGTCAGTGTAAAATATACAACCGAGTCCTACCACAACATGTTTGTCCTCGATACTTTCAATAACAAGCAATCCATTTCTTGCTGTACAAGCAAATGTTGAAACGTTATACGATATAAGCAGGCACTGAATAGCATGTGAATGGAAGTGAACATTTTCATGGTTTCTGGTTCAGGTCACGAGATTATTAGATACTATTGTAAAGTTGTGATTAAGTTATGTCACAGTTATGACTGTGACGAGACAATAATTTTCCATTTGGCTGCAGTTTTGTGCCAATTATTCTGTTAGGCTATGTGAAGCCGGAATTGTTTCTTAACAGGCTATTAATATATTTATTGTTCTTGTACTTGCAAACATAACCATTACACCTTAACAAAACTGGGTACAAATATGTTGAGATGAAAGTTTTACATAAAAGAGAGCCAATTACTGGACCACCTTGAATTTATTGTTGTTCATTCACACGAATGTGATCTTGATTGTAGATCGTAGTAGACCTTTTAGGTCAACACTACCCAGAACTCACGCGAAGATTCACACAAGGATTTATTGCTTTTTTATCGTATTCTATCTACATATTATCTACTTAATAATTTCATCAACCCTTCCTATTTCAGCCACAAACCTTCGCCCTCCAAATGGGCAACGGCGAAGAGGAAGGCGACCCCGTGTGGCCACGGGAGGAGCTCGGCCCTACAGGAGTGGAGGACATGACGCGGCTCCACGACCTGCACGAAGCCGCCTTACTGTGGAACCTGAAGCTACGATACGAGCAGGGTCTAATCTACACGTATGCTGGCTCCATACTGGTGGCTGTCAACCCGTACCGGCCTGTTGATGCGTTGTATGGCTTACCCACTGCTAGGAGGTAAGATAATGTACTTCTTCCTGTATTTAATAGTAACTTTTGGTATAAAGGTTGAAAGTAGAACCTTCAAAATGTGAATTAAGTTTCTTGATTAATTAAATGTCTCTGCGAATTATTTGTATTTCATAGAGGTACTCTATTGAAAATATGCTTGTTTTCCAGGTACCACGCAGCCGAAGCCTTAGGGGATTTACCACCTCACCTGTTTGCCATAGCGGCGGCTGCGCGCGCATCTCTGCCGCATCCGCAAGCCATACTCATCTCCGGCGAGTCCGGTGCTGGCAAGACCGAGTCCACCAAACTAGCTGTCCAGTTCCTCGCTGCCGTCGCGCCCGCGCCTCCCGGCCGCGCCCCCGTCTCCGAACAGATCCTCGAAGCAGCGCCCCTCCTTGAAGCGTTCGGTAACGCGAGAACCCCCAAAAATCACAACTCTAGTCGCTTCGGCAAACTCCTCGAATTATACTTCAAAGATGGCTCTCTGGCCGGATCAAGAGTCGCACATTATTTACTAGAAAAGTCAAGGATAGTAACTCAGTCTCCCGGCGAGAGGAATTATCACGTCTTTTACGAATTACTTGCTGGTTTAGATGAGGAACAAAGACGTGCTCGGGGGCTCTTGACAGCTGAACACTACTTTTACCTGAATCAAGGAGGAGATTCTGGCGGCGCCGGTGCAGGAGCTGACTGGTCAGCCTTGTGCGGTGCCATGGAAGTCCTCGGCATCGGAGACTCGGAAAGAGAAGATATTATCAGGGTATTGGCTGCAGTTTTACACTTAGGAAACGTGTACTTCCACAGAAGACAGTTGCGCCACGGTCAAGAGGGAGTGCAACTAGGTGGGGGAGCAGAAGTGCGTTGGGCTGCTCATCTGCTAAAAGTACCCGCTGAAGCTTTAGCTCGAGCGCTCACAACTAGGGTAACCGCCGCAAGAGCGGAAAGAATGAGATCCCCTCTTCCAATAGACCAAGCTTTAGACGCCAGAGATGCATTTGCCAAAGCGTTATACTCCTCACTATTCAACTGGCTGGTCCTCCGAATAAACTCGATAGTCCATAGAGCAGGTCTCCACGATGCTCACCGGATATCTCTCCTCGACATCTTTGGCTTCGAAGACTTGGAAGAGAATTCGTTTGAGCAGCTCTGTATAAACTACGCGAACGAGACATTGCAGCATTACTTCAACAAACACATCTTCAAGCTGGAGCAGCAGGAGTACCTCAAAGAAAGGCTGGAGTGGTCCAATCTGACGTGGAATGATAACTCTCCTGGTAAGTGTAATTATTTTTCAAAGAACCTTCCAAGGGCCTATTTATGTGACTATGTGTTGTGCAAACGAAGTCATTCTGTAATGGTGGATAGATACAGAATTATAGTTTTCTTATTCCTACCAACCTTCTTGGTCTAGAATTGCGTTGTTCAATCAAGTACATTGTGCAGAGAGCGTAAACTCCGTAATGGAATATGTGATGCTCTGTTTTTTCGTTGCCACCCTTTACGAAGGGTACGTACTCTATACTTCAAATAAAGTAAGTTCATGGTAAAAAAAATTGCTGGGAAACGATGTAAATGTTTTTGAAAAAAATAGTTAATTACTTGATCAGGCGAAATTTATAGTATCCTGTGTTTGTGTTAGTTTTCCTATAGCCATTTTTTTTTTTTTTCGTAAAAAATGTTATAACACGCGTCTATGTGCATTTATGCAAAAAAACGCAGTCCATTTACTCAACTTTGGACCCTAATATCTTGGGAACCAGACACTTCCCAGGTATGCTTCCATGGAGAAAAATTATCGTGATGATGAGGCGATTCCGTAGTTTTTGGGAACGTTGACGACCAAAAATCACCCTGTATAGAAGGAATTTTGCTGTAGTCTAACCATACCCTGCTTTTACAGTGATTCAACTCCTGAGCAAGAAGCCAGTGGGAATTCTCCATCTACTGGATGATGAGAGCAATTTCCCGAGAGCATCTGACGCGTCTTTCCTTGAAAAGTGCCATTATAATCACGCTTTAAATGAGCTATACTCCAGACCTAGGCTGGGAGCCAACGAATTTGGGGTAAGTGACAATTGTGACTTATTAATAAAATTACGGCCGCTTGATGCCGGCAAAGTAGAGTTTGTGCCACCCTATACCTGCCCGTGGGTATCGTAAGAGGCGATTAAGGGTTTCCGGAAAGTGGGCAGCAGCTCCGCCCGTGTTGACAACATGGTCCAAAGACCACACTGCGGTCACCAACTCGTCTGCCTGGCGTGATGACTACGGGCAAAACCCCCCTCTGGCTGTAGTCTTGTAGTCTGTCCAGGGAGAAGCCTATGTCTAGCAGTAGACTGCAATAGGCTAATGTATGTATGTGCGCAGAGTGTTAATATGCGGTAATATGCGGCTGCCTTGTACGTTTTACTGGATAAAGTTAAAATCTGCGCGATCGCGACACCTTATCTTAAAACCTTTTACATTTTCCAATTATTCTAACCCCTGAAATTAAATAAACTAAAGTGTACATGAACTTGCAATCAAAACCATTTCAGATAAAGCACTACGCAGGCCAAGTGTGGTACAACGTGGAAGGTTTCCTCGACAAGAACCGGGACGCTCTCCGAGCAGATGTGCTGGAGTTGCTGTGCAGTAGCGAGGTGCCGTTGGTAGCGGAGATGTCCACACACCTGCGAGCCCAGCATGATGCCAATAAGACGTTGCCACGAGGCGCCAACGGCCGCTTTGTTACTATGAAACCTAGGACGCCTACTGTCGCTGCCAGGTAATAATATAATTGGCTATCTATAGGTAAATAACAAATGAATCTCTCTAACTTGGCAGTTTACAAAAAGTCATCACGTTGACCAATCAGTAAAGTTAGGTACATATAGATAGGTTCGTAGTCATATGCGTGCTTTTAAATAACTACTGTTTAGGGGTTTAGGTGCTGGGCCGACGGGAAATTTTAAGAGTACTGTCAAAGAGTATGGGCGTTTTCTCTTCTTTCTTCCACACGGAAATTTATCGTAGAGTTTAGGTTCACAGTTCACTATAGTCCACTTTTAGGGTACTCTTAATTGGGTAAGTCCGTTTGTCACACACGAAATTTCACTTGTCGAGCGAGAAGTCGGCGCCGCGGTGGTTGGGCAACTGCCACAGCGTGGTGGGGCAAAAGGACACGGGGCCAGCGTCCGCGGCGAGAAAAAGAGATAGGACGGTTAAAAGAGGGAGAAACAAAATTATAGTTTTAACAACAACAATTCATACATTTGACTTTTATTAGCAAGCACACATAAGTTTTGTACTGTAATAACCTTAAGGCATAGAAGGACTAGGTTCGCTCAGAATACGAGTATAACGAGGAGATTATAAGGTCACGAGCGGCAAAGTATCCTAAGCGAAACAAGCACTCCTTTTTTCGGGTCAAGCCGTGCCGTGGTGTGCATGTCTACCTCCCACGTTCTTATCAACATTTACAAACCTCCGTATCCCTTCCAGGTTCTCCGACAGTCTATACCAGCTCCTCAAGTCAATGTCCCGCTGCAACCCATGGTTCGTGCGATGTATCAAGCCAAACACTGACAAATCGGCGATGAAGTTCGACATGCCGTGCGTGTTGGCCCAACTGCGGTATACCGGCATGCTCGACACTATAAAGATACGACAAACTGGATATCCTATTAGAATACCTTTCCAGAACTTCGTTGATCGATACCGGTAAGTGAATATGCTGCAAATACACGTGTAATTGGGTACCTAATCATTTTGGAGGTCTAAAAAGAGTGGTTGAGCATCTTCTACTTATGGGTACTTATGGGTTTCTCCTTCATCGGTGTTTTTAACCCCCGACGCAAAAACGACGGGGTGTTCTAAGTTTGACGTGTCTGTGTGTGTGTGTCTAAATGTGTATGTGTCTGTCTGTGGCATCGTAGCTCCCAAACGGATGATCCGATTTCAATGCGGTTTTTTTGTTTGAAAGGTATGTCAGTCGAGACTGTTCTTAGCTATGTTTGGTGGAAATCGGTTCAGGTCTTTAAGGTCATTGGGTCGTTTGTTAGGTGTGATAGGAATGTTATAAGCTCAGTTTGCTCGCAAGCATATGTGGGATCTGACATTTGAAAAACTAATGTCTTCTGGAACCACTGAGCTGGTCTGCTGTTAGGGCTCGAAGATAGGAGACTTAACCCTGGACTGCCTTTTAGTAAACCCATCGAGTTTGGGCTCGTTGGATTTGTCTTAACTAGTTCTCTTTATGTTTCTAATTGACCAGGACCTGATGCTGGAAATCTGGAACCTCTGAGCTGGTCAGATGATAGGGCTCGAAGGTAAGAGGCGTAACCCTGGTCTACCTTTTAGTAAACCCATCGAGTTTGGGCTCGTTGAATTTGTCTTGACTGGTTCTCTTCATGTTTCTAATTAACGAGGACCTGATGCTGGAAATGGGATGGGCGGATGAAACCCTGAAATGCCGGAATGAAACGGATAAACCGATTTATATTTTTGCTGAAAATCTAGAATGACCAAAGTTTCATCTTTATTGTTTCTTTATCTCTGCAATTTGTCATGTCAGAGCCAGTTTGTCATAAGGATTGTTAAACAGCTTCCTTTGGTCGAGATCGTATATATTTAGATCATCGGTGGCACAAAGTCCCGAGTAGATAGTCTGCCATGCTTTAGTTGGTACTTACGTAGTGTTAAAAGTTATTTTTTGCTTTTTATAGGGTTTAGCATTTTAAACCTTTTGTCATAATAATTGCGTACTTTTTTTGGGTTGGGGGTTTTTTAAATCTTTTATTACATTTTTTATTTCATGCTTTTTAAAGGAGCTCCTTAATTTTTCATTCTTTCATTTTTCGTTTTCTATCAATTGAGATTATTAAAATCCTTACCTTATTATGTAGTTTTGACTGTTTGTATGTTTGAAGTATAGCAGTAAACATAGTAGTAAGCATATAGCGAAATCCACACATGACGGCACCGTAAAAAAGGCTATTTTCTTGCGTGCGTACGACAGCTATATGATAGCACCGCTATCCTAAGAAGCTGTAGATAGCTTTAGTCTTGTCTCTTGTAGTAGCAAGCAAGATGTACTTACCTACCTGTTGAGCTAAACCTACGTGCGTGTTTTATTGCAGATACCTGCTAAAGTCTACCCCACCGCGTTCGACACCGTACCGAGAGATCTGTAACTCGATCCTCGCTGAGATGCCGCCCACGGGAGCCGGTAAGTATCAGACCAGCAAAAGTTGCCAGAAATTGACTATCTGAAGAAGTTCAAGAAGACGATTAGTATATTTAGATCAACAAGGGGTAGTTTTTGCTATTATGTTGTGCTATTATAATAACCATATTGCCATGTTTAAAAAAATATCGAGGGATAATTTTACTAAAATGAAGTTCTGTCACTTCATCTTGCAAATTTGTGACATAGACTACTATGTCACAAACTACTAAGTCTGTTTTCATTTATAAAATTCTTTACCTGAATGATGTGCCAGTAAATATGTGATTTATCACTAAATATTGCATTTAAAATACTTTGCTCAGTAGCTCAGCTACCTAGTAGATATAACAGCCATCCAACTGCTTACTAATTTAACAATGAAATTATGTAAATAATTTGTATTGAAATTGTGATTTATTCAAATAGTCCGCCTACGCAGGTTTGAATGTGGTGTCATTGTACGAAGTAGGTCATGCCGGTTTTGCTAATGGTTAGAACAAATTGTTAACTTAATAATGTGGTCGATTCCGGCAGTCACACACTTAAACCTAAATTTACGTAAAAATATCTAAATTTAAAATGAGTATAAATTTAGTAAATTTAAATTCACTGTACGCGTAAATTCATGTATTTTGATAAAAATTTGAAAAAACCACGCCTAAGCTAACATATTCTACTTTAAAAAAGGAACATCATGACATCATTTAAATCACGATAAAACGTGTAATTTCTGATTAAAACAATAAAATTGTTGTTTGAATTTTTAATTTTAGTCGCTAAAGCTATTCTGACCGCACACTTTATCCTAAACCTAAAAAGTAGACACATGTAAATTTAATAACCTGTGTTGCCAGTATATGCCGTAAAAAAAAGAAAAGGGTGAAAGAAAGAGCAAACAATGAATGACAAAAGAAAAGAAATATACTTTTTTTTCTCATCCCGAAAGAAAGGCAAAGAAATATATGGACCATGCGTCCATGTCCATGTCTTTAGTAAAAAAAAATCTGATTATGACGAATAGTAACGAACGGAAACTTTGTATAAAATATTGGAAACGGGTCTAATGTTCTTAAAACATCAAAGTAAACAAAATAAAACTGGCACAGAAGGAGTTCTTGTAGGAGTGGATAATCACTGGATAATTTTATCGTCTTTTTTACCATTCTGGTGCTTCTCTAACAACAGTTATTATAATAACCTAACGTTTTAACAACATATCATGTTCGCTGAAGCGCTGACGACTCCAAAAAGACACCTTTATTTTTAAGTATAATTTAAACGCCGGTCAAGTGCCGGAGCCAGCGGTGCTAAGAATCCCCGGGCAGGTTCCAACTGTACGACGACAAATTCTTCGAAAATGGACCATAGGCGTGGGTTATCGTTGGTGACGTACAATGCGCGCACGCTGAGGGAGGACACAACGCTCGATGAGCTGGAAGAGGAAATGAGTAAGTTGCGGTGGGATAACCCTGAAATCTGGCAACTTACTCTACCACCGGGAAGGTGATCATAAGTCCCAGAATGGTGTTGGGTTTATCGTCCACAAGTCCTTTGTAAACAGCATCGAATCCATCACGAGTGTGTCGAGCAGGGTAGCATACCTGATACTCAGAGTATCAAAAAGGTACTCCTTGAAGGTCATCCAGGTATACGCGTCGACCTCGACGCATCCGGATGACGAGGTGGAGGTTATGTATGAGGACATAAGTACAGCCATACATACTTCTAAAACTCATTTCTGTGTTGTTATGGGGGACTTCAATGCGAAACTGGGCAAGCGGGGTGAAAATGAGTTGAAAGTGGGACAATTTGAATGCGGCGACAGGAACCCCAGGGGCCAGAGGCTGGACGATTTTCTAGAGATGGAGGGACTCTTTATGATGAACTCCTTCTTCAAGAAGCCGCCTCATAGGAAATGAACCTGGCACCATCCCAACAAGCATACGAGGAACGAGATAGATTTCATATTGACCATCGATAGACGGATATTCAATGATGTCTTAGTGATCAACAGGGTGAAAACCGGTAGCGATCACCGAATGGTTCGAGGCACATTGAATATTAATGTCAAACAGGAGAGATCACGACTAGTGAAGTCTACACTCCGACCCTGATCCGTGTACATTCCAAACCCCGAGAGCTTTTAACTCGAGCTGACAAACCACTTTGCTTGCCTAGTGGATTGCATGTCAATGGATCATATAAATAACAGGCTGGTAGAAACTGCACACGGTGGGGTCTAAATTCTTTAGACCTAACCGTAGAAATAGACCCCAGAAACTAACTGATCGGAAAGGCGCGCAATGTCTCTGCAGTCCTCTGATGACGCTGAAGCATATCGGCAGCTCAATAGACATATCTCCAAGTCTCTGCGACACGATATCCGCAGCTTTAATACTCGCTGCATTAAGGAGACAATAGAGCGAAACCAAGGCTCCAAAGTGTTCGCAAGAGAATTATCTATTGAGCGAGAATTATCTATACGTATAAACTGAAGACAGGACGGCAGTGTAACATCTACCATACCAGAGGTACTAAAAAAAAAAAACTCTTAATTTAAATTTAAATCTTAATTTAAAGAAAATGTTGGAAACCCGATGGCCTTAATGTACCTATATATCAAAGAATATACTTACTCTCTAACCAGAGATGTATACTTTGGATGTATATGTAAGATATTTCATTTTGATGTTCAATTCAAAGAGATTACTCTTGCAAACAACACGCGTCAACCCGGAAGCAGTTTTAAAATCAAAATGTCTGACGTTTTTACGAAACTTAATAAGACAAATATAAAACAAGAGGCATGGAAAAGCATTTGTGAAATCGTTTATGATAATTAATCATCAAACAATTATCTTTTCAAAGGCAGAGAGACGTCTATCCACACTCAAAAATCATGGTTACCTCACCGTACAACAGTAAAACGCTCTTTTTCGCGGCGCTGCAACGCAAACTGCCGATTTTAGCGTTGCGGCACCGCAACTCAGTCATGTGTTCAGCCCTTAGCGCGTTCGATAAAAGATCAGTTTGAACGCTATTACGAGATAATGTAAATTAAGATAACGATCGATGTTATGGCCTGTAGATGGCGCTGACTACCAGTTGGGCGCCGCTCGTGTGTTCATCCGCGAGTCGCTGCACCGTGCGCTAGAACGCGCTCGCGCTGACAAATTGCGTGCTGCTGCCACTAAGCTGCAGGCGCAAGTCAGGGGCTATTTGGCTAGGTATGTATTATGGTACTATTTTGCTGTGTGTAAAGGTATGCACACACGCAAGTAATGGGATTTGCCAATATATAATAACTAAAAAACTAGCTACATTAGCGCCTCTGGCGGCGGATTCACTCGCGGCGGCCATTACTAACACCTAGATGTCTTACAGGAAACACTACCGCCAGCTGCGCACGAGCACAATCCGCGTGCAAGCATGGTGGCGCGGCGCACACGCGCGCTCGCGGTTCGTGCGCGCGCGGCGCGGAGTGGTGCGCGCGCAGGCGCTAGTGCGCGGGCGGCGCGCGCGGCGAGCCTTCCTGCGCATGCGCGAGCAGCATCGACGCAGGGCGGAAGCGCTGCAGGCTGCTGCTAAGTATGTGGCTATGTGCTGTCTTTCTGTGTCTATAATATGTAGAATATGTTTTTATTTAAATGAAAAGTAGAATGCATGAAACAAGAGAAACAGTAATATTAACAGTAGGTAGTACAATTTAGGGTCAACGAACCCTAACATTGTATTAGTATGGGTTCTCCCACGGGATTTCGGAAATATTATACGAGTATGTACAAACTTTTCTTAACACATGTTTAATAAGTAGGTAAAATATTTCATGTGTTTAATTTTTCAAGTAAAAATAAAAGTAGGTATATTAAAACATTGTTTTTTTTTTTACATATTTAGTTTTGCTTTGAACTTGTGTGAGTGTAGGTCTATAAAGGTATATAGGTAGTTCAGGCTACACTGTGTAGCTTGTGTGCCTTATCTTACTAACTTATTTGCAGACGGCGTGCAGCTGAGCAGAAGGCAAAAGCAGAAAGTATGCAAGTGCTGGAGGTCCCAGCGGAATTGGCCTTCATTCTGTCCAAAATTGATGAGTGGCAGCCGCCACATACAGATAGACATCTGGCTAAGGTAATGTACCAATACCATGTAAACCTCATCATGACCAATGACCACAAATAGACATGTCATTTTCATCAGTTTGATGTAGGTATATAAGCTAACTTATAATAGGTAAAATTATTAATAAAGAAAATGGAAAAAAAAATTCACCCGAGTGGGAATAGGTAAATTAATTTAAAACATATTGCGTAGATTTCGCTATATAATATTGATGTATCTTAATTTTATTTGCTTATTGAATTTAGTTTTCAACTACACAATATTATAAAGAGACGGTGACAAAATTTTACCAAAGCTCGGGGGGGGGGGCAATTTCTACAAAAAAAATTACAGCGGAAACGCAAACGAATACGGCCCTCTGAGTATGTAACACTATTTATATGTCTTGTCATGTCTAATGATCTGGCCCTTTCATACTAAGCTACATTTCTCATGCCATCTCCCGCGCACACAGGTATCAGGCGACGTGTACACAGAAGACGAACGCATCCAGCTCCCTCGAGATCTGCAGCAGTTTGCATTCAGCAAGTTCAGTTCAGTTTACTTCGCGGACGGCGGGCAGCTTAGTCCGAGGAAACATCCAATTACCAGGCCCTTCCTGGCTAAAGCAGCTGTTAGGTAAGTGGCCTAACAGTCCGCGAGGCGTAAGCTGAGCGTTGCATTTGTGTGGGCGGGGGAATACGTGAGGCTTAACCAGAGTTTTGTACTTGTGAGTGGACATAGATAGTGTTAGGGTGCATCGACCTAATGCGCGACGTGTCCCTTGCTTGTACACTCACACAAGTGCAAAGCTCTGCTTACACCTCGCGGACTGTACCTATGTATTGTCTACATATGCGTATATAGGTACCGTCCATGCGGCTGTTAGGGTTAGCATCTCAAACTTTGAAAACCAGGATTTGAGGAAGAAATACCAGGACATTTCGATTAAAACCCAGGACTATACATTTGCGAGCCCAGTCACAATATGATTGGAGGGAGTAAGTGGCGTGCGAATTTCAAAACATAGGTCTTTAACACATACAGTGCCGCTGAGTACATATTTGCTTCTTTTAGGCTTTCTAGAGATGCCGCTAACGCTTATTTGTCCGATGTCGGCACCCTTAGAAAATATGCCGACAGCGAATGTGTCAGGACTTTAAAAACCAGGGCGACTACCTAACTAACTAACTAAATGACCTATTTGCAGAGATCAAGACTTCAATGATGCCGTTGCTACATTCAAACTCATCCTGAGATATTGTGATGAATCTGCAGCTGGAAATGAAGCTAGGCAAAAGGTTAGTTTTCAAGCAATTTTTATATTTAGTATATAGGAATATGGTGTTTTTTCGTTGCCACGCTTAACGAAGGGTACGTATTCTATACATCAAATAAAGTAAGTTTATGCCAAAAAAAAAATGCTGGGAAAGGTGTAAATATTTTTTTTTTTAATTTTTTGGTCGGGCGAAATTTTGTGTCTTATTTTTATGATAGTTTTTTCATACACATATATTAATTATTTCACATGAAAATATCTTGCTACGCGCGTCTATGAGCATTTATGCAGAAAAACGCAGTCTATTTACTCAACTTTGGACCCTAATATCTTGGGAACCAGACACTTCCCAGGTATGCTTCCGTGGAGAAAAATGATCGTGACGATGAGGAGATTCTGTAGTTTTCGGGAACGTTGACGACCAAAAATCATCCTGTATATCCAGCTGATAAAAAATATTATTTTCTTGGCATAGTACTTACTAGCCACTTATTATTAACCAATAGCCAATTTTAAGTACCTATTTAAATGTAATAATCTATACATATAATAAAATTGTAACGAATCGATGCTTGTGCACGCTAATCTCAGAAACGGCTGCACAGATTTCAATGTAGTTTTCAGGAATATATTGTGACAGGAAAATGTTTTTAACCCGGATAATTTCGACATTTTGTTTTTTCTGCAATCCACGCGGACGGAGTCGCGGGCGTCCACTAGTCTAGTTAAAAAGGTATATGAGCATGAGTATAGTAAACAATACATGTAGCTTTACCCAATAACACAGAAAGGCAAACCAATACATAGGTACTTGGCATGTCATATCGATTTTGTAACCAAATTCACAAAGAACCAGCAATGAATTTGCAATCCGACATAAAACCAATCCCCATTTCAGTTAGTTTAAGCATTTTAAATGGTATTTCCCGTCCAAGGTGCTGGCAGACTACATAGCATCCCGCGGACTATGTTCCCGCGGTTTGCGGGATGAGATCCTCGTGCAGCTGTGTAACCAGGCGGCCGGCGACGGGCCGGGCGCGGGCCGCGTGTGGCAGCTTATGGCGCACTGTCTGCAGGCCTTCCAGCCGGGCAGCCCGCTCTACAAGTGAGTGTAGAGACCTGGACGAGAGCCTCGTGCAGCTGTGTACTCGTGACCAGGCGGCCGGCGATTGACTTATCACATAAATAGATGACGAATGGCTTCCAGCTCTAAACTTGATCAATCATGCCCATTATTTACCTTGTTTACCTGTACAGCTCTTTTTGTTTCTAGATACCTAGTCCGCTTCGTGTCGGAGCGTGCGCCCGCCCGCCTGCGCGGATTGCTACTGCGTCTGCTATGCGGGAGCGGCGGGACGGCGGCGCGCGCGGCCGGAGTCCCGCGCCGCTGCCCTCCCACCGCGCTCGAGGCGCGCGCCGCCGCCAGCGGGGCGCGCGCCGCTGTGCCGCTGCGGCTATATGACGGTGAGTGTCTGTGTCACTACATGGCGGCGTCCCGCGTCGCTTTATGACGGTGAGGTGTTCTAGTATTGTCACGTTTCTAGCTTCAGTAATTTTGTCTCGACGTTGATGAATCAGTCCATCTAACTTTACATACATAGATTCTGTCGAAATTCCGCACCACGATACTATTCAGTGTTGTATAGTTAACACATTATTTTGTCATACAGAGAGCGTGCACGTGGTGGGCGTGGACTCGTGGACGTCGTGCGAGCGCGCCGCGGCCGCCGCGCTCAGCGCCGCCGGAGTCGCCGATGCGTCCGGCTGGACGCTGTGCATGGAGCATGCCGGACATACCACAGGTACGGTGCTTTTACCATCTAGCAGGGCATTTTACCTAACTTGCTGTAGCAAAGCTGAAGCCTAAAACCGTTGGTCCTGAGCCTGATCTCTAGATCCGGCGGTGACGGCTTTACGTGTCATCGGGCTATGAGAGTGAGGGAATAGAGAGTGCAACTGTATTTGCGCACACCTTGTACATTTATTATATCTTCTGCGCAGTTGGCTAATCTTCGTTGAAATTGGCCGCCATGACCGAATTACGGTTGGAGATATTATTATTACTTTTATCGAACCAAAACATTACCCACAGAATGGGCGGGCTGCGAATACGCGCTGGACGCAATAGGCGAGCTGGAGACATGGGCGGCCCTGCCCACGTGCCGCTCGGAGGCGCTCACCGCCACGGAGACGCTGGCCCCGCGCGCCGCACGACACACGCCGCCCGCGCCGCCGCCGCGCGCTTCGTCCGTCACTTCCGAGCCTACCACGCCCACTAGGCCACAGGTAATATCAATATTTGCCTGGCTGTCTGTCACACCCTGTATGAAATTAAATTACCGCCATGCAGTTACAGCTCCTATTTACTTACTGCCGTACATTTTATTTATATGTACCTTCTTGCGGTACCGTCTCTCATCGTCACCTCTGATATGAAATACTCAAGAATAACTTATTTACACAGGTGCCACCTCCAGAACCGCCAAAGTCACGGTCACCAAGCATCCAGCACATCCTCCAAGACTCTATCGACGAAAACATGGAGTACACCAGCTGGAAAATGGACCGCGAAGACTCCCACACCATGACCAAACACACCAACGAATACTCCAGAAAGATCTCCCATGACGTCTTGTCAAGAGAATCTGCGCTAAACGAAAGATACTTCGAGCAAAATTCTGATAAAGTTAGAAGTAGATCGCTCGACAATTTGCTCGGTGACAACCCTGCGCCTCCCCCAAATAAGCTGGCTACGTTAGGTTTGTCGCAATCGAGATTGAACGATCGCTATCACTCGGTGGAGAGGTTGGGAGGTGCCCCGAGTGTGACCAGTAGTAAAGGAGCAATGGAACTCGATTATGGGACGGGGTCGCGCGGACCGTCGCGGTATATAAAGTCGCAATATGCGGGTAAGCGTGCACCGGCGGGATCGCAGTCCAGCCGTGCTTATATTGAGAAGAGTTCTGAATTCAGCGGAGTAAGGTAAGTTTATTTTATTATGGTCTTACTTATGTGTATAACTTTATGCTCCGTTTATACAATGTCCCTATAACAATTCCTATCAATATACTGGACTTGAGCTTTCAAGTTAGCACACTACATTTATTCCTCATTTCTGTTTTTTTACATATTTAAAGCAACAAAATAACCTATTTTTGTCAGGTGTTTATAATTCACTGCATTGACTTTAATTCGTTCAGAGAAACTCATCATCAGACTTATTATCCAGATTTTGGACGAAATCACCATCTACCTTAATTAACACTTCCGTCTTAGCCTTTAGATTAAAAACATATTAGTCATGCCTTTTTTTGCATTAATCCTCATTTATTTATTTATATGGCAACCACTTGTAATTTATCTTTCGTCACAGGTCGTCAGCAATGTCGGACACGTCCGAAGCGCCGAGCCTGGCGTCGCACGTGCGGCGCGTGCGCGTGCCGAGCCACGCCTCCGACGTCGACCAGTTCCTCGACGATCTGTTCTCACCCGTGCTAGACCCCAATCTAGACGAACTCTCCGACGCCAGGTCTCTAGCCGCCAGCATCAAAGGAGGTCGCACATACGAGCAGTTCATAGACAATATACTACACTGCGATTTCCAGGAACAAATCGACGTCCTCAATGATAGTGTAGAGTTAAAGAAGCTTATTAAGGGTGGTGGAAAGGATGAAAAGGATAAGACTAGCAGGAAAGATTCCAATGTCGATTCCGTCGATGATTATATTACAAACTTGTTTGATCCTATTTTTGTGAATGATAGTCTGAAGCGTTTGACGGATGGGGAGGGTTTGACGGGAGCGATAAAAGGGGGCGGGGCCACGCCCCGAACGGCCGCTAATACTTCGGCTATCGGCTTCAGCTCGCTTTCTATGCCTCCGTCAATGCCGGCTATGCCAGCTACTCCTGAAGCCCTGGCCGCAGCCCTAGGCCTCCACCTTCCTCCGCCTGGAACGGTCGACATTAACGCTTACCACCAGAACCTACAGCGAGCTTTTCTTCAGAGTGCCATGGCTCAGAACTTGCAAATACAGCAGCAGTTGCTAGCTCAAAACCAGGCGTTACAGACTTTACTGGCGGGGCAAGTAGTGGAAGCGGGGACTGAATCAGAACCGACTTCCCCTGTGGCTGGGACCAGTCCAGGATCGGGTGGAAGGGGAACTGTAGTGCAAGCTCAGGTGCATTCACCCCCCCGCCGCCGCATTTCCGGTTCCGGCCCTCCTCCCCCACCGCCTATGCCTCCGCCCCTCCACTCCACCGACCCGGCTGACGTACGAGGATTCCTCGATCCGTACGGTCGAGCTAAAACTGTTCGTATTGGCAAATGGCGCTGGCCGCCGCCAAAGGACGGCGTTCCAGTCGATCCCACGCAGGATTTCACGAAATTCAAAATGCGACAGATACAAAGACGCAATACGCCGCAAGCACAGACTAACGGCAATGGCATTCCCGAGCACAGCGAGCCAAGAGGCCGGTCACGATCGGAAGCGTCTCCTGGTATCGATTGGGAGGAGTTCGAAGTAGACGGTCCGGTGTCTCCTAGTCGGGAACCTCCATCACAGCGCACCGCACGACGAAGCTTCGAAATCGGAGCTCAAAGACCCTCGCCAGGAAGCGTCGGGAAACTCAAGCTCAGCTCTGAAATGCGACAGAGACTTGAACGCGTCACCGCCAACCACTCGGTCCGTAGCACCTCATCGACTGCGGAAACCCCGCGGACGGTTAACAAGCTTGAAGATACGAGGAAACTTATGTTGGAGAGGCAGCTAGGTGGAGCTATGAGATGGGACGCGCCGCCGCCGCCGCTGCCGCCCGCGCCACCCGGCCCGGCCCCGCCCCCGCCGCTGGCCCCGCCCACCCCGCCTGACCGTCCCGCCCCTCCACCACCTGTACCTGAATCATCATCCTCATTCGCTCAACTCAGACGAGATCGCGACACTTTCGGAGTGCATCAGAATAGAGAAGCGGACGATAGACATGCCTTCCTCGCTAACTGGAACTCTCGAAGACGGGAGGAATCGGAAGGTCGAAGCGAGGACTTGGCGACACGATTCCTAACAGCGGATCGGAGGGACCGTCGTTCTAGAGACGAATGGGGCGACGATTCCACCTACGCCGGCGACCAGGGAATACGAGACGAGTGGGATTCTGAATCACACGACGAGCATCCACGACGTGACCACTTCTCCGGTAGAGATGCTTCAGAAATTTACGAGATCCATCCGACGAGGACGACGAAACGTCACGACGAACTCGACGGTACGATGGAGAGGAAACGATCAGACTTTTACGACGATTTTGAAAGGTTCGATGGACGGAAGAACTCCCGTGAAATGCTCGTCGGTAAAGCTAGAGATAGTCCCAGGTCGGACCTATATCCTCAAGAGAGCAATGAGCTAGCGAAGAGAACTGAACGGGCCACCTTTAAGACGCACATGGCTCAGAAAGAGAGAGACAGGAAGATGGAAGCTGAGAGAAGACATTCTGTGTCGACGCATGTAACTGATAGAACTGAACATCTTGAACGTAAGTTGTTGTTTCGTATTTACTATTAAATAAGATTATGTATATCTATAGGTTATATATATAGGTAATATCTATCGGTTGGATGCAGGCTGCTTTCGACCGGTCGGAGTGGAGGTTGTTGGGGGAGGCCTATGTCCAACAGTGGACTTCTCAGGGCTGTAAATGATGATGATGATGATATCTATAGGAGGTTTATACCTATTAGCAAGCCTTAAAAGTTAATTGCGCCTGTGCTGTCTTTTAAATACTACTTGCAACTATGTTGAATTTTGTGATGTATGCATGTTTGTATGTAATTTGTTTATAGTGATAAAACTCCTTGCTTCTTAAGTAACACAAGTAGTAGCACTGAAAGTACAGAACTTTGAGTAATGCAGATATTACCGAACTTTTGAAAACTAGGCATTTTTCTCTACTTATAATATATTCGCTTATCTTTATTATTGATTGCTATAACTACCTACGAGTATCCGCCCCCCCCCCCCCTACAGGTGACGTGCCCGCGCCGGCCGCCCTGCTGCCGGAGCGCGGCTCGGCGCCGCACGTGGCGTACGCGCGCGTTTCGTGGCGCCTGCGCGTGCGCAAGGAACTATTCACGCCCACAGAGACATACAACGACCCTGCGGTGCTTGACCTGCTGTATGCACAGGTAATGTACAGCTATTTGTATATATATTTGCAGTGGATTTTTTGTAAATAAATAAAATAAAAATAGAATATACAGTATACACATTTATCATGTGACAGAGAAGAATAGCACCACTCCTTGTAGGTATTTATGTTTATCGTGGAGAGAGAAAGAAACAAAGTGTGAGAGAGAAAATGTGATATCCATACATTGTTAGCTATGTATATTTATTATTTGGTTTGGCTTTTATCATATTCAGACCTTAAATTCAATAAAAAAAAACTGCATGATTATGACAGAAAATAGATACTAACTTAATAATCTTTTGATTTACATAAAGCGTCTCATCCAAAATTCAACTTACCGATGAGGGGTTATGTTTGGCTGATTTCCCTCACTACGGCTTTTACAGCCAAATACATACATAATAATCACGCCTCTTTCCCGGAGGTGTAGGCAGAGATCACGGATCTCCATTTGCTACGATCCTGACACACCTCTTTCGCTTCATCTACTTTCATGATATTCTTCATGCACGCTCGTCGGTTTAGAGTACTCTTGACCTGACCTTTCTTTAGAATTTCACCAATTTGATCGGTGAAAGTCCGGCGAGGTCTTCCCCTTCCAACCCTTCCATCCACTCTTCCGTTGTACACTTTCTTTGTCAGTCTACTTTCACTCATCCTCTTACAGCAAAATATACTGCAATTAACCATAACTGCACACTTTTAGTACCTTGTAGGATATTGATTAAGGTTCGAGAACACAAATTACACGAAATCAATACATCAATAGCAATGATGGCAGACAAAAAAAACCTATACGCACGTGGAGACAAAAAACTTAAGTCTCGTCCTGCTCACACCTTCATAATTTACATTCGCGCCATCTTACTCTTGTAATTATTATTATTTCAGTAGCTTGTCTATACTTATACTCTGTCTACGATGTTTATTTAATATTTTTATGTCCTGTTCTGTGCTGATGCCGGGCTTCACTAAAATACGTCATCTGCATCTGCTTCCGTGCATGTTATTAGACTCGACTACTCGGGCATTCTCTCGATAAGCTAGCAACTAATCACCTGTCTCTGCTAAGCTAAATGTGGCTATAAGACCTCCTTTATGATCCTGCAGTTCTGACTACGCCAATTCGGGAACAAACTGTGTGTATACAGGGTGTAACAGAAAGGGTATGTTAAGCGAAAAGCTGTATACTATAGAGAACCTATTTCCAAAATTTGAGACTCGAAATCACATTTTTATATTTCAAGATTGTATGAAAATTCCTGAGATATTTAAAAATTGTCCATACTATCGGGAAAAATAAACATGTGATTTCGGATCTCAAATTTTGTGGATAGGTTCTCTATAGTGGGCTATTTACATAGCTTTTCGCTTAACATACCCTTTTTGTTACACCCTGTATATGTAGGTATGGTATTTATTATACACTATACCATCATAGAACTAAAACCTATCTCATTCCCCAACAGATAGTCTACGACATAAACTCCAACCAGCCATCCCTTCGTCTGAACGCAAGCGAGAAGCGAGCGGGTGCAGCGTTCCTACGCTCCCAAGGCAACGCCGCCGTACGCTCGCAGAAACAGTTGGTGGAGTTGGCCAGGACTTGGCCGTTCTACTTTGCCAGGCTGTTTTCTGCTAGAGTACCGCCAGGGGAAAATGCGGTGCTGGCTATATCGCATAGTGCTGTTACTATTGGAGTTAAAGGTTAGTGTGGTTTGTAACTATACGGTTTTGACTATTAAGTTCATTTTCACAATAGGGGCCGCTACTAGTGAGTTTACCCAGAAAGCCTGGTGCATCTGGAGATATAGTTATTTAATTAAGTTTTTCTCGAAGGAAAGGCCTACTTACAGCCATTCTCTCTAGTAGGTACAATGATTTCTGAATTTTAGGGTTGAACTAATATTGGCATGCTAAGAAAATCAGCCGTCAGCTAACGTATTTCGCTACAAAATGGATACACTACTAGTCTTCTCACAACCATTATTTCCCCAGGTCCAGCCGGGCTGACGATCCGACGTAGCCTGCCGTTAGCCGGACTCAGCGCGTGCGCACCCGCGCCGCACTCGCTGCAGCTGTCGCCGGCGCGCGAGCCGCCGCTCACGCTGCACGTGCCGCTCGCCGCGCACGCGCAGGCCGCCGTGGCGCAGCACGCGGCTCTGTACTCGCAGGTCAGGCACAGAGTATACAAGGCGCCGCACTCGCTGCAGCTGCATCTGTCAAGCTTTTTTGTACTGACGTTATGTCCAGGATACACGAGGTTATGCGATCTACGACTAGTATCCGAATTCCGACTTGGCCTAATCAGTAACTAGTACAGGTGTAACCTAGTTACGACGGCCGATTGGTGTAGTTGGTAGTGACCCTGCCTGCGACGCCATAGGTCCTGGGTTCGAATCCCGGTAGGTGCAAACATTGATGTGATTTATTTACTTATCTATGTATTTATATACCGTTGCTTAGTACCCACGACACAAGACCTTAGGGATCTTAGTGTGGGACTTGTGTTGTGAAGCGTGTGAATATTTATTTATTTATTATTATTATAGTTAACATCAGTACTCTCAACTTCTCTAGAATAGGCCATTTGGATTTTTTGTCTGGTGTGTTTTATAGTACGTACTCCTCATTGTAGATCGTATTATTTATATTTCTGGAGTGAGTGTTTATTTATAGCATTTTAGGTGGAGTACCTTCATAAAGCTCTCATGTGTATATCAGTATACATCTTAGATCTTATCAGGGAATTTGGAATGCTTTGGATTAGGACGGGATAATGTGTTCTACTGTCCGAACATTTTACACAGAATGTTTGTAATCTCAATGCGTATTGCCAGTGCCGGATTAAGCCTGTAGCAAATTCTTTCAAGGGGCCCTTGGTTTGCTTTAGGTTCTCATGTTTAGGGGTATTAAATAAAACAATACTGTTAGGTACAAATAAACTTTTCTGGATTTACATACATACATACATATAATCACGCCTTTATCCCTTACAAGGTAGGCAGAGCACCAAGGGCCGATAGAACCACATGGTGTCACTGTCATTGCTAAAACGCGAAATAGGTTACAATCGGGTAGACATTATCAAGAATTTTTGGAATTTACGAGTCCCATAATTGAAAAGCGAAAGACTGCTCAGTTATACATATAATAAATGCGCGAGCAGAGTGAAAGCGAAATTTTTTCTCATATTTTGCCCCGCCTGCAGCGAGATATTGCGACTACTTTAGTTACCTATTTACTACCTAAAATTCAAGTTCTACCGAAAAATTGTGACTATTGACAAAACAACCGCGAGCGGAGCGAGCACAAAAATAGGACCACTTGTACTGATCTAAATTTTGCATCTCAAACTCAAAAATAGGCTCCTTGTTCTCGTAAAATTATGAAATTGCCTAAGCTGACCTAAACCACAGGGGGTAGTCATGAACACCATTACAATGAACCCGCGTTTGCAAATAACCTAATAAAAGTAGGATAGGCTGGACACGATATTATAAGGCTTGATTATGCCCGGCTTTATCCTTTATTACGCCTACCTACAAACCTACAAAGGCATGATTTTTTTTAAATCACTGTCCGATACGAGTAGGCATTGGAGCGCGGGGCCCCCCAAGGCGCGGGGCCTGTAGCATTTGCTACTCTTGCTATATGGCTAATCCAGCACTGCGTATTGCCCATGAGTCGATTTTGTACCTACATCCAAAGTTATTGCAAAACAAAGAATCGATTGACATGTATTGTCCAAAATTGCCTAATTAATGCAAGCACGTGCGATGTTATAGTTTGGAAGTAGGCTGATTCAATCATTTTTAGTTTCCACATACACGTATAGAAATAAGTATGTCACAATCACAACACAACGAACTGTGGTAAATTTGACAAGTCATCGTCTGTACTCGTAAGCACTCGTAAGTCAAGACCTGAATTATAAGATCTCTATCTACATTATGTACAATATCAGTATAGGTACATGGTATAAACAATGAAACAAAGTCGCTTCAGCGCAGCGGTACATATATTTATTTATTTGGTATTAGGAAGACCAACAGCTATATTAAGGCAGTAATAACAACAATACACCTAAATTAAGGTCTCCGCAAGTATGCCACAAAATATTAAGTAAGACGCAACACACAATTACAAATTAACTTGACTTACTAATTTAGCAAAATAGTTTCTTATGTACTTATCCACTCCCGGCTAGGTACATCACATATAATTTAGGTTAATTAAAACACAAGACTATTTGAAAAAGGATCCAGCTATGGTCCGTCTAACCGCCACAGCAGTTGTATCAAATAGATCTATGTCCAATGTCTTACTAGTTAAATTGAAATCATTACTCGCACTACTACATATATATATTCATGTACACGTTAAACTACTCAACCGATTTTAATAAGCGGTTTTCATTTAGGTTCAGAAGCTAGAAGAAAGTTTGTAAAGTATAATCATTATTACATAGAGTAGGTATATCAAAATATTATCTACGAGTTTACACAGAGGAAGTCGCGAGCAATCACTACACAATAAGCTAACCATATAAGCTAACATAGGAATTGGTAAAGTCGATGAAATCAACAAACAAACCGTTACTGTTACGTCTCGAAATTAGAGTTAAATTTACTTAATCTTTTGAGGAAGTTATGCAATGGATGTCAAAAATTATAATACATGTATTAAATACTTATATGCAGCTATATTATGCTGATGAAGTTATTATATAATGTTGTCGAAAGGAAACCATCGACCGATTGACATTCATTCGTTGTCAGCGTCGTAAAATTAACAATAGCTTAGAATTACAGACGAAATTTATTTACGTTCTATTATCGCAGAATTTACCTACAAGGTGTTTTTTTGTGGCCACCTTTAACGAAGGGTACGTACTCTACATATACATGAAATAAAGTAAGTTTATGCCAAAAAAAATGCTGGGAAAAAAATTTTTTTTTTTTAAATTTAAATTCCTTGATCGTCGAAATTTATAAAAGTTTTTTTATAACAGATATTAATAGAAAAAATCCTTACGCTCGTCTATGTGCATTTATGCAGAAAAACGTAGTCTATTTACACAACTTTGGACCCTAATATTTTGGAAACCAGACACTTCCCAGGTATGCTTCCATGGAGAAAAATGATCGCAGTTTTCGGGAACGTTGACGACCAAAAATCATCCTGTATACACATGTTTGCACAATACTCAATTTTATTTGACAGTTAATATGATGATGACCTAAAAGGACCTAATAAAAAGCATGGGCATATTCATGTGAACCACTACATGTAAATTATACTTACGTATTAACATACGCTGAGCAAAAACAGTCGATTGGATGATCATTAGAGCCGTTTCGGTGGAACCAATTACCTACATACATACAAATATAGAGGGTGTATCAAAAAGGGTATGTTAAGCGAAAAGCTATGTAAATAGCCCACTGTAGAGAACCTATCCACAAAATTTGAGACCCGAAATTTCATGTTTATTTTTCCCGATAGTATGGAGAATTTTTAAATATCTCAAGAATTTTCATACAATCTTGAAAAATAAAAATGTGATTTCGAGTCTCAAATTTTGGAAATAGGTTCTCTATAGTGGGCTATTTACATAGCTTTTCGCTTAACATACCCTTTCTGTTACACCCTGTACAAGATTTCCCTTTTCTATAGGATTATGTAAGTTAGTAAACCCGTCTATAAATAAACCACACCACAATGTCGCCGCTCTTTTTCCACAAACAAGCTCTTCCTTTCCTTTTTCCTTGAATCTTTTCCTTCTTTTGACTAGGTTATAGGTTTTTGTTTTTTGTAGCTGTTATTTTATTGAAATTAGACAAAACATACATACTTATACTCATTTGCAATTCAATTATACTGAGCTTTCTTAGCAAGAACATAATTAAGTCCGCTCATATATGTACATACCTTGAACATTTCATTATAAATTAAATTTCAGATAAGATTAAAACCTGCGATGGCATTAAGCTTTGTTAGCCTTTAGATAATTCTGTTTACCTAAAAACTATGTTATTTATTGGCTATCTTAACTGTAATTATTTCATTGCTACTTGTAGAGTTTAGGTCATCAATGTTTAGAATACATAATATGTATAACTAGGAATTTCTTACTTTTTTTGTGCTGAAGAAGCATACCCACACTAACTAATGGCCTGCTAATTGGACGTTTTTGTCGGTATTCGCTAGTGAATATAATTAAATCAACACAGAGATAGTTTGTAAAATACCTATGTACGTGTATTAAAAAAGCCAATACATAACAACCATAATGCTTCACATAAGTTAAACACCACGTTCCGTTATATTCTAGACTCGGTATGCCGTTACGCTGACCGCTCACCAATATGCTCTGCTTCCACACATCGTTCCATCAACAAAACTATAGCAAACGCGTTTTACGATGTTCTACAGCTTTTATCACAACATAGTAAAGTCTACTTTCCTTTCCAATCGAGAGTTTCAATTGCTTTGAGGACTAAACCTACTCGATGTATTAACTAAACTGTATCACATACGTTTTAGATGTTCTATCACTTTTAACACAATGTTATAAAGTCTAGTTTTCTATTTAAGCGCAATTTTCAATCGCGTCTAATGTTATGATGTGCTACACCCCGACTCGATATAAACCCTGTTCGATGTAATATATCTCGATTTATTATGGTTTAGGAATTTGTAGGAAATAGCTTGGTCGTTAGTTTGTTATCTGTCGGATAGCAACATACATTACATACCTACATATCGCGATTATATGTATAGCTCGAAGAATGATGCTGATGGCCGATGGAGTCGGAAAGTTCTAGAGTGGATACCACGTATCGGCAAGTGCAGCGTGGGAAGGCCACTCGCGAGGTGGACGGACGACCTGGCCAAGATCGCGGGCGTCGGTTGGATGCAGGCTGCTTCCGACCGGTCGTAGTGGAGGTTGTTGGGGGAGGCCTATGTCCAACAGTGGACTTCTCAGGGCTGTAAATGATGTATACGAGCACCAAGTACCACCATCTCCGCCATGGATGTTCTATTACGGATTATAAAAACTTACCGCGAAAAAAACAAAAAAAAAAACATCTTTACGGTCTTAAATTGAAGTAATGACAAAAAGGTTGAAATAGCTTAATTAATTTTGTGCTATGTTAATATGTAGGTATGTACTTTCACCGTACGAAACTAAGTTAATTTTAATACTATGCAAATGTACTTAATCGTATGTTAATTGTTGAATAATTGTTTTATACACACAGCAAGCGGCTATTCAGTAAATCTTTAATTTTGTTTTAACATTAACATCATATCCTTTTATATTATAAACAAGTACTATACCTATTTTCTAATATAAAGCGTCACATAAAGTTGGTAGGTAACTCTAGAGATTATTCAGTATTTTACATGACAATTCTAAACAAACGATAATTAAAAATCATCGTATGACCGTGGGACTTTATGGTGATCAACTACCACAAATAAGTAAATACAAATAACAATATTCAGTCTTTACCGTGAATTTATGTAAAAGTTATGTCATAGGAAATCAGTGAAGCTACCAGCAAATCACTGTGACATGACATGTGCATGTGCAATGATATAAACGCATACGCCGCCTCATAAGAAAGCGAGTGCAAATTGTAGAGTTTCCCTGAGGATGGCATTTGCCGGTCGATTTGATGCAGGGAAAGCTGTTAATTGACTAATAAAATAATAACTAAATGAATACTTATGTGAACTTTAGTTTACTTTGTACAGTTAAATCAATGAGAACTTGAAGGTCTTAAGAATACCAAGTAACTGACGAAGGTTAATTAATGAAGTACTTACTTAGGTACTCGCCCCTCTAAAATTAGTTACACAATAAAAAAAATCTTCAGATACTCCAGTGAAAATAACAATAAGTTCACGTACGACTGATTAAACGTCAAGGATGATGGGCTTCACCATGGCATGACTGATGACCGCTCATCGATGGGTGGCGAGCGCGGTCGACGTGCGCGTGCGTCAGTCGTTCGGACACAGCGCACTCGCGCGCACCATGCAGCGGCCGCGGCTCTCGCTGGCGATGCGCGACAACTGGCGCCACCTGCAGCGGCTGTACGGCCTGGAGGTGGACTGCGAGGAGTGCAGCCCTCGCCGCGCGCCCAGCCTCGACTCCCTCATCAATTCTTCCGAACCCTCGAGCGCCGACGTGTCCGCGCCAGAGGACTCTGACTCCGGCGCCGACACCCGAGCGGATCTCGAGCCGCCCCGACCTCGCAGCAACCACGAACGGATCAAGAAGTACCCCCAAAGTTTCTCGTCGTCGTCTAGCGGTCATATGGAGACGATACACGAGGAAACAACCGAACCGAAAGTGTCTGTGAAAGAGATCCTGGCGAGGTTCGAGAATCTCACCGAGAAAATTGATGGAGTTCAGGTAAATTGTGAAGCAGACATGCTTCAGGTGAAATAGTGAAACAAGTTTTCCTACACAGTGGGTGGTTGAAAAAAACTTATTTTTTCACAAGGAACCGTGTCAATCATGGATGCCGATAATTATGAATCAATTATTGTTGATGTTACGACCGTGCGTGCACTTTCTACGTTGTGTCATTGATCTCGATATGTAATCAATTTACTGCCTTACCTCTCTCACTGCATGTAAAATATAAAAATATGTTGACAAGCACACCTTACCGTAAATTATTTTAAAAACAGATAACAGCCTTGAAAATTAAAAACACTTCTTTTCTCGCAACCAAAGAGCGTAATTATACAAAACGTGTGAAACAACCTAGATTCTAACGCCAGTTTATCCGGGATATATATAAAACAGTTCGAAATCGATCGTTAACTGCCACCAATGTCGTTAATTTTCCTCTTTTCTCTTTACGGCTCTATTAATTTGTAGTGGAAGTTAGTATTATATGTCTATCACAACTGTCCACTACACTAACTGGCACACTTTCGTGACCATCTAGTAGTCGATTACTAAACTCTATGCTGCGGAAACATATCCGATTATCCAACAATATTGAATATATAAATATTAAGATGACACGTTTTGTAAGATTTAATTGAGGTTTTGTAGAATTAGCTGCTTTTTCAAAATACATGACTTAACGTCATCTAAATTCATTGTTATGATAGACCTACATACTCGTACATACATAATATCACGCCTCTTTCCCGGAGGGGTAGGCAGAAATCACGGATCTTCACTATAGTCCTGACACACTTCTTTCGCTTCATCTACATCAGGGGTTCCCAAACTTATTTTGTCTACACCCACATTAAGAATAAATAATTTTTTAGCGCCCCCATTTTTCCACCTACTTAAAAACTATAACTCACAAGCCTCTACACAACGGCCCAATTTTTTTTTGGGTCTCTTGCCGCCCCCCTTTAGGCCTGCAACGCCCACAAGGGGGCGTTATCGCCCACTTTGGGAAAGGCTGATCTACATGATAGCATACATTGGGAGTATTATTATCATCTCTGTGACAAATTCACGCAGCCGCTAAACTAAATATGATTTGAGAGTTTTATTGGCCTTTAAAGTCGTTTAGAACAACCTGAATGTAATAAAAAGACTGGGCAGCCAGAACAGAATATCAATACATGATATAAGAATTAACTTTACAGAGGACATGAAGATTTTTACTGAAGTCTTATTATGTATTATACTTGTAATAAAAAGGTTAAGTGTGGTTTACCACAAACCACAGATTAGACTGCATGATATAATAAAAGCCGAAGAAGGGATCTTAACCGTAGATTCGTAACAGCAAAGACATTGTAGAGTGAGACCCCTCTAAGAAACAGACCAGTGCATACATTCTGTTGTATAGACAAAAATCTAACAAAGATAATTGTCATCTTTGAGGAATAAATGATGTGATGATTACCCACATCGAAAACAACAACAACTATTGTGTAAGTCAACGAATTCCCGCAAAGCTCCTTTATTAGCCACCCTGTACTCTACGAAACCCAAGTAAAGCGAGCTACTCAGTTAGTCAATAGTAACGTTACTAACAGTACAAAAGTTAATGAAATTTCTTTACAAACAAAGCATAACAAAAGTACTCGACATATATAACAATAATGCGTTGAATTTGTTAATTACATACTGTTAATTAAACGTGAATTCATTAGTGCAGTGTAATTAGTTTTATTTATTTAATATATCACAACAGAAGACATGATGTAGAAAGGTCTGTAAATGTTGAATTTATGAGCTCGAAAACTGTTAATTCAAATGTTTGGTTAAAATGCAACTTTAATAGAGTTAAGTTTTAACATTTGAAAATGCAACTTTATTAAAACTCGGGAAGTGACGCACCTACCTGTATACGATATCTAAAATTACTATTAGCAGTTAACTTGTAGTCGTTTCGTATAACTCTTGTATCCTCATCTTCGTACCCTTACCTGATATCGGCACCGTGATGTTTGCTTCATTCCTTCCACTCATCCCAATAATAAGCCGTTATTGCGTTACTTACTCGCAGTCCTCCCATCACACGCATATAAATACTCTTTAACACAGTTTATCTAACACTTAGGCCTTCTTGTTCTAATTCTTAAACACAGTTAAGCATTTTTCTAATTTTAATTATTTCATTTTATAAAAACGTTACATGCATATTTTTCAGTATATATTATTTGGGAAAGTTCAAATTAGTTTGACATGTGTGATCTACCTAATTATCAAGGCGTTGCAAACCTTTTATATTGTGCAACTGTAAGCATTGCAATTTTTTACACCTTGAGCGTTTTTCTACAGATTATGAGGTATCCTCACGCGATATTTATCCCATAGTGCCTTTTTTTAGTATAATTATAGTAATAGATTAGATACCTATGACCGTTCACCAGTCAAGGTAATCCACAGCCTTACGCTATGAAGTCATAAAATAATGCAACTATGACAATACCAAATAGATATTACATCGTCTTGCTTTTAAATCTAAATTATTTGCTGTTTGAGATTAATGCTCCTATTCTTAGTGGTATCTTTTTCCTTGAGAGCACTCGTATGAACTGTGGTAGAGAACGTAGTAATCTTTCACATAATAGCTATTTTCTTAAATTGGAATTAACGTTTAAAGATATGGGAGTAACAACTAAAAGATAGAAAAGTTGCTTTCATAACAAAGAAAAGTATTCTTTGTTACTACAACATAGATTTGGGACCGAATTAATTCGAACAAACAACCAATAGCTTCCTTCCTTAGTATAATGATAGGTGCCGGTAGGCACGGAAGGACCGGTTTCATCAAAAAGTAAAGCCATTTATGCTGTAGGAACTTTATATTATAACCATCACTTGAACTGGTTACGTATCTTGTAATACAATTATTAATGCCTTCATCCATAAGGATATAATACTTTCGATTTTCCGACTTGCCCACTTCGGTTAAGGACAGATATTCCCGATAGGCATGCTGTCTTTTTCTTGACACACTAAAACAATACTAAAAACCGACTTCCTCCCAAAACTCGAGCTAACTAAATTAAAATTTAATTAAAGGGCAAATATATATTGCATTAAGCCGTGTACGAAGTTTAGGAGGCATAAAATTGTCAGATTTATATAATTTTTATATAAAATAGGCCACATGACAAAAGAGAAAAAAGGACTAGGCTTCGAAACTTTACGTCTGACAATATGATGATAATGATGACCTCCGATCAATTTCGGTCATGGCGACCACTTCAACTCCTAGATATTACTAAGTTGGCGTTCATGCGCTCGGAGATGGCTTATAGCCAATCTTCGCCCTGAACGCCCGAACACAGAGTATAGGTTAGTGCGCCATAGTATTATAGATAATGGCAGCAGGAGGACGAGTCTTTATTCATCGCGTTTAGCGTTCGAAGCTGCTCCTCGAAAACACCGTCCTGCGCCACCACTTCCCATATGGATCTATATTGCATCTCTTCATATGTCTTGAACAGTATAGGAGTTGCCCGCCGCGTTTCCGCTTGAGTTATGCGCTTAGCCAATCTCTCCTCCGCCATACGAGTAGCTGCACGGCCTCAAGGCACTTACGGCTCTTCAATACTTCGGTATTACGCAAAGTAATCGGAGCACTTGAGGTTCGAACTATGCGTATGTGGCGACGGTACGTGAACGCCTCGGAGGAATATAAGAGATTTATGTATTATAACATATAATTACACTCCTTCTACCTGCCCTGATCATTTGGGGTCGGTGCGGTACTCTTTTTTCATTCATCCCTATTATTACGTTATCTTGTCTACCTCTTCCTTAATAACCATCTTACTTAATAACGCAACATATATAATGACTTGACACAATTATCTTCATCTTCATAAGCCTATTGCAGTCCGTTACTGGACGTATATAGGGGGATTTTGTTACTAAAAAGTTCCACATTTGTTTTTCGGCGGCTCCATCATCAGAATTCCTTTATATTATGTTCGATTCTCTTTCTAAAAACGGACTACTTTTATATTTGAGGATATCCCTAGATTCCTTAGAGACTTCAGATGTTATGTTTTATATGTAGGATCAAAACTCAGTAAGTATAAAAACAGACCATGGATTATGCCCTCGATTTCTCCAAGATCCCATCATCAGATCGATGGGACCAACCTGGAAGTATACCATGACCAACTGAAATCGGTTCTAAATGACGGAGTTCTGAGGACACATAAAAAATAAAAAAAATAAAAAAAAACTACAGACGAATTGATAACCTCTCTTTTTGAAGTCTAAAAAGAAAGAAAAGAAATGGCGTAAGTTTACTCTGTCCGAATTGCAAGGTTGCAAACCCCTTGCTTCTTCCTGTTTGTTCTTCGGCTTTGTGTACTGAGTATAGCTAGAGCCAGAGAGCCACAAGAGAAAGGAGAGACATGTTTTTGATAAATATTTGACTAATTTTGTTAAATAAACCAACGATCCTAATTGTAGTTGATATGTCGTAAGCCATTCTTACCAGTAATGTTGTCACCACACAAAAAAGGTACAATGGAAATCATCGATCTATATACGTTTCTACAAGCAAGGGAAAGTCGATCGCATTATTACGTGTTGATAACAATTGGACATAATTATAAATGCATGCATAAGTTATCGTTTCTTGTTACTGAGCGATGAGTACGATTAGGTATGAATGCAATATTTGACTATATAAATAAAAAAATGTTATAAGTAGGTATACCCGGCATCTATATTAGGTAGTAAGCCCTAGCATCTAAGTTCCGTAGGTTATCTGAACGATATAATAATATGTAATAATGTAATAAGTTATGCCTAGTATACCTAATAAATACTTACTCTATAGATGGGGCTGGAAGGCTTTCACAGCTAGCTGCCATCTTTATCTAAAATGGATTTTGTTAAATAGATTTGGATCACCATTTTATTCACGTAGTCGCTCGCACTAAATCAAAATCTGTGAAGGTTTTCCTCTAGGACGATTAAATTAGTTTTGCAGATAGATTACATTATGTTTCACCAATTTCCACATGAATTTCCATAGTTAGGTTATATGTATTCAGGTATTACAATGCAAAACTAATACAATCCGCCACATGCAGGACAATCGGGGCGATTCGCCTCGCCCAGCCGAGCGTGTTTCCGTTTCCGAGGCGCACGCGCATGTCATTTACAAAAACGTGTGAATATTTCAGTTTTTGTTTTGACTGGTGTTTAGGCTCGTCATTTTCAGGGTCAAATTAGTTCTGATAGAAACGTAATATTTAGCTACTATACTTTAGAAATTGGAGGGATCAGAACAATAACATGTACATTTTCTTTTCGATCTACTTTTCTTTAGATAAGTACGTTTTTTGTACAACAAAGAATAAGGATTTTATGCTTATTGACTTGATTACTTTTCATTCGTTTTTTCACTATTTATGTACTCCATGGTCTCCATGTCTACAAACTTGTATTTTACATAGCTATGCAATTCATGCACATTATTGCACATACACATTATCATAGGTGCAGCTTCATCTGATCATTATTCAGCGGAAGCCAGTAGGCTATAATACACAAGAATGTCGGTATTCACTGTTTTTATCGAGCTGCTAAAGCTCATCATGGTGATACAAAATAGAATGTGGTAAACCAATTTCCACTTTAGGTGTTTTATCACAGCAATTCATGGTAATAATAGCATTGATAGACGGACTGATTGATTAGCACAGGCGGATTCAGGGATATGATCTCCGAAACGGAGTTTTATGTGCCTCTGCCATCTGTGGGTGGAGATTCCACCTCAGCACATACTTACCTACTTAGTAAAATCTGCCCTTTTCCACCCTTCTCCCAGAGAAGATCCTGGATCCGCCCTGGTTCATTGTTAAGTAAACATACTTCTCTGGAAAGCTTAGATACCTATGCTATATTCACTATGGGCTTCAAACGTAACGTAACATTGTTAGTTTTTGTTGAAATACGCCATAACGTGCTTGCATGTGATCTTCCGGATCCTCAATTACGCTATTATTGTGAACAATTGCTATTCTCACGCGAATCGGTCTTAATATCTAATTACTTGTACAAGGATGCATGCTAATACTTATATTTATTATGCATGAGTTTGGAAAGGCAATAATGTTCCGCATTCCTATAAAAAATAAACCATCCTACTCTATTTATGGTTGTAGCACGTTATACGTAGAGAAAATGAGGAACTCTCGCGAGATTAATTTTCATAATCATCTGGACTTAGCCATAAATTCGTGAGATTGCATTCCCTCCCAACATGCTACAATGCAAAAAGTGTAATTGAGGCCACCAGAACCAGAGTGGCCCAAACCACAATTTGTGAAAATATTAGTTAAGCACGACAATGCCCCTTTCAAACCCCCAATCAAAGCCAGAGTCCAAAGGTAATTTCAGTCAATCATAGATGACATAAAAAAAAATGTTGTGGCATCTTGATTCTTATTAAAATATTAATAGAGCATAGTATTTTGCATATATCCACATATTCGTATTTTGTATTTGGGCCACTCTGGTTCTGGTGGCCTCAATTAAGGTAATACGTATTTAAAAAAATAATGTACTTACTCTGTCTTATTACAACAAAACGAATAAACTTTACCCACACTTTACCCTAAAATTTTTTTAGAAGTTGATAAACAAAGTTTTTAGACTGGGCATAATAACTTATAGGAAAGTCCATTAGAAGTGCCTATGAGATGTTTTCGAGTCTAGAGACGTGTAAAAACTTTCTCCTGCACCCGAGGGAGGATATCACTCGCATACATTGAAAAGTTGTTTTGTACCTGCATAGTAACTGGTAGTAAATCACATTTTATTGAAGCGTATAGTGATGACTGATGTCAAAGGCAAGTGAGGCAACACAAGATTACTTCCTTATTCACATAGTCCGCGTGGATTCCATATGCCATGGCTAGTAATGGCAATACTGTCAAAAACGTATCTTTTCATAAGTTGTGTCTGCAATTATTTTAGATCACTAATTTTGCTCTTGTTCTTGAGGATTTTCCCGACGTTTCCATTCATCATCATCATTATCATCCCTCATAAATTCAAAAATCATTTACTAAAGACAATGGCTGTATGGGCTTAGTTTCCTTCGGGATAAACCAAACAAAAAAACGTATCTTTTCGAGAGATACCAAATCCCTGTTCTTTACTTATCAATCTTATCATTCTTGACTAACACTGGAGACTACATAAAAGAAGATGTAGCAAATTATTTGAGTATAGTGTCTATTTTGACAATGCTATGAGTTACTAAACTATCAAATTATTATCCGTAATACGAGCCAGATTGTGAAAAAACACGTCTGAGATGTCAACGGATGTTGAATATTATAAGACTGTGTTATATTATTATACCGAGATTATACCAATTATTGTGATGTCGCCACGGGTCATAGGCCAGGGCACTTGGAAGACCTTGCGTATAATAAACATTGTCTCATTGCACAGAGTAAATCTCTTAATAGAACCTATAGCTATAAGAAGCCACACAATTTACAGCTAATGGCCAATTTCAAAACTAAAGACTAAAGGTCGCCGGTCGGAGGGAATCTTGGATTTTTGATTCCGTAATTTTATATGAAAATAATTGTAGATATGAGATATGCAAAAAATCACAAGATCGTTTATTGTACCGTGCAGTTAGAATGGTTTAGGTATTTAGTGCATATTTGGTGCAAGTATGTACGCTAAAAACAAATAATTGCTCTATGTGTTTCTCGGCTTACTTCTTCTAATTTTGACTATGTCGGTTATTTACGGTTGGTTATTTATTGACACTTTTTTCTACAATCTATCTAATACACCTCAAGTACCAATCTTTCCAATAGCAAGTTTGTCTAACTAAACAATCAGTTTCGACTACACCTTCTACCATAATCTATGTCTGCCACAATTTACCACGGCCATGGCCGACTCGTGACGTCCACATACATATTTCACGCTTTTTGTCAGATCTCGAGATAGCGCGGACAGAGAAAGTGGCATTATTTCGGCGCACAGTCATAACCATAACACTCATCGCGTTATATGCACGTTTAGTGCGCAAGATGCTATGGTGAGAGAGTTTACTTGGGCTTGATAATTAAAGACATATATATCTAATATGTAGGTAAGGGATGCCGCGTGGTGTCGGCAGAGTAGAATAGCCCATGTCTGCCCGTGGGTATCATTAGAAGCGATTAATGGTTTCCGGGAGATGGGCAAAAGCGCCTCTCGTGTTGAGAACCTAGTCCGAAAATCACACTGTGTGATACTTTGTAACAAAATGTTAGCAGAGTGGTTTGTTGGCCAGCAGGCTGGCAGATACTAATAGGATGATAACGGAATATTCTAGGTCACGTCAGGCGTTGTTGGCACACAGTTAGCACCAGCCTGTTATATATATATATATATATGTATACAGAGTGTAACAAAAAGGGTATGTTAAGCGAAAAGCTATAGAGAACCTATCCACAAAATTTGAGACTCAAAATCACATGTTTATTTTTCTATTGTGGGGAATGTCATTTGAAGCACAAAATGCGAAACGAGATAAACTGGATGCAGCGATGTTGGATTCTGGATTAAGCGGGGTTTGGATAAATATTAACATTTCAATTAAAAATTATCGCTCTACTTCCTACCTATACACTGCTTCCAACAGAGTTCCATATCCACAATGGAACGATCCAGCTTTTAGACGTAATTATACTGAACTTAGTTTTGTGTACATCATCATCATCAGCCTATTGCAGTCTGGACGTAGGCCTCCCCCAAGGCACGCCCACCTCCCGGGAACCCTTAATCGGCTCGTACGATACCCACGGGCAGACATGGGGTGGTACGAATTCTACTCTGCCGGCACCACGCGGCCATACCTAGATGGAATTGCTGGAAAAAAGTATTCATCATCATTTTGAAAATTACCTTAAAGGGGTAACGATCCGTTACTTTAACAGGAAGTTAAAGAACCCGACGTTTAAACTCATTCGTTCGGTACTCCCCTAAATTATTACCTACAAGTAATGACCTCCCATCTACTATTTATTGAGCATAAAATATCATAAAATTAACAAGCGTGGAAATACGTTACTCATCCACCTTATTCTTTAAAAAAAACCGTTTTTATGGCATTATTTAAAACTAAAACACGTTAAAATACACTAGACAACCGTCCTTTCCTCAAAAACAGAATCAAATTTAACCATCGAAGGTGAAAGACGAATAATGCACATTATACTCTAGGAGTTTAGCAGACGTATGCAAATTACATACCTACCCACTTTTCAGGAACCTATCCCACGATAGGTCGCGTGGTGCCGGCAAAGTAGAATTCGTACCACCCCATGTCTGCCCGTGGGTATCGTACGAGGCGATTAAGGGTTTCCGGGAGGTGGGCAGCAGCGCCTCCCGTGCCGACAACATAGTCCAAAATACAAACTGCGGTCACCAACCCGCCTGCCCAGCGTGGTGACTATGGGCAGATACCCCCCATGGCAGTCTTGTGGCGTGCCCTGGGGGAGGCCTACGTCCAGCAGTGGACTGCAATAGGCTGATGATGATGATCCCACGATTATATTGTAGATACCTATGGAAGAATTTGCTATAGAATTGTAAGTTTATTAAAAGACTTTTGCACTTGCAAGATCAAGACGCCCTTTCCGCCTTTTCCGTACAATAAAACATGCGTCTGGTCACGTCTGGTAATCGTCATGTCTCCGAGATGCAGCGAAGAGTGTAGGTTCAATACATAGAAGGTTTCATTATCTAGCCATGTGTTATCTTCACGTTCCTTGTTTGCTTGGAGACCAAGTAATATATAATACCTAAAGGACGCCAATCTACCTTACCTGTTTGAATTACGTTGTTTCTCGACACGTGTCACCAAGGAACACCTGCTAACAAAAAAGGTCCGTATCGATTATAAGTTATACTCGTACGATAACTATCTCGATTTCCACACTTTCTCAATTACCGGAAGCGGTGTAGGAACCGTGAAGTGCGGCCCATTCATTAGCGGTCTAAACCTCCATGCATGTGTAGCCTGTGCGACTAAATACACCTTTTCATATGTTAATTATTGCATTACCAATTCGACGCACTCGGGAATTAATTTGGTGTTTTCTAGTTAATTGTAACTGGAACAAAAGTTGTGGAAAGTGCTGGTTTTACGTATTTACAGAACAGTGAAATTGTTCTCATTTCTTTTCTCAGAAAACTATTCTCATTTCATAGAACGAAAAATTGGTGTTTAAAAAATCGACACTACAATGATACAAAATTATATTGTTCAGTTAGATGAGAATGCGCAGCTTTAGCTGCCTATTTCATATTTGTGATATCAAGATAACAAGAGAAGTGATAACTATAAAAATTTACTGCTATTCCAATCAAAAAACGCAACGCAGTTATTAATTTGATCTTTGCACCTACTCACTACCTGCTTGTATTCCTTTCTATGAGATCTGTCTCTGGACTATTCGAACGCGCCACTAATGATAAAACCTAAACTGACTTTAGGGGACCTGTCCGATTTCTATGTAGCCAGGGTGACCTATTTATAGTTTAGAGTTACAAATAGTCCGTATCTTCAAGTCATTTTGCTATTACTTAAAATGGTTAATAGTGCGACGCACGTATTAGTAAACAATCTATAACGTACCCTTTAGCCAGTGCTCAATACTTAGGGTCACCGTCTTTAAAACCGGGGCTATGGACCGTGCGACGCAGCGGTATTAGTAAACAATCTACTGACATACCCTTTCCAACAATGCTTTCGGTCTGGTCTCGTCATCTGGTGGCTCGGTACCTTATACTTAGGTTATACTATATATCAATTTAAATTTGAAAGTTTGTTGTGAATTTGATTTTTGTTTTTATTAATGATTTTGTGTCAGTTTTGAGCTTAATACATAAATATAATGGAAAACCTATATAGGTATGTAGAGATACGTAAAATGATACTGATAACAAAAAAGTAATTCCAAACGCGCAATTAAATTCATAACAGTCAAAACATCATCAGCAATTCACGTTACAAAAGAAATTACCGATTAATCGGAGCGAACAAATAAATCGAGATTGCATCAATATTTATGAAGATGGCAGCTAGCATGCGCGGGCGCATCGCTGCGTGCACACCGCGGCTGCACTCCATAAGTGCAAGCCGGGAAAATCGTCGGGGAAATTCGACGCAAATATACTGATCGACTTTAAAATACCAATAAAATAAAAAATAAAAAGTGTAGTAAACTAGATAATTTACAATTTCGTCGTGGTATAATTGTTGTGTGAGAATAGTGTGTGACTGTGAAACGTCTAGAGATCGATGGAGTCGTTGTACGGCGTTGTGAGGACGTTGAGGCGGAAGACTATCAAACGGAAACTAAAGGTACTCTAGTTACTCGTACTTCCGAAACTTTACCCGCCATGTTTGTTAATCTTCAGCTTCTTGAGTAGGTATAGATGCTTTTCAAATAAATTGTATTTTAGCCTAAGACCCATAGATTTACAGAAAATATTTACTTTTCTGTATATCTATGCTAAGACCATATAAGGAAGTAGGTCATAAGGTGTTAAGCGAAAATTTTAAGCAAAGGAACATTTCCGACAAGTTAAATGAAAAGTAGGTACTGAAATTTTACAAAGTTTCAAATTATCAATATTTATAAATGCTACATTTGATTATACCACAAATTACGTATTTAAAACGAAGAACAATCTCTCCTTGGCTAAAATAATCTTACAATTATTATAATATGACGATGAATGCCTTCTTCACATAAGAATGAAAAGAAAGTTTTACGCATAGTTTTACAACAGATTTTTATTAAAACCATTTTAATTAATGTCCACCCAAGTATAGTATGTAGATTTATAATTCCTTGTCTCCTGTCTATAATTTGCCTCCTTATAGTTATAAAATTAAATTAATTATTACAGATCAAGTCTTTACTTAATAATCTTCATATTAGCATTTAACTATTTTATGCCGCATGTTCTACGGTACACTGATTGGTGGCATTAGTAAATTATTTCCAACGTAAAGTATCAGTAATGGTTTACTTTTTATGTATTAGATAGTGGTAGTTATACACGTAGTAAGAGCCGCTCGTCTAATCTACTAAACACTTGTTACTTACTACGAGTATTCTTCAGCAGCGTTTGTTTGAAGCGTAGTTGATTATCGCTCGTGTGATATGTATTGTATGTTTTTAAGTCTTTCTTTGTCATTTTTTTAAATTTTAATCTTAGCCAGTTTAAGTGCCTTTTATTGTGATATTAAAATAGGTTTTATTTTAAAAAGATTCATAATATAATAGTAAAGAATAATAAAACTTTGTTCTTTTTAGTCACTGGAACTAGTTAACTAGTCCTGTCCGGATACACGAGTTTAGTCTAGACGATTCTTATGCGAGTATAAAATGATCCCTGGGCTCAGACCCTACCCTGGTTCTATTACAAAATGATTCTTTTATTTGGAAAATAACAAACTGTAGATAATCCCTAAAAATATTATGAATTTCAGCATTATTGATATATTCAAAGCTAAAGCCGGCATAACTTGATGTATTACAGCTTCGAATGGCTGGGAGGGGTATAATGGTGCTTGTACATCAGCCAGAACTAGAGCTCCGTTTTTTAGGTTCTATTCTATTTAGTTGTAGATGACCGACCATCCTACCAGATCATTAGAGATATGAGGTTTCTCTTGACATTTCCACATTTATTTTCCATCGTACATGCCTTTTACGTCTTATCCGGGTTATTTCGAAGAAACCAATGGCAAAGCACCAAAACACTATTCATTGTTATAATGTAGTCGGACCAAACAACGTAAGTTCAAGGTTTCCTTTAAAGATGATGTTCGTCGACACTAACTGCTATTCTGTCCAAAAATAACTAAACTTTGTTTGCCTAATTATTTGCCATTAAAAGGTCTGAATTTTCCATTTATCTTAAGTTTATTAGTCTCCAGCAATGTATGAGATAATACATAATAGTGGGGGTTTCACGCTTTCTTGCGCGCGCCGACTACATTCGAATGCCGGGCTAATTGATCACAATTTCGAATACAACTCGTTCATTTAGATATCTGTGATATGTTCCCAGGGGTCTAAAGTATCCTTGGAAATGGTCTTACCTAGTGTTTGTATAGAATTTCTCACTTGAATTTACAAAAAATGCATTCTATTTTGCCTATTCCATGTGGGTTATCACACAACAGCACACTAATGTAGCTGTATGACAACGTATCACTCTCAGAAGCTTAACTTATAATAACTTTCATTATAATGCTGCTATAATAAACCATTTCATTGTTACAGGTGCAACCAAAACCAATCACAAATGGAGTCACAAAAGAGCGCGTATCCGAACGCGAAACGAAAGAGACAAGAGAGGAAAGAACGAGAGAATCGAGGGAATCGAGAGAAATAAGAGAGTCCCGAGATGAGACAGAACACATGGAGCGAAGAGCACAGCTGTCGTCACCGGTACCTCATGACAGGGAGAGGGACAGGGACAGAGAGATGCGGGACAGTCGAGATCAGTCGACTCCGCTGCATGATGGAAGACATCCTTTGCTGCAGTTCGCTGTAGACCACTTCCGACAAAGCCCTGAGTAAGTATAAGAACATACATAATATAGACGGCTGAACTTCTGAAATGTGGTAGCCAAAACTGCAGGGTCAGGGGATCCCATAGCCACGTTTAGTATAGCAGGGACAGATGTTAATGATTAGTGATAAGTTGCTAGCTTATCGCCTGAGAGAATGCCCGAGTTCTTTAGACGACCCTTGCGACATGCACGGAAAGGGATGCTGCTTATATATTCCAGTGAAGCCACTGAATAACATGATTTGATAGCCTTGTTGGTGGAACTGGAGTTGATAACACAAAAGCCACCGCCGCTCTTGCAACCATTTGTCAATTACGCCTCTCTTGCACTTTAGTTGCCTGATAAATGCATACCTACGCATCGCTAGCATCGCGATGTATGGCATAACCGCTACTCGTATGTTGTTCCGCTAGAGTGATTTATCCAAGCATCTAACCGATTGCGGTGTGGCAGACATGGACCTACCGTAGTGCAAGACGTTGGTCGAATAGGATGAGTACTAGCATTTGCTGATTTCCACTCCAACTTGTGTTAATCAAATAAATAAGGCCCTAAGTATCTATATATAAGTATATATATCACTACTAACCGAACTTGTACATCTCAACTATACCCTAAAAATTGGTCAGAAGTGGCACCATGTGGTTCTATCGGCCCTTAGTGCTCTGCCTACCCCGTAAGGGATAAAGGCGTGATTATATGTATGTATGTATCTATTAGATTCAAGACATAAATCTTTAGGAGGGTCTATACCACTAATCGGTTTAAAAATGCTACTTTTGTTAACCATTGATTACTATAGTAAAATATACCAGAAAGTAGGAATTCATTTAGAGACAGTGGGCACATTTAAATCTTTAAATAGACGTTTGATGCAGTAGGCAGGTTCTACTATCCATTTTCACATAAGCACTATAGGTATACCCATATTTCCTATTTTATTATAGTCTTAATCGTGTCTTTTCCCTTGAGGCCATCTTCACTCAAAAGTACCACTTTCAATTATTTACGAAAACGTTATCAATGCTTTTGGAGAATTAGATTGTGAGTGTACAGTTTATGATATGAGTAGGACTATCTATGGGCATTAGGCATCGTCCAGCACGCAGCGTCACGCTCTCGATGGCAATCGGCGGTAGCTTGTGCAGACTATAGAAATGGTGCAGACGATAGAAATCATAAACAATCTAGAACAGTAATACACACTCTGTCATGATAACATCCGCTTGCAAATACATGTTTACAGTTGTTTTATTTGTATTTATAACGAAAGATCATAAAATGAAAGAAACATATGCGAAATTAAAACTTCGCTAGCGTGAAAACTTTCCGGGATATAACGATTTCAAAATCACAATTTTAGACTTGCCAAAAAACGCCCCATACAAACGGCTACCACGACGTGACGTCACTCTTGAAGCAACTTGTATGCGCGTAAAAGAACTTTTCATCTACAGCTATATTAAATATTGCGTTTATAAATAAGGTCACAAAACAAAAATTGCTGTAAATGATGCAGGTGGACATGTGATGTTGTAATTTTCAATTCATTTCACATTTGAAAAATGGACTTGCCCACTTAACTTTGAAAGCTTATTACTTGAGGTAGTTTTAGTACTTTGGACACATAATCAAATTGTAACTTTACAGATAGGTATGATTTTGATTATTTATTCTGATAAGAATAAGATGTTATTAATATTCAACCATAGGAAACTACCTCTATATACTTTATAGTCCTTAGAATTGTTCACATTTCCACCTGTGTCGTGAAACTTTTTTGGGAGGCTGTTGAATGTTGGAACCAAATTCAAAAGCTTCCATCCAACCTTCTTTAAGACTTTTAAAATTGTGAAAGTGTTAAATTATCGTTAGTAATTTCCACGTGATTTCTGTTTTTGAGAAGCAATTTTGTTTCTTCGCGATAATACCTTTACGCTAATCATAAAAATAACATCAACAGTAAATAAACTGTAGAAATAATGATATAATAACAGGGCGGTCAAAGCCGACTTGAGGTTAAGTGCTAACCTTGGTATGTCACGTAACATAACAACCCGCTAGTTGTTATTTTGTTCCTGCTTGGCGAGAAATAGTTACAGCTTCACACTTCTAATGAGCTAAATCACTTTCGATTTCACCATTTCGAAATTGATCAATAATCAGATAACCTATTTGACTCTCTTGAACAGTCTGTCTGAAGCAGAACGGTGAACTCTCAAAGCAGGATTTTTATCCTTGAAGCGATACGATTTTATAAGCAGCGTACAGCGATATTGAAACAGTAATCATTACTGTTTCAATATCGCTCTGTAATGCATTAAAACTTGATCGCTACCCCGTAAATCCCATTATGACGTATCGATACCACATCAAAATTAACTACTCTAGCAGCCTTAAATAGCTTAAATGGATTATTTCAGGCAAAACATAAGAAGAATGTCGATATTTTTCTATTAAACTGATAACGGGTAAAATATTTACCCTTTTATGTGAACAGAGCACAAGTTCACGCAAAAAGTTGATCACCTTTACGACAGTATCAGCAATTACTTTGACAGGAAACGTGTTTTGCTTTCAAACAACCACAAGATGATTGGGTTATCTTGTCCAATTAATAGTTCTGTTATGTTCCACGCACTCACAATGCTTCGGAAAAAGCCGTGGGCGCTCTATTTACATTGAATATGGGATTCCTGCATGTTCAGGAGTTTCTTGTAATGCTTTTTTTAATTGACATTGCAACCTGCAGTTTGCAGGGTTGTCTCAACAAGTAAATATAGTTTTTAATTTTTATGTGGCAATGTTATATGATCATATCTTCGGAATGATGGTAATCTTGTGAGTATAACTTTTTTTAGCAAAGTCGAAATCTTTAAATAAAAATGTATTGTTGTCATAATCGGTGATGTGTTTATAATATTTGTCCTTTACTTCCGATGAAAAACCTCGCACGGACCAAAATGGACGTTCCACTTTCCATGCCACAATGGTTTTGCTTGTTGTTTCACTTTTATTGTTTGTTAGGTAACACCACACTTGACAAAGGTAGTACCTTCCTTCTAATGATAACTTGATGACTCCTGTCATTGAAATCAAATGGGCACCATGCGCCGTCGTCAGCATGGATGGTTTTGTAAGTATTATGACTTCTTTTCGTTTTAATCGACAACAATTCACTGTTTACAAATTTTAACTGCACATAGAGTTAATTAACATAAAGTTAATTAAGAAAAAAATAACTTTGATCATTCTGTCTTTAATTTAACGGTTTTGTGATCGACACTGAACTCTCGACTAGTCTTTCTAAAAGTGCAAAACTTCTGTTCCTAAAATTCCTTGTGTTGTTAAGTTCTGTTGTTAAACTCCTTACATACACATATGGCCAAATGTAAATTTAGTCATTTTCTTGGCTCTTCAAGGCAGCTTTAACATGCATTTAACAGAACATTTTATCAAGGAAGATCAGAGAAGTGCGTGAATGAAGGTCGTGGGAGCTGATTATGTGAACGAGTAACTTTGCGACCCAAATATCCGTAGAAACAAACGTTTTTTTTTTTCGTAATGATATTCAAACTTAGGCAAGAGTTTGTCGAATTGAAATTTCTGAACAATACACCATAAAAACGGTGCGGAAAAAACTATGCAGCCCTAGTTAGTAGTGTGAGGAGCTTCGGTGGCGCGGAACGTATTGAGAGGTCTGTGTTGTCTGCAGACCTAGTCGACTAGAGGGACATATTTGATCATGCCGTGCGCAGCAGTGGTACGGATCAAACATCGAATGCAAGTACCAATTTCAAATTCGAATATCCAACGGTTATAGTCTTACGTTCTTTGGAACGTAGCTAAGAATCAGCAGTCAGGATATCAAGTGTTATTCAGTGTGTGAAATACAATAATTTGTAATGTTATTAAAGTGATTATGTGTTACACGCTTGCCGTTTCGTAAGTAGATAAACATCTACAGCATTTTTATTTCGGTTGCATTTTACTTCCGCATTAATCTACAACGGAATGTATTGAAATCAAACAAATTTTGACCTGACCTTATAATTTTATTTACTTTATAAACTTAGATTCTATTCAATGTAGGTAATTAAATTAAAAGTTGCATAACCAATGAGGAAGCACTATATGGCCAACCTCCGATTCGTAACACGTTAGCATCAATACGTAAACAAACGTTCGAAAGCCGAAAGAAATGAAATGCAAAATTATTCCTCAGTAATGGTTTCCTGCGTTTGGTTTCGTCACATTCGGTGTTTTACGCGAGTTGCGTTTAGTTATCGATCGGACGCGATGTCGGACAAGACGGGCGCTGGTGATGGAGACATGTCTGGTGATAGCTTGTCAAGTGCCGGTGATGAGCGGGAGGAACCGGCCAGTGATGCTGATGAAGAGTTTGCGAAGGCTTTTCTGTAAGCTATTTTCTTGCCCTCTACCGTGTTTCTAAACTTGTGTTAAGTTAATGTTGAGTTTCGATAACTTGGATAATTATCTTCGAAAATTGTGAGTAGTTTTTAAATTTTTCTTTGTGTAATTAAACGTTTGATTTGTATAAGTGGTAGGATGTTATTGTCGATGTTACTAAAGATCCGTGCAGTGAATTGGTTTTTTTCCATCGCGCAGTGGTTTAGTCTTTAGTTTATTTCTTTAGTTGGAATAATAAGGTGTTCTTTGACTTGTGCTATATCATTATTTTACAATAATGGCATCATCGTCATCATTGAGAAGTAGCACTATTTCAATTGATTCACTGTGAGTACCTATTTTGCAATATTTTATAGAAACCAAAGTTACAATCGAATGAGTTTAAGTGAATGGAATGTGATTTTTATTTTATTTTCTTCGTGTGCTTATCGGTGATCTCTGCCTACCCCTGCGGTGTGCAGCTGAGAAGAGGCATGATTTTTGCGTAGGTACTTACATACTATGTATGGTAAGGTAATGCATAAAGCGACCACCGTAGAAATGCATGTTATTATATAAAACTAACGCCCGCGACTTCGTCCGCGTGGACTGCAGAAAAACCAAAATGTCGAAATTATCCGGGATAAAAATATTTTACCGGGATAAAAAGTAGCATATGTGCTAATGTAGGGTGTCAGCTAACTCCATACCAAATTTTATTAAAATCGCTCCAGCCGTATTTACCTGAAAGAGTAACAATCATCCATCCATCCATACTCACAAACTTTTGCCTTTATAATATTATTAAAGTGGGATTAATTACATAAAATAAATGATTCACACAGCTTAAAATAAAATAATCACTGAACACAAATAACCCAGCCAATAAGAACGTAGAAAACGGCCTAGTAAAGAAAGTTTATAACGCGCTAGATCTAACAGAATTGCACTTCATGTGAATCTAACATTATGTTTGTATTGGCAACTGTTTGTAGATATACATCATACACTACAATCGCTTACGATACTATATGCTGAGTAGGTGCGTACCTATGCCGTCATGGACAAGATTCTTCTTAAACTAATTCCAAAGGTTTTCGGTGTGATTCCAAAACAAGCCCTAAAGCTTTGCCTAAACGGGTCTACATTCCTTCCTTACTCAACTATTTTGTAGCTTTACTTTTATTACTTACATATTATGATAATATAAAATGAATAGTATGAAATTCGGTCGAATTACATCAAGACAACATTTTTACTGATATTATAATGTAACACATTAATAATGTATCTGTGGTAGAAATTAACATAATTTTAACTAGTTTCAACTTTTTTAGTTATATCTGAATATTAAATATTTATTATTTATCTATACATATAATAAAATAATCAAATATGTACCTTCATAATTATTACTAGCCTAGATTTTTTTCGGTAACCATTGATGTTCTCATTTTTTTTAGTTTCCCCAATAACTTTTTCCGACTTATCACAATTTCTAGTATGGAAATAAATTGCGTTTCTTTTTGATGATGTTTCTTACTTGATTATTTCGACGAGTATTTTTCATATACATACTTTCAATAAGAAATTGTTTTGCAATGGGTTGTCCCGTTTAAAGATGTTCTACCAATCTTGGTATGGACAAACCGATATACCTATAAGTAACCATAACCGCAATACAAGTACTTTAAGAGCGAGCACAGACAACTACTGTCGTAATTAGAAACCAGCGAAACTGCTACTCCGAAATCATGTTCAACATAAAGTATCGTTTTTTCTCTTACTTTATCGTCAAGTTGTTTATTGTTTTATCGATTTATTTCCAGACTAGAGATCCTAAAAGCCGACTCTTCACTCAAGAACAAAGCGAAGCGCAACGAATGGACGTGGAAGGCACAGACCGACGTCGTCAAATGGCAGGCCACGCCTCTGAGGGCGCCATTGCTGCGGCTTCCCCCCGCGCTCTCCGCCCCTGCGTTAGAATGCTTCACGTGCATTCGGGCGTACTGCGGCGACCTGACTGCTGCTGAGAAAGCCATGCATCAGGATTTGACTGAAGTGAAATGTGTTTATACTGTCCTTATGGTAAGTTTTTGTCTAAAATATATGCAATGTTATACTTGAAACGATCAAATTTTAGTGAAAGACAGTACATAGGATAAATGGGCCTATAAATAATCATATTGTCTCTACCTACCCCTTGCGATGAATATGTTGCGATGGTGAATGATTTTTCAATGATTAATCAATTTGGTATGCACATAGTGTAAGGTCCTGATTGCAGAATAGTTTATCTATATTGTCTGTCGAAAGAAAGTTTCTTAAGTTTGAATAAGTTCAAGTAGGCAAGAGTAACGGATGGATGGAGAAGAAAATCGATGCGATTCAAGGCATTTATGTAACATCGCACGACTTACTTGACTTTATGTTTCTGTATCCTGGGGTAGAGGGCCTCCACAGATCTCCGCCATCACGTTTTAATTCGCTGCAGGTCTTTCTTCTTTCTATATAACCTAATACTATCCCGTGTATTCCCAGCATTGCCACTCAGTGCCGGAGTTACGAGACGAGGTGTACTGCCAGCTGATGAAGCAGACCACCTCCAACCGCTCCGCCGCCGTGGACTCCTGCCAGCGCGCCTGGCGGCTGCTGTCCATCCTCGCGGCTTACTTCTCATGCGAGGATACCCTCAGGTAAGCGTGTTTTTCAACGTTCTTGCTCATAAAGTGGTACTTACCTACGTAATGCAACTTTTTACCCACGTCTACATTGATAACATTTTCAACTGGGCAATATTGAATTTTCTTGCTTACCTACTACTTAGGTCATACTTTACATTCTGTAATTTCCATTAGTTTAAATACTTTAATAGTCACTTGCTAGGTCCCCTGGGGTTTTCTATGCTTTGCTTGAATTTCTTTGGTTGCCCTTGTTGATCCTGGCTTTCGGGACCTACAGTGGCGGGTGTGAGTGGTGAGCCAATTCCAGTGATAAAAAAGGAGAGGAAATACTCAAGAACGATATAAAAGAATAAATATTTCATTAACTTTATTGTCGAATATTATACACTTTAACGCTTGTTTAATTTGTACACGACACTGGAGCCTTAGATGAGGGCAGTTAAGGGCCAGGCGAGAGATAATGTTAAGGTTTTTTAAGACAAAAACATGATTTGGGCGTTAGATAAAATAAGTTTTAGAACCTCTGCAGTGCAGTACATACATGCACACTCTTTGAATATCTCTATTTAACCGTAATAATCCCATTCTCCCCCAGGCCGTTCCTAGTGGAGTACCTGTCGGCGGCGGCGGCGGACCGGCGGCGACCCTGCCAGGGCACGGCGGCCGTGTGCCTCGCCAACCTGCGCAAGACGCTGCGCTACGGCGGCAGGAAGAACGTGCCCAGCGTGGAGGAGGTACGTTATACGAAGAGAATATATATATGTATATATATAAAAGTAACACACACATAGATAAACATGTGTGGGGTTGGTGAAAAATTAAGCGCTTCCGGCCCCACCGGACCACAATTTATTGTTTGGCCCTTTTATATAACATTTCAGCAAGATAGAAACAATATAACTTGTGTTATAGATAGGGAAGATCTTAACGTCTAGCTAAAGTATACTTTCAAACTACGCAACGGATTTCGATGCGGTTTTTTTAAATAGTAAGGTCTCTACACAGACACGTGATAGCAACATAGAAACAAGAAAATATAGATTTCGGGTCTTAAATGTCGATATATTCTGTCCTGTGCTAATGTGAGGCTTCACTAGAACACATCAGCTGCATCTCCTCCCAGGCGTGTCGTAAGAATCGACTAAATAACTACAAAACGATATGTATTTGTGATCTGACTCTGACACTGATCATTTACATCTGTTTTCTCTATACTAAGCGTGGCTGTGGGTTCTTGATGATCCTGCATTTCTGACCAACTTTTTATATCATCATTTCTGTAAACACAGCCGTGTATATACACGTATATAAAACCACGTTGTAATGTCCAGGTGACGGCAGTATCGGCCGGACGGTCAGCACGCCGCCAGCTGTACCGGCTGCCGGGCGGCGCCGAGCGCGTCGTCAACACGCGCTGCGCCACCGTTGTGCAGGATGTCGTCAACGAGCTGTGCGAGCTGGTGAGTCACACCGGGGGCACTGTGAGTCACGCGCGTCACACCGGGGGAACTAAAGTCACGCACGATACACCGGCGCCACTGTGAAGCTGAGTTTTTTAAAATACTAGTTCTCAGAGGATGTTTAAACCCTATTAGGAACCTAGCTGCCAAACAAGTTTGCAGGTGTCCTAAAATTTCGTGATTAATTTTATTAGAAAGTACGGTATTTCGCTTTCAAGCTTATTTCTCATCAACAGGTTCTATTTAACATAAAACACAATCTCGTTTCAGATCGGCGTGACAAGTGAAGCGGAGCGTATGGAGTTCTCTCTATACTGCATCGTGGCGGGCGACGCGCTTACTATGCCACTGGCCGGCGACGAATACGTCCTGGACGTCAGCACCGAGCTGACACGAGCCAGACATCCCTTCTACCTCATCTTCTGCCGCTCCGTGTGGCATCACCCGCTGCGGACCGACGCGCCGCCTCTCTACACCGAGCTACTGTTCAACCAGGTATTTATACCAATTCATGGCTTGTGTCGAATTCTATGCTGCTCTGGGAGTGAAAAAAAAACGTATAATACTACAGCTGCTTCTCTTTCCGGGCATACTGTACAAGTCAGTAGAGGGACTAAAGGGTCTTGGTGTTTTGTAGGCGATGGGCTGACCACCTGTCACTACTAATCGAACTTGTACATCTCAACTATACCCCACTTGGTCAGAAGTGGCACCATGTGGTTCTATCGGCCCTTGGTGCTCTGCCTACCCCGTAAGGGATAGAGGCGTGATTATATGTATGTATGTCAAATTCATCCTACTTCCTACTAATATTATAAACGCGAAAGTTTGTGAGTATGGATGGATGGATGGATGTTTGTTACTCTTTCACGTAAAAACGGCTGGAGCGATTTTGATAAAATTTCGAATGGAGTTAGCACCCTGGATTAACACATAGGTTACTTTTTATCCCGAGAAAATATTTTTATCCCGTATAATTTCGACATTTTGTTTTTTCTGTAGTTCACGCTGACGAAGTCGCGGGCGTCCACTATAATAATGTTGAGAGTTGGGATTCTCCTTTGACCGGGGTCCGTGGCATATTGTTGACTTGTCACCCTATACGTCCCTGCCAAAAAGACAATACCAAATCAGCCAGCTAACTAAAATCACACCAACAATTTGCCACCCTGTAGTTACACCCCTGGTATTATACACGTAACCTATACACTACCTAATCATCCATCTAACTAAAACGCACCAACAATCCCCAGGTGGCCCCAGACTACCTAGAAGGCCTGCTCCTAGTGCTGCCGAACGGCGCAGCGCCTCCCGCCGCCGCGCTCCGCGACGCCGCGCTAGTGGCCGCACTGCTGCACCGCGCCGCCGGGCTGAGCGCCGCGCCGCACGCACGTGACCTGCGCTTCCTGCTGCCGAAGCCGCTGCTGGCGCTGCGTGAGGCGCGACCGCAGGCGGCGGCGGCGGGCGCGGCGCAGCACTGGCCGCACGCGCAGGCCATGCAGCCGCTGCAGGCCAAGTACGCGGTGCTGCAGGTCAGTACTCTGAGGCTCAATTTACACCGCCGCGGAATGGGACGGAATGAAAGTTTTTGTACATCGCATTATGAACTTTATGTCAAGTGTAACTACGAGCCTAAAAAAAGTCGCGCGTCTGCCGCGGAATCCTCGCGCATTCTCTCCGATGATTTGACGTAACGGCATTTGGAAATTGACGCTGATGATATAAAGTTCATTATGCTATAGGTATACGATTTCGTTGCAAAAATTCGCTTCTGTTCCATTCCGCGGCGGTGAAAATTGAGCCTAAGATTTACGATCGACCTAGTGTCGCGGGTATAACGCCGCCTCCGACCGATTACAATGGAAAATTTAAAATATCAACACTTACATTACAAGATACCTACCTGCGGTAAAATATTATGTTTTTACTACTGTCCGTACTGTAATAATAAGTAATGTCTTGGCCGTCTTGACACATATCTTTACTATTCTCTGCGTTTTAAAATATCGATATAATAATATTTGTTAGTTACGTTTTCATGCTTTATTTACTCAACCAATCTTATTGAAATTTCGCATATTATTTAGTTGGGAGTACAGAGAAAGACAGGAGCTCCATTCTGTAGTCTTTGTGGACGAAGTCGCGAGAAATATCTAGTAGAATGCGTTTCACCAAATAGTCCCATTAGTTCAGTGGTTCCCAAAGTAGTCCATGTACGTTGGCATGAAAAAATGGGATTTCACAATTAATTTGTATGTGTTGTAAACATGTAGGGGGTCCACCAGACCCAGTTAACTCTTGAAAGGAGTCCATGAAAAATGGAAGTTTGGAAACCCCTGCTTTAGTTGATGGCGCTAGTTGCGATGTGTACAACATTATTTGTGTCACTGTTTTTTTTCGAAATCAGTCAAGAGTTATTCTATGAAACGGACTCTACCTAACTAACTATGTATAATCTCTCTCAGGTGTTGTCCCGCTGGCCACTATTCGGCTCGTCATTCTTCGCGGTGCGTCGCGTGTCGGGCGCTGGCGAGTGGAAGGAACACGTGCTAGCTCTCAACAGACGAGGAGTACATCTGTTACATCCGCACACACATGATACCGAGACTCACTGGCCTTACTCCGACCTCATCTCTACTAGGAAGGTAAGCCTGGGGTTTTGTGCTCCAACACGTCAAAGTTAGCCTTGGTGGTCCTACTGAAACAATTTGGCGGAAGAAATGGATTTACTTAACTGCACTAGAAATCAGATATAATCAAATCAAGCCATAAAAATATATAATATCGAAGTCATATTGTGGAACACGCCGTACTACAAAACGACTAGGCATTTTTAATAGTAGGGTTTCGAGAGAGATGATTTAACTTCTAATTAGGTTAAGTTAAGTTAGAACTGTTAAAACAACAATCTTTCTCATTCATATACTCGTATTCGACATACATATTTCGTTAACCAAAAATCAAACTCTCCCTTTCTATTCTTTGCTTTTTATTCACCAAATGCGAATGAATAATAAGTATACCATTCCTTGACAGGTCCGTTCTGAAGACGGCACCCTGTTCCTGGACGTGAAGTGCGGTTCCCTGCTGCAGCAGCGCGTCACGCGGTTACAGGCGGAGCAAGCTCATGAGATCGCACGACTTGTGAGGCAATACGTCGCCTTACAGAGGGAACGACGAGTCGATGCAGGTTGGTTACCTCTGGATTACACAGGGCTTCTACGTAGGGACAGGCCAAGACAGAGATGGTGGGATGACCCAGATAATTTTCTGTCAAGGTGGACGGAGATAGCAACCTCTGGGTAGGACAAATTCAAATTCAAAATCATTTATTCGACATGAAAGCATTAACAACTTGTTTGTCGATGGTCTTTTTATATGTTACTTTCTATGTTCGCACCCCAAAATGAAACCGCTACCAAAAAAAAAAGGAAGTGAATTTAAACAACCCAAAAAAATAAATCGCAAAGCTTTTGCTTTGGCAACGGTCACCACCCCAAGGTGCGATTTGTTACGGTCTGTCAGGCATAAGTTGGCGATTCTGGGCTTATTAGCCACCAACGTGGAGCTAATAAGAGTTAAGGTCGCCTAAAGACAAAATCCAGGAGAGTTGCTAGACAGTTCTCCTTTATGGCAAAACCAACGTTAGGTCTGACACACCGCATGATTCTACTATTACTGTTACACTATTTCAGTGAAGTGTCATTGCTTGGACAGGCTTTCTACATAGGGGCAGGCCTGGAGATTGTGAAATGACCGTGATAAGTCTCTGCCAGATAAAAGACCGAAACGTGTGCACTCAAAGGGGGAGGTCTTTATATAGCAGTGGCACATAGAATATGTTGCGATCTTCAAACACATAGCAGCACTTCTTTGCGCGAAGCATGTTGAGTAGGCTGGTCCTATACAACAGGGTATATATACAGGGTGTAACAAAAAGGGTATGTTAAGCGAAAACCTATGAATATAGCCCATTATAAAGAACCTATACCCAAAATTTAAGACTCGAAATCACATGTTTATTTTTCAAGATTGTATGAACATACCTGACTTGTTTAGAAATTCTCTTAGTATTCTTAGTATTCTTTATTGTACACATAAATTTTTATCATAGACAGTAAGTTGTAAAAGAAATAGTACAAAGGCTCCATACTAACTGGAGAAATAAACATTTGATTTTGAGTCTCAAATTTTGGGAATAGGTTCTCTATAGTGGGCTGTTTTCATAGATTTTCGCTTAACATACCCCTTTTGTTATACCCTGTACATACCAAACTACTTTTATAAATTATATTGCCTATTCTCAGTTTCTCGAGCGCTAATCAACCTCTACAAACAACGATTGTTATCTAAAAACTGGATGCACTGGTTAGCATTGAGTGAACAAAAATTAATACAAGTTAAATATTTGTTGCAGGTTTCACCGAATAGAAGTGTCAAAGCAAAGGATTGAACAATAATGTGCAGTGTATATTGTGTAATATAGCAATAGAAACAGTTGCATATATGAATCTGTCTCTCATACCTCAGAAACCATTCCGTCCGAGTATTCACCTTTTTTCTATGCAAACATAGAGTAGTCATAAGAGAGTATGTAACTCGATTGAAATGAGAATAGGATTGTAGTAGGGCTCAAAACAGTTGAACAGTAATTCAATAAGTACTTCTATTTTCATTTTAGTCATATTTTAGGTTGCATGGAAAAGTTATTAGAATAATAAATATTAATTAATGTTCTTTGTAAATGTTATGTTTACCGTCCGTTATGTTAGCCACCAAAATATGATGTATTATTATTTAAATAATTGTGTATGTAATGCAAATCGAAGTACATAAGCAATTTTTAAGACATTCCATATAAAAGGGGTCCAATCTTCCATAGTTTCAGTTCTCCAATTATTTGTGTGTGATACATCGTATTGGTGAACATAAAACTTGAGGGCATTGAGACAAATTAGTAGGGTGTACCTAAATTTATGATTGTAAAATGAGGACCATTTAAATCATTGGAATTCGTATTATGTTTTAAATAATATTGTCATTTCCAACAGCAAGTATAATGAAAATAAATTAAATTGTGCCTTATTGTCATACACTAGGAGACCAAAATGATTAAAAATCTAACTATAATCTAAAACGATATCTCCTAGATTAAAGGACAGGTTTCCTTTAAGGTCAGTTGGTGCTATTTATCGTAAAAATAATGAAATCATAGGTTTACGAGTTTTATATGCATGTTTTACTGCAAATTTATATACAGCTTGGCAAAAAAGAGTTTGACGTGGTGACAGGTGGTACTAAATATTTTGCTTAATGGAAACGCCACTTCTCTGTTGAATAGGACAATTGTTACGCTTGTGTCATAAGCTAGCCACAATATTGTAACTATTTCATACGTTTACTCCCTATATTCTGCTGAGTAACTATGAAAAAAATTAGCATATGAAATGTTATGACGCCCTCAATTTTTTCATACTCTTTTTTGCCAGGCTGTAAGTAATCACGAAGCAACTGCAACCCAAACACTCTCCGTCCTAGAAATCTAAAAATCAGATGCATTGCCGTTACTTAGTGTAAGATTGGAGTAAGGCGGTTTTATTTTATTTATACCCTCTGTCAGTATATCGTTAACTCGGATCAAGTATCTTATGGACATATTAAGCAGTGAATTTACTGAAATTACTTACAAAAAATGCAAGATGCGGTACGGGGTTTTGTATTGTTTGAGAATAATTGGCTCTAAAATCAAATAAACACGTTTCAAATAAGTCCACTTGATAGTTGGTTATATATAACCCTTATTATTATAAATCAAATATTTAATAAATGTATGTAATGTTTATGTATTCTTCATTAACCTTTTTGTGGACCGAAAGGTCAAGTCATGTTTATTGTACTTAAAGAGTTATTCGTTGTCATGTAATATATTTAAAGATTTTTGATGTATGAGTATAATTATTATTGTAGATACCAATAAAATATATTTTTTAGATACGCCTTTCAGTCCTACCTACCTACTTAATATTAAAACCCACCGAAAGCAAGACGCCTTTATGAGCAGTGTAGCGCGACTATGACTAATCCTGTTTTTAAAATTCATAGCACAGACCACCCCCTGGGAGTAATCTGGGATAGTAAGATTGCCATCTCTGGTGGAAAGGCAGCCTGACCCTGGTTTATGGGTTTTAATTTTATTTTCTCCTAAACTTGACGGCACCTTGGTATCGCTGTAATGCCGTCAAGTCCGTGTAAATATAAAATAAATAAATTAACAAAGCAGCCACCTGTTATTCTATCTCTTTCTTTACCAGACTTGACCAGACAATATCTTAAGTAGGTACCTACCTAAGAACCAATATGAAAACACCGTTTATTCTACATTTCAGTAAACAACCTATAATAACCCAAAGACAAAGATTAGGAAACAATACTTTGGTACCTATCACTACTAGAGATAAATATATAATTAATTCGAAAACGTTATGGCCATAACTTTTGTCTTCACATTCTAATGGTTTATGTGTGAAAAGCTATAAAAGTACCTAAGTGTCCGCTTATTTGAAGAACAATAGAATATTGTAATCAAGTTGATATACCTAAACCTAAATTATTAGTTTATTTAATGGCTACGCGGCTTTATGGGAGTTTTGTTATCTAAACACACCGACATTATCACGGAGCAGTCAAAAAAGAGGGCGCCTGATTGCTAGGGTAGCGGTGCCGCCATATAACGGCCTTGAAGGAACATATACCGTGACCGTAATGAGGGTGTACTTAAAATTAATCCGAACCAATCCAAGCTCTGCGCTCTGTCCTAATAATCCAACACATATGTAAGATGTGTGTACATATATAGCGAAGATAGAGCCAGCGCGTTAACATAAGACAGAGCTCACGTGCAAATAACTAGTGATTGGTTCATACTACTCTTTGAGAACAGCAGCGTATTATCGCGTCTCCCATAGTTTCCTACGTGGTCATAAGTCTTAGCAACAGACGCACAATGAAGGTCGTCCAACCGCCGGACATCAGCGCTTCTCACGGGTCTGTCAAACTGTCCTTTGTATGTGACTGACCCTCGAGGCTCCAAACTACCTAATGTGACCCTGTACGCTGCAGAACTTATGAGTATATCTGCTAAAACTGGCAAAAAGTGTGTGAATAGGCAGAGCTCGCATGCATATACACCACCCGATACTCTATGCAATGCCGCGTGTCAGGGACTTTGAAATACGCAAGTTAAATATGGCAAAAGCGCAAAAAAATATTCTGCATAAGTACACCTATGAATCTAATTAGCATAGATACATGCATATGGCTACTAGGTATGTAAAATAGTCAATACGCCCCTTGCCTTGCCTAAGAAACACAAAAGGATTAGCATACAAATACTTTGACAAAAGTTTTGGGCATGTAATTTAGAACAGGACTGACAACTTAATGGGTTTAGATCACGGTTTAAATTGATGAAAAGTATTAGACTACCATCTTACTAGACTAAAATGCTTTATAACACCCACCGCATCGGAAAACACATAAATAATATATTCACACATTTCACAACACATCATTATGGTAGGTAAACAAGCTTTATCCTACTAGAAAATACCTACAACATTATCTTGTACGAATCCTACCGTATAGTAAGATTAATATAAGGCGTCCATCATTGTATCAACCTTCGATTCTGCAAAGTTATGGAACCTATACTTAGCGCTTGACCGACTGTCGCGCTAAGATTAGTGTTATAATAATTAATTTGTTCAGAACCGTCCCGGGCAAGGCCGAAACCATCGTTACCCGTGAGAATACAGCCAGCAATAAAATGTGTCATACATAATACACACAATCTTATTCCATTTGCATTAAATGTGAATAACAATCACTCAACTCAAATGACCAAGGGTAAAAAATAGACATTAACTTTGACAGCACGGAAGGTTTTAGACATCGATCATACCGTGATCTCAGATGAACGCCATGATAGCTACATAAACAAGAATTAGGTAGGCAGATGTGTAGTACAAAATAAAAAATCATTCTAACAACAAAAACTTATGATATATTGAGTATCATCTCAAATCATCTGTAATATTACTACTCGTACTACCTACTATTTAGTTCTCTGCAAGTATTTCTATTGACGTGTAAAATTGACCTATGAGTCTGCAAGTATTGTATTAGTTACAAAAAGGTTGGGATTAAGGTATAATAGCCAGCACACTTACCTACCAGCGAATATGTCATGAACACTATGCCATAAGTGGATTAACAATCAATAGTTCTAGAGGAACAAGCCCCCCTCGCGGTTCCACCAGTTATTTAACTATATGGGTCCACGGGGCTTCTATGTTAAATCCCTTACACGCGACTTACAACCTACGTCATCTTCGTTAACATACATATTAATTTTACATACATCGGCTGGTCCATTGAAAAACCTAGTAAGGGACATTTTTTCAGATTTTTGTTTTTATCATTAAATGACCTTAAAATTAAGGTCTCCACAGGATGTAAAGACAGAAATCGCAATATTACATAAGACAACGGAAAGACGCGTTCATAAAAACCCAGCAAGTGCAATTCGAATTAGCTTTAACCAAAATCAAAACCTAGCAAGCTACATAAACCATTTTCAAACCTAGTAAGTGCGTGTACTTACTAGGTTTGAAAATGGTCAATGTGCCTTACTAGGAATTGGAAATACGTTTCAAGTTATCCGTCGACCAATAAGAAACTAGTAAGAGGGGGAAGGGTCTTGCGCGGGCGGGAAGCACACCCGTAGCCGGTCTCTCCGCGCTATTAGTACTGCGCCTGCGCTTAATTCGTAAGGTCATGTTGCAAGTTTCCGTAAAATTTGGTACTAATTTATTACTTGATAGTAACAATGAGTCGACAGCTACAATTTTATCGATCGAAACAAATATTAGCCGCAGCTGCCAACCAGGATAACCATTCTGATGAAATGGGGTAAGTTAAGCTGTAAATAAAACTTATAGGCATTTATGAAAAAGTATTTATATATGTTTTAATGGTTTAGGGCATGTATTTACGGTTTGAATGAAATATTTGGTATATTTATAATGATTTTGTACGTTAACTTTACTAACGTAAATAATAGTTTGGTATGCGGTTGCACCACATTTAAGTATACAATCTACCTTTTGAGGTAGTGATTTTTGATATATTTTTGATGGTTTTCATAGTAAGATGGTGCACAAATTAATTACTTAACGTGATACTCAGGCACCTTACCAGCTAAATACTAAACTAATTTATATGTCTAATGTTGAATGCTTGTGTGTGTGTGTTTTGGCAAACTGTATCTAGCACTAATATTCTGGGTTGGATGTGCTTTTATTTTGGGTTTTTGTTTTTATTTCAGTGCACAAAAGCATGATCGCACGCATAAATCATTAGAATTGCTTGAGCCACAGCCATCCACATCATTTGCTTCTGTGCCCGAATGTTATAAACGTAGTCATAGTTATGCGGATTTATCTTTGGATTGTATTGATGACTCGGACCTAATCACTCCAAGCGATTTGGATGATTCTGTGGAAGATCCAGATTTTACTTTGTCTGACAAAGACTCGAATAATATATCCACTGATTCTGACGATGACACTCCTAATTTAATTATACATAATACGGCTCGGATACTGCTTGAATCTGAGAAAAATTTAAAAGCGCAACAGAATTCAGCGTCACCTTGCGATGAAAGGACAAATGTTAATACAGTTTATATTGCTAAATATCCTGGTCCAATTTATCTAAATAGTGCCTCAATTGATGAACATCAGCAGACCGTCAATGAACAACCTGGATCGATTAATCCTAAGACTTCAAAAAATAAACTTAAACACCCGATGAAACCTAATCCCTGTGAAGGAAAATGTAAACGTCAATGCAATTCTATTTCTGAAAGCAACAGAAAATATAATTGGGAACAATATTGGGATAAAGATTTTGCCACTAGACGCACTTTTCTCAATAAATGTGTTCGTTTTTCTATGGTAAAGCGTCGCAAAGTTCAATATGCTCATTCAGATGCTTATATCAAAAACGAGAGTCGTTATTTTTATCTACCAAACAATGATAGTGAGCTGGTTTCAGTTTGCAAAAAATTTTTTTTGAATACATTAGGTTACAAAACAGACGGCGTTATAACTGAATTGAGCAAAGCTGTTAAAAAAGGAAAACTGTTCGCAGTTGTTTCAAAAGACAACAGAGGAAATCGTGATAAAAAAATAGACAGAAAATTGATTAAAAATCATATATTTAGTTTTCGGCCGATATATAGCCACTATCGCCGGCACAATTCCCCGCACACGAAATACTTACCTAGACATTTGACTTTAAAGGAAATGTACGAAGATTTTAAAAGAAAGCATCCCGGTTTTAAATGTGGTAAAGAGGTGTATAGGCAACATCTAAAAGATTTAAAAATTTCGTTCCATATGCCAAAAGGTGATAAATGTCTGGAATGTCTAACCTACGAAGAAGAAATGAAGAAAAATGAAGCTGCAATACCAATAGAAATGACCGAAAAATATGAATGCCATAGATCAAAAGCTGAGTCCGCTATTCAAAAATATAGATTAGATAGTGCAACGCCCTCAGATAATCTTGTCAAGTACTTTTCAATGGACCTACAAAAAGTTGTAATTCTTCCTGAAATGCCGGCAATCAAAGATGCTTTTTTTATGAGCCGCTTAGTTACGTTCAATCTTACTTTTGCGCCAATTCAAAAACAAACAAAAGATATGGCTTGTTGTGTCCTGTGGCATGAAGCAAAAGCAGGCCGGGATGCAACTAATATAGTTGATGCCATTGTAGCTTTTTTAGAATCTTATCGTGACGTGCAACATTTCTACATCTGGGCTGATAATTGTACAGCTCAGAATAAGAATTGGACCTTGTATACTGCTTTGATTATGATCGTCAACAATCCCACTAATAACATACAATCATTAACCATAGGTTATTTAACAAAAGGGCACACCCATATGTCTGCCGACTCGGTTCATGCAAATATTGAACTCAAGATGCGGAGACAAAGAAATATATATGACTTCCAAGATTTTAAAGACGTCGTTATGATGTCAAGAAGCAATATAAAGGTACTTGAACTTGAAAAAGTACAAGAGTGGCCCAAAAAAAAAGGACACCTCGTCTAAATGAGCCTTTGAAAGATTTTAATTTAAATTCAGTAGTAGAAGTCAAATTTGTGGCAGGTTCAAGAAATCTTCTCTTCAAAACTAGGTCTGTTTTTTATTTAAATAAAGAGTACGCTAAATTTTAAATATATTCGAGCAAATGTTTAAAATTTGCAATTAACAGTTTGCTTTTTACTTATATTATATATTATAATTAAAATACCATTCTTTCTTTTTCAGATTTGAATCTCAATTTACCGAGTTGGATTTCTTGATGAAACGATTCAGTGTCTGTGATACCCCTAGAATGATCAATAATCCACGAGGTGTGACAACACAAAAAAAGGAGGAAATAATAAAAAAACTAGTGTCTCTGATGCCTGAATCAAGACGAAGTTTCTGGTATAATCTACCCGTCAATGATAGCTCATTGGATCTTTCATCTACTCAACAACGCACTTCCGAGGAATAATATTTCGTGATACCGTATTTTGTACTTTTCTTTTTATTAAAATTACTATGTAAATTGAGTTGTTAACTTATTTTTCATTTACATTTACTATGTTTAAAAAGGATTTCGAGGTGTTGGCAGACAGCTGATAACCATAATACTACCTAGCAAGTACTCGTACTAGGTTTTGGTTCTGGTTTTTATGAGGTACCTATGTGAACAAATTCCATTTTAGTGTTAGTAAGGGGCACAAAACTTGCTATTTATAAGTATATATGTTTTTGTATTCCATAAAGTATAGTTTAGTTACTAATCTATAACATAAACATCAGAAGTTATTTAAATCTTTAAGCGCCTCAGCAGGGTAAATGAAAATATGTTTTTTCGCTCTCCTGTAAAATTTAGTCCGCTGCACATACTAGGTTCTTCAATGGACCAGCCGACATACCTACATATACACACATCCCAAAGTAGCCTAACTGCAGGATCTCGAAGGGTATTCTACAGCCACGTTTAGGCAAAGTATAAAAGATCATTACCAGTTGTTAGCTCATCGCCTGAGAGCCTCTGAATTGCTTAGTCGACTCTTATCTTACGACATGCACGGAAAGAGTTTGGATAGAGAATTGAAAGAGTCCAAAAGAGTCACGAAGGAGCAGCAGATACTAGCGATGAGCCGCATCAGCACAGGAACACATTAATTTAAGCATATAAAAATAAACATGATTTGCCAGTTTCCCACAATTTAAAGTTCAAAAACCTACAAAGTGTCACCGTTTATGTACTATTACATACAACCATACATAACATGTTCTAACGAGACGTTGTCACAACCGCTAGACAATGCGTTAAGGCAATACCTTACTGCAAGTAATTACCGAAACAAAGAAAACGTTTAAAGATAAAAGTGAGTTATTTAAGTCATTTACATTCTGTAACATGTGTTATATTGTAGGTGTGACCTGGATATGTTACCGCACCTTTAAGGATCTTATCTAAGTTGTTATCACTCTCGATTTCGACACACGTCTATTCGCACGACCATTAGGACTGAATTGTACCTTCGCCATATTAAGTACGTCCTTAAAAAGGTGTCACCACGGGGCATAGGGCCCTGTTACCTGTCAAAACTTGTATGTCAATCAAAATGCTGTGAAAATAGCCCACTGTAGAGACAATCCACAACTAAGTTTGAAACTAATAATGAAATGTTTATTTTTGCAGATTTAATATGGAATTGAGACGTATTACTAAACTGCTGAGGAATGGTCAATCTTAAATATCTCTATATTTGAGCTTTATTCGTAGTACTTCCTTAACATACTCGTACCCCTTCTGTTACCGCCACGATTACGTGCTGAATACTCACGAATGATGTTACTCCGAAACCACTTCAAATATAGTGTTCCGCCAATACCTACCCATGGCATTCTCAGAACGATTGACCTAGAGTGAATATGGCATTTAGTTATAAGAGCTCATCTTCCACACTTAAGTACAAGGGACGCTCTACTTCCGATCACCAAAACTGCCACCCATTGTGAATTTATACCGGTACACTCCTCTCTTTGTGATATTTGCTCGTTGTCCGACTCGATGCTATCACGACTGCACGACTCTGCTTTTTGTACAGATGTAACTGTGAATTATTAAAATACTTAACTACTGTTTATTATAGTTTTCTATAATAGAAAGAACTGACTTCGCTTACACAAAATCTGTATGTTTTAGGTGTTAATAAACGCCTTGAGGCTTATACAATTTAGGTAAAAAAGCGGGTGGGGCTGTGTCGGGGCACACGGCCGTTGGTTTTAACGTGAAACGTCTATGTTAGCGAATCGCTTTTAAAGTAAAAGATTGAAATGAAAACAAGATGGACGCTGTTTTAAGTATTTTAATAAAAAAAGAACAGGTACGTAATAGAAACATAAAATACATAGCAAATGTTTATATATTTATTGTCACTTTCTGGTTATTTTAAATAGCAGCCGCCCACGACTTCGTCCGCGTGAGGGGGCGTTGTACCCGTGCGAAGCCGGGCAGGTTGTTGTATAGACTGTAGCCTTCCTTGGTAAATGGGCTATCTAACACTGAAAGAATTTTTCAAATCAGACCAGTAGTTCCTGAGATTAGCGCGTTCAAACAAACAAACAAACAAACTCTTCAGCTTTATAATATTAGTATAGATATAAATACTGTCCAAATTACACTTATTTTTGTATAAATCAATCGGTTCAAATAAACTTGACAAACACACGAAAGAATCACCACGCTATAAAGTCGGAATCACGAGTTACACTGAATAGAAACAAGCGTGAGCGCCGGTTTCGCACAGTTATCGCAGTATCCCTCCCCCGCCGCCCCGCTTGACCCCGACACGAACTCAATGTCATAACAGCGAGCTGACTATATAAGTGAAATATTTACACCACATTTTTGTTTCTAAGACTAATAGTTTTTTAATTATTAAGGTACGATGATATAGACCTTTTCGTTACGGTCCAGTTTTTAAACCTGGTACCCGTATGTGTCGGCGCGATTTTAAAGACGTTTCACGTCAAAAATTATGAGTGACAGCAGAGTTATCGTAACATTTCCTCCAATAGGAAATCTTCACTTTGCTTTTTCGTTAAACGACAGAACTTTATCCGCTATTGATGTAAATGTTGCGATTAGTTTGAGAACTCCACTGTCGCTCATCATATTGTTACATTGTCTTAGTCTAGACCTCAAATACCTTTACGTACGAAGCACAGTCAGTTAACCGTCCCATAAAGAAAAGAAGATGTAATGAAAAAGATATACATAACACTGATGTCAATGGACGTCTTTTTACAAAAATCAAAAACTATTAGTCAGCTTATTATCATATTGTGGTCAGACAGACAAAATGTAACCGCGTTTTTATCTCATACTTAAATCACAAACGAACACTTCAATTATATTTGTATGAAAGTATCTATAGATCATAACTGTAAATTATTACAATATAGTTATTATCTGCGTGCTATGTGAACCAGAACATTGAAGTCACAGTACCTATCGAAGGCGCTTCATCGAGTTCAAACCACATTACTCAAATGAATCGACCTTCACAGCCTACGCCTCAAGTTATACCGTGGTTATGCACATGAATGAATTTCGCAAGTTACAACAACTTGTACTATGAGAATGCTGTGTTAATAGAAAGGACCGCCAAATATTATGGCGGTCTTCAATGGATGCTACAGTTCTGTGTAGCAACAATTAACATGGATATTGTAAGCGAATGTCAAGAGCGAAAACCGTATATGGGCTGTCAGCTAATTTTCACGTACGTTTTTGTAGGAATATATTATTTTTTATTTGCTTTGGAAGGGCAGCCGTGTGACTACTCGACACAATAAGAACATAGAGATCTTAGTTTGGGACTAGGTTGATGTATTGTGATGTGAATTTTTTATCTTACTTATTTATTACACTGGATTTACTTCTCTTTACGAACCTAGTACCTGCTATTCACAGACAAGGCCCGAGTTGACTGTAGAGCTATATAATATACTCTGCACATACATAATAGGCAAGTCAAACATTGCACGGAAGATAAATAAAAAACATTTTTAAAACGTATAGTAGACATGACTCTACAGGATGATTTTTGGTCGTCAACGTTCCCGAAAACTACGGAATCTCCTCATCATCACGATCATTTTTCTCCATGGAAGCATACCTGGGAAGTGTCTGGTTTCCAAAATATTAGGGTCCAAAGTTGAGTAAATAGACTGCGTTTTTCTGCATAAATGCACATAGACGCGCGTAGCAGGATTTTTTCACGAAAAATAATTAATATATGTCTATAAAAAAAACTAACATAAACACTAGACACTATAAATTTCGCACGATCAAGGAATTTAAATTTTTTTTTCAAAAAAAAAATTTCTTTTTCCCAGCATTTTTTTTGGCATAAACTGACTTTATTTCATGTATAGAATACGTACCCTTCGTTAAAGGTGGCCACAAAAAAACATCCTGTATAGAGCCATATTAGCACTGTGCACCTAATAACAAACTAATGTCCATTATATGTAAATTGATTAATCAACATAACTAAAGCATTCCACAGATGATAAATCGATTTTTTTAAATAGCATCTAAAGATCTTCAGTTGAACACAGTAAGTACAAGTTAATGTTAAGTAAATAAAATGCAAAGGCCCGCATAGTAGGTAAGCGTGAGTAAGAATTCTTTTTACCAGTAGGTTAGCCTCTGAAATTACTCACAGAGTGATTAAATGACTAGATCATTTAAAATCATAAGGAACACAGCGATTTGGACGTGCGTGTAACACCTATGTAGTTAAGTATGCGACATACAGAACTCATTATTGTCAAATTACGTCTAATCTTCCACTTAAACTTGGATCAACGAACTTCCTTTAATTTTAAGAGGTTCTACGAAATCGTTACGTACCTTGACTTTTAATTGCATTGTTTTTAAATAAACAGTCATTCCTATAAAAACTTCCTAAACCCACAACGCCCACAAGTCAGATGTTTGCGAATTTCATTTAAAATACAAAAAGTTGTTAAAACTTATTTTAATATTTGTTATATTACAATCGTTATGTCAAAAATACATTATGTGCTAAACTTAGGGCTAAAGTTAGAAGTAATTAATTACATATTCACAATTTATTACTAATTATTACACAAAAACTTCACAATTTCACATACATATCCATCAGTCATGTTTTGTATTGTCACTGCGGACTATGTCGCGGCGTCCGTACCTCTCGTTTGTCCGGCCACTTACCGGCCGTGTACTGGACGTAGCCGGGATCCGTCGGCGTGCCGGACGCCCGTCCGTGAACCTCCGTGCTATCTTTCTCTTCAATCGGTTCCATTGGAAACAGCGCTGATGGAGTTTCCGCACGTTTGTTCCTTGGACTCTTCAAATAGTCCTCCAGCTGCTGTAAAGTTGGCGTTGGCACTAATTTCGCTCGTGACGGGCTTCTCGAGTTGCTCTTCGAGTCGTATGTTGGAGACATATCGTCGTAAAGACTGCTCAACCGTCCAGTTTTAACTTTAGAAAAGACTGGCGTTTGCAGTTCCGGTAAATAGTCTTGTCTGACAGAGTACTTGCCGGGAACGTCGAGACTATCGAGGAACTCTTTAAAGTACTTCTCATTGAACTTCGCCAGTTCCTGCTCGTAATGCAGCCTGTATTCTGCATCTAAAGCTATAGGATCCGGCAGGCGAGTAAAGTTTCCTCCCTCGATGTCAGTACGTAAGGATCCATATTTTGACTTTTCCAATATATCTTTATCTAATGGATCGTCGTCAAATTTGGTGTAGCCATGTTTAGGCTCATCGAAAAGGGAGTCTTCTTTTTTGAATACTTTGTCGACGATTTTTATCTTCTCTACGTCTAATGTCTTTGGTCTATCGGCAGGGAGATGTCCATTTAGCTTATCGTTTAACTTGTCATTCAATTTATCGTTGAACTTATCATTCAGTTTCTCGCTTGGCAAGTGACCGTTGGTGTTAAGGTTTTCGGCTATAGAGACCTTCTTCTCTACTTTAGGAGATGACATTGGATCTGTTTGTGCGTGGTGGGCTGTCGTGTATATTCTAGGACCCATGAGGTCCAGGAGGAATAGCGCTGCGACTATCAGAGATAGGGATCCCAGGACTGACGCGTTGACCACCAAGTTGTGAGGAACCGAGTCTAGAGAAGCAAGCTCTAACCCACCTGTCAAATATCATACAAAATTGGTACCTTATCCGTCGGTGCGATTAATTAAAATTACTTCTAGCCATTACCTAAATTACCTTGTCTGTGTAAATTACCCCAGTTACACTAAATTATAAAATAATTAACAGTATTATGTTAACAAAGATACGTATGAAAATATTTGTGTATAGCAATAACAATGTTCTGTAAGTAAAATAGAATACTTCTTACCCAAAATAAGGAAGAACAGCATTCCGAAGCCGAGAAGAAATCCCTCGAGGATGCGGCGACCCCTCGGGATCTCCTGGAACACCCATGCCAGAATCAGCCCGAAGGTGATCATCACGTAACCTGGAATCATTGCAACAAATTAGGTAGGTACTTTATATAACCTTTTATTTCCTGCAACTCTAAAATAGGTAGCCTAAATTAGCCTACCTACAAAAAATAGCATGTATCATCTTTATAATGTCCACAATGGCATCTTATTCCTCTACTAGTGGACGCCCGTGACTCCGTCCGCGTGAACTACAGATTAAAAACAAATTATCGAAATTATCCGGAATAAAAACATTTTCCCGGGATAAAAAGTAGCCTATATGTTAAGTGGGACCTGTCACAATATATTCCTAAAACTGCATCGAAATCGGTTTAGCCGTTTCTGAGATTAGCGCGCACAAATGCACAGACAAACAGACAAAAATTCCAGAAATCATTGTTTTGGGTTCTATTGCGTTGATAAAGGTATTCTATAATATTTTTTCTCATATATCTTCCAGATAAAGACAGCGATCCGTTACATTTTTATTATATGTATAGGTATAGATGACAATAGGTACAGGTAGTAAATATTAATAAGTAAGGTAAGTACATCAAGAATGACTCACCTAACTACTGTCATAGTCATAGTATATTCTAGTTTCCGAGCTATCCTAAAAGTATAGGTACCTAGATACAAAGATAGTTCAGTTGAATGAACATTACGAAACATGATCAAAATAACAAAGCTTCCAAATTCCAACTACAATTATTAAAACAGGTCACAGTAATAGACTCATTTCTTTAATGCAAAAGTAATAGGTAATACGACCCTATGCCATTCGTATCAGAAACGAGAGCAAATGACCCTTTAGGCAATTAACCTTTGTCAGAGCATCTCAGTCCGAGGCGCCAAGCGCCATGATGAATATTTGGCATAGTCTATTTGGTCTCTGTTTTCTATTGTTTCATGATTTCACCAACGTTGATTGAAGTTGCGCCATGATGATGCATATTGCTCTCGCTACCAATATCCTTTCTAGATGTCTCGGCGATAATAAGGCAACTTACCCCCATAAACAGCATCAGCAAAAGCTCCTCCCACGGAGTCCCATGTAACCGAGGTAAGGAGGGACCATTCCCTGGAGTACTTCTGCAGCAGCAGGCCCAAACGAGCCTCATCATCAGACGACACACGCTTCGCCACCAGGCAGGCCACGCACGCCAACTGGATACCATGGAAACTATTAACTACTATATACTAGGTAGTATCTATCTACTACTATTAGCTACTTGGTTGGATAGTGGTAGGACTTCGCGGTGTAGGCAAGTAATATAGAAACCTGTAGGTGGGTATTCTCACTCAAGGCATGCTCCTCCGTTAGTCATGACTATCATGATATTCTTAACGCACGCGCGTCGAATTAGTAGGGGTACTCTTGACCTGACCTTTCTCTAGAATTGTTCCGATTTGGTTAGAGAAAGTCCAGTGAGGTTTAACCCTAATTAAAAATTAAATAAAGAAAAAGGCAAAGTAGAATACAGAGTATACTTTTACCTTAGTACAAACTACAACTTTATGTTTATAGTACCTATAAACATTTCTGTATACCACATATACCATCTGTATACCATATATGTATACCACCTAGCCCTTCTATCCCACCGGTCACCAACCCGCCTGCCCAGCGTGGTGACTATGGGCAAAACCCCCATGTGGCAGTAGCCTTGTGGCATGCTCTGGGGGAGGCCTACGTCCAGCAGTGGACTGCAATAGGCTGAAGAAGAAGAAGATACCACCTAGCCCCTATTTACCATGATAGGCTGGGCGGAACATTCAAGGCTTTAATGAAACCGACCACAAAATATAACTTGGTACAATTAAACACATTGTAATCACAAACTTGTGATTGTAATTTACTTATTCATCAATGAATTAATTATTTTATTACATATACGTATTCTATCTACAAATTAAATTACCTATCCTTCACCACGTGTGTTGTATTGTTACAGATTTTCAATAGGAGGTTAACAAATGAGTGCAAATATAATAAAGTTGGACGACTACGTAACGACCACAGAATTAGGTCAGCGCTATTACCTAACTACGTACGGTATTAATTACACCACTTACCACAATAACTAATAGTGTCTCCACTAAATTAATACCATTACTAGATTATTTTCAAAATTTGCAGACCAGAGCAACCGAGTAGTTAAACTTATCTACTAATATCACAGCTAATGTTATGTCAAGTTTTTTAACCATTACCTACTCCTACCGAAACTAATGTCTAAACGTGTGAAAAACCTTGCAAATTAATGTCCATCCTGCAGAGGAAACCCTTCAACAATAGTCTTCGATCCTACCTAAGACTCGATTGTCGCCGCATGACGTCACTGTCCACCGTGGGACTGACATTGAAGACGCATGCGCCGGCGCAGCTACCGCGTAATCTATGTACCTTTCGAACTAGGTAATAAAATGTGCATGGAATAAATTTAGCATAATTTATGAACTACATTATTAGTACTATTATGGTAATTGAGAATATATTCTTCGGTTCTGTAGCTGACCCAGTAACGATGAAACCTATGGTTTTGTTTTTGCAAATGCCGTACTTTTCTACATTTTCATTTAGCTACTTGGTCCAGTTTTAATTAATAATTTTATAATATATAATATCTTGACTAAGATAAATTTATAAAAACACTTCTCCGTTAATATAATCCGTTAGGATATGGTTGATCGTTTCATCTTTAAACATTGTGCTGAGGGATTCAGCTTTGTTTGCCGAGATTTGGCTAGTGTATAGCTATCGGGATGAAGAATAACGTCGCCAATATGTAATATAGAAAAGAGATGGTAAAATTCGTCATCCGAGTAATTGACCCAGTGGCTTAGTGGTTATAGCGGCTGGCCCGGTTTGCAGCGGTCGTGGGTTCGATTCCCACTCGGGTGAAGAATTTTTTCCATTTTCTTTATTAATAATTTTATAATATTCCAGTTTTAATAAAAACATTGCCTGTTGGCCTAAAGAGTCACAAAAGGTCACGAGTACTTAGGACTGTCCTGCGTGTAGGCTTCGCCGTGCCACGTAGGGAACTTATGTTAGACGAAGGGGAAGGGGGCATTTTATTTAATGAAATAAATATTGAAAGATAAGTCTATTAGGTAATATACAGGATGTTTTTTGTCGTCAAAGTTTCTGAATACTAAGGAATCTCCTCATCATCACGATCATTTTTCCCCATAGAAGCATACCTGGGAAGTGTCCGATTCCCAAGATATTTGGGTCCAAAGTTGAGTAAATAGACTGCGTTTTTCTGCATAAATGCACATTGACGCGTGTAGCAAGATTTTTTCACGAGAAATAACTAATATCTGTCTATGAAAAAACCAGCATAAGCACTGGACACTATATATTTTGCTGGATCAAGTAATTTAAAAAAAAATCTAAATTAAAAGACTAAACTCACTTTATTTTGATGTTTTGTTGTGATGTACCTACCCTTCGTTAAGGGTGGCAACAAAAAAACACCTGTATAATAATTATGGCCTTAAACTCTATATTATTCTACAATAATCTTGAAAATGCCCCATAGTACATTCAAATTACTGGCAAATTCAAAGCTGCTCGTAAATGCATATTGCAGCATAGCATCACTAAAATCTCACAAACAACTACCTACACATGTTACTTTTTTCCTTATAAAAACACATTTTACTTACAAAAATGCAAGAAATGTATCGGATATGCTAACAAGCCACACCTGTAGAGAATTTGGAACTACACGTCTTATGCAAGAATATCTATTGGCATTACCAAAATTATTTAGCTGCCTTTCCAACCGGTTGGCTGATACTAGAGGCATGGCATAGGTACCGCACTGACCCCAATTCTTTACCGTGCACGCAATTATGACATGTTTGTTTGTATCAAACGACCAAGTATTTATTTTTATTTAACACGTTTTTAATCCGATAATCGTGATTAGTTAATATAATTATAAAATAAAAGTAAATAATCAAATGATGAGTGAGCTTCGTGATGTTATAGAATTTAGATATCACTATTTCTCGTCTTGTACTTCCTACAAACTAATTAGACCAAGAATGTATATTAATTTATTGTTATATCTACCTAGTAAACATCATCTAAGACGGTGCAGTAAATTACAATGCACGGAGTACGTGCAATGTGCATTGTATAAGAAACTAATCATAAATGCAAGCAACATACGTCTTGTAAACATTATATTAGTACTTATCTAGTTAGGTTACCTACATACATGTTAGTTGTCACAACTACAACACAGGTATAGATATAATATTAACTACTACCTACTACTTACATTAACACAATATGCAATATTTAAAAACGAAAGACAAATATTATGAATTATCGGACTCTACGCAACATGTGAAAATAGAAAATGAAACCGTCTCAAATGTACACACAGATGAGCCCACACCGCATAAGCATTACATCACAGCCTTAGTTAAAGCCTCGACACATTGTTTGTTTATAAAGTTGAAAGCTCTACTTACGAACTCCACAATCTTCAGCGCGACCCACTTGTCACACACCGCCATCGCCGGAGTACGATAACACAGCACACACTACTTACTACTCAACACTTCCTATGAAACTTCTGAATGATGGTCATGAGGATGACGGCTCCATAGTTAGTAAACACGAGAGCGTGACATGCGGCCGCGCGCCTTCGAGGCAAACTTTAGTTTGAAACAAACAACCATTTGCACGCCCCGCGACGACGCATCAAGTGGCATTGAAGGAAAACCTTATCATTCTCAGGGCATCCAGCGCAGTGGCGTAATACAGCCTCCTTTAGCAAAAGCGCGCGGCGCGTGCGTTCACAACATAGAAAGCGAATGTTAATGGTTAGTGCGATAAAATAAAACACCAAGCCAATTAAACCATTATACTTAAATTTATTTTTCAATACTGGCATGCAATATTATTTAAAAATCTCATAAAACATCGAGAGATAAATTCATATTGCCTTATTACAAAATGTTTAGATTTTGCTAATTATTTCAATATGTAGAGATGATAGATAATTTCATAATGCTGTGTTTATTTAATGCTGAGAAAACAAATCCAAATTGATTTACTTAAAACCTGATTTTAATAAGACTTATTCACACAGAAATAGTAAACTACAACATGAATATTATTTCGTTGAAAAAACATCAAAAAATGTAGATTGCCAGTAGTGCAATAGATCTATCTCGGCGGATCCGAGCCGCCGGCAAGTTGCCCTTAATTCATATCATTATAACATTAAAACAATAATATTGTTGACACATGCTTAAATATAACGATGTTGCCTTAAAAAGCTTTAAATTTAATACATAAATAATTGTGCCATTTAATTGGATTCTTAATTAAAATACATTTAGGATTAAATTAAAAGTGTCGAAAATTAAAAATTTACCTCTCTTATGCCTTACAAGGAGTGCAAGAGACGATAACATTGTGCATTTTAAATTAAATTAAAACATCAAGAGAAAAGCAATGTAAACATGAATAAAATATTATGACAATTTATAGTCAATGATGATAATTTGAAAAAAAAAAAACATTAAAAAGTAAATGACACTACAATGAAAACAAAAATCTCGTATAAAACTACATTGCTTCTCCCTTTGAAAAAAAACACACACAGCAGCAACGAAAAAATCGAACAGTGCATAAAATGTCCAGACATGATTTCGATAAATGGGTTTGATAACTAACTACTGCAAAATTAGCCTGTACTTGTCACATCAAACAATAAAGATCTCTACAGAAAACTGTAATGCATGCAAGGAAACTGTCAAACAGAATGTGGTAAAGACAATAGTAACACTTCTAGACATTTTAGCATTATCCACACACACATACAACACACAAAAGCAGTCTGGTTAATTGCCAAGGCTGTGTACAGGCTCTCTCACACTCCACCGAAACCATACACCAATTTGTGCGCAAGCGACATACGACATGTGCACCCCTTATTACTTCATGCAATAAATTAATCAACATTAGACAAAATGAAATTAATGATAATGTTAGTAAACTGTGCAGCTTGGATTTAACGTGGATTTAATATCAGAGATCTTTTTGAAAACCTTTTAAAGACCAAATTAATTTTATAAGAAAATAGATTTGAAGGCAAAATGACGCAAATAAACTATTGTTATGAATCATTAGCTAGATCGTATGAAACAACCATTTGAACTTTTGAACCATTGATAATTCAGTTCATGACAAATATTTAAGTATAAAAGAAATGAATCAATTTGGTTTTAAAACATCAAATCAATGCCGAAACTACTAAAATTTTACATAGGAAATGTTAACCTCAAAGTAGCAGTAATGCTGTTAGAATAGCTTGTGTAGATAAGGTTAGATCTTCAACAATTTTCTCTCCATGGTATACAACCGAGAAAATGCATTTAAAAATTGAGGTATTCCTCTATTTGACTGTCTAAAAGACCAAAACAATGTAAAGCAACCAGTGCGTACGCTTGTATACCGATCCGGTGGATGCGTACCTTTACAATTACAGGGTGTTTTTTTGTGGCCACCTTTAACGAAGGGTACGTATTCTATACATGAAATAAAGTAAGTTTATGCCAAAAAAAATGCTGGGAAAAAAAAAAATAAAAAATTTAATTTTAAATTCCTTGATCGTGCGAAATTTATAGTGTCTAGTGTTTATGTTAGTTTTTATAGACAGATATTAATTATTTTTCGTGAAAAAATCCTGCTACGCGCGTCTATGTGCATTTATGCAGAAAAACGCAGTCTATTTACTCAACTTTGGACCCTAATATTTTGGAAACCAGACACTTCCCAGGTATGCTTCCATGGAGAAAAATGATCGTGATGATGAGGAGATTCCGTAGTTTTCGGGAACGTTGACGACCAAAAATCATCCTGTATATTATGCCATAACAAGGGCCACGGTAGACGAGAGCAAAATATATACATTGCTAACGTTCTAAAAACGTTCGTTTTCAGTGCAAACCTATTCAAATTACTGGCTTTATTGTAAATATGTACCTAACACAAATCATCTGCACAGGCTATCCCAAAAAACCCCAGCTAATAAACCAACACAAATCTCAGCAACATTTCCGCACATCAAACCCGTAAATCTCAAGCTGCACAAAGCCCCCTAGCGCAAGGACTCACTGGGCGTCGTGCTTGGTGGCGATGACGCCCTGCAGCGGGTGAGTGGCGGTCCAGGGGTTGAAGTCGCGCGGGGCGGAGCGCGCGGCCGGCCCGGGCGGCGCCCACACCGCGCGCTCCGCCTCCGCCTCCGCGCCCGCGCCCGCGCCCGCGAAGCTCAGCGACGCCATCGACGACACCAGGCTCTCCATGCCGGACAGGCGGTGCGACCATCTAGGAAGGATAAATGAAATCAATATTCACACACTTCACAATAAATTAACCTAGTCCCACATTAAGATAATTGAGATCTCGTGTCGTGGGTACTAAGCTACGGTATATAAATACATCGATAAGTATAGAAGTTCATCAAATCAATGTTTGCACCTATCGGGATTCGAACCCAGGCTATGGCGTTTGACCATCTAAGGATGGGAGGGATGAACGAAAATAGGGGGTGATAACATTGTACATTAAAGCAGTTCCTAGTTATACTGACGACATAGAAAGATGCAACTGTGCAACGGCACAAAGACTAGTCCAATAACAATTTATCTGCGTATTGCGGTTGGATCATGTAGAAGGGACGGTTGAGGGGTGAGCGAGAATAGAGATTTATTATGTCCTTCGTGTATTCCCGATGAGTTACAGCTTATGTGTACATATTATGTTAGTTAATTTAAGTATGTAGTAGCAGTGCGAAGAGGGTTATTTGCTATTAATATTTCTCCGGCGCATATTGAACTGCACGACTATCAACTTTGCGTAAGGATCCGACGAAAAAACTTAAACGTATCCGCCCTAAGCAGACCTGAAGCAGCCAGGGGGCTGCTACGTAATCAGAAGGGCCTGATTACGTAAAGCAATAGCAAAGCCGAAACCGCGCGATCGCGAATATTGAGTGTGTGTCGCCCAAGCACACACACTCAATTATCGCGATCGCGCGGCTTCGGCCCCCTTATTACCTAACTAGCAAAAGCAAAGAGATACCGAAAATTGTACAAAAATCGCTGATTGCTTGTCAAATTCGTATTACGTAAAATGAATTTCAAAGGAACTTTGATGTTTCAAGGCGAATAGGTATTGTACAATTTTCGCTATCGCTTTGCTTCGGCTTTGCTATTGCTTTTAAGTAATCAGGGGGCCGATCATCTACCAGGATTCGGACCCGCCCGACACGTATGGTGCGGCAGATTCATGCAGCTGTCGACTCACTCGGCGGCGGCGGCGCTGCGCTGCGCCTCGTGGATCATGCGCAGACGACGCGCCTGCGACCACGGCTCCAGTGTGTAGGTGGGCGCGGGCGCGGGCGGTGCGGGGCACGCCTCCTCGGGCGCGCGCGACAGCTCCACGCCGCGCTCCGCCGACCAGCGACCCACCTGGGGGACAGAACGGTCTGTGCCAATGTCGGGCTTCACGACAATACATCGGCTGCATCTCCTTCCGTGCATGTCGTAGTCCGCGTAGGCCACATGCATACATACATAATAAGTACATAAGATTAGACACGGCTGGGTTTCCGAAATAGGGTAGTCAGAACTGGAGGATCATAAATGTAGATGCAGACCATTGTCTAGATGTAGAACAAGTAGCTAGAAGGCTCAAGCGGCCTGCTTGTGCCGCCGATGTAACTTCAGATAAAGGTGGACGTGTCGAAAAATATGTCTCGAACGCCAAATGTGGAAATATTTAGAACTACAATAGAAGATTGATGTGTGAAGATATGTATGGTTATGTACAAGATGGCTGAGTAATCTATTCTTCTCATAGGATCAGTGTACGTGAGTGTTCTGTTTGTATATCAATGTGTCTTGCTACATAAACTTCAGTCTGCTACAACCTACATCAATATCTCCTGCGCCATCGGCCTATCTTCGTTAAGATGGCCGCGGTGGTCAAAATATGGTCGAAGACATTATTTTATCCCTTACCTCCCGATACTGCTTAAGCAGCTGCGGCGACTGCGGCAGCGACCAGTCAACAGCTGGTCTGGCCCCGCAGCCCCAAGCCGCCGCCGCCGCCGCCACCAGCGCCTTGCGCGCCATGGCGGCGCCGCGGTGCGACTTGTACTCCACTATAGCAGCGCACGAGGCGATCGAGCGGCGGATTCGCACTTCCTGCACCTCGTCCGTTAGCGCGTATAGAAGCCGCACGATCTCCGCCGACGGAGTCGTTGGCGGAATTCGCGATATGAATATGCGACAGTTGTTTATTGATGGGCATACGCCTGTTGGACAAGATTTATACTGAAGACATTTTGTACATTATCGTTGTAGTTTTTCTGTATGTTTGTATACAATGAGGATTAAGAAGACTAATGTACATAAAGATTACGTCTTACGAAGTTGGTTAACTGGAAGGTCGCACACTAGATACTCGTGTACAATAAAGAATTAAGTAAATAGTTAATAGGTACCCATAAGTACATGGGCATAACCAAATTGACCAACTGGTCGCCTAAACTGGGGTACGATTACTGGCTGAAAGATCCTCCCAAGTAGGTACATAATCACGTAACGCAACTCTGCTGTAAAATCTCTAAATATTACAATATAAACTACAAAATACGTACCTAGCTGCCAGGAGAGGCGAATCATGTAGTTATTGAACATTCTTATAGCATTGCTTGCTTCAGCTTCGTTCGTATACATAGCAAACGCGTACCTGATGGACCAAACATTATTATTATGTAGTTAGAACCTCTCAAACTCCACATTTCTTCAGGGTCCCAGGGGTTAATAGCCAAGCCCACCCAGGTAAAACATCAAAATGTTTATAAGGGGAATATGAATGAAAACAAAGCAAATACTTATTAAAAAAAAACAATACCACCAAGAATTTTATTGCAATTAGCTTGCTTTTACGAGAAATGATTCGATTTTTTACACAAGTTCACTCATCGACATGAGGTGCTTGTATCAATACAAAAATTATTTAAAATCCATTCTCACCCTCTATTCCATCCAGAGAAGTTAATCATGAGCCGGAACTCGAACAGCTCCCCCGCCTGTTTGAACAGCGGCACCAGCGTGTCTTCGAAACAGTCGTGAGGTATTCTGCCGATGAATACCTTAAAAACACGAAAAGGTGCATGCTAAATATATACATATAGGTTGTAAACCCCGTATAGGGTGGGGTGTATGTATGTACGTTAGAGTAAAACTATATGCTGATTACGTAACTTGCAAAGGCAAAGTGATAGCAATGCGTTGCAATGTGTGGGGCATCCTCGCACTTGCCCCGTGCACTCTTTGCTGCTTTGGCTCTTATATCTTATACAGGATCAGTGCGCAAGTCCAGTTTCGTTAAATGCGATAATTGTGTAAAATTCGCTTTCGCTCTGCTATCGCTTTGCTTTTGCAAGTTAGGTAATCAGTGGGCAGTTCACCGCGCCTATATTCAAATCAACCTGATCGCGTAATGTAAGACTTAAAAATTCGGATATCCGGCGGCCGGATTTCCGGCGCTCCGGCCTCATAGCTTGCCGAATATTCGGTATCAGGTATCCGGCCACACCACTATCCGTTTCATCTCTACTTTTTGTATGGAAAAGACTTGGAAAATTTTCACTCGAAACTACATGGGCCAGCATGGGGCCGGCGACTTAGTTTCTTAACGATCGCATTTTGTACGAAAAAAAAATTTTGCAAATTTTAATTGGAGCGGGTACAGAGGTACAGTTATGGGTGTGCAGGACTTAAAAAAAATTCGATGGTCATGTGCTTATTATGACACCTGTGGGGTAAGACTCGCTAGCAAAATCTATGTGATTTGACAGTTGGACGATGGCGTTACGGACTATCGAGAGGTTCGTGCTTACCCTTCAGTGGGGTAAGCACGAACCTTTTTACGCGGCGTAACGCTAGCGACTCGTAAGCAAAATCTATGTGATTTGACAGTTAGACGATAGCGTTACGGACTATCGAGAGGTTCGTGCTTACCCCTCAGGTTTTGTCGATCGCATCGTGTAGGTGCAATGCAAGGGGTGCCACGTTTACATAGACAACTTTTTTATTTTTCTCGACAAGTTTAAAGATTTGCCGTCGCTTTATACCAACAGTGTCCGGCGACAGTCTGTCTATTAGGATGACCGATTTCCAAAAATTTACTTAACGCCCCATTTGTGACACCAACCAACCAACCCTCCCGTGCGCCCATTGCGTCGCTTGCGCAACGAAGGCAGTTTCATGAGGTTTTATGTGGGTTGATTGATGTTACCACGGCCTGGTTAAGACGTACAAAGTGCGAAGAAATTATCTTTTACGCGTTAGGTAGGTAGATACTACATTCCGGCCCGTCGACGTAGCTTTGGAAAGGATTTGAAAGTTTTTCTTTCTTGCCTTGCGCCTTTTGCGACCACCGCACCGGACATTTCTTTCAAAATTAAATTATTCTCTCTAAAACTTACCTCACAGTTTCTTGAAGGCTCGGGTCCAGTCCACGCATGCGGTGCTTTACGATAAATTCTTTGTCCATTTATTTGTGTTAATGTATATGATGTATTGTTTTCTGTTAACGATAATAATCTAGATGATAATTCATACTGATTCACTTCACTAGAAGAGTAATGCTTAACAGGTGGCATTTTAGCCTATATAAATCTTTAACTTATAATAATATTTAAAATAATTAGTGCGACCACGCTTTGCAAAGCAGCGCCTCCAAAAAAAATAAATGAAAAACAAGATGACAAAATGGCGATTCGATTCGATCTCATGAAAAAATAATCAACAAGATGGTGGTGGGGGATCAGGAAGGAAAAAATGGGTAAAAAATCTTTTTTTACGTATTTACTTTTTACTTTATTTTAACATATACAACATATATGAAAAACAATGTTTTCTTTTATACATAATTAACTAGATATAGAAATTGTTACATTGTTAATTTAAAATAATAAAATATTAATTAGTTAATATTCAAATTAGGGTCCCCCACACGGCACGGCCGCACATGAGAACAGATTGCTTTATGTATAAAAAAAAACTATGAATATTTATTTAGGTTTTGTTTTTATTTATAATAAGTAAGTTTGATTGTGTGCATACACATACCTAAAACATTTTCCTGAATATTTTTTCTTTCCCGATTGGTTTTCTGATAGAAATTTCTCTTAGATACCTACTCAAGCACGCCATCACGCCATTGTACAATTTATTTTCAATCCGTTTTATTATTAATATTTATATTTTATAGAATAAGTAATACAATTAGTAGGCACCTACCAAGTACTGTAAGTTCTAATAAAGAAGAAAATGTTCCAGGGAAAAGTAATAATTCCACCCAGGATTGGTTTTTTTTTATTTTTTTTATTTTTATTTTTATTTATTTAGGTAAGTACAATATATGATACATTTTTTTATTAAATTGCCTATAAACCTTTATAGGTTTGTGTGGCAATAGCAAATCCATTAATAAATTATTATTCCAAAATTATTCCTGTACTTACAATGTGCCTAGACAAACATTTTTCCGGAATATTATTTGCCTTCCTTGATTATCCTGTACTGGTAAGTAGTGTGTATAGGTAGGTATACTAAATATCGTGCAAATACGTCAAACCATTTTATTGAGAAAAAGAAAGAATCGGACAGTCAGACGGTAAAAACGTAGCAGATAAAGTCATCATCATCATCTTCCTGCCCTTATCCCATTATTTATAGGGTCGTGTCGGTGCAATTATAGTTTTTTTGAAACTCATATTGCCAAGGATTTGACATTTAATTTTGTTTTACGGCCAGCTGCCTGACGCCAACCCTCCTCGAGGATCGGGTATGATTATAAACTACAAACATGTAAATATTTTTTTCCTACTTAGTATTTCAGTCATGAGTAATTCTGACGGAACCACATTATATTCTCAAGTTATTTGGGTGAGGTCGCTGCCACAGAGCGATTTGGCGCCAAAAATATATGAAAGGTACGAGGTACATACATTACACAATTCTTTATATTTAAATTATATTTTGCAAAAATAAGAATACTACTAAAACAGTTGCTATATACATGCTTATTTATTACCTTATATTTATATATTTTTCTTTTGAAATGAATTAACAATTAAGGAACACTTTAAATAAAAAAGGGAAATATTTTGACTACGCGTATATTAAGCCGGGTCTCCAACTTGAGATTCGACCCATAGAGAAAAGAGTTTAATATTACACTTATATGTTCTTTGAGTGAATTCGCTAAAGTGGTAATGTATATTATATCATATAAGTAGATAATTAATTAAGTCATGTTTTTATAACAATGTATTTAATAATAATTTTATATCTTTACCTGCGCTATCGCATTGGACTAATTACAGTAATGATGGTAAGAAGAGAGAAATAAATAAATAAATAAATTACGCTTGAGGAGATACCAAATCACTTATATTACGTAATATAGCCATAAACAGTATTTCGAGTGTCAAATCCACGCCAAAACTCAAAGTAAGTATGTAAGTTCAATGGAGAATGGTCCCATTTTTTTACTTGTTTCAGATCTGTATAATTCATTCCTCTGAGGTCGACCCCGTGAAACAAGTGTCTCCGGTATGTCAAACTTGTAATCATAGAAGCAAACTCTAACTACATACATAATTACAGTTTATCATAATATAGAATATTATATTAAATAATATAAATTGTAGATGGTATCCATCTCAGAGGAGAATACCCTTATGCGGATTCGGGCATCTAACCACAGCGTGGGTTAAATCTCATTGAGGTACATACATAAATACATTTGTATTGTGGATGGCCTAAGTCTTGCAAGTCTTAATTGCGGATTTAAGTTGTAGGTATATAAAATTGGAAGGTCTACCTAAAATTTTCTTTGATCTCGGTAATAGGACCTTTAGGAGATTAGCCCAAGAACTAAACCCAAAATATCACGTATTAATTTAGTAATTCAAGAGGAAGGTAGCAGTAACTAATGGAACAGTTTAGTGCACAACATTTATATCAGTTTTCACAGCCCTAGACAATATACATGAAAATACAATTACAAAATATGTAATGTGAAATTATATTATATATTTTACCCAACCAATATTTATTTACAACTTATTTTACTTTAAACTAAGTTTGTAGTACAATGTGATGCAAATATAACTACACAATCAAATTTAAAATAAGTAGGTATGTGCCTTTCTTACCTACTTATAAGATTTTCTGTACCTACCTACTGATTTGATACAATTTGACTCATATCTAAACTGTGCATTAACTGTATCCTTAAGATATAAATACGTCGAGCTTTTGGAGTCAACCTCATTATTTGCGGTTTTGTAAAAAATTCCAATTTCTTTTGACTGATTTTTTTCAAAACCCTTGGACTAATGGCTGTTACGGCTTCCAGTTGTATAGAGCTTATATCTTCGGCAGGAACAACTAAAATAATAATCATTAAATGAATAAATAGATGTAGAAACAGTTATAGCGAATAGGTAAGTATAGGTATTCTTTATTGTACACACACAATATTAACAAAATACGGTAATTATAAAAGAAAATGTACAAAGTATTAATTAGTTTGAAAATTACGTTTAAATAATGAACCAAGTCTTCCAACTTCGTGTGAAGACCATTTGTATGGTTCCCCAAAAGCGTCCGGGTGAACCGCAATATTATAAAGAGTCTGAAAATTTTGAATAGTTATATTGTTGGTAATAATACTAATAATGATTATATAAGCGCGAGATATTGTAATAATTATAAGAATTTTATACTTTCGTTTGATTCACAGTACAGCGGTCTAATTTTAAAAATGTTTCAGCACTAATATCCATGTATGTAGCAGGTGTTATTTTGGCTAAATCTGAAGAGGGAAATCCACATATTAGATATCCCAGTTCATTTATTGCAGATGCATTGGCGTGCCACATGTCTCCGAAGTATCGTCTATACGCGGATACAAGAACTCCAAACTGAAAATAAATAATGATTTAATGCATCATATCAGGTAAGAAAAATAATTATAAGTACTTATTGTTTTTAGTTATGTTAAGGAACATTAAAATCCAATCTCTTGTCTCACTTGTCTGCTCATGCAAAAATAGTTTTAAAAATCTATAATTATGTACTTTACAAATAATATACTTATTGATTTTATATTCTCACTTTACGCTCATGTATATTCGGATAACTGTCTGCAAAATATCTTAATACCGATGGGACGCCAAAGTTAACATAATACAAATCTTCTTCCGGTACCACATTAAGTAGTGCTCCGAATGATACTAATTCTCTTCCTGTAATGAATGCTGCAGTTTTCCCATCTTAAAATATAAAATTGGAAATAGGTAAATCAACATTATAATTTATTATAATAAAGATATAATACGTAGGTAGGTACCTACTGTATAATACATATACATAATATAACCTGGCTAACCATACTTACTAAACTTGTATAAGTAGGTACTTATGTTTGTATTAAATTAAAGCACTATTTCTTACTTCTTAGTGTAATCTAAATACTTCCTAGTCTAGATAATACCTATCTATTTAGGCTATGGTCTCCTATAAACGCCGTCGGCCGCGTTCAGCGTTACGCCGTATGCCGTTGCCGTGTGGACGCCGTAGGCGGCATCCAAGCGCTTTGCGCCGCACAGGGATTTGGTATATCCTCTGCGCCGCGTCACTAGTTATTTCGAAGCATTGCAGCGTGAATCTCATAGTTGGCGTCAGGACAAAATGTCGAAATTTGATACAAGAAAAAGACGAATTATTGATTGAATCTGTGAAATATTATAATGCAATATACACAAATGTTAGGAAAAAAAATAGCGAAATAGTCGAATTGCCGGGTAAGATTTTATTTTTTTTAAATGCGGTCATCTTGTGCCTCCTCGTCAATACAAGCGCCATCAATAGTGTCGAATTATCCATTTTATACCACACGACTACACGCGATCACTGATAGTCGACTACTATTTTGAACGAGACGTCGTCTTTCGCGTTAGATGTATTGACCGCTGACGCTATGTCTAGCGTTCAGACGTCGCGTCGATCGGAACGTTTACGCTGAAGTCGGACGCCGCATATAGCATTTAATAGGAGACCGAGGCCTTAAACAGTATGCTAAATTAATCTATTCATGTAGCAAATGTACTTAGATGTTATTAAGGGGCTCATTATATTTGATTAACATTTGTTTCGTAGTAATTAGGTAGGTAGATAACTACATGAAGCTGTAATAAACCTCCAAAGATCGTAAACTTTTATCCTTTCGTAACTTTCATAAACTTAAGGCTAAAAAATATTTTACTTTTAATACCAGTTATAACATCCCAAGCCAACATCGTACGTACGACTGGAATGGAATTTTTTCTTGTCTTAATTAAAATATGCAGAATCGATTCAGTATCAAGTCGCAGAAAAGAATGTGGTGGTCCAAAGAAGATAATATCCATTGTTTGACCGAAAATAATTTGATTATCCAGCTCTTCATAAAAATCCTCGAATAGGTCTGAATCTAAAACCAAAGGTCCCTTATGTAGTTCGTATACCTTGACAATTATATATCTTAAATCGTGCCATACAAAATGGTTTAATACATACATATAATCACGCCTTTATCCCTTATGGGGTAGGCAGAGCACCAAGGACCGATAGAACCACATGGTGCCACTTCTGACTAATTTTGAGGGTATAGTTGAGATGTACAAGTTCGGCTAGTAGTGACAGGTGGTCAGCCCATCGCCTACAAACACAAAGACCCTCTTGTCCCTCTTCTGATTTGTACGCCCGGGAAGAGAAGCAGTTGTAGAAATATAGGTTTTTTTTTTCACTCCCAGAGTAGCATAGAAAGCAGTTTAGTGAGCAGGATTTATGGATTTGTAATATTAATATTATTGAGTACCTACTGTTACAGTTAATAATCAGTATTATAGACGTAAAAATAAAAATCTCTGCTTAAAATATGTAACACTAAAAACAGTATATTGGCAAACCTTTATCTGTTAATGCTATCATCGAATTTTTGTCATCCTCATACGCTATTACCATGTTTTCAATAGAACCCAATGCCATAACATTACGTTCTCTGTATCTGCAAACATTTAAAGTTGGTAGCTTTAGGCACAATACTTTACCTACTACTTAGTTTCACATTTTAATATTTATTTTGATTTCTAAATACATTTTTTTTCTTTACACCCTTAGCCTAATGGCCCTAGGTATGTATTTGCAAGATCCTAATTATTTGTCTGAATGTCAGAACCACAGGCCGAAATTGGTTAGGTAGGTATAGAATTGCTTACATAATTATTATTAGTTGTAAGAACCACCAAGATAGTAAAGACATTTTGAAATTTAATATTTTAAACAAACTAATAGATTATAGCTTTGTAATTTAAACAATTATTTACCTATTTTTTTTTATAAGCATAACTGTGTAGGTATTCTAGATGGTTACGGAAATATAACTTTACTAAAACCTTGTTTAGTTGCGAAATTATAATAAAAGATTTCGAACTATATGAACCACAAGTAGTATATAATATTAAAGGTAATTTCTTATTCTCTTCTCTGTAACTTCAGTATTTCCTTGATGAAATAATTGAATTTTGAATTTGAATTTTGAATTTAAAAAAATTGAGTTCATGGAGTATAAAGAACAATATTTTATATTGTATTAATATGTTTTATCTTTGATAAGAAAGTGTTAAAACATACGATTCTCAACAATTGGGTTTTAGAAAGTGAAAATGCTGACTATAAGTAAATCATATACGTTCATTAGGTGAATAAATAAAAGTAAGGCTAAGGGTAAAACATCAGTTAGAGACCCGGCTTTACGTAAGTGACTAAAAAGTGTTGCCACAAAATACTTGCTTGACTTAACCTGTGCAGTGCTGCCAACAAAAGAAGCATGAATGAATTAAAAAAGTCATTGACGTGTACTTGAGTTGCTTGACACTTTATTTTCTAACCTAAAAAAATTGAAATAATATTGTTATGTTTGGTTGCGTTGCGGATGTTTTAATACTTAACTAACAAAATTAATTAGCACATGCATAAATTAATCTCAGCAACGAAAGGAAAACCGTAGACCAAGAAATGAATTATTTTTTTTGTTAATATTGTACTGTATTTATAATTATTATTACTGAAACAAGTTGAATTAATTGCTGAAACATGGGAATTTTGGAAAAGATATCTGAAATTCGAAAAAGAAATAGCCAGAACCCAGAAAAACAAAGGTAAAGAAGAAGCACTTCATAATAATTATGTAGGTGAAAAAATAATCAGGGTAAGGTAATTTTTAACCAAACAAATTTTTGTGTCATTGCAGCAACTGAATACCATTTGGGTTTATTAAAAGCTAAACTAGCAAAATATCGATCACAGCTGCTGGAACCTTCTAAAAAGGGTGGTGATAAAGGTGAGGGATTCGATGTGCTCAAATCTGGAGATGCTAGAGTGGCCCTTATCGGTTTTCCTTCTGTGGGGAAGGTATGAATAAATTCACTATGTCCTTATTGTATTTACTCATTAAATTAAATATAAATATAGTTAATCATCATAATATAATATAGGTAAAATTTTCATTACACAGTAATTAATTAAGAAATTATACAAAGCATACCTTATTTTTAACTGACACTATGGTCGATTCTGATCATCACACTTCAACCTAAACTTAAAATTAGTCCTACCTGTCCCTTTCTCTCTCAGCCATTTATGTTAAGAATGGAGAGGGACCGACCTGTCTAATTTTAAGTTATAAAATTATTAATAAAGAAATGGAAAAAATTCCTCACCCGCGTGGGAATCATTAATTTTAAGTTAATGTGTGATGGTCAGAATCAACCATACTTAGGATTTACTTTTCATCTGGCTGTATTAAAAATATGAAATAAAAAATAAATAAAAATCCTCTTAATTAGGACAACTACAAATCCATATGGTATTAGTATAACTTAAGTATACATATGTATGTACTAGTGGATGCCCACAACTCCGTCCGTGTGGATTGCAGAAAAAACAAAATGTCGAAATTATCTGGGATAGCCTATAACCTGTCACAATATATCAGAAAACATCGAAATCAGTTCAGCCGTTTTGGTGATTTCCGTTCCTGTACGGATCACAGACTCTAAAAAGTAGCCTGGAACATATGTAAGGCTCTAAGTGGTCAAATGCCTTTGCATAGACCTAAGTGACATTATCACAGAACACATATTTACGTCAGACCCAAACTGCATCAAAATTCATAGTCTAAGATTCACGCTTTTTGCGAAAACTTCACAATTGGGATGAAATTAACTATTATGTGACTGCACAAACATAGATCCAATGTTACAATTCTTGATAATACGTGTTATGGCCTGAATAAATTCTATTAGATTACTTGTATGTTGTACTAGTCGTGCATCCTACCTTCCCTCACCTATGCATGATTTTCAACAAAAAAACTAAAAACAAAATAGCCTGGAAAGGAGACTGAGTAAAAAGAGAAACACAGATCAACAAAATTAGTTGAGAACCTGAAATGGAGATGGATGGCCACTACGCACGAAGGAAGAACGGTCAAAAAGTGGAATTGCGGGAAAAAGAAACAGAGGCAGACCCTTGATGAGATCATAAAACTGGAAAAAATTCTGATCACACATCCGTGGAAAAAGATGGAGACTTTATATTCCTTAAGAAAGTAGATATAAATATACGTGCTTTAAGGAAATAAATAAGGTTTAATAATAATAATAATAACCTATTAGCTAAGGTCTTTAGGATGCTTTTGCAGCCGCCCCATATCCTGTCAATCGAGGAGACTGTTTTTTTTTGCGTATGACAGTTGCCCGTAAAGCTGTCTGTTTGATTGACAAACATCTATGACACAGTACAATAATTATTGGTTTCAGTCAACACTGTTGTCAACTTTAACTCACACTCATTCGGAAGCCGCAAGTTATGAGTTCACAACCCTTACTTGTATACCTGGAGTGATAGAGTACAGAGGGGCAAACATCCAACTTCTAGACTTGCCTGGAATCATTGAGGGTGCTGCTCAGGGAAAGGGTAGAGGGAGACAGGTAATTTCTGAATAGGTATTATAAATTTTAACCAGAGGGTGTGTGTAATTTTAGTATTATTTAGTGGTGTATGTTGACAACACAAACATAAGCAATTTTAGGTTGTTAGGGACTCACCTTTACAGACACTTTTGTCACCACATTTGCATGTGGTGCAAACACTGGCCAAACTAAAATAACTAAAAGAAAATTTTGTGTTAGGTACATACTTACTCAGTTTTAGACTGTATGGTATTATGTACATTTACATCCATCTAAAACTACAGAAGCAGCTACCAGAAGCAGAATTTTACTTATTTTTAAGGTAAACAAATGTCTTGTTCATACCCAACTGCCAAGGAAGAGTAATGTTTTCTTAAAATTTGACTGTATGTTCTAGTACATGTGTAATTTTTTAAATTCTCTATTATACTACAGGTAATTGCAGTGGCCAGGACTGCAGATTTGGTGCTGATGATGTTGGATGCAACAAAACCGTACGTCCACCGTCAACTGCTGGAGAAGGAACTTGAGAGTGTGGGCATCAGGCTTAATAAAAATAAGCCTAATATTTATTTTAAGGTAAAAATCTATATCTATAAAAATGTAGTGTATGCTGCTGCTGTTAGCAGCTGGATAGTTGATCACTTGAGATAACATTTTATATGCAGATAGAAGGATATCCATGAAAGCACATAGTCTTTTTGTCCCAGTTAAAGCAACTTATTCTTGGAAACCTGTGGATATAACTTTACTAAAAACAAAGTTGTAAGATTATCCAGTACATTGATGTTATTAACAAAACACTTGTCCATGTAATTTAAATATCTTAGCCGGGTAGAATCTGTAAGTAAAAAATTCAAGATATAATCTTTATAATTTTCAGGTTAAAAAGGGAGGTGGTTTATCTTTCAACTCCACATGCCAACTTACTAAAGTAGATGAGAAAATGGTGCAAATGATATTACATGAATACAAGATATTTAATGCTGAGGTAAGCATTGTTGTACTCCTAACATTATTTTCATACAATCCTTTTAAAAAAATGTCATATTTATTCATGTATGAGAACATGGCGTAAAAACATAAAACAAAAATATAGAGGTATTATTTTGGATTTGTATTACCTTTTGTAACAAAGGCAATTTTTTTATTGATCGGCCATACAGCATGTAAAGCGACGGGATGAAATGCATATTTTACAGAGTGTTGTGCATGAATGTGGATGGATATAAAAGGAAGAGGTAGACAAAAGAAATGTTTTTTCTGTGTAAGAGAGGAATGCGTGTACTGAGAGGAAACGATAAGATTACGGATAATAGGGATGAATGGAAGAAAAATACATATTGCACCGACCCCAAATAAACGGGAACAGGGCAGGAAGATGATGACTTGATTACATAATCTGCCAGCACATGTGGATAGTATCTCATCCTACCAACAATGAGATTGCCTCTACTGATCAAAATCTTTATTTCTAACAATAAGTTGCCTTACAAGATTATTGGAAAAAGACTAGATATTGTGCCAACTCCAAATAAATGGAAACAAAGCAGGAAGAAGTTGTCATAATGTACTACATAAATAGGACTGACATGCAAACTGGGATGTCCTGTATTTCAAACAAGCCAGACAAAAGAGATATCACTCACATGTTTCTTTGCAGGTACTGTTCCGCGAAGATGCGACCCCCGATGACCTGATAGACGTGATCCTAGCCAACCGCGTGTACCTTCCGTGCCTGTACGTGTACAACAAGATCGATCAGATCTCAATACAGGAGGTGGACAGGATAGCCAGGCAGCCACACTCTGTCGTTGTCAGGTATGCTGCGAACTCATTATCTTCATGCCCTTATCATTTAGGGCAGTGGTTCCCAAAGTAGTCCATATGGACCCCTAGGGGTCCACAGGAGACTCGATGGGGTTGATGTGAAAAAATGGGGGTTCGTTCACAATCAATACGTAGATAATGTGGTGTAGCTACCCGCCTGACGCCAGTTTAAGAATATTGTAATTAAGGTGTAAAACGTGGCTCTAAATGGTTCGTGTAATATACGGTTGTTGCGTCGTCGCCAGTTCCTTTCTTTTTAACTTGACTTGACAAGCTACCGCGTGTCTACAGCCGTTCATGAAATAGTGTTACAAGCCCGTGCGTGACCTACGACAACTGGAAGGCACACGTCTTTACTATTGGGCTATCATTGATGAACTACAAACTATTTTATTTATATACTAGTGGAAGCCCGCGACTCCGTCCGCGTGGACTACAGATAAAACAAAATGTCGAAATTATCCGGGATAAAAACTTTTTCATGATATGTTAAGTGGGAAATGAGTACCCGATTCAATATATTCCTGAAAACTGTATTGAAGTCGGTTCAGCCGTTTCTGAGATTAGAGTGCATAAACGCAGACAAACCGACAAAAATAATTGTATTGGGTACTACTTCGTTGATAAAGATAGATTTTTTTAAGTATTATTTTTTTTTTATTTTTTTTTTTAATTATTTTAATCATGCGATCAGTCAAGTATGACTATAAGCAGATGTGATGAGCATATCATGTTGTGAATAGGTGACTACTCCCAGCGGAGTCTGTCCCCTCCATTTCGTGGTCACTCCCTTTTTTATTCATGGGCGACTCTAGCTGTCAAAGATATCTCGTCTCTTCTTAAGTCGACGAATGCTTTCAGGCACTGTAAGCCTCTCCGCGAGCTGATTTGGGTGCCTCTGCAATCTTGAGCCATAGTTAGCACTACGGCGGCTGATTACTTCCTTGACCATGGGAACGTTAAGAAGCTCATGCAACTCTGCTGTTTTCATGAACCACGGGGCATTAGATATCTGTCTCATGATGTAGTTTTGCGCCCGTTGTATAATCATAACATTGGAGTTGCAGGCTGCACCCCATAATTCAATGCCATAGGTCCAGATAGGTTCTAGGATAACCTTGTATATCAGGATCTTGTTGTCAATTTTAAGCTTAGAGTTTCTACCCAGCAGCCAGTAGAGTCCCCTATACCTTATATTAATCTCGTCTCTTTTTGCTTGGACGTGTTTCCTCCAGGTGAGCCGGCGGTCCAAGTGCAATCCCAGGTATTTGACTGAGGTTTCGTGGGGAAGTTGGGCGCCTTTTAGTGTAACTGGAGCACAGTCCTCTTTGCGAAGAGTAAAGGTTATGTGTACTGATTTTGTTACGCTAGCTGTGATTCTCCATTCGGCCATCCATTTCTCCATTGCATGTAGTCCACGCTGCAGGATCTCGGAAGCTTGAGTTGGGCATGTGCTAGTTGCGAGTAAAGCTGTATCATCTGCGAATGTAGCTACTGTAATGTCTTGAATCTGTGGAAGATCCGACGTGTACAGAGTATATAAGATGGGCCCAAGAACAGACCCCTGTGGTACACCTGCCATTATTTCGTAGAAGCCTGATGTGCAATCAACTTCCCTGACTTGAAATATTCTGTTGGTTAAATATGATTTAAGTACTCCAAAATATGCGTGTGGTAAGAATGACTTTATTTTATATAATAGTCCCTTATGCCAAACTCTATCAAAAGCCTGCTGTATATCTAGGAAAGCAGCTGAACAATATTCTTTTTTTTCAAAAGCCTTTCTGATCGACCTGCAAACTCGATGCACTTGTTCTATAGTGGCATGTTCCTTACGAAAACCGAACTGGTGGTCAGGAATTATTGACTTTTCTTTTAAATCATAAGAGAGTCTACGGAGAAGAATTTTTTCAAATAACTTGGACATTATCGGCAGCAAACTTATGGGTCTGTATGAAGTGATTTCGTCGCTAGGCTTGCCAGATTTATGTACCATAATAATTTGTGAGACCTTCCACAGGTCTGGGAAGTATCCCACTCGCAAATGGCGTTAAATAAGGTGGTGAGATACACTATACCCTTGCGTGGCAACTCCTCCAAAACTTTTTTATCTATAAGATCAAACCCAGGTGCTTTGTTGTTGTCCATTGATTTGATTACCCCAAAAACCTCTCCAGGTGTTACTGTTTTCAGTGGTAGGTCGAGCTGGAGATCCTGGTTGAGAATGGAGTCTATGCTTGATTCATCTCCATTAGGTCCAGAGTCATGTGGTTTAAAGACCTGGGAGAGATAGTACGCAAATGTGTTGGCTTTATCTTTTGTAGTTCGGGCCCAATTTCCGTCGCGTTTGCGGATTGCAGGTTTATGTTGCTGCGGCCGATTTTGGTTTTTACATGCTTTCCATAATGAGTAATTCGTTTTTCTCGTAGGTGATAGGCCGTCCAAGTATGTTTCCAATGCTACATTATTAGCCTCCGATATGAGGGACTTTAGCTGTCTGGTAGCCCTATTAAGTTCGTTTTTGTCAGTCGGGTGCCTACTAGTGTGCCAAACACGTCGGAGTTTCCTTTTTTCCAGTATTTTCTTCCTTATAATTTCGGAGTATACTTTATTACGTGGTGGACGATTGACAGCTTCCTCGGTGCACTCCCAGCAGCATTTCTGAATTATAGTAGTAATGTTTTTGGTTGCATCGTCAATGTCAACTTCGGTTTTGAGAGCTATTCTTAGTTTGAGACTCTCTGAGACTAACTCCTCGCGGAAGCTTTTCCAATCTGTGGACTTGTTATAGAGTTTAGGATTCCTTTCATTGTTTAGAACTGTAGTGCCGATTGTGAGTATCACTGGGACATGATTGGTGTCAACGTCCAAGCAGGTTTGAATGTGATGGAATAAACTAGATAGGCCTTTGATGACAAAGAAGTCTATAACATCAGGAAATCTCTTTGGATCGGTAGGCCAGTTAGTTGGCTCTGAATTGAGATTGTATAGAGGTTGTTACTGTCTATACTCTTCTTCAATTCTCTCCCTCTGGTGTTAGTTAGTCTAGAGGCCCAGTGAACATGCTTTGCGTTCCAATCTCCCCCCACTAAAAGCGTGGGCCGAGTGTATTAAAAAACGCATTATATTGATCTTCCTTTATTTTGTGCTTTGGAGGGCTATATATTGCAGAGATATCGAATAGTATTCCATTTCGATCTTCAACCGAAATAGTTGTAGCTTGCAAGTGGGCTGTCCGAAACTTAGTTAGCTCAGAATGCTTAATACTTGTTCTAATGATAATACCCGCTCCAGCGTGAGCTGTGCCATCTGGGTGATTGGTAGCATAGACATTGTAGTTTTGAATTCTAATACTATTATTTTCAGTTAAATGAGTTTCAGACAAAAGCAAAATGTCTATGTTGTGTGATTTCAATAAGATTTCAACCTGATCCTTTTTTGGAGACAGGCCATCTAGGTTCCAGGCTACGATCTTGAGGGAAGTCATTATGGCTCCCTAGATACTAGTTTTGTTATGAGGCTAATAAGGGTACTCATTTGTTGAAGGATTATGTCTAACTTTTCTGCTTGCTTCAAGAACATTTGCTGTATTGTTGATGGTATTTTCGACTCTTCTTTGCTCGAGTTTATTATTGGTTTATTGGCATTCGTTTCCTTTTTATTGAAGGCCGCGTTTGGTCTGGTTGTTTCTGTAGTGCGCTGTGGTGGAGGTTTACTATTAGAGTGAATAGGTGTTTTTCGCATTATTATCTCTTGCGTTAAGGCGTGGTGCTTTATTGAATTTTCTGTCAAAAATTTCCTTGTATACATCACAGCCCTTATAATTAGCTGGGTGAGCACCAAGACAAAGAGCGCATGTTGCCGGTGTATTTCGGTCAGTTTTAGGACAATTTGAGGTTTTGTGCGATTCTGCACATTTCACGCAGCGATAAGGCCTCATACAGTAGTTTTTGGAGTGCCCGTACTGTTGGCATCTCTGGCATTGTACAACAAATTTTCGCTTCCGTGGGTCTTCAATACTAATTGATTGGTGATAAATATATTTAATATTTTTCACGGCTTTGTTGTTAGGGCCCTGTTGAATGTTAACAAAAAATGTCGATGTTGGTTTCCTTTCTGGTCCATACTTAGCATTTATTATTTCCCCAATCACTGAATTGCCTGTACTCTCTATAGCTTCCTTGATTTCACTAATTGGTGTGGTATGATGTAGGTTTTTTATTACAATTCTACAATTGCGTGTGTCTTTTCTATTAAATGTATGACCAATTAATCCTTTCTTTCTAACAATATCTATTGTGCTTTTATAAGACTCTACCGATGTACAATTTATTCTAAGTTGATTTTTGTTAATAATTTTGTATATGAAATTTGATTTATCAACAACGCTTTCAAGAAGTTCTGTGAGCTTGTTGACATCTTCGATACCATAAAGGATGATTGGTGGCAGTTTCGAGATCCTATTAGTTGCCACGGTATTTTGGACAGTGATGTCTTCTGTTTCATCTACTGCAAGTCCACTAAATTGGTTTTTAGTGGGTATCCTTTCAGGAGACGGGGTACATACTTTTTTTCTTTTGGGGTTCCTTGATATAGGTGCCCTTTGCCAGCTGGGAGGATCGGTATCTACTGCGGCACTCAATGTTCCAGAGTTTTGGATATCTTGAGTATGTGTGTGGGTTGTATTGCCAATATCTGCAGTAGAAGTTAGTGATTGGCTCCTGGGTCTGGTCCTAAAAAGACTTGGATGAAAAGCTTGCTGTACCAGTTTCTTTTTGCTTGTGTTTTCGTTTGTTAGATCCATAAAGTGCAGCACATTGCCCCCCCCCAGAATACGTGGGGCAGCCTGAGCTTGGCTCAGGGAGGGATTCTCCGGCATGGCCGGTACCCTCCTGGGGTAGTTTCTTATTTTGTTCTGCAGACATGGTTGTCCTGGGATAAGAGGTTGGCAAGTATTTCCCATGTACTCACCTCCGTTATTTCTGAGGGTATTTAATCCTCAAGGCCCACGATGACCTGGTAGGGTTAATTTGATAATTAAATCGCACTATGCCGCCACCGCCCAAGTACAAGATAGTTCCTATACCCGACCGGAGGCCACACAGGACGACTCAATTGACCGCCGCCCTGGCTCGGCGTTGACGTCTTTTTATATGCCGCATAGATGATACTAATACCAAGATTTTCGCAGTATTCAACGTCGTTCACGGCAGACCCTCCTCTTTTTTCATCCGGGCTTGGGACCGGCAATGGCAGAGTTAAAGATAGATAGATAAAGATAGATAGATCGTTTATTTGACTTTTGGCATGTACACATATACAGACAACACAAATCAAGAAAATAATAGAAAAAATATAAATAAGACAACAATAATCTCCTATAATATTTTTTCTCATTTATCTTCCATGTACTAACAGCGATCCGTTACATTTTTATTATATGTATAGATAATAGATTACACTAAAATAAGCTACATGTCTGTGCATGTCGTAAAACTAAGGAGCTCAGGGGCATTCTCAGATGAGCTAGGAACTTGTCACGGACTCTGCTATATAGTAAATGTGGCTGCAGGATTTCCAACGATATCCTGCACTTCTGGCTACCTCATTTTGAAAAAAGCCATTTATGTTGTAAAAACAATGACCCATCCCATGCCAGACCGGCTCGTAACTAGCTTAGCCTGTACAAGCTCTAACCCCGCAGCTGCAACATGAAGCTAAACCTGGACTACCTGCTGGAGACGCTGTGGGAGTACCTGTCGCTGATCCGCGTCTACACCAAGAAGCCTGGACAGCCGCCCGACTTTGATGACGGACTCATTCTGAGAAAGGTAACCTTTGTATTGTTTAGCTTAGCAGTTCCGTTGTAGATTCCCTATATGAGAAATAAGTCATCATCTTCCTGCCCTTATTCCATTATATTTATGGGGTCGTCGGAATATGGTTTGCTTTGCGGTCGGCCGCCTGTCTGACGCCAACCCAAGTGACAATTTATCCGAATCCGAACATGAAATAAATTTAATGGTCCCGTGTCCGGAATCGGACCTACGCCTTCCGTGAAAGGCGCACGTCTTAACACCGCGCTATCACCGAAGATATGAAAAATGACACTGTCAATTTTAATTTGTTCAGGGTGTAACAGTGGAGCACGTTTGTCACTCCATCCACCGCACGTTGGCCGCTCAGCTGAAATACGCGCTCGTGTGGGGAACCAGCACCAAGTATTCGCCGCAACGCGTGGGAGTGGCTCATGCTGTGCGCGACGAGGACGTCGTGCAACTCATCAAGAAGTAGCTTTGTCGCATTGTGTCCAGTCGCAGATGGTGTGATTTATACAGTAGATGGTAATTAATAAATGTTGGTGACTACAACTTTGGTACCAAGGAGGCCTGCTATTCGCGAACAGTCTAATTAAATATCAAGAGATACCATCTTGCTCAAATTATATTTTGTCAAATGATGTAATTATTGTTGGAGCAGCACATTACTATTATCCCTAAATAGAAGTTTAAATAAAAGCAATGAATCCTAATCAGATATTGCAGATTTATTAATACTGGTGGCCCGCCCTCGCTTCGCTTCGGTACATTCTCAACGTATTAATCAATTTTCCTATATTATCACCGTTTAAACCTTCACTGTACTTCCATGAACATTTCAAGACTAAAATTAGCCAAATCGGTTCATTCGTTCTCGAGTTTTAGCGAGATTAACGAACAGCAATTCATTTTTATACATATATAAAATGTGGGTACGTATTTGAACACCTAAAATTAAAATATCTAAACTTAAGACCCCAAGGTTTAAAACCCCTAAAATTACAATACCCTAATGGTTCTAATAAATAATCTATATAAGTTTGAAATTTCTAATAGGTATCCAAAACTCCTAATGGTTCAAAATATTTAAGGTCATAATAATACAAGTTCACAATGTCGTAGTTCAAAACATCGAAAGTTAAAATACCTACATTAAATATGAGATTGAAAACAAAATAGATGTGGGTATACATATACAAAGAATAATAAATGACATGGTGGTTAATAATAATAATGTTAATCTTAGGTTAAGATAGGTTGGTTAAGTTTAGGTTAGAGTATGACAAACGAGCATGAGCCGAGCGAGTGAAGCGAGCGTGCCGTGGCAGCGGCCTGCGAAGTGCCAGAAGCAAATCGCTTTTGTTAAAGGAAACAGTAAAGTCAGCTAGGTAGTTACTGTTATTTTTTTTCTTTAAGTATCTTTAATGTGACCTTACCTGTTTCCTTTTACAAAAACGATTCGCTTTTGGCACTTCGCCGGCCGCTGCGGCGGCGCACACTCGCTTCACTCGCTCGGCTCGTGCGTTATTTTTCATACTCTAACCTAACCCAAGACTTCTGTTGCTACGAGTATAACTAAGGCAGGATACCTATAGATCAAACTACCATTAGGGATTATATCTTTAGATCAAACTAAACTTTTTGAATTTAGGTAACCAACCATTAGTTATTGAAATTTTAACATCAGGGTTTTAACTTAAGATATTTTAATTTTAGGTGTTCAAATAAGTACCCAAATATTTATGTACTAGTGGACGCCCGCGACTTCGTCCGCGTGGACTGCAGAAAAATAAAAATGTTGAAATCACCTGGGAAAATATTTTTTACCGGTTTAATTAATAAAAACAAAAATCCAGGGTGTCAGCTAACTCCATACAAAATTTAATTTAAATCGCTCCAACCGTTTTTACGCGGAAGAGTAACAAACATCCATCCATACTCACAAACTTTCGCGTTTATATATTATCGATTCCCATTCGGGTGAAGAATTTTTTCCATTTTCTTTATTAATAATTTTATATTATATTATTAGAAAGTGCTTATCATGCTGAGCAACTTTTCCTAAGACGGTATTTTCATATCTCTCAAAGTTTAGCTGGGCTGCTAAGGGTTCTGCATCAGGCAGTCTAGACCTTCAATTTTTTTCTTTCATATCATTTCTACGTCATTTATTGTCTTTCATACATATTTTTGGATAACTTGAACCGTTTACGCAGCGCACGCAACGGAAGTCTCCAAAGTTGAATAATTTTCCCCGTTTTTTCCACATTTTCCTCTTATTCTTCGTCCCTATTGGTCGCACTGTGATGATATATAGCCTAAAGCCTTTCTCGATAAATGGACTATCCAACACAAAAAGAATTTTTTAATTCGACCCAGTAGTTCCGGAGATTAGCGCGTTCAATCAAACAAACAAACAAACAAACAAACTCTTCAGCTTTATAATATTAGTATAGATTGGAATTGTTAAAGATTAACTCTAAAATTCAAATTGTCATTCTTTAGTTTATTCACGCTATTATAGGCTTATTTTAATACTGTATGTGAAGCATATTTTATCTCAACATTATGCAGTCACTATTGCATCATACATACATATAATCACGCCTTTATCCCTTACGGGGTAGGCAGAGTACCAAGGGCCGATAGAACCATATGGTGCCACTTCTGACCAATTTTGAGGGTATGGTTGAGATGTACAAGTTCGGTTAGTAGTGACAGGTGGTCAGCCCATGGCCTACAAAACTCCAAGACCCTCTTGTCCCTCTACTTGTACAGTATGCCCGGGAAGAGAAGCAGCTGTAGTATTATAAGTTTATTTTTCACTCCCAGAGCAGCATAGAAGATTGTATCATAATTAGTAAATCATTTTAAAAAGTTCAGGTAGCAGAATTAATAGGTTACTGACTGCCAGTCATGTTGGTATAAGAAAAATCGCATTTTGTATATATGTCGTGGCCATATTGTTAAATTGATCATTTCATGAAATGGTCGAGCATTTCATGAAGTGGTCGCATTTCATGAAGTGGCCAATTCAATTTGACCAGATCGTTAAATCGTCTACATTTCACGATTTTGTCATCCACGTTTGGCCAAATCGTATTAACAGGGTGTCCATAAAATCCGAATGTGGTAAGAGCTTATATAAATAATATATACCGTACACCATATATAAGTATACCATAAGGTATGATGGTATGATTTTTTTTGCTATTATTTATGTGATATTTTCACAATATAATATTTAAAAACATAAAAGACTTTACAAAAGCGATTCGCATCTGGCACATCGCCGGACGCTGCCTGGGCACGCTCGCTCCGCTCGCTCGGCTCGTGCGTCATTTGTCATAGTCTAACCTAACCTAACCTATCGTAATCTAAGGTTTTTGTTTAACAATATTATTATAAACCACCATTAAGTCTAATATACATTATACAATATAACACACTATCCGTGAACTTCTTCTGCATAGTCACCCTACTCTCTTTAATTTGTTTTATAACCTTAAAAAGAAAAATCCGCCATCTTCACACAAAATAAAACGCGCGCAGCGCCTCTACCGGTGATTCATGTAACTATTTTACGATATGATCAATAATCTTGACCACTTCATGAAATGATCGGGCGTTTAGTTGCCCATATCGAGAAACGATTTTTAATCATCGATCTGCCCAAACCATATCATGATGTGGCCAATAGACAGTTGAACTTTTCATGAAATGCGACCATTTCATGAAATGCTCGACCATTTCATGAAATGATCAATTCTACGATATGGCCACGACATATACATACTTATGTACTCATTATTATGTACTTTTGGATTGTAATAAATAATTACAAAATTAAAATGCTTTTGTAACAATTAGTCATAAAAATTAAATTTAATAATTTAACAATTACTCAAAAAATAAATTGACATAAGAACACTTGCACAGTTGAATATAGAAGTATGTTTAAGTCTATGTATAGGCCTGAGTAAAAAAATGTAAAATGAAACAAAAAATCTAGATAGTCTATTGTTTAATAAATAAATGGTATCATATAACTGCCACCCCATAATTATGTAAAATGCATTAAGGTATAAAATTGCACTCATTCACCTATCAGCTAAATAAACTACAATCTGGTGAAAAGACAAGATAAAATATAATGTAATCAACCTCAGTACCAGTCTGACCATAAACCACCCATTTTTCTATGGTTCTCAAGCAATATGATTTACTTTGGTTACCTTTTTTAAAACCAAAATATTAGCAGGAACGAAGTGCTGTGTGGAATCAACTGCATTATTATCAAGATATCTATAGCTCCACAAACTGATAAGACTTCCATAAGTGACTTCTCTCTTTTTTTCTGGAATGAATAATCTATTTCTGGTTTGAAAAATGTTACATAGAACTCTATTGTCACACAATGTTGATATTTAACTAATTACTATCACTCTCTAATAGATCTGCTTCAGCCGTAGCCAAGGCCCACTTGTGCTCAGTTATCTCTAGGGCTTCCCACTCTGCTTTGAAGGCAGCTTTTGGATCAGGAGGCATTGCCATTGCTGCACCAGACATCTGCTCCTGCATTATCTTTGACTGATCAGCAGCTGTAAAGTTTCTTCATTAAAATATTGATGTAGTTTAAATCCAACAATAGTATGAAAGTAACATTTAAATTATGATTTTACATAAAAATAAGAGAACACCAAGATCTACATAAAGGTCTAAAACAAGTCATATTATGTTTAACTTCTGGATTATCATAGGGATTTTTGAGTGTGCTTTATGTTATATTGTAGACTAGTGGACGCCCACAAATCCATCTGCGTGGACTATAGAAATAATGTCGAAATAATCCGGGATAAAAAGTAGCCTATATGTTAAGTAGGACCTGTCACAATATATTCCTGAAAACTGCATCGAAATCGGTTCAGCCGTTTCTGAGATTAGCTTGCACAGACAAACCAACAAACAGACAAAAATCATTGTTTTGGGTTCTATTGCGTTGATAAAGGTCTCCAATAATATTTTTTCTCATATATCTTCCATGTACAGACAGCGATCTGTTACATTTTTATTATATGTATAGACTACACTTACCATTATTTTCACCCAATACAAGAGTGTAAATGGTCCTAAGACCAAACACATTCAAGAAGTACCAAGGAAGCTGATGATACCCAAGATGCATCCAAATAAAGCAGTTCAACTCCTCTCTGCAACATTGGCTTGAAGCGGAGAGTCAATGGGAAAGGTACCTTGGCTGTAATGAGTGGCAATTAATTCTTTTCTGAAACTTAGTGTGTTCATAATACATTCAACATCATATTTTTTATATTCACATAGATATTAAAGCAGGTTAAAACATTCACTGCCAGCAGATTTTCTAAGAATGTCGCAAATAAGTGTTGGCGGTACCTCTAGAAAGCCTAAAAGATACAAATACATAGTCGCCGGCACTGAACGTGTTAAAAAATAAATAGATTGCATAAGAAATAACTCACTTGTAAGAAATCCACTGAACATCCAGTTAATCCATCCTCCAATAACAATCATAGGAAGTACATTGGTAATGTTTCCTTTAAGCATGTCAGTCATCATGCTAGGATCAGTCATGGGATTCTGTAAAGGATTACCTATACTAATATTATGTAGTCTTTGACATTGCCACCCTCACTGCAACTAGTTGGAAGTGAAAGAAGTACTCTTTGTAACCAAAGAACAATGATGCTGTTACTTTGTAAATTGAATCAAACAAAGAGCAGATAAAAGTGAGTCTATCCCTTTATCTAATGTAGTTGAGTGATCAAAGAGCCTATTGCCACTCTCAATAAATTTGGTACCTGTGATGTTGCAGCCCTTTTTTGAACTTTGAAGTATCCCGTTTCTTCGTTGTTGAACCAATGTCTGCGCATAGCAAATGAGTATCGTGGTAAATATTTACCATTTTCACGGAGCAAACGAGCACGTATCATAACTTGACTGAAAAACAGTCCAAAATAAAGCACATGAAGGTAGTATACACAATGAGATGGGAATTTAGAACAAGCTGAAATACCTGTCCTGAACCTGAATCAATTCAATCTTCTTTTGTGAAGATAACATTATAGAAACATAGTGTCTTACTATTCCAACCAGGAAAGTAATAATTACAATAGGTAAAAATACCCAAGATCGTATGAGTGGATCTAACAGCAATTCAGCCATTATGAATTACAACTAAATAAAACCATAAACTTTAAATGAGTTGTCTATTTCAGAATAAGGTCAAACCATTAGGAGTACATAGGTAGGTATGTAGGAAAAATTAAATTAAAATTAAAATTCTTTCCCACAGCACAAGTGAAGGAAATTAATGTTGTTGTTTTTTCTTTCGCCCGTTACGGGCAGGCAAAGATCTTAGACCATACAGCCTGTTCTTCAGTGTATATACTTCTTATATTATATAAATTCATAAAGGCCTAAGCCTAGTCTGTTGTAAAGTTGTAAAAGTAAATCATAAAAGTCCAATCCGGGTAAAAGTCCAATTCAAGTAAAAGTTCAATCCGAGTCATATTGGGGTCAAATCCATTACTATAAGTCTCCAATGCTGTTCACAATATAATTGTATAGATGTAGATAACAGCTTTCATTACTTAGCAATTCTTGAAGAGAGCGCGGGACATATTCAGGTTTACTATAAATTTCTATGAGCCGATCCATTAGTAATAGGCGGTGTATACTAAAGGACGAACAAACAAATATGTGTTCGAGGGTTTCGTTTTCCAAAGAACAAAATCTACATAACGGCGAGTCGCTTAGATTCATTCTGTACAGGTGTGATGCAAATCTACCATGTCCTAGTCTTAAACGATTGATTATTGTATAAAAGTTTCTGTTTCTGAACTTTCCTCTGGAAAACCAGGGAGATCTATTTACTGATGTTCCTTCAATAGAGGCGTACCATAAACCCTTCTGTGCCGTTATTTTAATTTGATCCCAGTAGGTTTGCCAATCGTCAGCTTGTTTCTTTTTCAAAACTGGTACTACATCTGTATAGGGTATGGCAATACTACCGCAACAGCTGTCAACCTGAACCGTTAAGTTTTTATTATGAATGGTTATTGCCCTTGCCAAAAAGTCTGCATTTTCATTTCCTGTGACACCTATATGTGCCGGAATCCAAGTTAATATTACTTCTATATTGGCCGATTGTAATTTAGCATAGAGAGATCTTATGTTATAAATAACATAGTTGGTTTTGGTGTCCAATTTATAGTTGTTCAACGCCATGAGAACACTCATGCTATCACTGGCTATTATCCATTTATTGTTTTGCGAGCTATTGATTTGTATATGTCGAAGTCCAGCTAAAATAGCTAAAGCTTCTGCGGTAAATATGCTAGCATTATTATCTATTAGTTGTCCTTGGCCTCTTTTAAGTTTCGCATCGTAAAAAGCAAAAGACACATTGTTGCTCTTTGAACCATCTGTGTATAAGAATCTGTATCCAACCCAATCAGAAAACTTCCTATAGACATCTTCTTTAGTGGATAGCCCATTATCAATTTCAATGGAAATATCAGTGAAATTAGTATTATAGTTATCCTGATAACAAACAAATTTATTGCTTCTATATATGTTAAATTCTTTTAAAAGTTTAAGGAATTCAGAAAAATCTTGTAACAAATATAATGAAGAAGGAGATAAGTAACAAAATGAATTGAAGTGACACAGTTTGTTCAATAGAGGATTATTGGAGACTGAATACAATTTTAAAATAAATCTGGATTTAAGGTATTTAAAACGAACATGCAGAGGTGGAATATGACATTCTACTTGTAATGATACTATGGGAGAAGATCTAAACGTAAGTTTTTGTTTTGTATTAGCTCTAACTTTTCTAACAACTTTTTATTTGAACTAAAGCAAGGAAAAGCATACTCAAAATGACTTCTTACTAGTGATTTGTACAACATACTTAAAATTTTAGGATCTGCACCCCAATAAGTAGATGCTAAAGTTTTTAAGACATTAAATGCCTTAAGAGCCCTAGCAGAAATCTTGTTGACATATTTGATCCACGATAGATTTTTTGTAAAGAAGACTCCCAAAAATGTTGCTTCAGATACTTCTTCAAGAGGAATGTTATCAAAGAATATATTTATGTTTGTATGAATATTATTACCGAAGATTACTAATTTAGTCTTATTTACATTTACCTGTAGATCTAGGACAGTTAGATATTTACTGAGCTCTTTTAATGCAGAATTAAGTGTGTTGTTAAGAACTTTAATGTTAGAATTAGAATAATATATTGCAAGATCATCAGCATATTGTAAATTTTTAACATGTGGGCCTAACATTAAATTGAGTCTGTGTAAATACAATAAAAATATAAGAGGACTAAGAATTCCTCCTTGGCAAACTCCCTTGAAAGATTGCCTTGGGCCAATTAAACTGTTATTGATTTTAACAAATACCTCTCTGCCATGTAGAAAATTAAAGATCCAATCTATTATTTTTCCAGGAAAGCCTAATGATTGCAGTTCAGTATTAAGTATTGCATGATTGACATTATTGAAAGCACCAACAATATCAAAGAAAACACATACCAAAGGTTGACCTAAAGACAAGGCATTTGCTATGTCAAGCTGCAAATGACAAATACTTTCACGTGCTGAGTAGCCTTTTCTGAACCCAAACTGATTTGAAGGTAATAAACTATATTTTTCAACATAGAATTCAATTCTTTGTTTTAGGAGTTGCTCAAAAATTTTACCAATACAAGAAGTAAGAGCTATGGGCCTATATGAGTCTGGATCATTTCGATCTTTAGTAGGTTTCAATATAGGAATTAAGCAATCAGTTTTCCAATCAGAAGGAATCAAATCAGAGAGCCAAAGTAAATTAAAAATATCTAATAATATTAATAGAGATGTTGGGTGTAACTTTTTAAGCATTAAATAAGGAATACCATCTAAACCAACTGCAGTGTTACGACGAGATGAAATAGCAGATTTCAGTTCTTTTATATTGAAGGGATCTATTAGAAAACTATTTGTAGAAGTATTTGTGTCAGCACTTTCAGTAGATATATTTGCAACAAAGTCGGGGGTATGTTTCTGTAAGAATTTTGGAACCCAACTGGTGTTGGAGTGATATTTACTAACATAAGTCTTATTAAATTTTCTCATGTAATTCCAGATGGAAGACAAAGGAGTACTACGATTAAAAGATTTACAGAGTTCAGTCCAACTATTAAGTCTCTCAGATTTTAGGGTAAGTTTTTTCAGAGCTTGAAGTTTCTTAAAATTTAAATAATTTGCTTCAGTAGGGTTATATTTATATAAAACAAATGCTTGTTTCGATTTTAGGACTGCATTACTACATTTCTCATTCCACCAAGGAAGGGGATTGTACTTCTTACGATGAACAGAATTTGATAGAGAAACAATTGTGTGTGTTTTGAAACTAGGAAGACATTTTTGAATAGCTGTATTGAGAATAGAAAAAAAATGTTGATAGGATTTAATAGGATCTAAAGGATCAATTTCGAAATTAATAAGAAGTTCCTGAACACATCTCTCATAGTTTGACCAATTGACAAGTTTGTAATTAGGATATTTTTTTAAGTTACTAGTAGTACAAGGAACATTAATAGAATTGTCAATAAAGGAGAGTTTTGTTATTACAGGTAGATGATAACTACCGAGAGGATCATCATACACCTGCCAATCAGAACGAAGAGCAAGGAATGGTGAAACTATTGTTAAGTCTAGTGGATTAGGTTGCCAACTGTGAGACCCCACTGTTGTTACTTGACCAGTGTTAAGTAGAATAAGATTATTTTCGTCAATGACATCTAAAATATCTCTGCCTCTTGGATTAATTATACTGGAACCCCATGCAGTGTGATGTGCATTGAAGTCTCCAGCTAAGAAAAATGGTGAAGGAAAGCTTTAACACAAATTATTAAATTTAGTTTTAGTGAAAACAGGACTACAGTTAGAAGGACAATAAAATGAGACAAAATGTATATTTTGCCCGTGATAGTGTACATTGACACATACATTCTGTAAAGAGTCATCAGAATATGTATTAATTCTACTATATTGTAAATTGTTATGTATAAGAATAGCCACTCCATTATGCATGTTACCAGAATCATTCCTTTCAATTGTGTAATGTTTAATTTTAAAGAAATGGCTTGGTCTAAGCCAAGTTTCAGAAATTAGAGCAATATGAATGTTATTTTGATATAAGAAATCTGTAAATTGAAGACAATTTGCCTTTATGCTATGGGAATTCCATTGGGTGATATTTAACTGGATCATTGTGATGGATTAGAAGATTTTTTATTACTGAATGTGTCAAGTATGATGTCTTTTATAGTAACCGAATTTATGGCATTAGATGTAGTTTTTGCTCATAGTGACAATATGTATAATAGACTTAGTAAGAAGGTTGAAAAATTCATCACAATTTAGTAAATTTTTAATGATGTTATTTGGAGAAATATCAGATTTCTCATTAAGTTTAGGAAAGTCTTTCTCTTTAAATAGATCTGAGTACGCAAACTGATGTGCTTTTACTTTATTTTCTGTTATTTTTTGTCTTTTTATTTGACAAAGTCCGGAAACGGCGATATGATTGCCTCCGCAATTAGCGCATTTAGCTTCATTTGGGTTAGTCGTGCATACTTTGAAATTATGATTTTCTGTACAGATTGAGCACTTTTCTGCGTTCTTACAAAACTTTGCGATATGGCCAAATCTTAAACATCTTAGACATTGCTTAACAGGAGGAACGTAAGGGCTCACCTCATGTCTCCAGTTGTCAAGAAAATATGTTCAGGCAGCTGTGTGGCGGCAAAAGTGACTGCTACAACGCTCGTTGGCTGTAGGCTGAATCTCCCATCCTCCAAGCGGGACCTCCGCATGATGCGCCGCACCTGGATGACGTGGCGTCTGCTGGCAATTATCGAATAAATTTTTTTATTACCTAAGTTTACAGGAACATTTTTTAAGATACCAGTTATTTCTGTGGCACTAGCTGGTATAGTGCACCGTAAGTTCAGTTCTTCAAAAAATTTTTCATTCTGTATGAACACGTTAGCGTTATTACAAACATCGAAGACCACGCCGACCTTATATTTATTTATTAATTTTAGGTGTTTCACACCATTGACTGAATGTTTTCGAATGGCCTGGGATATGGCCATCCGATCATGTTCCCCTATTGGGGTATTTTCTTTCGAACTAGATAAAAACACTATATATTCCGAAACACCGCTTTCGGGATACGTTCTCTTATAATTGGGTATTTTGTATGTATCGTAATTATCGTGTCTTATCCTATTACTAATAATACTTGTATTTTCCAAGTCGATCTCAGACTCTGAAGTGGAACCCAAAGTTCCCACTGAAATCCCATCTTCCTCCTTCTTTTTCCTTTTTTTAGCCTTCCCCTTAGACATATTTACAAGTATATAAAACGAATTTACAAAGATATATACAGTAAAAATAATTTTTACAAATTTATAAATTAAAAAGACCGCCCTTCTCTGCAAGTGTTCCCGCGCTTTTCTGAAGGAAATTAAGTGACACCAAAGTGACACACATTTTTTTTTTTTTTTTAGTTTATCCCGAAGGAAAGGCAAGGGGAACTAAGCCCATACAGCCTAATCATTGTTTAGTAAAATGTATTCTGAATTTATGATGAATGACAATGATGATGAGTGGAAACGTCGGAAAAATCCTCGAGAACGAGTTTAAAATTAGTAAAAATCAAAAATAAAATTGCAGAAACAACTTACATGAGCCCATGAAGAGATCGTATTCCGACTAAAGTTTTACTCAGCTTACCTGCATATAAAACCATGCACACGCACTAGATTCACATAACAAGTAAACAAAATATTACTTATCTACCAAAAAACATCACTTTACGGACACATGCAAGCCATTTACAAATAAATTTAGATTTTCACAAGAATACTATGCAAGAATATTACACCCGCTCCCTTCCAGCTTTTCCCGCCGAATCTTCCAAAGTGACACACAGCTACATAGTTTTTTTTTTACTTTATCCCGAAGGAAAGGCAAGGGGAACTAAGCCCATACAGCCATTGTCTTTTAGTAAATGATTTATGATGGATGATAATAATGATGATGAATGGAAACGCCGGGAGAATCGTCAAGAACAAGTGTAAAGTTAGTCAAAATGAAAATTATTGCAGAAACAACTGATATGGGCCCATGAAGAGATCGTATTCCGGCTAAAGTTTTACTCAGCTTACCTGCGCATAATTAAATTAGGCATGGGCTAATCATATCCGGGAAAGGATTGAACATGTAGTATATCACTCCGACTAAGGATATATATCCTTTTAACATATCCAACTCCGCGTGTATATCCGGGAACGAAGAGATTTAAGTGACGCGAGATATGACTGGGATTGGTTTGGTTAGGTTGTTGTGTGTCCTTTTAACAGATCCAACTCCGCGTACATATCCGGCAATGAAGAGATTAAGCGAACCGAGATATGATTGGGATGATCTATCCAAATAATAATTAGAATATTTGATAGGCGTATTTAAAAATCACAGTACACTAAAACTATTGTCCTAAAAATAATTCCAAATCCAAACAGCTTTTATTTACATTAAAAACAAAATACTTAAGATCTAATATAAAACGGAATGAATAGAAATTTTGAAAATTATAATTACGAAAACAAATATTTATACTAAACGGCATGCCTGTCGCTCGTGAGTATTCGTATATACTCGTGTAATGTCGTTACATTCGCGCTTATGCGTCTACTGCGATAGTACCGCGCGTTCCGGCGCGTTCGCATTCCGTCTCGCTCACTTATTCTTATCTTCGGCATTATTCGGTAGGTCGAAATGGGTCGGATATAGGATATGGTAACTTTCTTTGAAGGAGTTGATTCATATCCACCTCTGGATATATATCCGAGGATATAGTTGTGTCCGGAGCAGGGATTTGGTATCTCTATGGTCCGGAGTTTCCCATGTCTAATTTAAATTGTGATTTTATTTGAAAAAGATCAATTTGATTTCTGTGACATATGTTAAATATATTAATTTACAGTAAACGCGTATTATCTGATCTATCGGTTTGTTTGCATTTTAACGATAAGCAAAATGTCTTCTAAAATAATAACCGGTGATAAACTCATTGCCGGTGATATTCTTAATCAAATTAATGCACCAAATATTTCGGAAGAGAATGTGCAATTGAAGTTAGCAAATTTGGAAAATAGTAATTCGATGATAGATTTTAATAAGTTTAAATTTGATAAAAAACCCCATGTAAAAATTGAGTATGATAGGGATAATTTTCCTGATGAGCTAGTAAGATATTTTCATAATACCTACCTATCTATTCATATTCAACTTATTCAAGCCTTATTGTATTCTTGTTGTATTGTTAGTAATTTGGTAGCAAGTGTTCATATAAGGTACATATTCATCTCTTATTTATAGGTTAATAAAAAAGGATTATGGGAACCACCTAATTGGAAGGACTTTTTGTTAAATTTGAGAAATATGAGAGCAAATAATGATGCCCCTGTTGATTCAATGGGCTGTCATATGAGTATGGACCGAAATGCTCCTCCAGAGGTAATATGTAGTTATAGATTGTGGCACAGGTGAGTGTGTGTAAACCAGCTAGCACCTACTATAATAATGAATGTTTTGTTATTATTTATTATAGTAGGTGCTAGCTGGTTTACACATGCTAACCTGTGCCACAATCTAAAGGCTCTAATAGAATAGCATGGAAGTTTATTATTAGTTTCTAAAAAAAATAACCTATTGCTTAATACTAACTTTAATTATAGTATCTTAGTATTTACACTAATTTTTGTCCCCTTATATTATATTGCATTGCATACCTTTTTTTACTCAATCTAACATATTTTTATTATTAAATTTGTAATTGTAGGTCATAAGATATCAAAGTCTTATATCTTTGATGTTGTCAAGTCAAACTAAAGATCAGGTAACATTTGCTGCAATGGAGAGGCTACGAGCCAAAGGACTTACCGTGGATAACATTCTAAAGATGTCTGACGATGAACTTGGGAAACTTATATACCCTGTAGGGTTTTGGAAGGTATTAAAATATTGGCATTTTATAAAATTAAACTCAATGTCACTTATTTTATGAATATACCAAATATAACAACTGAATTTCTTGTGTTTTCAGACTAAAGTAAAATACATTAAGAAAACTACTCAAACATTAAAAGATCAATACAACAGTGATATCCCTGATTCTGCCGAGAAACTTTGTAAACTCACCGGTGTTGGCCCTAAAATGGCACACATTTGTATGAAAGTAGCATGGAATAAAGTTACTGGCATTGGTATGTTGACTACTTTGCCTTCATGTTTGATCCCAATAAAATAAGATTTATCAATAATTGATACCAATCTATTTTCAGGTGTAGATACTCATGTTCACAGGATCAGCAATAGGATAGGTTGGGTGAGGAAACCTACAAACACCCCTGAAGACACACGTAAAGCTCTAGAAAATTGGATCCCATTTGAACTTTGGAGTGAAGTAAACCATTTAATGGTGGGATTCGGTCAAACTATTTGTTTACCGATTAACCCATCTTGTCATGAATGTCTGAACAATGATATTTGCCCTTCAAGTGGAAAGTTCAAAAAAATACCTAATAAAAAGTCTCCTTTAAAACTGGATTACAGTGATGAATGTAAAAAGTATACTAAGAAGCCTACATCCCCTAAAAAACGTAAATCATCATGTAAAAATACAGATTCTGAAGAGGAGTTTGAAGTCAAGATAGAACCTAACATTCAACCTGCAAATCACAATAAGAGAAATGAAAAAGACAGTGCAAAACACCAAAAAAACTCTAGAATAAGAAAATCACCAAGGAATAAGTCTGAAAGTACACAGATGTCTGAAAGGGTTCTGAAAAATAAGAAATTAGATACCTAGTAAATTAACAAATAATATTAAAACTAAGTCCAGAAACAAAAAGTGAAATAAAATATTTGTTTATGCATCTTATACAAATATTCATTGAAGTTAAAAAAAACAACAAAATCATGAAACTTTTAAGACTCAAATGTAATCTCTCAAACATAATACTCACTCACACTTTGTATTTGATATAAACTTATTACTTCCAATTTCCTTACAAATAAATGTGTTAATGTTTTCTTTTGCCTTTTTTCTTGATTTTTTTATTCTTAATATTATTTGGTTTTGTATTTTCATTCCTGGTTTTAGCTTGGTTAGACTTTTTGTGAAAAGACTTCTTTCTATTTTTTATTCTTTCCATATTATTTTTCATTTGATATGCTTTACTTTTCTGTATCTTTTTTGTAGCTTGCTTTTTTAAGAGTTGTTTAATTTCTTTCTTAGTTTTCAAATTGCTATCTTTGTCTTCTTCTGGTTCAGGCTCTGCCTCACTTTCTTCTTCTGAGTCCATACCTGTTATTTTTTCTGTGACATTCTCTTTATTCATTTGGGCGACAGGTTTTTTCTCTTTGGGTCTATTATCACCAATTACCAAGTCTTTCTTTTGCAATGTGTCAGATGATAGTTCCACAATTTTAACATTGACATCCTCATCTTCATATTCGTCTTGAAGCAGCTGTTCAATATCTGGTATAGGCCTGCTAGAAACAACTAACTTCTTGTAAGATTCCTTATTCTGTAATTTGTTAATTTAATTATTATCTTATGTACCTACAATAAATGGGATATATAATTTTGAACACTAAGTATTAAAAAATGGTTGGTACCTCTTGTTTTATACGTTTCCTCTCTTCCTTTAGCATACGCTGTAATTCTTCTTGTGCTTTTTTCTTTCGTTCTAATTTTCTTTTACGAAATCCACATAAAAACTCTCTACAATAAAAGATACAATAATGTTAAAAGATTTGGTTTAATTTCATTACGAACGGAATACTAAAAAACAAGATACAAACTTCCTTTTAGATTCATCAAAGACCAAAGTAACTTTCTTTTTACGTTCTTGATTTTTAGTCTTTTTACCCATTTTAAAGCGTGCTGAAGGAGAAGCTGAAATAAGTTATGTTTTTAAATTGCACAAAAAATGTATGTGTATAATATATAACCTTAAAATATGCTTTTTTTGTTTAGTTTATCCCGAAGGAAAGGCAAGGGGAACTAAGCCCATACAGCCATTGTCTTTAGTAAATGATTTCTGAATTTATGATGGATGATAGATAATGATGATGATGAATGGAAACGTCGGGAAAATCCTCAAGAACAAGTGTAAAGTTCGTCAAAATGAAAAATAATTGCAGAAACAACTTACATGGGCCCATGAAGAGATCGTATTCCGGCTAAAGTTTTACTCAGCTTACCTGCGTATAAAACCATGCACACGCACTAGATTCACATCACAAGTAATCAAAATATAACTTATCTACAATTCTCTTTTTCTCAATTGGCGTGCAGGGATCGCGGACCAAGCGAATATGTCGTCCGTCCAACTGGTGGATTGTTTGCCTACTTGGCATTTTCTGGTTCAGAGTAGCCACTCACATTACTGCTTTCGTCCGTTTCCACTCCATGTTAAAAGTCAACTGATACCAGCTAGTCCACTTATTCGCTCTTACAGTGATTCGCTTTCCATCGTAGACGACTGGGTTGTAAGCAATGGCAATAACCTCAAGTGTTACGTATTTTATAATAAAATTTTATTAATCGAATCACATCACACCATTCGCATCGTTTCGGTCATCAGCATCACTATCACTAAAGAGTGGGTTTTAGTAGTGTATCATAAAGCTATTTATGATCAGAGTAGGATCAACTGTGTATTTTACTTCGTGTCAAACAAGGATAAAAATACTTTATCGGAAAATTGCTGTCAAAAGTACCAAACATTTTCATTAGAAATGGTTTTGTTAAATACCAAAGCAAAAGGACTTATGTACAAAATTTTTATCATTAAAAATTTAGTTTTTTGCTGGTAGCTTAAAGTCTATACTACAATATGCGATACAAAAATAAAATATTAATATTTAATTAAAAACTTAACGTTTATAGTGTAAAAAAATATTTTAAATTTTAATGTGTTTAATTTATACTAAATTTCGAATAGATTTCTAGTTTTTTATAATTTTCATTTTGGCTAATTTGGCAAATAATCAAGAATTTTGGAATACTTGAATGTGATTGGTTGACAGTAGCTATTAAATTTTTTTTATCAGCTGTTCTCTGACCAATCAGCAAACAAGTCCAGAATAAAGACGGACTCATCAGCAGCATGGCTGTCAGTATAAATTTGAAGCTTGAACGATGCGCTTCCTTTCGTCATATTGGTTTTTTTTGTTTGTACAATTTGTCGAAAATGTTATCGTGTGTGATTTTATGTGGCATGGAAAATGGAAAGATTTGGGTGTAGTGACCTGATATTAACCCTGTTACGCAAGGTAAGCTAATGAGTGGTTTATTTAATTAATATGATGAATTAAAGGGTGAGCTCATGTGTAGTTGAAATTATTAGACTGTGTGAGATCTCTATTTTAATCGATCGAATGCTGTGAACCTTTCTTTCTAATTAAATTTGGGTCGCTGAAGGTCATGCAATAAGATTTCTTTAGATTTTTTAATTAGACACATTTAGGTATTCGTAGTAAGTAGTAGTAATTTGTAGTTATTACATTTCAAAAGTGTTAAATAATGTGCTGTGTTTCTACCACAGCCATATGTTTTTGCATGCGTGAAAGGGTGCTATCGACTGTTACCGTTACGTCTATGTTGTATAAATAAATCTATTCACACTATTTTCTGCTGTAGTTGTGGATACAACTTGTTTTGAGGATAATCCTAAGCTATGATCAAGCTGTATGATTGATGTTTAGATTTTAAGTGCTTTCTTTAGTATCTTGCTCACTAGTAAAGCAGGTAGATACTAAAGGAAATTAATGTGTAAGTTACAATTTCAATCACATTCAGATTTGAGGATCTTATCATAATATTTTATGTCTCACCTTATTTATCAAAGTATTGTAGTAATGTACAACATAGAAGAAAGATATAGGAAGGTACTACATTCTGAATGATCTATATATCTATTTAGGTAACTATAACATTAACAATGAAATGTGGTTTTATGACCATAATCATGGTCAATCAATGGCCGATCAAAGGTCAGTGGTGGGGTCTATGTTGGTGTGAAAAAATGGAGGTTCACAATTAAAATTAGTGTGTGGTGTAGGCCTGTAGTGGGTCTACCAGAACCAGTTAACTTTTAAAAGGGGTCTATGACTAAATAAAAAAAGTTTGGGAACCTCTGGTATAGATAGACTATGGAATATAAAAATACAAAATATTCTATATGGATTTTGATGAAACTTTGCACTTATATATTTATAAAATAGCTTAAAAACATTAGCATAACGATGAAGTTCATACTTCTTCATTCATAAATACTTCATTGTGATGAAAGTGTCTGCCTAATAGTTTCTTCACTTCAGTGTATTTTCTCACTCAATTAGTCTCACAACAAGTTGCTCTCATCAATATGTATAAGACTGACTTTGAAAAGTGTAGCTATTATAAAATTTTGATAAGTCAGTGACCCCAAAAGAATATCGTTTCAAAACTATTATGTCTAATAAAACAGTATTTTAATGTAGAACATTTATTGATCTAGGTAGCCAATATATTGAGTGTCACATAGTTATTAAACTACCCCATACTTAAAGTTCATCTTTTACAAATAAAAGATTATCAAGTACCCACACAATATATAAATAGCAATACACAACACAAAACTATCTCATATCAACCTTATCAGTAATATTGAGAGCATTATAAAATCATACATCATCTACAGATAACTTGTGAAGTAAGAAGATAACCAGTTGAACTGTTCACTTACTTGCCTATACTATATGCCAACACTCCTGGCACCCGCTGTCCTATAACATTCTATGACTGCGTGTGTCAGGAGGGTTGGTGTATAGTATAGTCTTTCTTGTATATAAATTGAAGTCACTTGAATATTTAGTAGTAGTTAGCTACCTAGGAGCAACCAGAAATGTAAAAAATGGTTGAATGTAATGCATACCATAGTATCCAACCAAAAGAATGTCTTTTTGTTTGTTATTGTAGTAAATCCTATTACTTATGTAATGTTTGTTTCACAGTAATTAATGAAAAACATAGTTGTTTACATTTAACATCTGCACTCTATTCTGTCTTATTTATTAACCACTAGTGGACGCCCGCGACTCCGTCCGCGTGGACTGCAGAAAAAACAAAATGTCGAAATTATCCGGGAAAAAAACATTTTCACGGGATAAAAAGTAGCCTATATGTTAAGTGGGACCTGTCACAATATATTACTGAAAACTGCATCGAAATCGGTTCAGCCGTTTCTGAGATTAGCGTGCACAAACGCACAGACAAACCGACCAACATTCAAAAATTCAAAAAAATATTTTTTTGGGTACTATTGCTTAATAAAGGTCTTGTATAATATTTTTTCTCATATATCTTCTATGTACAGACAGCGATCCGTTACATTTTTATTATAATGTATGGAAGAAACCAACATAACTCACAGTCTACCAAGCTTTATCCAACCACATCTCATCATCCACAGAACGCGTATGAAGCGAATCACTTATTTTCATTTATCATCGCACTACGCACAGCCTACCTAAAAACCTTTAGGTAGGATTAATAACTAGAACCTACGCACCAATTAAGTATGAGTAACGGTACAAAACGTAACGAAATCAAGTTTACAATAGAGCAACTCGATCCAGAGGAGCAATGGTATGCAATTGCATGACTTTTCTTAATAATGACTTTTAGGTGGACATAGAATCACAGAGGTTCGTCATACAACGCCGGTCGCATTGCACTTACGCAATATCATTGCCTGCGTAAAGCACGATAGGTGATGAATGATTTACGGGCCAGTGGGGTAAGCACGCCCTTTTTACGCGCGTACGCAAGCGAAGCTGCAAAATCACCTATGTGATTTGATTGTTGGACGATAGCGTTACGGAATGACGGATGTAGCGTTACATAGCTGCGTAAAAAGGTTCGCTAGTGTTACCCCACTGGACATGGCTATAGAACGTTACTTACGTTCGTACATTTTGTATAGAATCATCATATGATTTTATGTTATCAGTCCAAGCCGGTCGTCCATACCACTATTGCCTGCTATGGTCATAACTCTGCCCCCTTATTACCCAACTAGGAAAAGCAACAAGCGAAGCGAAAATGAAAATTTTACAAAATTCGGGTGACGTTTTTACGCAATGAATCAAAGAAATTTTGACATTTCAACGCGAACATTGTACAATTTTATTTTCGCTATCGCATTGCTTTTGCTTTGCTTTTGCAAGATACGTAATCAGCCTGCTGCATACGAGTTCGTGTACCAAATATGGCAATTTAAGCTAACTACTGAGCATTGTAAGTATGTGCCCTGGGGGAGGCCTTCGTGAAGACTATAGGCTGATATGTGTATATGACATACATATAATGATTACGGGGTACAAGGGGGCCACATGGTGAGTAGTGGTGGGGTAAGCACAACGTGCCATTTTTTATGAAACAAATAATATTATAGCTATGGGCTTAATTTAGACTTACTGATATTATTACGCGAGGTGATCAGTAATGTAACGTTAACTAGTAGCCACTACGAACTATTTTGTTGCGTGCAAATTTTGATCCCTATGTAGAGTGACAGGTGGCCAGCCCATCGACAAAACAGACCCTCTTGTCCCTCTACTTACTTGTACAGTATGCCCGGGAAGAGAAGCAGCTGTAGTATTTTACGTTTTTTTTTCACTCCTAGAGCAGCATAGAAGATATGTACGAGTATATACATATAAAATGCTTTGTCCTGAATGTCTGACGGAACGCACAGCCCTAACCGCTGATCGTAGAGGGTGTGGTCTTTCTTTGTATGACGTAGTCATTCGATAAGAAAAGGAATTCCCGTGATTCCCATGGGAACGAGAATTCTAAATTTTACGCGAAAGGAGTCGTGGGCGTCTGCTAGTCACAGATAAGAAAGAATCGTTAACCGCTATTTGCCTGTAATAAGGTAGCTAGGTAGCATGTTTTGTTCAGGTAGGCTATTCGTTAAATGGTGGTTAAGTGAAAAATTTGTAATCGATAGTCCTATTAGAGCACTGTAGCACAATGTTCTATATTGCAAAAAGTTTCTAACCTTTCTATGTATCACCTTTCTAACCTTTGTATGTATCTTTCCAGGGACTGACCTGAACACAACCCCAACACTATGACGTCGCGGTAAGATCAATCTTGTTCAACAGATTAATATCATTTCTTCCAAATGATTAGATAAGGCGTATTAGTTTCTCGGCTATAATGTTTATACCAACTAGATAAGCCTATTGGTTAGTACTTGTTGCACGCACGTAGAAATATATGTGTGTGACCTACATAGATGATGAGGAGATCGTATTTCGGCCAAGGCGACCAACCTCTACGGAGATTCCAGGTACGCAGGAGGTATTATAGTCAAGTGTGTGCGCCACAGGCGACTGACAACCGGAGAGAGATCAGGCGCAGGCCACTACGAGGCATAAGTGACAATTTTGCAACATTAAATCTGTACATGAAATAAATTCGGGTATTACGCAGGAGAATATCGTGGCATTAACTCATTTAGCGCACAAGTGCATAATTTTGGTATCCATATAATCACAATGTATAATCATCAATGTATAATCATCACATCGCAGAATAGTTCAAAACCAGATTCATCTCTATTCCATTACTCTCATAATCCGATGGGATGGAAAGCTGACACGACCGGAGAGAGATCAGGCGCAGGACCAACGGTTTTACGTGCTTTCCGAGGCACGAGCTAAGTGACAATTTTGCAACATTAAAATCTGTACATGAAATAAATTCATTGGTAGAGGCACGTGACTGGGATCGAACTTACGCCTCCCGCTTGGAACGTGCACGTCTTAACCACTATATATTATTACTATATTCATAGATATAAGTATGAACGGACTTTTTCTGTACCAGATCAGTGAAATTGTAGCGAAAGGTCAGGTCAAGAGTACCCAAAACGACAAGCGTAAATGTCGATGCAACGAAAGAGGAGTGGCAGAGAGCAAATGAAGGCCGTGATCTGCATTCCCCTCCAGGAAAAAGGGGTATTTTATGTATGTTTGTATTAAATACTGGCGAGAAATTTCAGGATTAGCCGAATAGTTTTGCAATACGTATTATATCACCGCATATAACAATTTGTTTAACTACTGTTTTAACTGCATTTTTACGAGTCTTGCCATTGTATTGCACTATAAAACCGTTGTAGATTGAAACAGTCCACCAATTATGTTTGTTTAGTAATAAATCTTACTTCTTTCTCTTACAAAATTAGTAGCGAATGAGGACATTTTCTGCGATGAATAAAATATCTTGTTTGATCTATTTGAGTACGAGTATTATAAATGTCCCCTCAGTGAGGGTCATCGTACGGACCCCTCCTGTCTGTCATATATGTTTTTAACGAAAACTATATCCGGCTTACTCTCACTGTAACTGTGATATTTCTATTCAGTGTAACTGTTCCGTTGCTTTCTGCATACGATTATTTCAATTGCTCTGCGAATTTGTTTGTCAGTCTGTGATTCCAGATAGAGGAATACTATTAACTGTTGGCTGCTCCGAATTCTCATTTGAGCTTCTCGTATTAACTGATCTCTTGCAACATAGACTTAGTATTTTTCATATCTTAGATTTCATCTTCAATTGTTTTCATACAAATTTCAAATTAGGAATTTAAAAAATCCGAGATTCTTTTTGATCTTGTATTGAAATTGGCCGTGAATCTCTCACTAGCTTCCAATCTGTGGGACATGCGAGCCTAGCATGACCTGCGAAACACGATATGATAAGCCGATTTATCGACATTTAGCCTGTCAAAATACGATAAATATAGCCGCCATGTTGAATTTTGTATTGACGATAGACGATACGATATCGTACGATACGATATCCACGATGCGTGGTCATGCTAGAGGGGCAGGTCAATTTACGTACTATTTACGGGGCTTGGGGCTTTACTCTTAAACAGTTGACAACTCCCATTAGCCCACCAACCAGCCCGTGCTATAGTTTCTAGCTGAACTAACCCTAGTAGAATACGGTGCAAAGTCAATAAATACCTTACGGACTGTGGAGTAATTGGGCACATTTCATTATGCCACACATAGACATCTGTTGCGTGTGAAAATACCTACAAGCCTAAAATAAAAATTGCTTTCATACTGCGCTTCTACTCGTACAACGGTTCCGTATTCGGTTGCGTTGCAGCTGGAACTTCTCCAGAATAAAGGGTGGGCTATTATCAGTCCCTTAGCCCAGGGACTGTCTTTACATTATGATATCCACCATTCAAATTTATTGCCATCATGGACCAATAGAATGGAGACTGCGCCTCGACAAGCGTAGCGTTGTACGCCTTCAGCCCAGTAGGACCAATGACTAAGAGGTGGCTGGCTGGTAGTCACTGGATGGCGAAAACGGGATATCGAGCTTTGTGGCTTGGTCTACGGGAGGCCTATGTCCAGCAGTGGCTGATAATGATGGACCAATGTCTATGATTTGTGGATATCACACGCATCCGTGGTAGCACATCTCTTGTGACGCCTAAAATAGAATTTATTTGAAAATTACACATACACGGACAGCAACGACATAGAACAAGATAATGGAAAAGGGTAGAAATACACACAATAAAAAAGAGTAGACAAACAAGGTCTCTTTAAAGCTAGAGTGACTATGAAAACATGTACCACCTTAGGCCGCATCTTGCTTAACATCAGGCACGATGGCAGTCAAATGTTTTTCAAATATCTGTAAAAAAAAAAGGAAGAACATAAAAGTACCCTGCGCCGCAGGTTGGACCGCCTATTCGTGCTACTCGAGGCGGGTTCCGGCGCGTCCGGTGCGGCCACCCGGCGCGCAGCCGCCCGACAGCTGGGCGAGGTGCAGAAGGCGCATCCGGAGGAACTGCACCGGCTGCTGGGGCGGCTGATCAAGCTCCTGCGCTCGCCGGCCTGGGAGACGAGGATAGCTGCTGCACAGGTAAATACAAACACTACAGTGAATCCTCCTTGAACGGTTTAAATGAAGCTTTTCACACTTACCTGACACAGATATATGAGCATCCAATTAAAATCCGGGGCCGACAGCCAACATGTATGAATTACCTCAAAGACCAGGATTGATGATTTATTTAACATCATCAGCTCATGGTAGCCGTGGTTCATAAACTTTTTTAACGTACGTGAATTATGTATGCTCTACTTGCATCCTCTGTCTAATTCTCAGATTTCCAAGATACGAGATGTATTCTGAGGATAATCACAAATTAGAATAATTATGCAGATAGAGCGTAAATAAAATGAAATATGTTTTTATTACTGTAGCAGAGTAGTTACTCAATTCGAAATAAATTCGAGTAAGAATATTCCGTTTTTATTTAAACTGCAGTGATTTCGTCATACGCAAACAAAACATTACAATGAATGATGACAATAGATAGACAGAAATGGTACATATTTTATTATATTTATACGTCCCTTATCACACGGATGTCCGGCCCCGTTCCAGTTGTAAAATGTTTATGATAGCGATTTTCTACTGCTGATACGTCCTGGGCTCAAATATGTTCAACAAGCCGGTTCTCATTTCTCACTTTAAATAGTGGGGGAAACCGGCCTAAAGGGCCTATTTGTTCATATTAAATAATTATATTACATGTGGGACTGTTTAGCGTCGTTAAGGCTATGTGATTAAGAATACACCTTGCATATTATAAAGCACCTTATAACATTTACAGTTATAGCCTATCACGTGTTAAGGGATGAGCCATTGATGCTTTTTGGGCACAAATACAATAGCGACCAGTAACGTCCTTCAACTTTGATGTTGTTGACGTAGTTGGTTACTCGTAGGTACATGGTATTCAGTAGTTATGATCTGAATTCCAATTGATATTATAACGTTAGATTTGTATGGGCTATTTGCCTGTTAATGATGCATTGTAGGACCATAGTGTGAAAATTATACAAGTAGTTACCCGGTAGGCTATACAGATCGGACGTCTCGGATGACTATACCCGTAGGACGCGGTCGCCGACTCAACACGCATTATACATAACATAATCAAAGAGGAATAAGATGTCATAGAGTGCTAATGACATACTAACTGCCTCAATGCACCTTTAGACTTATCACCAGAACCTTGTCACTGGACTCCTACGACATGCACAGAAGGAGATGAAGCTGATGTGAAGGGAAAGACTCTAGTGAAGGGGCATCAGCACAGAACCCTTTTTTCTAGGAAAGCCGCCTTAGCTGACGACGACCGAGATATATGGCCTGTGCCTTAGCGGATATTTTGGTTGTAGATTCCCCGAAACTGGTTGGACTTGGCGTCCACTAGTTAAAAGTAAATTAGCGGAGCTAGTTTTTCTCGTCGTATGTGGTTCATATTCATTTAAATAAACTCTACGTATATGTTTACGTGCATTGCTATGAGGGTGTATCGGAATGCTCAAGAGACAAATAGTCTACTTTTTGTCACGTAAAACTAAGTTTTTCCCAAATATTAAGTAGTTACGACTTTTTTAGGCCACACAGTGTACGTGGCAGCGGAAACAGTAAATTGCGATTTGCGGGAGCTAGTATGATTCATCAGCAATTTATGTCGTTCGAGACGAGGACGTCCAGAAACTGGTGGAAGATTCTACATACGTGGAAGATTCCGCACACGGTTGTGTTCTCAAAATGGTGTAGCCAGAATTGCAGGGTCTCGATCCCATAACCACGCTGAGCTCTGGCAAGTTGCTAGCTAGAAGGAACGCTCCTGAGTTCCTTATCGCAGAACATTCTGGATGTAAAATATAGTTATTTATTTTATATGTCAATACACTTTAGACATTGTGAATAATTCTGATACTAACTGGCGTATACGTAAGTTGTTGACGCATGACTGCTCGATCAGTTACTGATGAAATTAATTGTATAGTTAAATAAGTCCGAATTTTTGCAACTATTCAACGTTGTACCTATGCTACGAGTATTGCCAATAAATTATTACCCAAACCTGTAGTCTCAGGTATTATACGAAAAATAGAGGTTAACTTCGGTTTTTAGACTCACTTGTACTAAATTGATTTATTTTTTCCGCTGATTAGTTAGTATACATGCCATCCTACTTTTTTTTTACCACAAATAGAAAGAGACATCATGTCACGTCTAGAAAAACGTCACTTTAAACTGGGTGTAAAAAGACAACTTTGTTCTTACCTTAAGAATACAAGGTACTTATTAAAAAACATTGTTGTCTTTTTACACCCTGTATAGTGTAGTTATTAATCACTTGACGAACGCGCGAAAATGAAGGCTTCCTATTGGAGCAAACTTGTGAACAACTTTCTACTCAATCGAGAAATAATTTTACTTTGTCTAAGGCCTGGTTCCCTAGAATAGCGGTGCCGTGAAGTAACTTACATGTCGGCACCGTAAAAACGATTGTCTTTCCGTTCGTACAGCGGTTCACTACATGTTTTCTGTGACTACATGATATGACGGCAACGCTTTTAGTTTATACCAACATCTACTTTATTTTTATTATGTATACTGTTTTAATAATTTTTATTTACACAATTTATGAGAAATAACAAATTCTATGAATATAAATGAACATAAAACATAATTGGCACTGAATTTAAAATTACTTTTTTAATACAAACTTTTTGACTGCTATCATCTGAAATTAGAGTAATATCATCCGGTCAAATCTATATACAATTTAATTTATAATACTGAGCCATTACTGTGCTTGTTGTTCCATACAAAAATGTGTATTATTTATTTATCACAAATGCCATTATAAAAATGTAAATAATAAATAAATAGTAGGTATCTATTTATTTACATATTTTTTAAATAATATTCAGTTTGGTGCCTTATATTAACTAGACCAGTAGGCCGATTATTGTAAATCTTGCAAAACAGTAGCAATGCGACAGCGTACTTTATAAGCGATCAGCGTACTTTATAAACAATCCACAAACTTCATAAGCGATGAGCGAACTGGATAAGCGATCAGCAAACTTTATAAACGATCAGCAAACTTTATAAGCGAGCAGCAAACTCCTAAGCGATTAGCAAACTTCATAAACGATTTGCGAATATTGTACAATTTTTGCTATCCCATTGCTTTTTTTAGATCATTAATACGGGAGCCATTGCCGGCCTCCCCATTTAATGACCCTCAAGTCAGATTACCCATGATCACGAGACAACTACAGTTGGCATTAAAACTTGATCCTAGCGTCTAGCATGCAATGTACATGACATGCGATAATAGCAAGCAAGTAGCATGTGCAGTGATTTTTGATGTAGGGTCATTCTAGTAAAATACTAGCAATAGAAAGAACCTGATGATTCCAGAGTTCCAGACTAACATAAAATACACAACGTGCCTTGATGTTATTTGTTTCCTTTCTATTGCAGGCGGTTGAAGCAATCCTTTCAAAAGTACCTGAATGGCATCCACCGCCGTATACCGGGGTAAAAGGTTAGTATTCATTATGTATAATGTTAGTATTACATGTGTATAGTATCTATAATATGCTATTTGCCGACCTGAACTTAGGTAAATACACATGGCTCTGTCCCCAAACTGGGTAAGGCCGATACCAGACCGCCCCCCCTGATTACCTAATTTGCAATAGCAAAGCCGAAGCAAAGCGACAGCGAAAATTGTACAATATTCGCTTTGAAATGTCAAAGTTCCTTTGAAATTCATTTTACGTAATACCAATTTGACAAGCAATCAGCGATTTTTGTAGAATATTCGCTATCGCTTTGCTTTTGCTAGTTAGGTAATAAGGGGGCGAAATTCCATATTTACACTGCTCTTTTACCCACTCAGACCACCTAAATGCGTTGATTATTTTTATCTTCTTATCGTATGAATGAATTGTATGTTCGAGCATTGTCTGCCTGAACTCACGGGCTCTCAGCGAAAATAACATTACATATCTGTATAGTTGAAGTCATTATTTACCTACGTGCTTTGTGTAGGTATGTAATAGTTGATAAGTTACGAGTATAAGAGTTGAAAGATAACGGAATTTTTGGAGAAAAAATATAATTCACTATGGGTGCGTCCACCACCCTTCACTGACCCTCGGATCTGATGACTCATAAACTCATAACTGCGAAAACAAGCACTTGCACTACCTACAATCGCCACGAGAAACCAGACCCGAGCACCGAGCATGCAAGATAATATATCGCACTATTTCTGAAATCATAAAGTAGAATAATCTACATAAGTTTCGCCAACAACCGTGGCATCCTTTTGAAAAAATATAAGTTACCTAGAATAAATAGGAATAGCTATACCTAATATAGGAAGAAGTAATAAACTGATGAACGTCAGAGACATATTTTTAACTAGTGGACGCCCGCGATTCCGTCCGCGTGGACTGCAGAAAAAACAAAATGTCGAAATTATCCGGGAAAATAACATTTTCTCGGGATAAAAAGTAGTCTAGATGTTAAGTGGGACCTGTCACAATATATTCCTGAAAACTGCATCGAAATCGGTTCAGCCGTTTCTGAGATTAGCGTGCACAAACGCACAGACAAACCGACAAACAGACAATAATTGGGTACTATTGCGTTAATAAAGGTCTCCTTTAACATTTTTTCTCATATATCTTCCATGTACAGACAGTGATACGTTACATTTTTATTATAATGTTATAATTAGAATAAAAAATAAGTAACCAGGTTAGCTGGTAGAGAATTATAGATATGTACGGTGTTATAAGTGGAAATCTAACCTTAATCCGAGCATTTACGTAGTTAAACTAAGACTTTTCCATACTAAATATCACCTATCACAAAGTTAAGTTCTGACGTTTCTATTTCTCGCTTATTCATATTAAAGAGAAAGTCTGCGGTATATTTTTACATGTAAAAAAAACAGAGAATTTCCTTTATTATGATAACGAGATACTGATAAATACTTTTATCTTCTTCTTCTTCTTCTTCAGCCTATTGCAGTCCACTGCTGGACGTAGGCCTCCCCCAGGACATGCCAAAAGGCTACTGCCACAAGAGGGTTTTGCCCATAGTCACCACGCTGGGCAGGCGGGTTGGTGACCGCAGTGTGATTTTCGGACTATGTTGTCAGTACGGGAGGCGCTGCTGCCCACCTCCCGGAGACCCTTAATCGCCTCGTACGATACCCACGGGTAGGCAGGGGTGGTACAAACTCTACTCTGCCGGCACCACGCGACTTTTATCTATGCTGCTATAAAGAAGGCTGGTAGCAAATGTGCATTAATACCTAAATATTTGTACCTAGTATCTATATAACAATTTTGCACAATGGTTTGTTTGTTGTGCTCTCTCGTCTATCTACGTTATGTGACGCACACTCAGATGAATGATATACAGACGCACAGGTTGACCATAGAGTGAATGATAATAATAATTCAGAATCTGAACATTGTGCTAATGACGCTAAATCAACCAATACTTATCTGACACGTGAGGGGACGTGGCTGTTTATTTTTTGACCATGTGATTTTTGTTCATCTTTACAAATATACATTGTTATCACGTTTATGTGTAATTAGCGGGCGTCTGCGCCTTAATCCGTCCGCGTAAGGAATTTTTACGTCTTTTCAAGAATTTGGGGAAATTTGGACATCGTCCTACGCGAGGAACATGCATGATGGCGTATTGATATTGCTTGCTTCCTACGCCCAGTATTTCCGCGGTGTGTTGTTCTGTTCATCATGTACGAGTATGTAATACAACTGCCATAGATGTAGACTTTGGTATTGTACATTTGTTAGTGCGTTACTATTTGTTATTTTATCTGCAGTTGCCAGTAACAACTTTGGAATATAGTCAAGTATAAAAAAAACCAGACTACGCAATACAACGTTCCATCATTTCTGATTTAGGGAGTTCCCTTTCCGTCTTCCTCCTCAACAACATCGCCTTACGTCACCGAGATCGCTTTACAATACCACTTGATAAAGCCAGAGTCGGAGGTTATTTATAAACAGCCAGTGCAGTGACTGCGGCCCACATTCGGCTCCACCTATATTGACTTGACCTTGCCATCCTTGACTACACGCGTAGCACGATTTGAGAGAATGCACTCCACTGAGTGTGTTCACTTGTGTAGTTAGAATAGAATAGATTTTATTGTCATAATTAGTTAAGCGGTAATAGCTTAATGGGTGTTGTTCGATCCCAGTCATGGCCCTGTACCCTGATTTTTTCTTACTTATAATGACGAGGCTTATTTTAAAATAAGGACTTAAGAAAATCGACATTAAACAAAGCAAGGAAAATATTAATAGGTAGGTACAGTGACGTGGTAGGTAGATGATTTTCCTACAATAAAAAATTTGCATGATCATTTCCATTGTGAAATGAATTTTGTAATAGTAATGTAATTATGTATTCTGGCTCTAACTAGCCGCACACCCTGAATGTTAAGAATAGTTGCATATACAGGATGATTTTTGGTCGTCAACGTTCCCGAAAACTACGGAATCTCCTCGTCATCGCGATCATTTTTCTCCATGGAAGCATACCTGGGAAGTGTCTGGTTTCCAAAATATTTGAGTCCAAAGTTGAGTAAATAGACTGCGTTTTTTTGCATAAATGCACATTGATGCGTGTAGCAAGATTTTTTCACGAGAAATAATTAATATCTGTCTATGAAAAAACTAGCATAAACACTGGACACTATAAATTTTGCCTGATCAAGGAATTAAAATTAAAAAAAAAATTACATCGTTTCCCTCCATTTTTTTAAGGGTGGCCACAAAAAAACATGTTTTAGTATCATACAGGGTGTGTGTGACAGCCAGGCAAATACTGAAATACTGAACAAGTACCATTGTTTTAAGATATACGACAGTGTTATTATTCGCAGGAAATGCATTTTTAATTTGATTATCCGCAATCTTTGCTTTCTGTGCCAATTGTATCGGGCGATCCTGTGACTAGTTAAATGGGCTTATTGGTTATTCGTGCGATACATTACTGTTTTTTGGACCACTTGTGACTCTCCATTGGGGTTGATCAGTATTTTGAACTTTTTTGGGACCAACATTTTTTTTTGAAAATCATCCTTAGGCAATTTTTTTTTCAAATCATTTTCTAAGGCCTTCCTGAAAAAATGAATTTTGTAATTTTCCTGTGAAAACTTTCAGTGGTTTTCGCCTCAGAATCATAGTCTGAAGCCGCCATATCAATATTTGCCTGGCTGCCATTTCCACCCATTTTGTTCTAAAATATTAAAAGCACAGTTTAGATGTAATCGTGTCTTTTTTTATCTTGTAAGTTATATTTTTTGTGTAATAAAGAATAAGAATAAAGGGGAAGTTCCTCATGATAGATATATCAAATAATTCAGATATACGAGTAACTAGAAGTATCACATTTTTGCCTCATTAAATATATAAAATAGGCTTACATATTTATATTTACTTTTGATAAAACACACCATTTCTAAGAATCTTACAATTGAGGGCCTGTTCTTATCTTTAGTTAGATCGCTTACAACCTGGGCTAAAGCATCTATTATCATCATCTGATGCGGGGCTTCACTAGGTTACGTCGGCTGCATTTCTTTCCGTGCACGTCATAGGAGTCGACTAAGGTACTCGGGCACTCTCTCAGGGGATAAGGTAGCAACTTGTCACTGAGTATCCCCCCCCCCACTATACGCGACTGTAGGATCTCTTTTCCAATTTCGGGAATACTGTCGTATGTCTATGTATGAGGTCGTACGAGTTCGTATTTGACTTGGGTTTTCTAACCTTCCTATATATGTAGTTAGAAAACCCAAGCATATTATGTTAGATTTTATTTTAGTTTTATTTACATACTTTACTTTGTTCCTTACGTAAACTGAGTTATATCTCTATAAAAGATGATCTCGCTCGCCCAATTGATTCTAATCAAGTGCAATTTGTGAGATATATTCAATTGGCGACAATTTCAATTCGAATAAAGATTAATTCGACCAATTATACCTACATGAGATTTGAAATAGGGTCAGCGATAAGTTAATTGGCTATTTCAATGGAGAAGAAATAAAAGAGGAGTAGCGTCTAAGTATATTTTCATACAAAAATAGTGTGCCGCGGAGCGGGGGTGAAGTATGGGACGAGGGGAGCATTGAACACTGTAGCCCTGCCCATTTACATAGAAACCACCTTGTAGTGACTAGTCAAACTACTTGCTCATTATCAATATGGTTCAACATATATGGTTTTACTAGTGCAATTACTCATCACTAGATGGCAATATTATACTACGTTTTAGTAAAAAAGTACCCTGACAAAAGCGCTAGTGTCTTTGTAATTTTAATACGGTTACATTTCGGAGCACAAGCGTGTGGTTACAGCTACACTGGCGCTGAAGCTCCGCCCCTATCATGACGTCATGGCCTCACGATTGCCACACTAGTCCCACCTCCTCTTTTATACCTTCTTCATTTATTCTGCTATAAAAATATTCTAACATGAATATTGATTATGATTTTCCTTATTACGCAAGATGAATAATAAAAATCTACTATATATTTTTATACCTAATCACTTTGAATCTTGTCTTGCTTTATCGCAAAAACTGCTATGGAATAAATAATTGAATTATCAAGCTTATCTTCTATGTACCAAGCATCATTAATGCTTATATAAGTGACATATCATAATGCTTATGTAAAACTGAAGTTAACAAATGAGATGACGGGGATGTAAGAATAATATTAAAGAGTGTAGAGGTGCGTCCTTGTAAAACAGTCTGTCTGTAGTCCGGCGACAAGGAAAACACGGGTTCATAGGTTAGTGTAATATATTTTACACATAAAACCAAACAATACGAAGTAAGGTTAAACAATAAACAGAGCTAGGCCGAACGACGGGAAAGAAAACGATGCGTGCGTGCTACGCGGCGGCCGCCATCGAGTAAGAGAGCGAGAACGAACGAAATTCTTCTGAATGTGAATGAGCCGATCCTTTCCTGTCATTCGTTCAGTAGATAACTATAAACAAAATAGACTATACAGTGAAAACTTATAAACTAAACAAAATAGACTATGCAGTGAACACTTATAAACCATAGATAACGCGCAGGTAGTTTACCCCGGTTGCCACGCAGAGGGAGCCTATGAGAGCCCCCACTCGCTACAAGAGCATAATAACATTTCTATGTGTGCTGATTCGGGACTTCGCTAGAATACAACAACTTACATCTCTTTTCGTGCATGTTGTAAGAGTCGACTAAGGAATTCAGGCGTATTCTCTCAGGAAATGGAGCTAAAGTAACAACTTGACATTGTTCCATCTGGCCACGTGATGCTACAGTTCTGCCTATCCCATTTTGGCAGTGGTGACAACTTAGGGGTCTCCCCCCCTGCTCATGAGTTAAAGTTTGGAATTTAGGTGTTTTTAGGGGTAAAATTATATTATAAAATCTTGGGGGTATCACACAACTCTATGGAAACACGGGCTAAGTTTAAAAAGATATAGTCATAAAAACAACATACATAGAGTCACGCCCATTATCCCCCAAAAAGGTTGGGCAGAAGTGTGCAAATTAAACACCCACCTTTCACCAGTTATCCTATTAAGTCCCACGTGGTAAGCGGTGACCCTACCGCCGCTTTTCGGGCACAAATACTACTCTTAACGAATCATTGGAAATGGGCACTAAATAGAATTATAGGCTATAGTACAATCAGAAGAATTAGCCACCAGCTTATAACGTATGAATAACAACCCAATGATGATCAGATTAATTGACCATTATTTAAATAATAACTATTATCATCGACCAAATTACATATATATGCCAATTCATGAATAAGTTACTCGTTTTTGGTTTATTATACACAGTGCGAGATTTATATATATTAAGATTAGCATCAGAGCCTCGTCCGTTGAATAGCAGGGTGCACCACGGGTAGGTGAGGTTGACTTTTGGTCATATGGTATTATTATTCGAACCCACTTACACCCCTACAAAAATAACTTATATGCATTTTTGTTTGTTTTCAGAGGAGCCGGATACGGAAGAGCCGACGCTGCTGAAATGCGAGACCTTCGACATGGCGAAGATCCTGCAGCACGGAGATCATCTGATGGGATCCGAAGGTCTAGAGTACGATATGGAGGAAGACCTCAATGCAGGTATTTTTAGTTACCAGTCTTAATTGAAACAACGCATCACGCAATGACGAAGTAAGGCGCGTAATGTGCATTTAGCCGGTTTTTATACAAATTATTTTAGTTAAGTACTAGAAGTTTTAGGAGATTTCACCTGAGGATACTATTTGTGATTAGATTGTTATTATTGATAGCATGCAGATAGATCGTTGTGTATGCAACTGAAATGCCTTTACTCACCAGTAGGACACCTCATCTAAAAGTAACATGTCTCGAATTACTGATTTATCAACGCCGAAAACTTATAAATGTGATATTTGGAATGTGGCTTCCTTTTGTGACCTGTAGGTCCATTAAGAAAGGATTTTCTAAAATTACGAAATAACGGGCTTTATAAAGTTAACGATGAGTCGTGGGCGGCCGCTTGTGGCTTAAAAATGGTTCTATTGTACGAATATTTCCAGACACAAAAGAACAACGCCTGGCCACCCAGCGGCAGCATTTGAACGAGAGCCTCGGCCTCGACGTGGCTAGCAAGCTGGGTGTGGACCTGTCGGGGGTGTACTCCAACGAAGACTTGTGCCTCTCCAGGCCGATACCAAAGACTGAGGCGCCGAGAGTAAGTAGAGTCCGCCCCCTGTTTATGTGACTTGCAGTATGCGGAGAATGTGTGTGCGCGGGGCGAGGTGCGGGGCGCGGGAATGTACGCCGAGCGCTCGTTGCGCGCACGCACACTCGAGATTTTCACGATCGCGCTGCTTTCGGCTCTGCTATTGCAAATTAGGTAATCATGGGGCGTTATCTAGAATAACTCCTATGCCTGATTTCGGAACCAACTTTTTTTGTATGCAGCGACACAGATAATGTAGTCATCATTTAAAGAAACTATTTGGTGATAGACACTCTAGTAACTAGGTGCTGTCCTATAGCGGCCGTGAAGGAACTATGCCGCATCATAGACACGGCGGTGTTTTTGCGTTTGTACAACTCTTATCACGGCACCGCTAACATAGGAAACCATGGCCTAATATAAATTTGGCATAATTGTGGTTGTCTTACTGTATAGACGATCATGTAGCGACCTCCAGCAAGATCCTTTTTGTGTTGGCTGTGAAATGGCTAAGTTGAACACATTAACTATACATATGAACATTCCTGAGTTGTATAGGAATTGTCCATTACTAAATAAACATCTAGTTTCAAATCTCTTTGAAGTATCTTCATAGCATTTCGCTTACAGTTACAAATCAAACTACAAAATGTTACCTTGACCCGAAGAACGTTCGGTAAATTAATTATCTAATCTTTTACATATGCATTTTGGGATTAAATCAATAACAAGATACGATAAGAGTTTTACATGACTAATTTTAGATTTTGTTCGATATATGTAATATTATTGCAATAATAAACTGACATGAATCAAGGTCATCTTTATGCGTGTTTTCCTTACCTGTCATGAACGGAAAGATACATCGTGTATGATATGCCAATTCATTCGAAGATTGAATTGTAGCAAATAGCGAAGGTTGAGTTGTAGCAAATGAGGCTTAGTTAGTTTTGCACCTAAACTTAAATTTAGTTTTCTGTAACTTTATAATTTCAACCGTTAAGTCCTGCTAAATATAAGCCTCCCCAAACAACCTCCACTGTAACCTGTTCGAAGCCGCCTGCATTCAGCAGATACCAGCAGTCTTGACTAGGTCCATCTTACGAGTGGCTTTCCCACGCTGTGCTTGCGGGAGTGTGGTAGCCATTCTAGAACTTTCGGCTCCGGCTCCATCGACCATCGGTTCTTCGAGTATGTGGCCTGGCTAGCTTGCTGGACCGTTGGGCTTTTTCGGTTCATCTCATGTAACTTACTAAGCAGAGCGATTGCGACAGCGAGTGTGCGCGAAACGGCTTTTGTCGCACGGCTCTTCATATTAAGTACGTAATATGCCTATGCGGTAAGAGTTTGTGGTCTCCTTAGCATCTAAGCCGCTTAGTTCCCGCGAGATGAACCTAGCGCAATTTCGAGACTGTGAGGAGGGCCCGTCCACACCGACCACGCCCCCAGTCGAACCTGCTCGCAAGATGAATCGATTGCATCATGGGCGTTATTACAAGCTTTTATTTAACTTGCAATGTATGTATGAAATCTTACAACTCAATTTTGGCCCTCAACCGATTGGGCGCACGTTCTATGACGATGCATGATTAACTGACGTCATTCTAAATCCAACATGGCGGCATACCCACAATGGCGGCAATTATTTTTAATGCATTCCTACAATATGGGTATCAAATTAAAGGGCTAGCTGAGAGTAACTCGAAAAAAATTGACGTCACTCTTAATCCTCGGACTTCTAAAACTTGAAAATCTTGAAACAGATATTTTTAAGCTGATTATGCACGTTCATGCACAACTTATGGCCTTGCTTCCGGAGAGCAGACTTAGCGTATAGATAAAGATGGCGCTAAGACTGTGCAATTTCCAGCGTCACGGTACTGCAGAAAGGAGAATGTTACCAATTATATTATGTTGGGCTTGTACGGTACACAAAATTCAGGGAAGTACCGTCGACCATGCCGTTGTATACCTGGGCTCGAGCTCTTTGCCGCTGGTCAAGCATATGTGGCCTTAAGTAGGGTGAAGTCATTAGAAGGGCTCCTCATTGAAAGCTGGACTGTTCAAAATTAACTCACACAATAATGATGCGTTTTGAACAGACTTAGGAACTTACCAGGTGAAAACTAAAAAGTATAAAATAAAATTTGGCTTTTATTTAAATGCGCTCTTTTACACTAAAACTTTTACTGTTAATTTATAACGTCATTTCAAATTTAACACATTTGACACAATTTTATATGTTACTAGTGGCCCGCTCGCTTCGCGGTACATATCAGTACATTAGCTACAACTTCATATGTTAACGGTTTTCTGGAACGCCCGTTGGTTCCCTTCCCGTGAATTTCCTCGGGGTCCCAAATAAATATATATGCCCAATAATTCGTAAGTAAAAATAATTAATTCCCGTTGGTTTCGTGGGAATTTCTGGAAACTTAGTGCTTCCTTCATGAGGCCCATCCTAGAAATCTAGTCTCCTATAGCATTCTAACCGCGTAAAAAATAATTATTCCCGTTGGTCCCCTTCCCGTGGGTGGAAATCCCGCTTCCTCGCAGTCCCTAATTAACTTATATGATTTCAGCTTCTAGCGGTTTTCGAAGCGCAAGGCGCTGTCCCCTCATATATGCCCGTTCAGCATATGTATAGCGTAAAAAATATAGAAGTCTCGAGACTCCAGGTGAGGAGGGCCCGTACAACCAAACAAACACCTTTATAATATTAGTATAGACGACACTCGCCCCCTGCCGAACCTGAACGGAAGAACCCTGTTGTTGAAGAAGGGTCGACGGCGATATGCGTGGGCAATATGAATCTGAAACATTTGTTTGTAACGTAAATACGAGTACTTAAATGTGCATCAAATGTGTTAAATTTGAAATGACTAAAAGTTTTAGTGAGGGTTATGTTTTTAGACTTTCCCTACACCCTTTAAATTGACGTAATTGCGTTTACTGGCAAGTAATAGTCGCGATAACAAAATAACATCCGTTGACTCATTATGTACCTAGCATAAACTAAGCGAAGCCACGCGCAGTCACACCCACAATTGTCACTGTCGCATTGCTACCGCCTTGCTTTTGCAACCTTGCATGCACTATAGCTGCTACTCTGAAGCCATTCGAATCTCTCCATTTGTTAAGCAAGTGAATAACATCGATTGCAAGACATTTTCTAGCTGTTTAGTATAATGGTCCTTCGAACCGGGTGCCATTTATAAATTACACGTTTGCGTTAACCAAAAGCAGCCATTTCATATCACGATGAAATAAAAGCGAAAACGGCACTACGTGATTAGTTTTGACTAGTTCGATATTAAAATTCACACGACACCATCTGACGGCTCCACTCTGAATCATTCGCAGTCGACAGCAGCCTGCCGGTCCCTGATTGGTCAGGCGAATGGGGCGCATCGTCCCGTTGGCCACTACACGCGTGGTGTAACGCGCTGGCCGCCATGTTGTTGAGTCCTGCGTGGGAAGCCCGGCATGGTGCCGCCTCTGCCTTGCGGGAAACCTTGAGGGCGAAGGTGGCCGATACTGCTGGATGTGGGGATGGGAAGAAGGATCAGGTATGTACAGTATTACGTAAGTAAATTGTCCCGTGCTTATGCGGGGTTTCACTAGAATATATCAGCGGAATCTCTTTCCGTGCATGTCGTAAGAGTTGACTACCCCATTTCGAGAACACAGCCGTGTCTATATTTATGAATGTATTTGAAATCAGTCGTATGTTAATACAGAACAATGTAAAGAAAATCTCTCGTAAGAAACCTTCTTGTCCTGTTCTAACTAAATTACGAACAGTTTAATTGGGTTTTTGTTGTTCACAGGAAGAGGCACATCAAGATTGGTTAGAAGACATGGCGTTGAGGCTACTATGCGTTCTTGCTTTGGATCGCTTCGGAGATTTTGTGTCAGATCAGGTAGGTGATATATGTGCACTAGTACTGTGCTGCGTATATAAAAAAAAACATTTTCCGGTGAAAATTTTCAGTAGTCATTAACTTTTCCCTACACCCCATATATTTATTTATTAAGATTAGGCACACCAACATCACATGTATTAAAAAGTAGAATAATGATTATACATTGTATTATATATGGGAGTAAGTCTGTTTTAGATCCCAAAAAGCATCTTTTAGAGTCCGCAATCTATTCGTTTACTTGGCAGGTGGTGGCGCCGGTGCGCGAGACGTGTGCGCAGACGTTGGGTGTGGTGTTGTCCTCAAGCTCGCGCGCCAGCCGCAGTGGGAGGCGCGGCACGGCGCGCTGCTGGCCTACAAGTACCTGCTGGCGGCCAGGGAGGTGAGTGTCGCAGCGCCGTCTGTCGGACGCAGCCGCAGTGGGAGGCGCGGCACGGCGCGCTGCTGGCCTACAAGTTGGCGGCCAGGGAGGTGAGTGTCGCAGCGCCGTCTGTCGGACGCAGCCGCAGTCGTTACAAGTACCTGCTGGCGGCAGGGAGGTGAGTGTCGCAGCGCCGGTCGGACGCGCCGGTGGGAGGCGCGGCACGGCGCGCTGCTGGACAAGTACCTGCTGGCGGCCAGGTAGGTGAGTGTCGCAGCGCCGTCTGTCGGACGCAGCCGCAGTGGGAGGCGCGGCACGGCGCGCTGCTGGCCTACAAGCTGTGGCGGCCAGGGAGGTGAGTGTCGCAGCGCCGTCTGTCGGACGCAGCCGCAGTGGGAGGCGCGGCACGGCGCGCTGCTGGCCTACAAGTACCTGCTGGCGGCCAGGGAGGTGAGTGTCGCAGCGCCGTCTGTCGGACGCAGCCGCAGTGGGAGGCGCGGCACGGCGCGCTGCTGGCCTACAAGTACCTGCTGGCGGCCAGGGAGGTGAGTGTCGCAGCGCCGTCTGTCGGACGCAGCCGCAGTGGGAGGCATAAAAGAAAGTAAACTGCTAGTATGCTTAGTTGGATATTTGGGGCATGTCTGTTTTATTTTTAATTATGGTCCTTCGAGTAGGATCTAAGCAATTTAAAGCTTCCTTTTTATTAAATTTTCCTCAACCTTACCTAACACATGTTGTTTTCCCCGACAGGACATAGCGTGCGAGTGCGGCGCCATCGAGCACCTGCTGCTGGGGTTAGAGGATGGTGCAGAGGACGTGTCGGCCGTGGCGGCGGGGGCGCTGGCGCCTGGCACGTGCGCGGCCCGGGCGCTGCCGCCTGTCGCGCGTCGGCTGTGGCGGCTGCTGCACGTGCGCGGCCCCGGGCGCTGCCGCCTGTCGCGCGTCGGCTGTGGCGGCTGCTGCAGGCGAGTGTGTAGGGGGGCGGGGGCGGCGGCCCCGGGCGCTGCCGCCTGTCGCGCGTCGGCTGTGGCGGCTGCTGCAGGCGAGTGTGTAGGGGGGCGGGGGCGGCGGCCCCGGGCGCTGCCGCCTGTCGCGCGTCGGCTGTGGCGGCTGCTGCAGGCGAGTGTGTAGGGGGGCGGGGGCGGCGGCCCCGGGCGCTGCCGCCTGTCGCGCGTCGGCTGTGGCGGCTGCTGCAGGCGAGTGTGTAGGGGGGCGGGGGCGGCGGCCCCGGGCGCTGCCGCCTGTCGCGCGTCGGCTGTGGCGGCTGCTGCAGGCGAGTGTGTAGGGGGGCGGGGGCGGCGGCCCCGGGCGCTGCCGCCTGTCGCGCGTCGGCTGTGGCGGCTGCTGCAGGCGAGTGTGTAGGGGGGCGGGGGCGGCGGCCCCGGGCGCTGCCGCCTGTCGCGCGTCGGCTGTGGCGGCTGCTGCAGGCGAGTGTGTAGGGGGGCGGGGGCGGCGGCCGGGCGCTGCCGCCTGTCGCGCGTCGGCTGTGGCGGCTGCTGCAGGCGAGTGTGTAGGGGGGGGGGACGATATAGGGTAAATAGAATACCTTTAGAAGGCGACGGCGAAGAATCCAGTTCCGGACACATTAAAACGAAGGAAGTTGGAAGGAGGCGAATGCATCTCCTGCCAAAACACCTGTGTATTATACGCCTTATTTTCACATTGCAACGGCTATCAACAACGATCAGTAAAAATATAACGCTATGTCAAAGAAAAAGAACTGTAAACCGAGTTTAAGTTAACTCAATCCACTAATATAATATCGTTGGTTACAGGACCAGGATGAACTAGCGTCGCCAGCTAACTCATACATGGCGCTGTTAGCTTCATTGATGGCGCTGCCGGAAGCTGCCAAAGTTTTGCAGTGAGTGTTTACTCAATATTACACATTATGTGATCTTTTTCTCGAGTCGAAAGCGGTCTATCCTACTAATGTTAGTTATTAAATGTGAAAGTTTGCAAGAATGTGGAATGAGTGGAATGTTTGTTGTAAACTACTGGGCGGATTCAGATGAAACTTTGCAGTATGTAGCTTATGCCTTAGTTCAGGATAATACATAAAGCTCACACAGGCCAGGTCGCGAGCCTCCGCTAGTAATAATAGAATAACCCAAACAAATGTTAATAAAAAGTTGTTTGAAAAGAAAATGTATAGATACATTAGTTGTGTCTAACGGCCAATTTCTATACGAGAGATCAAAAGGAATCTCGGATTCTTTTATTTCTTATTTGAAATTTTGTATGAAAATAATTGAAGATTAAATCTGAGATATGTAAAAAATCTCTCAAGATCAGTTATAGAAATTGGCGGTAAATCTCTTAAGAGAGATTTCTTCACACACATCAAATACCTATTAAATAGCCTCCTTGTTTCAGTCCAATCGACCTAGCAGACGTGCTACCCCGACTCTGGCCATACTTAGATCACTACACCACCTCAGTTCGCAAGGCCACCCTCCAAACACTTCGCACACTCACCCGCCCACTTATCACCAACGAGATGGACAAACACAACGTGATGGACAAACACAACGAGATGGACAAACACAACGTGATGGACAAACACAACGAGATGGACAAACACAACGTGATGGACAAACACAATGAGATGGACAAACACAACGAGATGGACAAACATAACGATGTGGACAAACCCAATGAGATAGACAATGCCAATGAGTTGGACAAACCCAATGAGATGGACAAACCCAATGGCGCGACCAATGGTGAGGAACCGCCAACGTTGGAGCCAACGAAGTATTTAATGTGGACTCCCGAGTTGTTGCAAGATACGATGAGACATGTGTACCAGAGGATTCTGTTTGAACATGTGCCTGATATACAGGATGTTGCTGTGCAGGTTTGTTAATTTTTGGTTGTAAAAGAGTTTATACCGAAAAAATAATGAACGAATTGAATAATATCGCTTCTTATCTATTACCGCTTCTGTACAAGTTGTTGCTTATAAAGCTTGTGAATATTTATTTATTGAATTTCCGCTGCCAAATCGATATTTTCCCATTGTGGTCCTTCGAGCCGGATACCTATAAACCCACGTATCCTTTCCCTTTTTGGATGCAGTTCGCTTCCGTAAAGTGTATGTGGCCTACGTCTAGCAGTAGATTTCCAATCTGAAGTAGTGATGATGATGATGATGCCCTCTCCCCAGGTGTGGGAGAATCTCCTGCGGCACTCGTCGCTGGGTGTGACGCTGGTGGCGGCGTGTCCGATGCTGGCGCGCTGGCTGTGCCTGGCCATGCAGCCGGCGAGGCTGGCGGTGGAACCGTCGCTGCTCATACATGCGCCGCCTAAGGTATTACTTTAGTATTAAGTTCGCCCATGTGTTAGAAATAATTAGTGCAATAGATTTTATTTATTACTGGACGCCCGCGACTCCGTCCGCGTGGACTATAGAAAAAACAAAATGTCGAAATTATCCGGGATAAAAAGTAGCCTATATGTTAAGTGGGACCTTTCACAATATATTCCTGAAAACTGCATCGAAATCGGTTCAGCCGTTTCTGAGATTAGCGTGCACAAACGCACAGACAAACCGACAAACAGACAAAAATTCCAAAAATCATTGTTTTGGATACTATTGCGTTGATAAAGGTCTTCTATAATATTTTTTCTCATTTATCTTTCATGTACAGACAGCGATCCGTTACATTTTTATTATATGTATAGATTATTAAGGTAATACATTATGTTGCAGGGATATTAAATAATATGTCCTTTTACAAAACGGCTAGGCATTTTGAATAACAATTAGGAAAAAATTCCCTCACTAGAATACATCAGCTGCATCTCCTTTCGTGCATGTCGTAAGAGTCAACTAAGGAGCTTTGGCATTCTCTCAGGAGATGAGCTAGCAACTTGTCACAATTAATATGTCTCCGCTGTGCTAGCCATGGCTGTGGCATTACCCTTATGATTATGATCTCTATGAGCACTTGTTCCGTGTCCATATGTATGTATGTATGTCTGTGTGCAGGAGCGGCGCACGCGCACCGTGTCTCCGGAGTCAGGCGAGCCGCGCCCGAGTCCGCGCTGGCACGTGGGCGGCACAGGTGCGCCCGGCGACGTGTCCCGTGCTCGACATCTGGCGGCGCAGCTGCTGGGTAAGTTATGGTGCAGTTGCTGGGTAACTAACGGTTGCGGTGTAGCTGCTGGGTGACTAAATACAATAGCGGTACAGCAGGCAAAAAATAAACAATAGATATATAGCTGCTAGATAGCTAACACTGACGATGCAGTTTGCTGGGTAACTGACAGTGCTAGCTAATTGGGATCGAGTCCTTACCTTACTCTTACGGACAGGCAATGTAGACTTCCAATGTACGAAAATTATCGGTAGTTTCCGCTCTAAAATCATAGGCTGCATTAATATTAAACAAAATCGTATAGAATCTAGACATTTGATTGTGTAATTGGGAATTACTGTGTCACATTTAAGCATAGTTGTGTATTTCAGGGTATTTATCCTGTTATCTTGTGAAGCCGGCCCCCGGTATCGAGTACAAACCTGAAGACGAGAGTCCTATAGACTGTTATGTTAAGGTAAATAAATTATTGCTAAATTATTCTCTTCATGTACTAGTGCAATCTTTTTAGGGTTTCGTAGCCAATTGGCAAAAAACGGAACCCTTATAGTTTCGTCATGTCTGTCTGTCCATCCGTCCGTATGTCACAGCCACTTTTTTCCGAAACTATAAGAACTATACTCTTGAATATTGGTAAGATGTATTCTCTAAACCGCAAAATTCACACAAAAATAAACAATAAATTTTATATTTTGAACTGAAACTCAATTTTTTTTTATCAAACCTATACATGTGGGGTATCTATGGATAAGACTTCAAAAATGATATTGAGGTTTCTAATAAATGTTTTTTTTTTCTAAACTGAATAGTTTGCGCGAGAGACACTGAAGAGACACTAAAGAGTTGCTAGCTTATCGCCGGAGAGAATGCCCGAGTTTCTTAATCGACTTTTACGTACACAGAAGAAGATGCAGCTGATGTATTCTAGTGATGCCCCGCATCAGAACAGCCTACCAATTTAAGCGAATCTATACATATAATAAAATTGTAACGGATCGATGTTTACGCACGCTAATCTCAGCAGAAACGGCTGAACCGATTTCGATGAATTTTTCAGGAATATATTGTGACAGGTCCCAGTTAACATATAGGCTACTTTTTATCCGAGGAAAATGTTTTTATCCCGGATAATTTCGACATTTTGTTTTATCTGCAGTCCACACGGACGGAGTCGCGGGCGTCCACTAGTTTAAAATAAATGGTAATGATTTTAACAGCATAACGAGTATGATTTGACTGTGCAGGTGATGGTGGTATACCTGGTGTCGGGGAGCGCCCTGCAGCGGCTGGTGGGAAGTCTGGTCATCGCGGCGTGGGCCTGCAGGGAGGTGCAGATGTTGCACGAAGCCGAGGTTGGTAGTATAGCTCGTTGATAACATTTTTTACAATATGTCTCCGCCCCCTGATTACATAACTGCTACTGCATATTAGGTAATCAGGGGCTGACCGGCCCCCTTATTACCTAACTAGCAAAAGCAAAGCGATAACGAAAATTGTACAAAAATCGCTGATTGCTTGTCAAATTCGTATTACGTAAAATTAGTTTCAAAGGAACTTTGACAATTTTCGCTATCGCTTTGCTTCGGCTTTGCTATTGCTTTTACGTAATCAGGGGGCGGATTTCGGTAAAGGCGGCCAATCTCTACGTAGATAAGCCAGGTGTGCAGGAGATATAGTGCTCAAGTGTGTGCGCAAAGACAGATGCTTTCTCTATTCCGTCACTCTCTTAGTCCGATGAGACGGAAAGCCGACACGACTAGAGAGAGATTAGGCGCAGGACCAACGGATTTACCGGCTTTCCGAGGCATGAGCTAAGTGACAATTTTACATTATAATCCGTACATTAAATAAAATTATTGATACAGGCTATATAGGTACGTGACATAACTATGTAACAAAGTAATGCAAACGTATTATAATCTGTCTATGCCTCTCATAACTTTGCTTCAATCTAGAGTGATGTTTTACATCTTGGTTGGTTTACAAAACATTTTATAATTTAAACAGGGCAAGTTGAAAAATGGCATAGTGAAACAAGAAGAAAACGGAACAAGAAGTCAAGAGGAGAACGGCGAAGTGACACAAGAGAATGGGGAAGGAAATAGAGTAAACAAAATAGGAGATGAAGCAGCAGAGAAGAGATTGAGTGAATTATGTACACCATTGCTGACTAGGACGCTACATACAGCGTTAAATCAAGCGTTGTATTATGACGAAGTTGGACTAAACTGTAATAGGTACAGTGGCCATCATTTACAAGCATGTTTAACTTTTTATCACAGTGATATTATACAGTGGAATACGTTTATAATGACATCGAAGGGAATTGACAAACACGTCATAATAAGCGGACATCATACAAAGCGTTTTGTAAAAAAAAAAAACAATTTTCGTGTAAATATGTACTTAAATATTTTAATAGAGAAACATAGTACATATGTTTACATACATATTAAATTTTTAAGCTTTATTATATTGGAATGTGCAGCTCTCTGTTAGGATTTACGTCTTACAAGCCGACCACTGGTAGGTAGGTAGATCTACTCTAAAAAGACAGTATATCGATAAAGTCCGTTCAACGCAAGATAACAAATAATCATTTTTTTTCTTCAGAATACTACAAGAGGCTCGAGACTTGCTTGCGATGATGAAACATTACAAGCTACCTGTAGATGGGGAGCAATTCAACAATATTGTGAGACTGGAGCAGGTATGATTTATATATAATCTAATATATAAAATTCTCGTGTCATGGTGTTAGAAGTTAAACTCCTCCGAAACGGCTCAACCGATTTTCGTAAATCTTAGCATGCATATCGGTTAGGGTGGAGAATCGGACAACATCTATTTTTCATCCCCCTAAATATTAAGGGTGGTCCACCCCTAAATTTTTTTAAATTTTTTTTTACAAAATTTTTTGTATTTTTTTATGATACAGTATGAATTTTCACCCCTCTAGGATCAACCCCTTTTACATGGCAAAACAACGTTTGCCGGGTCAGCTATTTATAATATAATCCTGCTATCTTTTTGGCTCTAGCATAATTCGCCAGTTAAGTTCTAACAGTGCGTAAGTAATTTTTAAGGTTTCTACTTTTTGATGCCATTGTATAAAGATTCTATTTGTTTATTATTATTTATTCCTAGTCACCCTCAGTAATTCACCCTCAAAATTGGTCAGAAGTGGCACCATGTGTTTCTATCGGCCCTTGGTGCTCTGCCTACCCCGTAAGGGATAGAGGCGTGATTATATGTATGTATTTATAGTATTTTTCTATGAGCAATCAGCATCGAGATAGCTAGCCAATATCTCTGTGTATTTTGATAAATCTGACATAGCGTCAGCAAAACCGAAGTGCTTACACAATGCTGTTATTTGGTCACTTTTGACTTACGCACTCTTAGAATTTCACTGACTATATGACTTCTGAGCTACAGAAAAGGATAGGACGACGAAATAAGGTCTAAACTTAATGATTCTATGATATTATGCAGGTGCTTCACATGACAACAGTGACTCAGCCGATGGTGTCTGCGATGAAGTCCAAACGCATCGCACAAACGCTGGAGGAACGAAGGAAGAGTCTCCACTCTGCTGTCACACAGTGCAGCTTGGAACAGAGTACTTGGAACGTGTCGTGAGTACATATAAAATAATAGAATAGATTTTTATTTGAACATTACATACCTATACACAGATACAATAACAAGTTAGCAACAATGAAACAAGACAAACAGTGTAGAAATCTTACCTAGAAAACTTTACTGTGTACAATAAACAAAGAAAGTGTATTATTGCCATGTCGTGTAGAGTAGAGTAGAATTGCACCACTGCATGTCTACTCATGCGTAGGTATTGTAAAGCATAAGGTTTTCAGGAAAGTGGGCAGTCTGGGTAGCTGCGTTTGAGATCAGTGACAAGTTGCTAGCTCATCGCCTGAAATAACGCCCCTAAATTTCTTAATCGACATCTTTAGCCAGCAAGCGTATATACAGGGTGTTTTTTCGTTGCCACCCTTAACGAAGGGTACGTACTCTATACATAAAGTAAGTTTATGCCAAAATAAATGCTGGGGAAAGATGTAATTTTTTTTAATTTTTTTTTTCGGAACCAGATTACTTGATTGGGCGACATTTATAGTGTTTCAGCGGAATGCTAGTTTTTTCATAGACAGAGGCTTTCCTATTAATTATTTCTCGTGAAAAAATCTTGTAAAAAAAAAACTACACATGATGCGTCAATGTGCATTTATGCAGAAAAAACGAACTCACCTTGGTCATGGACCGCCAAGTTAGTATTATTATATTTGTATGTATGTTTAAATTATAAACAAACAATTATATAAACTAAGTTTACTTATAATTTGCCTGAAAAAATTTAAGTCACGTACAGTACTAAATAATTGGATCTCGCTTTAATTTTTTTTCCACAGCGCTTTTCTATTTTGTCTTACATACTCGTATCCTACAAAGACATCTTGTCCTGTTTCCATTCACTTGGGGTCCTTATTTTCCGTTATTTTATTACTCATTTTATTAACATTATCGTAATCGGCATGAAATTAGATTTCAGGTGGCAAATAGAAATAAACATTGACGTTACGCAATAAAGTAGAAATTAGAGGCAAAGCGGTGTTGTCGATATTACAAATATACAGGTGATTCTTGGTCGTCAACGTTCCCGAATACTACGGAATCTCCTCATCATCACGATCATTTTTTTCCATGGAATATAATGGAATGGGAAGTGTCTGGTTTCCAAAATATTCGGGTCCAAAGTTGAGTAAATAGACTGCGTTTTTCTGCATAAATACCTAGACGCGTAGCAAATTTTTTCACAAGAAATAATTAATATTTGTCTATGAAAAAACTAGCATAAACACTGGACACTATAAATTTCGCCCAATCAAGTAATTAAAAAAAAAACTAAAAAATTGACATCGTTTCCCAGCATTGTTTTTGGCATAAACTTACTTTATTTGATGTATAGTGCAAGGGTGGCAGAAAAAACCCCTTTATACAAAGTAACTTATAGAAATCTTTAATTTATTTCCGGTTAATATTTTATCTATTTGCATGTAGATTTACTAACCTTGAGGACTTTATAGAAGCCCTAGGAGCCTCCGAGGAGTCTAAGGGACTTTTTGTTTATCAACAACATATTTCATTTTCACTTTATCTCATCACCTGATATTCCCGAGGATGCGCTTTTCAGATACATAATATTATAAGTTTCCCTTTTGATTTTATATTTAAATCACAAATTATCCAACAAATTCAAGCCAAAAACCAGAAATTGGTTTATTTTGAAACGAAAAGTCATCCTTTTCATCTTGTCATGTCTTTTTCATTATATTACTCTTTTGTACACTCAAATCTTTACAAAACTTCACGAAGAAAAAGAATTCATTTTGAATTCAAGAATTTGAAAATGGAGACAAAAATTCGTATATAAGCCATACAAACGGGAAAAAGTCAAGCATTCCGTCGGCTACTCAGCCAGATGAAGAACGGAATTATAAGGCCTTGTCCCGGGGCCGCCTGCCCCGGGACCCTTGCTGCACTTCGCCGGACTTCTACAGCGCGAGCAATCCGCGCCCGCGTCGCGTTCAGTAACCGCGCTCCGCGTCCACGGACCTTAGCGCGAATAATCCGCGCCCGCGTCGCGTTCAAGATCCGCGACCGAGAAGATTCATCTTGATCCAGTACCTACACGTCTGCACCTGCATCTACAGCTGTGACCCGTTCGTCGGGTCTGGTCGCAACTCCTATCTGCAACTTCTACACCGCATCTACAACAGTGACCTGGCTATCTTCCGGTACCTGCAACTTCGCACCTGCATCTACAACTGACCCGTCCGTCGGATCCAGTACCTTCAACTCCTGCCTGCAAATACACACCCGGGGCGTGACTCCTGGAACGGCGACCCAGGACCCTCAAGAGACTCTGCTCACCGACTTCCTACACTTTTACACTCCACAATCCTTCATGCTCTACTCACCCTCACTCCCTCACGCAACATAGTGATCTCTCTTATAATTGTGTTATTTTGTGTGTAAATAAATTCTGACTCATATTTTCTTTTTATTTCGTTAGGTGTATTATATATATTATTAGGTAGGCTACAATTTTTCATAACTGTGTTACACGAAGTTTGGCGCCCGACTCTATCTTCTAAACTATCTCAACGTTACTTCTCTAAATTCTAAAATAACACTTCTTCTAGTGTGCTTTTTGGTTAACTCTTTAGGTATAGGTTTTCTGGAATTTAAGTATGTTTTTGACTTAGGTTTGGGACTTCTTTAGGTATTGGTTTTCGATTTCTTTAGGCTAGTTCTCGGCACTTGAATGGAATAAATCTTTTGCTACTATACCTTTACTACAAACCCTCACTACTAATTTTGAAGTTTTTGCTACCTTTACCTTTTCAACTATTTTTTTCTAGATTTTGTGCAACTTTTAGATTCTGAAATTTTTACCCTGTATAACTACAAAGAAAATTTTTTGGATTTCAATCTTTACTTTTAATTTCTCGTCTTATCATCTACTCGTTAAGCTACACTTATCTTCTTAGGACACGTTCATGTCGGTGACACAGTTTGGCACAGAGTCCCACACCTATATCTTCTAAACTTTGCTTGACTGAATCTTATTTTTTTTTCTTACTACATAATCATCTTCGTCTCTCGTCTCTTCATTTCACCATTCTTTATTCGGTGACATCTAGGTAACCCGAATAAAGCTCACTCTAGATTATCCTACAGAGAAGCTCAAGATTTCCCTCTACATAATACCTAGGAGCTTGATGCTCTTTCTTTTACCTCTAATTTTTTTTGTTTATGGAACTTTTTGGTCATATCTTCACTATTACTAGGTCTTTAGTTCGCTATGCTGATGCTATGCGGTCGGCTCGTCTTGCTGGGCTCGTTAAATGTAGCAACCTAAAGTACCTCATTGTTCTTTCTTGACTTATCTATCTTCTTAGGGACTCTAAACCCCTCTACAGACTAAACCTTTGGATACTTCGGCGGTCGCTTTGCACACCTGTCTTGCTTGGTCGATTCAAATATCAGCAACCATTACCACGGGAACCCATTGCGTTATCGAGCGGTAACTACGTTTAATAAGACAAACAAATTGATTTAAATATTATTTTGGGTTATGTACTTACCGTGTATACATATGAATTTAGTAAAAAAAAAACGGTTATTATTCCATATGTATTTCAAACATGATGTCCACTTTTATACTATTTGTTTAACACAGATGTGACCCAGAGTACACTCCACGAGTGAACCTCGAGAATTCAGATGAGAACTCTGATTCTGCCAGCGACAGTGGCGCCGAAAGTAAGGCTGAACTCGACCTTGGTCATGGACCGCCAAGTTAGTATTATTATATTTGTATGTATGTTTAAATTATAATCAAACAATTATATAAACTAAGTTTACTTATAATTTGCCTGAAAAAATTTAAGTCACATACAGCACTAAATAAATGGATCTCTCTTTAAATTTTTTTCCACAGCGCTTTTCTATTTTGTCTTACATACTCGTATTCTACAAAGACATCTTGTCCTGTTTCCATTCACTTGGGGTCCTTATTTTCCGTTTTTTTATTACTCATTTTATTAACATTATCATAATCGGCATGAAATTAGATTCCGTCGGCTACTCAGCCAGGTGGCAAATAACGGAATTATAAGGCCTTGTCCCGGGGCCGCCTGCCCCGGACATTGACGTTACGCAATAACGTAGAAGATTAGAGCGCAAATCCGCGCGGTCGCGTTGTAACCGCGTTATTACAACGGACCTCATAGCGCAGAATGATTCTTGGTCGTCAACGTTCCCGAATACTACGGAATCTCCTCATCATCACAATCATTTTTCTCCATGGAATATAATGGAATGGGAACCCGTCCGTCGAGTCTGGTACCTACAACTTTGCACCTGCATCTAAATATTTGGACCCGTCCAAAGTTGATCCAGTACCTTCAATAGACTGCGTTTTTCTGAATAAACCCGGGGCGTGCACATAGACGCGTAGACCCAAGATTTTTTCACGAGAAATAATTAATATCAGTCTATGAAAAAACTAGCACTTCCTAAACACTTTTGGACACTATACAATTTGATCCAACGTAATTAAAAAAATCAAAAAAATTTACATCGTTTCACAGCATTTTTTTTGGCATAAACTTACTTTATTTGATGTATACATTACGTACACTTCGTTAAGGGTGGCAACAATAACACCCTTTATACAAAGTAACTTATGTAATGGAAATCTTTAATTTATTTCCATGACGTTAATATTTTATCTATTTGCCACTTAAAATAGTTTTCCATACCGATAATGGGCCTCTCACACAGTCCACCCGACACTTTTTACACAGATTACACACCCTGTGTGTTTGTGACAACTACAAATATACAGGGTGTAACAGAAAGGGTATGTTAAGCGAAAAGCTGTATAAATAGCCCACTATAGAGAACCTATTTCCAAAATTTGAGACTCGAAATCACATTTTTATTTTTCAAGATTGTATGAAAATTCCTGAGATATTTAAAAATTCTCCATACTATCGGGAAAATAAACATGTGATTTCGGATCTCAAATTTTGTGGATAGGTTCTCTATAGTGGGCTATTTACATAGCTTTTCGCTTAACATACCCTTTTCGTTACACCCTGTATATGGCGGCTTCAGACCACGATTCTCAGGCGAAAACCACTCAAAATTTCCGCAGGAAAATTCCAAAATTTTCGGACTTTTTTTTCGATTTTTCGGAGAGGAAAAAGTGTAGTTCGTTTAAGTAAGCCTGAGACTTAAAAACAAAATTATACCTAATTAACAGTTTTAAAAAAAGTTGTGCTCAAAGAAGTTCAATTACTTCACTGATCAACCCCAATTGAGAGTCATAAGTGATCCAAAAAATAGCAATGTATCACACAATAACCACTAAGCCCATTTAACTAGTCACAGGATCGCCCAATACCATTAGCGCGGAAAGCAACCTTTGCGAATAATTAAATTTAAAATACATTTCCTGCGAGTGATAACACTGTCGTATAATTCAAAACAATGGTACTTGTTCAGTATTTCAGTATTTGCCTGGCTGTCACACACACCCTGTATATTTATTTAAATGTATTCGCAGTCGACAAGCACTCTGGTATCTTAACGCTACGAGAGCAGACCCGCGGCTTGGGTAAGGAGACTCCCCGCCGTGGCAGACCGCCCTCCAGCGCCAAACTAGCGGCATTGGACCTCGCCAGCCAACAGGATGAGGTAAATATAACTTAAAATATATACCTTTGTAGCGGAGCCACCTATTGGATGCAAGGCAGAACCACGGTCCAATACGAGTACAAATCCTAGAACGCGGTATCGAAGTTTCTCACAATGATTGAAATATACTTGTAATATACATGGGTCAAACAACAACTAGTGGCCCGCCCCGTTATTATCTAACTAGCAAAAGCAAAGCGATAGCGAAAATTGTACAAAAATCGTTGATCGCTTGTCAAATTCGTATTACGTAAAATGAATTTCAAAGGAACTTTGACATTTCAAGGCGAATACTGTACAATTTTCGCTATCGCTTTGCTTCGGCTTTGCTATTGCTTTTACGTAATCAGGGGGCCGATGGGACCGGAAGCGCTTCCCTTTTCATCAACCCCACACCTTGTTCATTTTTTATGACTTTTTGACAGCTTATAATAAAATAAAAACTTTAAACTGTGCACGTGTATATGTTAGTAACGGGGTAAGGGCAGAAAGATGACTTAATTATATTTTTATTATCCCAGGCCACGAAGCAGCTGCAGATCCAGCGTCGCGGCGCCACATTAGCGCTGACGGCCCTCACTCGTTACTTCGGCGAGGAGTTACCTCGCAAGTTACCGCGCCTGTGGGAGTTCATCACGGAGCCGCTGGCCAAGGTCTTGAGTGACGCTGGTAAGTGACATAAACATAGATAGATCAGGTTCTGCGCTCAAAATTTTTATTTCAAGTACGTACAGTGTGTGTACGTACAGTCATGTTTCTTGAAATTTTATACATACAGCGGGCTAAATGTAAAGGGTAATTTGCAAGTTGCTAGCTGATCGTACCGTTACGGTATCATAGAGTATATACGCCGGTTGAATTCCTTAGTCGACTCTTACGACATGCACGAAAGGAGATGCAGCTGATGTTGAAATTACTATATAAAGTTATAGAACGTAGCCTATGTATTATCCTGATATACGAGCTATATTATTGTAAAGTTTCATTAAAATCCATTCAGTAGTTTTTTCATGAAAGAGTAACAAACATCCATCCATACTTACAAACTTTCGCGTTTATAATATTAGTAGGATAATCACCACAGAAATATTACCTACCAATGTACTAAGTTATATATTTTTCCCCAGAACTAGAATCATTAGACTTCGAATCAGCAGAAGAGCTAATATCCCGACTGCAAGTGATCGAAGTGGTCGCGTCAGCGGTGAGCGTGTCGCTGTCCCGCTCGCACTGCGTGGCGGCGTGCGTGGCGCTGTCCCGCTCGCACTACACGGCCGTGCGACACATGGCGGCGCGCGCGCTGGCGGCGTTGGCGGCCCGGGATCCGCATCCGGTGATGCATGTGGTGCTGACTAATGTAACTTGAGACTTTTTATTATTGTTTTTATTGTATGTAATAACCACAAATGATAAAAAAATTACTAAAAGCCGCCTGCGTTATAATTATCATTTACCTAGTACCTATCACTTTTGTGACTAAGGCGAATCTATCAAAATTTGGTGAAACGCACTCTATCTGATTGTGTCAGATAATATACATACAGTGTCGTTGAAAGGGAGGAAGCTATGATCTCGCGTTCTAGTTTGTTCTAAACTCTTTCGGTTTTTTAGAAATTGATCACTGGCGTTTTCTTGTAGCTGGTGACGTCACTAGGTGACATGACGTCAGAGCGTGTCAGATGCGGCGCCGCCGAGACTCTGTGGCGTTGTGTGGACGCGCTGCAGCTGCGGGTCGTGCCGTACATCGTGCTGCTGCTGGTGCCGCTGCTGGGTAAGCGAGCGTGTCTGTGACGTCACCATGTGTCGCGCAGACTGTGGCTCTGTGTGGACGTAGTCTATAGCGGTGTAGTGGTGGAGTGGTTTGTAGTGGAGTTTCACAAACTATCAATGTCGTATTAATTCATATCTAATCAAAAGCCTAATAAATATGTTTCAGTTTTCTAGCTTTAAAAATAACATGATCTCTTTCCATACAAACTTTCATACCTTATTTCAACCCCTTGCAATCTTCTATTCGCATCAAAAAGGAACCCGTGTTTCAAGCTCTAGTTAGATTATCTCTGCTTATTATGTATTTGTGTTTGTATTGTGTATTTCAGTTCAGTAATTCGGCGTAATTACCTAAAACACAGAGACGTAGTTACTTACTTATATTTATATGTAAGGAGATGATTGATAAGGATTGATTAACTTGCAGGTCGTATGAGCGATCCGTGTGAATCCGTCCGCCTGATGTCGACACGTTGTTTCGCCACGCTGATCCAGCTGATGCCGCTAGACGGCGCCACGCCGGAAGTGCAGAACCTCACGCCGGAAATGCAGACCAAGCGGCTCAATGACCAGGTGTTTTTGGAGCAGCTGTTCAATCCCAAGTGTATCAAGGATTATAAGATACCGGTGCCGGTTTGCGCGCAGTTGAGGAGTTATCAGCAGGTTTGTGACTGTTATTGTGGGGGTGGGGAAAAGGGAAGCGTTTCCGACGCAATAGGGACCACTAGTTCTTGTTTGACCCTTGTATAATTATATTAGATGCGTTGGTTGCGAGAAACTTTGATACCGCGTTCTAAGATTTGTATCGGACTTGTTCCTGTCTATGGCCGATAGATTTTATTACACTGGTGAATGTATGTTAAAATAAAGGCATGGTATTTACGTAACATACTATAATGTTATCACCACTTCATATTATAAAACAAAAGTAGCTTGCCGCTGTCTGTCCGTCCCTATATATGCTTAGATCTTTCAAACCAGAGAACAGATTTTGATGCGGTTTTTTTTAATAAATAGAGTGATTTACGAGGAAGGTTTATATGTATAGTATCAGTACTGCACCCGTGCAAAGCCGGGGCGGGTCGCTAGTAATGTTATAATCTAACACAGCTATCATTCATTTATTTGTGAAAGATTTTTTATTTCACGCGGTTACCTAATTAGCAGTACCAAAGCCGAAGCAATGCAAGGCGTCCACCGCATTTCGTCCCGCGCACGCACGCACACACAAATTTAGCGGTCGCACTGCTTCGGCTTTACTACCGCAAGTTACAATATATTCCTGCGGTAGTCAGTCAGTTGGTGAAGCTAACCTACGGGTCCACCTTTCCAGGCGGGAGTGAACTGGCTGCGATTCCTGCACGACTACAAACTACACGGAGTGCTGTGTGACGACATGGGGCTGGGCAAGACGCTGCAGTCGATCGTGGTGGTGGCGGGCTCGCACTACGAGCAGGCGCTGACTGCCGCGCCTAGTCTGCCGTCTCTGGTCGTCTGCCCGCCCACACTCACTGGTGCGTTTGCTATCGTAAAATAACAAGTTTTGTGTTGTTGCTATCTGAGATTGGATGGTAAGGTAACAGTTCCAGTATACAGGGTGTAACAGAAAGGGTATGTTAAGCGAAGAGCTATGTAAATAGCCCACTATAGAGATCCTATTTCCAAAATTTGAGACTCGAAATCACATTTTTATTTTTCAAGATTGTATGGACATTCCTGAGTTGTTTCGGAATTCTTCATACTATTCGGAAAAATAAAAATGTGAATTTGAGTCTGAAATTTTGGAAATAGGTTCTGTACAGTGGGCTATTTACATAGCTTTTCGCTTAACATACCCTTTCTGTTACACCCTGTATAATCATTTGTTATGCGACTCTGCAAAAACTTCGTATGCGAGTATGAATTTTCTGACAGAAGTGGGTTGCTAGTCTTAGGCCGGATCCACACGTTGACCTGCAACAGATCTGCCTGTACATAGCAGTTCTGTTCCGTCACAGCCAATGTGAATATACAGAAGTAGAAATTGCAAGGGCTATACCCAAATCTTTAATTTCAGGGCACTGGGTATTCGAAGTGAACAAATTCATACCATCTAAGTTCCTAAAGCCCCTACCATACGTCGGTCCGCCGGTCGAACGAGAGAGACTGCGCTCGATTGCCAAAGATTACAACCTTATCGTAGCGTCGTACGATATCGTTCGAAAAGATATCGACTTCTTCAGTGGTATCAAATGGAATTACTGCATTTTGGATGAAGGGCACGTCATAAAGAACGTAAAAACGAAAGCGTTCAAGGCCATTAAGCAGATTGTGGCCAATCACAGGCTGATTTTGTCGGGCACTCCGATACAGGTGAGGTTTTGATTTTATGTATAGGTAGCTTTACTTACATACTAGTGCAAATATATTTTTATTTCCTATGTGTGTCGATTTTATACCTATGGCCATGTTTTGACAAAATTTTAACTTAACTGTTACGGGATTTTAGAATACGAACAACATTTTTATGTGATTCTTATTATAAATGCGAAAGTATTTATAATATGAATGTCTGTGTGCTTGTCGCGCTTTCACTCCAAAACTACCGAGTCTGATAAAAGACATAGGCTACTGTTACCAGAAAAATATTTTTCCGACTAACTTGCAGTAGCAAAGCCGAAGCAATGCGATAGCGAAAAGAGTGGGAGACGTGGAGAACGCTTTGTACCGATAGTTACGTAATGCCTTGCAATTTTACAAATTGTCACGCAACAACGTCTCATACTCGTACTCATTTTCATCTCCCATCAGAACAACGTGCTGGAGCTGTGGTCCCTGTTCGACTTCCTGATGCCGGGTCTACTGGGCCCCGGGCAGCCCGCGAGACACTGCCACCGCGCTGCAGGCCGGCGCACGCGCTGTGGAGGCGCTGCACCGCCAGGTGAGGGGGGGGAGCCCCGCGCCGCCGCCACCGCGCTGCAGGCCGGCGCACCCGCGCTGTGGAGCGCCGCCACCGCGCTGCAGGCCGGCGCACGCGCTGTGGAGGCGCTGTGCGCTGCAGGCCGGCGCACTGTGGAGGCGCTGTGAGGGGGGGGAGCCCCGCGCCGCCGGCGCTGCAGGCCGGCGCACGCGCTGTGGAGGCGCTGCACCGCCAGGTGAGGGGGGGGGAGCCCCGCGCCGCCGCCACCGCGCTGCGCCGCCACCGCGCTGCAGGCCGGCGCACGCGCTGTGGAGGCGCTGCCACCGCGCTGCCAGGTGAGCCGCTGTGGAGGCGCTGCACCGCCAGGTGAGGGGGGGGACACCTCAGCGCACGCGCTGTGGAGGCGCTGCACCGCCAGGTGAGGGGGGGGGAGCCCCGCGCCGCCGCCACCGCGCTGTGGAGGCGCTGCACCGCCAGGTGAGGGGGGGAGCCCCGCGCCGCTGCCACCGCCGCGCTGTGGAGGCGCTGCACCGCCAGGTGAGGGGGGGGAGCCCCGCGCCGCTGCCACCGCGCTGTGGAGGCGCTGCACCGCCAGGTGAGGGGGGGGAGCCCCGCGCCGCTGCCACCGCGCTGTGGAGGCGCTGCACCGCCAGGTGAGGGGGAGGGAAGCCCCGCGCCGCCACCGCCGCGCTGCAGGCCGAACCTACAAAGAAGATGCAAAACCATTTTTGACGGACAGCCAGTTATTCCATTTCTACTAGGGATCCTTGTAGCAATAATCTGCTATAACCCATGAATTCCACCAGGTGCTGCCGTTCATCCTGCGCCGCGTGAAGGAGGACGTGCTGCAGGAGCTGCCGCCGAAGATCACACAGGACTACTACTGCGAGCTGAGCCCGCTGCAGCGTCGCCTGTACGCACAGCTGTCGCACGCGCCGCTGCAGGCGCGGCCCGGCAAGGAACATGTCTTCCAGGTACTGCACTTCTCCCATTATTTTAATTATGAGGTCAGCGCAATATGATTTCTATTGAAACTCATAGGATTTGGCGTTAGTTTTACGGCCTGACTCCAACGCTCCTCGGGTACTTGAAATAACTTCCAATCTCAACTAATATTATAAACACGAAAGTAAGTTTGTTTGTTAACTCTTCACATTTTAATTAATCTTTTTGAAATTTGTTTAGCGCCCCATACATATAAAGTGTGTTGATAACTTACATTTAGACTTTAATTATCTTGGAAACCAGAACAATGTGATGATGAGGAGATTGCGTATTATTCGGAAACGTTGACAATGAAAAAAAAACACTGTATAAGTTGAGCAAAGAAGGACATGTAAAATTTACACCTACTGGGATTAAAACCCAGGCAGGACCTATAGCGTCACAGTCACTACCAACCCTTAAACATGGTCATAAACTTAAATATTATAAACTAAAGTCGCTTCCCGCTGTCTGTCTGTCTATATATGCTTAAATCTAGGCAAAAAACTACGCGACGGATTTTGATACGGATCTCACCTTCGGACGAAGTCGTGGGCGGCGACTAGTAAATAATTAAAAACATTGTATTGTTCACAGGCCCTCCACTACCTACAGAACGTATGCAACCACCCGAAGCTGGTGCTAACAGCCGACCACCCTGAAACCGCAAGGATTGAGCAAAGCCTGCGGGCGCAGAACTCCAGCCTGGACGACATCGAGCACTCCGCCAAACTACCCGCACTCAAGTATGTAATTGCGGACAGAGATGTTTTGATGTAAAATTGGGAATATTCCGATCTGTCACCCTTATTTTGTCCCCTAGAGCGAAAAAAATGTCCCACTTTTTATCGACGGGTAATTTTTATTTGCATATGTACTAAACGCTCATAAATCTAACCTATTCCCTTCCAGACAACTGCTGCTTGACTGCGGCATCGGCACCAACAGCGAATCCGACACCGTGGTATCACAACACCGCGCGTTAATCTTCTGTCAGCTAAAGAAGATGCTAGATATCGTGGAGAGAGACCTGCTGCAGCGCCATCTGCCGAACGCGACGTACTTACGACTGGACGGAGCCGTGCCGCCGCAACACCGACATGCACTCGTCGCCAGGTTCAACAGCGATGTGTCGATCGATGTGCTGCTGTCTACTACTAATGTGAGTATCGATCTATTAGAACCTAGATACTCGCAGGCTGACTTTTTTTTATATTAAATAGGCTTACGCTTGACCATAACGCGCCTGATGGTAAGCACCGTTGCAGTCTAAGATGGAGCGCGCTTGCCTAAAAGAAACCGGTTCACTCTCGACTTGAAGACCGCAAGATTATAGGTAGTTCATGAGGAACAGGGATTCAGGCAGGGAGTTCCACAGCTTGGCCGTTCGCACTATGAATGTAGAAGCAAAACGCTTAGTACGAGTTTTCGGCACTTCAACTGTGAACCGGTTTCGCCTTGACGTTTCCCTGGTCGTCCGGTGGTAGAAGGATGCTGGGGGAATTAGGTCGTGAAGTCCCAACGCACACTCCCCGAAATGTAACCTGTAGAATTCCGAGAGACTTGCAACTTTACGTCGTGACTACATTTCTTGCAAAGGCCAAGCAGTAGCAATGCACACGAACAATGGGTCGATCTTTCGCTAGTAAGCTGTAAACACATATGATGCAAGACAGACAATTTTTGGCGGACTTCGACAATTCCAAAAAGAAATTGTTATAATAGTATTCATATATCAAGATGGTAATAGTCTATAATAGACATCTTTTTTGTTTCTCGAAGCTTTTACTCCATGTTTGAATGAGCCAATACTATTTGACGAAAGAAATATCTGTTAGAGATAATGCTCTCTTTTGTACATTATTTTTATAGAATTGAAAAGGTTATTTGAAGAAAAGAAGATGGACGCCCACAACTCCGTCCGCGCGGACTACAGAAAAAACAAAACAAAATGTCGAAATTATCCGAGATATAAAAAACATTTTCCCGGGATAAAAAGTAGCCTATATGTTAGTGGGACCTATCACAATATATTCCTGAAAATTGCATCTAAATCGGTTCAGCCGTTTCTGAAAATTAGCGTGCACAAACGCACAGACAAACAGACAATAATTACAAAAATCATTCTTTTGGGTACTATTGCGTTGATAAATTTCCATGTACAGATAGCGATCTGTTACATTTTTATTATATGTATAGATTACACATAAATCAAATGTTTAGTCGAGATTTATTTTCTTTGTACATGAATAAGAATAACAATGTAACAAGTCAAATAAAGTATATTATTTTGTAACTAGGTGGGCGGTCTCGGGCTGAACCTAACGGGCGCGGACACAGTGATCTTCGTGGAGCATGACTGGAACCCCATGAAGGATCTGCAGGCGATGGACCGCGCGCACCGCATCGGGCAGAAGCGGGTCGTTAATGTGTACCGGCTGATCACACGGGACACGCTCGAAGAGAAGATTATGGGGTCTGTAATTATTTTCACGGAACGAACTAGGGTATAGTACCTAAGTCTGGATAAGTTTTAAGTAAAGCCAAGTTTTATTGTAGTTACTATTATTTTTTAGCTTTACTATTGGTAAAAATGTTTATGTTTTTGCCCATTCCTCTATATTCTATGTTACAATGTAACAAATTGTAAAAATGCCACATTTGAAAAATATATGGATAAAGCTCTTCATACAATCGGAGTATTTTAAACAAATCAAATCAAAAAACTGTCATTAAAATGAGATTAATTTTACTGTACATACATAACATAACCACACGCCTAATGTCCCATAGTAGTAGGCAGAGACGACAGATTCCCATTTAGTATGTTCCAAACATATACTCTTTCGCCTCCCCCATGAAACTTGTAAATAATGTATTTTAGATATTTTCTTTATGTAAACATTAACTGACGGCAATCCTTAAATTTTCAGACTACAAAAATTCAAGCTACAAACAGCGAACACGGTGATAAGCAGCGAAAATGCGGCCATAGAAACGATGGGTACGGACCAACTGCTGGATCTGTTTCAACTGTCTACCAACCAGCAGACGGACCAGCCTCAGCCGGGCTGCTCCGGGGCCGCCTCTGTTTTGGAAACGTTACCAGACCTGTGGGACGATAAGCAGTATGAAGAGGAATACGATATGACCAGTTTTATTAAAGGACTCAATAAGATGAACGCCTGAGTGTAAGCTGAAGAAGTTTAGTGAAGTTATGTTTCCTAGGATAACGCCGTCATATCACACACATCAGCTTACTGCAGTCCCTTGCTGCTCCCTCCTAATGGGAGACCAAGGCTACTGCCATAGGGGGGTTTTTGTCCATATTCACCACGTAAAGCAATATTTTACATGTCGGTATTGTAAAGATGGCTGTCTTTGCTTTCGCACGCTCGCTATATGACGACACCGTTATCTCTAAATAAAAACGTAGCTTTACACTGACGTTGTTTACGTATATTTAGCAGTGTTTGTTTGAGGTGATTTATCATAGCGAAGTTACCTAACCATAATATAAATATTTAATAGTTCTCAAATATCCCAAGCTCTGGTTAGTCATAGACTAATCTTTCTTTTTCACGTAATATCGAATTTTTGGTCTTTATATCTGGTTCGGTTTGACCATGATTTATCACTGTTTAGAGTAGAATCTCAATCCCGTATGTTAATGGATATCCGGATGAAGAAATGTTAGCTATCCATATCATTGCGATATCATAGCCACATCAAAAATATCCACTTATACACAGATGTCATACATATCCCTGATAGCTGAGAAATATTGCCAACAGGCATCAATTAGCGAAATTATTACATTACATGACCGAAGGACTGTTTTCAATGAGCAAGCCTTTAAGTCCTCTTTCTGGACTTTTTGGTTAACCTGTAATTGAATAATTGACATTACGAAAATTTTACATTATAGAAATAACTGTATTCAACCATAGCTTATTTCATTCGCATTGTGACCATAGATTAATTTAGTGTACCTGTGAAAATGAGGCTAACTCAAGTTATATTGTGCATGGGCGTTATTGTTTTTTTTTTTTGTTTTATTGTTTTATTCATAAGCCAACCATTTCTAGAATAATAGGATTGTCAGTTATAATTTATTACGAGTTAGTGAGCTAATCAGTCCATTACAATTGTTTGATGTAGGCACTGAAGGGGTTTGTTTGTTAAGCTTTATTTCTTTGTAATAAGGTTGTTTCATAAGGCTCAGGCGAGTCGATGTAGTGTTGAAACCAAAATCTATTTAAGAATTTTGACACTGTTATCAAAACAGCTAAATGAACCAAGGCAATAAGTTATTACACCTCACAATATTGAAGTTTCTATCTAGATAATTATACCTCATTTGTAAGATATCTTACAAAATGTTTTTTTATAACTTATGTCATAGATTGCTAAGAGACAAGTCATTGCATTAGTCATTTTAGTAGTTTTAGATGGCGTCGCGACGCATTGTGAATAAATGTGTAATAACTATGTGTGACAAATGTTATGTTACGGGTCAGATCTGAAAAATGGCTCAACACATCACGATTTCTATCACATTAGCTTCAGTATTTAATATACAGGTGTTTTTTCGTTGCCACCCTTAACAAAAAGTACGTACTCTATACATCAAATAAAGTAAGTTTATGCCAAAAAAATGCTGGGAAACGAGGTAATTAAAAAAAATTGATTACTTGATCGGGCGAAATTTAGCGGGTGTCCAGTGTTTATGTTAGTTTTTTATAGACAGATGTTATAAATAAAAAAATTTACTTATTTCTCGTGAAAAAATCTTGCTACACGCGTCTATGTGCATTTATACAGAAAAACGCAGTATATTTACTCAACTTTGGACCCTAAACCAAACACTTCCCAGGTATGCTTCCATGGAGAAATATAATCATGATGATAAGATTCCGTAGTATTCGGGAACGTTGACGACAAAAAAACATCTTGTATACTGTAATTAGAATATAGTCACGAATCTGATTTTCAGTGATGATCTGCACATTTATAGCGCATCTAGATAGCTATGGAATATAGTAACACATATAGGATTCAGGGGGATACCAGACGAATTCATCCGCCACAGCAGATACCTACACAATATAATCAAAACTGCGTTTGCGCCCCCCCCCCCAAATTCTGTATCCGCTCTTGGTGGCACATAATTAATTTAGTTTGTATGTACCTCCTTCCGATGTGCTGCAATGTAGGATTAGGTTATAAAAGTTTTACAATTAATTAGCGTTTGTTTATTATAATCAAAGTTTAGTTTTGAATATTTGTTTGTGAAAATGTGTGTATTTATACGTGATTTTCACCACGTATTGTCAGCTCTATTTATTTGATTAGTTCTTTCGCATTCTACGTTGTTTTATGTTTGGATTAAAGTAAATGTTTTAAAAATTACAATGATGTATTTTATACACCTTAACATAGTCATAGCGGAATGACGTGGGAATAACTTATTCCTCTATGCCTCCGTTATATCCTATGATTACGTAACTTGCAGAAGCTCAGGTACACTTACAATGTTCGCAGTCACATTGCTACTACCGCTTTGCTTTTGCGAGTTACATAATCAGCCTACGGGGATTCCTAAAAGGAGAACAGCAAGTCAGTTTTACATTCTGCTTACCAAACAACAAATTTTGGCACCGTGATCTTTGCAACAAATAAAAAAGTATGGACTTGGTGAGTTTTTTAAAAAGATACCTAACTTTTTTTTACAAAAATAGACAGAATAATAAAAATGTGTGAATATATGGGTCGATTCCGGCAGTCACACTTAAAATTAATCTTAATCAGGTCTATCTCTCTCTGTTCTTAACATAAATGGCTGAGAGAGAAAAGGACAGGTAGGACTAAATTTACTAATTTACAGGTAGGACTGAATCGACCATATTAGCAATTATGCACAGATCGAGGCAAACTTTATGAACATCGAGTGACATGGAAGGGGAAAGTTCGCGCATGTATACTTACGAGCATAGATAATCGGGTATAAATTTTTATTAGTTTTTTCAGAAGTTATTTTTCCTGAAAAAATATATTTTTATAATTTCCATATTTCACGTTAATTTATAAAAAAAATGTGCTGTGTTTTAAAAGCACTAAAGGTAGGTATAATAACTTTGAAAAATGATAATTAGGTAAGTATAAACCTATTTGAATTTTAGGTAAATACGATATTTCTTATATATAGGATCTGAATTAAAAGCAGAGGTATCTACTATGAATTTTAATAAAAAGTCTACAATATTTTTTGATAAACCAACCAAAATAATAATCAACTTTTATTGCTCGCGAGTGTATTCAGGAGTAAGCGGGGCGTAGGCGCAGCGCGCGGGGAAAAGGTGACGGATCAACCAATCATGCGCTTACCCGCCTCCGCACCCGCACCTTACCACCAAATAGACATTATATTTTGTTTCTGCGATTGTACTTATTATAATCAGAAGTGGGATACTAAGGAGCGGTTAAGTTTGGCCGCGTGGTGCCGGCAGAGTAGAATTCGTACCACCCCATGTCTGCCCGTGGGTATCGTACGAGGCGATTAAGGGTTTTCGGGAGGTGGGCAGCAGCGCCTCCCGTGTTGACAACATAGTCCAAAATACAAACTGCGGTTACCAACCCGCCTGCCCAGCGTGGTGACTATGGGCAAATACCCCCCACGGCATTCTTGTGGCGTGCCCCGGGGGAGGCCTACGTCCAGCAGTGGACTGCAATAGGCTGATGATGAAGTTTTAACATTTCTTTCTTTTCGAATTTTCAAAAAAAAAAAACATCTAATCAACTAAAATGTAAAGTGAGTAAAATGCTGTGGTAAAATGCAACTGATAGATTGTAAATCATTGGTAGAGTTTCACGAATAGAGGACTAGCTAGGTTTTTAAACCTGCATTAACATGTAATTTTAAAATTGTCAGAAAAGGGCAAACCACGTAGTTTAGTTCCAAATAAAATGTATGCGTAGATTGAAGCGTCAAAAATTAGTTCACAAAAACACCGCCAGAGTTCGCTAAAGTTCATCAACACCACTGCAAACGCGACGTCAAACGTGTGAATAAAATCTTGTTTTTCGTAATTTAACACTGTTTTTCTGTCCTTTCTTAACTATTACAACGTAAATAGAACACTTGGAAGTGCTTTACAATCGAAACGTGCAAATAATCTCAGTGAAAAGTTAAAGTTTGTCGTGCAAAGTTGTAACGAACTCTCGGATCTCTTGTAAATTCAGGTGTCAACGAGGTAAGAAGCTAAAGCATAGTCCAAGATAAACATTTTCAGACTAACCAACTCTCCTATGTCTATTATCCCCCTAATACGTGGTTTATAAGTTAGTCTCGATGACCTACAAATAGTTTTAAAAATGTTTATTTTAGTCACAGTTAGGTAAGGTTATAAAAAATACCACAATTAATTACAGGATTTGGTGGTGTTGCCTGCATGTCCGTATAATTTATCGAAAATCTTATGCATGTGTTATGGAATCTGTTTCTGAAGTTTATAGTTATTTGTTAAACATCAACTTAATGATACATGAACTTTGAAAGATATTAATAATAACATAATATCTCTTTATGAAAAGCTGTCTTTTCCTTACTAACAGAACAGTAAGTACCTATTTCATTTATATTATAGGAAAATTATTTACTTAAGTACCAAAGTTTAAAACACACACATTTATTTTAAGTTAGTAAAATCTATTTTTAGCCCCGGGTTCAGTGTGAATCTATATCTAAATTATTACTATTATTCATTTTATGGATTAGTAGTACATAGTCACTTAGATTATGTCAGTAACAAATACATTATTGACAATATCATAAAATTATTTAATACTTTTCTCGTTTAGTAGTTCTATTGCCGATATATGTTTTTTTTTCAGTTTACTTTTGTTATATGTTATCCAAATGGGTATGTCATGTTTGCTTAACAGGGTCAGAAATTAACCTAGGCTAAGGCACTTGGTGGAAGTGGGCCATATTTTGCTTTCTGTCTTGTCATAAATGTTAAGAAAGGGTTTGCTTATGAGTAACCCAAAGTGTAAAGAATTTGAACTACAACAAAGTAAATAATACCTACTAACACTATGAGTATGAATGATCTCAGAGGATCACCTCTAGCATCCTAAATCTGGCATTACTTGTATCAAATACATTGGATTTTATAAGGCTTTGTCTACTATTCGGACATTCAAATTTCCAACAGAGTATTTTATCTATACATATAATAAAAATGTAATGGATAGCTGTCTGTACATGAAAGATATATGAGAAAAAATATTATAGGAGACCTTTATCAATGCAATAGTACCCAAAATAATGATTTTTGTTGGTTTGTCTGTGTGTTGGTGCATGCTAATCTCAGAAACGGCTGAACCGATTTCGATGCAGTTTTCAGGATATATATACAGTGACAGGTCCCACTTAACATATAGGCTACTTTTTATTCTGGGAAAATGTTTTTATCCTAAATAATTTCGACATTTAGTTTTTTCTGCAGTCCATGCAGACGGAGTGGTAGCCCCCACTAGATATACAGGTGACGTGATGGCCATCTTTAAAAGTTGTCATTATATGACAGCTGATTGGGAATATTCTGGTGATCATCTTCATCTGAGGGGGGCATAATTAGGGTGACAAATCTAAATATTTCGCTGATTGCACCAGTCATAGCTTTAACTGGTATAAAATATTATTTAAATCTTCTATACATATAATATAATAAATACTAATATAATAATAAAACCCTGACGTTGGCAGAATCGTTGTCAATCAACCGAGCCATTTATGACAAAAAAAAAATTTAATTGAATCTCCTCATGATCATAGCTCATTGGTAAAGCCCCTGATCTATGTAAATGTCCTGTTTGATAACAAACTGATAGAGCTATGGGCAGAGTGATACACATTATACATTACACTATAACTATACATTGCACCATATGAGCAAAGATGTCTTCTGAACATAATTCATTCATATAAAATAAAATTGTCCTGATTGGCTGAGAATTAACACAGCCAAAAAACCGCTGAACTTACCAGACCTGAAACTTGGTGGGTGTGTTCTAGTGTGACATGCATCAAATAAGAATGGATATGAAATTCCCACTGGAACTGAAATTAACAGAATTTATATGTGGTTGTCCACTAGTAGCTTGTGTATTTTACCTCTAAGCTGAATGGCCTAATTATTAACGTAAGACTGAATGCTGCTCCTTCTCACTGCCATTATGAACTTATCTTTTAGTAATGCAGTCATCATCTACCTTAAATTATGTCTTGTAACTGAAAGGCAAATAACAGAATAATGTCCTGTTTTTGTCTTTGATACTACTGACAAACATTTGTACCTACACACTTTCATAAGCCTTTTAAGCTAAAATTGTTACTAACTTTGAATGTCAGATTTATTTATAACTCATCACAAGCCTAAAAATAAGTTTCAAGCTTCTAGTTTCTAAAATAACGTATTTTCGATATAAACTTTCAACCTCTTACAGCCCTTTTTTCGCATGAAAAGTTCTTACAGCCATATACCTCTTTTTCGCATGAAAAGCATTGGCCTGAATTATCTGCAATTTACCTCAAGGAGGCCATATACAACATTATAATTTTATCTCTGTACCAAATTTAAGGGGGGAAACCATTTAAATTGACTTTTTTTTTTTATTGCATTCAGTAACTCGCTTTGGACAAAATTTGAAAGCGTGACAATTTAAAAAGTCGAAGCGCGCTGCGGAGCGGTCGCTCAGTAGTTACCTGGATCTAAGGAATAATAGAGAGGAGGGCATCTCGGCAGATGTTGTTGTTTGATTGAACTTTCTCGAACGTTTACGATATTTCGCCTCGAGCTTGGCTAGTTAGCTCCGGCTTTCTTACCGAGTGTTGTCAAAATGTCAGCGTATCCGAAAGGTTCCCGTGAGTTTACCGAACGACGTGGTAGACCACGTAAGAGATCATTCCATGGTAATCAACACACCAGAGTGATAAATGTTACTGCCTCGAATCTCGTTTTCGCTAAACAAACGCGTTTTTCTCGAAACACTTTTTTTCCACTTGTGGGCATTCTAGCTTGAAAAGTAATTGACCAATCGTTCTGAAATTTGGTGTGAACATTCTTTATTCAATTCAAATCTAGATGAACCTAATTCTGGAATTATATGATTATTAAAAAATGTTTTTTTATGCGAAAAAGGTGAAAAAATATGGTATAAAAACATAACATTGTCTTCAAACACCTAAAAAAAATGAATTTTTTTTTACACAAGGTTCATTATGTTGTTAACGAAAAAAAAAAAAATGTGATTTACAGATGAAAATTGCTACCACAGGAATGCCCACCAGCAAAATACTCCGATGGTAATCGTCCATGGACAGCACAATCTAGCGACACTGTTTCCGGCGGAAATCGCTTGAAAAAATTCTCAAGTCTATTTCAAACCATGAATAAAATATTCTCAAATTCAAAAAAAAATCTGTTTATATTATCCATATGTAAAAAATTCACGAAAAACAACAAAATTTCGGCCTCCTAAACTGGTTTCCCCCCTTAAAAAAAAGAGGTTTGCAACAATCAATTCCCTTTGTACGCGACATCAATAGGAGCGGTTACTGTGTACCTATCCTTTGATCTCGCCGCCCTCTGAAGATGCGACAGTGCGCTAATACCGTTGTCGCGACGAAAAACGACGTATGCGCCATTTTATTTTAACATACCATATAATTTTCGTAGTCTTTCATTTTAAGAGTTAATTTAGGTTTGACAAAGCAGCTGATTAAAACGCAATCATAGGTTATACCTCTTTAGTGAGAGATTTAGCAGACACTAAAAGATTCTACAGCTACGTTTAGCGCAGCGGGCTTAGATGATAATGATCAGTTACAAGTTGCTAGCTAGAAAAGGCCTGTGAGTTCCTTAGGGCAGATTGTTTTATCAGTAGTCAAGCTTACTATTAGTCAAAATACGTCAAAACTTCTATAGCTTGACAGACTTTTTAAAACTAATAGTAAGCTTAACTACTAATCAAACAATTTGCCCTTAGTCGAATCTTATTATATGCATGGAAGGAGATGCAGCTGATGTACGAGTATTCTAGTGATACTCCGCATCAGCATAGGATAATAAATAACTCAAATCATTGCATAATGTTAGAAGTTAGTAACTAAGTAGGTACATTCATTTAATAATAAGTGAATCTGATTTCAATTCACTTAACGTTAAGAACATCTGCTTTATTTCATTCTCCAATTTATAAATGTAAAGATCACAAGTTTAAAAACATTGCGATTTAAATATTACGACTGCGAAGAAAATTCAAATCTAGAGATTCAATTCCCTAATATAAAAGTTACTTTCAGGCAGATATGCGGGCTTCGTTCCGTCCCACAGACTTTTCTAACTCTTTCCTTGACAAGATAAACATCAACTTCAAGTTATCTTTCAGGAAGAATTGCATTTCGGATTGGGTCCCAGATTCCATGCGGGTACTTTAATATTTCTCGTTACTTTCCGCTGAAGTACTTAAAAACATGCAAATATAATTAAAACGCAATATGTAGCATAACAAACAATGTTACACCTATTAGAAGTAGGTACGTAATTGCAATTACTAGGTACAAACAGAGTCATACGAGATCACTTTGTACAGCCCAATGGCGCCCAACCAGGGGCTGGGGACAAATTGACGCAGTACAATTAATGGCCACCTGGCTTCGTTGCTAATCGACCGATAGAATTAAATGAACGGACTGCAGTAATTGCCCGGTAAGACAAAGGGGCAAACACTCGCCTTTGAGCTCCTGTCTAGTGCCACTGAGGTGCCACTTGAGGCGTGGACCGCTCCCTGGACGCGCCGCTACTTGTGCACAATTGATAGAGAATCGAGACGTTTGAACGTACGGTATCGATGACGTTGTTTTATTTGTGCACCTTTGTGTTGTTATGTTAGTTTGCACACAACTGAAGTTATTATAACTGGATCCTAAAAAATAAACATCTTCAGTAGGTATACCTAAATAAGTTTACCATCCTTCGTCCAGACATATTGGTTGTAATTCTAAATAATTAACCTGGAATGACTACGTGTTTGTACGAATCTAGATTTAAAAACATATTGTACTTACCTAAATCTTTAAAATTAACCCGTATAAATCCACGTCCATCAAATTAGAATTTACTTTAAAAGTAACAAGTTATTCTCGATCGTTCAGCGACATACATACAACAAAGACACCCTCTGTCCAACTCGCAACTACTCCCAAGTGGTGTAAACAATCTGCACAGCTTCTACAGGACACGCCAATTACACGTAGTTAGCTCTGAGAAAGCCGGTCAATTCGATATGTCCGTAATTCCATACAACCTCGTAGCTTGGCCTACTCAGGTCTATAGGCAAGTCTATAGGGATAGTGTGGTTGGCAAATTGGAAATTTCATATTAGACCCTTGATGATACAGACGATTTCCTTGATTTGAGGGTGTGCCTTCATGCTTGAAAACTGTTAGGTTGAGGTAGTTTTATTTTAGACTAGCTGTTGTTTGCGCGCGACTTCGTTCGCGTCGGCTCCTATGTCCATCTGCGTACTCCCAAGCTATGTATGCAATCTAGAAGATTGGTTAAGTGAATAAAGCGTGAGCGTAGTTAGATAATCTAGAAACTATAGTACATTCAGTTGCATTTTACAGAGGTTTTTCAGTGACAGGTTCCGTTATGATGGCGTCCCATTTGGGGTTTTTCTATCGTCCTATCCATGAATGTATTATTTACTAACATACTACCGAAGTCAGTGACGAAATTTCCAAATTAAATGACACATGTAAAGTCGTCGCCACGTAAGCCACGTATCAAAGTCGGTGCCCTTAGATCACTGCGCTTAGCTGAAGCCGGCAGCATTGGAGTGGCTCGTTATAGCGCCCCCGCGCCTCCGACACTACGTAACGATACACTCGAGAGCTGGCGTGACCAGTTGAGACACTTTTATTCCACCTGCCTTATAGAAGGAGGCTGGATTTTTAAACCTAAACTATATTTTATTTGGATAAGGATGAACAAGGAATAAAAAATAGATTCAAATAAAAAAAAACAGCTGTAGGGTACAATACAGCTATTATAACTAATATTTCCCCCTAGTGTCCTTTTTCAGGTATTGCAAAGTTACATATTAAATACTTAAAAATTAACATACACTGACTTGAAGTAAGAGAGGGAGATACAAATAAAAAAGGTGAGACAATCTATAGTAGAAGATACACCTAAACATTGAGACGTGGGAATTTAAATAAGTGAAATGTCTCCTTATCTGTATAATATTAAGCTGGTATAACTAAACTATTTTCATTAACAAAACTTAAGTTCTTATCTATTAATTACAGTTGTTATAAAGACCTAGAAATCTCTATTTTGGAGTAAATAGAAGATAGTTAAGTATTAGGCTGGATTCTCTACGTAGGTAGGTATGTATATGCTTTAGATAAATAAATAATATATACGGTAGTTATTATTAGATATATTTCATTTTGTGTGTTTAATATCTTAATAAGAACTTAAGCTTCCATAGTTCGATCTGGCACTTTAGCACGACCACGCATCGTGGATATCGTATTGTACGATATCGTGTCGTCTCTATACAAAATTCAACATGGCGGCTATTAGGCATGGGCTAATCATATCCGGGAAAGGATTGAACATGTAGTATATCACTCCGACTAAGGATCTATATCCTTTTAACATATCCAACTCCGCGTGTATATCCGGGAACGAAGAGATTTAAGTGACGCGAGATATGACTGGGATTGGTTTGGTTAGGTTGTTGTGTGTCCTTTTAACAGATCCAACTCCGCGTACATATCCGGGAATGAAGAGATTAAGCGAACCGAGATATGATTGGGATGATCTATCCAAATAATAATTAGAATATTTGATAGGCGTATTTAAAAATCACAGTAGGTACACGAAAACTATTGTCCTAAAAATAATTCCAAATCCAAACAGCTTTTATTTACATTAAAAACAAAATACTTAAGATCAAATATAAAACAGAATGAATAGAAATTTTGAAAATTATAATTACGAAAACAAATATTTATACTAAACGGCATGCCTGTCGCTCGTGAGTATTCGTATATACTCGTATAATGTCGTTACATTCGCGCTCATGCGTCTACTGCGATAGTACCGCGCGTTCCGGCGCGTTCGCATTCCGTCTCGCTCACTTATTCTTATCTTCGGCATTATTCGGTAGGTCGGAGTGGGTCGGATATAGGATATAGTAACTTTCTTTAAAGTGAAGGAGTTGATTCATATCCACCTCTGGATATATATCCGAGGATATAGTTGTTTCCGGAGTTACCCATGTCTAGCGGCTATATTAATCGTATTTCGAAAGGCTAAATGTATCATCGGTTTATCATATTGTGTTTCGCAGGTCATGCTAGGCTTGCTGAATATAATTATAGAGATAACATGTAGTAGAATAAGCCTATTACAAATTACTTACAAATTTACTTTGCCAGTACATTGCCAGAAATTAAATATTATGGAAACCACTCCCCTTGTGAAGTATCAAGTTACCTAATAATTTTGGCACATAAAATCGTAATATCTTATGAAGTTACGGTATATACTAAGTCGGTGTCATCATCAAATACTATAGTACTTACCTATTATGTATCATATTTGTGGATATCCAAATACATCAACAAATGTTACTAAGTAAATAAAAAATTAAGTTACAGGAAATTAAAAATGGTGTATTACATCAAAGTGAACTGACACACTGGTTAGGTAGGAATATGAGTGGAGCCGGAGGAAGTTAAAACGTAGAAAGGAAGATAAATCGGAGCCCCACACGTTCTGAAGTTTGAACCTCAGGAGTTGGCATTAATGCTAAGACGCCGTCAGTCGAACACGTGGAGCCATGATGAAAGGATTGCGGCAAACAAATTTTGCAAAAAAGTAATTATATGCACAGAGTATTTCTATGATTATTTGACATATTGAAGATGAAATTAGATTTTATTTATAATCTGTAAATGTATAGATAAAATACTATAATACTTTTGTGTTACTTTGAATGTAATACGAGTAGCTAAGCGATTTTTAGTTAACTTGCAAAAAAAAAACACATACACATATCCAGACCCAAACCCGAAGATAAAAAATCTTGAGCAGTAATTTTAAAAACTCCTAATAGCTGCAAACAGAAACGTACAAACAGAAGCTAAAAACCCGCAGATTGATTAATTGATATCAGTAGCTCACACAAATCAGTGTATTAGTAGATTTTGTAGCTCGTGGTGACTCGGCGGGAGGGTGTGGGAGTGTCGGCACGGTCAAAGGGCCCTTTGATGTTTGCCGCCGGCTTAATGCACCGCCCGCGGCCCCCGCTCCGCTCATCATTAGCAATTTCCCTGTAATTTATTATCTTTACCGCTATTTATTTGTACAATTTCACGGCTGTATGACGTTTAGCACCTCGTCATTGGTGCATTCGGGGTGTCAACCAATTTTGTCAAGTCATTATCTCAACGTCGCGGTAATGTGCCGTGAAGAATCTAATTTGGTGAGATTTTGCTGTCGCGAAAATAGGAAATATTCATTCATCTTCCCTCACTGACAGGTCTAACACCTGTGAGTCATTTTTAACAAACACGTTCTAGTTTTACATTTTGCAGAATTTATGCAAGTCTGTCTACTACAAAGGTCAACTTAGTTAAACAGATACGCCCCGAAAATTCTACAGCACGTCCACACCCTGATACACTTAAAATGCAAAGGGCTGCGGCTTCATTAGCGTCAGAAAGGGAGGTTGTTTTGTCTCTATAGTTATACTGACCTATATTTGAAATTGCATCGAAATCAATACACGATCATTGTAGTAAGTCTTACTCTCATATCATCAATTGTTTACTCACAACTTCAATTACACTCAAAAATAGGAAACTAACTTACGTAAATAAAAAGAAGTACGTACACGTACCTACTTACCATCACGCATAAAAGTGCCATCAAAGGAACAGATACAAGAATACGGGCATTAGATGTCCCGAGTAAATTTCCAAGTAATACATTAGAAAAGTCTGAGCATTTCTTTGACGTGTCACAAAGTATTTATGAAAGCAATATTTTCCGGAGCGTAACTCCGCGTTTACGGGGTGTTAATGAACAAACGTGGAATCAATCAAAGCTCTCACGTAAGGCGGCGGTGTGAGAGCTTCAGATCAAAGGCGGAGACACAAAGGCGTCGGCGGTGCCACTCCAGAACGCTGAGTCGCTGACCTTACTAGGCTTTGCGATTGGAGCTCGTCTCGAATAACTTTGGAGCAAACCCTGTGTAGTTCTATCTGTTCAATCAGCCAAGATCAAAGCATGATAGATAAGACAACTTGATTTAAAAATTGATTTTAGGCTGTTTGCAATTTTTATGAAAACACTCATTAGTTACCCGTGTCTCTTGATAAGAGTCTGACTGATGCCCGGTCATGATGAATGAAACGTCATCTATACCCATACTTGAGTCTTCCAAAATACGTGTACTTATCCAATTTTCTGTTTATAACATTTAATACCTAAAAACCATGAAAACACCCAATGACGTGAAAATAATATACGTAAACTTGTCTTTATACAAACGAATTGGGGCGACTTTGCATCAGAAGACAAACACGGTGGGCTCCGTCAAAGGCTTTCGAGGTTAGATCATAACGATTGTAGAGAGGTGTTTACACGAACGGCAAAGCGACCGCGACAGGCGGGCCTTATGATATTTGAGTTGAACCGGTACCCAGGATTACAGTAACCTGAAGATACTGCTGTACGGAGATAAAATGTACAGGAAATTAAGGAAGTAGATAAAGAATTATTTGGGGGAGCAATAATCAGGTGTCAAGATTTAAGTATTGTGTGGCTGTTGCTGAAAATTTTTCATATTTCTAGATTTGATTATACATATTCGGTTATAGCGACCTAATGAAGATATCTGTTTATTTAAAAGGGTTAATACATAATGGACATGTAATAAAAGATTTAATGATGTCTGTACCTTTGTAACCTGTTCGTGTTTTTACGTTGTTTCTTAATTAAAATTAAATATGTAATCTGGCTGTTTCACGGTAGATTTGTGTAGGTAGTCATAAAATCTTACATCAGAAGTGTACGCGCTAGCACCCTGCACCGACCACTAGTCAAAGCGGGCCACAATATTTATCGGCGGCTGTATCAATCCCACACAAAGCGAAGCCGGAAGCACCTCGCCACTACTATGCTGAGTAAGTTATACGATGAAGCGGGCCGCTCCAATTTGAAGGAATACGAGATTGACTTTAGGGCCCGTTGATATAACCTAGGCTGACTATACAAATTAATACCAATCAAAATTGTTATTCATCCAAACTGCAATAACTTAGATACTGAAATTCTCGGTATTCTGAAATTGTCACTTAGCTGTACTCGAGGAGCGTTGGCGTCAGGCAGGCAGCCGGTCGTAAAAACAAACGCCATATTCTTGGCAATACGAGTTAAAAATAAACGATATACATAGCTCGATCCCATAAATTAGGGCAAGATGATGATGACCGAAGTTTTCGGAGATTTTGAATCTTTATGGCATTATACATACTACTTATTACTACTACTAACTACTTATATGGCATTTTTTTAAAATGAAAAAGCACAAATGCAATTAAGTTAATTACTATGATACCATTATGATCCTTATGATCCATTAGGATCATCATATTTTTTTTAGAAACATTACATGCCCTCACTTGTCGTCTAAGCCACACCCTTATCTAGCCTATTGTTGACTGCCTCTATCACTGGATTCCTTTTTACTGAAACCTTTGACACTGGAGCTTTGTTTGTTGAAGATGGAATGCGACACCGGCGAAGATCGATGCGTAACCTTCATCTGGCTGGATCGATTATTGTTGCAGTTTCTTCTAGTCTTGTTCAAGTTTATTCTTTGCAACTCTTTACAATATTCCTAATCCATGCAACCGTGTATTTGTAATATACATAATATTATGAAGAAATGCAAGTGCGCTGGTAGGAAAGCTAATGTAATTTAAGACTATCACTGACAAAGTGGGCCAGTGTTCAAGGTACGACCTCGTAGACGTACATAGGTAATGCAGTTTGCAAAGCAAGTTTATTCGGGATATTTCCCGTTGACAATGCAATTTTAGTTAATTCCATCGCGGGCGCTGTCCCCGCAGAGTGGTGGGCGAATATTAAACTAATTATGAACAAACCGGGACGCCCCGCAACGCAAATTAACGGTTCGACTCCATTAACCGCTTTGTTTATCTTTTAGTTTTCAATATGCTTTGTAGTTTACACGGCTTATGCGGCACTTCAATGGCACGTCTTGTTAGAATAGTGTGAATTCTACTCAATTCAGGAATAGGCCTAATTTTAATAGAAGTCATGTTTAACATTTAATAATTTAAATATGCATAACAAGGTTTAGTTAGCTCTATTCGTATTTTCAATTAGTGGGCGCCCGCGTCCGCATGGACTACAGAAAAAACAAAATGTCGAAATTATCCGGGATAAAAAATTTTCCCGGGATAAAAAGGAGCCTATATGTTAAGTGGGACCTGTCACAATATATTCCTGAAAACTGCATCGAAATCGGTTCAGCCGTTTCTGAGATTAGCGTGCACAAACGCACAGACAAACCGAAAAAAAATTTCAAAAATCATTATTTTGGGTACTATTGCGTTGATAAAGGTCTCCTATAACATTTTTCCTCATAATATATCTTCCATGTACAGACAGCGATCCGTTACATTTTCATTATATGTATGTATATATGTAGGTACATACATATACAGGGTGTAACAAAAAGGGTATGTTAAGCGAAAAGCTATGTAAATAGCCCACTATAGAGAACCTATCCACAAAATTTGAGACTCGAAATCACAAGTTTATTTTTCAAGATTGTATGAAAATTCCTGAGATTTTTAAGAATTCTCCATACTATCTAGAAAAATAAACATGTGATTTCGAGTCTCAAACTTTGTGAATAGGTTCTGTATGGTGGGCTATTTACATATATTTTCGCTTATTTTATTGGCTAATTTTTCATACGAAATCTTCTGTTTCACGCGCCGGCCTATATCGGTATGTCTCTTTCGCACTCATTGAATACAGTACTAGGAATCGTACCAAATTTCGTTTCATTGGAGCGCGGTTGCTAGCGTTCCACTCGATACATAAGATTACCTACAACTTACTTGAGAATTGAAAGATAATTATAAATACAATTATATACATACAGGACAATTTTTTATATGTGACATCTTAATTTACTATTTGCAAATAAAGATTTATCTTATAGAAAAATATAGATTGCCTATGTAATCTTCGTGGGTGGGAGTGCACTGCACCAGCGCTCCTTAGGACCAGCCGCCAGTGGTTTAATCTACCTTTACAGACTGGAGCATAAAACACTATATACTGGAGATAGCGGTTATTAGAATTTTACTGTGTTATTTTTGAAACGCTCACATTTCCAATAAATCAGATGGCCCTTGAGGAACAATAAATATTTGAAAGGAAGCTAAACGTTCTTCACCCGTTCCTTGGGAATTTGATTAAAAAATCATGAAAGAGAGTTCGTAAATATCATCCAAGGCACTTGGGAAGGTCTCTATAGCTCAATACGCGTTACCTTACTTATCAAAGGACCCAGATTTAATCCTAGCAATGATTTAATTACGCAGTCGCAACACGATCCGCACTCTACGCGAAAGAATAAAAGAAAAAGTCACCTCAAGTTCAAAGGGAGATATAAATGAGAACGTTCACTCCGTTCTGTAAGGAACTCCTGAATTTTTTATACGAGAGCCCGATGTTTGCTATGTAAAGTGCCTAATGAGTCTAGTCTTTGTGAGGCGGAATTGAGTTAGCTAATGAATTTATACAAATATCTGGTTCAAAGGTACAGAAAGTTGATTTCCACCTTTGTGGCAGCTTCAAAAGTGGTATTTGTGTTCGTATGAGTACGTGCGTAGGTTGTTTCGTGTACATTATGTATTTATTTACATTAAAACAGGAATATCGTCTTCATCGTTATGTAGTGTTGAGGTTAAACACGTGTAATTGAATTAGCACTTGTTTATTATTTTATATGTAGGCAGGTGTCTCTATTTTCAATAGCACTCAATAATGAGGTATACTTACGTAATTATTTATAGAAATCTATTATAAACTATTAAATCTTAACAGCTTGCTATTCAAATTGACACATCTATAATGTTCTGCAGATGTAGTATTAATAAATAGTGTTACTCTATTCAACATAGTCACATGTTAACAGACAATAAAGTCAACGAATTGCCTTTTATTATACATCAAAGACTGTAATAGAATAGGTTATTATCAAAGGTATAAGGCTAAGTTGAATTAGTTTGGCTTATGAAGTCTAGTTAGTTCTCAACTTTGATAATATCGAACAAGATGTCAATCTATAGAGCCGATGGAATCAGATCAAACACACGGGGCACTTTGATGTTGTTTAGTTATCCACCATCATTGAATTATTGATTTCAATTGAGCTATTTTTGTCTAGTTACTTACGATTTACTACACTCGGTTGCTTATTATTGACTTCATCTTACGCCACTTCACAAAAACACACGACGTCATATTGATGTGATATAAAATTGTTAAAACAACACCAATCCATATGTTTTAACTAACACCTATAACCCCCAAATCTACTAGATTATCCAAACGCAAATTCAGCAATTTATCGTTGATTTTTCCTCTTATCTAAACATATCAATGCAATTTGGAATAGCGGGCGGAGTGCTGCATTATGTAGATTGTTGGAGGCGCGGCTCGGCGTCTGCCGCAAACCGAATTTATCGCATTGCTATTCAATCTGCGGGAAACATCTGCCGGCGTAAGAATAGAAAAATGTGATGACCGAAGCAGGACCCATCTGAGAATTTACTGGCAATCTTGATGTGAACTAATGTCTACCTATGATAGTGCTATTCTGTATAAGAAGTTTGCTCATTTATAGTGTCACACTCATAGTCATATGTTATGAGCATGTAATGTAAATTCGGCACTGCGGTTGCAGAATTTCATAGAAATCAATGACTTTTGAGAAAGAGAGTATCAATGGCTCAGCAATTTTTCTAGCACAGGATGTGGGTAGCTCCACCTCCAACCAGCACGTCGAAGAACTTCGTTTGTTCCTAAATATTTTAATCCACAATGTTGTATGATAGTTTAGTTACTTACTTTATATTTGTTTCAAAGTATAGGAGGCGCTAGCGCAGGTCGCATCGAAAAGTGAGTTTACTTAGCGTGCAGCAAGCCCGCATGAATTAGGTAGGTACTATTTCATTCGGCTTTCAGGGTTACCAACTAGCTGGAAAAATACTTGAATACATACTTTCATCTATTCTATATATATCTTCTTCTTCTATTCTATACATAAAATAAATATGTAACGGATCGCTGTCTGTACATGGAAGATATATGAGAAAAAATATAGGAGACCTTTATCAACGCAATAGTACCCAAAATAATGATTTTTAGAATTTTTGTCTGTGCGTTTGTGCACGCTAATCTCAGAAACGGCTGAACCGATTTCGATGCAGTTTTCAGGAATATATTGTGGCAGGTCCCACTTAACAGATAGGCTATTTTTTATCCCGGGAAAATGTTATTATCCCGTATAATTTCAACATTTTGTCTTTTTTGTAGTCCATGTGGACGGAGTCCAGGCCGAGCACTAGTCAATAAATATTTTTTGTGTCTCTGAGTAGTTTTGGAAGTAAACTTGTATATCTATTTTCGTATCATAACAATGAAATAAATATTTTAATTGAGTACGAATATAGCCTGGTTAAGTATCTATTTTTTAAATAATAAACCTAATTGATTTCAATTGCAGTAAACAATTAGTGGCAATTAAATAACTTAGTATAACATTTTTATTGACCGCAAACCTTAATCTAACTGAGCTCTTAATTATACTATTCATATTGATATAATGGATGGGACATCTATTACTAAAAATATAAATACATAGGTATATAAGATCGCACATCGCAATTTACTCTCCCCTGACACCACACAGAACGTCCTACACACCGCATTAAATCCAAGAATACGGAGTTCAGTGATGGCAGCCCTACTCTTCCTTGCTCCATTTCTTCTCCAAATGCATTATTGAGGGTTTTCCCCGTCTTGATGGATGCCTCCGAGACTCCGAGGGCTTGGAGCCTATAAATATTTTTTATTGGATTCCTAAACGAGTTTACCATTGTATTGCCTGAGATTTATCTACGGTGAATACATGGATTACGAGGTGGCTTTTCGTAACTATAGCAATCTGTATGTTTAGCATGGCTTGTAGGGTAGTAATATAAAAATAAACTACCAAATATTGAACCAATCTTGTAGTCGGTGGTCTACAATCTAATTTATCCGTAAGTATCCCCATATAAATAATCTTTGACTGATACTTTAATCACACGTAACCGTGGAAAAAGAACTTTTATGACAAAGTGTAGGTACTTAGGCTTATATGCGTTTATATGCCATTTCTCACCGGAACGCTCTCAAGGGAAAAGTTACCACTAGTAATATGAGCGTTATTGTCATAGATTTAACCAATCTGTGGATTAAACTATTCATTTCATTCATTCATAGTAAATCTATTGAATTTCATAGATTAGTCTTTTATTCCTACTGTCCTGTTTTGTTACCTGTAAAGAACGTAGCATTTCCTTTATTCTCCGTACCAAGCTTTTGGATTTGCCCAGTGGATTAGAGTGGAATATTTTTATTTAAACGTCTTCTGTTATTACTGCACATGCATGTGCACGGAACGTTGTAGAGCTTCTTTTGAATAAAGAATGACAATTTTTAAATTTAAGATTATAGCTTTAACTTAAAGGAAAAAAACTACATGTATTTTAATGAAAATAAAGTTAAAAAAAAATTCAGAAAAAAGCAAAACTTACAAAAGTTTAAAATTTACGCCCGGTTAGCACTACACTGTGTTATTACACTACTTGTGTAAAAACAGAGTAAATAGGTAAAAGTTATGTACGAAGGTGACCTTGTCTCTTAAAGACACGTTTTCCAGCTATAACATTTCTTCCAAAGATCTACACTACAAAGGGCTGGGTAACTCCTCCGCACCTCCATACTGTGATAAGTCTACCACCACGGCCGGCGTTTCTTTGTGAATACGCAAGCTTTTTAAGTTTTTTCATGTTGTCCTTTCCATATCGATTTTTTTGTAAGTTATCATTACCCTTTGTGATGTCAAAGGAAAAACGTCCAGTTTTAGATGTGTTCGATATTCTGTATGTGGCACTACCGAACTTAATTACTTTTACATAATAAATTTTACTTTGCAGTAAAACGTTGCAAAATTGAAAACTGGCAGGCCCCACGTTGGGCGCCAAACACAGAAATCGATGGTGTCACAAATTGCGTCTGTATAAAGTTTTAATTCGAGCCATATGCCTGATGATGGTGCTCACAAAGAGCACAGAAGTAATAAAGGGGTGTCGAGTGTTCGCAACCCGAATAGCTACGGCCCGCCCTCTCTCTCGCTAACAAACAGTGCGCGATATTCGACTACATACGATACCTTTTAAAGCGTTCACGCATGACCAAACATAGCTGTGTGAAAGTTTACTCATATATAGTTCCAAAACAATACTCCGGTACGTAATGTTCGAGGACGATTTTTATTCAACATCAAACAATAGATACCTTTGGCTCTATCGTTTGAACGGTCAGAGGGCAACAAGCGACGGGCGGTAGCTAATCGCAAAGAAATAGCTCAAAGTGGAGCGTGCAAATTCGAGGTTGGGCGGGAACAATAAAAGTGCAGGTGGACCGCGGCCGCCCCGCGCCTCCACGCCTCACATCAAAGGGGAACCCGCGATACCATACAAAAGCCCTAATGAGACAAACCCGTGGCGTAATCGAGGCGACGGAAAAAGATGAGACCCGAGAGGTACGAGGCAAATTTTAATAATTGTCAAAGCGGCGGTGCCGATCAAACGCGAGGGAGCGACGACGACGTCCCCGGGCCGCGCCACACCTGTGTGACGTGTCCCACCGCGGGCCTCATTAGCGCTACTGATCTAATGTTACTTCGAACTTCTCTAGCAACAACTAATTAAACTTGTATAAAATTTAAATTTTACGACTGAAATTTTAATACTTAAAGCTGGAGCCGCGGTGGTTCCGCAAAGGAGCACGTTCAAAGGCGACGCCGTGCACGTTTTCGCAGATATTAAATGTGTTGACAATTTAATTTTTCATTTCCTTTAGGCGGCACGGGGCGGCGGGCGGGCCGGGGCCGTGCGGGCGCTCCTTTGACGTCGCGATATTGTCTTTGTGCGGCGCGTGGGGTGAGTGCGGCCCCGGCGACAGAGACTTTGTCGCAATACAATGTGTATCAATAAAACTTAGGATTGGCTTTTAGTGGTTGCACTTACGCTTTGTGAGGCGGCACGCTCACCCTTTGACATTATATGTGGGGCGCGCGGGTGTGTGGGTGCTACGTCAGGAGCGGAGTAATAATGCAGCAGACGAGCCGCCGGCGCTTGCAGCGAGCAAGACGCGACTGGTGGTTTATTAATATCAGAACGATTGCATTGGCGTATTGCAATATTCATCCCCATGTGCTGTTGACGATGCAGGCAGTGTATCGCGCCTTATCCCCGCTTCAGGCACCTTGTGAGGAAACCTCTTTACAGCAGGAATTATTACGATGTTTGTTCATGAGCAATATGAATGCTGAAACTGTATAATGATGAGTTACTATTTGATTGTAGTATGTAGTCGATTATAATGAAACTGCAATCGTAAATATATCATTCTAAAATGAAAGCAAACTGTGGATGTGGCAGGATGAAGAGTAAAAGAAAGTTGCATGTGCCAATGATGTTTTACAGTTTCATCCATGTTGTGCTTGACATACCTAATTGGCCACATCCATCTTTGTACACTTTTGAATAAGGCCAATAATTTTGAAAACTAAAAGCAAGGTGCAAAAATGTGGTAATAAATAAACATAACATGAACTGATAGTAGTAGGTTAGAATTGGAGACATGAGTAAAGAAGACTCCTTCATTTTTCTGGGCCAGAGACATGATTAATTATACATATTGTGATGTTTGTACTAATTATACTTATCTATGTATTTATATACCGTTGCTTAGTACCCACGACACAAGACCTTAGGGATCTTACTGTGGGACTAGGTTAATGTGTTGTGAAGTGTGTGCATATTTATTAAAAAAAAAAAAGAACCAAATTGTTAATGATTAAGAAAAGTAGAAATCTGATTAAAGAACTAATGTAGAAATCGAACAATTAAGTAACTAGTACAGTAGTAATCTACCTATGCTACTAACTTATGGAATACTTACCAATCAACATGATAATTAATATAAAAAGACTTAGATTTCGTTTTGCGTTAGTCTATTAAAGCTAAAATTAAGTTAAGTAAGAGCTCACAAACTTGTAATTCATTTAGACGGCGGTAACTTTGTCTACTTTTGCACTACCCTTTGCTTTGATGTAGGTATCTGTCAAAGAGATGCGTGGAGTTTTGCAAAACGCTTTGATATCCAAAAAAAGTCCATTGGCTTTTATCCTTTGACCGTAACTGCGTAATACGTTATCGGAATTGCATTCACGACCACACTGCTACCGCATGCATGTGGAAAATCCTATCCAAATAGAAGTATCCTTTGCAAGTTACCAAGCCTTGCTCGACTGACCATAAAAAGTATTCACATTTTTGTAATAAAATTACCTGTTTTAAAAGGACGTTACTACCGAGATTAAGGCGCAGAGCGATGTAGTTAGTAGTCGGCGGCTGATCAAAGGATTCTCTAGGCCAATCGTATCACTTGGTTTTCTAAACCCCGCCCCAATTTAAGGCCACGTGCGACGCGCGCATTGTTCCCGCTCAAAATTTTCAGTTATATCTGGTCCCTCGCCGGAGGAGGACGTTATTGTGTTGCTCGGATAAATTTTCGACTTTGAGAAAGTTTCGAAAAGTGTGTATAACTTTTAAAAATCAACTTTTCGTAATTAGAACTTGTGTATGTTATAGAAATATGTAAATAGTAATTTTGAACTAAATTTATTGATGTGTTTTTCATAAATTAGTGATAGTAAAGTATTAACTTGATAATAAGTGTTCTTGTAGTGAAACTATATTGGATTATCTTAATATTGGAATTGAACAAACAGTATCAGGTATAGAATTGAACTTTAACATATTATTACTTGGCGTGGAAACAGATTTCGGCGTTCTCTGTGGCATTATCAGCATACCAACGGTCGTCATTGTCGGCAAGTTTTTTTTGTAAAAGAACTTGTAAATTCCTTGTTTTAAATGTTTATTGTAGTAACGTTATTGTTTCGGTTAGTTTCTCTCGTGCTTTGTTGTTACTTGTTAATGTGCTTTGTATATGTTCTATTGTTTTACGAAGCTTTTATCCCCAATGGTACTCGTACTCATTGTTTATGCATTGATCTTCAGGTAGCCAATTGAAAGAACTTGTCTAGGTTTTATAAATTATCGTTTTTATATGTACTCGTATTTGCAGTACTATGGTAGTTGTTTGTAGTGTTTTTGTCTTGGCTATTGTTTATCCTGTTTTATTGCCAAATGTAAAGATTGTATAATATACACATATGTATGTACATTGTATGTGTTACATGTTTTTAACATCCTATTTTTATATGCACCCGTCCGTCCGTCCGTAGTTAAGTAAGGCGTAACGTTCTAAAAGAAAAGATTTCAACGCTCCCTGGCCGTTAGGTACTGCATGCCAAGGGATAATAATACTGCAGCTCAGCATCAGCACCTAAAGATACTGTGATGTATTTGTTTACAATGTTGTGTCTATAAGTTTCTTTACTTTTATGATTTCTAGTTTTATTGATAGCGAAAACTCTGTATTTATAAAGATACTTGAAGTACGAACTAGTAGCGAAATTATTTATTTATATTCGGAACATAAAACATAATTTAAAAATATTTAAATAAAGTAATTGACCCGATAGCTCAGTTGGTTAGAGCGAAAGCACGGTATGCGAGTGGTCGTGAGTTTTCACTCGGGTGAAGAATTTTTTTTTTTTATTATAAAAACTTTCTTATAAGATACTTCTCCATAATATAATCCGCTAGGATATGGTTGATCGTTTCATCATTAAACATTGTGCTGAGGTATTCAGCTTTGTTTACCGAGATTTGGCTAGTGTATAGATATCGGGATGAAAAAATAACGTTGCCAATAATGTAATAGTAAGAGATGGTAAAATTCGTCATCCGAGTTAATTGACCCGATAGTTCAATTAGTTAGAGCGAAAGCACGGTTTGCGAGTGGTCGTAAGTTCAAATGTCACTCGGGTGAAGAATTTTTTTCATTTTCTTATTAATATTTTATAAACTAATGTATTATAAAATTATTAATAAAGAAATGGAAAAAATTCCTCACCCGGGTGGGAATCGAACCCACGACCTCTGCATTCCGCGTGCCAGCGCTCTCACCACTGAGCCACTGGGTCAATTACTCGGATGACGAATTTTACCATCTCTTTTCTAAATTACATATTGGCAACGTTATTTTTCATCCCGATAGCTATACACTAGCCAAATCTCGGCAAACAAAGCTGAATCCCTCAGCACAATGTTTAAAGATGAAACGATCAACCATATCCTAACGGATTATACTAATGGAGAAGTGTTTTTATAAATTTATCTTAGTCAAGATATTATATATTATAAAATTATTAATAAAGAAATGGAAAAAATTCCTCACCCGGGTGGGAATCGAACCCACGACCTCTGCATTAACTAATGTATGATAAAACGACACATTATTTTTTTACCATCTTCGGACACCAAATTTCTGTAAATATTAAGATACCTTGCTTTGTCCATGACTTTAAATCCGTCTCACTTAGTATTAAATGTAACATACCCCTTTAGTACCTACCCAAAACATTCGCCGTAGGTAAATTATACAAAAACCTCTCGTAGAAACGTAATGTAGAAGGAATTAAAGACAAGCCGACTTCCATTAGCGATATGTAAAATAATTAAATGGACACACCATAAATTTTGTCACAACGATGTAATAGATACCTGTTCTTACATATTTGAAAACCTTGTGGGAATATTCAAAGTTCATTATAACCAAAGTAAAAGAAGCAATTAATAAATAGTTTTACTAGTCACTCCACTCGCCAACAATATTATGTACAGTAATGTATAGGTAGACTATGTCCCTGTCCTATCTAACTGCCGATTTTTCCCAATAGTCAGATAGTCTATCTGAAGATATCCTTCAGATAGACTATCTTGATGCTTCTTATCTTTGATGCTTTCTCTATCTTGATTAAGTTTTAGAGAAAGACAGCATCAACCTTAACCTTAAGATAGGCTATCTGACCTTTGGATATAAATCCGCCCTTATTAGTAAAATCTGTTGGCCGTGCCCTTACAGGGGGTCACATGTACCTACTATATCTAATTTTATGTAACATCTATATAACCTGTGACATGCAATTAATGAATTGAATCTAATCTAGTTTTCACGTTAACATAAAAAGTTACCATGTCGAGACAAAAGATAAAATAATTTTGGTTTACGTATGTGCGTTCGTTTCCATACCACATTTCTAAAACCTCTTAAGAGCCAGCAGTCAATTAAAAGTCCCACGGTTGCTCCGCCCACATACCCCGCCACCCGCAATGCAAGGATACGCGTTAAGATCTGCGTAGTGTTAAAATTCGAAATTCGCGCGCTTTCGAGCAGGCGGGTCAACGCTAGGTCAAACGCAGAGAACATAAAAACCCATAGAGTCGTTATTATAATTGATTTCAATGTTATGTTCATTTTATTTTTGTTTGCAAAATACAATTAAATTAAATTAATTAATTTATTAATAAGTAATATAGGTATGTTAAAAAATCATTCATACAATAGAACACATTACCTGCATTATAGTTATATTTATGTATGAAATTCATCCATGCAACAAGTATTAGGAAGTTTTGAATAAAACAAATTAATGGTAGATATCAAAAATTTATTTTATATATCACAAAAAATAGTATCCGATACATATGTGAAATGGGACCAATTTACTCATGTAGATCGCTTTTAAAAAGGCTTTTAGGTGAGTCAATATGTTAAAATGTTACAAGTAGTAACTTAACAAATTTTAATATTAAGATGATTAGGTAAAAAAATGCCGTTTCATTTAGGTAAATTGCTGTATGTTAAATATAAATAGTAGGTGTTTTTTAAAATAAAGGGTTAACAGGTATGTATAATGTGCATTCGCAATATTAGCTGTGCATAAATAAAAAAAACTTTATTTAAAGATAAATAGCGGTATGCGTATGCCACAAATATAAATTGCAGTTTGATTAGCAATATTCTCATTTGAGGATTTTGCTGTGCAGTCAGTAATTTTTATATGAATTCCAATTATTTGTGACTAAAAAAAAAACATTTTATTTGATGTGCGTTTAAATACTATACAATTAAATTAAATGATTTTTCTTACTAATCCTCTACACTCCCCAAGAAATATATATGTACTATTTACCTTATACAGTAAAATACATTCTGTTCTATGCTCCACCTCATCTGTTACCATCAAACTGTCAATCGGAGAGCTAAGTATGAAATGAGTTTAAAAATATCAAAAAAGTTTTAGTAGCCAAAAGTGAAAACAAGTGAGCAAAAACAACAAAATTATAGCAGGTAGGTAGGTTCTCACTCACTTTTCTTCAAACATTACAGGTGGTATTAGTTCAGTATAAACTTTGACGGGCGACTCCAGGACTTTTTGTTCGGCACAATTTGTTTGAATTCTATAAACAAAATATTGTAGATAAGGAACTGCTGCCGAAGATGCTACGTAGTAAGTAAAGATGGGTCGGATTAGGTAAAAATCGTACCTGTTCGACCTAATACATACTAATATTTATGCAATATGGCCGTTCCATTACTGTGATCCATTACGTATTAGATAAATACGTAGAATCTTTATTCGGTGAATATTTAGTATCGGTTTTCGGTGAATGATCCATTATCTAATAAATACACCTACGTAGAAAGAATAGTTGTGGAAATAGAAAATATCGTGATAATAGCGAAATGCATTTTTTATATTAGGTTAAATTTTTAATATTTAGTTAAATTGTTTTTAGTTTGTGTCACATATTTTGTTTAAATAAAGGATTTTAATTTTGTAAAAAAAAAGGAAAAAAAGTCTTGTCTGTACCCGGATACGAACCAGGAATATCTGATTTTCGACTCCGCCGATGTAACCGCTGGGCTATTATAAAATTGTTAGAGATGGTGAAAATTATCTTCATATTCTAATGATATTGTAGTATTTTTGCTAAATAATAAAATTGAAACTTATAGTCTATGCCTTACGGTTGATTTCTCATAATAAGATGATATTTTATGCGATACCTAATACCTAATGTCGTCTTGTATCTGAATGCTGGGCCGTAAAGAAGGATAAAAATCAATTCCATGTAAGCAAGATGAGAATGTTGAGATGGATGTGTGGAGTTACAAGAATGGATAAAATAAGAAATGTGTATATAAGAGGAAGTTTGAAAGTTGCGCCGATCACAGACAAGTTACGAAGTAACCGTCTGTTTTGGTACGGGCATGTAAAGCTATATTATGAGTCTATGATGTAAAGCGACGGGATGAAAGGCATATTTTACAGAGAGCTTTGTGCATGAGTGTGGATGGATATAAAGAAGAGGTAGACCAAAGAAATGTTGGATGGACTGTGTGAGGGAGGATATGCGTGTACTGGGAGTGAGCCATGAGATGACGGATAATAGGGATGAATGGAAGAAAAGTACATATTGTGCCGACCCCAAATAAATGGGAACAGGGCAGGAAGATGATGATGACCTAATCACGTTGTATTAGGTACCGACTAGTATTGAAAAATACCTAATCCACATACCTATTCCAATATGATATTCCAATATGCCTCACCTGTAGTAGTAAGTAAGTTCCTTAGGTGAGTGAAAGATATTGTACCTACATATACTCGTAAATGTATATAAAATTTGTGTATGTGCTTCATGTGTAAAGCAGTGCGCTTATAGAATACTTCTCATGCTGTGTGTGTGATTTCGGAACTAATTTCTTTTGTAGACTTTTACATAGATAAACAAAGCAACTAGCGCCATCGTTCAAAGGAATTCTACCAATTTATAAAGGTGAAAGTTTGTATGTGTGTGAGTGTGTATGTTTGTTACTTCATCACGCAAAATCCTGAAATGTATGGAACAGCTGATTTTTTCACTATATCGGAGTTGGCCCCATAGTGAAAGTTGTTTCTTTTTACTTTCCTAGTTTCATGTCAAAGGCAAATCACTAATTTCGGAAACACCTTATATTAGCTTAGGTACGTATCAGAATAACACATTATACTTTTTATCCCGGTAAATATTTTATCCCGTAATTTCGACATTTGTTTTTTCTGCTGTCCATTATAAAATGCATTCTCAGCACTAAACTTTACATACTTACTAATTATGATTATAGCTACTTACACCTTTGATTCTCTCCCCTTTTTAGAAAATTCTCTCCAACGTTGAGCCATCTTCCTTTTGGAAACATATTTTTTAGTTTTATTTCCCATTAGTCCGAACTCAATCGAGTAATACCTACACCACAAGATAATAAAAAATGCCACTGCCGTGGGCGAAAGTGACATAGACCCTACGTCGTCGGCGCACAGCGCGGTACTGAGCGTCAGCGGGCACGCAGTTACTATTTAACGCTTTTCAGTAAGCATTAGAGTAGAATATCGCTTGCACGCTAAACAACTGATTGAGCTCAGAAGTAAAGGGCGTAAGTCTCAAAAAGATTTTTATTAATTGTGTGTTCAATTATGATTGTTTTTTAATTTTGGCTTTACAAAAGTTTACTATCATTATTATCTTGATATCCGAATTTATTTTAAACGCCTACCTCATGTAATAGCCGAAATAAAAGTAAAAATGACTAAAAAACATGTCGATTTCAAAAAACAAAACTATCGAGCGAAAATCATTAAATCATGTTTTTGGCTTTACATGACATAGTTAAGGGTACTAAGAATATAGTGTAATAGTCTCACATTAAACAAACATGCACCCGTTTCAGCATATTTCATCAAAAAGATGCTAAATAAGGTCTGCCTCCTCTTAATCCGCGTTTTCCACATCCGTCCGAGCTCAAGTCCCAATACAACGTTTACAAAGCAACAAATCCTAGTAAAGAGTGCGCACGCGGCGTCTTAACCTTAATCCTGTGCTAATTTCCAAAGTCGGTTCCACAGATAAGGATAGAGTTGGGAGGAAGGTGTCTTTGATGTAGCCGCCCGGCCCTCTGACTCCGGGATGAGAGCTTTCAATGAAAGGATTTTTTTTTCATCTTCTTTCCCTTTGTACTTAATTTAAATTTCGTTTATATCAATGCTACGAGTTTCCTTTTGGGTGTTTTCTCTTTTACTTTGTCGCGTTTATCCTCTCCAATTTGTTATATTCGAGTTCGCTTTGTAATTATATTTAGTGTTCCTAATCTGGCTGTTCTGAATTTTATTCTTTCGTTACTGTGAAGTCGCCGGACTACCGGTATAATTGCAATTTATAAATTAGGTGTCCCTTTGATTTTGAGTGCTTCTTGGAAACGAGCAAATTTTAATAATAGTTGATTGTTTTTGTCTCTCCTTTGATTTTTCTTTCATTTAAGTAATATTATTTTCCGGAAATAATTTTCTTTACAAACTTATTTAATTTATTAAATTGAGTTCAAATGAAAGGAAACCCCTGCAATTGTCGTTTAGATAAAAATATCTACACAATTTATGATGACTCATTCATGACCTTTATTATTTATTGTAAGTACGCTTTTCTTTTAATTATTGAAAAGTTACTCACTACACAATTAGTTAGAATAGAATTTCTTTATTTGCCATTGTATAGGGTACATTACAGGTGGTGGATTATATAAGTACAGAATCTCCTATACAGCCATAAACATACAGCATGCAAGAAAAAGTTTTACCTACTTTAAAATAACTACATTGGTATATTTACAAAATTGCAATCACAATTGATTTTAAAATTTTAAATGAAAAAAATAAAATTAAAAAATAATATTAACTTATAATTTACAAATTTTACCAGCAGTAGCATGCAATCATTCAAGGGTCCAGCTCAGGGCTAACACAGGCTGTGCCTGTAGCGTCATTTTTCTTTATGTTCAAAAAACTCTTGCATAGAATAGAATGTATTTTGTAGAAGCCACCGAAATAACATAGTTTTAAGTTTGTTAGGGGCTAACTCTTTAAATCGTTCAGGTATTTTATTGTACACCTTTATACTAAAACTAAGGCAATTCTTTTTGTATTGTGAAGTCCTATGCATTGTATCGAGTACTAATTTATTTGGGTACCTGGTTGGTCTATCTTTAACTTTCTTAAATATATCAAAGACGTCATGTAAATTTTGTTTCACAAATAAAGTTGTTTCCAGGATATAAAGACAAGGAAGAGGAAGAATACCCAATTCTCTAAAATATGGTCTACAGGATACGTCCTGTGCTATTCCGCAGATAGCTCGTATACACTTTTTGGGCAATAAAGACTTTGTTTATATCTACACCGAAAAGCTGTATAAATAGCCCACTATAGAGAACCTATTTCCAAAATTTGAAACTCGAAATCACATTTTTATTTTTCAAGATTGTATGAAAATACCTGAGATATTTAAAAATTCTCCATACTATAGAGAAAAATAAACATGTGATTTCGGATCTCAAATTTTGTGGATAGGTTCTCTATAGTGGGCTATTTACATAGCTTTTCGCTTAACATACCCTTTTTGTTACATCCTGTATATATATTATACAGGATGTTTTTTTGACGTGAAACGTCTTTAAAATCGCGCCGACACATACGGGTACCAGGTTTAAAAACTGGACCGTAACGAAAAGGTCTATATCATCGTACCTTAATAATTAAAAAACTATTGGTCTTAGAAACAAAATTGTGGTGTAAATATTTCACTTATATAGTCAGCTCGCTGTTATGACATTGAGTTCGTGTCGGGGTCAAGCAGGGGGGCGGGGGAGGGATACTGCGATAACTGTGCGAAACCGGCGCTCACGCTTGTTTCTATTCAGTGTAACTCGTGACTCCGACTTTATAGCGTGGTGATTCTTTCGTGTGTTTGTCAAGTTTATTTGAACCGATTGATTTATACAAAAATAAGTGTAATTTGGACAGTATTTATATCTATACTAATATTATAAAGCTGAAGAGTTTGTTTGTTTGTTTGAACGCGCTAATCTCAGGAACTACTGGTCTGATTTGAAAAATTCTTTCAGTGTTAGATAGCCCATTTACCAAGGAAGGCTACAGTCTATACAACAACCTGCCCGGCTTCGCACGGGTACAACGCCCCCTCACGCGGACGAAGTCGTGGGCGGCTGCTATTTAAAATAACCAGAAAGTGACAATAAATATATAAACATTTGCTATGTATTTTATGTTTCTATTACGTACCTGTTCTTTTTTTATTAAAATACTTAAAACAGCGTCCATCTTGTTTTCATTTCAATCTTTTACTTTAAAAGCGATTCGCTAACATAGACGTTTCACGTTAAAACCAACGGCCGTGTGCCCCGACACAGCCCCACCCGCTTTTTGTGGCCACCTTTAACGAAGGGTACGTATTCTATACATGAAATAAAGTAAGTTTATGCCAAAAAAAATGCTGGGAAAAATATTTTTTTTTAATTTAAATTCCTTGATCGTGCGAAATTTATAGTGTCTAGTGTTTTGGAGTCGGTGCCAGCCAAACAAATAAATGTAATTAAGAAAACTGACCCACACTAAATAGTAAAACTTATTTATCCACACTGCGTAGATTGTTGAAAAAAATTATCGGATATCTTAGTACCTAATATGACGTCACTCACGTTGTAAATGTTGTAATCAAGAATAACAGTAGTAATAGCTTCCGGACAGTGTGTCAATTATGTACATATCTACTCTTATTTGCTCCGGGAATAAATTAGAGTTTTATTATTAGACATCGCATTTAAAAAAAAAAGGGATTATAAAATGATTTTTGGTCGTCAACGTTCCCGAAAACTACGGAATCTCCTCATCATCACGATCATTTTTCTCCACGGAAGCATACCTGGGAAGTGTCTGGTTTCCAAAATATTTGGGTCCAAAGTTGAGTAAATAGACTGCGTTTTTCTGCATAAATGCACATAGACGCGCGTAGCAAGATTTTTTTCACAAGAAATAATTAATATCTGTCTATAAAAAAACTAGCATAAACACTAGATACTATAAATTTCGCCAGATCAATAATTTTTTTTTTTTTTCAATAAAATAAAATCCCAGCTTTTTTACAAGCTTTTATTTAACTTGCAATGTATGTTTGTTCGGGTGAAATCTTACAACTCAATTTTAAGGCACTTGCCCTCAACCGATTGGACTGAAATTTGGTGAGCACGTTCAGTTCGGATGACAATGCATGATTAACAGTGTGACGTCATTCTAAATCCAACATGGCGGCATACCCACAATGGCGGACCAATTATTTTTAATGCATTCCTACAATATGGGTATCAAATTAAAGGGCTAGCTGAGAGTAACTCGAAAAAAATGTGACGTCACTCTTAATCCAATATGGCGGACTTCTAAAACTTGAAAATCTATTTTGAAACAGATATTTTTAAGCAATTGAGTAGGGTGAAGTCATTAGAAGGGCTCCTCATTGAAGAGCTGGACTGTTCAAAATTAACTGGCAAACGACCTTGCAATAATGATGCGTTGAATGAGATGAACAGACTTAGGAACTTACCAGATGAAAACTAAAAAGTATAAAATAAAATTTAGGTAAAAAAACCTTTTTAAAAACAAGCTTTTATTTAAATGCGCTAAAAAGAAAAAATTAACTTTTACACTAAAACTTTTACTGTTAATTTATAACGTCATTTCAAATTTAACACATTTATATGTTATATGTTATAAAAGCTTGTCGCGACATTTAAGTACTCGTATTTACTTTCTTAGTTTTAAATTTTTTATAAGTCAAGGCGAGGACTGAGTGGCATGATGACATGATGTCGTGAACATACCACCTCGGGGCACCGGGGCGAACCCTGTTGTATATTACTCTCTTACTCTTCTACACGAAGCTCTGGAAGGGTCGACAGATATTTCTTCGATATGCGTGGGAACAATATGGGAAAATCTGAAACATCAACACAAAGATGCTGCCTAATAAACATTTAAAAGTAAGAACGTAAATACGAGTACTTAAATGTCGCGACAAGCTTTTATAACATATAAATTGTGTCAAATGTGTTAAATTTGAAATGACGTTATAAATTAACAGTAAAAGTTTTAGTGTAAAAGTTAATTTTTTCTTTTTAGCGCATTTAAATAAAAGCTTGTTTTTAAAAAGGTTTTTTTACCTAAATTTTTTTTGGCATAAACTTACTTTATTTGATATATAGAGTACGTACCCTTCGTTAATGGTGGCCACAAAAAAACACCCTGTATAGTTTCCATCGACCAATTGCAGTACTGTCCCCTAACTCCTAACCGTTAAGGAGTTCTGTAGCTTGACCATCAGCACAGCAGCATCAGATGTTGATTCAAGTATACCTCACAAGCAACAAGTTAGCCCTACATACTACTATATACGAGTAGTTTCCATCGACCAATTGCAGTACTGTCTCCCAACTCCTAACCATTAAGGAGTTCTGTAGCTTCATCATCAGCACAGCAGCATCAGATGTTGATTCAAGTAACACGTTTGCCCTACATACTAATAAATAGTTTCCATCGACCAATTGCAGTACTGTGGAGTTCTGTAGCTTCATCATCAGCACAGCAGCATCAGATGTTGATTCAAGTAACACGCTAGCCCTACATACTACTAAATAATTTTCATCGACCAATTGCAGTACTGTCTCCCAACTCCTAACCGTTAAGGAGTTCTGTAGCTTCATCATCAGTACAGCAGCATCAGATGTTGATTCAAGTAACACGTCAGCCCTACACACTACTAAATAGTCTTCATCGACCAATTGCAGTACTGTCGGTTGAAGTCGGTTAAAAAGGTTTATAAAATATGCTATGTTTAACATTATTTCATCCACTAATTATCACTGGCCACTTTGTGGTTGACAATATACACAAGGTCTGACTGAGGCTCTAGTCTCTGCAAATCCTGTAACAGAAGACTACAACACGGGCTCTTCTATTTTCTCGACAAAGATATTAGTTAACAAGTTTTTTACATTCAAACATCAAAGTACACCAAACGTCTTTGATCTCAAGTGGGCTATCGATGTAAAAGAAAATATTATACCTACCTAGCATGACGCGACTCAAAGTAAACGTTATTAAAGCTTTATTATACTCCTAACGGCCATAATATTAAGTTAAATGCAATTAGTTCATCGTCTCGAGTTTGTAATATTAATTTATACTATGCCTGGTACAATTAAATTGACCTATCTTTTTACCGAAATTAAATTCTTAACTGACCGTTTTGACATTTAACTTGCACATGCAATATTCATCGGAATCTTCTTAGCAACGTTTTTTGGTGGCCATTCTACTATAAAGGTTACTTGTATCTTTTATTACATTAGTGTAGTGCATTTATAGCCCATGAAAAAAAGCGTACGCAATGGTAGGTGCTTTCTCTCTTCTGCACTCTCTTGAAAGTACCATCTCAAGAGAGAAGGCACCACCTCTGGTTATGATGATGATGATGATCTCCGACCGTATTTTCGGAGATTGGCCAGGTACGCAGGAGATATTATAGTGCACAAGTGTGTGCGTACCTCTGATTATATTTTGCTACCAAATAGGTAAAAGATCCAAGGTAAAAGATTCCAAAGCATCACAGTCTTCTAACCGGGAGGTGATTTACCTAACTACCTAAGAGTACATGGGACTAGAAAAAACTTTCGATGAAAATGTTTATCTCGAAATAAAAACGTTCGAGACCTGTGTGATCATAACACTCCTGCGATCCAAATCACACTAGTTCTTATTTTGTAACATTGAGTTTATCGCGATGCGTCAAGTTAGTAAAGTTTTCCGCAAACCGGCCGGTCACAAAGAGTTCGCCTCTTCGCGGACCGCTTTACTTCTCGGATCTATAAACAGAACATGCATAAAGTTACGTGAATAATTATTTTGGGGTGTCTCCACTTTTAGCTAAAACCGGTGCACCCAGTGGTTCTATCCTATAAAATAAATCTTTTCTGTTCTTGTTTTGTTAAAATTTATGATTATGTTATTTATAGGCACATTCATAATTGAATTACAGATGTCATGTAACATTGTTTAGCATTCACCGGGTAACAGACGGTCATACTTTAATTTTATTATCAACTTTAATTAGAGCTTTGACATAGAGCTGCTTTCAGATGGTGAAAATTTCAAATAGATTTCACAAGAAGCACTTTCAAAGAGAGCACCCCTAATAAGTACTGAAGAGTCCTCGCACGTGTTTATCAAAGACAGCCTTTCGTTACTCACCGTCTGAATGGCCTCAAAAGAAACTCGTGTAAAATGCTCCACAAAGTGCCGTATCAAAGGGAAAGGCGGGCGCAAATATCTGTTTCGTAAACTAGTAAAAACGAAGCTCTCAAAGGTACTGCGTACTCGCGGCAAATTAGGCGGAGTTAAATACAAGCGCCGCTCTCACAAATGTATAACTTTGAAAGTGACTCCTCGCTCATTATTTATGTAAGTCGTCGCGATCGTCAAATGACTCCCCCGAGTTTTATTTTTGATGGTATTACGGGTCCGAGGCCCAAGAGGCCTATTGGAAGGTGCGCCGTAACCGCGCTTGACGTGTACGCCTCATATGTGTGTATCCATTTAATGCTCAATTCCCATATAATTTAACTTTGCGATCAAAGAGAAATTTTGCAAAGAGCTTCCCGGCGGCGGCGGACCGGGTGGTGGGTGCGAGCGGGACGTCGGCATCGGAGTTCTCGAGATCAAATGCTGGGCCAAATTAGTCACTCTCCGTCTCTCTATCTCAAAGCCGATCCGTAGCAAAGTTTGCGCGAAGATGACATCAAAAGGAAACCACACACTGGGGTGGCGCCGCCCGACACCCCAACCCATACTTAAATCCACCTTGTCTCTGGCTGTCTTATTGACACGCGAGTGACAAGTCGCCGCTGCCGAGTTGTCGACTGTTTCAGGCAGTCGCTCGTTTTGCCAGACTTATTTAGTTAATTAATACTGAATGTCCTATCAACTTGCCTGTCCCACAAGGCTGGTACTCACGTAGATGAACTGATGGAAACTTTAATCGCATGGGTATGCTTTGCCTTTAATGTGAATAATTAGACGCTTACACGGTATAACAAACATGGTTATTAGCTGTCTTGAAGGTTTCGTAACTTTGATATTGTCTCTTGAGGAAATATTTAGCTAGGTGCCTATACATATCTGCCTAGTTGTTATTCTTAATATTTTCTACCATTCTCTTGCAAAAAGAAAATTAGTCTCGAAAACAATCGTAATTTCAACTTTAATCATTTCTAAGAACATGGGTGATTTTTGGAAACACAAAAATCACCATATAAGTTGAAGCGCATTTATCTTGTTATACTGTATGTTACTTTAACCATCGTCCATCGTTACGTAACCAATGGTATTTTAAGGAGTTTCAGTCATAAAGAGGTACTATTTCTTTGTAAATTCGTAATCTAACACTTGGCTTAAATAATTAATTAATATCAGCACTCGTTTATAAAAAACGAGTGTCTTTGAAGGTGGTCTAAAATTAAAACTGGCGCAAGTAACAATCTCCAAACGGGATGTACTGAAAAATGTTCAAATAAATAAAGTTACAACATGAAAGAGCTTTTGCTAGGTGTCCCGAAGTTTTAACTGAGGCCTTAGAAACAGGTACAAACTTCAATACAATAGCCGAGTTTAGCAACGCAGAGAATGTTTATTTATCCATTTACGTACTAGCTGTGGTGCGCGGGTTTACTTGTATTTTTACAGGGATCTACAAAGATAGGTAGATTACAGGTTCTTCCGAAATTCATCAAAGCAAAATTAGCTGTTTAAAAATTTTGATTCTTCTTGTTTTGTTTTTGTCTGGGCTATTGTTTATCCTGTTTGCTGTACTTAGTTAGTTTTATAAGCGCATACATTCCTATTATATGATATAATAATATATAAGTTTTATATTATATCCCAAGTTATGTTATTTTATACGTGAGCGTTGGACCAATATGCGCAGGAGTGCGAGCCGGCGAATTCCCAGAACCCAGAGCCCTTACCTCTGCCGACAGTCCCTTTGTGACGTCACCGACCGGGCCCATTCCTTGTTCGTACCTAATTGAAGTTTAGTGTAACCGCTTGTTTGGATTTCATTATTTGATCTGACTCTAGTTTAGTTTACATTTTTGAGTTTCGTTCCTTGTGATTGATGTGTAGATCTTTGTTATGTTCATTTACAATATTTTTTCGTTTGAAGTCCGCCCGTGTCTAGGGAATAGAGTTATTATTCTGTTTCGTGGATTAGTTTCACTAGATCGAATAAAAACTAAAAATATCTACTGTGTATCTATCTTAGTAAAAACTAACCAACGTAAGTACAAGATATGTTTGGCAATAAAATTGTTCTGAATGCGGTCAGTGCCTCTTATGTTCTATAGCTTTAAATTTTGCCTTTTCGCCATCAAATCTTTCATCGCCGTGTCACGTACGACCAGCCAGAGAGTTACAATTGTCCATTGTTCCCTAACCGACTTTAAGTTCCATGGAAGGAAGGCAGCATTTCGTCCGATATGACCCAGGGCGAGGTTTATCGGCGTCCATTGAGTGCGGACCGGTTTAGGAATGCCGCAGCGGCGGCGCGGCGCAGGCTTTTTGCCGGGATGCGTGAGCCCACGCGGTCGGCCCGCCGGCGCCTGCATGCGCAAGCGCTAAGTCTAAATGATTTACTGATTCCTGATAAAGGATAATGTGGATTGTCATTATTTTATTTTGCTCTTTGATTGCTTATCTTATTGATTATAATTATGTGAATGTTTCAAATACTTTTTTGTTGATTACAAATTAGGATTCATCAACAGTTCATTAACAAGTGGGTACAAAATATAGATAGGGTTTCATACAAGCTGTTGGTTTTCTAGAATAGTTAGCAGTAATATCACATAATGTAATTAATGGTTTTACTACTAATAATCATTTATTTAACATAATCTAATGCAACAAGCACAAGATTTCGTGGCACTACTTTCCGAAATTACACTGAGGAAGATTCATTTTAATTAAATTATTGAGTATATCTGATGCATATAAAAATATTGACATAGCACTAGTATTATAACCGTAGTAGTCAGAATGCCGATGGTATCCGCTGAGAGCTAGGTAAACAGCGGAGATGATCCGACTAGACTACATTAGCTGATTGTCGCCACTTGTAGTGCACATTGTTATGCAAACCTCCGGTAGTTAGTAGAGTCTAGTTGGAGTATTTATTTTGATCGTAGCAAACAGTCATCTAGATAAGGTATCATTAGTCCTATTTCCTGCTGCGACTACATATTTGTCTTGAATGTTACAAGGTTTTTAAATGTTTTGAAATATTTTATAGTTACTTACAAATATTTGTCCGATTTCACAATCTTTATTGCCAATTCCTTCGTGTTCCTAATGTTATGTTCCCAAAAGGGATATTTTTTCTCTTCATATAACTCCCTAGATTTACATGCGCTGAATGAATGAATGAACCGAATAACCAGGTACTAATGATAAATGTGTTTATTGTTTCAGGATGATATACTTCTCATACGAAACACCGTTTAGCTAACATTAAACAGGTAAGCCAATTTTTTCACAAACTTTAAACTAATCCCATAATAAATTCTTAATAAAATAGTAGATAGGTTTAATTCAATAAATAATGCCGTAATTGTCTTTTATTCTAACAACTTACATATTTTGATTACACTATACGAAGCCGCGTGGTGCCGGCAGAGTAGAATTCGTACCACCCCATGTCTGCTCGTGGGTATCGTACGAGGCAATTAAGGGTTTCCGGGAGGTGGGCAGCAGCGCCTCCCGTGTTGACAAATGACAACATAGTCCAAAATACAAACTGCGGTCATCAACCATCCTGCCCAGCGTGGTGACTATGGGCGAATACCCCCCATGGCAGTCTTGTGGCGTGCTCTGAGGGAGGCCTACGACCAACAGTGAACTGCAATAGACTGATGATGATGATACGAGTCACACTCAAGTAAAGTCACCTATTTTTGCTGATGTCGAGATTTATTTATCTAGCAATTTATTTCCTCTGCTAATATAATAAACCCACAATCCAATTTACCACATAAAACCTGCCATGTCGACAGTTTGCCCAGATTCAGTATTTCGTTAAAGTTATAATAACGAGTGATTGTAGTTTGGGCTGTGTTTCCGTTGTTCGTTTTCCCGTTATATCGGCTTGCTGAATTGCCGTTTCAGGTAACAATAGTTTAGCCATAGCCTTTATTAGCGCAATCGACGTTTTCACAAATTAATACCGTATTGAGTTCAGTTGCATTGTTAGCGACTCGTGTACAAGTCGTACATACAACCCGTTTTTGTTGTTGCCGGTATCGAATTTTTAATCGGCAACACAACGTTGAAAAATAGTTTTTGCAAAATATTAATTTCCCAATTGCTGCTCTAATTATTCAAGTACGTTTTAAATATGAAATGTTGTATTAATTAAAATCTGAACGAAACCCAAACTACCGATTCCGTAATCAAATTACTTCTACGCGTTTACCCCTAAAAGGGGCAACAGTATAACGCTAAGTTCGCGTCACGGACTGAGAAAAAAAACAGATGAATTTTTATATTAAACCGGCTGCGTTGAACTCAGGAGGCCCTAGACGGCAAATTAAGTGACATTACAGTTATAATGGGCGTGCAGGGAGATGAAAGCGGAGAGCTGCCGCCACGGTAGTCCCGCAAGAGCTGAGACATTCACCAAGCAATATGCTGATTATTCGCTGCAACTAGACGGTTAGCAATCTGTATGGATAAAGGAGTATTTTTATTTTCGCGTCTTGTTTTCTTTTATGATTCTTTGTTGAAATTCTTTTTGATTTCAAGTAAAAACATTAACTGGAGACAACGTTATGTGAAAGCGAACTAATGTGAGCTTTACTGTTGTTTTATCGTTGAATAAATATGATGGTCTACTTAACCATGGTATGGATGGATACTGTCATATTTATTCAACGAGTCATATCTGTCATATTTAGGCTAACGAGAATTAATATACTTACCTTGGAATACATTTTTCAATTAACTTAAGGGACATAAAAGTCGAAATACAATTAGCACCATCGTGCCGTAAGAGACTTCCTTTCCCTAACATCGGACCAGCTCGATAGAGTGGTATTTAGATGAAGCTCTAAGTTGCTAAATTGGCAAGTCCTTAGATTACATACTGTTCAATACTATTCAGCTAATCAAAGCTTTCAATAAAAAAAACTTGTAAAAACACTGAAGTGCCGCTTCCCGCTCAAGAAATTCTTTCTTTGTATCCTGTATTCCTTTCAGTATATAATTTTTATACCTAGAGCTAGCGATGTAAAAAACCTTAACTCGTCTATAATCAAATGTTATTTACAACCTTTTCAAGTGCGAAATGGTCTCGATTTTTAAGGACGCCAATCTTTACAAATGGAAGCCAGCTGCGATTTACATCTCCATTTAATAGCTCTTCATTTGATTTTTTTCTCATTTCTTTTCGTTTAACTTTGTTAGGAGATTCCTTAGCCGCTTCTTTTGCCTTTGTTTCTATATCCAAATTCCGACCGATTGATTCTCGGTAAGTTTTAGTAAGACTGTCTGTTCTTTTAAAGTATTAAAATCAAGAAGATCAGCCAAACCGTAATGTTATACCCATTGAAAACTTTTCTGAAATCTTTGGTTGCCACATTTATTACCTTTTCTTATTTTCCCATAATAGTATCATGTCAACAATAGGCTTATTTCCCATTCTTCCCAAACAATATACCTTGAATGACGCAGTCCGGCAGTAGCAGCTGATTGCTATCGGTCGAGTCTAGATTAATCTATTGTGTCTAGGACGGCTTTCTTTTGCAATACAAAACAGTCTTTCTCATCCTAACCTTTTGAAGCTTCAGAAAATTGATTTCTTTTCGATGTTCGATTGAAATGTTTGGTGACCATAATATTATATTATTTATACTTATCGTATTGGTATAGGAACACATGTTTTTTTTTTCACGACCTATAGGTAGTATAATACAGTTAGGCTAAAACACTTGTTCTACTGAATATTTTATTTTTTATCATAATTTATGATTTTCTATCCATGGGTACATTTATGTCGTACAAATGTTTGTCGAAACAGCTAATATATCATTTACCTTTATCCCAGTCTTCTTAAATAAAATAAATTACCTATGAATGACAAATACATAGGTAATATAATATGGTACAGACATCGCAATAGGACATAACATGATACAATAAAATGTATTACATGCAGTAAAATATTCCGGTTCCCGCCATATCTTTGCAACGTGCAATGTGATTACACCTGCTGCGATTGCTCCCATGTGCCTGCGCCAAATGAGATTTATTCTAGGTGCCCTTCGTACGATACGAAGAAATATTATTATAGTGGAAATAAAGCGTGTTCTGACATTTGCAACTTTAATATAAGATTATAGCTTTCTTTCGTATACCCCACAATGGAAGTTCTATACATATTACGTTTAGAACAATACATATTTCCAGTAATACAACGCAGAAAAGTTAACTGTTCCCTAAAAGAATAATTGAAATGTGGATGACAGCTACTCTGAACAATCAACTGATATGAAACCCGGTTTCAAATTAAAATACTTTAATCTCTAGTAAACAACGAAATACAATAACTGTTTTCTACCACTGGCATAATTATTGTCGATCATAACTGTCTTTACCACTGGGGATTCCCCTCGCATGAGTGGCTCCGCGCGGCATGTCGTTAATGTCACTCGCAGCCTCCCGTGACACCTGTCATGTTTAGCAAGTTTGCGGGGGAATAGAGAATATACATGCTTAGAACAAAGCTTTATGCCTCATTGACTTTATGCAAATCATTTGACCGACAGACTGATGCTGGCTACTCTTTAAAGGCTTTTACAGCTTATACATCATTCCAAATTTTTGATATCTTCACCTTTTATCCCAACGTCTTTTGCTGGCCTAGAGTCCTGTATCTACTTATTTCAACTCTGTCTATCATCAAAGCAAACTAATTCTACTGCAAATTCGATTGAATATAATAAGGTGCACTATAGACTTTTAATCATAGTGAGCACACAAAAAGTCCGATTTTACGCTCAGCCGGGTCCACATACCAATCACAACCCTTTTGCGTGTGGCAGACGCACGTCAAACACATTATAATGGGATACGTGCGCAAATCGCCAAAACAAGGTAAATAACGCTCGGGCTGCATTTAATTAATTGCATCAATCACTTTATAATTTCACTAACTAGATAACAAATTGCCTATCGTTATATTTTAATGATGCTGAATTATTATCATGGTGAAATTAAAATCATTCAAATCTGGAAACAACAATTGAATCTGATCAGGCATCCTGTTTCAAAGGATGCGAATAATGCCTAAAATAATTGCTCAAAATTTCCATTCAAAGATTTATGTATAGCCTCCATCGGTAATATGACCGCAATAATTGAATGTCGCATAATCCGACGTGGCTCGTTTAGGCAAATTGTCTGAATCTTTTATTCATCGGTCCAATCACTCGGAGTGCAGCTGTGGAGGGCTGTCGAAAGGCGTCAGGTCTCGAAGACCACGGGAAATCACTCCGCATTATTTACGTCTCATGCCATCGAAATTATTGCAAACTTTCAAATTCAACTTCATAAAAGAGAGGTTATCATTATTTTTTTCCTGAATATTATATTATACAGAATGTAAATATAATATTTTGCTGCTTATTAGTAGGTTCTTCAACTTGTACCTACCTAACAAACAGACACTTATAATATGTACGAGTTTAAATTCTATAATATAATTTTATTTAAACATCTTTGTGTAATAGGTATAAAATAAAACTGTACGCTCATGGGCCTGTACCGCTGAATTTGTTGTAGGTATGTACGGATTTTAATAGATATGTATTTTAAATTGAGCTCTACCCGTGAAGCAAAGCCGTGAAGTCAGTCAGTTGGCCGCAAAACAAACGTCAAATCCTTGGCATCCATAGAATCCATATTGCGCCGACCACCTCATAAATAATGGTATAACTTTTGAGCTAGTTATAAAATCCGTTAAACAACTGCAATATAAATTGAAATGTTGAGTATATTATTCAATTTTTTTTCGAATGTTTTCTATTTCGGAGGATCAGATTGACAAGGTTTGACCGCATGTCCCGGCTGTTGCGGTCTAGACCTATCGAATATGTCGATTTTCGTTTTGAATGACGTCGATAGAACAATTCAGTATTTACCACAATGTATTTTATTTTTACACATTTTGATATTTTGTCAGAGCAATTTGTGAAATTGATTTTGCGATTGGACTTCAACTAACCACCATTTTCGTCCATTGGTTAAACATCTAGTCCGAAACTAGAAAAGCTTCTTTTTTGCGCAGCATTCAATGTAAATACATTTCTCTATTTCACGAGGAAACTTGTGAATAGTCTGACAGTCGCATTTTCCCTTCAACTCATTTGCGTCAAGTCATTGTATGCAAAACGTCGCGTGCAGGCAGTGCATTGTTCCGCAAGATTAAGGTGGGGACTTTTATCAACGAAGCCCTCGGGCTTCAGGATTCTATTCCACGGGTGATTGCAGAAAAGCGACTCACCTGGGCAACCCGTCACCGGCAGAGCTTAATCAGCCTTGTAATTGAGAAAAACAATGCAAAAACTCGGTTTCATACATCTGTCGCTTAGCCTTTTTTATTTTCGTCTCTACAAGATGGCTTGTTTTTCTTTTTTAGTCTGTGTATTTCAAATAAAAGGGGCAATTACTGAACAGGTACTCCAGGTAATCACGTATGCTACAGGATCTTTCTATGAATGGGTGATTTAATTTACAAAAGGAAGGAATACGAAAGAGTAGGTACGTGCCAGGGCAGCGTCTGACAATTTCCCCTTCGAACAGTAAGGGTGTCCACGTCTAGGGAAATAGCAAATTGTATTGACCAGAGCGAAAATTGGCGACACTTGAATGCGCTCGATTAGGCACATGCCATGTTCTGACTTGTTCAAAGCTATTCAAAAGTCACGCTCAATTACGAATACTTTGGCAGAATGCGACAGTGAGCGCTTAATCACGAACATACGCTGCTAAAATGCCAAGATTATATTTTATCCAGAAACAACATTTTAAAAGGATTTTTAATTTGACTACAATACACAGGCTTTATGTACAACGTTTCAACAATTATGTAGGCCTAAAATTCATAATATTAATTCTATTCAGTAATAAGTTCATAGAATTTCAATATCCTAAAAACGTAGTCATGTGACAAATGTAATATCGCACATTGTGGCATTTCTCTAAATTCCTGGAAAGGTAGCCAATACTCCAGGCATTTTATTTAATGTCACAAGTGTGGTCATATGCAAAAATCTCGCATGATCGCTCGGGTCCATTTCTGACCGCTGAGTGCTGAGATTCCGATAGTGGGAGACGCGGAGTCTGGTGCGGTCGAGTTAACTCCAATCTTTCGCATTGCATGCATCTTTTAAGCACAACTGACCTTACTCCAAGAATGGAATATCGTATGTACGTACGTATACAGGTGATACATTTTTTTAAATACCTGTTTCTTGTACGACTAGTTTTATACATTCCGTTCAATGATATTACAAATTGGTTCCGTTTGTTTTCTTCATTGAATTTATTTTCAGTATTATAAATATATGTATGTGTTATAAATACTAATTGCTCTAGTTTATTTGATTACTCTGCAAATCCTGAATGTTCAAAATACTCTTATTAACTAAAATTAGTCTGGCTTGGCACTCCTTTGCCTGCAAGGGGAGTGAACGAAATTGTCTTAACATTCAAGGAACGTACCATAAACAGTGTCCCAATAAGACTGATGCAATTATGTTACCTCTAAGTAATTTAGTTGTGCGTGTTTTGCATGTGTGTAGTGCACTGATTAATAAAGCAGCAGCATCGCAGAGCTCATCATCTTCGTCTTCATGGTTATTGAATATTCAAATGGTAGTCTAATTTAGTGTTGCCCAAATGCAAGAACAAGACGAGACTTAGCCAGTCTTGGTCTTGGTCTTGCGCCAATACACCTGGTCATGGTCTTGGTCTTGCGCTCCCAGTCTTGGTCTTGGTCTTGCAGCAAGAGTCTTGCAAGTCTTGCAATTACCTATTAGTCTATTACTATTTATTAAAGTTTACTTTAAATCTTAGAAAAACGTATTAGAATTGACATTGTGAGCTTGAATTAACATAGCCTTAGTAAAGATCAAGCAGATTAATAAATAACTGAAGATTTGATAAGAAATTCGAAAAATCAACTGACCTATATGTCGTTTTCCATGGAAGTAACTGTTTCTTAATAAACATTTATGATTTATAAGCTTACATTTGCTAAAACATGTAAAAAAAACAAATTAATTACAATAACTTGACTGTATTTTAAAGAACAATACTTATCTGTCTAGAAAGAGATTGAACCCTCAACTTATAAGAAATTTAATAAAAGAGTTTTACGATTTATCATTTATTTGAATAAAAAATAAAATACAACACAAATCAACAGCTTTATCATTAGGTTATGATACTTTATATCAATTCTTTTGACCAAGAATTAATACAAAGTAACCATCTGGCTGACTCATCACTTAACCTATTTCTATGTTTTCTAATTACTAATGATGCTTTAGAAAATAACCTCTCAGTAGGTACTGAAGTTGCAGGTATTGAGAGAAAATCACGGGCCATTTTCGATAAAATCGGATACTCTGTCTCATGCGTCCTCCACCAATCTAAAATGTCTTCCGAGCTGGCAGTTCTTGATTTTCTCAGGTACTCCTCCAACTCGTCTATCACTAAGCCTTGAAGACAAGATCCAGATGACGTCGAGGGACATTCATAGAGTTTATCAAAGTCTATTACGTCTTCATCTTCATCACATACTTTATTTTCTTTTTCTGGTAATTCCAGAGATTTGTTCAGTGAGTGTAGACTTTTATATTCTTCATAAAGTTCATTGAACTTGCGCAGACTTTCTGTTTTAAGTTGCTTCCCCCACATTGTCAGGTCAAAAGTCTGAGCCTTATGCCTTGGGTCTAAAATTAAAGAAGTACAATAAATCCAGTTGCTCTTCTTGTAATGTTTAAGCATTTTGTCTCGAGCTGCTTGGAAAGCTAGAATGAGCCTTTCATCCACTTCAGATCGATTAGGTTTCTCATCTAACTGTTTTACCATGGATTCAATTTTATCTAGCAAGAGATTGAATGATACAATGACTAGCGGTAATGTAACATATTTGTCTCCACCAAGTTTTGTACTTAAAAGTTTAAAGTTTATTAGAAATTTATGTAATTTTTCGAGTACCTGCCATTCATTAGCTGTGATTTGAAAATCATTCAATTCGGTGACAGAACTGCACAATATGTCAATGCCCGCTCTCACTTTTATACCAAATCCAATCATATCATGTGTGGAATTCCATCTCGTTGGACAGTCAAGAATGGCATTTAGATTTGATGGCACGCCAGCTGCTTCACAAGCAGACTGAAACTTCTTCTTCACTATCTCACTTCTTTTTATTTTACTGGAAATACTGCGTAACTTTGTTACAGATGTACGCGAGTCAGCAATATTTGGTGCAGATTCTTCATCTTCCTCATCCTCAGTTTCGTCTGCATAGTCTTCGTACTGCTGATCTTGCGCGTTAGTGTCAGACTCACAGTGTAATGCTAAGGTCTTTAATAAATCTTGTACACCAAGGTTTAAAATGTGAGCAAAGCACCGGAAATGTTGATTGTCTGAATCAAAGTGTGGCGGCAGCTGTTTGCCCAGTTCAAACATAAATTTGGTATTTGCACTTGCGTTGTCGACCGTGATAGCTTGTATTTTATCAATTATGCCATATTCCAATAAACATTCATGGAAAATCGTTGCAATATCTTCCCCAGTATGTCGACCGCGTGATGGTATAAAATCAAGAACTACAGATCGATACTTCCATTCGTTGTCTATATAATGAATAGTAACCCCGTAGTAACTCCTACCAGCAATTGACGTCCACCCATCAATGGTAAACGACATTTTAGATGATAATTGTTGAAGTCGTTCCTTGAGATTCAATTGGAGCTCTTCAAATCGCTCTTTGACTTTCCTTCTAAGTGTAGACCTTTTAGGAAACACCATATTAGGGCAAATACGTCGAAAATATACTTGTGTAGCTTCGTCATCGAAAAATGAGAAGGGAAGATATTTTTTCACCACCCAATCAACTGTAGCTGTCGTGATGTTGTCACTGCTGTTTTCCGACTGAAACAAAACAATAAATCTTGTGTTATTATTTAAAACATACTAGGTTTGAGCGTATAAGAGGAGGAGGTTTGTTGTTGTTAAATCGAGAAAATCGTTAAATTGATATTTGTTATATTAAGGTTGCACTGTACTGTAATTTACCAAAATAAAGTACTTAGTTGTTACTGGCCGATTAAATGAAAATATGGGTGTTTATAAAAAATATTTAAGACGATAATTACATACTTAATATGTCGCACCCCTAGATGAAAACACCACTAACTCAAAAATACTTACGTAAGTTAATGGCGTTTTTGAAAGTATCGCATGAATAGCTACGCGGAGTTAAAATTCTTTTAACTGTTAAAAAAATATTCTTACCCGTCCACTTCTTCCAGCGGTTACTAAAAAGCTTGTGATATCTCCACTTAATTTTGGTTTAACAGGAAGAAATATTTCTGATTCCTTTTTATGGAAAGATATTAGATGTTTCCTTAAGCCTGAAGTGTTTCTGTTTTTCATTTTTATTTCAATCTTTTTATGTTGGCACAATTTACACAAGGCAGTTTGGGATGCATGAATTATTTCGAAAAACTCCTCAAATTTGCTTTTGGGTCTTTTAGATCTGTGACTCAAACTCTCGTTACTCGGACTAGAATAATTTGAATCTTCGTCACTCATATTAAATTGTACACGTGATACGTTTTTAGAAAACAACGAGAATTAGAAAACAATTATTAAGTTAGACTCGAAGCACAGCTCAATTGGAAATGACTGGAATTAAAATAATTCGTATTATGAAGTATAAATAAATGAAGTACGTTTCCTTGCTTTCTACCGCGCCGCCTCGCCACGTGCCGGCTCTATGAAAAGGATGCCGCCGCAAATCAAACGATGCCGCGTGCGGCGTACAAACACACACTAAATATTACCTACTTGTACAGACGCGACGCGTGAATAAAATATATGTAAAGAATTAGTGCCAATCACTATTCTTTACATATAAGTGAATGTTTTGGCGTACATCTATACTAATATTATAAAGCTGAAGAGTTCGTTTGTATGTTTGATGACAGAAGTTTTAAAATAAATAAATAAATCCTGAACGTCACTATACCTCCAAAGTTACTATTCCTCGTGGACGAAGTCGCGGGCACAGCTAGTAAATACTTACTCTCATCATCTCTCTCAGAGATATTCGGGCTGGTAAGTAATACAAAACTCTTATCGCAGGCTTTTTATTTTATTAGTAGGTAAGTACCTACGCTTTTTATATTATTTTATTAGTTTTGTAGAATTTTTTTACACGTTTCAAGTACCTATATTTAAAAGTGGCTACAATATTTATCAAACGGGTGATATTTGAACACTTTTTTGCTATTTTTTCTTGTAAAAACTTAAGAAATATAATGACTAAATGTACAATAATAGTACCTAAGTAATTAGTTTAAAACCATATAAGTAATCAATATTATAATATATACTTACTAGAATGAATTATTATGATATCTACTACCTATCCTTACCATTTTATCCTAATCATAATACTACTTGCGTGATCAGTATAATGTATTCATTTTCATTCTAAGCACTCTGAAACTTATTTATTCTTTGGAACACCTGTAGGTACTCTTAAAATTCGAAATTATTTTGCATGAGTATACCTACGCCCTATGGCGGCAATCAAATAGTGTCAACTGTTATGATTTCGGCGTGGCGGCAACGATTGTTTTAGATTTCAAAAGAAGCCGCCGGCGCGTATATCCTAAGTTCATAACCATGTACTTCCGAAAAGCGGCAAATTTCTTTGAGAAGTAAGTACAAAACCTTTGATGCCGCATTATCAAAGTGCCGATGGTTAAAACATAACTATGCATGCACTCAGTTTGATTTTAATAGATATTTTTTTATTCGCTATGTTTATGGTATTAGTCGTAATGCGCATAGGTCCAGTTTTTCATATTCTTTGATACAGTTTTTTGCGTCTCATAGAATTCCTAAGCGTACCTACCTATACACCGAACTGTTACACCTTTGGAGTGGTAGTTGTAGTAGATTTCTTCCAATAAATGAGTACGAATACTGATGTGGTATATGCAGTTTATTTATTGTACAACTAGGCTCACAATTTGCTTACGCACAGAGAGAGAGAGAGACGTGTGAACGCGGCGGCGGCCGACAGGCAAGAGAGAGAGCTGCCAAATATGACAGCTCATGTCAGAGACAATTAGAGTAGCGTTCTCCGCTATGGACGCGTTCACCGTTTACATTAGTGGGCGGTTTACACGCCACATCACCCCCCTACGGAGAAAAATACCTAGTATTTTACAAGATAACATGAAAAGCACATGGAAAGAACTTGAGTTATGTTGTAAGAACAAAACAAATGTAATATAATTTTTTGAAATTGTACTTACATTAAGTTTTTACAATGATAGATAACATATAAATTTGATTGTGAAAGTTATTACTATTTACATACAATAGCAAGAAACAAACCATTAACACAGTAAGTACATAGTTATAGAAATATCAAAGAAATGCGTCACAAAGTAAGAAAGCATTATAATAAAATACCTATCTTAACTATTACACAGTAGTTACATAACAATGCAATTAACCAGGTAAATTTTTATGCCTGTTCTCATACAAAAATAGAGATCATTTTGTCAGGCAGAAATACAAAATACAGTTCAAATGGCAAAACAAATTATATAGTAATGTATATTTACTAGAGAGAAATTTTATAACTAACATGGTAAGCATAAAACAATAGTACACCTACAAAGGAATGATTAGGTAAATATAAAACATTTACAAATCCAAAATATCCTTAAAGCGTACTCTACGACCTGAACGAGTGACGGTATTAGGTTTTGGATGGTTAGGAGGGGATGCTGAAGGAGCAGGTAAGTGTGCCGGAGATGGCTGACGACTTACCTCGCGCGCTGGCTGAGGGCTCGGGGCCGGGCTCGGGCGCGCGGCGGGCGCGGGCGGTGTCGGCGCGGGGGCGGCAGCTGGAACAGACGAAGGTAAGTCAGGGTCTGGCGCGATGTAGGCTGGCTTAGTCCGGTCGATGCTCATTTCCACTTTGCGACCTGAAACGTCTAATGTGAGAGTTTTGTCAGACCGACCTATCACTTGATGCGGACCGGTGTACGGTGGTTGGAGAGCGCGACGAACGAAATCGCTGCGGAGGAAAACGTGCGAGGCGGCGGCGAGATCTTTGAAAACAAAAATTTTCGGAGAAGAATGTCGCGATGCAGGAGTAGGGCGCATGTTGGCCATCAAGCTCTGCAGCCGTGCTACGAAATCCTCGCTGACTTGCTGCGGGGAGTCGCCGGGTACCAGGAACTCGCCCGGTAATCGCAGCGGCTCGCCGTATAACAGATCTGCCGCGGAGCACTTGAGATCCTCCTTAAATGCCGATCTTATGCCGAGCAGTACTAAGGGTAGCGCTCTGTGCCAAGTGTCTCGGTGGCACATGAGTGCAGCCTTCAGATGGCGGTGGAATCGCTCCACCATGCCATTGGCTTGCGGATGGTAGTGTACGGTCCATACACCGCACATTGCGATCTCAGCGGAAATGCCTTAGATCGCGTAAACTAATTAGTACACGTTTACATCGTGCGCATACTACGCGTGTCCTCACTATCACTATCATTCATAATTTATCGTGCTTTGAGGTTACTTTTATACGGTGACAATAAACTGTTCATTTAACCATCTCAGAGTGTTGTTATTAATAATATCATCAAGCAAGAAACAATCTATACACTTGGTGTACGTGAACCGTACATCAATTTGGTCCTTCGAGCATCGATTTGGTGTAGTGAATTTTGTGCGGTAGCGAATCGGTTCGGTCGGCCTTCCACAAGCGGACCTCCCCGACCGGATTGAGAAGGCGCACATACCGTGCAAGAAACACTGCATCAAGCTATACCAGCAGCAGCAACAGCAATCATCAGCACCGAGCAACAGCATCATACAGCATAACAGCATATTATCATTATCATTCAGCAGAAGAAGTAGAAGTATCTATCAAAATGGAAGAACTAATTGCTACACAGTTCGACCTTATGGAAGCTATGAAGAGGTTTCTTGATAATTTCAAAAAAGACGGAGCAGACCGCAAGACCTCTGATAGAATCCCAAGAAAATTGAAGATTCTCGACCAATATTGGACTGATTTTGAAGCAAATCATGAAAAGCTCGAGAAGATTCATGAAGAAGGTGAGGATCATCCCTACTTCTCAGGTAACCAATATGACGTGACCAAACAATTTTACATAACTACCAAGCAATATGTTAGCTCTTTTATGAAAACGGAAACTAAACCAGCATTATCTATAACATACCAATCAACGACCAGCAAGGGGCTTTCACCCCAACCAGGCCCTCGAGGCCAGATCCAGGATCATGAAATATGTTATCCGGAACCCCGGTCGGTAGAACCTTCAATATTGCCACGGGGAACTGACCGCCAGGAAGACACTGTCAATCCATCAGAATCAATATCACGGGGATCTCTCAGCAAGTCAAATGAGATGTTACGTAAGCAAACAAGCAATTTCAGAGCATTTGTCCGTACTTTATCAAACATTTCTTTAGAAACTATCAACGAAAAATGGGAGTTTGAAGACGCCCTTAAGAGTCTGCAAGCACGGTGGACGGCAATAGATACTCTTCACTGGGAAATTGATAGCATCCTAGAAACAAGGAACATTGCATACGAAATGAATTATAACACATATGAAATGCAATTTAACCAAATCAAGAAAGACATCAACACAAAAATGTGGTCTGTATCACATAGGGAAAAGTCCACTCCTAAGATGGAGATACCGATCTTCAGTGGTAGCTATCAGCATTGGACGTCCTTCAAAGACCTATTTATCGAAGCAATTCACGCTAATCCTTCTCTACCTAACGCTCAGAAAATGCAGTTCCTGAAAAGTAAGGTCAAAGGAGAAGCGGAAAAACTAATTCAACACCTACTTATCAGTTCGGACAACTATCAAACGTGCTGGGATATTCTGAACCACAGATATAATAATAAAAATATGATATTTACATCTCATCTTAACGCGCTATTGAGCCTGCCCAACACTCAGCAACATTCTACAGCATCCATCAAGAAAATCCACGACACGACAAATGAATGTCTACACGCCATAAGGAACCTAGGTGTGGATGTAACATCATGGGACCCAATCCTAGTACATCTACTTTCCCAAAAACTCGATACGGAGACGCACAACGACTACATAGGTCTTTGAAAACGCCACGTGAATTACCTCTACTCAGCGATTTTTTACTGTTTCTGGAGAATAAATTTACGTCATTAGAATCATCCCGTCGAAAACCAGATACTTCAAAATCATATCAGCACTATCAGCCAAAGTATGAACCTTCAGGAAGCAAGAAGACAACTTCATACAAAGCATTCAGCACTAATCAAAATATGAATTTGAAATCATATCAAAATCATTCATTTAATAGGTCATCTAATAATTATAATGATAACTACAAATGTACATATTGTACGAATGACCACAAACTATTTGCTTGCAAGGCGTTTCTCGAGTTACAGCCGGACGGCAAGCGGGAAATAATTGCGAAACACAATATATGCAGGAATTGTTTATACGATCACAAAGGTAAAGAATGTCACTCACTAAAACGATGCCGCGTTTGTAATGGAAACCACAATACATTGCTTCACGATACCTACGGACCGACCCAAGGTCTGTCCTTGGCTTCGGGGAACAAGAAGGTCTCGGCCGAGAATAAAAAACATATCAACAGCAACCACGTGTCTCAGGAAGACTTATCTGAGATATTGTTAGCAACGGCATTGATTAAGGTCAGAACAGCGGACCAATCACAGGTGACCTTACGGGCCTTAATTGATGCGGGTTCACAAACATCACTCATCAGCGAAAAAGCAGCACAAATTTTGAGACTACCTCGGAAACGATGCAAGGGTGTCATATTTGGCGTAGGCGCTAAAGAAAACAATTGTAAGGAGATAATAAACATATCATGTACCGCATTGAACAGCCACTACACTTTCAACACAGATGTATATATTATGCGGAATCTTATAAACAATTTACCAAACAAATCTTTCAAGAAACCATCATGGGACTTTATAGACAGCATTGATTTGGCCGACCCCAAATTTTACATCAGCCGCCAAGTGGATATCTTACTAGGAGCCGACATTTACTCGAATATTATTCAAGAAGGCATAACTCGACACAATACATATCAACCCATAGCACAGCAAACTCGCTTAGGCTGGATTCTGGTTGGGAATGTACAGACACTTCAATGTAATGTAGTTCTCAACAATGTAGAAGACATGCATAAATTTTGGTCGGTAGAAGATATATCAGAACCCACGAACATGTCGCAGGAAGATCTCGACTGCTTGGAATATTATCAAAAAACAACGACACGTAATAAGGAAGGCCGATACATCGTCAGCATGCCATTCAAGCCGAATTTTGAAGAACAACTAGGAACATCAAAATCAATGGCTATAGCACAATTTCGTCAACTCGAAAACAAGTTTATCAGACGGCCTAACTTAGCTGAAGCATACAAATCATTCATGAATGAATATCAATCATTAAATCATATGGTGCAGTGTACTAGTAACGAAAAATTAAGTTGCTATTTTCCTCACCATGCCGTTGAACGAGCAGAATCTACGACATCAGCTCTTCGTGTAGTATTCAACGCCACAGCAAAAACATCAACGGGCTACAGCTTAAATGACCTTATGAGCTATGGACCAAATTTACAGCAAGACCTCATGAGCCTTATCATGCGTTGGAGACAATATCAGTATGTGTATGTTGCCGATATTTGCAAGATGTTTAGACAAATATTAATCAATCCTGAACAACAAAAATATCAGAAAATCATATGGCGCACGTCACCAAATAAACCTCTGCAAGAGTACAAATTAACTACAATTACATATGGAACAAGAAGTGCCCCGTTTCTCGCAATGATGACTTTGAAACAATTATCAATTGATGAAGGTCACAAGTACCCTTCAAGCCGCGCAGCAAAAGCATTACAGCAGGAGTTTTATATGGACGACCTCGTTAGCGGCAGTTTTACCATAGAGTCCGCAAAACAACTACAATCAGATTTGATTCAATTATTACAGTCAGGAGGCTTTAACTTGCGAAAATGGTCATCAAACAGGTCTGAACTTCTAGAAGATGTAAGCAAAGCAGAAGATATTCAGCCTGATTTTACGTTTAAGCATGTAGAATCAACAACAAAAACACTCGGACTTAAATGGAATCCTAATAAAGATCATTTTACATTTCAAATGAAATGCGATATCACAACAGCGCCGCACAAGAGTACAAAGAGAATACTACTATCAGAAATATCAAAAATATTCGACCCACTGGGATGGTACTCGCCTCTCACTACCAAGTTTAAGCTCCTATTCAAAAAGACTTGGGATTGTAATATTCAATGGGACGACGAGCTTCCCAGCAATATCAGAGAAGAATGGGAGAACCTTCGATCAGAGCTCCAGCATATCAACGATTTACAAATACCAAGATGGTATCATACGAACGAGCACGACAATATCGAACTTCATGGATTTTCAGATTCATCATTAAAAGCATATGCTTGTGTCGTATATTGTAAAGCAAACGACAAAATCATACTCGTCGCAGCAAAATCAAGAATAGTCCCCGTAAACAAAAATCTAACTCTACCTAGGCTCGAACTGTCTGGAGGGCTTCTATTATCAAAACTAATGCACAAAGTACAACAAGCACTGACTGGTCATCAAATCAAGGTCTTTGGATGGACAGACTCAACGGCTGTCCTTGGATGGCTTCAAGGAGACAGCGCAAGATGGAAACCGTTTGTCGCCAACAGAGTCAAACAAATAACAGAAATAATACCGCCCAAAAATTGGCGATATGTGAAGTCGTCTGACAATCCGGCGGACTGTGCAAGCCGCGGAATTACCGGAGAGCAACTTAAACACCATGGTTTATGGTGGAATGGACCCTCGTTCCTTTTATCATTTAATGAAGAACAAGATGTGGATCGCCCAGTCTATACGACAGATAAAGAAATCCGAATAATAAAACACACCAACGTCACCACACGTCATAACTGTGAAGACGTAATACAATATATAATATGCAAATTCAGCACTATGACGCGAGCCGTGCGAGTACTAGCCTGGCTATTACGTACAATAACACGTCATAGGGAACAAACCACTTACTTGACTGTAACGGAATTAAATCGAGCAAAGGTTAAGATTATTCAATATGTACAAAATTGTGAATTTAAAGAAGAAATCGAGTGCCTAAAATCAAACAAGCATATACATAAGAACAGCAAAATTCTGGAACTCAATCCATTTCTAGACGAGCAAGGTTTATTGAGAGTTGGCGGCAGACTTAAACACGCTAACATCAGCATCAATAGAAAGCATCCGTACATTATTCCGCACAAACATCGCTTGACAGAACTCATTATCGTCCACGCGCATCACACTATGATGCACGGTGGCGCTCGACTTACATTATCGAAAACACGTGACGAATTCTGGATAATCGGCGGTAATAGAGCAGTAAAACAGCAGCTACGAACTTGTGTAACATGCAGAAAAATTAAAGCAAAAAGATTGGAGCAGCTTATGGGAGATTTACCCGAAGCAAGAATCAACCCCTCACGACCCTTCTTACACACTGGCGTGGATTTCACAGGATTCGTTGACATCAAACTCAACAAAGGCCGAGGAGTGAAAACAAGCAAAGGATATATAGCCGTGTTTGTCTGCATGGCAACTAAAGCCGTGCATTTTGAGCTCGTATCAGACATGAGCACATCAGCATTCATAGCAGCATTGAAAAGGATGTCGTCTCGTCGTGGAAAGCCCAGTCACATGTACAGTGACAATGGAACAACTGTTCGGAATAAATGGAAGCGTCAACAAGCAAACCTCAAAATCAACGATATTGTCATCATACATGAACCTAATCTACCATCTGGGAAGTGGGCATTAGGAAGAGTTGCCGAATTGCACCCAGGAGCCGACGGTCTGGTTCGAGTCGTAACACTGAGAACCAAAAGCGGAATTATAAAACGCCCCGTCGTCAAATTGTCATTACTGACTACTGACACATCACTAATATCAGCACATAGAGCTATAACAACAACCGATCAAGCAAACAAATACGAGGACAAAAATGATCAAAAACCACAGCAATCAAGTCTGAATAAAGTATCAGAGAACAAAAAAGGTTCGAGGAAGAAATCGAACTTTGCATCATATGGTTTATCATTATTTTTGTTTATGATCATACTTTCACCTATTCAATGCTTCTACAACATTACGAAATTAAGCAAATCACTTTATTTGGATCGAGTATCTAACATGCAAGTTATACGAGATGAATGGACACTTGTAGTCTACTATGACATGCATCCCTATTGGGACGGATTCGAAACCTTCGAACAGTATTTAGAGCAAATCAGCAATACATGCGCCAAACTGGAAAATAAGTCTCTATGCGACATTATATTATCACAACTACATCACGAACATAGCGAGTTACAATACCATAACAATGTGCTACTGACTCAGCGCTTCGATACTCACATGCGGAAGCGCCGCGGTCTCGTCGACGGAGTAGGCTATATTGCTAATAGTCTTTTCGGCGTCCTTGATCAACGTTTTTCCGACCAATACACAAAAGATATCAATAATATCAAGAAAAATCAAAACCATTTGGCTCTACTGTGGAAGAATCAAACTTCGGTGACTGAAGCAGAATACAACTTACTGAAACGAACTGAATTGACAATCAACAAACAGCATAAGATCATCAATCAACACCTAAACAATTTATCAAAGATCAGCAATACGCTAAACAAGGAAATTCAACAATCCGAAATCATGAATGAACTTTCTCTATCTACTATCATCGCCAACAATATGCTTATCAAGCTAAAATCAATCCAAGATACACTATTGGACACCATAACAGATATCCATCATGGTATGTTTAACATTCACTTACTGTCCCCTGAACAGCTCCGCAATGAACTAAGCATCATCTCGGGCCAGTTATCACAAGACTTATCATTGCCCATCAATAATATACAAACTGAAATAGCAAAGATTTATCATTTGCTGAAAGTGAAAGCCAGAGTAACGCAAGAGTATTTGATTTTTGAAATCAAAATACCGCTTATCAGCAGAGAAAGTTTCGACTTGTACAAGATTATAACTATCCCACAACAAATCGGAACTAAAACAATGAGAATTGTACCAGTATCAGATTACGTAGCAATCAACCTCCGTAAAGATACATACTTGACTATAGCGGACAAAGATGTACAACAGTGCCTGCAATATGAAGTATCAACGAAACTTTGTCATACAAGAAAACCGATTTTTCATTTTAAGTCAGATGAAAGCCTCTGTATCAGGGATCAAATCACAAACAAATGCCAAGCAATTGTTTCATCGTGCCGTAACAGTTGGGAAGAATTAAATAAAATAAATACCTACTTATACTATTGTTGTGGGAAGTGTACACTACGAATTATATGCGAGGATCAAGTTACCGCTGCACAAACTGATAAGGCCGGAGTCATTGTACTCGGACAAAATGCGTCATCAAAGGGGAAGACTTCACGGTCACTTCTCATAAAAATCAACTAAGTGAAACAAAAAGTTCTTTGGATATGTATACACCAGGAATCAGCCAGATAAATCATATAATCAATATTTCAATCCCATTATCTGAATTCAACGCTACTGACAATAGAGTCGAACTTGACCGTATAAAAAATCAAATTCAACAAATGAAGAAAGAAACTGCTGCAACAGAAGACATATCATATCATGACGTGCACCAGTACTCGATTATATATATCTTATTAACTGCAGCCATAGCAATAACAGCATTAATGATTTGGCGCCGCCTGCGCAGTCGCCGTAGTGGGAGCGCCGAACCTAAGATCGGAACACGAACAACATGAGCTATCTTCCATAATAGCCCACATCTCTCAAAACCAACCTCGTCTCTCAGATGGTTCATCGAGACATGAGTTGCCGACAGACTCAAGGACAGCACGCAATTTAACACAAGATGCAAAATAAAGCTACCTCACCAGTTTTGCACAAAGCTACGTCGAACAAATGAAGATTATTTATAATTTAATTTCATGTTAATTTAAGATTTTATTTGAATTGCTTTTATCATCAAATTGTATCATTTTCATCTTGTCTTTCTCTCCAGGGCAGCATGTACGGTCCATACACCGCACATTGCGATCTCAGCGGAAATGCCTTAGATCGCGTAAACTAATTAGTACACGTTTACATCGTGCGCATACTACGCGTGTCCTCACTATCACTATCATTCATAATTTATCGTGCTTTGAGGTTACTTTTATACGGTGACAATAAACTGTTCATTTAACCATCTCAGAGTGTTGTTATTAATAATATCATCAAGCAAGAAACAATCTATACACTTGGTGTACGTGAACCGTACAGGTAGCTTGTTGTGCGTACTCGTTTGGTAGAGCCTAGGTCTAGGAGTCGGTTGAAGAGTGCCGATTCAAATTGGCGGCCTGGTCAGTGGTGACGATAGCGGGCACGCCAAACCTAGCGATCCAGCCGCGTACAAAACAGTCGGCTACTTCCTCGGCGGTGATAGACTGCATCGGCCACACCTCGGGCCACCTCGAGAAACGATCCACGGCAGTCAGACAGTAAGTGTAGCCGTCGGAGGAGGGCATTGGGGCCGACGATGTCGAGGTGTACATGCCTGAACCTTCCGGACGGAGTCTTAAAGTCGCCGAGCGGGGCGGTAGTGTGGCGCGTGACCTTGCAGCGCTGGCAGGCTTGGCACTGACGCGCCCAGGTGCGGCTCTCGCGCGCGACGCCGGGCCACACGAAGCGGTCGGCCACGAGGCGCGCGGAGGCGCGGGCGCCGGGGTGGCTCAGGCGGTGCAGGCGCTCGAAAGCGGCGCGGCGGTGCTCCGGCGGCAGGTACGGCCGCGGGGGCGCCCGTCGACACGTCGCAGAGTAGCGTGATGTCGGTACCTGGGACGAGTTTAGGTTCTAGTCTTAGTGAACTTTTATCACGTAACACCTTAAGCTCTTCGTCCGCCTGCTGTGCAGAGGTGCGAGAGAGGCATAGTCGTCTGTGAGAGAGACTGCCTCGACGCGAGACATTGCGTCTGCGACTACGTTGTCACTTCCTTTCACATGCTGTATATCCGTAGTGAATTGGGATATGAAGGTGAGTTGGTTCAGTTGCGGTGGCGGCAATTTCTCTCGGCGCTGAACGAAAGCATAGAGGAGTGGCTTATGGTCGGTATATATGGTGGCGTGTTGTGCCTCCAATATATACCTGAAATGCTGTACTGCTGCGTAGACTGCGAATAATTCGCGATAGTACGCGGGCCACGTACTCTGACTTGTCGTAAGCTTTTTACTGAAAAATGCCAGTGGTTGCCAATTTTGTTGAACCCACTGCTGTAGGCAGGCGCCTACGTGTGTCCCCGAAGCGTCCGTGTAGAGAGCCAGGCGGGCATCCGGCACGGGGTGTACGAGTTGTACGGCTCGGGTGAGGCTGTCGCGGCATGTGAGAAAAGCGCTCTCTAGTTCTGGCGACCAAGGCATAGGTTTGGCACCTTTTAGTTTAGTGGCCGTCAGAAAATCAACGAGAGGGGCCTGTACCTCTGCGGCGTTAGGTAAAAAATTGTCGATAATAATTAATGATACCTAGAAACCTCCTTAGACCTTGCGCTGTTTTTGGCAGCGGAAACTCGCGGAGTGCGGCCAACTTCTCCTCGGGTGGACGGATGCCAGTTCTTCGTCACCATGTAGCCGAGAAATCGGACCTCGCTAGCGCCGAGCACGCATTTGGCTACGTTGATAACGACACCATACTCGCTGAGCTTCTGTAATAGAATACGCAGATGGTTAGAATGCTCCTCTGCAGTTCGTGAGAAAATTAGGATGTCGTCTAGATATGGAAAACAAAAATCAAGACCTCTAACAATCTCATCTATAAACGCTGAAACGTTTGACCCGGTCGTTTCGTAACCCGACGTCATGTAGTGGTGAATTCGAAAAGACCGAATGGCGTTGTAATGGCCGTTTTACAAACGTCAGCGCGCGGCAACCGGGATCTGTTGGTATGCCTTTACTAAATCTAGCGTGCTAAATATAGTAGCGCCCGCTAGGTTATGACCAAAATCCCCCACATGACGCACGGGGTACCGGTCCGGCCGGTGCGTGCGTTAACGCTCTATAATCGCCGCAGTGGCGCCATGTGGTGTCCTTTTTCGGCGCGAGATGCAGGGGAGACGACCAGGGGCTTTTAGACGGACGTGCAGTGCCCGCCTGTACCATGTTGTCAAACTCTTTCTTAGCAGCGCGGAGTTTGTCCGGCGCTAGGCGGCGCGGTCGAGACACACAGGCGGTCCATCCGTGGTTTTGATGTAATGCACGGTGCTGTGCTTTACAATCCGGTCGATGGTTGGTGGTCGAGTCACTTCTGGAAATTCGGAAAGAATTTTTGAGAAAGGTGAGTCTAAATTATTGGTCTTGATTACTGTTATGCTCAGCTGCGAATTGTTGCTACATGAGGCTGGGACAGACAGTCCAGTAAGCCCATCAAGTAATGCACCTTTGCGGCAGTCAGGCAATAAATTGTAATAACCTAAAAAATCAGAACCATATTGCAGAGTCTACATCGCTATGATAAAATTCCACTTAAATTGCGCCGTAGACCTAGATTAATATTTAAATGTATCTGCCATAGGTACTAATAGAGCTGCCATTGCAGCATTGAGCTCGTAACCACTTTTTGTGTGGTGACTCTTGAGTAACCGCCAGGGGAAAACAGCAAATGTCAGAACCAGTGTCAATCAGAATAACTGTGTTTGGTCGACTGGTCGACAATAAAAAGGCGGCGACTAGAGTAAGGGCGGTCGGTGTTCGCCGACTACCGACCGCTGTTGTAGTTTTCCTGGGTGCTAACCCAGGAGCAGGGTGGAAACACACTTTGTAGCCTTAGATTTAAAACGGTTATGGTACCAACAAAAATTGCTGTTGGCTGGTTGTGAACGGGATCTACCACGGCTGCGGCTAGCACTAACGGTTATGTATGCGGTTGATGCGACTGAAGAGCTAGTAGTTAGCGTGGCCACCACACGTGTGAGCTCAGCCACTTGTTTACTAAGCTCTGTAACGGTACTTTGATCTTGGGAAATTGAATTAATTACCTCAGAAGGCTGTGCGTGGATCTCCATCAGCTGGTCGGCGAGCTTGGTGAGATCGCCGATGTCTGACCTTGGTGCGCAGTAAGCATTTATTTGCACCATGCGAGGCAGCCGGTTGCTCCATATAGTGCGCAGCAGCTGGGGTCAGGGAATGTAATCCGGCAATGTTCTGAGGTAGCGGAGGAAGGAAGATGGCTTTCGATCGCCTATCTGCTCCCTCTCCAGCAGTTTGCGGACCTTCTCCTCATATGAGTCTGTGAACCTGGATATAATAGCATCTTTAAGTGTTGTATATGGCAGTGTTTTAGGTGGCTGTAATAATGAGGTCTTCAACTCCTTGGCATAATTTGTGTCAAGTGTGTGCCACGGTAAACTAAATTTTGTAGTTTCACTGGTAATGCGATTAATATCAAATTGCGCTTCCAAGCTTGCAACCACAAAGCAGGCCTGTCTTTGCTGAATGGGGGTGTTCGTATAGACGTCCCTGTTAACTTGCATCTTGCCCACAACCTCACTGCCCCAGCGTCAGCAAACTGCTTCGTCAGACATTTCCGGCGAGGTAAATGGGATGGGGTGAAAATAGGTAAGGTTAGGTTAGATAAATAGCAAAGTAGTAACGTACCATGCGGTTTCACATAATATAGTGCGAAGTAAAATTTTTATAAAATTTAAAATAAAAACGTATAAAATGTAAAACTAATTGTACCCAATGCGTGCAACACTCAACACACGTGCATCACACTCAACATGCAGTATAGTCAACCACGTGCGTCCGTGCCACTTGGTCTGTCCTGGAGAACACGCTGTATGTACACGCTGTGTAGCCGGGATCGCGTGTCTGCGCGCCCACTCGTACCTTGCCGTGCTGCGGGGGCTTTCGCCCCCTCGTACTACAATGGCTGTAGGCTAGGAGCGTAGCCGGGTTCGCGGAATGCGCGCCTCACTTGTACCACGTGGATGTATGCGGGGTAGGCTTACCCCCTCGTGCAAAAACTGGGCCTCGTACCAGAATCGTGGGCGTGCTAGCCAAATATGCGCCAGAGCACGCGGTTTTCTTCCAAAAAAAATACGGAGCAAAAGTTTTCCTTCAATGTGGTGGTTGGGCAAAATGGCGGAGATGCGCGCACGATGCTTCCGCCGTTGCTTGCTTGCTTGGTCGATCCAATCCGCCGTCCGTGCGATCGTTCGGATCACGTCGGGGTCACCAATTTGGAGTGGTAGTTGTAGTAGATTTCTTCCAATAAATGAGTACGAATACTGATGTGGTATATGCATTTATTTATTGTACAACTAGGCTCACAATTTGCTTACGCACAGAGAGAGAGAGAGACGTGTGAAAACGCGGCGGCGGCCGACAGGCAAGAGAGAGAGCTGCCAAATATGACAGCTCATGTCAGAGACAATTAGAGTAGCGTTCTCCGCTATGGACGCGTTCACCGTTTACATTAGTGGGCGGTTTACACGCCACACACCTAACTACTCCGTGAAATAGCGCTAGACGCAAGAGTCTTGCAGGCTATGTCTTGTTCTTGCTCAAGTCTTGCACGGTCAGTCTTGGTCTTGGTCTTGCTAAAAATACGCGGTCTTGTTCTTGGTCTTGGTCTTGCAAAAACGCAAGAACAAGACCAAGACTGAATTTGGGCAACACTAGTCTAATTAAGGCCTAGCTTATTCTGCTAAATGCTTCAATAGGGTTTTATTTTTAGTTAGCGAGCAACTGACCAAAATTGTCGGTCAAAACAAAAACTAAAAACCAAAAAAAAGTGCCAATAATATTTGAGGATGTCCCTCAATTCTTCAAAGATTCTATTACCATCAGATCTTACGTTTTATATGTAACTGACCAAGATGCTCGGAAAAAGTAATAAACTTGCCTTCAAGATTTAAAAATTGACATCGATTTCTTCAGGACCCCACCATCAGATCCGGATATGCTGAATATGGGACCAAACTAGAAGCATACCATGTCCAACTATAAAAATATGAAGTCGGTAATTAAATTCTTGTAAAAAAAAATATAGTGACGACTTGATAACCTCACTTTTTTGAGGTCAATTAAATAGTGCCTCGGCCATGCCTCGGCTATCATTTAATTGAAGCCTGGACCTTCCTTTAATAATCCTATCATTATGGGAAAACTCAATCTAAAGCTTATCGGTTGTCTACCTTTGATTAATTATACATTGCTGGATTAATTACTAGCATTTAAAGTTTTAACTCTGCTGAGTGATGAGTGAGCAATGGTTAACAATATAATGTGTACCAGTACCAGTACAGAGACGTGCTGAAATGTTGTCAATACCTCTGATAGTGTAGCATTGCAGCTAATTCGTCAAAGGGCGCTTTCCTTTGTGGGCTTATGGTAATCAACGCACCCGGCCAAGTACGCCGGTGAATATGAATCATTATTGTATGGGGTAAATAAGTAGTCTCTTGGTTCTGTAGTGACTATACAGGGTGTAACAAAAAGGGTATGTTAAGCGAAAAGCTATGTAATTAGCCCACTGTAGAGAACCTATCCACAAAATTTGAGACCCGAAATCACATGTTTATTTTTCCCGATAGTATGGAGAATTTTTAATATCTCGGGAATTTTCATACAATCTTGAAAAATAAAAATGTGATTACGAGTCTCAAATTTTGGAAATAGGTTCTCTATAGTGGGCTTTTTATATAGCTTTTCGCTTAACATACCCTTTCTGTTACACCCTATATATGTATATCCAAAATTAGTGATTATCTTGTGACACGAAACTAGGTAGGTAAAAAGAACAACTTTCACTATGGGACCAACTCCGAAATAATGAAAAAAAAATCTGCTGTTCCATACATTTCAGTGCAGTAATTATTCGATATTGTATGAAACAGCTGATTATTTTTTCAATATTTCGGAGTTGGTCCAATAGTAAAAGTTGTTTCTTTTTACCTACCTAGTTTCGTGTCAAAAGATAATCACTAATTTTGGATAGACCTTAATTAGGTACATTATACTCGAGTAATTATTTATGTGGATTTGCCAGAATCGTTACTAATATTAAATAATATGTTTTTATAAAACCTAGATAAGAACTGTCGGTTTCCCGTGACTTAGTCTGCGCGGTCTACACAAGAAAACCAATACCTCAATTTAATTTCGAGAAAAAGGGGGGATATTTCACACAGACATGTAAATAATTTTATTTAAGTAATTAAAGAAAAAAACCCGAAGGCGTAAAATTTTTTACCTAGTGTCACTCTCACGACAAAGACGAATCTAATGATACCTCTCAAACTCAAATGCCGTTAGCCGTTTAGATATATATCATACATACATACATGCAAAGTTACATACACTGGAGAAACAGAACCCTCCTTCTGGCGCTGTCGGGAATGTTAGTCTTTGGCACTCACTAGTTGGCTGGCGCCACTGTGGTGAGGTTTTTTAAATATAGCTGACAAAGTTTGTTTGTTTAGATCTTTATGATTTAGATACCTAACTACATACACGGGATAATTTGAATACCTTAAAATAACCGTACTTAAAATAATAAGCATGTCGCAGTGTCGGTTTTATCAACCATCATAAATTCAGACATCAATTAAATAAAGGCAATGCCTGTGTGGATATAGTTTCCCTTGCCTTTCCTTCCGGATAAACCAAATAAAAAAAAAAAAGTCTATACCAGCGCCTCTAGCGGATAATATTCACTCGCTGCGGCCTCCATTGCGTGCTCACGCGGATCGCACAAGCGTTCCATAGAGGTGAGTAGAGAGACGCGGGGCGCGACCGCCTAGCAACGATTTTCAACTGCCCGCCCGCAGCTGTAGTTCGGCTGCGTCCTCCGCTCGGCTGCCCGCATAACGGGCGCATATTTACCTACAAAATGGGGACCAAAACGAATAGGACACAGATATTACAATTCATAAAAGCAGTCCGGGACTTTCCGATTCTATACGATATGGACCACAAGTATTTCAATCATATTAAGAAGAAATATGACGCGTGGTGCGAAATCGTTAAAATTACGGACATTGGAAATGGTGAGTCATACTCATTTGCTTATAGACATAAAGACGATACTAGCGCCGTTATCGCGTTCTGTCTGTGAAGTCTGTGTGGCAATGTGTGCCGTAAATAATAGTATATCGCTTGGAACGCACGTGTTTTGTTTACTTTTTCTTATATCATTTACCTACGTAAAATGTACAATAAACTAAAAATCTGTAATTTTATTATTCGAAGATAACAGCTGCTTGACTTTAAAGCCAGCTCCAACCGGTTTTAGAGTCTGATGTACCATGTGTGTGCGAACTGGGCTGCACTGCGGCTGTAAGCTGTAATACAGGATTAGGAAAGGATAGCCCACTGATGTTATATAGAATAACTAAATTACCTAGAAACAGGTACATATTAATTATTTAAATAGGTATTCCACGGTTGATTTAACATTTCGCCTTGGTACATTACGTAAAATTAGTCCTACCTGTCCTTTTCTCTCTCAGCCCTTTATGTTAAGAACGGAGAGAGATATTATAGACCTGACTAAGATTAGGTTTACGTTTAAGTGTGACGGTCAGAATCGACCCTATTATCTATTTGTTTAAAAATTTGTATCTACTACACAATGAAATTTATTTTCCAGTGAAGGATGTAAAGTACCGATGGAGGAGCTTGAAAGATTCTTATTTGAAACATAAAAATTACGCCCGCACCCAAAAGAGGACATGCGCAAGATACGCTAATTGGCCGTGGGCAAAAGAGATGAGCTTTTTAGACAACCACAAGTGGTTCGCCGCAAGTCGCATGCGCAGCAATTGTAACGACGATCATAGGAACAGCGAAAATGATGAGGCTGAATCATTAGAAGTCACCACCAGGTACACCAGTTCGCCTGGCAATATTAAAACAGAGACCTTTGATGAAGAGGAAGTAGATGTTGGAGTTAATAATCCTGAGTATGTGGACATGAAAAGTCACTCTGGTGATCGAGAATTAGACGCAGTTGACCATCTGATGCTAAGCTACGCTCAGACCCTGAAGAAACTGTCCCGTCGACGTCAGATCGAATTGAAGCTGCAGCTAGCGAATATGTTCGGCAATGCAGAGTTAGAGGAGCTAAATGAGAGTGAACCGGCGTTTAGATAGTTCATGGTCAACTATTGTTAGTAACTTTAGAAGGACACTGATTCAGATCTTGTTAAATGTTTGTGAATGCGAAATAGGGAGGGTGGTTGTTGAGCAGTTTGAAAGATGCCGTAATGTTTTTGCTAAAGGCACGTAATGTAATTAAATAATATAAATAAAAAAAACGTTACATACAGACATGTCTAAGTCAATTTTTAAGTTAATCGTTTAATTAAAGCAACATTTCTTGCAACTGCAAAGACATGCGAAACTGTATACTCGTATTAATAATTTACGTAGCTAAATAACTTTAGTGTGGATTGGTCGGGAACGGATTTTTTTGGAATTGTGACACTGTTGCTTCAAAAGAGCGTTGTTTCATTGAATTACCTATATCAACCTGAAACAAATAAATCAATACGCAGTAGTATTGTCCTTAATATTGACAAACTCATACAATTTGCTGTCCAAAGCCCGGTCGGTGTGCGCGGTATCATCCGCGAGCTCAAAGAGTGCCGACAAAGGCACGCCGCGCCGCGGTGCGGGCGGCATTAGAGCCCCGTTTGCGCCCCCACCCCCTGATAGGGTTGCCAATTTTAACTTGACCTAGACCAGGACTCGATCAAAGGCACACCTAATTGGAATTTAGAGTGGATTTTATACATCTTAATGCTTTGTAAGATTGGTGGATGTGGAAAACCTTGATGGTTTTTTTTTCAGTATAATCATTTTACTATAATGATGTCCACGAAGTTAGTATTAATATTTATTTGCTTTATAGTAAATTCAGCTGGTGGATATAATATGTAATAGTGAACCTAAACAGTTTAAAGTATGATAGATAGGAATACTATCCCTAGAGACAAGGCCCAGGATCAAATAGAACACGAGACACGCATTGCAGCGTGTCAACCCTGATACTCTCACAAGCCAGGCTCAAAGTGAGTGTGTTACTCTTTAACCTGCGCGATTCGCGACCGGCTAAACTTACCACTCCGCTAAATAAAGTTAAAAGGCTCCTCCAGCTTTGTCTCGGCCGCCTTTGATGTGCCAAGCGGGGGCATCCCCCGCCCCCACCCTCGCAAACAGTTTACCGCAAGCAGAAACTATTGGCTTTAATGCCTTTTCCGATTACTCAGCGATTGATTAGTATGTTAGTGCCAAAGGAGTTCGCAGGAAGACCGATCAAAGGCACTTTGATGACGGATGGCTATGCCGTACCCTCACCGGATTGATCTAGTTACGTTTAGTCTCAAGATCGCGTTATTGAACGGTGAGAGCAAAAGTTTGTGTTGCCGTCTAATGGGATGAGGTAATGTAATTTTGATCTGTTTGGATTTGCTGGTTTGCTACGTGCGGAAATACTTGTAACCTGTTAACCATAGAATTAGAATGGATGTTTAGCTCCTTTGGGTTTCATCTTTCGAGTCATTTGGGTTGCAATGTATGCAAATATAAAAATTTCAAGCTTAGGTACTTTTAAATTTGGGAAATACAAGGTAAAACAAAATAAATTTGACTAAAATTCGGTCCATGCTACAGCCGAAACCACTTCAAAAAGCCCGTAAGTAATTAAAATTAAAAACGAACTTATAAAAATTGCCATATTTTCCTAAATGTTTTCTTAAAATGCAAAATTTAATAAACATCCCCAAAGCTAACGGAATGTATTATATTACTTTTTTTATTTCCTTTGATCGCGGATTACGATTCGGTTCGCAAATGAAAGGACTTAAATCTTTTGATCTTATAAACTAAAACCAATCATTCACTTTTAGGTAGAACTTGAGTCTCATTCAATGGGGAATCTCATTTATTTTCAAAGTAAACACTGTTTGTTCATATTTAAATTTATTATTAACATTGAAAATGGTTAAGGTCATCTAGATTTCCTTCATTATTTCGGCTCTGTACCTACCTATGGCGGCTAGACGTATATAGGAACTGGTGGCTCCTAAAACCCCATTGTAGTAGCGGGAAAATGAAAGCGGTTCCTGTTAAGCCAGGGTGCTGGTTGATATAAGTGGACTGTATATGGCGGGTTAGAAATTGCTTTTACCGAACGACACACTTGCAATTTCCTATAAGTAGTTATTAAGGACGAAGAAAGAGGACTTGAGAAAGGAAAAGCACGTACACTGACCTGATTGTCTCTCCCGAGTCCAGTCTTCTTCCCTGCAGGGTTCCTTCAGGATTACCATTTGCTGTCACGCCTTTGTTATTCTATGGGATGGTTAGTGTTGTATGTAAAATAAAAATTTACTTACAACTTCTTTTCTATCTTGTTTCAGATCTAATAAGAGAAGACATTGCTATACCAACCGCATAAATGATTTACTGCGGCTTGTAGCTGCTACATCCGTAAGTGTAAATTAAGCTTTTTCTATGTATGTATGTAAAGTAGGTGAAAATATTAAAAATATTTAATTCACGAACAGAAAAACTTTTAAAACTTATTACGTGAGATATTTAGCGCCTTTATTGTTTGGTGTCGTCTGTCTGTCTTACTGATAGCGACATCTAGCGGTAACTTTTGATTTCCAATTTATGCAAATGACGTGTGATGTTCGTGACGCTTTTTGCCGTAACTTAGCAACCATCTCTGGCCTTAAATAATGGCGTCCTCAATAGATGGCGCTTATTGCCTTGACAGCTGACATATAGTGTTTTAGTTCAGCTGACCGACCGACCGACTGTCATGGCGTGTGAAGCGAAGTGTCACATTTTTCGTGTTGCGTTTCCTAAACAAATCTGAACCCAGCGAATTTATTATTTATTTCATACCAGTGTTTCAAACAATTATTCCTGTTAGTCCCCGCCGTTGCATTCTACATAAATGTGTTAAGTAAGAGGATTTAGATAAGTGTTATGTTTCAGTCAAAACAATTCTATAAATACAAAGTGTTACTTTTTTCGGCTCAAGATTTCGGGTGAATGGCTTGTGTTATCATCTGGATCGCCGTAACGAAGCTCTCCTACGCAAGTTAGGAATATTTGTATTGTTTAAACATGAGTTTTAGTTAGTGCTTGCAGTTTAGGGTGACTTTATGTTTATGATCCTGGCTTTGTTTACAACATGTTTCCTGTCCACAACAAGCTCTTTGACTCAATTAAACTTTGTTTCGATATTTTTATAACATGGCATTTCGGCGAGCACAAAAGCTGTATTATTATAACCTGTTTAGTTTGTGATATTAGATTCATAATGAAACTATGCACTGCATTATACCTATATCTTTGGTAGTTCTGTAAAGTTCTAAATTAGCTTACAATATGCTCCAAAGAGAATCCTATTAATTAGGTAACTTTACATCCCTACATACATAATTAATATTATGAAATAAATAAAACAGTGCCAAAAAACTCTACTATACTCACTATGAAAGTTCTGCATGGCAAGTCATTTATTGATTTCTTGTATTAAACCCTATTATAAATACAAACAATATGCATAGAGGATGAGGGACGGAGCAGTCGGATCGAACCCCATTGTGTTGAATGTACCGAATCTAAGAGAAGCTTTCACTTGAAGCTCTGCCTCTGCGTAGAATACTCGTGCTTGAATCTATTCACTGTTTTTTGCATAAAATATCAAAAAGTATTAATATCATATTATATTTTGATTAACTGATATAGTACCTCAATTGTTTGTGTGCACACAATGAGTTTGGTAAGGTCTATTATATTTTTAGCCCTATTATATATTTTTTCATACCTGCTCACTCATCTGTTAAGTTATGATTTGATATGTTTTGACATGTTCTTATTATAATCTAGACCTTTTGTTAAGTTTTGGTGATTTGCGGATATTACTTCATAATTTTTTTATTTGCTTCTCTGCATTTTTTTTTTACCATCAATCATATTATGAAATATGATATTTTATGCCCTTAAGGGTAATTTATTTTGGTATAATAATCAGAAAGCATTTCTATAGCACTTAACAATGTTCATGGATTCTTCACTAGACTCCGATCGATGACGGAGACTCTTGACTTCTCATTTTTGTTGGTGTCCCTTTCTAACTAGTGGCATTTGATATGGTTCTGGATATTATCCCTCCAGCGTACCCTATTGATTTTTACGGACGCTTGGTGTTTTTCATCTTACGTAACTTGTGGTAACGCTAGGGACGCTTGGTTTATTTAAGTTTTTTTGTATGTTGTTTTTTGCTATAATCTATAATTTATTAATAGAAATGGATGTAATATTAAACTAGACGTACATTTATGAAGTCTTTTAGATTATGTTTTTTAGTTTGCTTAGAGCTAGTTCTTGCATTAGACCTAGGTATCAAATGTTGATTTATACCTATCAACTACCTAACTTGATACTAATCCATTCTCTTCAAGTGCTCTAGGTAGGTACTTAAAAGAAACCTATGAATAATCTTTCTTTTAATTTAAAACTGAAATTGAACTAACTGGATATACACATACATACAAACTAATTTATACACTTAAAATCTACTAGTTCTCTTAGATCATTCATTGCACACTTCAAACAACCAAACTTAAAATTTTTTCTTCTATATCTTCTATTCTATGTATCTTCTAAAATCTTGTATAGGAAGATTATATTGTGGCAAGTCCCACTTAACCTATAGGCTACTTTTTATCTAAGGAAAAAGTTTTAATCCCGAATAATTTCGACATTTTGTTTTTTCTGCAGTCCACGCGGACGGAGTCGCGGGCGTCCACTAGTTTTTAAATAAATTTGTAAATAAATGTTAAAAGTTTGCATAAACATACTCGTACATAAACATTTTTTTTTATATGGATGATAAGGGATAGATGGTTAGAGTTCTACACCTAAGAATAGCCCAAGATTTAATTTACTTTTGAATGAAAACATCCAGTGGGGTAAGCACGAACCTTTTTACGCGGTGTAACGCTAGCGACTCGTTAGCAAAATCTATGTGAATTGACAGTTTGACGATAACGTTACGGACTATCAAGAGGTTCGTGCTCACCCCTCTGGTAAAATATACAGAACGTTCACGCATGCCGTGGCTATAGGTATATTCACGCACAATTTATCGTAAATTGTTCTTTCTCTGGCTTTAGACTACCTGTGTACTAAACTTCATTTAAATCGGTTTAGTAGTTTTGGTGTGAATAGGTAACAAACAAACTTACATTCGCAATTATCATATTAGTTGGGTCGGAGCGTTCTGAACATGACATTGTTTGTCTTATAGGTGGTATCTCGCCATGCAGCGCGTGGTTGGGAGCAGGGCCCATGCGCCATGAGCCACACCCCTGTAGGCGGCCACCCGCAAGGTAAGCAAAACCATTCATAGATAGATAGGTAAAATTCTTTATCATACTACAAAAAACATTCTATAAAGGGGCGAGCTTAATGCCTTCATCATTCATTCATTTATCACCTGTAAGTTACCAAAACATAGGTACACTATGAGCCGCTGACTATCAATTCACATTAAACAACCGTCTACCCTGTGAACTCTGTTTTTATTAACAACGTTAGCGTTTATGTAGTGTTCCAGGAAGATTGACAAATTTCGTAGTTTACAAATGGCGTCGGCATTTTGAATATTATGGAGTTTGGAGGAAGATAATTTTACTTTTAGCACTTCGGCCGCTTAGTTATTTTATGTTAAAACCACGCACGAGCCAAGCGAGCGAAGCGAGAACGTCACTGGAGCAGGGAACGGGGAGCATCTGGCATTGTTCTCGATGGACCCGCTTTGCTAAACCATTAAAATAACTTTATTGTACCGTGTATTCAGCAAATAAATATTAATTTTTCATAAAGATAGCAGATTCCAGAAATGCCATCTTTCCCCGCATTTTGTCTGTTTACAATAAACAATTCAAAACTATTGATATCTTTAATCTTAGTAGGAATAGTTTCAAGTGTCATCTTGTAAAATCTTTTGTTCGTTGAGACCTATTTTGTGTTTTGAATGCCATATACCAGCCTGTGTACATTGGTTCTCATTCTCATCATGATCCCAAAATTGCATATACTTTCTAGGTGTCGCGTCCAGTGATGGTAATATGTATTGGTGGTAAATAATCGTTTTGCCTTATCACATCAAATATATAGGTAATCAATTGACCCAGGTGTAGTGTTTTTATTTTTAAGTTAAGGAATAGTAAGTCATTTTACTTTGTTATTAATCTCTTTACTGAGGCGGTTCCTCACTCATACAAATAGTTTGATGCTTTGAAATATTTATACTTTGAAAAAAAACAAGTCCACATTGTATGGGTGAGAAGCTGTCTTTGCCCCTGTTTCTAAACGTACCACTTTAACACAGAAATATTGTGAAAACCTATTCTTGGCCTAATTATAAATTAAATTTACCTGTAATTATTATAAAATGTAAATGCTGTTGGTTTTCCTAATAAAGAAAATAAAAAAAAATAAAATAAAAATAAAATAGCTATAGGATTATCCTTTTTATTGTTTTTATGGACGCGATATTTTAATTTGTTACAAAAACTTGAATTATCTTTTTCATTCTGCAATTGGGGCTTCCCCATTTGTGGGACCACAGCCGTGCGTGAATATGTATGTATATCTATTTAAAATGCTGACGGATTATACAGATTGTTTACGGCATATGCATTAACATTGGCTGTCTGTATGTGCCAGGTTGGGATCTCAAGCTTGCTGACCGGTCGTCACTGCCGCCGGCTTCGGGGGAGGAGAAAGCCAAATCTCAGACCAAACATGTGTTCACTCAACCACATAACATGCAGAAGTAAGTCATCTGTTTCGTACTTTTTTGTCCATAATCACCACGCTGGGCAGGCGGGTTGGTGACCGCAGTGTGATTTTTGGACTATGTTGTCAGTACGGAAGGCGCTGCTGCCCACCTCCCGGAAACCCTGAATCGCCTCGTACGATACCCACGGGCAGGTAGGGGTGGTACAAACTCTACTCTGCCGGCACCACGCGGCTATGCTATACTCGTACAGAGTGTTTTTTCGTTGCCACCCTTAACAAAAGGTATGTACTCTATACATCAAATAAAGTAAGTTTATGCAAAAAATGCTGGGAAACGATGTAAATGAAGTAAACGATGCTTTCATGTATACAGGGTGATTTTTGGTCGTCTACGTTCCCGAAAACTACGGAATCTCCTCATCATCACGATCATTTTTCTCTATGGAAGCATACCTGGGAAATGTCTGGTTTCCAAAATATTAGGGTCCAAAGTTGAGTAAATAGACTGCGTTTTTCTGCATAAATGCACATAGACGCGCGTAGCAGGATTTTTTCACGAAAAATAATTAATATCTGTATATAAAAAAAACTAATATAATCACTAGACACTATAAATTTCGCACGATCAAGGAATTTAAATTTTTTTTTTTTTAATATTTTTTTTTCCTGCATTTTTTTGGCATAAACTTACTTTATTTCATGTATAGAGTACGTACCCTTCGTTAAAGGTGGCCACAAAAAAACACCCTGTATGTTATTGTGTAAGGGTATATAGATAATGTTCTTATATTTTTTTATTGTACACCAGACACTACAGTAAATAAATGCTATTGTTATCTGTCGTGTTTTAATTTAAATGTTTGAATCCATGTGTGGAGAACAAAACTTTATACTTTTGGACATGCTCTCCGATAAACCTTATGGTTCGTTTTGACAAAATAACATTATTTCTCCATCGAGGTTCGTCATCGAAATGTTTGTTCGATTCGACTGTCGATCTACCTATGTGTTTTCGAAAATATGTGTCGAAATAATGTACTGTCGAAATTCACGCCAGGAAAACGAACGTTACGTGTAGGTAAATGTTATATTATAAATTTATTAACACGTTGACGGACAGTAGAAACAAGTGAAATTCGAAAATTGACACTATATGTTTTTGTAATTTTTAGAATATTAGAAGTATGGTTTTACTCTTTCTGCTTAAATACACTTAATTTTGATTAATTCAATACAGCCGCAGTGTCTAAAAACGACCGTTTCGTATTGGACGGCTATTGCCGTCATGTCACATAGTGAACTTGAACTTGACGGCTATAGACGCAACTGTCCGTCAACGTGTTAATAAAGAAATGGAAAAAATTCCTCACCCGGGTGGGAATCGAACCCACGACCTCTGCATTCCGTGCCAGCGCTCTTACCACTGAGCCACCGGGTCAATTACTCGGATGACGAATTTTACCATCTCTTTTTGAAATTACATTATTGGAAACGTTATTTTTTCATCCCGATAGCTATACATAAGCCAAATCTCGGCAAACAAAGCTGAATCCCTCAGCACAATGTTTTTAATGATGAAACGATCAACCATTTCCTAACGGATTATACTATGGAGAAGTGTTTTTATCTTGGTCAAGATATTATATATTATAAATTTATTAATAAAGAAATGGAAAAATGTTATATTGTCTGAGCACCTGGTACAGTAACTTTAACTTCGGTCACAAACGTTCCTTTTACCTAGTTTTATATTATCTGTGGCACATTAGGCTCACATTCTCTCTGTTTGCAGGATGTCGATGGGCGCGTGGCGCTCGGAGACGGAGGGCTCCCCGGGCAGCTCCCCGCACTCGCCCGCCTCGCCACCCTACCTGCGCTGGGCGCGCTGCCTGCACTATCTGCTCGAGGTATGTACAGGTGTATGTGGCAGACGGACGGAGGGCTCCCTGACCAATAGTCCAATCTGTTCCTTATGCCTCAGAAAAAAAAATCATTCTTGAAGGCGATAAAGTTGGTTATGCTTTATACACTCTCAATCTACATTTCAAGTTCTATGAATTTAAACATTTGAACGTGAAATACCCCTCGCTACATACCGAGCTCTATGTGTAATATCTCTCGCTACATATCGCCCCCTGATTACGTAGCACACACTTTCAATTTTCGCTATGCTCTGCTACTGCAAATTAGGTAGGTAATCAAGGGGGCCAAGCTCTGTGAATTTGACGTTTGACTGTGAGATATCTCTCGCTACTAATAGGTACGTAGCTAGGTAGCTCTATGAATTTAACTGTCTATTATTGAATTGACGGTACGGTTAGTAACAGTTATGTGTGTTCGCAGGACGCGGAGGGCGTGCGACTGTTCCGCAAGTTTGTGTGCGGCGCGGGGGGGCTGCACGTGGACCGACTCAACTTCTACTTCGCGGTGCACGGACTACGCCAGGAGAGCGAGCCGCGCAAGGTGCGCCAGGTCGTCTCCGCTATCTACAAGTGAGTGTCGCACGCGACACACACACACACACACTCTACTACGCTGCTTACACACAATATCAGCTAGTACATTACTCCTCTTACGCATCATAGTCATCTAGTACACTACGCCTTTTACACGATACACACGATACCATTTAGTACACTACCTACCTATTGTACCACCCAAAAATGGATGCAGGATCATAAATGAAACTCTACAGCGGGGTCAGATATAAAAGTCCAGTGGCAAGCTACTCGTATAAACACAACATGCACCGTGTGCCTTAGTCGACTCCCACGAAGATGTAGCTGATCTATTCTAAGAAAACCTGCGTCAACACAGCCTGATTATTAACAGCTATTTCTTCTCCCAAGCACACTTCACTGAAATAGTGTAACAGTAGGTAATAAAATCATGCGGTCTGTCAAACCTAATGGTAGGTTTTACAGAAAGGAGAACTGACTTTTGTAGTTCTCCTAGATTTCGCCTTTAGGTGATCACAACTATTATTTGTTTCACGTGGTGGCCATAAAACTCTGAAACATCAACTTATGCTTGACAGACCGTAACAAAGTAACATATAAAAAAATTACAAATAAGTTGTGTATGCTTTCAAGATTAATAAATGAATTGAGCTGAAGATATGTATAATTAGAAAAATATCGTCTATTTGTGATGTATCTCTGCAGATTCCTGCGCAAGTCTCAGCTAGCGATGCCGGAGCAGCTGAAACAGCTGGTGAAGCAGCGGCTCAAGGACGGCGCAGACATCGACCGCACCGTCTTCGATAATATGGAGAAGGAGGTAATGTTTACTTACTAGCTGTTGCCCACTACTGCGTCCGCGTGGACTGAGAAAAAATAAAATGTCTAAATTATCGGGGTAAAAATAATTTCCCGGGATAAAAAGTCAGCTAACTCCATATGTGTGAAGGACAATACTTATACCAGGGTGTCAGCTAGTGTAGTGGGGTGTACATAGAGGTTAGTAGTAGTTGTTAATTATATGTTAGATATTGTAGTAGTCCATATTGTCCAAAAGTGTGTACTAATGCGCTATCTGACTCCAGCCGTTTATACGTGAAGAAGTAACATACACACTCACAAACTTTCGCCTTTATAATGTTTGTGTGATTTATTTACCCATACAGCACATTATCGTGTTACACTGCTGGTCTGTTGCTACACTGTGTACTTTGAATAGATGTTAGTATAGTCCGCGCGGCTACACTATCTAATATGTGACCTGTATGGGTGCTGTTTCGTTGCTACCATTTACGAGGGATAATTTCTACCAGAACCATTTGAAAGTGGTATATGAGAAATAAAGTTTGGTAGCCCCTGATGTATACTCACACAACTGGCAAGCTGACCTTACTTTACTATGTACTATATACCTATTCTTGGTTGTAGGTGACGCAAGCCATAACGGAGACAACGTACCCCGCCTTCCTCCGCTCGGAGGCGTACGTGTCGTACGTGAGCGCGGCCACGCAGCCCCTCTCCTCCCGCGCCGCCTCGCCGCCCGCCAAGCCCGCCGAGGTACGTCACTAGCTCACTACTCGCCCGCCGTGGTACGTCACTAGCTCACTACTCGCCCGCCGTGGTACGTCACTAGCTCACTACTCGCCCGCCGAGGTACGTCACTAGCTCACTACTCGCCCGCCGTGGTACGTCACTAGCTCACTACTCGCCCGCCGAGGTACGTCACTAGCTCACTACTCGCCCGCCGTGGTACGTCACTAGCTCACTACTCGCCCGCCGATGTACGTCACCAGCTCACTACTCGCCCGCCGTGGTACGTCACTAGCTCACTACTCACTCGCCGAGGTACGTCACTAGCTCACTACTCGCCCGCCGAGGTACGTCACTAGCTCACTACTTGCCCGCATGCCCGTTCCAAACTAGCAGTTTTTAAATGTAGTTACACAGATTACGCAGTCACAACTAGCGCCATCATTCAAAAAAGGAACTATTTGGTGAAACGACCTCTTGATCCAAACTCGAGCACAGTTAGAACTGAAGAGAATCTGTTTGGGGCAGAGAAAATGCGGCGAGGTTCCATCCAACCTTCCTCTTTCAATTTACACTTAAATATAGTGATCTGTGAACGTTTTTCACTGGATCCTTTTCTTCCAAGGTAAATAATATCTTTATACCACGTGGGACTTAGTAGGCTGGTGAAAAATGGGTGTGTAATTTGCACACTTCTGCCCAACCTCTTTGGAAATTATGGCGTGACTATATGTATGTATGTATCTTTATTTGCAGCCATCAGAGCTACCCCCGTGGTCGGGAGCCGGTCTGGCCACCCTGCACGAAGGCCTGGAGCTGCCGGCGGGGGGCGCGGGGGGAGCGGGGAGCACGGGGGCGGGGCCCGCACGGCTCACGCACGACGCCTTGCTGGCCACACAGTCCAGGCGGCTGCATTGTGATATCGCGCCGTGAGTATTGGTTGTACATTGCTGTTTTTGTTGAGTTGAATATATCACTTTGTGGTTAGCTTATTTATACATTGCCGTTTTTGTTGAGTAGGCTATACGTTATTTATACATTGCGGTTATTGTTGAGTAGGCTATACGTTTGAGTGTTACTGACTTAGCAGTTGGCTTATTTATACATTGCCGTTTTTGTTAAATAGGCCGTGCGTACAGGCATGAGTAATAAGATCTATAAGTAATCCAGATAAACCTGACCGGTTTTTGTGATGCCACATTAGAATAAAACAATGTAAAACCTTATATTTTAAATAACGTAATTGTTCTTATTGCTCATGACTCTGTGTACTAGCTTAGTTAGTGGACCTATTGTAGAATACACTATACATTGCGCTTTTTCTAGAATACTGAGTAAGATGTGTTAGTATTGTGATTAGATTAGTTTCTAGTTATCTTAATGTTAGCTCGCGTTAAATGTATTGTTGTGTCTCGTAAATCACATAGTTCAAACCTATTTGTTAGTAAAAATATCTAGTTAATACATGTTCGAGTACATTAGCATGAATTGACTCCATTGCCTTTTTTAATTGCCATCCCCATACAGCTTTACTTACTGTATGTTTTTATCCTGTATGTTTATTTATAGCACCATAAAAATTGTTAATATGTACCAAAAAGTGATGATATTGGAAATTTAATTAAAGTTCGCGTACTTGAACAGCAAGCAGTTACCTTAATTTTATCAGTCACGTTTCAATATGTAAAAAAAAAACATTAATATACTTATAGTGTAGTTTTTTCACACTTTTTAAAGCACATTGACATATACCTATATGTCAGACTCAGTAACATACAGGGTGTAAAAAGACAACGTTGTTATTTTAATATCTCGTATTCTTTGTAACGTAACGATAATTTTTTTCTATGGAACCAAGCAATGTATTCGATTGACAAATGTACCTACAAAAGTAATATTTTTAAATATTAATATGGTGTCTTTAAAAGAAATGTTTGTAAACTGTTTCCAGATGGATTTATTTGAAAAAAAAATGCTGATATTCATGTAACTTTGGACCTCAATATCTTGAAAACCCGTGGTTTCCCAGGGGTGCTTCCATAGAAAAAAAATATCGTGATGATACAAAGAATATGAGGTATTAAAAGAACAAAGTTGTCTTTTTACACCCAGTATAGCCTAATGTTTCAAGTACGCTAACAAAATGGTGTCATCCCCAATTTCGCTTTGATTCGTTTACCCCATAATTTGCCGATCACCACCACTGTTTTTTATTTAATTTGATTTCCCCCGCAGCTTACTGATGATTTCGTTTGTTTTCCCCCATGTGTTCCCCGCGCCTGCATGTTTGCTGCCCTGGATTGTTTACGCTCGATATGCGCTGTTTACCTGAATACGAAATTTTACCCCCTTTTCACCCTTACCCCCCCTTACCTCACTAATCCCAATTTGGTTTTTATATCCGCAAATAATATCGTTTTACCAACCTGTTTATTACTTTAAATAAAATTTTGTACCTATCTTTAATTTTACCCCATTTTAAATTGCGATTGTTTTTTTATATCCGCACATGTAAAATTTGCCCAATCGTGCTGACTGCGCCAATATAATCCTCCATTATACGCTAACTCTCAAACCTACTAAACTATACAATATTCCCACATCATCCAACATTACTATACTACGCGCTCACTCACTATACTTGCCATATCTACCTACCGACTACGCCAATGTTTCACTTCCGATCTTATCGACTGCGATTACCCAACACATTTTCTATCGCACCCTCCTAATCACCCCGAATCTCCCCTTTTTCTTATCACCTCGACTCTTCCCTTTTTCTTATCACCCCGACTCTCCCCTTTTCTCCCCTTATCACCCCCCATCCCCTCGCTCCCTTCGTATCGGGTGGCAGACACCGGTCGCGCTCAGTGTACAGTGCGCACGTGACCTACGCCGGATACTGTCCGGCTTCACTGCAGGATTCGGAGCGCGCGTCTTTGTCCAGCGGCCGGACGGACAGTGACGCCGTGTCTCTGTCCGGCTCCAGTGTGTAAGTATACCGGACTCGAACGAGCCGTCTCAAAGTCTTCAGAAGTATAGGACCAACACTCGTCGAAAAAGTCTTTGGAAGCTCATACGACCAACATTTATGGCTCAGATATTATGTAGAATAAGAACGTGGTTTTTTGGAGTGACAAGTCTAACCGAGATTGGATGACCTCTTATTCCCGCCTGTGCAACTCCTATGAGCCAGGATCAACAGAGGCGACCAGAAACAATGCATAAAAAATCCCAGTGACAAGATTGTGACTATGAGGTTATCATAGAGTAATGGTAGGAATAATATCTATAGGATGGACTCGGGCAAGTTGCAGACAGATCACCACTTTGCCTAGACGATGCATCTATGTACGTGTCTAGTTAGTAAGTAAATATGTTACTTAGGTTTAATAGAAGCCCTGGTTTGATAGATAGTTTACATTGTCCATGAAGTTGTAGGTAAACAAACAGTCAACACCATCTATACCTATTTGAGTACTTTGCCATTAAAAGAGATATATATCACATATCTCACATGAGTGGTATTCAAATAAGACTTGGCTTTAAAGTCTTAAAAATGTTGAATCCACCTTTATCTATAACTTCATGACATGACGTCTGATTTGTGTTCTTCCATCAAAGGGTAAGATTATTGTTAGTTAATTATAGTTTGAAGTTTTAAAATAAACGTGCTTCATTGGACAAGTTATTTGTTCCCCGTTATGTGTTAGTTTGTAGTTGTAATCGTTTTAGTGGTTATGATTTATGTCATGTCTTAGTATCGTCAACCATTTCTCTATTGCTATTTAGACATTCGAAATGTTAATTACTGAAAACCAGCAATGTATTTTAAATTACTTGTTGGGTTCTAAGCTTGTTTATGGGCCAGTTATGCCTGTCTAAATGCCTGAACTAAAGCAATATTGACGGCCGATTGGTGTAGTTGGTAGTGGCCCTGCCTGCGACGCCATAGGTCCTGGGTTCGAATCCCGGTAGGTGCAAACATTGATGTGATGAATATCGATGTTTGTTTCCGAGTCATGGATGTTTATATACTTATCTATGTATTTATATACCGTTGCTTAGTACCCACGACACAAGACCTTAGGGATCTTAGTGTGGGACTAGGTCAATGTGTTGTGAAGTGTGTGAATATTTATTTATTATTTATTTATTTAATATAGCTCATTCGCTATGCTTCAACTAAGTATTTGGAGAAAGTGCTCCAGTTATACCTACAAGTTCCCCGTATTCACAGAGACGGGCTGTCGATGCGCGGCAGTCGCTCTCGGATGCACGCGGCGGAGAGAAGAGCTGTGCTTAACAAGGAGCAGGACGGCAATATGGTTAGTATAAACATATGTTTTTGATGAGCCAAACAAGGTTTTTAGGCTGTCTTTCCACCAGAGATACGTGTTTCAACGGATGTGTTTGATAAACACCAATTATATTCATTGACATCATGGACCAATGAATATTATTGGTGGATATCAGATGCATCTGTAACAAGGTATATAAGCATAGCTGCTTATTTCTGCATACGAATTATTGAAAACTTACCTTACTAAAAGATTAAAATTAATATATACATACATTTAGTCATGCCCATTATCCCCAAAGAGGTTGGGCAGAAATGTGCAAATTGCACATCCACTTTTCACCGGTCGCTACCGCCGCACAAAGACAACAATCTAGCGACCTGTAACTGTAACGAATCAAGTGGGATTATGTTTTCGTGTCATTCTAAATAGGTATTTTACGCTATCAACGTGAGAGCCCTGTCCGTTAAATAGCAGGTTGCACCACGGGCAGGTGAGGTTGACTTTGGACCCTAAGGTATTAGTCGCACCCACTTACACTCCTTGAATATAGTGTATAATTTCAACAATATGATAATTTCAGGTGATTCCCCGCACGCAGCGCATGCAATCGGAACAGCTGCGCGTCCTTCCTCCGTCTGAATTTGCGCCCATCCTCATAGAGAAGCTAGAGAGGGTGAAGAGAGAACAGGAGGCCAAGGAGAGGCTGGAGAGGCGGCTAGCTGAGGTACGGTATTATATGCCTTACTAGCGGCAGCCCGCGACTTTGTCCGCGTGAACAAAATGCTATAGCTATGTGTTATTACTGTGACACGGCAGCTCAGTTGGTTAGAGCACTGCACGGAATGCGTGAGGTCGTGGGTTCGAGTCCCACTCAGGTGAATGTTTTTTTTTTTCATTTCTTTAAATATTTATAACTATGTGTTAGTCCGATGTATGAGATACTCGTAGGTACATATAGGTATACCTTAAAATCCATTCGGTAGTTTTTGCGTGAAAGACTAACAAACATACATTTGCCTATGTCCTTCTCCGTAAATTTCAAGAAGATTGGTTGAGTAGATGTAACAAACAAGCATAATTTCACATTTATAATATTTGTTGTGGCATGGCTATGTTCCCAAGATGGGATAGCCAGAGCTAAAGGATCACAAGAAACGCAGGCACGCTTAGCTTAGCGGAGCCAGATGTCATATCAGTGACAAATTCCTGGCTCATTGTCTGAGAGAATACCCTAAATTTCTTAGTCGACTCTTACGACATGCACGGAAGGAGATGCAGCTGATGTATTCTAGTGAAGCTCATCATCGGTATATGATACATTAATTTATATTATAGGGTGATGGTGAAGAAGCGATGCAAGCTCTACCTCCACAGTTAGTGGCGGCCGCCATTCGAGAGAAACTGCAACCCGATATCGAGAACGATCAAGATATCCTTGGTGAGTGACGTTCTCTACCTGTAAGAATATTATGAAATATTGGCTTCCTCGTTAGTATTCAAATTAATGAGTACCTTTTCTAATAGGTCTTTCGGTCAAACTGTTGTTCCATTTGTGAAACATATGCATTTCTAATTTTTGTGGATCCGGCTTAAAGGACCGTTTTAATTGATTTACTTGAAATGCTGTATTTGATGAGCTTATACCTGTTTGGAATGACTCGAAAATATTTTTTATTGGATACTCGTATGTTACCGGTGGCTAGTTAGTTGTATTTTTGTCCGAAAATTTGCGGTGTGATCACTCCACACGGGACTTAATAGGCTAACTGGTGAAAAGTTGGTGATTGTTTTTGTTCTCTTTCGGGGATAATGGGCCGGACCTTATTATGTATCTAGGTATGTATGTATTTTTATAGGTTATTTTGTAGTAGAAACTAACCTCCCCCCTCTTTCCAGACCAGCACGTGTCGCGCGTGTGGTCGGAGCGTACGCCGGGCGCGTCCCCCCCGCGCCGCCGCCGCCCCCGCGCGCCCTCCGCACTCTCCGCGGACTCGGGGCTGGAGACCGAACGCCGCTCCCACAGGTACCTACTGTGTGTGTCCCACAGGTACCTACTGTGTGTCCCCCGCGCCGCCGCCTCCCCCGCGCGCCCTCCGCACTCTCCGCGGACTCGGGGCTGGAGACCGAACGCCGCTCCCACAGGTACCTACTGTGTGTGTCCCACAGGTACCTACTGTGTGTCCCCCGCGCCGCCGCCGCCCCCGCGCGCCCTCCGCACTCTCCGCGGACTCGGGGCTGGAGACCGAACGCCGCTCCCACAGGTACCTACTGTGTGTGTCCCACAGGTACCTACTGTGTGTGTCCCACAGGTACCTACTGTGTGTGTCCCACAGGTACCTACTGTGTGTGTCCCACAGGTACCTACTGTGTGTGTCCCACAGGTACCTACTGTGTGTGTCCCACAGGTACCTACTGTGTGTGTCCCACAGGTACCTACTGTGTGTGTCCCACAGGTACCTACTTCGTGGATAGTGCAACCGCGAGGTGTGGTCTAAAGGAAGGGAGAACAAATAAACAGTACATACTAGCAATTACGGAGTGTAAAGGACTTATTGTTATGTCCAACAGCTTTTCATCTGACCATCGGGCGGCCCGCTGATAATGGCGGAGCTGAGTATGTGTGTGTTTTGGCGAGGTGCGGGGCGCGGGAGTGCTCGCCGAGCACTCGCTGCGCGCACACAGACACATACTCTGAGTGCGCGGTACAAAGGCGAGGCGTCCCCCGCGCCCCGCACCTCGCCCCGCGCATACACACACTCTAAATTTTCGCTATCGCATTTCTTTGGCTCTGCTACTGCAAACAAGAAAGCGTCCCTTGGCCATTATTCGTCACCGCTTTAGTTCACCTAGCACATAAACTAATCGAGGTCCGTTTTTCCTCAGGTCGTTTTCGCGTAAGACGGCGACGGAGGTGACGGACAGCGGTGTGTCGGTGGTGTCGGAGGGGCTGTGGGAGCTCGAACGCCAGGAGCGAAGGCATCGACGGCCACGGTAATACTACTGTACTATACTAATGTCCCTTCCTAACCAAATCGTACCTTCGGTAGAACAGAGGAACAATTGTCAAAAATTGCAAAAAAGCAATTGTGTCCTTTGCTTATTCTACCGTAGAACAAGATCACGATTGCCAAAAATTTCAAGATGCAATTGTGACGTTGTTCTACCGAAGGTGCGAATATCCCATACTACCGTCCTATCTATCCATCCTGATCTCTTTACGGTCGTGTCGGCTTTCTGTTCCATCGGAGTGATGGAATAGAGAGTGCATCTGTGTTTGCGCACACACTTGTGCACTATAATATCTCCTGGGTACCTTGGCCGAAATACGGTCGGAGACACCTTACTATCATACTTCCCTCCTACTAATATTATAATTGCGAAAGTTTAGGAGATGAATGTACGGGAAGGAGGAAGTGTATGTTTGTGGCTCTTTCTAGAAAAAACTACTAAACGAATTTTGATGAAACTTGCCAGCTTATATAGCTTATACGTTAGAATAACACATAGGTTATAAAGTTCACGCGGACGAAGTCGCGGGCGGCCTCTAATATTATAAATACGAATGTTTATGATGATAGATGTACCATGTGTGCGTGTGTTAAAGTCGCGGGCGGCGCTTCTATCTATCTACCTATATAAAATGCTTTGTCCTGAATGACACTGACTGCCTAAACCGCTGATTTTAGAGACCGAAATTTGGAAGGTTAAGAATAGACCTTCCAAATTTCGGTCTCTAGAATCAACGGTAGAATCGCGTAGGCATCCGACAAGAGGGGATTTTTCGAAATTCTGCCCCTAATGGGGGACAGGGGAAAGAGGGGACAAAATTTGTTAGTTCAGCATAGTAATAGGAAATTTTGGTAAGAATAGAAAAATATACAAAAATTTTGTATTATTTTTGTTATGCTTGTATACATTTCAGTTATACTTGTTTTATACAATTACCAATGACTAACTGCATGTCAAACTTTCCTTTTATCACATCGCAGCACAATCGATTCTTTGGTTCATTGAGTGAGTAGCTTTATTAACCCATTAAACGTATATTTATTAAGTTAAAATGCCAAGTGTCCCATTTTCGTTGCAGTTTAGTAATATTTTATTTTTATCTTGTGTGTATTGTTTTTTTGTTGTGTGGTGATTAACAATTGATTTTTTCTTTTAATAACACAGATTACCTAATCTTTTTGCTTATACATTACACTTTTACTTTCTTCTGCTGTTTTTGATTGTGCTGATTTTATTTGTTTAGATAACAAAATGTTAATTGGCTTTATAAGATTACTTAGGGACGCCCGCCATTTTTGTAGCATGAGCTATAAATTATAATATAGCGATGTGTAATATTCGCAGATCTACCAAATATACGGAATCTTAAAGATCGTCCCCGTATTACGTATTTAGCAAAAGCTACTTTAGAATGAGTATAATAAAAAGTTATTAAGCGGGTTATCAAGATCAAACTGAATTATTGACAACATATATGAGGACATAACGCTGGAATTCGCGCCTCTTTGCGGCGTCGCATCGCTAAAGTTTGAGCGGCGCGGCGCCGCAATGCGTTTATATGTTTCGGCTTTTAGGGGCCCCACACATAAACACGATATGACGTCGCGTCGTACCACGATGCTGTGTAGTTTCACAATGCAACGTCGCGTCATGGAAATCTACGACGAACATCGTGAAAAAAATAATGACACGCGATATCATAATTTGTCGCTGCAAAGCAGGGTGAATCATATCGTGTTTATGTTTATAGTACAACAGTGAATCGTTTGTTGAACTACACTGTCTTTTGCAGCAACAGCGGCAGCAAGTCAAGCAGCACGAGCGGCGGCGGCGGTGGCAGTGGCGGTGGTGGCGGTGGTGGGGGGACGGCGGAACACACGGTGGTGGTGTTGTCGTTCCTGGACGAGCCGGTGCCGTACCGCCTGCGTGTGCCGGCCGTGCCGCTCACGCTGCGCGCCTTCAAGGAATACCTGCCCAGGAAGGGGAACTACAGGTATGTGTCCTTACAGTGCTCACTTACATTGTATCTGATTGCGCCGGGAGGGCAGCGCCGGCCCGAAGTAAATTTTAGAATAGAGCGAGATCCAATTATGGCGCCTTTCCTGTTTGCCCCTAATTATATGTACCTATACCAATAATAATTTGTGAGTGCCAAGTTCTAGTCTAGGATTTGGCGCCTGGAGCGACTGTTCCGTTCGCCGTATGGGCGGGCCGGCCCTGCAGGAAGGTTATGTTTTTCAAGTGTATTTGTGTATGTATATTTGTATATGTCTTTGACACTCTCTAAGCATTGTGTCATCCTTCAGATAATAACTCCTGACTCCTATGCCTAATTTCGGAGCTAATTTTTTTTGTATGCACTGTCTTAGATGATGTAGTCATATCACATATTGATGTATTTTGTTTCATGCCTCGCTCGTGCATAATAGTCACTTCCACACTAATCAGGCAACCTCGCGCGACAATGTCTTGGTCGCTCTGTGTAGATATAAAGATTAATAAGTTCTCCAGAACCCACGATTAAGCACACTTTTGAAACAACTTTAAGTTAGTCAAATTAACCTAAAGGATTTTTATTTGTTTCTTTTTGAATTCAGAAACTATAGACTATCGAAACATAATTAGTTTTCTAACCATTGCATTATTTATAGATACTTCTTCAAAACGGAGTGTGCGGACTTAGACAATACAGTAATACAGGAGGAGGTAAGCTGTGACAACGACATTCTGCCCATGTTCGAGGGAAAGGTCATGGCTCGCGTCAAAACCATCGACTAAAGATACCGCGAGCCATAGACAACGTGACGGCCAATCAGGACCGAGGATTCAATCATAGTGGGGATCGGAAAGTCTACAGTTATTGCTTCTGTTAATGTTTTTTTCTGTAATTCCCTGAATTATCAATTATTACATAGTTTGCCTTTATATTAATAAAACTTATAATTCTATTACCAATGGTAAATTTTGTCTTTGAAAGGGACACATTATAAAATAGGTTAATAGAATTATAAGGTTTGTTAAAACAGCGGGTCAATGTTGAAGAATGATATTTTAACAGAGTCTTCCTGTGGACGTACTATAGTTTTATGGCGATGCAATATAGCTGATTATATATTTCTTTACCATTTCCAATGGTATGTTATACACATTTTATAATATGCAAGACTATTATATTTATTTGATGGATTGTATAGCGACGATATTTGAATATTTCCTGTTTGTTATAAGCATAACTATTATTTTGTGGTCACAGGACGACTTTGTAGATTTGTCCATAGTTAATTTATTAGCAATTGGCGCCACTGAGGCGTCGTTGTCACGCTCGTGACTTGTACATTACATTCGGTTCCTCATCTACTCTTAGCTTTTAATTTTAATATTTTGTTTACTTGAAGCTAGTTGAGTACGCTTACTATTGTAAGATATTGTTTGTTTAGAGGGACGATGCACAGACTTGTACAAATTAAGTAAGTTTGTTTGTACGTACACGTGACTACGCGCTTGCCCTACAATATGTTTTCTTAATCCTAGTGTTATTTGAATGACTGCTTAGTTTGTATACTTATAAAATTAATAATTTAGAATAAATGACGTGTTCTGTTAAAAAATATATTATCTTTGTTGAAATTGACATTCGGAATTTTAGACCAGATGAAATTATAGACAGGTCCTGTGTAGGAAACACTGCTTACTTACGGGTATTTTATATCGTTATTAACAAATAGATATTCCTTCAGTTTACTTCACTAGGTTGCATACTGTGTTAAAATGCTTTTACTTTTGTTATGCACTAGTAATTAGTGTTTTCTATATTGAACTGTCGCAAACCGTTTAATAATCAGTTATCAATATTTCTTGACAAAGGGATCTCGATTTATTAAATTAGTTTGACTAATTTTAAACACTCCAATGAATTAAACAATGCAATTATAAATAAATCGGTAAGTATTTTCCGTTCTTCAGCTGTGAATAGAAATATTATAGCGAAATAATAAAATAAGATTGTTTTAGTTCACGGACATCACTTCGCAAACACAAACATATTTCTCTGATTTTCTTTTTGATTATTTTTGTAATATGTCTGAGTTTGAAATGAAACAATATAGTAAAGTTAACATCCCGTGAGTTTCCCACACCACACACTCGTAACTAGTCCACATTTGCAGTGCAGGTTTTTGTGCCCGAAATTTCCTCACACTTGACCATAGTTTCGGCTTCCGTAATATTTCTACCACAACAACGTGCATTGCGAATCGTTCCCTGTACTGTACTTATTATTTCGCGTAATTTAGGGTAAGATAGAATGTCATGTCCGATCCATATTAGAATACTTGACGGTGGATAGTTTGATCAACGCACTGCTGTGTGAAACATAATGTGTGATCAAATTGTCAAGAGACAGTGTTGCCAGCTAAGTGTGCACCTAACGAATGCACAGACTTTGAGAATCGGTGCGGAAATATGTGCCTTCAATGTTGATAAATTTTTCATAGTTGATGCTTCTAATTAGTTGTAAGTTAACACATTGTAAATATAGATATAGTGCTATTTCTATTCGAACTCTTTATTTTTTAATTAATTTAATTTAGACGTTTTTATATTTATTGCCCTAAGGTTCCGTTAAGGGTGCGCGACTCCTGTTGTCAGTATAGCATCTCAGAACACATACTATTTCTATAAGTACACGCAAGTGTATATAACTTTGTATTACATTACTGATTAATAAATGTATCCAAGAAAAGTTATGGTCACAAGTTGTACATACATTTAAGTTAATAATTTTTCACTGCCAAAACGAATAACTCGCTCAATTCTAACCTAATGCCAAATTGATTCGTGTAGCTTCCAATACTTCTCATCTATCTTTCCAATGATTAGGTTTTTTTTTATATTTCTACTGTGCCTGAGATGCACATTTGTTAACATGTCGGCACCACGCGACAACATGTGTAACGATAAATACGTGTATATCAAGTATATTCTTTTAACGTTAGTAATTATGATTTTGTGAATCTTATAATCTATCCAATGGATTTTAAGTAGATAATTCTTTAACATTGAAATGTTAAATTGTGACGTCTATGTTAAATTTTCGTTCAATTATAATAAGTGTAAACCCATATTGGGCCTTATAATTGCATAAATATATAATAGTTGATTATAATATTTTCAAAATCATATTACAACTCGTAAAGCATTTTCAATCATTTAATTTTATCATGTTTAAAATATATTAAAAGCCCTCATTGGCGAAATCGAAAGTTGCAATGCTTATAAATTGTGTAAAAACTGTTAATTAAAGTTGTATCAGAATATGAAAACATAATATGTAACTATTGTACTAAAGTATTACTGTAATGTATCAAGTGACGGTCGTCTAAATGGGCCGTTGCTTAGCAGTTAAAGAATTTCACTACATACTTGGACTGTATTATTTTTTTATCTAGCACATGTAACAATTAAAAAATAAACTGGAACTGTGCCATATTCTACTGATTTTAATTTATATTCACAAACAAACAAACCTTATATCGCCAAATCCAGAGTCACTTATTCCTTTGTGTATTTCCTATTTGGGCATAATATACAAAACGAATAAAAGCACTACATTTAAAATATAAGAGCATAACCGTACTACGAACGAGCGATACATTTTGTTCTTTTATTTATTTAAGTTGTTGACAGTATATACCTCTTACTCACCTTTTATTTTTTTTAATCGTCTACCCTATTTTTAAAATAAAAATTTTGTTTTGATTGAATGTAGACAATTAATCAGCAATTAATTATTAAAGATAATAACTTAATTTTAATAAATAAAAATATGAATCTAACTTTCATATAATATAATTTTTTTATATTTTTAAACTAAATTATGAGAATCTTAATAAAAAAAACAACTGTTAGAGAGAGGACACCGCGTCATTCTGTTCAGTATCATGCGTTCTCTTTCTTTCATCCGTACCTAATGACACTCCTTTCTATTATCTATTATGTTGGTATAACTCTTTATGCCTTCTGTTACACAGGTATTTTGTGCAATAGGCATTTCTTGATTATTTTGGACTAAACGCAATTTCTAGCGTTAGTGACATCTCTTACTTCCTTCTGCTATCCGTATACTTTGCGAGTCGCTTTGTAACAAAATAAACGGTACGTCGAGGATATGTAATAAAGACACAGGTTTATGAGAAATCACTTTCAATATATTATTGATATACTTACATCAAGATATGAACTTGAACTAGTTCTTTATATGTTCATGCATCAAGATAAATAAAAAGTACAATTTGTTAGAGCACCTTATATATTATTATTGTCTTCATTAATACTAAAATAATGGTGCAGTTCTGGAGATCATTTACATAGAAGTATACTGACAATTATTGCAATTTCAAAAATAAAAATATATGGAATACTAGTGGACGCCCGCGACTCCGTCCGCGTGGGCTATAGAAAAATTCCGGGATAAAAACATTTTCCCGGGATAAAAAGTAGCCTATATGTTAAGTGGGACCTGTCACAATATATTCCTGAAAACTGCATCGAAATAGTCTAGCCGTTTCTGAGATTAGCGTGCACAAACATCTATCCGTTACAATTTTATTATATGTATAGATTTTGCTGTAAAATGTAATTTTAAACAGCTTACAAATGAATTAAAACATTTTTTAAGCTAAACATTGCCTAAATTTGACAGATATTCCATACATTTTGCGAACTATACGGTGAAACGTACTATACCTACCATCTTTCACTCGAGTACCCTCCAAAGTCACAAAGAATACGGGCGTTAACCCTCCGTTCAAAGTACAGTAAAGGTTCATAAGTGCAGTAGAACCTGAACGTTATCAAAACCATACAATATAAACACTGAGAGCTATCTAAAGATATCTCTGATATTCTGTAAGAGACGCGGCACTAGAGGGTCGTCCGGTTGATATCCGGCCGATTTCAGGTGATGACTCGCACTCGATATAAACTGAAATTATATAAGCAACAATCATTATTGCATGCTCAGAACAAATTAAAATAGAAAGTAACTATTTTAATTTGTTAGTATATCATGTCTGCAAAATTTTTTGAAGTCCATCTCACTCACTATATTCCAGAAATATTGCCTCGAATTCTCTTAATACTAATTTACATTTGTTCTATAAAATACCTTCTAAAAATAAAAAATCCTGATTTAAAAGGACATTGCTGGCAAGTTTTAATGAAAATCCGTTAGATAGTTACTACGCGAAGAGGTACAAACATATTCACATGTACAGAAACGCGCAAAATCCGATTTTGGTGAAACTTGGCTGTTATATGGCGTATACATCATAATACCACATACAATAAAGGCGTACAGAGTCATAATCATAAATTAGTTAATTAAGTACATACCTTTTCTAAATATGTGATTTGTGCCTGCGGACACACATCGGCCTCCATATCGACAGAGTACTCATTACGTTCCCCGCTCCGCAATACGTCGCGAAGTTCGTCCGTGAACCGCTGCAGGTTGTGCTCCGTGATGTCCGGAACCAATTTCACACTGAACTGGAAGCCGGTCGGCTCGTCCGGGTTTTCTGTATCGTCTACGCGGAAACATCTGAAATTGACATTTCAGATTATTATTAGTTAAACAACTATCTACAATACCCACGGGCAGGGCACACGGCTCCCTGATTACGTAAAAGCAGTAGCAAAGCCGAAGCAAAGCGACAGCGAAAATTGTACAATATTCGCCTTGAAATGTCAAAGTTCCTTTGAAATTCATTTTACGTAATATGAATTTGACAAGAGATCAGCGATTTTTGTACAAATTTCGCTGTCGCTTTGCTTTTGCTAGTTAGGTAATAAGGGGGCGGATGTGCTAGTAACTTTACACAATTCTTTTACATTTGACTGTGTTTAATGTATGTGGAAGTAGCGTAAAAAGTAGACAAACGACAACAAGAGACATGCGGGTTGGTGACCCCAGTTTATATTTTGTTGGACTATGTTGTCAACACATACTATTATTTCAATTACACATAGTTATAATCAAAGTTTCTTCAACATAATGTTAAAAACAACGATCAAAACCCCACACAGATACAGTATAAAACACTCACCGATACTGCGAAGCGACGCGACCGCAAGTCCAAAACGGCGCGGTAATGAACCCTAAAAACGGCGCGTTTCTCTCAAACGCGCGCTGAAGAGCCGCCTGTTGTCGCAAGTCCAACGCAGAGGGAGCCGCGGGGAAGGCGGGGTGCGAGTGGTGCCAGCCCACCACCTGCAGGCCCAGGGAACGTAGGTACGTGCCTGCTGAGGCTTGCGATACTGGAGGGGAAAACGGGGATGAATAAACTATATTGAATCAAATAGGTACTTATACGATTTCATTTTAAAATAAGCACATAAGAAAATGCACGAATAGAGGCGGATTGTAAGCTTTAAAGTACATTTATTGGTAACCTCGTCATAGATACCGAAAACTGAAGCGCGATTTACAGGTAATATTACCATTATACATTAAAATATGACAATAGGCACATTTACACTTAGTGCTGAGTCAAGCTGTAGTTTTTATTCTAACACAGAAGTGTACACTTTTTGCCCCAAACTTTAACTAAATAAATAAACACATCAAACATTAAATAAAAAAACTGTAATTCAGCTCATATAGCGTTGAAATGCCACTCTTCATTTTAGTACAAACTCTTAAACTATTAACTATAATCTAAATATCATAGCAAATTATAAAAGCAATCTCACCAGGATCCATATCACAGTGTGTACCGCAGGCGGCCGCGGCGGCCGGTCGGTACGCACGCACACATAGCCTACCTCCCGGCCCCCCCGGACCCCCGGGCACGCCCCCCGGCCCCCCCCGGCACGCCCCCCTCGCCCCCCGCCAGCCCCATGACCTCCGCGCGCGATGTGTGCGCGTGCGCATCCATACTGAGCAAAGCGGACACATGCATGTGCACGGTATAGGGGGCCTGGGGAAAACAAAGTTTTTTATGCTATGTTATGCTAATTAAGTAATTTAAAATGGTTGACTAGAAGAAATCTCTGTTAGAGATAAGCTTGTCTTCGAACATTATCTTATACATATTCGTATTTTCTGTGTACAATAATGAACTACATTAATTACATTAGACACCTGCCAGTGAAAGTTCCATCATAATCGGTTCAGCCGATTATGATGGAACCACTAACAGTATGTTGACACCTGTATAGATATAATATTTTATAGTGAAAAAATATGATTAATTAAGATTAAAGTAATCCCTCACCGGAGTGTCCACACTGTAAGGTCGACACAGCAGGAGCCGCGCGGGCGGCGGGCGGCGCGGGCCCCGCACGCGGCTCGGCTCGGCTGACACAGAGTAGAGGTCGCCTGATGACGTGTGCATTATCGTGTAGCCGCCGCCGCCGTCCTGACACCAGAAACATTATATAAGACACTTCGTTTTGGGTTATTAGGGCGCGGGAGGACGCCTCGTGTTTTCGACAACATAAAATATTTTCTAATGATCGTAACATAACAACTGAGCAGCCAGGATCCATTGAAATATTAGCTTGGCTGTCGGATAATCATAGATAACAGAAACACAGGAGATGGGCCGCTAAGCGCACTTAGTTTGAGTTCTGATGTAAGCGGCTATAAGCCACACTTACATTGACATCTAAATAATAACACAAATTACACCCAACATTGATAAATCTCTGACACTCACACATTTAAGGCGGTACTCTCATTGGCGCGCACACATTGCTATCTACTGTGTAAGTACGCGCCTCAGTATAGCAAATACATTCAACAAATTTCACACGTACGCTAGTGATTGACTGTCGATAAATTTGTTATCGAGCACTTGCGTTGTTGCACATCGCGAACAATTTAGGCTTTAGTAGCTGGTCACAATACAATTTTAAACATGTTTTTACTTAGCTTCATCTTAAAATTCAACCTACTTTTTCTACTTCTCGTTGTCCGATTGAGCTTAGATTTTGAGTTGCATCACAGTCACAAAAGTATGAGGTCACAAATAAAAGGTTATTTTTCTTGAAGGGATAAAGAATAAAGTAAATTCGTAGCGGAGTCTTTAATAAATTAGTACGGTATGTAAATGTTCGATGGAAATAAAAAACTATAATAATATGCTTATTGGTAGTCATTTATTGTCTACATTTAACAAAATATTCTGAAATATTTAAGACTCGATAACACAAAGTAGGTTATAGTAACTATACAGTTAAATAATATTTTTTTATATTATAATTTAAAAAAATATTTATTAATAAGAAACACAAAAATAAAGAAAGTTGACTTTGCACACATCTACATTAATTTAGGTACTTTGTTACACTAATAATAATAAGTAATTCACCATTGTTTTACATAAACATAATATTTTTTAAACTTTCAAAATTATCTACTTAACATTAGTTATTACTCGTAGGTACTATTCGCGGCAACGTGACGTATCGACAACAAGAAATGACAGGTACAACTCTATGTCAAAGCGCTTAGCAGCGGCCGTGCGCGGGAGCGGCCGATTCAATATGCGTAATTATCATCACTCGGTCAAACTGATTTCAACACCAGGCACGCTACACTTAGCGAGCAATGTATTAGGTTCAATCGTTAGGTTACATATGTCACTCAGTGAAAATTATTATAACGAAATAAAATGAAATTTGGGTATAAATGCTAGAAAACAAAATTGTTATTGTACTTACCTATGAAAAGTGACCCCTTCAAGTTTATGGTCACTTCGATTCTTGCACACAACCACTGAACAAGCAGGCATTATAAAAAAACACTCCCGTGTGACGCGTTAGGCAATCAAGTCCCGACTGATTGCGTTTTCGCGATGTTTGCCTATTTTGTTCATAGTTCAATTACACCGCCCACGCCCCCACGGCCACTCTATAGATCTCTGTGCGGATAATGGATCCCAACTGTTCAGTTGTTATGTTACGATCTTTAGAAAATATTTTATGTTCTTCAATAGTATTCATTCCATAATAATATTATAGAATTCTAGACCACCGGACATCTAAGTGCTTGTTTTTTTCTTTTCAGTTTTTTTTATTATGTACATTATTTGGTTCTTTTTAAGGAGTCGGGTTTTTGGATTTTTAAAATAATGTTTTATTATTTAAACTTTTTTGTAATAACTAACAAGTACCTAGCTAATAATACGTACGCTTCGAGAAACATGCTCAACATGCTCGGCAGTAAGAAGTTTTCGTCTTGCTGCTATCTAAAAACTTATATGTGAGAATGGTTGTTACGCAACTTTCAATCGATATAGATCCTAAACGGTTGGTCGAATCGAAAAATGTTGAGCGAAACCTAATAATGATTTTTAAATACCTATTCAACGATACCCCACTAGATATAGTTTGGACTCAATTTTTTTTCATTTTCACAAAATGGCGTCCAGTAGTCGCCATATTGGATTTTCACTAACGTCATGTCTTTAGAGTGTCACTAACTACGAAGAAACATAAAAATCGGTCGAGGCGTTTGGTCTGTGTAGTGCTTCAAAGGAACATACATACATACATAGGCTGTTTAACACAATACCACACCTTTGCGTCGCGCAGTCGGGTAAAAAGTAACACTACAACTATTTGATTCACTGTAAAAACTACCATTACATACTTCATCTATACATACATATAATAAAAATGTAATGGATCGCTGTCTGTAGTTGGTAGATATATGAGAACAAATATTATAGTATAGGAGACCTTTATCAATGCAATAGTACCCAAAATAATGATAAATTTTTGTCTGTTTGTCGGTTTATCTGCGTTTGTGTACGCTAATCTCAGAAACGGCTGAACCGATTTTGATGCAGTTTTCGACATTTTGTTTTTTTTTGTGTAGTCCATGCGGACGAAGTCGCGGGCGTCCACTAGTAACTTAATAAAATAATTATGTGAAGCTGTTAAATAGTCTGATTTAAGAATTAGATTAAAAAAACTCCAATTTAAATGAATACTTACCAAATTGATTTTCTTCTTTCTCCTGGGCATTGGTTCAAAGTTCCTCAATGGCACAGCAACTGGTGCCTCTACTGTAGATGACCCCATAAATGAAGCTGAATTATGCACTGTTAGACCTTTTTGTTCACTTTTGGAATTATTTTCATTGTCATTATCACTATCAACATCTATGTCTATATCACTTTCAGGATCAGAGTCTTTCTTTTTCTCAATCTTGATCTAAAAAGTTATCAAAGATTGTAGTAAAACTATACAGGATGTTTTTTAGTTGTCATTGTTACCGAAAACTATGGAATCTCCTCATCATCACAATCATTTTTCTCCATGGTAGCATACCTGGGAAGTGTCTGGTTCCCAAGATCTAAAATTAGTAAATAGAATGCGTTTTTCTGCATAAATTCACATAGACACACATAGCAAGATTTTTTCATGACAAATAATTCATATCTGTCTATGAAAAAACTAGCGTAAACACTGGACACTACAAATTTCGCCTGATCAAGTAATAAAATTTAAAAAAAAACTACATCATTTCCCACCATTTTTTTTGGCATAAACTTACTTTATTTGATCTAGTACATACATACCTTATTAAGTTATACACATCTTATTTGGTACAGTCTGTCAACCATAATGTTTAGGTTTTTCGACAACTTAGTTACTAACAATACTTACAATTTGTTCACCTTCAGAGATAGGCAAGGCCTGGCCGGAACCTAACACTATTTGTAATTTAGGACTCTTGGCACTGTCCTCGGACAAGCTAGAATCCTTCCTCTGGCGGCCCGGTGATGACTTCAGTTCCTTACTCTTATTCCTAAATGGGGCTTTGCCAAAATTTCTGGACACTTTTCTTCTGTGATTACCAATTTTTTTCTTAGCACTCTGGTATTTAGTTATGTTTTTAGACACAAGATCGGCTGAATCAAACTCAGAGCCAATAGACTCAGTGGAGCCAACCACCAAGTCATCTTCAAACAATATTTCTGAAGGATCTATTTGCAAATTATTCCCATTTGGAAGATTTGGTTTTAGTAAACTATTCTTGGATTTAGTATAAACATTTTTCTTTTTGAAAGGCAGCCTTTTGGGTACTTGCACTGTGGGTGCACCAGTAGTAAATATTTGTATTATGTTGTTAAAATTGGTGTCATCAGTAACAACCTCCTCTTGAACCACAGTAGGCACTCCTTCCTGATCCAGATGTTTCTCTAGTCCACAGGTAGGTGTCTCTAAGTGGACTCCAAACTCTGCTTCTATTAAAGCTTGTATTTCAGCCTCACTCTTTGTTTTTAATGTTTGTGATATTTTTTGAATATTTCTCCCATACTTCCTCTGAAAAGCAGAATAGTATGATGATATACATAAAAACTATGCTGTTAAATTTTTATAGTACTATTAGCAGTAAAGGTTGTACCATTTCATTCATAAGTAGTTCTCTTTCTGATTTAGTCCAAACTATAGGGACTTGGTTATTGTAACTATCCGGTGAACTATTCCTAGATGTAGGTCTTCGATGAGGATCATCTTTCTTCCTGTAAGTAGATCCAATTTGTTACGCATATTTTTAAAAGAGATATGTAAACAAAAAGAAGCTGGATGGATTACCTAAGTTTTAAATTCTTACTTATTGGAATCCTTGGATAAAGCACTATCATACCAATTGTTGGCCGTTGAATCTAGAAACCATTGCGGATGCACTGTATCTTCACGGTTGGAGCAGGAAGGTCTGAAAAAAGTAAAATCTAGTTGTAACTGTTGTTTACCAAATAGAACGCAAAACTAATAAGCAATAATGTAATTTAAAAACATAAAGATATATGACATAAACCAGAGAGCATTCATACAGCTGCTTAATAAAATAACTTACATTCCTTGGCTATTTTGAGCCAAACAGGAATTAAAAGAAAAATCTCCCAAAATATCAATTTCGTCGTCATCCGCCATTTTTGTTTTTGTTTTTTTTTTTTTTTTTTAGTTTATCCCGAAGGAAAGGCAAGGGGAACTAAGCCCATGCAGCCATTGTCTTTAGTAAATGATATCTGAATTTATAATGGATGATAATGATGATGATGAATGGAAACATCGGGAAAATCCTCAAGAACAAGTGTAAAGTTAGTCAAAATGAAAAATAATTGCAGAAACAACTTACATGGGCCCATGAAGAGATCGTATTCCGGCTAAAGTTTTACTCAGCTTACCTGTGTATAAAACCATGCACACGCACTAGATTTACATCACAAGTAATCAAAATATAACTTATCTACCAGAAAACATCACTTTACGGACACATGCAAGCCATTTACAAATAATTTTTGATTTTCACAAGAAAATTACACCCGTTCCCTTCCAGCTTTTCCCGACGAATCCTTTTTTTTTGTAGAAAACTTTTTTGTTTAGTTTTTTTTTGTTTGTTTAGTTTATCCCGAAGGAAGGGCAAGGGGAACTAAGCCCATACAGCCATTCTTTTTTGTTTAGAGTTTATCGGAAAGGCACAGGTGTCCATACAGCCATTGTCTCAAGGAGAAAAAAACCATCCGCTCGCTCTTTGTTTGATCGTGGCTTGATTAAACATTACGGTGTATGCTCAGTCTACTCTAGATGTAGATCCTTGGTTAAAGTACCGAACACAGATTAAAAACTTTCAAACTTTTTAAAATTCACGAAGATAATTTTATCATCAGCGACATCTTTTGTTTTGGTACTACCAACATGCTTACAGGGCGTGCGTAAAGTCGTTGTCGGTCGAATGTTCGGTGTTTCCATTTTTTACTATGTGTAAAAATATATACTGTAAAAGCACTATCGAATGCAATGATTTTTAAAATGAGAAAGAAATTCAAGTGAAAAGTCATAGAAAAAGCACTCCACTTCCTTTTTGTCTTGTTTTACTTTATTTTGACAACGATAAACTTCTCAGTTTATGAACATTTTTGAGGAAAATTAACTAAGAGATTTATCGCTCATTCTTCTTATTCCTCATTTTACCTGTTTAAAAAAAAAACATTTTTTAACAGATGCCTTTTAACAGTAGCTAATATAACGTATAGCTTTTAAAAATAACATGCTATTTGTCCATAGCGCAATAACCAATGATTTAATTGACTCGTTCCAAGCTAAACACTATAACGATATGCGCGCTTCACGTGTACGCATGACTCATCGCGCCTTCGACACGCACATGCATAACGCGTGACGGCCGGCGTCGGACTTTCATTCGTTCATTTAATTAAAGAGGGCGTAGTTTCCCATACTCACCAAGTTCGCTCAAAAATTTGGAAAGCCTACCAGTTCTCATATGTAGTCTGTGCAGCTGACTGACGTCAAAAATGTCATATTGAAATGTCATAATATTTAAAGTTAAAACTTCAAAACTTTCCACTTCATAACATTTGTTTGTATCATTTCTAACATCTTCGATTAACATAGAGCTATAAAAGCTGCTCATAAAATAATCAACTATTTAGTAAAACAGCAATCAGAGCTAAATAAATTATATTAGTTCAGATATAGAGCTCTTGCCCTGAACCTTGGTTGCTTCACATCATTACATGTATTAGCAAAATAAGTCTTGTAAATATTGATTCTGGTGTTTTTAGAAAAATATTATAACATGAATAACATTTTATTTAAATTTACTTCAAGAAGCATAGCAACAAGTTTTCGTAGAAACATCTCAGTATCTTCAACTAAAAATAATTCTTATACGTAAGTACAGTACTAAGGTACTTACCTTCTCACTTGTTATTCAACAATTCTCATATACCTATGTTGCCAATCAATTAGTAGGTATTCTCTGTAAGTGGTAACTCAAATTTATGAACCTTACTAATTGATTACCAAGATGTGCGCTAGACAGATCTATTACTAGCCACTTATCTACTTTACCACTTTAATCTCTGGGGCTGGTCTTGGGATATTCAATACCTATTAGTGAAGATATATGTCTAGTACTGTCCATACATTGTTGGTACTGGCTTGATGATAGAGCAAATATTTCTTTGTTTTAAGATGTAAACTGTTGGTGCTTGGTGGTGGCTCTGGGGGATGTACAATAGCTGCCAAATTTGTCAGAAGACTGCCAAAAGACAGTGTCATTGTGGTAGAGCCTAGTTCTGTAAGTAGTTCATTCATAAATAGTAATAATCTGTTAAATATTTTATTCTAATTGGTTTGTAAATTGTCTACACACAGTCACTACAAGAAAAATTACAGTTTGAGTAAATCAAATATTGTCCCAACTACAAGTATATAGAAACAAAACAAAAGAGCTTGTAGTAGCAGTATACCTATACTATTTACAGCAACCATGCTTTGCCCAACAAGAAGTAAAGTTTTAATAAGCAGATAACTCATCAAAACCACCTAAATAAGTTACAATATCATGCTTGTCCATAAATTACCCAACATATCTTCATATTGGAAATAATAAATAAAAGAAAATGTTTCTTGAAAAGAAAATTCTTATACTCATCAGTCAAGTTTATTCTTTATTGTACACAGAAAATAAATACACAAGATACAATATTTTATAAGATAATGTACAAAGGCGAGCTTATCTCTAACATCTATTTGATATCAGTTTATCAAATCAATGATATCAATTCTGACTACATTATTCTAAAAGTCTTAAGCTTATGGACTCATGCTTCTTATGAAATACAAACTATTCTACACCTATCAGTAATGGCATAGTAAATACGAGAATTAAATAATACAGTTGACCTTATCAAAGTATTATGATTGGCAACACAATATTTACAATCTATTGTTTGCTGCTCACACTTCACACTCAGTTGATAATGAGAATATTTGCAACATGTATACAGATATAAATATTAGGTCAGAATACTATTGCTGAACAAAGCTAAGATTATGTTATGTATTGGAAAAAGTATGTACAGCATTTCTACCAATTTATTTTATTTTGATTTATTAATTTACAATATCAATTGGTAACAAAGTCTAACAATGATCTATATAACTAATATTATTATTATTTCTTTTTTTATTTTAAAATTATTTTAATTAGGTTCAAGGTGCCATATGAAAGTAAGTTTGTTAATTTTTCATGCATTATTAACTTTACTGATCTCGTTAAGTATATTGCCAATATATAGAGATTATTCTGACGTAAACTAGCATGTTTCATCAAAATCTGTTCAGTTTTTGCGTGAAATAAACAAAGATCCATTCTCACAAACTTTCACATTCATAATAGGTGGGATAAGAATATATGATGCACAGGCACAGCATGCAAGATTACTCATGTTCTAAGAGGACCAATTCTATCATAAAAGTGTAACATACATAGCTGTATTCCCGAAATGTGGTAGCCAGAATCGCAGGATCATAAAGGGCATCCCATAGCCACGTTTATCATAGCAGGGTCTTCCCCCCTAGCATGACCACGCATCGTGGATATCATATCGTCTCTATACAAAATTCAACATGGCGGCTATATTTATCGTATTTTGACAGGCTAAATGTCGATAAATCGGTTTATCATATCGTGTTTCGCAGGTCATGCTACTTGGGCAGATGGAAATAATAAGTGACAAGTTGCTAGCTTATTTCCGGAGACAATGCCCGATCGAATTCCTTAGTCGACTCTTACGACATGCACGGAAGGAGATGCAGCTGATGTATGTAGGAAAGGCCAGCATCAGCACAAGACGTATAAATTAATAATTATTCCAGACGCATTACTACCAACCTCTTTTCACCCTGGTGGGTGCAGGCGCCAAGAAGCTGACTGACACCAGACGCACTACAAGCAGCGTCCTACCGTCCGAAGCCACGTGGCTACAGGACTCTGTTCTCAACATCAATCCAAAACAGAACAATGTCGTCACCGTTGAGGGGCACACCATCGAGTATCAATACCTGGTCGTCGCGTTGGGACTTGTCAATGATTATGATAAGGTATGGTGGAAGGAAAAGTATCGGTAGGACAACTGTTGCATTGGTTCGGGAATCCATCATTATCTTTTGACACGAAACTAGGTAGGTAAAAAGAAACAACTTTCATTATGGGACCAACTCCGAAATAGTAGGCGAATAAATAAAGCTTAGGGAAAAATATATTGTGGAAACATTACATATGTCCCACACTTATAAATAAGGTCAAGTCAAACGCTTGGAATGCGCGTTTTGAACGTGTCGGTACTATTAAGTATTTTGCCAAAGATTTATATGAGATCGTCAAGTTGATGGTATAGTCTGTTCCATAGAGCAGGTAACTCCTTTGCCTGAATTCGGAACTAACCTTTTTTGTATGTAGTGACACAGATAATATAGCCATACACATAGTAACTAGCGCCATCATACAAAGGAATTATTTGATAAAACGCACTCTAGTTCGGCTTCAATCGTCATTAAAGTATACAATCCGGTTTTCCTATAATAGATGAATCAGCGTGAAAACTCAAACCTATTCCATAGGATTGTTTTGATTACTTCATAATAGCTATACATTTCTCTATTTTCCCATAATAACAGCTTTTGTTCTACTCGTGATTGCTTGAAGCTAGTCAAGCCAAGTTTTGTAAACATAAGGACCACGGAAGCGGGAGCTACTATTGTAAATGAGAGTACATACATACATAAAAATCACGCCTCTTTCCCGGAGGGGTAGACAGAGATCACGGATCTCCATTTGCTACGATCCTGACACACCTCTTTCGCTTCATCTACTTTCATGATATTCTTCACGCACGCTCGTTGGTTTAGTAAAGTAAACGAGAGTATCTATAGAAATACATAAAACAACAGAGAGGCTAAACAGGATCAATGAGTTGTTATATGATATATTTATACAATTAAAACAGGTTTTTTTAGAGTGTTCAAATAGCATTGATAACCGAGTTTCTTATCACTACATATTATAAAACAAAGTCGCCGTCTGTCTGTCCCTATGTATGCTCAGATCTTAAAACTACACAACGGATTTTGATGCGGTTTTTTTAAATAGATAGAGTGATTCAAGAGGAAGGTTTATATGTATAACTAGTGGATGCCCGCGACTTCGTCCGCGTGGAATGCAGAAAAAACAAAATGTTGAAATTACCCGAGATAAAAATATTTTCTTGGGATAAAAAGTAGCCCATCTGTTAATCCAGGGTGTCGGCTAACTCCATACCAAATATTTGCAATGCTTCACGCGGACGAAGTCATGGGCGGCCGATAGTATCCCAATACAGAATAGTTTCCTTCTAATTATAAATGCGTTTATTCATAAGCGTGCACTTCAAAAATGAAAAACAACATTAATAATAAAACCACATCTTCAGATACCCGGTCTTCGCCAAGCTCTAGAAGACCCGAGCAGTATGGTTTCCACGATCTACGCGCCGGATTACGTTGAGAAGACCTGGAAAGACCTGCAGATGTTCGAGTGTGGAGACGCCATGTTCACGTTCCCAGACACGCCCATTAAGTGTCCCGGGGCGCCGCAGAAGATTGCCTACTTAGCTGATTCTTATTTGGCGCAGGTGTTTATCGCAATTTAGCGCAACACTAAAGCCTTATTATGTGCCATCTAGTCACTACCAGCCGTCCTCTTTAAGACATCGGTCCATCTGGCCGGAGGGCGTCTAACGCTACGCTTGCCGAGGCGCGGTCTCCAATCGAAAACCCGCTTACTTATAAATTCAGCTGCAGGGTGAGCGGACTGCTGCTTTTCGGCGGTTAAATTCTATTTTAATGTAATAAGGGAATGCCTTTGTTGCAGTGGACTTCCCTTATCTAAAATTATGAGAGTTAGGCAAAATAACTTGTCAACGACAAGTAGACTTAAATCCAAGTGATTTCTCATCGTGGGTCACCTACCTGCCTGCCCAGCGTGGTGACTATGGGCAAAAACCCCCCTAAAACAGTAGCCTTGTGGCGTGCCCTGGGGAAGGCTACGTCCAGCAGTGGACTGCAATAGGCTGATGTTTGGGTATATGTGATTAATTAATCAAACATCACTTTTCAGAAAGGCATTCGTTCTAAAGCCACGATATCATACTCAACATTCCTGCCCGTGATATTTGGTGTGAAGAAGTATGCTGATGCCTTGCTGAAGGTGGTGGAACGAAAGGGCATCGTCGTGAACTATAAGACGGTGCTGACTGAGATCAATCCTGATGCGAAGGAGGCGACGTTTCGTGTCTGCGAGGATAAGGTAAAAAAAAAACGAAATATGTACCTATCCATATTCGTCCTGAATGACTGATGTACGCTGGTACACTACAGTACAGCCGCTGATCTTAAGAGACCTGTGGGGCAAGCACGAACCTCTCGATAGTCCGTAACGCTATCGTCATACTGTCATATCTCATAGATTTTGCATGCTTACCCTACTGAAGTAGGCATTCGATAAGAAATGATCACGGGCGTCTTTAAGTATTGAATACTATAAAAAAAAAATCCTGATCGAAGGTAATATTTAAAATTTTCTTTATACAATCGTATCGTAAGTATTCCAAAGTAGCTTTAGCCTGTAGAACCTATTGTATTGTTTGTATGGGATTTGCTTAATATATGTCGTGAATGCATTTTTGTCATATTATTTACATAGGCACATACATAAAGTCACGCCTCTCTTCCAGAGGAGTAGGCAAAAATCACGGATCTCCACTTGCTACGGTCGTGAAAGACCTCTTTCGCTATATTCTATACTTTCATGATACTTACCTCATATTACAGATGTTTCACTCTATATCCTATATAACAAACGTCCAGACAGAGAGTTCTAGTCCCGGCCTATATCCTGTTATCATAACAAACTTGGGGTCTATTTGCCATTATAATTCATTCCAGAAAAAAAATCTGACAGAGACTGAAGATTAAATTTGGATTAGCGACCATATCAACGTGAACGTAGCTAGACAGTAATTTTTACAGGTGATGTATTTCTATTGCCACTATAATATACAGTAGAGCTTGATAATCCGAACGCAAAAACTAACCCCTGTTCGGACTCACGAAGCGTTCGGATTATAGTATGTAAGGAGAAAAAAAAACATTTTTATTCTTAAAATAGTGTTTAATTATATACATGTTTAAAGACAGTAAGCAACGAGCTGGGCTTTACATATTGACTGGGAACGCCTTTACAAGCACGTAAATAAGTCGTAATGCAGCCCGCTCGTTGTTGTACATAAAATACGTACCATAAAATACGTAAGGCTATTTGGATCTATTTTAGTTTACCTCAGAAAAAAGTCCCTAACGTAGCATCATCTTTTCCGATAAGGACAGGTCATTTTCTTCAGCCCACTCCAAGCAAGTGTTCAATGTATGGCTTGTGAATGAGTAATTTTCTTGCATTTGAACAAAATAATCTTCACTAAAGACTCGTCATTCTCTTGCGTTATTTGGGTTAGTCATCCAGTTATAGGATCTGTGCAATTCTCCTCTTCATATAGACAAGAAATGGAAATGGTTTCTTCGTATAACCACGATTACGTAAAAGATGAGCGGGAGATGTCTTCTACGCGAAGTCATCATTTTCTTCTGATCTATCTTCTGTTAATTTATTTTTTCAGGCAAAGAGGCTCCAAGATTTTTCGATAAGAGACGAGATACATATCCCAAATTGCGCTAGCGAAAAAATGGCGCTTTAATTGTGCTTTTATAAAAATTGCAAGGTTGCCTCATCGGCTTCTTGCTGCACGAAATTTGAATCAGGAGTTTCTTTTTGTATTTTTATTTTGGATTACGTTTTACCATAGGTTGGTAATTAAATCAAACGTACAATTTGGAGGCAAAGTACAGGAAGTTGCCGTCTTCTGTTGTCAAATCTTCAGCATTTGGATGTCAGGGGCATTGTCTAAGAGTAGCAATGCTTTTTTGGCAGTCCCATTTTTTTTTAATGGCGGCTTCAGGAACAAAATGGCCTTAAACCACTCGAGAAAAATATCTCTGGTTACCCAAGCACGCCTCTGCCCTTCATATCACTGGTAATTTTACAATCCAAAAAAAAATAGCAATGGTAATTTGTGATTCCCTGTAGAGTTTGCGCAAGGCATAAAAGTTATTCGCTCTTTAGACACTTTCACCCAGGAGCGCTAGTTTCAGCAGAAGAGGCAAAGTTTTGTCCGGCAGAACCTTCCAAACAATCCTTTGTCGGCATGAAATTTGTTCAGGGCAAAGGTTCTTTTCTTTTACGTTTAGGAATTTTTCTTGGATTAAGCTTCCGTATTGCTAGAGACTTTCACACTGACACTTTCATTGTTTTTTTAAATTATCAAGCCATCCTCTATTGCAGAAAAAATCCGAACCTGTTAGTTTTTTTGCAATGGAAATCTCGCTTTTTTCCATTACGACCTCACCAGACTGTCTGTTCTCTGTCAGTGCTTCTTCTGCATTGGATTCTCTGGTAATTTAGAGTTTTTCTGAACCCTGGTCCTTTCTCAGTTTTGCTATAAAAGATCTCAATTTTTGCTATTTTTCTTAGGTCTGTAATTGTTATTTTCCAACGCCATACTTAAACAAGAGAAGTGCCGAACTCCGTCCTTACTGCTAGTATGGTGCACTTTTCGGCTATAGTCAAAGTTTTATGTTTGCGTTTTGGGGTGGAACCATTTTAACCTCAAAAAACACGCCGCGCACGGTACAGAGCAGGAAAAATGAATGGACGCGCAACGTGGCAGTCGTCTGCAGACTAATTAATAAACAACATAGCAGTGAGGCGAAGCGAGGAAGTGGGGTGGGGTATGCACGGATTATAATATAGTAGACAACAAATACTAGAAACAGAATAAAATTATTATTCAAATAGGCTCTCATACAACAAACGTGGTTTCTGTTGCCGTTTTTTATAGACCGACTCACACGTGGCCGATTTTTCTTAAAAAATAAAACTCGCGAATAACAACGAATAAACCCTTATTTACGTACTTCCAGCGAAACAATGCTACGTGCTAGAACAAAACCTAATATCAACCATGAAATGCACGTCACCGCAAAACAAATACGATGGGTACGGGGCGTGTCCGCTCGTGACGTCATACCACACGTGTATACTCGCTGAGTTTCTTTACGATGGAGTGGTGCATGAGACGTTTCCGTTCGATCAGGTGAATGTATGTAGATGCATTTTTTTATTATTTTGTTTGTAGTGCCTGTGCTTTACTAGAATAAGCTGCTTGTTACCTAATTTGCAGTAGCAGAGCCGAAGCAATGCGATAGCTAAAATTGAGAGTGTGAGTGCGCTTTTCGCTGTCGCATTGCTTCGACTCTGCTGCTGCAAGTTACATAATCAGGGAGCTGCATCTCCTTTCGTGCATGTTGAAAGAGTGGACCTACATAATTAGGGATGAAAAAATAACATTGCCAATAATTAAAAAAATAGATGGTAAAATTCGTCATCCGAGTAATTGACCCGGTAGCTCAGTGGTAAGAGCGCTGGCACAGAATGCAGAGGTCGTGGGTTCGATTCCCACTCGGGTGAAGAATTTTTTCCATTTCTTAATTAATAATTTTCTAATTAGGGAAGTTCTCAGGCTTGCTAGTTTGTCACTGATCTTTAAAATCTGACACCGCTATGTTAAACGTTACTTCAGGATCGCCCTTGTCATCATGCAATTCTTCAGTTTAGTTATTTTACACAAAAGCTATGTAGATGTTAACAATGCTAAATGTACAAAAGCGAGTATAATCTCTGATAGATATGTCTTCTAGCCCGAGCCATTGTCGCATTGAAGTTTGATTTATAATATGGGCATAAGTAAATCATTAAAATTATTTTCAGGCGAAAGAGAGCAGATTAGCGTACTACATGAAACGGGACTTGTTCCCTTTCATCTACTGGAACTTAATGCTGAAGGGATACTACCACGGACCTGAGTTCGTGAGGAAAATCGTCAACCCGTTCGCCAAGTGACACGTTTGTGTAAGTGAGATGGTTTAGTGTAGAAGTAACGTCATAATAATGTGTCTGTTACATTTAAAACCTCCTTTTAAATCCGGTTCCAAGTTTGAAACCTTAAAAGTTTACTTAAATTCACGCGAGTGACTTAAACGTCCTTGTGAAATAGCGTGTGTATGAAACCAGTTGAGTATTGAGTATTAAAGAATTAATAAATAATAAATAAATAAATATTCACACACTTCACAACACATTGACCTAGTCCCACACTAAGATCCCTAAGGTCTTGTGTCGTGGGTACTAAGCAACGGTATATAAATACATAGATAAGTATATAAACATCCATGACTCGGAAACAAACATCGATGTTCATCACATCAATGTTTGCACCTACCGGGATTCGAACCCAGGACCTATGGCGTCGCAGGTCGAGCCACTACCAACTACACCAATCGGCCGTCAAATTATACGGTTAGCAGCCGTAAATATTTCGTGCTTACATTTATCTGCAAATCACATGTCTTTAATGTTTATATTAACAGTATTTGACGGATTTACGGTAGATTCATTGACATTTGTGCCTGATTTATCACTTATTCGGGTGCATACTCAACGGCTTTTGCACAGAACGTACATTCGCGTGAAACTTTTAATATGATAATATTCAATAGATCAAAGTAACGTAAAATTTCCTTAATTAGGCATAATGAAAGAGAAAAGACGTATCTTTATGTGAAATAACATACCTGGGTTGTAAAATATAATCATATCCACACGGAATCTTATAATATTTTCCATGACGCCCTTATTTCTCATTCTGCATTTTGTTTTTTACGAGTAGACTGTATTGTATGTATATTATGAAATAAGGTTTATTTAGAGAGTAGGAGCTCAAGCTATGTTAATAGCATTTTTGTTGTGTTACAATATTAATCTGTTTTTTTTTTTTTATTATTTAGTTTATGAAAAAAAAAAGAATTGATTTGTTTTTAGAACTTGAAGTTTTTGCATTATGAGAGTAATTTGTTGAAGAAAACTTATTCTTTATTGCATATACCCAAAAAATATAACTTATAATAAAATAAAACTTGTTTGTAAGCTTTTTATGACGCATCATATAATAAGAGAGTAACACTCACATGATAAGAGAGTACAAACTCGCTCATACAAAATGGTATTATTTACAAGTCTTACTTTAGCTGATATATTATGGGCCAGTACTAGACTTCGTCAATCTAGATTAAATAGAATCAACCAATCCGCTCTGACTGATAATGCTATCTTACTCGCACTATGCAGATATTTGTAGAGGTAAAGTGAGAACGAACTATGTAGTTGTTTGATGTTTTTCTACGTACTTTACGCTCTTTTGACATCTTGTCAAACTATTGTAATCCCAGTGTCAAAATATATTGATAACCAGTGGAGCGTGGACTACAGAAAAAACAAAAAATATCGAAATTATACGGGATAAAAACATTTTCCCGGGATAAAAAGTAGCCTATATCTTAAGTGGGACCTGTCACAATATATAACTGAAAACTGCATCGAAATCGGTTCAGTTGTTTCTGAGATTAGCGTGCACAAACGCACAGACAAACAGACAAAAAATCCAAAAATCATTATTTTGAGTACTATTGCGTTGATAAAGGTCTCCTATAATAATTTTTATCATATGTCTTCCATGTACAGACAGTGATCCGTTACATTTTTATTATATGTATAGAAGATAGATATGGATTTACTATATTAGAAACGCGCATGTTGTTGATGTTGTACAAGTACTTGTGTTTATTTAGATTAGTAATTAAATCACAAATTTAATTGAGATTAGAATAATAATATAATTAAATTGATATTAAATATTACTAAAGCTCTAATGGTCAAAGGGACAAATATATTTAAATTAAATATTATAATTAGAATATTTATACATAATAAGAATGTGATAATTATTTTGGTGCTCTCCATTAATATTATGCAGTTATGTTACTTTGTCTTCCATTTTGTAATGGGAGAGAAAGAAAATTAATTGACCAATTTATATGATCAAATGTTATTTATTAGGATTATTTATATTTATGTATACTTTTGTTGTATTTAATACATGTTTTGACTTCATTGTATTGCGTTTTAATATTTAGATTAATTAAAGTAATGCTTTGTTGTGATAATTAAAGTGATTTGAAACCTATCGATTCTACTAGTCTGGGGCGTAACTACAGGGTATGAAGTGCGAAAAATGCAGGCCCCCAGCCGGAACGGGTCAAAGGAGAATCCCAATTCCTAACATTATTTACGGAGGCATCCGAAGTTTTCGCCACGGGCTAGAACGGTATAGTCACGTACGCCATTGAGAGTATTAGAAACCATCCATCAACTGCCATTCTATCAATCGAGGATCGATCGCTTGTATATAAAATGGCAGATGAGCATCTGTTATACACCCTAAAGTAATCTGTTCTTTGCGGCTACAAAGTGATATGTGTCATGCGCAATCCCCCCTTTATCTGCTTCCTTCCCTCGCGCGTACCTGAACATATTACGATTAACCGATTTGGATGTAGTTTTTGGGAATATATTGTTGATGGGTGGTTTACGTGGTAGTTGCGGGCGTCTACTATAGGTACTATACGCCAACCGTCATGGCACACGCAGTCATAAAACGTTATATGACAGCGCGTGCCACGACGGTTGGCGTATAGTATAGTAACAAATAAGTACCCATATCAGTCAGTATAATAAAAAATCTAGTTGGTCAAAAAATGTAATGGAAAATTCAAAAGTAAAATGTTACCAATAAATAACACAACACTTTCTAATGGGTATCCGATTATGTAATTCCGTTTCCAAGCGAGGCGTCGCAACGTGCAATTGTATTAAAAATGTAAAACAGTAAGTTTAAATATCACCCTATTTTACGAAAACTGGATGTCATGTTACACACGAGTATTGATAGAAGCCAATTTGTAAGCTAGTAGATTCCGCCTTATTTTGCAATTAAAATTATAACTATAATAGATTTACGTAATAAGTCTATGATCACTGAATTGACTACTTATAGGTAATCCAATAGGTATAGCTAGGGACATAATACCAGTACATATACGCGCTATTCTATTCTGTACCTTCTGATATAGGTATAGCTAGGGACATAATATGAGTACATGTACGCGCTATTCTATTCTGTACCTACTGATATAGGTATAGCTAGGGACATAATATGAGTACATGTACGCGCTATTCTATTCTGTACCTACTGATCTGAGGGGTTAGTGCGAGTTTTCACTTTGAACTAGATCGCGATAACGTAAACCGGCTCACCGAATCACGTAGCGCCGTTGTTCTCACTTTTATTACATCACGCCATCACTCCATAACGTGATTGGTTGGCTGTTTTACGTTAACGCGAATGACTTCGAAGTGAAAACTCACACTAAGCCCTCTGGGGTTTGATCTGCGAAACATCAGCTGCACCTCTTTCCGTGGATTTCGGAATAGTCTACTAAGGAACTCGGGGCGTTCTCTCAGACGAGCTAGTACATAATTAATGTTTTTACATCTGACCGTTCTATGCTAAGCGTGACCTAAGCTCCTTCGTGATCGTGTTGTGCGTATGTGCTCGGATCAGATGTTTACACGATACGAGTAGCGTCCGAGAGGTCATCCGAGCACACTCAGCGAGCGAAAACTGAAAACCCGGCTTTAACTTGCGTTTCCGTCAGTTCATGTTACCGATGTAAGACGCTGGTGGTGGGCGGCGGGACGGGCGGTTGCAGCGTCGCGTGGCGTCTGTCCAAGAGGCTCACCAACATTATCGTGTTGGAACCCTCGCAGGTTAGACTACCTTCGCTGCCGGCAGATTTTCTAAGCATGCCGACATCAGTTTAACGCCTGACGCATATAAGCATCGACGGCAGCTCTAGAAATCCAAGAAGACGCAAAACGTAGTCGGCGGCAATGAATGCGTTAACTAGGGTACTTGGTTCGTTATGCCGTGAGGCAGAAAGGACCATGTGAGGAGGTGGAAATGCCACTTGTATCTGCCCCTTTGCTGATGCAGGGCTTCACTAGATTACATCAAGTATCATCTTCCATGCATGTCGTAGTAGCATTCTCTCAATTAATTGATATCGCTATACTAAACGAGTCCGTAAAATCTCTGTCGCGATCTTGCAGTTCTGGTTACCCCGTTTTGGGGACATAGCCTGTTAGAGATAAGCTCGCCTTTGTACATTATCTTATAAAATAGGTCTGGTCAAGATTAGGTACTGAAAATAGACGAACGTGCATGAAGAATATCATAGAAGTGGATGAAGCAGAAGAGATAAAGCCTTGAAGTTCAGAATTCTCAAAATGTCCAATGGTTTCAAAATTTCGAATAAAATGTCTATAATTTCCGTTTATCCCTCCGGGAAAGAGGCGTGGCTTTACATTTTTCCTATCCTCAGGACCATTACTATCAACCGATGTTCACACTAATCGGGGCAGGATTGCGGAAGTTCCAGCAAAGCCACCGCAAGACCGAGGAGATCCTTCCGCACCGGGTCACGTGGCTCAAAGACTATGCTGAGGACTTTGATCCCAGCAACAATGTGGTCTATACGCGATATGGCAACCGGATCTACTATGATTTCCTGGTGGTGGCTGTTGGACTCAAAAATGATTATCATAAGGTATGTTCCAACACTTAGGATTGTGGGGATCTGCTGGATGCTTGGCCTCTTCCGGTCGCAGTGGAGGCCGATGTTCAGCAATAGACATCTCAGGGCCGAAACGACGATGTCTAAAGACCTAGTCAGGATCGCGGGTGTCTGCTGTTCTTTGAACTGGCAATAGACATGTTCTCAGCTGAAATAATGATGATGATGGCCGATTGTTGTGACCAAGCGTGGTTAACATTTAGGGGAAGATTGGGTAATGGGGGAGCGAATACAAAAGCTAAAATTCTAAACTGACCTATAATTTAAGATAGTAATCATCACATTAATAATCATCCGTGGGAATATAAAAGTCAGGATCGCGGGTGATCATACAAAAATCTAACACAAATCGCGTGCTGGATTCGTTTGATTCCTGGGGCCACTTTCACCTTTTTCGGACTTTCACTTTATGGTACACAACTGGACCCAATTTGGAAACCAGACACTTCACAGGTATGCTTCCATAGAGAGATTATTGATTTCGGGGAGACCAAAAATCACCCTGTATATTTTTCCTTTCCCCTATGTGGCGGTCAGCAGATGGACTGAAGAAAAATATGGAAAAACTCTGAAATACACCAAATGATGATAAAAAAGATGATGTCTTCAACTGCATCTATTGTATGTGACCAAGCGTGGTTACCACCATTTACTCTTAAAGCAAGATTGTTTTCATTGTAAAGCGAACCCCCTACCGTGTATAGTACGTAATGCAGAGCGAAATGTTGCTTCACCAGAAAACAATCCAATTTAAGGCTTAATTTTCAGTCTCGATAGCACACATCGTCTGGAAGTCATTCATCATTCGGTTAGAGTTTTTATATGGATAACTCAATGCCAGTGATGCTTGATTTTCCAGAAACCTGCTAATAGTTACAAAACCACTTGTGATTCCCAGATCCCAGGTCTACAACAATCTCTAGCAGACCCCACCCGCCCGGTCGCTACAATATACTCGCACGAGTTCTGTCAGAAGACCTGGTGCTGCATACAGAGGCATAAAGGCGGACATGCGCTGTTTACCTTCCCTAAAGAAGGGGTCAAATGCTCGGGTGCCGCGCAGAAGATTATGTACTTGGCTGACCATTACTTTAGAAAGGTTAGAAATTATTTTAAGGGAAAGGGCTGAAAACTCGCTCCATGTTGTGCCTGGAAAATTCTTGTGAGGCTAATCGCCCACTCAACAGATCTATTGATGTCGATAGATACCTCGTTGTTATCGCCAATGCTTTTCTTATAATTGTCACCCCCTATTTACTTATTTTTCGTGAAGGCTAATCAATGTTCAATGGGGATAGTAGAAAAAAGTAATATGTTTATCAGACAACATGTCACCTTTTGGTTTGTCAGTGTGGGGGTGGTGAAAAGGGAAGCGCTTCCGGCCCCACTGGGCCACTAATAGTTGTTTGGCCCATGTATAAATTCCAATCATTGTGAGAAACTTCGATATCGCGTTCTAGGATTTTGCATTCGATTGTGGTTCTCTCCTGCATCCGATAGATGGCTCCGCTACATCAGGATGCAACTCGCATGACCTAATGATGGCCTCACTATGCGCAGTTGATTTGAGACAATTCTGGCAACATTATATTCAACACGATAACGCTTTTTCGACTCGAGAAGTAGTAGGAAGATACCACTGACCCGATTAGCGGACATCCATAATAGTGATGTACCTACCACTGATGATTGACACGTTTACTTCCAGAACAATCTGCGAGACCTAACCAGTATAACATACAACACAGGCGGTACCGCACTATTCGGGATCCCAAAGTATGCTAGTGCGTTAAACAGAGTGATATCGGACCGTCAAATATCTGTCAACTGTAATATGGAGCTGGTAGAGGTCACGAAGAAAGCGGCCGCGTTCTTGGATGCGGGTGGACAGGTAAGGGACTGTAGTAAATGAAACTACCCACATCTTGGTTTAGCTAAAGTGAAAGTTTGAAAAGGGATTTAATATACTAACTGTTCCCCGTTGAAAAAGGAATCCCTTTTGACCCTTTGCAGGCAGGCTTAGAATGAATTTTTTTTTAAGCAGATTCACTGCAATTGCCGTCATAATTATGTACATATAATATGATCATAGTCGTATATATGATATTATTGATTCTTGCTAAAAATCCAGCTTTTTTAAGCTATGCCAGCATGATAGCATAACATCTCGCATCGAGAAATCCACAGAGCTATAAATATAATAATATTGCATTAAAAATCTTACTAATATTATAAATGCGAAAGTTTGTAAGGATGGATGGATGGATGTTTGTTACTCTTTCACGTAAAAATGGCTGGAGCGATTTTAATAAAATTTGGTATGGAGTTAGCTGACACTCTGAATTAACACATAGGCTACTTTTTATCCCGGATAATTTCGACTTTTTGTTGTTTTTGAAATCCACGCGGACGTAGTCGCGGGCGTCCACTAGTATAGTATATCCTCTGACTTGTCTGGCGAAAAAAGTAGGGAAGCCGAGCGAAATAAAACGCGACGCTCAGAACCGAACGGAATGGCGGAGATCTGTAGCCCTCTGCCCCATCTAGGGGACACAGGAACGTAAGTCAAGTCTGTCTTGCAGCTAGTATCATTCCCATACACCCTACTCCACGTGACTCCACCGATGTCGTCGCCGCTGTGCCTCTCCCGCAGCATCGAACTGGTGGACGTGGCAGGCTACCTGAATGTAGACCCGCACACGTTACAGCACAACACCTATCCTAATGTGTTCGGTATTGGGGATTGCATCAGTACCACGAACAGCAAGACTGCTGCTGCTATCGGTTAGTGTATATTAACGATAAAAGATACTCCAGGCTAAATAAGCCTTTTCTTATAATAATAATTATAAAATTATTAATAAAGAAAATGGAAAAAATTCTTCACCTGAAGAATAATTATATCTTATATCTATAATTATGTCTACTCGTATAATAAAAATTCTAAGCGTGCATGAAGAGTATCATGAAAGTTGATGAAGCGAAAAAGGTGTGTCAGGATCGTAGCAAATGGAGATCCGCGATCTCTGCCTACCCCTCCGGGAAAGAGGCGTGATTTTTAGTATGTAAAAATCCTCTAGACCGTATTTCGTTTGTCCATGGCGGCCAATCTCAGCGTAGATTAGCCATCTGCACTGGAAATATAAATTACCAGCAGCCACCCACGACGCCGTCCGTAACTTTAGAATTGCTATTATTTCCCACTCCCGTGGGAATCTCTTGTCAGTGTACCTATACTTCACAAAAGAACGGACAGGCCCACTGGGAAAAGAACGGACATTTTTGGTCGTCAACGCCCGTACGGAATCTCCTCATCATCACGACTGGGATCGAAGTGTCTGGTTTCCGCAAAGTTGAGTAAATAGACTGCGTTTTTCTGCAGAACCGAGCAAGATTTTTTACGAAAAATAATTAATATGTCTATAAAAAAACTATAAACACTACTATAAATTTCGCACGATCATCCCAGCACCATTTCATGTATAGAATACGTACCCTTCGTTAAAGATGGCCACAAAAAAACACCCTGTATATTTGCCCTTTGCTATTTGGTCCTTCGAGCCGGATTTAAAAGTAAATCTATTACAGCCTGTCAAAGTGCGGTCGTGGCCGACAATCTATACGACACGACTATCGGCCGGAGACCGACGGCGAAGTACAACGGATACGGATCGTGTCCGATATACACCTCGTACGGCACTGCCATCATGGCCGAATTCGGATACGATAAGAAGCCATTGGAGACTTTTGCATTTGATCAGGTAATTAAGTTACATATTTGTTTCACATAAGCCTGATAAACTTTACATAGTCTGTGGCTAGCTTGTAGCTCAATTTACGATGGCTTAAATATTGCATTCATGATATGAGACGAAATTCTTGTATATACCTATATGTTTGTTCACAAGACACTATCTAGTGTAGGCTCCTTTCTACCTAGGACTTAAGAGACGTGACAGATGAATCTTGATAATTTACATAGCTCTGACCTGCCTCTACTTTTGAATGGAAACGACCCGATGGTACCCTTGGTCGTTAATACAGACTTAGAGCCGATTTTTAGCCAGATACCTTCTCTGAAGGATAAAGTTGATATTGTCTTTCTCTAAAGATCAACTTTAACCTTCAGATAGCATCTGACCAATGCAAACATCGGCCCTTAAAATCCTTAGTCCTCCATAGTTTTTAAACAAGGCTTACTTGATACTTGAGCCTTGAGTAAGCCAAAGCTTACTTGAAACTTACGAATAATTATGTTACGTTTTCAGAGTAAAGAGAGGCGATCTCTATATTACTTGCATACATACTTACTGCCATACTTATACTGGAATAGATTATTGAACGGCAAATGGTCTGGCCCTACAACATGGCGGAAATTTTTCAACCCTTTCGGGTGGTAAAACAGCGAGTAAAAAATATACCTTCATTTAAACTTTTTAAGAATAATTTATACAACAGTATACTTAAGAGACTAACTTATTGTTATGTTATTTACAAAATATAAAATCAGCTGCTTGGTTTGGATTCATTAAATATTTTTTGGTAACTATCTTAATAGTTTTTTATTTATGTTACATACATAGCACTACGTTATAAATGTACTTATATAAAAGTAAAGTAAAAACATAGGTAGATTATAATGGCACTAAACACAATCAAAATTTAAGGGCCGAAACACATAACCGCGCAACGCTAAAATCGGCAGTTTGCGTTGCGGCGCCGCGAAAAAGAGCATTTTACTGTTGTACGTAGGGTAACAATGATTTTTGAGTGTGGATAGGATAGACGTCTCTCTGCCTTGGTTTGATGATTGATTATCATAAATAATTTCACAAATGCTTTTCCATACCTCTTGTTTTATAAATTTGTCTTTATAAGTTTCGTCACTAGAATCCCACAAACAAGCGTTCTTGAATCAAAGATATTAATATATCGAAATCAACGTCAGACATTTTGATTTTAAAACTGCTTTCGGGTTGACGCGTGTTGTTTGCAAGAGTAAAAGAAACAAACTGAATCATTGTCAAATATACATCTCTCGTTAGAGAATAAGTAAGGGTTTCCAACATTTTCTTTAAATTAAGAGTTTTTTTTAGATTTAGTGAATCATTGTCACCAAGAATGGCGTCACAACGCTGGAATTCGCGTCACGTTGCGGCGCCGCGCCGCTAGAATCGGCAGTGACGCAACTGCCGACTTTAGCGTTGCGGCGCCGCAACGCGGTTTTGTATTTCGGCCCTTAGGGTTTAAATAAAATAAATATTGAGTACTTACGCTGTTATCGAAATGAGAAAATCTCTTTCTTTGGTAACAAGCTCATCTGGGCTTATAAGTATTCTTAAACTAAGATTAAACTTTATTAAATGCTGAAAATGGCTCTTTCTGCGCTCCATTCGAATTTCTAGCGTCTAAAGCGCTCTGTCTCTTTCTATTCAACGCTGCTTGTCGTATCCTGTGTCTCCTTCTACTCTTAACTAGGTACACTGTGAGTGATATAGCTATCAATAGTGCTATTATAATGCTTCCAGCGAGGATTAGGGTTAGAGGTGTCACTTTTGAGTCTAATGTCGAGGACTCCATCTGGAAATATCATAAAAAATAACTAACTATTCCAATGTTCCATGCATGTCGTAAGGGTCGACTAAGGAACTCATGTGCGTTTTTATCACGCGATGTGCTAGCAAAGTGTCACTGATGATGTTTTACACATATGTTGCGATGAACGAAAAAGATACTCTTTACCCGTACTGGCTTATGTAAAACGTGGCTGTGAGATCTTCTTCGTGATCCAACAGTTCACATGTTCACAGGCCTCGGGGCAACAAAGGGGCGGAGGAAAGATTTTTTTCCGAAATCTATTGTGGGCCCCCCGTCTGTGGAGGCCCCGGGGCATTCGCCCCGGTTGCCCTCCCCTAAATCCGGCCCTGTCCCTAGAGCACGCCACAAGGCTACTGCCGTAGGGAGGTTTGCCTATAGTCACCACGCTGGGCAGGCGGGTTGGTGACCGCAGTGTGATTTACAGACTATGTTGTCAACATATAGTCTGCTGCCCACCTTCCGGAAACCTCTGATCGTCTCTTACGATACCCATGGACAGACATGGGGTCATTATTCAATTCTTTCGAAGCTACAAGGCATATATTTGTTTAATGCAGCCGTCATGGTGTCCAACTGCTGGGCAAAGGCAGTTTTGAGTCCACCGTCTCGGCTCTTTGCTAACTCCGTCCCCTCTGGCTTATCGAGGTTGTCCCGTCATCTTCGTCTTGGCCTGCCTCTATGCCGGTATACGTATGTAAAAAGACCAGCTTACCGAGTAGTTGGTGTAATCAGATCTGGTGTAGTCATCGTTACACATCGGCGCCTGAGTCCAGTTCAGCCAGTGCACCAGGCGCATGCCGGCCAGGCCTCGGGGGGAACCGCATCTGCGAAAGAATTTAAAGGTTTTTCTATAATATCTCCTACGCTAATCACCGTTATGATTGGCCGCCATGAAATTCGATCGGAGACGACGGAGGCATTTAAGCGTATATATGAACCTCTTCAATTCTCACCTCAACTCGTCCAAGAGCACGGGCTGCGTGTTGTAAAGCCTTGGCAGCAACGTGGCCAGCAGCCACTGCAGCTCGCAGTCACACCGCCACGGGTTGTGTTGCAGGTCAGCGCCTGAGAGACCGGACCACGCCAGGGTTGTCTCTGATATGTACGACAGGTTGTTGTGGCTTATGTCCAGCTGGGGAATCGGTTGCCTCTTTTGTTAATCACCACATAATATAAAACAAAGCCGCTACCCGCTGTCTTTCCCTATGTATGCTTAGAACTTTCAAACTGCGCAACGCATTTTGATGGTTTTTTTAACAGTGATTCAAGAGGAAGGTTTATATGTATAGTATCAGCACTGCACCCGTGCGAAGCCGGGGCGGATCGCTAGTCTATATAAAATTCTTGTGTCGTGGTGTTTGTTACCAAACTCCCCCGAAATGGCTTGACTGATTTTTATGAAATTTTATATGTATATTCGGCAGGTCTAAGAATACGCGAGCGGAGCCTCGGGCAACTGGCTAGTCTATATACTTAATTTAAAAAAATGCATTGTCGAAATGAATGTACGCGCATAACTTCTGAAGTACTACATGAAATTGGATGATTCTTTCATTTATGCGTTAGTTATTTATGGATATCACACGTATCTTTAACAACGTTGGTGGAAAGTCTTTATCCAGTTAAATTCATTTACAGAAAATAATATCTCACTCGGGTGAATTTTTTTTTTCATTTTCTTATTAATATTTTAGAATATAATATACTTAATACAATTTTTTTCATGTACCTATAATTATACAAAAAGATGTAAGGAAACTACTGAACTATGTTCGAGAAACATGTGCCATTAGATTATTCAAGGATAGTAACTTACCGAACAAAGCGACGTGCCATCAAAAGCGCCATTTTGAATTTCGCCAAGCGAGGGACAGTTTGACAAGTACAGAGAAAAACAACTTTTATTACTGGCAACATCTCCCAAACTCCGTCCCATTACATTGCTGAAGGCTTTATCTTCCACCACCTTCAAATTGTTCAATTCACTCATATACAAACTTTCTAGAGAAATAATGTTTTTAAAGTAAACGCTCTCTAATGGGTTGCCATCTAGTCTCAATTCCCTTAAATTGGGCAATATTTGACCGCTCAATGCCTTTGGGATTTCCGAGAAGAGATTGTAAGAGATGTCCAAACTGAATAATTGTGGCAGTTTTTTAAGCGTAAGCTCTTTTATCTGATTTCCTCCTATATTGAGAACCTGGAATAAATAAAACATGTGCAGCAGCTGGTAACGTTTATCACATCGCATTTTTAAAGGATACCTAAGTTTTCCATGGCTTACTATTCTATTTTAAAGTGCAATGTCCAACTAACTGCCTCAACGTACTATGAGACTTTCCGGTACCTCACAATTCCAGTCCTTGACACTGAGATTGCATTATACTGTAATGTTCTACATTATTATTGCTTAATGCTACTGGTATAATATTTATCTCCGTCTAATGGTCAAATGTGATCATAGGACATATTAATTAGTTACTAATTAACTAAGACAGCGTGTAGTTTTGGTTTCCAAGGATAGTTTTGCCGCTATAAAGCGGCCATGACATTTCACATGTCAGCACCGTAAAGAAGGCGTTGTTTTACATAAGCACGGCTTGCACCGTTATCGAAGAAGTTAAGACAAATATCCTCGCTATTTGGGGAATACGAGTAATGATGTTCAACATACCTCCAGATTATCAAAACTGCCTTCACCGCTCATCTCACTAAGTCTATTATACGACAGGTCGATACAGGTGATGCCTTCGGGAAACCTCGGCCAGTGGAACAGCGTGTTTATCTTCATTATAGCTATCTGCAGCGTCGGCGGTAGCGCGAAACTCAACGTTATGTTGTTCTGAGCTAGGTTCAGTTCCCTCAGATTCGCAAAGCTCAGGAACGAGTCCGGTTCGACTATTTCTATTAGATTGTTTGAGAGGTCGAGCAATTCGCTGGAAATGAAACAAATTGACGCGTTAATGTTAAGACAAGGTTGTACTCATTGCTAAGGTTTGGAGAAAATCGTAACGTTTGTGAAGATGACCTAAGTTCCGGCGCAGGATCCTGGACATATTTATAAAGAAATAGCGTACGACCATTTGTGTCTTGAACTAACGAGGGCTTGACCGATTTTACTTAATTTTTCTGTATGTATTGTGAATGTATTTATTTAATTTACTTACATTTGTCACCTACCGCTATGCAAAACGTGGCTTTGGGATGATCCTGCTATTCTGGCCACCCATTTCAGGAAGTCAGCCGTGCGTATATGTATATAAAAAAAGTACTCACATGCTATTATTAACCGGGAAGGAGTCCTTCAACACAGAACGTATCCTATTCCCGCTCAAGTTCAGTCTTTTCAGGTTCTTCATCACCTCTCCATCCTCGCTCCGTATGATCAGGTCATAAATCCCGTTCCTACTCAAATCTAGGTCTTCCAGAAAGACCATCGAGTGTAACGAGTTCACTGGGATCTTATTCAGTCTGTTACTTTGCAAGTTCAACTTTCTGACATGGTGCAAAGACTTGAAATCCAATGGGTTCAACTCTGTTATCTGATTGCCCGACAGATCTAAGTCTTCAAGGTTGTCGATCTTGGTGAATAGATCAGGGGTGATCATGGCCAGTTTGTTTTGGGCAAACGAGAGTTTCCTCAAATTGGGGACGTCACTAAATGGATCCGGCCAGTATGTCTTGATTGCATTGTTGCTGAAGCTCAGGAGCTCCACTTGAGAGTTTGGTGGCAGTCTGGAAGGCAGAGAAAGCTTTTTGTACTGTGGGCTTCAGAACTATATCACAGGGCGGATTTTTCCAATGGTCTGATAACCTATCTGAATATTTAATTGTATCAGGCGTTACTATTCGGAAGTTTAAATTTCCGGTCCGGTGGTCGGCGTACGCTTGATGGAAACCGATCTGAAGTATACAGATGTTGCTGTCTCGATCTTGATCAAGTTTTGGAAAATGGCAGCAACTTTATATTCTCAGATAGGCTATCTGGAACATTGGAAAAATCGGCCATAATAAACCATCCTTATAATTAGGCGTCAGTGAGATAGCTGTCAGCGCCTCTTCAATTCAAAGACGTAATGTACCTTCTCGTTTTATGACCCTACCTACATACGATGATGCTGAATAGCTCGTTACTCAGCAATGATTGATAAATAAGTGTGAAATTGAAGTAAAGTGGACGAGTAGGAGGTTAAAGAATTTGTCCCTAGGATTTCTACTGAACTTTGTGCGAGACAATTTAAAGATAGATCATTGGAATGCCGGAGAAAAGTTTGCGATTTTCTTACATTTTTCCGTCGTAGCTAATCTATGAAAACAAATATTTTGGTCCTTGTCTCAAACCAGTAATTAGGGTATGGTATAAGTAATACCACAGGTAATTCTAAAGTACTTATTGATTAACTGCCTTATACCAACTACATAATCATTGTAGGTATGTGCTTAACTCTAAACAGAGATTTCTTACAGCAAACCAATATTTTTTTGGTTGTGCCTTTATTCGCTCACCACCAACTCAGAACATCGCGAAACGCGTTATTTGATATCTTGATGTCTATCACCTCATCACGTAATTGTCAACAGTTTGCCGTGACATATTTTTACCATTTTGTAATTTATTAGGCAAACTACGTAGGCTGACACTTGATGCAGAATTATGTGTAAAATGATTGATATGACAGCTAATTATGCGCGTCCTTTTCTCGTTAAGATAGCTGGTGATAAACCTAAGAAAACATACATAAGTACTCTTGTAAGTATACCTACCTAATATTACCAAGAATTTAATACTACTGTCGCTTCATATCCCCAGTAGGTACGAGTATATCCCAGATCAGACATGTTCTGTGATCCGCTTTTGTCCGCAGCTATCCTTATGAAATTGTGACAAATAGGTAAAAAGTATCGTAATTCAAAATCTAGGTGGGTACTTTCATGCACGAAAGTACTCTAAGACGCACACACCCTTGGGATACTCCAAGTTTGATTAGCAAGACCATGGAAATACCACAAACCAAGCTGTTTAGATATACCTAGGAACGTATCTTTTTTGCCTTGCGATACGCTCCTGAATGCATCCATTATAGTGAATAAAGGCGACTTGCATAAAACAATATAAATCCCCAGTATAATATTTCATTTGGGTAAAACTTAAAAAAAACATAAGTAAGTAATACAAACAGCAGAATTAAAGGTCAGCACATTGATACGTAAGGACGTAGCAGAGCCTGGACTCAGGCAGAAGTATGCCCTTCCCAATGTACCTACATACCTTACCGACAAGCAATATGAATCATGTTTCTTAGTACGGGCGATGAGTAAATATAGGGTACATTCAGTAGATTACACGAACATTGATATCTATACCTTTCAATGATAAATATGATGCATACAAACAATCGTAGTAGGTACAGTGCCTAATTGATAAAATACAATGTTGAAACACTGGTTAGTTAAATAGCGGGCAACGATAACTAAATAACAAATGAATACATCTCAGCCTGTTGCAGTCAACTGCTGGATTTAGACCTCCCCCAGGGCACGCCTATAAGGCTGCTGTCATGATGACGGCCGATTGATGTAGTAGGTAGTGGCCCTGCCTGCAGCGCCATAGGTCCTGGGTTCGAATCCCGGTAGGTGCAAACATTGATATGATGAATATTGATGTTTGTTTCCGAGTCATGGATGTTTATATACTTATCTATGTATTTATATACCGTTGCTTAGTACCCACGACACAAGACCTTATGGATCTTAATGTGGGACTAAGTTAATGTGTTGTGAAGTGTGTGAATAAATATAAACAGGGTGTAACAGAAAGGGTATCTTAAGCGAAAAGCTATGTAAATAGTCCACTATAGAGAACCTATTTCCAAAATTTAAGACTCGAAATCACATTTTTATTTTTCAAGATTGTATGAAAATTCCTGAGATATTTAAAAATTCTCCATACTATCGGGAAAAATAAACATGTGAGATAAAATTTTGTGGATAGGTTCTCTACAGTGGGCTATTTACATAGCTTTTCGCTTAACATACCCTTTCTGTTACACCCTGTATATATTTATTCACACACTTCACAACACATTAACTTAGTCCCTTTTTGTTACATCCTGTATATATAAACCAGACCTTGTTTTATCAATCACCACGCTAGGCAGGCGGGTTGGTGACCGCAGTTTGATTTCGGGCTATGTTGTCAACACGGGAGGCGCTGCTGCCCATGATACCCACGGGAAGACATGGGGTGGTACTATTCTACTCTACCGAAAGCACATGGCGACAGAGATGTACCTATGAAAAAAAAATGGTATGGTGCTCCGCTGTATAAGTAGGAGTATATTCTCCAAATAGAAATATTTGATTGTTTTTTACATTAGACTTGATCTGTGATCTGCTAATTAGATCTCAATCTCTTAGTATAGCTGATAATTATGGCTGTAACCATTATTACTATAATGAGCAATGAATGATAGTGGTCTTCAATTCATTTATTAGATCATTGAAAATATTAGCAACATTTTAACAGCAATGGTTAACGATCCTTATGTCTAACTACGTTTGTTTGAACTATTGGCAGTATTAAGCCGGTTAAGGTATATTGGGTACCTAATTAATGTAACCTTAGTAGGGCAATTAACAACGTCGATATAATACTATAACTCGGGTGAAGAATTTTTTCATTTCTAAAAACATATTTATAATACTTAAAACTCGTCAACATTTGTACTAAATAGGTGCCTACAATTCGTAGTGGATCTACCTACACATATACCAAAATATGAACAGTAATAAATTCCATCTTCCTAACCTGACTAAAACCACAATTACGACGTATTTAACACTCCTTTCTTATCGTTATTCAAGGATCAACATGATCATAACCACAATGTCGATCCCTATCTTTCTATGTATGTATATAAGTAAGTATCCTACATTTGACATATCAATCTTTCTACGTGTTTTTTTCCTACCCTACAATATATGATAAGTAGGTACATAAGTAGTTGTATGTTTTCATCTGTTAAATCTATCCAATTTAATTTAATACATGCTAAACTTACTTGCCAAGTGTAGTAATTCCAAGTCCATCAAAAGTTGCGGATATCTTCAACCCGTTCACATTCTCCGGCCACTCGATCTTATCCAGATCCGCAATATTACCAATCTTATCCAGCTCGGTACACTGCACATTCAACACCAAGTTCAAGCTGTCCAAGTCAGCTATCTCACTACACGTGCACACTGAACACAAGCGAATATTCCTATCAACATCCGTGACAACCTCTCCGTAATCATCTTGCCCCTTGCATCGGAAAATCAGGAACAACGCAAGAAATACCGCGGTTCGCATTTTTTCTTTTCCAAATCCCGGCATCGACACATGTGCGTTCGACTTGCAATCGAGCTCGAGTGATAAAGATTGTTATCATCCTCTTATCTAATCTACGCCATTGCTGAAAAACGCCCGGGATTAGAGATACTTTGGGTGTGTAAACAAATTGATACAAATCACTAAACTGTTTCGGAACTTGGTCATTACATAATTTGTAAGTAAACACGGTCGCTCCGTAACAATGCGAGTACCTCAATGCACTGAATGCGGTTCACCTACCCACCACGGTTCAATACAGACATTGAACTCTGCAATATGAGACGTGTAGTGACCACAGGAGCGTGACAGATTAATGTAGATATCGACTGCATACGAGTTGAAGAGCCAACGAGAACGAAAACTATCGGGCACTCTCGGTGCTATTACAAAATCGCGTCTAAAGCTAAATACTGTTTAAATTTAAAAATGACAGTTTACAGCAAAATACATGTAATAGCTGTCAAAAATAATCAATGTGTAGCTTAAACAATGTTTCAATTATTTTGTAAAAACATGCACAGTGTTTTAACTTTTTATTTTGACTGATGATCCAGATTTCTGCACAAAAAATCTTAGCTAAAACCAACTCACAAGATACATTACTAAATATGCCCTTTGTTTTCCTAAATAGGCGGTCAAATACAATACCCAAGTCGTTAGTCAGTGTAATTAAGAAATTCCTAGTTGCGATAAGAAGTTAACAAACATTCTTTGGAGGCGTAAAATCGCTAGATTTTATTATACGTACTTAATTTATTAAAATAATGGTGGGTACACATACCATCTACCTACTATTGGTACCTATTATACTCTATAATATTGTGAGCAGGGGTTTTCCTGATAATCTTAGTTGATTATAAAATTATTAATAAAGAAAATGGAAAAAATTCTTCACCCGAGTGGGAATCGAACCCACGACCGCTGCAAACCGTGCCAGCCGCTCTAACCACTAAGCTACCGGGTCAATTAGTTGAGTAAATTACGTCCTGATATAACTTCATTACTTTCTAACCAAAGTTCCTATGTAACTTTACTAACATTTATACTGTAACTGGCTGAGTTCGTCCGCGTGGATTACAGAATGTAGCCTTCTCCGGACTCCCCCAACTATATGTATAATTTTAAAAAGATTGCTTAGGTAACTAAAGCGTGAATAGGTGACAAACAAACAAACTCACTTTTGCATTTATAATATTTTAGTTAAGACTAGCCCGCCCGCGACTCCGTCCGCGTGGACTACAGAAAAAACAAAATGTCGAAATTATCCGGGATAAAAACATTTTCCCGTGATAAAAAGTAGCCTATAAGTGGGACCTGTCACAATATATTCCTGAAAACTGCATCGAAATCGGTTCAGCCGTTTCTGAGATTAGCTTGCACAAAGCACAGACAAACAGACAAAAATTCCAAAAATGATCGTTTTGGGTTCTATTGCGTTGATAAAGGTCTCCTATAATATTTTTTCTCATATATCTTCCATGTACAGACAGCGATCCGTTACATTTTTATTACGAGTATATGTATAGATAGATGTTACCTAATAAGGGCATCTTTAAATACTTAGGCGTTCGTACTCATCACCTTCCTGCCCTTATTCCACTATTTATGGGGTCGGCGCAATATGGTTTCTTTCGAAACTCACATCGCCAAATACTTGGCATTCGTTCTACGGCCGATTTAAAAATTATTGAAAAGTACAGAAGTAAAATCCAATAAGTGTGGGCTCAAATCGGAGAGGCCTTTGTCCAGTAGTGGAAACGGTTTAGGCTATTTAAAAAATAGGAAAATCCATGACAGAGGATAGGTAGACCTCTCTTTAATTAGATTTTTTTACGGCATATGTCCTGGTTAGAGCGATGCACGGAATGCGAGAGGTCGTGAGTTCAAATCTCACTCAGTTGATTTTTTTTTCATTTTCTTATTGATATAGTAGGCTGTTGTTTACGTGAAACAGACCATGACCCACCCTACCCAGCTGATTTCAATGATTAATTTCTCCAAGCCTATCATCCCCCAATTTACCCACACCTCCAATATCGACACTAAAGGGTAAACATAGGGTTAGTTCGCAAACTCATCGGGCTAAATGGATTACCACAGAGCCGGAAATAAAACAATTAACTATTTATTATTACGAATGATACTTTATGGATATAACACAACATTGACAATACTCATACATACTATACAGGGTGTTTGTGACAGCCGGGCAGATATTGATACCATGACTTTAGAAGTTTAGACCATGATTGTGAGGCGGAAAACACTGAAAATTTTCCGATTTTCTTTTCATATTTTCAGGACAAAAATAGTTTGGTTCGTTTAATTGGACTTCCTATAATGACTTAAAAATAAAATTTTAATCAAAAGATGATTTTCAAAATAAAAGTTGTCTTCAAAAACTAATCTGATCTGATCCTGATCAACCCTAATGGAGTCACAAGTGATCCAAAAAACAGAGATGTGTCACACAATAACCAATAAGTCCATTTTATTTAGTCACAGATCGCCCGATACAATTAGCGCGGAGAGCAAAGATTACTGATAATCAAATCAAAAGTACATTTCCTGCGAGTAATAACAATAATACTGTCGTATAACTCAACACAATAGTACCTACTTGTTCAGCATTTCAGTATTTGCCTGGCTGTCACCCACACCCTGTATGGCTGTGTTCCCGAAATAGGGTAGCCAGAACAGCAGGATCATTAAGGAGATTCTATTGCCACGTTCAGCATGGGGGACAGATGTAAGTAGGTACATGATCAGGACTAGTGGCTGCTTATCTACCAGAGAAAATAACCGAGTTCCTTAGTCGACTCTTACGACATGCACGGAAGGAGATGTAGCTGATGTATTCTAGTGAAGCCCCGCATCAGTACAGGTTAATACTTGGTTACCTAATAATTATCATTCATTGCGGTAAAACAATCAGCACCAAATTCCCAGTTAAATCGATGATTAACTGCTGGACAGCTCTCGAGAAAAGATTTCAATGCTTCTCAGTCAAAACTTCTGAATGATGCTTCCTTTAAAACACGTGAGTCAATTGGATCACCACAATAAGGTAGGTAAGAGATACGTTTAGCACGATGACAGGCAGAGTCGCGTTGAAAGGTATTACATTATACACTCGCAACTCAAACGATCGGGCCTCCATGTAGCGTAGGAATAACTCTATATCTCGATACTGGGTATCTGAAAAGAGATATACAACAACTGGTACAGGTAAGCAAGTTAAATAATGGGCATGGACTTAGGGTACTTCATATTTGCTTTTCTTAGAAATGACTTTGATATTATCATTTGTTTGTGATAGAGTTGTTATAGGGTAAGCTACAGGCAGATCCTGTTAGAATGAACGAAAAGTTAAAATTTTCTTTCAAATAACTTAGGTAGAAAACCTACCTTTATTCTCTATTAACTTGTCATAAAAAATAACCCGCAGCTTATTATATTGTGTTCTCAATGCTTCCACAGCAAACACTGGGCTGAACAAGATCAGGAACTGCTGAAGCACCATTAACCATTGTAGCAAAAACTGTACCGTCAACAGCTGAAATAAATAACCTTATTTACACTACATATTTTAAAACAAAGTCGCTTCCCGCCGTCTGTCCCTATGTATGCTTTTAATCTTTGAAACTACGCAACGGATTTTAATGCGGTTTTTTCAATAGATAGTTATTCAAGAGGAACCTAAAGTTAACCCGACCTGCCTGTGGTGGTAGGGTCGCCAGTTCGCCAAAGCCAAAACCCGGAAAGACCAGCCAGGTAATAATAATAAAAAATCAAAACCGAGTTCGACTCACATTTGAGTAAGAAAGGTGACTCGCACAAGCTCTCGCACACGCTCCTTTGCAAAATGTACCTTTAAAAGCCCAACAAAAATGGAGAAGCCGTTTATTTTGTCCGGATACGCAATCAATAAGTTTACCTATGTCCGGCTTTATTCGGACGTCTGGCAACCCTTGCACCCGGACAACGTCCGTGGCTCCGGCGCTCAAAAGGGTTGAGCTATCGTGTTTCTTACCTATAATGCCTACTTCTTACTTACGTTAAGTTTGGTTTCCACCGATATTACTATGTAAATAAAATACAGCCCCAATGGAATTAAAATTACTAGAGACACGGCATACTGGAAAAAAATATGAGATTAAAATGCATTTTTTAAGACAGTATCATGGCTAACAATTTACGTGCTTGTATATCTACAGGATGGAACAAAAGGGTTATGTTAAGCGAAATGCCATAAAAATCTATAGGTATAGTGCGTTATTTGCATGGCATTTGGCACAATTTACACCTTTTGTTACGCCCTGTATACAAGTAATTTTACCACCTTACCAGTCTGTCAAAGGTAACCCTGATTTTTTCAGTGCACTCAATCAGATGTTTATACATAGATAGTCCAACTGACACATTCCCATCGCTCTCTATGTATTTCACTAAGCATTTGAACCGGCAGTTTATTGAATAGAACACGAAAACTGTTATTAACAAGGGCGCATCAATACTAGACATGTGCAGATGAAACAACTGTTGCACATACAGCGAGGGCAAACAGAAAAGACTACAATACGAGCAAAATATTGTCGCCACTGTCGACTTATACAACAGATTAAACAAAATGACCAGTATCACTTTAACTTCAATTTTGAAACTGCTAGTTTTCACACTCAGTTTCTCGTCTAAAACACGCAAACTTTGCTCCAATGAGAAATAAGTGTTCTCAGAGTCAGACATTAGCAGAATCAGCACAATAATTACGTGGTCAATAACAAATAGTAAGTACCACAAGCCTATATGATTGTTATTGTTCACTATATAAATAACACATGTTACACCAAACACAGTACTATGCAGGAGCAACAGGATTTTTACGAAAAGATTCCAATAAAACGACTTAAAACGAAAATAACCAAAATCTGCTGCGTTTATCACTTCGATTAGTAGAAAACATATCTTTGAAGTATTCATGCTGTATGCAGTTTTGTCTGGTGTTATAACTAGAATTTGCGCAGACATTTTTATATTACGACAGTAGTCCGTCTAACCCTGGTGAAAACAGGTGACTAGGTGTAAAGGTAGGTAGGTATACATACATATAGCTGGACGCTAAAAGCTCTATTGTACTTCCATTAAATTAATTATTTGATGATTGCAGTCTATACCACACTCGTAACCAATTTGAACAAAATGTCCTACTAATAAAATTGTCGAACAAAGTTGTGTTATGTTTGTAGGAAAAGTATAGAGAAAGGGCTTTGGTAATTCGTGTATGGAACTTGGCATAGTACACGAACACTCAATTTAGAGAACATCTAACAAACATGTTTTAATCGCAGAATAAGATTACAATTATTCCACTTATGCCTAAGGTAGATAGAATCTTTTTAAACGTCTTATAGCTGAACAAATCAAGATCTAAAAATTCACATCTTTCACATGGACTGTTTATGTATTGAGATATTTTTGTAAAGGTACTTTTGATTTATACGAAATAAATTACTAAATAAATAAAAATAAAATAAATTGACTCTATTTCGAATAAACTATGTAAGAGTGAAAACCGCTAAATAAGTAGATATTTTTATTTTAGGTTAAACTATGCCAAAGAGCCTATTCCACTCTAATCCACTAGGCAAATCCATTGAGGTCCCGACTCCTTTCTAACCGTTACGAATCAACTTAATACTATCACAGTCCCGTCTGTAAAGTCATGGACCAATCATAAACTCTGATTAACGGATCAAAAGTCAATCTGAAACAAAGTCCATTAGAAAAATATACATTTATTTCATATAATCAACAATTTACAACTTGATTTTACTGATTTAACTATTTTATACAAGTGTGCTATTAAATGCTAAAATATACTGACGTTATATACATATTCGCAGTGACAGTGAACACTTAAAAGTTAATATCACTTAGTCTTCACTTAAGTACCCACATTTTAAGACAAGGAAATGCTTAGGATTTAAGTACACAATCCTGAAAAGTACTTAGAAAAAATATAGACATACTAAGTATGCTATGAAAAAAGCCCACACACAGAACCACAAAATATGACATAAATATGTTTATTTTTTCCATACAATTTCTAAACTTCTTTTTCCTCAAAAATTCCAACTGTTACACCCTGTATAAAACGGAATGTTACAACTTTACATTTGATGTAAAACATTAATAGAGATACACTAAATAAAAGCACGACAGTAATAAATACAAGATCATTATATAAATAAATTATAGAAACCATAATACATATTTATAAATGTGGAGAAAGAATAAACACACATCTTTTATCATTAACTTATTTTGATTAAATATCGCGCGGAAGAAATAGCGATGTTTTTTTAATAATATAACGAATTCACTTATTACAATGCATGTATGGTCCTTGCTTCATATACCTATACAATTACAAAACAGTCTTAAACATATAAAAACAAATTATTTCGTATTGGAAGACTTCATTACGCACCAATAATATTATTTATTGTTAAAAAGCTGTTCATCACCTTTTAAAACATGTGTCTAAAAGATTTTTTTTTAAAACAGTGTGAATATGTAGACTGTAATACGACTGAATCATCTTATACAAATTTTAAATGTAGTCTCACTGCTACTCTGGCAAATATATCACTAAGAAACATAAAACAAAGTAAAAATAACGTTGCCAATAATGTAAAAGTGTAAAGAGATGGTCAAATTCGTCATCCGAGTTAATTGACCCGGTAGCTCAGTTGGTTAGAGCGAAGCACGGAATGCGAGAGGTCGTGAGTTCAAGTCTCACTCGGGTGAAAATTTTCTTCATTTCTTAATATTATTTCTAATTTAAAACAAAGTCTTTTTCTTTTTGTGTTTCCATTCTTCTAAAAATCATTAAATTTCTATCATAAATTGACAAGAATGGTGGAAGTGAGATGACGCTTTACATAGCTTATAGCGGCGACTTGCTTGCACAATGGAAACATTCCTGCTTAGAAATCGCGGTAATGACTAAAATATACAAACTTTTGACCGTAGTGTTAAAATTAAAGTTCTATTCAAAGCAATATAGCAGTAATGCACACTTACAACCGAATTCCAATTCTAAAAAGAGAGGTTATAAATTCGTCTGCATTTTTTCTTGTTGCCTATTTTTTACAATATATTTGCCAGTATAAATTCATTATGGAAGCAATACAAGTTACGCCATTCGTACACGGCGTCATATAGGCGTTGTAAGTACAATAAATACTTCATGCAGTATTTGTTACTGTACATACAAATTATAAATATACAATAAAGATTTAGGGCCGACTTTTCCAAACGTCAGATAGCCTATCAGAAGAATAAAGTTGATGCTGTCTTTCTCTAAAACCAGATCATGATAGAGATAGAACTAGTCTTGTGCAGTTCGCGAACGAACTAGGTCAAAAGAGCGCTCCTACAGGTGAACTACGCGAACTAGTTCTTTCATTCCCCATTTCGTAGTTCATTGCGGAAGAACGAGATTGACGTCGACTGAATTAAGATCGTCACGCACGGCACAGCTAAACATATAAAAGGCGAAAAATATAGGTAATGGGTAAAATCATTCCATAAATATTGTCGCATCTTGCAGGAACCGTATTAAAACAAGCGAACGATGTGATCGGATCGGTCTAGTTCAAGCTAGGAACTGATGAACTAACGAACTAGTTCGTTTAGGAGCGGCGAACTAAACTGAGCGCTCCCTGTTGTGAACTAGTATGCCCAAGACTAGAATGAACCAACTTTATTTTTCAAATAGGCTATCTGACGTTTAGAAAAATCAGCCCTTAAGGCGCTCTTATAGATGAACACGCAGTACGTCTACCTCACTCCCTCAAACACCTAATGACCTATAATAAACACCCGCAACCAGCGCAATATTTGGTTTTTAATTAATTGTTAATTATCTACAAATTTTACAAAAAAAAAACTACTTTTGCCACAAACTAAATTTGATAAAGCGCTATACAACAAAGCAAAGTTTCGTGTTCATATTCACTATAGTTTTTAAGTTATTTGACTTAAAAGAACATCAGAAAGAAAATTTCAAAATCAAAATTCTATTGAGAATTTTCTAAGTAATTGAGTTTTTAAGTTAGCTAAAAACTTCATAAAGGTTTAAATCAAAAGATATATAAAAATTGGAGCTGTGGTAATCGTACAAGTCTATTATTTATATGTTCTAAAATGCCTCTTTTGTCTAATAACAGCGCCTTAATATAAAGAAAATACAAAAATGTGAAATATTTAAAATAGAAAACTAAAATGTGGATACAGGGATGAAATTATCTCTACATTTGCAAAAATTTTGTCATATTTAATAAGATGACTTTAAATTAAAAACAATCCTCTCAAGACGAGACTAGATAAGTCACGTGGAGTCTATACAATAAATTGATATTATAATATCAAACCAACCTGACAATTTCATGAAATGACCATTAAAATTATTTTGTCACACATGTAAACTTACAATATGACACCGTGTACGAACATACAATATAATAAGTCACCTACCAGTGCTAGTAACTTTGTGACGAGAGTAGACAAGTTTTCATAGCGCGTCATGTTCCTTCAGTAGATAGTGTCCGATCAGACGTTTCTGTATGTCTGTCACTCCGCCGTAGATTTGAGTGCCCCTTGCGTCCCTGGTGAAAAAGAATCAAATATTATGTTACACATTTCTTCAAATTAAAAAATCGTATAATGTTTGTATGTTACTGCATACAAAAAAACCGTTAGTTCCGAAATCGAGATATAGGATTTATTCTATGATACTAACACTTGATCCTATAGAAATTATCAGCTGATAATAAATTTGTACTGTTCTTTATTACATTTTTAAAAAGAAAAAAAAAGTCGAGTGTAGACATTGTATAACATGTCCAAGGGATGTGAGAATCGGGGACCTGCAGGCTTATTGGCAATCCTTTATGACAGTTTATATGTAGTTCAATGGCGCTTCCATGTATGTGTGTGTTTTCTTCAGACAAAGCATATACCACTTCCATTTCATTAAAGCATGATGGGCAAAAATGTATGAGACGGGTCCCCACAGACCAATTACGATACGTATATCGTTGGAAAGCTCTTTTTGTGACTATCAATTGTTACTATACAGGGTGTAACAGAAAGGGTATGTTAAGCGAAAAGCTATGTAAATAGCCCACTATAGAGAACCTATTTCCAAAATTTCAGACTCAAATTCACATTTATATTTTTCCAGATAGTATGAAGAATTCCGAAACAACTCAGGAATGTCAATACAATTTTGAAAAATAAAAATATGATTTCGAGTCTCAAATTTTGGAAATAGGATCTCTATAGTGGGCTATTTACATAGCTTTTCGCTTAACATGTAAACTTAACCTTTCTGTTACACCCTGTAGAATGATTCTCAAATCGTTGTGTGAAAAAAGTTATAGTTAAAAGAAATCTTCAAATCAAAAAATATTGCCGAATGGCTTGCTGGTATTCATTATTATTATGTACTCACCGGTAGTGTCTCTCGGCATCGTACTTGGTGGACAGTCCCCTGCCTCCCAGGATTTGCACGCAGTGGTCAGCGACGACCGCCGCGTTTCTTCCAGCAACGTACTTCGCCATCGCACTGTTCTTAGTACTGACATCCGTCGCCGCTCGGTACGTGAGGAGGCGGGCCGATTCGATCATTATACTCATGTCGGTTAGACGGTCCTGTGGATTCAAATATATATTTTAAATAAAACTAAATTATATAATAATAAATGTTTCCTAATTTTTTATTTTACGTATACATTTATAAATTCTCTGTCGAAACTTTGAGGATGTTTTCTTTGTACGGAAAAACGGAAATTTTATAGCTACGCGGACGAAGTCGTGGGCGCCTACTAGTGTATATACAGGATGTAACGAAAATGGTATTCTAAGCGAAAAGCTACGTAAATAGCCCACTGTAGAGAACCTATCCACAAAATTTGAGAATCGAAATCACATGTTTATTTTTCCCAATAGTATGGAGAATTTTTAAATATCTCAGGAATTTTCATACAATCTTGAAAAATAAACATGTGATTTCGAGTCTCAAATTTTTTGGATAGGTTCTCTACAGTGAGCTAATTACGTAGCTTTTCGCTTAACATACCCTTTTTGTTACACCTGTATAAATGCAGCTTTCGTCCATGTCGTAAGAGTCGTCTAAAGAACTCATGGGCAGCGCACTCGTAGCAATTTAGCATAACATCTCTGGTGAGAATGGGACCTTATTGTAATACTAGTGGACGCCCGCAACTCCATCCGCGTGGACTACAGAAAAAAAAACAAAATATCGAAATTATCCGGGATAAAAACATTTTCCCGGGATAAAAATTTTGCCCATTTTGCCGTTTCTGAGATTAGCGTGCACAAACGCACAGACAAACCGACAAACAGACAAAAATTCCAAAAATCATTGTTTTAGGTACTATTGCGTTGATAAAGGTATTCTATAATGTTTTTTCTTATATATCTTCCATGTACAGACAGCGATCTGTTACATTTTTATTATATGTATAGATTATATGTACGTAAAAACGTGAGAAAAATCTACCTTTACTGAGGGTAATCTGGTGAGGGACTTTCCAAACGCTACTCGCTGTTTCGCGTAGTTCATTGCGGTGTCTAGCGCTGACTGGGCAATTCCTGTGGCAAAGAAAAACATATAAATTATAAAAATACATTACATACAGTACATAAAACGTTTCACATAAATAACAATTTATATTACGGAAAGACTTCGACAAATTCCGAGAAAAATGCTAATCTTTCCAAATTTATTGTACTGATGATGCTTGTTCGCTCACATAAAGTTTAGCTTAGTAATATGTGTCAGACGTGTTTACCATGCATGCAGCGCTGTTTTTCAAAAGGGACCTAAAGGGACGTATCGCACATTATTGGTAGGAAAGTAAACTTGAGACGTAGGTTCAAATTAGGGGTCATCCAAAAATTACGTCACACGAATTTCATGATTTTTTTCCCGTCCCCCCTCCTTGTCACAGCTGTTCACATTTGTGGGACCAGTGTGACGTCACATTTAGCTTTTTTGCAAATTTATATTTAGAGATTATTGAATGAAAATGTGACGTCACGAAATTTAGGACCCCTCCCACCCCCTTGTCACACAATGTCAGTTTGACGACCCCCTCCCTCCCTCTTAACCTGTGACGTAATATATGGATGGCCCCTTATACAGGATGTTAGTGACATCGTAACGAAATCTTCGCCACAAACTTGATGTTAGCATGTAAGCCATCTCGCCGCTAGTCAATCTAGCAGTTGTAATATACACGTAACTAAAAACGGATTTTTTTTACCCCCACGCAAAAACAGGGATAAGTTTGAAGTGTGTAGGGGTGTGTGTCTGTCAGTATGTCTATGGCATCATAGATCCCAAACGAATGAGCCGATTTTGAATCTCTTTTTCCTTTATGCCCTCCCATTCTACTACCTATCTACCTACCAAGATAGGTAGCATGAGAATGGGAGAGCATAAGGAAAAAGAGATTCAAAATCGAGTCATCGGTTGGTAACCTAGCACTCACCAAACGGATGAACCGATTTTGAATTAGCTTTTTCCTTAAGCTCTCTCCTACCAACACTTACCGACAGCATGAGCAGCGATGCCGACCCTGGCCTGGTCCAGCTGCTCCATGGCGACCTTGAACCCCTCTCCGACGGCCCCCACCATGTACGTCGCGGGAACTCTAACATCCTCCAGAGTTAGCGTGCAGGCTGTGGCCGCCCTGTCGACAGCACTTCAACCATCAGTTATAACGCCCTTTGAGGTTCGGAGGAGGGTAGTTTTATAAAAAGTTATAACGCCCTTTGAGGTTGGGAGGGTGGTTTTATCAAAGTAGGTATGTAAAATAGTGGACGCCCGAGACTCCGTCTGCGTGGACTGCAGAAAAAACTAAATGTCGAAATTATGCGGGATAAAAATATTTTCCCGGGATAAAAAAGTAGCATATACAGGGTGTTTTTTTTTGGCCACCTTTAACGAAGGGTACGTACTCTATACATGAAATAAAGTAAGTTTATGCCAAAAAAAATAATGGGAAAAAAAAAATTTTTTTGAAAAAAAAAATTTAAATTCCTTGATCGTGCGAAATTTATAGTGTCTAGTGTTTATGTTAGTTTTTTTATAGACAGATATTAATTATTTTTCGTGAAAAAATCCTGCTACGCGCGTCTATGTGCATTTATGCAGAAAAACGCAGTCTATTTACTCAACTTTGGACCCTAATATTTTGGAAACCAGACACTTCCCAGGTATGCTTCCATGGAGAAAAATGATCGTGATGATGAGGAGATTCCGTAGTTTTCGGGAACGTTGACGACCAAAAAACATCCTGTATATCTTTCTCGGGCTCTAGATCACCTGTGTACCAAAATTTAATTGAAATCGGTTCATTGGTTTTGGTGTGAGACAGACAGAGTTACTTTCGCATTTTTAATATTAGCAAAGATAGGGTGGATACTATCGTATCGATTTACACAGATTTACACCAATTACATAGTTAGAATGCCACCGGTGTTATATAAGCTAAATATTCTAAGTTGAAACTGTACAAAATTGGAAAATATCTCCACTCAATTATACTTATGACCTATCTAGTCTTATGGACTCGTAAGGTAAGTAATATTGGTCTGTTAATTTGATTTATGTGAGACCAATCGCTGTCATCCATACATCGAGAATCTTGACTCTTTGTTTAGGCTACAATTCCCTTTTTTTATTTAATCTGGACTTTTGTCATAGTTAAAGGCGTACAAATAAACAAAATCTTTAGTTATATTATTTCGGTGACTAGTTAGCTCGTTAACTCATTTACCCTACAAGAGTTCATACAGGTCATTAACATTGTTTTCAATGTTAATATAGTTTCTCGTGAATGAATAGACAGACAGCAAATCAACTATAATACTGGCTTACCTGACTCCCATGATCGGTTCCTTCTGTCCACGGAAGACCCCTTCAGCGTCCATCGGCACCAAAAAACCTGAGATAGTAACAAGTATCTTTCTTAATATGTGAATAGGTATAAAGAAATAATATACGCTAAACTAATTTGACCAATCACAACATGACGTATGCTCTTTCTGAGAGATTGAGGAGATTTCGAGCATAGTGATTGGTCAATTCATGCACCGCTAAGCACCGCTACTCTCCGCTCCGCCTCAGTGGAAACGCAACCTAAGATCCCTAAGGTCTTATAACGTGGGTACTTAACAACGGCATATAAATACATAGATAGACAATCAATCTTTGTTGCACTTATACTTGAAGAGGACGGCTGGTAGAGATTGGATGGCAAAAACGAAAGATCAAGCGGTGTGGTGGGCTCTGGGGGAGGCCTACGTCCAGCAGTGGACTGCAATAGGCCGACGAAGACGAAGACCTATGGCGCGGCATGCCACTAGGACACTACCAAGTTACCAACTATTGCGCGTTTCATTTCATCGTATAGTTCCGAAATCAGGCATAGGAATTATTCTATGAAACGGACCGTGGAGAAGAAATAAAAGACGAGTAGTGGCTAAGTATATTTTCATACCAAAAAATAGTGTGCCACTGAGTGGGGGTGAAGTATGGGACGAGGGGAGCATTGAACACTGTAGCCCTGCCCATTTACATAGAAACCACCTTGTTGTGACTAGTCTAACTACTTACTCACTATCAATATGGTTCAAGATTGTTTTACTAGTGCAATTACTCAACACTAGATGACAATATTATACTACGTTTTGGTAAAAAAGTACCCTGATGAAAGCACTAGTGTCTTTGTAATTTTAATACGGTTACATTTCGGAGCACAGGTGTGTGGTTACAGCTACTGCATTACACTGGCGCTGAAGCTCCGCCCCTATCATGACGTCATGGCTTCACGATTGCCACACGACTCAGTTCATAGTCCCACCTCCTATTTTATACCTTCATAATGAAACGGACACTACACCAACAGGCCGTAAAATAAAAATGTTAACAGTAACGATACTCACAAACAAGGCCCTTATGCCTTAGCTCAGGGTCTACGGTAGCGAAGACAGCTGTGGCCGAGCCTTCAATAGCTGACGTCACCCAGCTCTTCTTCCCGTTGAGGATCCAGTGGTCTCCATCTTGGGTGGCGCGGGTCTTTATGCTGGCCACGTCACTGCCGGCGCCTGGGGTCATTTTGAGACTCTTTTCATAACTGAAGTTTTTATTTGAGTATACCGTACGTGAACTCGTGAAATTGATTAGTCTTTATATCCAAGCTCTTATATCCATATCATATCCACAGATGCCATATCCATATCAAATCGTACGTAATACGAATATTATAGCGACTTCATCATCGTGAACTATACATACTCGTATAGACCAGAATAGCCTACATAACATTTTGATCTATACAAGTCAACAACTGTCAAGTTTCATCAAAATTAGAGGTGTAAAAGTAACGAAATAACGTGTACCCGTATGTATTCGTTACTTTGACCATTAGTACTCGTTACTATCGTATCGTTACGTTACTCGTTACTTCTGATACCGCATATCTATACATATAATCTATATATATAATAAAAATGTAACGAATCGCTGTCTGTACATGGAAGATATATGAGAAAAAATATTATAGAAGACCTTTATCAACGCATTAGTACCCAAGAGAATGATTTTTCGAATTTTTGTCTGTTTGTCGGTTTGTCTGTGCGTTTGTGCAAGCTAATCTTAGAAACGGCTGAACCGATTTCGATGCAGTTTTCAGGAATATATTGTGACAGGTCCCACTTAACATTTAACTTTTTATCCCGGGAAAATGTTTTTATCCTGGATAATTTCGATATTTTGTTTTTTCTGTAGTCCACCCGGACGGAGTCGCGGACGTCCACTAGTGATATAGTATGTATGTAGTTTGGCAACGAACGAGTCGAATCGACGTGAACTGTCGACGTAATCTACAAAATTTGCAATGGATTTACTATAAATTAAACTATAGAAAAATTTTAACCGTAAACTTAAATTACTAAAAATAGTACAAAAACAGTAAAAAACTTCGACAATTTTTTTTTTATTATTCAAACCTAACCTAACCGTCGTTCTTTGAAATTTGGGATTTAAATTAACCGCATCACGCGCATGGGCAAAACATACAATCAAAAACAAACGTAACAATACACCATTTTCGATTTACGAAACAGTGTATTATACGAAAAATACCCATGATACGAAAAATGGGAGTAACGAGACGAATTCCTGTGTAACGTTTCGTTACTCGGTACTGGATGGAGTACCCGTTACTCAGTAACGAATACATACGGTTTGTTACAGCTTTAATCAAAATCCGTTTGGTAGTTTTTACCGTGAACGAGGATGAAACAAAACAGGTGAATTGTGAACATTAATTCTCACAAAATTTCTCATTTATATTAGTAGACAATATCATAATTAAAAACTAGTTTCCCTTACCTGGTTCGCTCAACGCGAAGCATCCAATATGCCCTTTAGAATACGCTTTCAGGAACTTTTCCTTTTGTTCCTCAGTACCCTTTTCGTTAACAAGATTGGCATAGAGGAAGTTATGTATGGACAGGATCATGCCCGTACTGGCGCAGCCTCGGGACAGTTCCTCTACAGCTATAGCCAGGGATAGGTAGTCGAGTCCGAGGCCTCCATACTCCTCGTCCACTGAGGCACCCATGAGACCGATTTGTGCCAGCTCCTTTATCTAAAACAGGATGTTTCTAAATTCAGGCAAGAAATGGAAGTCACGTCATCAGCCTATTGCAGTCCACTGCTAGACGTAGGCATCGCTCAGGGCACGCCACAAGCTAGTAACTTGTCACTGATCATTTAGAATGAAACCTGTGAAAATGTATGCATGTATGACCGTTTGGAAGCATTGCGTAGCCCCCCAATAAAAGGACTTTTCTCATGGTTTTCTGGCTATGCGGACATAGACGCGGGCGGTTGCTTGAGTCGATTAAATCCTACTAATATTATAAACGCGAAAGTTTGTGAGTATGGATGGATGGATGTTTGTTACGCTTTCATGTAAAAACTGCTGGAGCTATTTTGATAAAATTTGGTATGGAGTTAGCTGAATCTTCTTTTTGAAGTTTCCTTCTATGCTGCTCTGGAAAAAAAAACGTATAATACTACAGCTGCTTCTCTTCCCGGGCAAACTGTACAAGTCAGTAGAGGGACAAGAGGGTCCTGGTGTTTTGTAGGCAATGGGCTGAACACCTGTCACTACTAACCGAACTTTACAATTACAACAGAAGTGGCACCATGTGGTCCTATCAGCCCTTGGTGCTCTGCCTACCCCTTAAGGGATAAAGGCGTGATTATTGTATGTATGTATGTTTGCTGACACCCAGGATTAACACATTGGCTCCGTTTTATCCCAGGAAAATATTTTTATCCCGGATAATTTCGACAATTTGTTTTTTCCGCAGCCCACGCGGACGAAGTCGCGGGCGACCACTAGTTTATCAATAAAGTAGACAGTCTGACTGAACGTTTTACACTTCAAAAGATAAAATATGGCAAAATAATCGCGTTATCAGATTATATTTACTCAGCTACATATCAGATTTTTCTACAGTAAAGAAACTGGAAAAGAAATATAATGTCATTTTATATGTGGAAGTGAGACGCCCATAGAAGCAGTGTAGAGCGACATCTCGCTTCCATAGTGGAAACACTCCTGCTTTAAGAGTTCATGATTACCACACCGCTCCATTTAAATGACCGTCATTATATTAAATTGCATGACTATGTATGAAACTAGATTTGCCATTTGAAATTACCAAGCCAAGGTAAACCTTATTAAAATAAGTACATGGTACTTTGTAGGTACTTTTGTAAGGTGACCTTTAATTTGTATTTACTTTCGTAATAATGATTTATATCAGTAAAATGTGACATTTTACTTAATTTATTACTTATTTTATTTACTTATCACATTGAAATGATTTCCAACAATTTTCTATGTCTCAGTAGGGTCTCCCTACTAGGGAGACGCACCGGTACTGGTTGGGAACTTTTTCTATGTCTCAGTAGGGTCTCCCTACTAGGGAGACACACCGGTACTGGTTGGGAACTTTTTCTATGTCTCAGTAGGGTCTCCCTACTAGGGAGACGCACCGGTACCGGTTGGGAACTTTTTCTATGTCTCAGTATGGTCTCCCTACTAGGGAGACGCATCGGTACTGGTTGGGAACTTCTGCTATAAGGGATGTTGGTTGATGTATTAATTAATTTCGTTAATTAAAATCAATCCTTTTTTAAGGGCTTGGTTCATCATTACAACACATCAACATCAACACATCATTATGCTTGAAAAAATCTATATAATATTATAAAGCTGAAGAGTTTGTTTGTTTGTTTGTTTGTTTGTTTGATTGAACGCGCTAATCTCCGGAACTACTGGGTCGAATTAAAAAATTCTTTTTGTGTTGGATAGTCCATTTATCGAGGAAGGCTTTAGGCTATATATCATCACAGTGCGACCAATAGGGACGAAGAATAAGAGGAAAATGTGGAAAAAACGGGGAAAATTATTCAACTTTGGAGACTTCCGTTGCGTGCGCTGCGTAAACGGTTCAAGTTATCCAAAAAATATGTATGAAAGAATAAAATGACGTAGAAATGATATGAAAGAAAAAAATTGAAGGTCTAGACTGCCTGATGCAGAACCCTTAGCAGCCCAGCTAAACTTTGAGAGATATGAAAATACCGTCTTAGGAAAAGTTGCTCAGCATGATAAGCACTTTCTAATAACGTAATAAAATTGAAGGTCTAGATAACCTGATGCAGAACCCTTAACAGCCCAGCTAAATTTTGAGAGATATGAAAATACCGTCTTAGGAAAATTATTCAACATGATAAGCACTTTCTAATTTATACTATTGACTCATTATAACCTGTATATCAATATTTAATAGCTGTTGCCCGCGGCTCCGCTCGCGTGGATATCGCTTATTTCGTGGAAGGGTTATGAAAAACAGATAGTAGCCGATTCTTAGACCTACTGAATCCTACTAATATTATAAACGCGAAAGTTTGTGAGTATGGATGAATGGATAGATGTTTGTTACTTGCACGTAAAAACAGCTGGAGCGATTTTAATAAAAATTGACAGGCTACTTTTTATGTAGGCTATACCTATTTTATACTTTTTATAAAGATAAAAGTTTGTTTTTTTCTGCAGTCCACGCGGACGAAGTCGCGGGCGTCCACTATTTACTTATAAGTATTAACACCTTTATTACTTATTGGTCTCACTTTGTTCTCTGGTATGCTGGAAGAAATCTCTTGCAGAGATAAGCACGCCTTTGTATGCATTTCTTTTGTAAATTTCTATATATTTATTGTAATGTTTTGTGTACAATAAAGAATAAGAATAAGTACTTAGAATTTTAATTTAAGAAACTAACAAGAAACTCCATTGAGGGGTCGGCCACCACCAAGCCCTACACCCTCAGCTGACCCTCCTATCTGTCGACTCATGATCACGAACACAAGACACTACTGTCACAACGAGAAGCCAGATCCAATGTTAGTTGTTAGTTAAATTTTTAACTAACAAGAAAACAAGCCCAGACAATGATAGTTTACAACTTATCAATGATCATTTACATCTGTCACTGCAATACTAAACATGGCCATGGTGTGAAATCTCCTTTAGGACCCTGCAGTAGTAATAGCCAGGCAGACAGACTATGAATAGAATAGGTTTTTAGTCTAAGATAAGTTAGATAACATTTCCGCAATCATACTGAACTAATCTCATAGAAAAGCATACATAGCTATTTAATTGTAATGTTGTTAAATACTTTTTAGTTCGTTTTTGTTTTCTATAATTGATGTTGTCTTGTATTTTAGTTAATAAATATATGCCTTGAAGTAAACATGTTTCTGTGCTTATTATCTTAAAATATTACAGCTATGTTTTATTAAATGATTTATCACAAAAATAATGTCTATATGTATACTTAATGCATCAACATGCAGGGCATGATAGCTAATATCACAATGTACACTAGCCTTAGGCAAGAAGAAAAATATTCCTATTTATTTTTGATATCACTAAAACATTTCAATATAAATAGTAGATGGTATCATAAGGGAGCAAAATAATATTTACACAGCGAGGGCATTTTTTGAATACAGAGTGAAGTGAACGTAGCGAGGGATTCAAAGTACAATGCCCGAGCCAAAAATATATTTTGCACCCAAGTGATACACTCTGCTTTTCATCACCCACTATGAGTATGAGGAAATAAAAGGCGCCTCATATTTTATTTGAGTTAATTCTATACTTTCACTATCACTTGAAGAATTCATTTTTCAAAACAAAGCCATGAATTTCTAACAATCCGTGAATATTTACGAAAACGTGGGCTGTAGTTCGCGTGTTTTTAATTTGATTTCTTTTTTTATATTCAGCCGGAGGCTGATTGATTTTGGCTTTTATATAGGCCGTCGTACTAGCCAGTTATTGTTCAAACAATATTTACGTTCGATTTCTTTGGTGCTATGATGCTTCAATTTCAAAAAGTGTGCAGCAAAGATAATCGCGGCAGACTTATAAAGAGGATTAAAAACTTATTACTACCTACTAAAAGTTTCTAATAGAAAACACCACCTTTGTGTGCACTTAAAGGCGAACCGAGTCGTCCTTTTCAAATAGATGGGATTAAAAATATATTAATTTATGAATATCCAAGGACATAATGTATGGAAACCTACTGGTTTATTGTATCTATGGATACATATACACACTGCTGTTTCCAAAATAGGGTAGACAGAAATGCAGGATCATAAAGCCTGCATCAGAACAGGATTCACGTTATGAATTGATCAATTTGCTTAACCATACCAAATACACCTTTCATCTAAAACAACAATGAGTTTCAACAGAGGGTGCCAAAAAACCTATAGTACCTGTTGTGCCGGAAACCTCCCATCAATATCAAGTTTGGCAGCTTTAGGCTTGAGTTTGGTCTTTGCAAATTCTCGAGCTAGCTCTTTTGTGTTCTGTTGTTCTTCTGTCAGCTGTACGGTGAATGTCCGACATTGCGGCAGAAGCAGCTTCGTACATTGAGTACCGAGAACTAGAAGATGCAAGGTTAGTTATCTGCTTTAAACATTATATCTACCAACATTTAAGACATTTATATAGAAAGATATAAGTTTATAATTAGTAAGAAAATGAAAATATTAATGCCACTGTGGTTGAATAGCAAAGACTTGCCTACAGAATAAAGGAGGTTAGGAGAAATATTCCTCATAAGTAAATTTGAATATCTGAGTTGGCTTACCGAATAATTTTGTAGATTTCAATAGAGAGCCTGCAGCCATAATATACAGTGATAAGTGCCTAACTGAATTATTTATCTCAACACGTACAACCAAATCACTCTGATCTTAACAGTCAACAATAAAAATAAGATAATATGGGCTATGTATGTATGATGTAGGTATAAATATCTACATAAGTATGATAATGATAAACACAGAACACAATTAATGATAAACAACCAAGGTCAAGGCAAATTTTCGGAAACTTGTTTTACAACCTTGACTATGGATCTTTTACAACTTTATCTCTCTCGTTAGAGAGTACTTAGTACATTCTTTGCTTTACCCGCACAGCAACTTGCCGAACTTGCCCAATGCCCACAGAACTTTTTTTTTTTTTTTTAGTTTATCCCGAAGGAAAGGCAAGGGGAACTAAGCCCATACAGCCTAATCATTGTTTAGTAAAATGTATTCAGAATTTATGATGAATGACAATGATGATGATGGAAACGTCGGGAAAATCCTCAAGAACGTTTATGGAAAACTATTGCAGAAACAACTTACATGCGCCCATGAAGAGATCGTAATCCGGCTAAAGTTTTACTCTTACCTGCATATTGCACACGCACTAGATTCACATCACAAGTAATCAAAATATAACTTTTCTACCAGAAAACATCACTCGGACACATGCAAGCCATTTACAAACAATTTTTCATTTTCACAAGAAAATTACACCTGCACCCTTCCAGCTTTTCCCGCCGAATCGCCCACAGAACTTGCCGCACTGACTCACTGACTGATATGTAGGTTGAAGCATACGTTCATAGTTGAAGCGAAATTATTAGAAAGTTTTATAAAAGAACTTATGTAGTGAGTTTTTAGTTCTCAAATTAAGTATGTATGTAATACTCTTTTTACGTATGTATTAGCTTAGATAATTTACACCACAGAACACAACACAGACTACTTAGAGGAACACAATTACAATATTTACACTATCCATCATAAAATCAGAAATAATTTACTAAAGGAAATGGCTGTATGGGCTTATAGTTCCCCTTGCCTTTCCTTCGGAATAAACTAATTTTAAATAATATTCGGCGGGAAAAGCTGGAAGGGTGCAGGTGTAATTTTCTTGTGAAAATCAAAAATTATTTGTGGTAGATAAGTTATATTTTGATTACTTGTGATGTGAATCTAGTGCGTGTGCATGGTTTTATACGCAGGTAAGCCGAGTGAAACTTTAGCCGGATTACGATCTCTTCATGGGCGCATGTAAGTTGTTTGTGCAATAATTTTTCATTTTGACTAACTTTAAACTTGTTCTTGAGGATTTTCCCGACGTTTCCATTCATCATCATCATTATCATCCATCATTATGTTCAGAAATCATTTACTAAAGACAATGGCTGTATGGGCTTAGTTCCGTTGCCTTTCCTTCGGGATAAACTAAACAAAAAAAAATTGTTGCTGGATCTTTGAGCTGGATTTTTGGCTCCGTGATCTTTGGCTGGATTCTGGTAGAACTACATACTCAGAGCATTCGGCGGGAAAAGCTGGAAGGGTACAGGTGTAATTTTCTTGTGAAAATCTAAATATATTTGTAGATGGCTTGCATGTGTCCGTAAAGTGATGTTTTCTGGTAGATAAGTTATATTTTGATAACTTGTGATGTGAATCTAGTGCGTGTGCATGGTTTTATACGCAGGTAAGCCGAGTAAAACTTTAGCCGGATTACGATCTCTTCATGGGCGCATGTAAGTTGTTTCTGCAATAATTTTTCATTTTGACTAACTTTACACTTGTTCTTGAGGATTTTCCCGACGTTTCCATTCATCATCATTGTCATTCATCATAAATTCAGAATACATTTTACTAAACAATGATTAGGCTGTATGGGCTTAGTTCCCCATGCCTTTCCTTCGGGATAAACTAAAAAAAAAAAAAAAAAAAAAAAAACATACTCAGAGGCTACAATATAAAGTCCGCAACAGATACATCATGACTTCAATTCGCGACCAATATGAACAGGCTGCCCAGCTCAGCAAGCTTCCGAAGCCGGTGGTGGAACCCATGTCATCATCTGGATACATAAACATGCAGTTAGAAGATAACACTCCAATGTTCTCGAAGCAGAAGACGAATTTAATTCCGCCCGATTCTGTTACCCACTTAGCAGTTTGTAATGATAACTTGGTGCTAGCTATGACCAGTGGAAAGCTGTTCCGCATAAATCTGAAGAAACTAGATAGTGGAGAAGGTTTGGATATAATTAATTATAAGTCATGTAATATGGTCACGGAACCTCTGAGACACTACCTTATAAACAGAAAAGAGATAATAACATAACATATTTCCAAAAGACCAGAAGTTTTATTTGCTATCTTTTAGTTACTACACTGTGGAGTATTTCTTGCTGTGCCAGTAATTACCTACAAACCTTAATGCTGCATTATAATTTACAGAGATCAAATACAGCCAGCCAAATGTGAAGTTGACAAACATCTTTCTGGATCCACTGGGTTGCCACCTCCTGTTGGCATTCGCTGCTAAAAGCCCCAAGGAAGGAAACCCGGAACTGATGTATTTACATAACAAGAGCTCCAAACTGAAGACTGTATCTAAATCTAAAAACTATGAGGTCACTGAAGTTGGCTGGAATTATGAAAACAAGTACTGAATTTTATTATTCTGGCATTTGTTTAAATGAGTTATGTACAATATGTATGTGAGATATGTATTTAGTTTTATATGTTCATCTTTAGTTATTACAGCTTCTATTGCTTTACATATCTACTAATTATAATTTGTTTGGCAATCTTTGACAAAACATGTAATTGGCTATAGTTAACTGAATAATATAACAATTATTATACCCATATTTCTCAGGTCAGAATCATCAACTGGGCTGATTCTACTGGGTACCTCTCAGGGCCATATTCTGGAGACAGATTTGGAAGCTGAAAGTGACAGGATGTTCACAGTTGGCCAGCAGTATTGGAGGCCGGTAAGTTTTAAATTAATGGTAAGATTGCTGCAGCTTTAAGTTGTACATATCTAAATCAATAAATATGTGATTGGAAATATGTCAATAAATGTGGCCCATACATTCTCTTTTTACCTTACTGGTGAATAGCATCAGTTGCTAGATTGTGACCTGCATAGTCTGTGGTCTCAGATAATACTTAAATCTATGTCACAATAACATGGATTAGGCAAGTAAGGCCATAGGTTTATAGTTAGTTTAATTTCCATTATGAAAGTTTCTTCCTGTTAATAAATAATTTGATATAATGTTTTTCTTACACAAGCTGCCAAACTACCTTCCTCTGTATGGTGGCAAGGAAATAGAAGGATTGGTAAATAATAATAACTAAGTATACAAAGGCATGCCGCGTGGTGCCGGCAGAGTAGAATTCGTACCACCCCTGCCTGCCCATGGGTATCTTACGAGGCAATTAAGGGTTTCCGCGAGGTGGGCAGCAGCACCTCCCGTGTTGACAACATAGTCCAAAATACAAACTGCGGTCACCAACCCACCTGCCCAAATACCCCCCATGACAGTCTTATGGAGTGCCCTGGGGGAGGCCTACGTCCAACAGTGGACTGCAATAGGCTGATGATGATGATGGTACAAAGGCATATTGTGCAACTCACCTTTATGAAATGTTTATTGGACAAAGTACTTGCTTATTTATTATGCCTAAACATTTTTGCAGTTTTTATTTATGCTCAGAAAGAAAGTTTTTAAAGTGGAGCAGATAAATTTTTTGAGTGCCCCCTTTCTTCAAAATTGGTGTAGATTTATAAGCTGTATACATTATTTGCAATTACAATGGTTCTCTGCGTTTCCCAGTATTCTAGTCTAAAGTGATATGAGCAGCAGACATCAATGTCTTATAAATCCTTGGGATTAATATTAATAAGTAATTTTTCATTGATAAAGCTTATACTAACACCAGAGATATTCTTATTCTTTATTTTACAAACATAAATTACCATACTAAAATACGAAATTTCAGCTAAAGATTTTCGCATGGCTGTCCCTCACAGCTTGTATATCACGTGTTTTTATTTGTAGTAGCAACGCCGAAGCATTGTGATGCATGTGCAAAAATTGAGAATGTGTGTGCGGGGGCGAGGTGCGGGGTGCAGGGCACGGGAGTACCCGTCGCGCTCGTCCCGCGCACTCAAAAATTCTCCATTTTCACTATCGTATTGCTTCGGCTCTACCACCGCGAATCACGTAATCAGGGGGCGCGTTTCTTTCCAGATATTCGACATCGGCCGCGGCGGCGACATACCAATAACGGGCATCCAATTCCACCGAATCAACGGCTCGAATAAATACTTCCTCTTCGTCACCACTCCCACCCGCCTCCACCAGTTCACAGGATCCGCAGTGGTCACGGACGGGAAGCCGTCCCTGCAGAACGTGTTCAACCACTACCTTACCATGCCGGAGACCAGCTTTCAGGAGTTACCATCCTCGTTGAAATACTCGAGGCTGCAGTTCCATTTCAATAGCAGTAATGAGCCTAAGACTTTCGCTTGGCTTACTGAGTCCGGTCTGCTTTATGGAAAGGTATTTATTTATACGACGCTCGCGACGTTGTTTGAACTGTATAGCCTGTATGTTTATCTTATTTTGTTGTATAAGCTATATAACTACCAAGTTTCAGCAATATCCGTTTGGTACTTTTTGGCCCCTATCTAGATAAAGTTTTTGTGCAGCTGTATAATTCAGTATCCTGTGATTAAGGATGTACATAAAAATACTAATCTTTTTATGTCTTGCCTCTCTCCTCCATCTATCTGTACGAATTTACATAACGTAAGTAAGGTATTTAGCCGCGTGGTGCCGGCAGAGTAGTTTGTACCACCCCTGCCTGCCCGTGGGTAACGTACGAGGCGATTAAGGGTTTCCGGGAGGTGGGCAGCAGCGCCTCCCGTCTTGACAACATAGTCCGAAATTCACACAGCGGTCACCAACCCGCCTGCCCAGCGTGGTGACTATGGGCAAAACCTCCCTGTGGCGCGCCCTGGGGGAGGCTTACGTCCAGCAGTGGACTGCAATAGGCTGAAGAAGAAGAAGTAAAGTATACAGATATCATCATCATCAGCCTATTGCAGTCCACTGCTGGACGTAGGCCTCCCCCAGGGCACGCCACAAGACTGCCATGGGGGGTATTTGCCCCATAGTCACCACGCTGGGCAGGCGGGTTGGTGACCATACAGATATATTTGACGTCAAACTAAAACCGAAACTAATTTTTTAATAAATTTTCAGTTAGATCCGACATCTCAGCAGAACTCCAACTCTCTCTTCACTCACGCAGACCTGATGACGTTCCCAGTCGACGAGAGTTGCAAGGAGAAAACACCGCTCAACTTTGTCCTAACAGAGTTCCATGCTTTGCTTATGTACACCGACAGGGTTAAGGCAGTGTGTCTGTTAAACCAGGAAGTGGTATATGAAGAGGTGTACTCCGAAGAGTATGGGAGGCTAAAAAATATCGTAATGGATCCGGCCCGAAGGACCATTTGGTCGGCCACAGATAAAAACATATTTAGGACCAAAGTTGTCAAAGAAGATAGGAATATCTGGCGGATATACGCCGACCAGCAAATGTTCGATCTGGCTAAGGAACACAGCTACAATAATCCGGCATTGATTGATGTGATAAACGTGAAGCAAGCCGATCTTTTGTTCTCTCAAGGGGAGTACGTTAAAAGCGCGGAGATATATTCCGAGACGCAGAGCAGTTTCGAAACGGTCTGCCTCAAATTCCTCGAGATCAACCATAATGCTGCACTGAAAATGTATCTCAGTAATCGATTGAACGCCTTAAACGAGGATGACAACACTTTAATACCGATGCTAGTCATATGGATGGCCGAACTATATTTGTCCCAACTAGGTCAGCTACGTCGCAGCGGTAAGGAAAACAGCCAGGAATTCCACGACCTTCAAAGCGATTTTATAGTGTTTCTTTTACAACCGAAAGTGGTGAAATGCATGAAGCACGTCAAATCTGTGATCTACGACCTGATGTCGTCGCATGGAGACAAAACTAATTTGATAAAACTGGCGATAATCAATGAGGATTACGAGACGGTGATTGCGCAGAGTATCTACAACAAATCGTACGCGGAAGCGTTGAGTACGCTGACCGATTTGAAGAAGCCAGATTTATTTTACCAGTTTGCGCCAGTTTTGATGGAGAATGCGCCGGTGGGGACTGTTAATGCGCTGATAGGCCAAGGCACTAGGCTGAAACCGTCAAAGTTGCTTCCCGCCTTTTTGTCATGTGAAAAAGACAGGGTGCATGTAGACGAAATAGTTCGGTACTTGGAGTTTATGGTGCAAAACTTCAATTTGAGTGACAAGGCTATACATAACTATCTGCTGACGTTGTACGCGGATTATGACCATGATTCTTTGATGAGGTATCTGGAAAGACAGGGAAGGGATATTGATATGATCAACTATGATGCACATTATGCTTTGAGGTAAGAAATAACAAATACTAGCTAGACTTTACAAAGATTAGTCCATTTGAAACACATTACACAGCAATTTAGTGACTTTTTTTCTCCCTCACTTCCAAATAACAAACGCGTTTTTCCGCCGCTATTCGGGCTATCCCATTTTGGGAGAACAACCGAGTGTTTCACACAAAATGCTATAGAATCCTTCGTGCGCGAGTCCAATTTCCCCTTTTATACCTAATCTTCGGTCCACAGGCTGTGTCGCGAAAAGAATCTGTCCCGCGCATGCGTGTTACTATCCGCCCTGCTGGGTCTGTGGCAGGGCGCGGTGGAGTTAGCGTTAGAGACGGACCCGAGAGTGGCCAAGGAGGTCGCCGCCATGCCTGATGATCCGGAGATGCAGCGTGCGCTTTGGATCACCATCGGTGAGGATATCTGCCATAAATCCGTTGCATAGTTTTAAAGATCTAAGCATACAAAGTGACATACAGCGGGACAACTTTGTTTTATGACTCACTAGATTGCAAAGCCTTGAGCATCGACGTAAAGTTGCAAGTCTCTCGGTATTCTACAGGTTACATTTCGGGGAGTGTGCGTTGGGACTTCACGACCTAATTCCCCCAGCATCCTTCTACCACCGGACGACCAGGGAAACGTCAAGGCGAAACCGGTTCACAGTTGAAGTGCCGAAAACTCGTACTAAGCGTTTTGCTTCTACATTCATAGTGCGAACGGCCAAGCTGTGGAACTCCCTGCCTGAATCCCTGTTCCTCATGAACTATAATCTTGCGGTCTTCAAGTCGAGAGTGAACCAGTTTCTTTTAGGCAAGCACGCTCCATCTTAGACTGCAACGGTGCTTACCATCAGGCGCGTTGTGGTCAAGCGTAAGCCTATTTAATATAAAAAAAAATAATATGTAGTGATGAAGCTAATTTTGTCTCCAGCTCAACACGTGATAACAAAGAACCAGGACCTGAAGGAGGCGATGAGCCTGCTGGCCGAATGCCCCTCCATCCTGAAGATAGAGGACATCCTGCCCTTCTTCAGCGATGTGGTCACCATCGACCACTTCCGGGAACCCATCTGCCAGTCTTTACAGGTCAGATGGTGAAATGATTGTTTATTTATAGCCACCGGTGGCTTAATGTGGTTATAGCGGCTGGCACGGTTTGCAGCGGTCGTAGGTTCGATTCTCACTCGGGTGAAGAATTTTTTCCATTTTCTTTATTAATAATTTTATAATCTTATTAAATCTATCTTCACTAAGATAAATTTATAAAAACACTTCTCCATTGATATAATCCGATTGTTTATTTGTTAAAACATGCTAAAATAGAGTTATTTAGACGTTTTTAGATCAGAGTCATGTTACGACAAAAATGTATACATGATTTTTGGTCAACGTTTCCGAAAACTACGGAAATCTCCCCATCATCACGCATGGAAGCATACTAGTGTCTGGTTTCCAAAATATTAGGGTCCAAAGTTGAGTAAATAGACTGTTTTTCTGCATAAATGCACATAGACGCGCGTAGCAGGATTTTTTCACGAAAAATAATTAATATCTGTCTATACTAACATAATACTAGACACTATAAATTTCGCACGATCAAGGAATTTAAATTTTTTTTTCCCAGCATTTTTTTTTGCATAAACTTACTTTAAAAAATTCTTTTCATGTATATGTCGTGGCCATATTGTCCATTTCATGAAATGGCTTTAGCATATTCATGAAGTGGTCGCATTTCATGAAGTGGCCAATTCAAGACCAGATCGTTAAATGTCTACATTTCACGATTTTGTCAACGTTTGGCCAAATCGTATTAACAGGGTTCCATTCCGAATGTGGTAAGAGCTTACACCAAGTATACCATAAGGTATATGTATGATTTTTTTTGCTATTAATGTGATATTTTCACAATATAATATTTAAAAACATAAAAGACTTTACAAAAGCGATTCGCATCTGGCACATCGCCGGACGCTGCCTGGGCACGCTCGCTCCGCTCGCTCGGCTCGTGCGTCATTTGTCATAGAACCTAACCTAAAACCTACCGTAATCTAAGGTTTTTGTTTTCAATATTATTATAAACCACCATTAAGTCTAATAACATTATACAATATAACACAGTATCCGTGAACTTCTTCTGCATAGTCACCCTACTCAGCTTTAATTTGATATAAAAAGAAAGATCCGCCATCTTCACACATAAATAAAACGCGCGCAGCGCCTCTCCCGGTGATTCATGTAACTATTTTACGATATGATCAATAATCTTGACCACTTCATGAAAGATCGGGCGTTTAGTTGCATATCGAGAAACGATAATATCGATCTAAACCATATCAGATGGGCAAATAGACAGTTGACTTTTCATGAAATGCGACCATTTCATGAAATGCTCGACCATTTCATGAAATGATCATTCTACGATATGGCCACGACATATACAATACGTCCTTGTTAAAGGTGGCCACAAAAAAACACCCTGTATGATTTTTTTTTTTTACAGGAATACAACAAACAAATTGAAGAACTAAAAAAAGAAGTGCAGGAAGCTACTCAATCTGCTGAATATGTAAGTCTATAATAATCTTCTATGTTACTAATGATGACAATATGGTCGATTCCGGCAGTCACACTCAAAAACGTAAAATTAGTCCTGCCACTGTCCTTTTCTCTCTCAGCCATTTATGTTAAGAGCGGAGAGAGATAGATCTGACTAATATAGGTTTAGGTTTAAGTGTGACTGCCGGAATCGATCCTAATGATTAAGTTAAATACTAATTCGATAACATTTGTTGCTTGTAGCAGCGGCGGATCTTTCTGGCTACTCGATGGAGAAAAAGATCCGTCGCAACTACTGTAACTTTGTTACAGTTACAAGATTTGTAAGGTGGGTTAATTTTCACATGTCGACGAAGAGGGTATGGTGTTGCGTTCGTACAGCCACTATACGAAATCGTATAGTAGCTTTAGATTTCAGCGGTGAAGTATAATTTGCGGGTGTTCAGTTTATATGGCCGCTATATGACGGCACTGTTATGGAAGCCATAGCTGTAGTATATATGCAGGTCATCGCAGTAAATGTGCAGGTCATCGCAGTAAATGTGCAGAGCCCTCTGATTACGTAAAAGCAATAGCAAAGCCGAAGCCGCGCGATCGCGATATTTGAGAGAGTGTGTGTGTGCTTGGGCGAGGTGCGGGGCGCGGGAGGACGCCGATCGCGCGGCTTCGGCTTTGCTATTGCTTTTACGTAATCAGGGGGATGGTCATCGCAGTAAATATCGCTCCAGGTGCACAGGGAGCGCTGCGTGCGCGTGCCTGAGGCGGCTGCGTGCTCGCTGTTACATGTATTGTATCCTGCAGGTCCGCTCCTCGCTCCAGGCGCACAGGGAGCGCTGCGTGCGTGTGCCTGAGGCGGCTGCGTGCTCGCTGTTACATGTATTGTATCCTGCAGGTCCGCTCCTCGCTCCAGGCGCACAGGGAGCGCTGCGTGCGCGTGCCTGAGGCGGCTGCGTGCTCGCTGTTACATGTATTGTATCCTGCAGGTCCGCTCCTCGCTCCAGGCGCACAGGGAGCGCTGCGTGCGTGCGCGTGCCTGAGGCGGCTGCGTGCTCGCTGTTACATGTATTGTATCCTGCAGGTCCGCTCCTCGCTCCAGGCGCACAGGGAGCGCTGCGTGCGTGTGCCTGAGGCGGCTGCGTGCTCGCTGTTACATGTATTGTATCCTGCAGGTCCGCTCCTCGCTCCAGACGCACAGGGAGCGCTGCGTGCGTGTGCCTGAGGCGGCTGCGTGCTCGCTGTTACATGTATTGTATCCTGCAGGTCCGCTCCTCGCTCCAGACGCACAGGGAGCGCTGCGTGCGTGTGCCTGAGGCGGCTGCGTGCTCGCTGTTACATGTATTGTATCCTGCAGGTCCGCTCCTCGCTCCAGGCGCACAGGGAGCGCTGCGTGCGTGTGCCGGCGGCGGCTGTCTGTGAGCTGTGCTCGTTGGCTCTCTTGCTGCGTCCGTTCTGCCTGTTCCCGTGCGGACACAGCTTCCATTCCGACTGTTTTACTACCGGCACGCAGCCGACGCTTAGTGAGTGTTTTCGATTCTATATTCTATTCTTGACTCCCTAGCGGCTATAGCAGGGGTTCCCAAACTTTTTTTCTCATAGACCCCTTTAAAAGTTAACTGGTTCTGGTGGACCCCCTACAGGCCTAAACCACATACGAATTCATTATAAACCAACATTTTTTCACGTCAACGTAGACCCCCATCAAGTATCCTGTGTACCCCTGGGGGTCCACCTGGACCACTTTGGGAACCACTGGGCTATAGTAACGGTAGGACAGAAAGTGAAAAATCCCCGGCAGAAATCTAGCTGCTAAATCACGCGACCCTTTTAACGCACGGACTTTTAAACACCCAGTCGGAAGATGGACTGCTAGTGTTACTAGAATTGGGTAGGACATGATATTAAAAAGAATATTTATAAATTAAATTGTACTAATTTCTATAATCCTGCACGCATATGATAAATTTGGTGAGAGCGAGATGTCTCACTTTTAAACGTCAAATCCACAGAGCTAAGTAATAACTAGACTAGGCAAGTGTTTCCACTTGGTGTGTAAAAAGGGATTGCAAACCACTTCTCTCAGCCCTAATTCACTGAGTCCTGGCTTGAGAAAGAGTGTCTATTCTAATTCTTAAGTCTATTTTTACATGCAAAGTACATACACTTAGTTTATCTAGTTATTAATAGCTCTGTGAGTTTGACGTTTAGAAGTGTGACATCTCGCTCTCACCAAATTCATCATACGGGTGCTGGATATGCCACGGGTGTTGGTGAAACATATGTAGATTATTAATCTAGTTTTCGGAATAGTGCGATGTATTATCTTGCATGCTAGGTGCTCGGATCTGGTTTCTTATGGCGATTGTAGGTAGTGCAAGTGCTTGTTTTCGCAGTTGTGAGATCAGATCCGCGGGTCAGTGGAGGATGTAGGGCCCGGTGGTGGGCGAACCCTTGAAAAAAATATTAAGAGTAAGAGTACCTACTTAGTCTTTTCTTGTACTGAGCCAGTATAATATCTCACTTTAAATGAGGCGAGGTGTTCGGTACAATCAACTATCAAATATTTATTCGGGAAACTACGAAGCATATTTGTGTCTAAGATACCCCAGGCCCTAAAGACGAAGATATTTAACCAGTTCGTAATACCTGTGATGACCTACGGTGCCGATACGTGGTCTCTAACTATGTGCCTCATAAAGAAGCTCAAGATCTCACAGCGAGCAATGGAGAGAGCTATGCTCGGGATTGCTCTGCGTTATCGAATCAGAAATGAGGAGATCCGCAGACGTACAAAGAACCCCTACATAGCTCCAGCGGTCCAGCAAGCTAAAGTAGCACATAGCTCGAAGAACCGATGGCCGATGGAGCCGAAAGGTTCTAGAGTAGATACCGCATATCGGCAAACGCAACGTGGGAAGGCCAACGCGATGGACCGACGACCTAGCCAAGATCGCGGGTATCGGTTGGATGCAGGCCGCTTCCGACTGGTCGGAGTGGAGGTTGTTGGGGGAGGCCTATGTTCAGCAGTGGACTTCTCATGGCTGAGAATGATGATGATGAAGAATGCACAGTACAATTTGAATACATTTGTTTATTTCCAGGTCCAGCCAAACAAAAGAAGCTGCGTGATCTACAGCGTCAACTAGCCATGCTGTCTAACATAGAACTATCGGCTATTACATCAACCGGCTTGCCCTTTAGGGATGTACTACGAAACGAAATTGATGATATAGTGTTGAACGAATGTCTATTCTGCGGCGAGTATATGATCAATTGTATTGACAAGCCATTTATTGGTGATGATGAGTGGGATAAGGTTATGAAGGAATGGGAATAGTCTGTTGTAATATCTAGAAGCCTTCTCAAGGAATATCACCAAGGAAATCCCCTTTGCTGGCTATCTCATAAAGTTGCCAACCTTAAAAAACAGCAATCGCCTAAAAAAAAAAGTAGAAAACAGTATGACTATAAAACAATACGGCAATACAGTATAGCTGTCATTCATAAATTGATTTCCCCGTGTAAAAAATGATCAAACACTAATGTGGTCGGGAATTCCCTCGAATCCCCTAAAGAAGATTGCCTCTAAGCGTTTTAATAGTGGTTTGTCATTGCGTGCGTTTGCAAGTGAAAGGTGGCCTGAGCGGTAGTTGAAAACAGTAGAAAATTGAAACAGAAAACATGACTGGTTAAAACTAACATGCTCACTAAATAAATGAGTGAGATTGTGAGTGACTTGATAGTTAAATCATTGTTCACTTTTGATGACGAAATAAACGACTATTTTCCAAATCTCGAGTCATCTTTAAAAACACCCTTTTGCTAAGTGGGAAGCACTTATTTGAGCATTGTGTACACGTTGCGAATGCACCAAATGCGTAAAACTGTATGTATGTAGATTATAAAATCTGCGTCCCATCAATGAAATACTAGACTGAGTTATAAGTACGTAGGTAAGGTACCTTGTTAATCAAAAAGAAATGGCGTAGCCGGAGCTGCAGACTCACAAAGAAGATCTTTGTACCGCTTTGTACATTGTCAATGTAAAATATTTTTCTGTATAAAATGTCTGTGTACAATAAAGATCTCACACAGCCATTTTCAGCGTAACATATAATCGTATTCTTATTTCTGGATCTCATTGCTATCATAATGAGAGTGTAAATAACATATTTACCTTATTTTAGTGATCAGAGTAGGACGTAAGCTCATAGTACCTAAGTATTAAGTACTTTAAGGTAATGAGATGTAACTTTTATGTAGGTAAATAAAATAAATAATTGTAAATACCAATCCAAAGATATATTAATATGTATATGTACTTATAATTATTAAATAATTAAAATTAGGTACAGTTGTTTTTATAATTCTTTAAATTCCTAATTTAGTGAATACACTAAAACCAGAGATGATAGTTTGCCTATAGATCGGCCGATATACAAAGTTGGTAGTGATTGGCCCTTACTATTATGCGATCCTGCTGGACCATAGGCTGCACTGACCAGTTTATTTTCTTCTCTATGTTAAACCATTCATGCCCATAAGAAGGAACAAATTAACTTACCCGTGACGCCACACACGCACACAAAAAGTTTTTAAAGGTATGCTGTGTTAAAAATTTCATACATTTTGCGAAGATGTATTTGTACAGAAAATTCCACTTACACTGCCGGACCATTGTCTTTAATTCTGTACTCCTTGATTGTGCTATCTCGAAACTACTACTAAATATTATTATTATGTATGTCTTCCGAAATACGGGACTATAGAGTCGTGGTCCATTGAGAGTCGTCTTTATTACATGCTTCCTTTTCACACTATCAGCGAAACTATTACTTATTGTACACAGTAAAGTTTATGACAGAGATGTACATATGATCTAATGTAGACTGAAGTTTTTTTTAACTATAGATATTATGAAACTGTATTGAAATAAATAACTACAGGTTTAATTATTTACTGTCGCGAAAAGCGTATCCACCCAAACTTGTTCCAAATAAATAAGACACCAATCTTGTGGATTCAGCATTTATTGAGTAATCAATTCATGTTAAACAATAAATTATTTAAATAAAAGGAAACCAAATCCTTAAAGGACACATGTCCTTACACATTTAAATAAACGAAGAATGTACAAACATAAACACTATGAATTGCTACAATTATACCTAAACCTGTGGGCGCTAGCATCTATGCAAACTAACTTTACTTAGCTAAGTTTCTGCTTACGTCCACTGATTTAGAAAATTGCACAACACTGTACGTACGTGCCAACAGCTTTGTTATTTATGCACCAAGTTATTAACAATATGAGGCAATAATGATAGGCTCTGTGCACAGATTAGTCATAAATTAAAATTTACGTATAAATTCACTGCGAGTGCCCAAAACGTTAACCTGTGAAATCAAGGCGAAACCATTCTAATCTCGTGAAAAAGACTATATAAAGCACTTATTTTACATGGAAACAATCACATCACTTTGAGCACTCGCAGTAACGTATCTACAATTAGCTACCGTACACTAATTTTATTGACTAGCCCCGGCGTCCACGTCCATGGCCTGTGTATCTGTCTTGTCCCCTTTATCGTCCACATGCATTTTGTCTTCCTTCTGTTCCACTGGTTGTTCCTTATTCTTATCTTTACTCTTATCACGTTTCTTAACATTTTTCCCTTTCTTGGGGGTTTTCTTTTCATTCTCCTGTTTGTCAACAGTTTCGGGGGCTTTGTTTTCTTCTTGTCGCGTGTCGGGCGCTTGCGGCAGCGGCGCTTGTGGCTGTGGCGCTTGCGGCTGTGGCGCTTGCGGTTGTGGCGCTTCAGTCATGGGAGCTGGCTCCGGTAGCGTTTGCTCCTCCGTTCGGTTCGGTTCTTTGGTAGCTTCTTTATTATCCTCCTCGGAAGCCGATTTCATCTCGACCTCCCCGTTAGCCGGCGGCGTGGCTTCCTTCATATCCACGTCCTGTGCCGGCGGAGGCCCGGCCGCATTGCTCTCTGCCTTCGCTTCTAAGACGGCTATGCACTTCTCAATGCACCGGACCGTCTCCTTCCTCGCCTGCTTGATGTTCTCCTTGCCGCCGGTCTCAATGTTGTCCAGCTTGAGCAGGTTCCTCGTCAACATCTCGTCAAGATACAGGTAGTGCTTGTCCTTCTTCGTTCCGGCGAAGTTTTCCACCTCGGACAGGAGTTTTTGGACGTCTTGTTGGACGGCGTAGATCTGAGAGATGGGGTCGTTGGCGGGCGGGGCTTGAGGCTTCGGAGGGGGCGAGGGTTGTCTCGGCTGCTGCTGCTGCTGTTGTTGTTGCGGCTGCGGCTGCGGTTTCGGTTGCTGTTGCGGTTGCGGCTTGGGCTGCGGTTGTTGGCGCGGCGGTTCGTGGTGTACCGGCACCTTTACAAAGTGCTCATCAGGCTGCGGTGAAGCCCCGCGTTGTGGGGACGCGCCGCGCGCAAACGCTGACTGTGGGAACGCCTTCTGCTGAGCGAAGGGCTGTGCGCCTTGACGGAAGCCCCTATTGAACGGCGTGCCAAAAGCGCGGGAGAAATTTGGCGGGGGATGGAAGCCGACCGGCGCGTCATCTGCAAAGTACTGATCGCGGTCGATATGCGGCTGCGGGGGAGGCGGGGCGTACTGCTGCTTCGGCTCAAAGTCTCCCGCGCGGTTAACGACGGGTTCGTCGCGGCCCTCCACGAAGATCGGGATGACCCTCACATTGGACGGATGGTCGCTCGGCTGGGCTTGCTCCTGGTTACTCATGGCGTCGGGCGGGGCGGACATGGAGCGCTGGCTTCTGTCGCCCGCATCGACCAGGCTCGGGTCTGCGGGGCTGCGCTGGCCGAGGTCTACTGTGTTCCTGAGACCGTACTGTGGTAAATGTGGCTCGGGCGTGGACTCTGTCTGTGTTTCCTGCTCCGTGTGCGTAGGCGGCGGCGGCGGTGGCTGCTGCCTTGGCTCTGGCTGTCTCGGCTGTGGCTGGCTGGGCGGAGGTTCCTCACGACTCTGAGGCCTACGATTCCAGTGTGTGGGGAAGTGTTCTCTGAACTCCGAGGGTATATCGTCGAACGGGAATCTGTCGAAGCCGAAGTTGTCGCCGAAGTCTGGAAGTAAATGAGTTTTGTTAGAGAAACGATTCGCTGCCCTTGATTAATGACCGTAATCACATTGCATTGTTACAGTAATTAATAATAGTCACAATTTACCTATGAATCAGATTATAATAATACGCATAACATTATCGCTAGTAATGAAATGAGTGACTAATATTACTAACATAACCACAAAAGAAAAGACAATGTTCTATGCATAAATATCATAAAATTGGCAGACTTATAGAGGTTTGAAATAGAAGTGGATATTATTAAATGAATAGAAAAAAAAGCTGCTAAGTCGTAAAATTCCGGATTGACCTATTTAACCGGTAATAGAAAGCAACCTATAACTATTCCTAAATATCCTGCCGGCCTTGACGTTCCACCTCTGTATTACATAACTCAGATTACATTATCATTACATTCTGTTCACTGCATTGAGTGGCGTAGTTAGTAAAGTCCCTTAGACCCTGGCTTCGAATGCATAAGGTGCAATGATATGAGGAAATGAATATCAATGAGATTTTACGAGTCAAACAAGTCAGCAAACGCGTCCACGACGAACCTCTGTCAATTCTGTCGAAATAATGTCTAAAGCAGACCTACCTTCAGTGGGGTCCTGGCTGGAAGGCCTCCGCTTCCTCGCCCAAGTGGCCGGCCGCTGCCGCAGGCGCGCCGCGATGTCGGGGTGCCGTGCCGCTAGCTCGCTCCACGCTCCCGACCCCTCCTCGTCATCAAATGGGAAACCACGCTGCGGACAATGTCTACTGTTAGGGTCATAGGTACTGCATACAGACATACATGGGACATTATGATAGTTGATAGTACGATAAGCTATAGGTACTACATTCTGTGCTGATGCGGGGCTTTCCTAGAATATATTAGCTGCATCTCCTTCCGAGCATATTGTAAGTTATCGGAATTATTTCAGGCGATGAACTAGCAACTTATTACTGATCATTTACTATCCCCGCTATGCTAAGCGTGGCTATGAGATCTCCTTTATGATCCCGCAGTTCTGGCTACCTTATTTCAGATGTATGTATGAAAGTTGAAGGCAAAGGATAAGAGTAAGACCCTAACCCAGTCAAATCAACACGTTGGTGGACAGAAAAGTTGTTAAAACGTTTTGGAAATAATAAATAATCAACAAACGCATAAATTTACGCAAAACGCGTGGTATATATTCAGAGACACTTGACAACTGAAACAAAATGTTCTAAAATCTATTCCAGTCTGAGTCAACGGTAAATAATGAGTAATGACTGAAGTTTCCAAGGTCCTGTGACATTAGGTATTCCTCGTTTATACCAATGTTAATAACAAATTAAACCATGTTAAAATTTTGTGAAATATCAATCAATTATGGAAATTGGGCTAAAAGTGTTACAAAGCAGAATGTTCATGAAGTATCTAAATTCAATTATTAGGCTAGATAACAACTGGATCTTAGCTTAGCCTTATATGGTGGTCTGGGTCCTAATCCAATTAAGTGGAGAAACGGCTCCAAGAATGACACAAGTCACAACCGGAAGCTCTCCATACGACCCCATAACGATAAAAATGGCATAAACAGAAGTTAACTTTAATGTCGTGTAAAAAGGCTCAATGTCGTCTGATTGACTTAATCTAGTAGCTTGAGGTTGGTCGTGAAGTGGTTGCCGTATATGGCAAGGACGGCAGAAGTGGTCTTAAAAACTCGTCCATTTAAATCTGCTACATAAAAATTAATCTAAGTTGTAATACAGAAGCTTGGGATGCATCCGTCACTGGGGCGCCACTTTAATGATTCTTGTTATAGCAGCATAAGGAAGTTCTCGACCAATTGCCAACTTGTGTTTCAACAAGTGTTGGTGAAAAAAGTTTCTGTAAATGCGACTCTTCACCGGACAAAAGTTGCCAACTTTTTGTCTTGCCTTGTAAACGCTTAAGGAGTGTAGAGGGACATAATCCTGCTTCAAGAGTTAATTGAAAAATTTGGCGAAATAGTTTCGAAGCTAAATTATTTAACTTGTAACATTTAGAATAGAAAGTACATTTGCGCCTTCGGTAAACGACGTGATGAAGCCAGACCGGTATTGCAGGACTGGAGGTTTGTCTGTCACAATGACGAACTTTAATACATTTATTACTTTGACGCTCGTAACCTAAGTGGAAACTTTCCCTCGAGATCACTCGTGTGAGTATGTTTTCTTTGGCAAGAGCTTGTTTTACAATGGTTCAGTGTGATTAAAGTTTCATATGGTAAATACAGTAGAATACAGAAAATCCGCCTTATTTGGAGTGGAAAGTACCAAATTCATGGTTTTTATGCAAGATGTCTATCAACCGTCAAATATTAGAAAAATACAGAGGCGAATATAACTTTGCATGTAAATTTAATGGGCGTTTCCGTGGGAAACCTAAGAATTTCATATATGAAATAGGTAAGGAATTGTATTGTAGTTTTAGAATACTTTCAAAGATATCCTTGTATGCCAAAATTCATTTAGATGCAATGCAACCAGCCTTCTATGTAAAAGTAGACATCGGTAACATTAAACTTAAGTTTAGCACATACATATATTTATATGGATTGATCAGACCAGATATAAATGACGCAGATGTTATTACTAAAATAGATTAAAATCTCAATAATAACATACAAATGCATGCCCCATTAAACACGGCTTGTTAATTATCCAACAACAATAGACTATGGCAAGCCCAATATAATTCGATTTAATTTAAATGCAATCCATTCGCAGAAATCATACATTCATACCTTGTTTACATTACATTAGCCGAATGTGGGCGGTGCAGATCGAGTGCTCAATCCACTTATTGGAATAACTTATTTTGTTACGGCTAATGCAAAAAATGTCGTCTATTACGACGCAAGAGAAGTTGAGAATAGCTTACTCATTCTAATGTTTTGAATCAGTGAAAAAAGCAAGAATGTAGTTCCAGGGTTTCTAACACAAACAATCTATTCTATTGATGATTCACATGGTAAAATTCCTAGTGGTAATTATTTTGCTAGCTGAAAGAAATAGCGTAATACTCCCTCTGAATTTTTTCTGTCGTATCCATTATAAATAATTGGTACGAAGTAGGTACTTAATTTAGATTCGATATCAAAATAAGTTATGATTTCTGTTATTTCTTTGTAGCGAAACGTTTTTACTGTAACGCTCATTTCATCTAACATGGAGTCCAGTAAATTTTACCTTACGATAGTTCTTTCTTAGGAAGCCATTAACTTTTTTGGCACATCACTCCCCCTATTCACTTTTTTGTATACTAACATTGAAATTGCTCATTTAAAAAACTCTATGTTCCTAATGAATTGCAAATGGCTATTTAGTCGTAATAGTAGACTTTTGCTGGCACTAAACGTAAGACAACGAAGTTGAATCAGGAACCATGTTTTTATTTTGCATCTAATAATTTCTAGATTGCATGTGTTTTCCATCAAGTAAACATGATTAACACTTCGATCATCTACAATTCGCACTCCCATGCTTAATCCTGACGTCAAGCCGGTGGATAACGCATTAACAGTTTATTTTGAAACACACAAACATTTAAAATTATATTATCAAGAAATCTGTAGACCTATTTATGAATAATTAAGACTGAAAGGAGTAAATTTCCATAAATTTAAAGCAGGATTATATCCATCGGGAAAGAGAGATGCTTATAGGGCGTCGTTGTCAAAATGTAAACAAACCGTTACGAAACAAGTTAAAGAAAACACCGTAAAACCCTTATTACCCTGCCCTTAGTAATGCGAATTAGACATGCTTGAAGTAAACGTCGTGCCAATTTATGCAATTAAATCTCTAATTACCTGTCATTGATGTAACATGGTTTAATCAACAGCGCAGTTTACTACAAATCATAACTTTTTATGTAAAATCTTCGTAGCCTCGCTAACGTCATAGTCAAAACTAAACAAAAAAATGGGCAATGCTTTCACGCTCACATCCGACAAATCACGCAGGTTACCGGCAATGACATCACCGTGTGGGCAGAGTGGCGCAAAAACTCATTCTGCGTCACAACACACGACTCTATACCGAAAGGCAACGGCTTTTCAGGCCAAGTGTTCTGTGTCGGAACACAGAACGATTTCCTAATTCATCTGAAGTATGTATGTATCACTAAATAGTTTATTTAAACGGGAGTGCTAGTTCCTCAACGTATTAATGTAAAATCCAAGTAACATCTCCTTCCGTACATGTCGTGTCGACGATGAGTTAGCAACTTGTCACTGATCTTCTACACCTGACCCGGGCTAAAACCATGTTAACAGTGCCAGCAGCCCTCGGTCTACACAGTTATTAAATGGCATAGGTAAATATGAATACACAACAAAATCCTAAAGCCGGCACGTGTACCATCTCGTGACTGATGTAAATCTCTATTATTACACCGTTTTACATTGTTAACAGCCAATTTAATGATACAGAAAATGTTCTCTTTGACTTGTTCCGAGCGACTGAATAGCTGTGCATCTATCCTAATACATAATAAAAAAATATTTTTCATAAGGCTCATGGTCAGATATGGCATGGGATACAAACAGCAGAGATTAGGAGAAAGCAGCTTTGGCAATTTACAAATTATAACAATAATGTCAATATTAATTCCCCATTTTTGGGGAAGGAAGCATGTTAGAATTGATTAAGTTCACCGAAGACAGTCTTTTAATCCAGCAAAAAATTCAAACGCCAAAATACTTCATTACAGACGCTGATGCTGATTTTAAGGAAAAGACAAACCTACCTACACAAGGACAATATTGCGAAACGCCTACATATAAGGAAATACGAAAGCTAGGCCACAACAGTTTTGATTTACAATCAGCAAGTGACTCCTACGTGCCGTTTAACATTTTCAAATGCTAAATATTAGCGTGATCGCATAATAGTCATACAAGTCAATGACCGACTCAACATTAGGTACTACGATACTGTGAACTTAAATGCACAGTTGGCAAGATTCTCATTTTTACAGTTAATCCACAGACACTGAATGGAAAAAATACAAAATGAATATAATGTATTCATAACAATACTTTACAAGGTTTGTCTTCGCCGATTTGCATTAATTTGCAAATTTCATTATTTAAATAATCTTCAGAAAGATTTAATTTTTTTATTCTGTTCCAAATGTGCTTTATGTTCCGAAATCCTTTATGATTTATACATATATTCCACATATTCTGATGCTTCTAAATCAGCCAGCAAATAGATTAATTGGAAACAACAAACTAGGTATCTGCGAATGACTAAATGTTCGAGTCCGAGTATTGTTTTCAAAAACATAGAAAATGCACGTTTTCCTCGTAATGCCTAGTAGGTACCTGTCGTAAAAGGTCTGTTTGCCTACCGATATAAATACTAACATGAGATCATCGTCTCAACTTAGCCGGTGTTTACAAAGTTTAAGGATTCACCACGACTCTTTGCTTTGACATTGAACTTGTCTAACAAAAAAAACGTAAGAATACTTTTACGTTGATTTATTGGACTGGTCTAGAACATCTATAAAGCTATAAATCAAGTTTGCTCGATCGTAAAGATACAAATGTTATGGTGTAATTTGGACAAAAAACATTTTATCCAAGAAAGCACCGATAAATATTTAGAAGACAATTATTAAATTAAAAACACCACAGTTAGTGCGGAAACACTTGGAAAACGATTTCACGCATACAAAACGATTTTAATTTTAATGCAGTGCATAACGGCTCTTACAAATTCTGTCGGAATAATAATTAATTAACAAATGAAAGCGAAATAGGCGAGAAACTCGACTAACATTCAATAATTATTATTTGAATTTAAGTTTAACAAATTATTTTTTTATAACTTTAACCCATTACCTGCCTATCCTTCAACACCTTTTCACAAATTGTCTACTTGTCTGTTATCTCATAAGTACATAAAAACACTAACACCAAAAGAAATACATATAGCAGTAAATGAGCTAAGTATACAACAATCCACTTAATTAAATCCCACTAAAATGATGAGGAACACCAGAGATACACCAGCTTCTGGTCTCTAGCGCTAAACAGACTAATGATGCTATTATTGAAGATGTATTGGGAGCAGCACTTAACGATAACGCAATGCGGCTAGGGATGCCGAATGCCAGAACACCAGGAAGCGAGAGGATAGGAACATAACTTTCAGTTGGAGATACCGAACATGAGCACTGACCGAATAATGAAGCAAATTATAAATAGAAGACGCCAGAAGTACATTATTATTGAACTGTTGACTGGCTAGCGACCACCCTTTATTTTTGATACCTGCTTTTGTATTGATTGAAACAACAGCCGAAACTTATTATGAGGAGGATTAACTAGAATCAAACAAACAACAAACACTGAATACTTAAAATTCAGGATATAATCAAAACTTCACTAAAGGAAAAGTGATTTACACTAGATGTACGTACATAAATAATAATATGTTCAACTCCAAAACAATACCCAAATCCAGTTTTAAAGCAGACGATATTTAGTATTACTAATTTAGATAAATGATTTACGGAAACTTAATGGTGCCATATTTCCAAAAAGGCTCCGGAACAACGCCCACGTCGGCGACACTAATTTACGAAGCCAACGCTAAATAAGGATATGAATACGAAAACAAGCATTAACATTATAATCAGCACAAATTTGGCAATAGCGGATGGAACTGAATTAAATACAATCCGTATGTATTGTACATAAATCTGTTTTCACAGTGGCGCGATTACGTGAATCACATCACACGACCGACGACGAGATGATGATGTCAGTTTGTGTTTACATTATACAAGTTTTGAATAATTGAATTTGCGAAATTAGAGCGAAAACTATTGTCAACAAACACATCGAAATACGTATTATGTATACTTAGGCTTTCAAATTAATATATTTCCATGAAAACTAAATATGTAATATGATTTTTTGTTTAAATAACCGTACGTCCTGCTAAATCTCGAAGATGGGTTAAAGCGATTTTTTTTGTGTGTTTGATTAAGCGTCTTGAGGGAAAAATTTAAATGCAAAGTTAGAACCGATAACATTGCGAATAGATAAGTAAGAGAAGCTTCTGATGGAATTGACTGGGTAGGTGGGGACTGAGGGAGAGCTTTCTAATTACTCAACAACAAAATACATCCAAATAAATGTCGTATAACACCGTACTATCATTTCCTCTGTGTTTTTTATAGTATCCCGTGTCTCTTTTAATGGATTTTATGATTTTTACAGCTTTTGGTAAAAAAAATCAGACAACTGACTACAAATCGCAATTAGTGGCATTTATGGGACGTTGAAAGAAATTATTCACGCTCATTATCCTCGAGGGACTGCCAAAAACAATGCTGATTTTAGATAATATCCAGTTGTGCTTTACGCATCTTTTGGAGACTATCCAGATGTGGTTATTTCTTCCATTCCTGAATCATGAAATTGTAAACAGTTTGAAAGTTATCCATCCTTGACCCTGGCACTATTATTATGTGTATTATTTATATAGTATTTATTCAAGTGTAAATGTATTATGAATGATCAACTTTATCATCTGTTTCGTAGTTATACTTGCCAATTTTTTTATAATATAATTTAAAATTGTAAGTAACATATTATAAAAAAAAAACTATAATCTATTCACTTTTTTATACCGGTTAGGGACTCTTCTCCTAGTGCTTTACCAAAAATTGTAGTTATGTTATACTGGTACACTCATTTCTAAAAAGTTTTGGAAAAGTTTTTCACTTACTTCATTATTCCCGTGGTACTCAGGCGGCTTATCTACTACAACAGGTGACTCCATTTCAGGAAAGTGTCAAACAATCACAAACTTGGCAATGTTTCAATATATCACAGAAAGATATCACAACACTTCGCTAAAGTTTTATTCAGTCTTAGCACGCGATAATACAATCAAATTGAAAAGGACTTGAAGCAACGTCATTCACCGTGTTTGTTTTTATACTGAAGCAGCGGGCTGGACCACTGCCGTATTTATACATTCGGTTGGCGCGTCTCGAAACGTCTAGCTCTTTCCAGCCCTTTCGAGAGATTCGTGGTAGAAGGCCGATGTGGATCGATTGTGGCATTTATGCCGCATACATTTCTGTCCGGCAATTCTTTTTGTTTGGCGATAATGTTAGGGTTTAGTAGTAAAGTAGCAATGTACCTATATTCTGCGGGCATTCAGAGATTAATGCGTGCGTGGTAATTTTTTAATACCATGCTTTTAAAAGGTTGTATGTGGGGTCAAAAGTTTTGATACTTTACTAGGACCTAACAAGGAACAAAACATTGTTCACATTTATAACACACTATACAGAGTGTAAAAAGACAACGATGTTTTTTTAATACCTCGTATTCTCTGTAAGGTTACGATCATTTTCTTCTATGGAACCAACCCTGGGAAACGACAAAAAAATATGAAAAAATAGTCATTTTATTGCAAGCAATGTATTCGTTTGATGCGCAAAGTACAAATGTACCTACAAAACTAATATTATAACATTTTGCCATGGTATCTTTGAAAAAATTGTTTGTTAACCGATTTCAGATGGATTTATGTAAAAAAAAAAGATAATAGTAATGTAGGTTTGGACCTCAATATCTTGGAAACCCGTGGTTTCCCAGAGGTGCTTCTATAAAAAAAAATATCGTGGTGGTCCAAAGAATACGAGGTATTAAAAAAACAAAGTTGTCTTTTTACACCCAGTATTGATAAATATACTGATAAATGCATCAGAAACATTGATGGACGTACCTACCTGATAAATATGCAAAAAGGGTGGAATAATAAAAGTTGAATTTAAAATTGTAATGATATTTTCAATAATACCATCTCTTATGGGGTCATGTCAGCCAAGCCAATACCATTTAAGTCTAGTTGTTCCCTGAAGGGTATAATTTTACGCATCCTTATTGATCGCTGTTTTATTTAATTGTATAGTAAGTAAATGGACAAAAGGGTTATCAAACATTAATAAGTAAATAAATAATACTAGAAATAAAACTTTTTGAGGTTGGGAAGTGTGCAAGTTTACACACCCACTTTTCACCAGTTAGCCTATTAAGTCCCACGTGGTAAGCGGCGAGTCTACCGCCTCTTTTCGGGGACATATACAACAATCTCGCTACCGGCAACGAATCCAATAATCGAGTCATTTTAAATAGGTATTATAAGCTTTTACCGTCAGAGCCTAGTCTGTTAAATAGCAGGGTTTAATACCACGGGCAGGTGAGGTAGAACTTTTTAAGTCGGTTAAAAAGATAAGAATAAAAATTTGCAAAAACTACTGAACAACAACAGCAAACAGTACTAATAGATCAATAGATCATACAATAAATATCACACGATAAAAAGAAATGCAATATATAACAGATGTTTTTAAATCAACCACACGTCATTGATCTTTTACATCTTACCCCCGCTGTGCCAATTGTGGATGAAGAATTCTCTTTCATGATCTTATGATTCTGGCTGGATATCCCATTTTGGCAGCATGCCGTGTACGACTTACGAGTAGGTATATTAAACGTATGTAAGTATGTAATCTAATCTAGTAGTTATTGAAGGTTCGTGCAATTAAACACTCCGCCTTCGATATTTTCTCTGTTTCCGTCCACCCGATCGGTATTTGGCATTCAATGATTGCCAATGCAATGTCAGCGACCCTGCTCAAGTGCTATACAGTACGTAGGTAGATTGATACTATTATAGTTAATTAGTGTGTGTAATATTCTTCAGAAAAGAAGTTATATAGTGGAAATACATAAACTGAGTCGAACCCAAAACAAGGTACGAGGCAAACTAGCGGACACTCGAGACTTCGACTGCATAATCTATAGTATTCTATTCCCCTTTTTACCGTCCCCGTGAGAATTTCTGTAATTCCTTTCTTAGTGCTTCCCTAGACTTCTCAAGGAACATACCTAATGCTAAAATTCAGCTACCTACGGCACTTGTTTTGGCTGTTGCAAGTCACTCAATCCGTCAGTAAAGGAAGGGTTTCATTTCATATTATTATGTACTTGATTATTTTCTTTCTCTATTGCAACTGGATTGAATTCTGATTATATTTCCCATTTATCATGAAGGTGCAATCTATTGGCATTTCTAGATTGTGATTAGCTAGCCAATAGCATCTCATTTACTACTATCATTAAAGGAAGCCTTGCCCAACGGAGAGTTGACAGACAAGTCTACGCCACAGAACACTATATACTCAAGGTCTCGCTGAAAAAAGGCCAGACGCCTGGCAACACTGAGTTCCGTTTAATCTGATAATAAATAAATATAACTATTGTTATCATTTAAATATGAAAACGCTAGCGCGGTGATAACAGTTCCGACGTGCTCAATTTTTTTTCAGCTCTGTATAAATTATTTATCGATAAACTTAATCATAGTGGAGTAGAGCAAAAAGTTACATTATGAATCAAAAATGTTATCATATCACTAAAGATACAGTCTTATATAAATATATTTATTGCCTAGGAAAAGCCAGGAGTTGTGTGGGCCTTTAGTGTTCGCTTTGAGCAGTCCAACAAAACTCGACCGCTGACTCTCGGACTATACAAGGTTTATTATAAAAGCCATTTTGGGAAATCTGGAACAAAACGACGCCAAAGTCGTTGGCCTAGATCTGGGAATAGCACATTTATTGTGCAATAATGACAAAATCACAAAAACTTTACATGAACTCAAGAAAATACTTACGGAATCACGTATTCAGGGATTGGAATGGATTAAAATTTTGAAGAAAGTAATTGATTCGTCGATGAGCAAAAGTGAAATTATCGAGGCTTGTAAACTGTACATTGTAAACAAAACATTACAGATGTTGGCAGCATCGTGCCGCCGGTGTTACCAACATGGCCAATAATTCTATTTATAATGCTATTTGAGCGTGCGAATCGGCGCTTGTACTTACATTTCGCTTCATTTTACACTGTCATCATACAGTGACTCAGAACAATAGCGTCAAGTACGAAGAGGGTCCCTGTTCTTGAATCTGACACTGAATTTAAAGAGTTATCGTACAACACCACTTACTCGAGCAACTCAACGAAACGTTTTGCTGTTGTGGGTGGGTGCTGCCGTATCACCGAAATAGAACTTTTGGAATAACTCAACGCGAAATTATATTCAATGCGTCATCGAGTCAGCTAGCTTGACTAGGAAGATCAAGATCGATGGACTAATGAAAACTGTTGACAACTCAGAATTGGTTCAATAGAATTGAGGAGACGCTATCTCTATGAAAATTTGGCACAAACTGTGTAAATTTTACAGCTTTAGGACAATGTAAAGAATTCTGTGTCACAGTGTCAATTTAGCCAAGATTCTTAGACGCGAGATAGTGAATATTTTCGAGTCTAATAATAACATGCGTCGTCGTGTTGTCTTCTCGTTTATTATCTTATTTTCAGGTGTCTTAAATAAATTAGGGAACATACGTTTTATTGTATCTAAACTCACCGCAAAATAAGAGGTCCGTTTACCGTAGCGCTAGCATCTTTGCAATCTGCCAGTAAAGCTGTAACAAACCGTACCTATGTATTCGTTACTGAGTAACGGGTACTCCATCCAGTACCGAGTAATGAAACGTTACAAAGGAATTCGTCTCGTTACTCACATATTTCGTATCATAGGTATTTTTCTATAATACACTGTATCGGTATCGGATCGCAAATGGTGTATTCATACGTTTGTTTTTTAACATATGTTCTACCCATGCGTGTGATGGGGTTAATTTAAATCCCTAATTTCAAAGAACGATGTTTAGGTTTAAAAGTAATATTTTTTTAAAAATCGTAATTTCAAAGAACGATGTTTAGGTTTAAAAGTAATATTTTTTTAAAAAATCGTCAAAGTTTTTTACTGTTTTGTACTATTCTTTGTAATATAATTTAAGTTTATGGTTAAAATTTTCTAAATAGTAAATCCATTCCAAATTTGGTAGATTACGTCGACAGTTCACGTCGATTCGACTCGTTACCATACCATATGCGGTATCAGAAGTAACGAGTAACGTACGGGTACACTCATTTTCGTTACAAAACACCTCTACTCGTACAATATGCACACTGTTTCATACATTTTTATTTAGTTCGTGAATAATCCGCCGAACTTCTTATACCGTGATTGATTTAGTAGCTTCAAAATGACTATTATATGGTAACGTCTTTATTTACCATATGAATTTTTCATCAAGTACCTTCTCGAATGTGACGAGGAAATCATACAGGGCGACACAAGCACGAACCATTAATTGTCTAAGACTGCAGTAAAAGGGAAGTCCTTGGCTGCCCACAGCACGTTGAATCATTAGAGCCCACGCGAATTCGGAACAATCAACTACCATTGGCTCATAGAGCCGTGGGTCTCAATTGCAACTGCAGGTTTAGCGAAATTAGGGATATGCAGCGGAAATGGGTTGTTTGTTTGTTAGCCACGTTTAGCATAGCGGGTACAGATATTAATGATTAATGACAAGTAGTAGTAGACAGGGCCGGCCCGCCCATACGGCAAACGGAGCAGTCGCTCCGGGCGCCAAATCCTAGAGGGCGCCTAAATGGTAAAGATATAGGTATATGTATATTATTAGGAGCAAACAGGAGAGACGCCATAATTGGATCTCGTTTCATTCTAAAATTTACTTCGGGCCGGCGCTGGTAGTAAGTAGAGAATGCCCGAGTTCCTTAGTCGATTTCTTGCAACATGCACGGAAGGGGATGCAGCTTATGTTTTCTGGTGAAGCCACGTGCAGGGATAACAGTGGATGTGATAAAACCCTACCGGTTGCACAAATGGACATGGTAATGTCGACATAACACACATGTTGCATTCATAATATTTATAGAAGTGGAAAGGGAGAAATGTTGTGGCCCCGTTTGAAGAATTTAGTTTTGATATTTAGTTATTTAATTAATTATATTCATTGCCATCCAACCCGATAATAAAGAATTTCTGTAAAATCGTGATTCAAATTGTAAACAAAACCAAAATAATGTACCACATACCTAACCTGGATCCGAATGCGAAATATGTCACAAAAATCAGCATTACGCGGATGGAATCGAGGTGTGATGCGCGTTATGTCTGCCACTCTCATTTTTTAAACGACACGATTGACCGATATACATACATTTTTTTATGAATACACCACAAATTACAAAATTAAGCGATAAGGATGCCTGTTCACGGTGGAGAAACAGAGAATTTTCAATTAATATTTTCAATAAATCAATTAATGTATAAAATTTCGGCTCAGCCCCAATCCTGCAATCTGAATTGTTAATATTTCTCCGCTTCGCTACGGTATTAAGTCAAGCAGATAGACATGAAACTGAGTATACAGACAGGTTCCTTAACACGGAACCCTAAATTGAACAAACAAAGGCAATCCTATTTGAGATCCCAATGATGATGATGACAATGATTACGATTAAAGGCAATTACAGTAGCCAATTGCTTATAACTTCATTACCAGAAGAATACCGAGTCCGATCGATTAAAACGTAATCAACCGGTGTCCTCGTTTCAGTTATGAAGTCCCCTGACAGTAGCGCTAGTGTCTTAACAACTCTGACAACGTCGAATGTATTTTATTTAGTTTTGCATAAATTTGTGGGACTTCGATTTGGAGGCGGCTATAGCTTAATTGCCCTACCCTGGCCTTGACCCACGCTCGATAAAACCTACCTAGTTACCTACGTACGTACTACTTATAAAATAGATATGCGTATGACCATACATTGTTAAAATTTCATTTTATAAATATGTATAAATGCGCAATTGTGTTAGTTTAAATTTCATCAAATAACTTTCGTTACTGGCCACTGCAGGACAAAACTGGATACAAACTTTCGCGTTTATAATATTAGTAAGATAAAGGCTTTTTGCTTATTTCACTTATGATAGAGTAGGATTCGCAGCAAAAGATATAAATAATTTGTCAGACTAGCCTATAAATGAAATTGTATTAGGCGTTACAATTCGGAAGTTCAAACATTCACTATGGATGCGCCCACCACCGGGCCCTACACCCTCCACTGACCCTCGGATCTGATAACTCATAACTGCGAAAACAGGCACTTGCACTAACTACAATCGCCACGAGAAACCAGACCCGAGCACCTAGCATGCAAGACAATACATTGCACTATTCCCAAATCAAAAACTAGATAAATAATCTACATATGTTTCGCCAACAACCGTGGCATCCTCAGGATTATAGAAATTAGTAAATTAGTAAACCACTAATTATTATGAAACTCTAAAACCCCTATGTTTGATCGCTGATGTATGTATTTACATAAATACACCGCGTGGTGCCGGCAGAGTAGAGTTTGTACCACCCCTGCCTGCCCTAACCACGGGCAATTAAGGGTTTCCGCGAGGTGGGCAGAAGCGCCTCCCGTACTGACAAGATAGTCTGAAAATCACACTGCGGTCACCAACCCGCCTGCCCAGCGTGGTGACTATGGGCAAAAGCTCCCTGTGGCAGTAGCCTTCTGGCCTGATCTTCAATCGTATCCTTCATGGTTGAAAGATTCTTGCTTTGAAACTAGTCTAATGTAGGTTTATTAGACTTATTTCTGAGTAAAATTTATGTTACGGATTCTTTACATCCTTACAAACTTTCCTATTTATATAGTTATATTTTACTAAACTTAGTACTTACTTAGACTAAGACGTCAATTCCATCGAGTAGAATAATCTTAACAAAGAAAATACGAGAGTTTTTTATAACAGAGATTTTTTCTAGTTAATCAAAGTTCTCTTGCAAACTCTAGTTGGTTAGTAGAAAATAATGATAGTCTATCTATTCTATACCCTCAGTAGCTTTAGAAAGATGGCAATTCATAATCAACAATTATCCAGGTCACAAAACAGGTCGATAAGATACATGTAGCAAAACACCGCCTAACCGAGCTAGAAATTATGAAACGCATAACATAACACTTCTAAAAATGAGAGTGAGTACCATATGGGATGTGCTCTCACTACAAATCATGCACCGTTTTATGTTATGTTACGTAAGTTATGTATGAAACAGCCATTAACACCCACCAAACGTCTATCTCCGATCCTGACATACCCATACAATTATATATTTATTAATTACGCACAATTTTCCCCTTAATTAATTAATTGAAAAGAAAATAACATTAAATGCCTAATGGTCATAGTATAAACTTTTGTGATCAATTGTTTATGACAATCCTGCTAGTTTCTTTACGACCAAAAGCTAAGCAGGTAGAGTAGACCAATGTGATGTAGTTTGAACTTTGAATTCATAGACAGCTTGTTTGTTTTGTTACTCATCCTGCAGTACTGGCTAACCCATTTCGGGGACACAGCCGTATCTATAATCTACATACATGTAGTCATGAACGTATAAAGAACAACGGACGGAATGCTGTCACTGTACAGATTGAAGCACCGAAATGGCGGCGCGTTTCGCACGTGTGCGTATTTTCTAGCAGGCGCCGAGCTTACTATGGTTTGTATGTGTGGGTGGATCACGCGTCAATACACATCCCTACTCCATGGAATATCGTTACCAAGCTTACTATGAATGCTTCACTCTGTGTAGTAACAATATTCTGTCCATTATTCTTCTAACGTTCACGTTATGTAATTTCATTGCTGTAGCCAGGCAAAAAGAAGTTATGGATCTTTTCTACAAATAGGTACCTACTTAAAAGTTTGTGAGAATGGATGTTTACTAGACTTTCATGCAAAAACTGTTGCACGCACATTGACGAAATTTGTTATGTAATAGTAAGTTAGATCAGAATAACATTACATAGGCTACAAGGATAAAGCGGATTAAGTCGCAGGTGCCAGAGTTGCCACAAGTGAATAAATAAGGAGACAATTAATTAGTACCTACATGCCTATCTTTAAATGGGAGCTACCTATTGACTTATCTTGAGATTTCCGCGATAAATGGTTTGTATCGTATACTTTGTGGTACCTAAGTATCATCTATGGAGCAAGAAAACAGGAGATGCGTTAGTCTATCTATCCTTTCGACGGCCGGCCCACAGGGCTAGCGCGGCCATTTGCCTCTAACCAAACCATAGTACATCAGTCTACAATAGCCGTGCGGCGTATCTTTGCGGCTGAGAAAGACGCGTCGTGCGCTGTACAGCTCCTCGTTTATCTTCTTCACTCCAACGCACTTATTCTTTATTGCACATACACAAAAGAAATATGGCATACAACATAAAAGAAGAGATGCATGTACAATGGCAAACTTATCTCTACCAGAGATCTCTTCCAGCAAGCCAAGCAAGTAAACAGAAATTGTTAACAACAGGGTAACATGGGTTGCCCTTCATAATGTAGGGTACATAATGTTTTGTAGAATTTTATCTATCTATCTGCTCTTTGTGCTTCCTTAATGTATCCTCACAGAGGACTCAGGGTCACTAATAATGAGAACCAATTATTTCTGGCTTAGAATGCAACAGTGGTTCCCAAAGTGGTCCATATGGGCCCCCAGGGGTCCACAGAAGACTCAATGGGGGACACATTGGCGTGTTTTTTTTTATGTGTTGTAGGTTTGTAGGGGGTCCACCAGAATCGGTTAAGAAAAAAAGGCAGTAAACTTGGTTTAGTGTTGTCGGCACAATTCTAATCAACATAATGCCAACTCGAAGATTGATTGTATCATATCTGAGCTAATGACACACCACACATAACAACTATATATCATTATAAATATTATTAAGAAAATGAAAAAAAAAATTCACCCAAGTGAGATTTGAACTTCCAACCAACTGAGCTATCTGGTCAATTAACTCAGGTGACGAATTTTACCATCTCTTTTAAATTATATTATTGGCAAAGTTATTTTTTCATCCCAATAGCTATACACTAGCCAAATCTCGGTAAACTATACATCATATCACAAGCAAGATTACTCATCTTTTAGTACAATCAGTGGCTGCTTTTGCTGATATAAGTGTTAGTTTCTCCAAAATGACTCCATAATAATTGATTATTGACTCAAACTTCTATTACATCTACCACTGAAATATAACTCTTAAGCCAAATAAGGCAAAGTGCTATAACATACCCGAGTGCACTCAAGGTAAAAATTTGTATTAATAATACATAAAGTAAAAAAAAATCATAAATTCAGGTACATATTACTTACTAGTGGATGCCTGCGACTCCGTCCGTGTGGACTACAGAATATAAAAAAAATCAAAATCATACTGGATAAAAACATTTACCCGGGAAAAAAGTAGCCTATATGTTAAGTATGACCTGTTACAAGTTATTCCTGAAAACTGCATCGAAATTGATTCAGCCGTTCCTGAAATTAGTGTGCAGAAACACACAGACAAATTCCAAAAATCATTATTTTGGGTTCTATTGCGTTGATAAAGGTCACCAATAATATTTTCTCTCATATATTTTCCATGTACAGACAGCGATCTGTTACATTTTTATTATATGTATAGATTATTTACATTTTTAGTACCTAGTATGAAAGAAATTTTACATATAAAGTAACTTATAACCTTAATATAGCAATAGCAGTTATAATTCTGTAGTTTCAGTGCATTCATACATTATTATAATATTACACAACAGTATTGTATCAAAGTTCTAAACTCACAACCACAAGAAATATTATGATACATATTTAAGTACTAAACATTAGAAAAATATTTACTTTTAACCTCCCCAAAACTCAAAAACAGATGCCTGATTAACCTATTTAAAATATTTTGTGAATGTGTCTTTTTAAATTGTTACTCGCACCTAGTGGTTTTTAGGTTCCTGCAAGTCAAGCTTTTGTCCATGTTACCATATTTTCTTTAATATGTATATTACTGCAATCATTTTCAATTTAAATAAGCTTTTAATTGAAACAATAATTAATACATCTTCATATTCTAACAATCTTTTACATATTATTAGTAGAATTGAACAGAAGACATATAACCCAAATATTTTTGCACTAAATACATATAAACAATTAATGATGATGAAATAATCAAACTAACCTCACAAGCAGGCAATTAGGTGACACTCAGGAGCACTTGTTATATCAGGCAGGCATCAACCATCCTGTGGGAAAACCACACACAATGTTTAGGTCCAAAAATTAATAAAACCAAAGTTTGGATAAGTTTAATCCTCATAATAACTTCCACAGTCAAGGACATTGGCCATCATCCAATACAATGCACTTGAAGCAAACAACATAAATAAAATAGATGCAGAAAATCAAAAGTTTTAGGTTATCATTTCAATGTCATGCAAGAATGTCATGTAAAAATGCATTATTATGTAAATATTGTATGTACACTAATATATTAAGGCTAATGTATTATAATGTTCTCAGAGGTATCTTATCGTTTTAAAAACCGAGCAAAAAATTAAACTTACAAAAGCTCTTCCTCCAAGTGGCATTTCTGTCACAAATTACACAATTCACAAAAATCTTTTCACAATTCTTCTGAATAAGCACCAAATTAATTAGCAGTGTCTTATTGAAAACTAAATTACATAGCAATTATGTATGTACCAAATATATTTGAAATTAAATAAAATTACATAGACGAAAGCGTCCACTTTTAGTTTTTTGCGAAAAAATGACATGAATGAAAAAAAGTTCTATCGGACAGTAATGATGCCAACTCTATATACCAGCACCCTATAAAATAGGGTAGAATAATAGCTAGGCGCAACTGTACTGGCAGCGTCCGTCCGCGTTAATTTGAACTCCGTTTTATTTTATTAATCATTCCTGTAGTATTTTTGTGGCTACAGAGAATCATAAACGCCATATTAAAACCACCATGCCATACTGCCATTGTGTTAAGCCTGCAATACATGTTGGCCCAGCCTAGCCGAGTTAACGCCAGTGCCAACGTGTAGACAGTATACTCGTATTTGCATTGTCTGGTCGTCGATCGGTGTCGCTTGTCTAGCTGGCCGAGTCAAATCAAGCGCCAACGTGTATAGGCCTCATTTGGCGAAGCTTGTCTCATTTGCAGTCGCTTGCGTCGACTTGCCTCACTTCGGAGCGGTGTCGGTTTTTCTGCACAAATCAAAGGTGCTCATGCGCACTCGGCCAGTAGTGTACACATGTTGGTTCGGGCGCCATTACGCGTTTGGCGTCCGTCGTATGCACACATACAAAATGTCGCCCTCCACAAACGACGATGTTTTTGTATTTTCTTTTTCACAACTTTAGTGAGGTATGCACTGAAAAATAGGGCTAAGATGCGCACCAACGACATAGAGACGACAATTTATCAGAATTTATCGATATCGAGAGCAAAATGTTTTCTCTTTCTTTACTACGGAATATGACAAGATAAGAATGATTCGCACCAACGACAATTGACAATCTAATGGATGAGTTGTGCACGCTGCTGCTATTATCTGACGGCGGCGGAGATGTATCCGAATTGGACCTCCAAAAGTGTGCAAATGTGGCCAGTATAATGGATGAGCTGTTCACGTTGCTGCCGACAGCTGACGGCGCCGGAGCTGTATCCGAGTTGGACTGTGCCTCCAAAAGTGTGCAAAAGTGGACAGTCTAATGGGTGAGCTGTGCACGCTGCTGCTGACTGCCTACGTAACTAGAACTGTGTCCAACGCGGATAGGACCATCAAAAGTGCGCAGAAGTGGGCAGTCTAATAGATGTGCTGTGCACGCTGCTGAAACAGCTGACAGCGCCGCACAGCGTTGGACCTCCAAAAGTTTGCAATAGTAGGCAGTCTAATTTCTCATAATTTTCAACATCTATCAACTATCAACATTTAAGTGCCTTAAATCGTTAAAATTCATGGCGCACATGTTACGGTTTGTAAAGATTTGTCGAGAAGTTCTCGTTTGACATTACTTTCATAGAAAAAAAAACGATAAAAATATCTGCCAAGTTAGCTACAAATCGACAAGTCGAATTTTATCGACCTTATGTCATCTCGTTTCTGTGCATGTTAGGCCTAATAATAATTATAATCGCTCATTAAATACTTGGCAATAACATTGCAAACTTAGAATAATGTTTTCGCTCCGGGAGCGAAGACCTATCTTAGTAAGATTGCAAACTAACAAAAAAAGTATAGAAAAAATAATAATAAATAAGTACCCTATTTTTGATATCGACAACCATGTTTTTCCATCGACGCATGGCTCGCCCTCCGCGCCGGGCCCTACACTGACCCTCGGATCTGCCGACTCATGGTCACGAACACAAGCCACTACAGTCGCAACGATCGAAGCACCTAGCATGCAAACATAAATACATAGTTGCTAATCCGAAATTCAACTAAATATTTAACCATTTTTTGTCCTTTCCTCTTGGTTATCTGAAATATTTTTACCATTTTAAGGGAATTCAACTAAATTGGCAGCACTGATCAGTCGTCAGATGACAGGGATTCGGCGGGAAAAGCTGGAAGGGAGCGGGTGTAATTTTCTTGTGAAAATCAAAAATTATTTGTAAATGGCTTGCATGTGTCCGTAAAGTGATGTTTTCTGGTAGATAAGTTATATTTTGATTACTTGTGATGTGAATCTAGTGCGTGTGCATGGTTTTATATGCAGGTAAGCTGAGTAAAACTTTAGCCGGAATACGATCTCTTCATGGGCCCATGTAAGTTGTTTCTACAATTATTTTTGATTTTTACTAATTTTAAACTCGTTCTTGAGGATTTTTCCGACGTTTCCATTCATCGTCATTATCATCCATCATAAATTCAGAATTCATTTTACTAGACAATGATTAGGCTGTATGGGCTTAGTTCCCCTTGCCTTTCCTTCGGGATAAACTAAAAAAAAAAAAAAAAAAAAAAAAAAAAAAAAGTCAGATGACAGCTCGATGTTTCCTTTCGCTCATTCTAGAAAAATCGTTTTACACAAAAATAGTTATAAAATAATTTAAAACTTTTAGAGTACTTTAGAGAGGTTTGAGCCTATCTTGGTTTTGATAAAATTCTTAATAGTATGGTCTTATAAACTTAGGTAAAAGGACAAACAAGCGGCTGAAATATTACCGTGCGAGTAAGCTATGCTATACCCAAACAGCTATACCCATCTTTGCCAGTCCAAAGTGAGTCCAAAGCAAAAAAAAGTACCTTTGTGTCAATGTCATGTGATTCGGCGGGAAAAGATGGAAGGGAGCGGGTGTAATTTTCTTGTGAAAATCTAAAATTATTGACATAAGCAAAGGCGTCGCCAGCCGATGGCGCAGGGGGGGGCAAGTTGACTTTACCTACTACAATTCATACTTTTCTCATTCTCCTAGAATGAGAAAAGTAGGTATGAATTGTAGGTAAAGTCGACAGCACATGAAACATTTCACTTTTACTACGAGCCTTACATCTACAGCGATTGTAATAACAACAGTATCTTAGTACTATATACATATATATTCTGTGACAGTACAGAGTCTAATGTGTAAAGCTACACGAGCACGAGCTCTTGACTATGCAATAAAAAACTTGTAAATGAGTTATAATAACATTTATTAGAAAAATTAAATAAAAAGGAGTTTGAATTCTATTTTCGACGTACGGGAATGATTGTTCAAGGCTTGAACTTCAAGCAAGTCAACTCAAAGACTTAGGACTTTGGTTGTATTATATTTGGCAACTTTTTTAGAATCTCTAGGGGGGGGCAGCTGCCCCTCCCTGCCCCCCCTTGGCGACGCCCTTGGACATAAGCACTATGACTCGGGTGCGTTCGTGTAAGCCGGCGAAATCTTAGCCGGTCTCAAATTTAAACTGACTAAATGTCAAACACCCCGTTCAAGCACTCCGCGAGGCGAAAACTTAAACTGTCAAAATTTTATCCGACCCGTTCACGTTCGTCCGCTGGTATAAATTTTCGCCTGGCTAGGATAAATTCTAACGTGCTTTTTAGGTCGCGAAATTTTATCCTGCTGTCAGATTGACACTAATGACAGCTGTCTGTTGTTTTTTGCTCGATTCGCGCCTTGATTGAATACTTTTAAATTGAGTTGAAAACTTGAAACACGAGTGAATAATTTATTGTATTGTGTATGAGTGGATCATTGATGAAATTTTAATGCAAATTGTTGTAGATGAAAGGTGCAGAATGATTTACGACAATGAAGGTAGAGTTTGCCATTTTAACTGTGTAATTATTTCCAAATCACGAAGATTACAACAAAAATAATAAAAACTCTCCAAGTGTCGAGTTGAATAGATATTGTTTGACATACTGCCAAATTGGCAGTGCCAATTGAATTTGACAGCTGATATTGACATAAGTACTATGACTCCGTTCAGCGATCCCTCGCTAGATAATTTTTAACCGGCTAAGATTTCGCCGGCTTACACGAACGCACCCCCGTTCAGCTATCCCTCGCTAGATAATTTTTAACCGGCTTACATAGGGTCAATTCATACTAGCGCAGAGTCGAAGCGCATCGAAGCGTCAAATTCCTCACAATCAAAGCGAAGTCGCACGAATGCGCGCGTATTCGCGTGAATTAGTGAGCATTCTCGCGCTTTTTCGTGGCATTAGTGATGGACACCAGTTGCCAGTTGAATCTCGTTGTTGAAACTCGTATAAAATGGTTGACATTGATCTTGCTATGATGTTGCTTATATCAGAAGTTGAAGAAGAAGAAAACGCAGAAAAAAGAAAATTGCGAAATTTTGGAGTTCACGACTTGTGGAAGAAAAGACGTATATCTGGTGAATTCATTTCTTTTTGCGCAGATTTATATCTGTACCCAAGTATTTATTACGACTATTATAAAATGAACTATGATCAATTTGAAAACTTGGTCAATATTTTGAAGCCACACACTGTAAAACAAGAAACTAAATTAACGATACCCATTTCCGTTGAAGAGCGAATATCAGTCTGCTTAAGGTGAGTTTTACGTCTTTTTGTAATTTTTATATAAATATAACTAATAAGAATAACAAGAAGATATTTAAACTCTTACTTACGGTAAAGCTGATAGAAAAGTTAACCAATATAATAAATAAACAAGCTTATATTTGAAATTCTTTATTTAAAAAAATTCTTATATAGGTAATTATTTGCCATGTAGAATCATAATTTCTAAGGTCAATAATAATGAATTAATGAATTATTACTATTTGTCAACTTTTTGCAAATAGTCTTCGATTTCATCTAAATTCGGTTGCCGCTGATGCTGCATTGTTGAAATCGGCTGTGGTACGTAAGGTGATGGTGGTGGGACCAAACTGGTATCGAATGTATTTGGATTTTGTTGAATGGTCATGGTGGATGGGATGTAAGTTGAAGTAGATGGCGGATAATAATTTTGCTGAGTAGTTTTAAGTGGCCGCTGTTGTTGTGTTTCATAGTAGTTAATCAGAGATGGTGGAGTATCGTTTCTTTCCTCTGAGGCAAGTTTTACTTCTGCGTCGGTAACTAGGCCAAGTATTGACTTCTTTAATTCGGCTTGTATTGATACAGGCATTTTTTTTACTGTTCCACTCATTGATAAAAAAAACACATCTAATGGATCTTCTTTCTTTTCTTTGGCTTCGAGATATTGTGTGAATAATAGCTGCGATAGGGGCAGTGATTTTTTTCTGGTGCTATAATTTGACAACGATGAATCAGAGCGTGGACTTTGCATGCCATCTGATGGTGGTGCTGGTGACTCTATCATTGTGTTATCTTCCGTGTTTATGTCTAAACTATCTTCAGAACAACCTAGGTTTGATGTTTGTGGTTTGTCCTGGAGGTAGGGTTTTAAAAATTCCAACTCCTTCTCAAATTTAATTGGTTTTTCATTTTTTCGCGCAGATCCGCTTTTATATTGTCTTAATCTTAGAGCCTTTTTATAGCAATCACGTAGTTTCTTCCATTGTTTCTGACATTCAGCCACTGAAAAAAACAAATTAAATATATGTACTTAATTAATACTTTTATACTTTATAATATTAATACTTTGTTACAGGTTTCTAACTACTGCTATTAGTTGCAAATCACTGGCTCATAATTATCGCATGGGCTATAGTACAGTTTGCACAATTGTACATGAAATTTGTGCTGCAATATGGAAATATTTACAGCCTCTTGTTATGCCAAAACCAACGCTAGAGTCATGGATTAAAATCGAGGAAGATTTTAGAATTCTATGGAATTTTCCCAATTGTATAGGAGCGATCGACGGAAAGCATGTCAATATAAGGGCACCCTGGAACAGCGGAAGTCTGTACTACAATTATAAAAAGTTTTTCAGCACTGTCTTGTTAGCTGTTGCTGACGCTTAATATAAATTCATTATAGTAGACATTGGAGCATATGGACGTAATCACGATAGCGGCATATTGAGCAGTTCCAAATTCGGCCAACTATTACAAAATAATATGATTAGTATACCGCCTAATAAAAACTTGCCAGGTATGACAAACACAGTTCCTTATGTTTTTGTTGGCGACGAAGCATTCCCTTTGTCTGAACATATTATGAGACCTTATCCTGGTAGTGAGCTGTTAAACAATAGCCAGAAGAAAATCTATAATTATCGTTTAAGCCGAGCAAGGCGTATTGTGGAAAGTGCCTTCGGAATATTACAACAAAAATTTGAAGTATTTCAAAAACGTATAAGAATGCAACCAAAGTATTTAGATACCATTATTCTTGCATGCACGTGTCTGCATAATTATATTATGGAAGATTTTGTGTCGGAAGACATTGCCGTGCCCAATAACAGCATTTTACAAAATTATTCCGTTGACAGTCAAAACATGGACATAACCGGTAATCAAAACGTGGATGCCATGGAGATTAGAGAGATCTTTAAGTCCTATTTCATTTCTGAGCATGGCGCAGTATCATGGCAAAATGAAAAGATAACACGATGTTAAGTAATAGGACAAGATTATAAAATATTATATATATTAAATGTGTGAAATTACATGTTACTTCTTGACGTAAATGGTTTGTTTTTGCGCCGCTTTACGACGCGCCAGCATGTGAGCTGGCAACGTCGCACGGAAGCGAAAACATGTGTAATAATAATAAATACTTAGTACTTACCAGGTAGTTTCAATTCACTGCTAACTTTTTCCCACGCATTACTTTTTGAATTTTTGAATTTTTGTCGCTATAATGTTTGGACTTCGAATTAAATAAACATTCGTATTTTTGGACCAAATAAATTAATTTCTCGTCGTTTTCCATTGTGATTCACTTCGACACAAGACAGTTTCCGTCCGATTCCGATTGCCGACTGACCAGACGGCGCGTAGTTCGCCTAATAGCCGCTTGGCTTCGCGCGAATGCGCGCGCACCAATCAGAGTTACTCGCGCGCAGGCGCGCGAATTCCCTCGAATGTGCGTGAATTCGCGCGTCTTTTTTTTCCTTGGAAGAAATATGTGCATTACATTGTGGAAATAAGGGTGAATTTGCTATATTAAGTTTCGGATTGACGCTTCGATGCGTTTCGACTCTGCGCTAGTATGAATTGACCCATAAACGCACCCCTGACGGTGCTCTTTTGGCCGTTCCTCAGAACAATGACTAAAGCATAGAAAGAGCTTTATGACTTTAAAAGCGTATCTTGTCTTAGACATTATACGGTAAAATACGATGAACAAAGTACTAGACAAAAACTTGACACGTTATGTAGCTTTTTAACTTAGTATCATGTACGAAAGGTAGCCAAGGAACAAAGGAAAGTAACCAAATTGACGTTTGCTTTGTGGTACGTTTTGCATTTTGAGCAACCTACATCTGTCTCTTTCTAATGCAGTTATGAGCGTATAAAAAAACAGCGACGACGATATTAGTCAAAATTCAGTTACTTCTATGCTTTAGTCATTGTTCTGAGGGCCGTTCATAAAAAGGAGAATTTTTGTTTGACAAATATCGCCCAGTGAATTACCTTGTAAAAGTGAACGCAACCTAACCTAGGTTTATGTTCGTTCGTCGTTCTATAAATTCTGGTATACCAGAAGGTATTCTGTATAATTCCAAGATTATCCTTGGTTCATTCATTCTGAGTTGTTTCTTTTCTATTGACTCACTATTCCTAATGGAAGAACTTTTTATCTCGATCCATTAGTTGGAAGCCTTACCGTCTTATCTTATATATAAAGTGTACTGTGTATTGTAGCATAGGGAAGGGAATATCCTTTATACTACGGTCTCTGTTTATTCTGTTTGTAGAAAAGTAAACAAAAAATAGTACTACTTTTATACAACTGCGCATCTGCAGTGTCTTCAGTAATACATATACCATACCATTATTAATTCACATTATCTTTTATCTTGACCTTATAACAGGAGCAAATATTACTTGAAAGATATCAAACCTGCCATATAGAACTTGGTTTTACCTAAGGTTTTACCATTGCTATATCATGGATAACATCAATATCCAAAATAAATTGAGACGGTTATTTGACAGTTTAGCTGAACCTAATTATGTTATGAATAATTATTATGTCGACCCACTTATAAATAAATTATCAAATAGTGCTGATTCAGGTATGTATTTCAAAAGATTTTATACAGTTTATTGATTTGAGGTTCTGGACTATATTTTTCAGAGCCTTTATTTGCTGATAGTGATTACAATATTAATAATTGCACTACATAACAATTATACTGACTTAAAATGTATAACATTGTTTCTTATATATTCCAGAAATATCCTTTCTTGAGAAAAGTAATTTATTACCTGACCTATTAATAGGTGCTATGTCTAAATCCGAAACATTCCATGAGTCTGCCAAAGTGTTTATCATCAGAGTACTGGCCACTGCAATCAGAAATCAACACCATTTTTGTAAAATAATCACAAATGAAGTTATAACAGTTCATTTGGAAAACACATTCAGAAATATAAATACTGCAAATTTAGCTGTAAGTCTAAAAGTAGCTTATATGGAAGTGGCCTTGGCCATTGTTGAACATTTATGCGGTGTAAAATGGTTTCTTAGCACTGGTGTCTGGAGAGATATATCAAATCTCACTTCAGAGAAGAATACAGTGTTTATTGTGAGACAGACATACAAATTTGCATCAAGATTTTTATGGAAATTGAATGATGATGCAGACGAAGAAAATATCAAAGTTGTATTAACTCACATTCTGAATCCGTTGGGTGAAATTGACTTGTATATAGCTAAATCTCTAACAACAGAAGATGAAGAGGAATTGTATAAGAAATTTGAGCCAGTTATATACATTCTACTGGCTGTTATAGCTGAATGTAATCCTAAGGAAGTTAGTGCGCTTGTCAGTATCCTGGTGCTAGAATACACATGCATAAAACAACTATACTTGATAATTGACAGGATGAGACGAGATGACATAATGATACTTACAGTGAAGCTCCTTTTTTCACTTATCTTGTCCAAGGTATTCATATCGAAACCCATGATAGCAGACCAGGTATACAGTAACGAGGACTTCATGGAGTTACAGGCAATGTTCTTCAATACTGTACAGCTTCACATCACTCGACGTAAGCCTATACTTGTCATAGACACTGCTAGAACTTGCTGTGGCATATGGAATGCCATGTGGAAAGATCAGATGATGGGAAATGAGAAAGTGGATGCTGTCAAAGTTTATCTGTTAAATAAAATGCTGTTTATATGTCTGGTGCCTCCGATAGTGTACGTGAAAAATGTTGTACACATGCCAAATGAGGAGAGAGTAACGGAGTACTTAATGAAGCTGCTTAATTCTAACTGTGTACAGACAGCTCGTGCTGCATACTTGTTGCGGGATCTAATCCTTAGCATGGATATAGCTACTATCACACTACAAAGCGTAAAACGTTTAGCGAGTATTGAAAGTAATTTGAACAATGAACAGGCTAATATCATGTTCCAAATCCTGTATTGGATATTGGATGAGTATGATCGACAGTTTGATGAGGAAGTAAAAATGGAGTTAAATTACCAAGATGCTGATAATAGACTGCTAATTATTAGTCATGTGATGGACAGTGTCTATTCGCTGGTGAAAAATCATGAAATACGTTGGTATGAGAGTCTGGAAGTTATTTGCTTGTACAGTATGGTATTCCATTTATTGAGCAGGCCAGGTCTATCTTGTAAGGTAAGCATTTATCGCACAACAGTGACACAACTCCAAAAAATGGGAATACATTACACAAAAGTTATCTACACTCGTTCTTTTTCAGGGTTCTGTTCTGTAGTATAAAAGAGCCATTTTCTTTTGCCTTTGTACATCTATCCAGCCAGCCCAGCATAGTATATGGGTATCTATTAGTGATGGGCCGACTAACCGACTAGCCCACTAATCAGTTTTCTAACTGCCGATTAGTCGGCCGACTAATCGGCAATGCCGATCATTTCTTGTCGGAAGTATTCGGGCCGCCCGGCCGCTGAGCATGCTGTGATGTGTTTGTTTACATTTTTATTTTGATCGTTTTATGTTTGCTGCGCCGCCGGTATTATTAAATCTTCTTCTTCTTCATCAGCCTATTGCAGTCCACTGCTGAACGTAGGCCTCCCCCAGGGCACGCCACAAGGCTACTGCCACAGGGGGGTTTTGCCCATAGTCACCACGCTGGGCAGGCGGGTTGGTGACCGCAGTGTGATTTTCGGACTATGTTGTCAGTACGGGAGGCGCTGCTGCCCACCTATTAAATCTATTTAAAATAAATTAAAAAGTGCTGTCTGTAGTGTCACGAAATGTCGAAAAAGAAATTGCGTGTGCGGACATTCTTTGATGATGTTGAAGATGAACCGTCAAAAGTTAAATGTAACTAGTGCCAGGGACTCATTTCACGCGGCGGTTTAAGCAGAAAAGCAAATAGGTACAACAAGTATGATGAATCACATATTTTATGTTGGCCGCGTAGTGCCGGCAGAGTAGAATTCGTACCACCCCATGTCTGCCCGTGGGTATCGTACGAGGCGATTAAGGGTTTCCGGGAGGTGGGCAGCAGCGCCTTCCGTGTTGACAACATAGTCCAAAAATACAAACTGCGGTCATCAACCCGCCTGCCCAGCGTGGTGACTATGGGCAAATACCCCACATTGCAGTCTTGTGGCGTGCCCTGGATGAGGCCTACGTCCAGCAGTGGACTGCAATAGGCTGATGATGATGATTTTATATTTTTCTATGGAGGTTTAAAAACCCAGTAAAAGTTGTAATTTTAAATTCTGGTACATACATAAAAAATAAACATAAATAAAATCACGCCTCTTTCTCGGAGGGATAGGCAAAGATCATTCTGGTACTATATTTACTGAATAATATCAAATTAAAAGTTTAATATTTAAATAGCACGCCAAAACGCTTTAAAAATATGGCATCGGTGATATCACTTGCCTGTATCTGTCACTGTGTCACATGTCATCCACATACATTTAAATGTAAACACAAAAACAGAGTTTACAAGCTGGTGACGTCATAATAAGCCTGACCTATCAGGAGCGTTTTGTGTCACGTAACAAAAGTTAAAAAAAATCTTTATTTACGGATTTTTAAGTAATTTTTTTTCGCATTGTCCAATAACCTATTGGCAGGTTATGTCAAAAGTAGTAACTGAAGACTGTAACTTTAGATATTTACTCTAGGTAATGTTTCGAAATTCGAAAACAAGTACAGATTATTTGTTTTATTTCATTTGTTATGCGCCTTATGGCTTATTTTGCCGAATAGTCCTATCAAACCCTGACATTGGCAGAATCGTCGGTCAATCGACGGAGCCATACAACCAAAATTGAATTGAATAGTCGCCGACTACAAATGATGCCGAATAGTCTGCTTTCCCGACTAGTCGGCAAATAGTCGGCCCATCTCTAGTATCTATTAAGTTAACCATGTAATAATTAACCAACTTACAAACTCTAGTGTTTTCAAGGTTTCTGGCTTGTTAATTGTTAACTTTTTATGTTTATGAAAGAGTTTTTTTTTACAAAGCGATATACGATGCGATTATGTATTCCTACTTCTACGTTGCGCATGGCTTGACAAAACATTTGGCTGGTTTTTTATAAAAATATGCAAGAAACTTCACCTCACAGTAGTCAGAAAAATTAAAGGTCTACGTTCACGTGACGTCAGACACGCCCCCTTATTACGTAACTAGCAAAAGCTAAGCGATAGCGAAAATTGTACAAAAATTGCTAATTGCTTGTCAAATTCGTATTACGTAAAATGAATTTCAAAGGAACTTTGACATTTCAAGGCGAATGGGCGGATCGACGTCACTCTCACGACTAAGACGAATCTAATGATACCTCTCAAGCTTAGAGCGAGACAAAGAAAAGAAAAATACATACAAATTTACATACTCTCAAAAAAACATAACCCTCCACACAGAGTCCATCATTTTCCATCGCGTAGTGCTGACCTGTCAGACTAACCGAAGCGTACAATGAACCAACGTTCAGTTCACAGTAACCGCACTGAATGTCGTGGCGCTGACGATGAAGAAGTTCCTCCAGCCGAACCTGTCGCTGCTGCTGGACTCCAAGCCCGGCACCACCATCGCCGGCCTCGGCAAGCTCATCGTCATGAAGATGAGCGACCCTAAGTGGGAGGTCAGAGACTCGGCTTTGGAACTACTGCTGGTCTGCATTGAGATATCGTATATAAGTAAGTTTTTTAATGTTAAGTTTGTCTTTCCCTTTAGTTAGACATAGGTATACCATCGGGAAAAGTTTTTCGTAGTGGGCTATTTTTATGGCATTTCGCTTAACTTAGCCCTTTTGTTACACCCTGTTTGCGTTGTCGCGTCAATAATTATCAAGTTTTAGTCGGGTAAGAACTTCGGCGGTCCGTTGTCCGTTCACCTCTACAAGCGCTCATAGGCATTCTGAATTATCTGATGTCTCCATTGTTTCAGAATTCACGCCACTACAAAAGCAAATATCGGAGAACAACCTGATCAACTTCGCTGCGACGCTCGTGTTTAACGACCCGGAGTTCTATGTACAGATGTCGGCACTGCAGTGCATTGGTGCCGCAAGCAAGATTCCCGTCCTATGGGAGCAGCTTGTATCGGAATTCCCGAATATTAAAGTACTTATCGCTCTATTTTATCTCTATGTTACATCATAATATTATATAGATATTATCTAGGCTTGTGTTTTTTATAAAAGGAATCTTAAAAATTTAATTACATAATCATGACAATATGATATGATAATGATAATCATGATATTGCGTATTTTGTTTCTTTATTTAAAACCAAAAATGCTATTTTCGCCAGTTCGCTATTTATTTATTTTATTCAAAATTGGCTAGTTTATTAATAATTATTAAGCTTTAAACAAAGTTATTACTTAGCTCTTTAAAGCTAACAGACGTAGAGTTACGGAAACCCGTACGTCACTTATCACTTACTCATCTTTTTTTTCCAGGATCAATTAATTAATATTCTGGCCAACAGTCAGGAGGGCACTGTACGTAAAGAGGCGTGCAACGTCCTGTGTGAAATGTACCAAAGTCTAAAACTATCCAACGAGTTCAAACAAACCCTGTACAAGTACATGGTATCTGCGGCACTTTGCGACTTCCACTGGGAGGTTCAGGTAAGCGCACTTAAATTCTGGAAGGTCGCCATTCAAAGCTTACTGACTGACCAAGGAATGCTGGACGGCACATTCCCGCCCGTCACCTTTTCCAAAAAATCACGGAAGATCGTCACGCTCAACAAATTTGAGATTCAAAAGCGACTGCTTAAAACCTTAGATGATCTGGCTTCACTAGGTTGCCTAACTATATTAGTTAAACTCCTGAAAGAGGACAATGAATTGGACATTTTGGATGCCGCTTTAGCCGTGGCAAATGATATATTAAATGTTTTAAATGAATACAAAGTAACTGAAGCTATACTACCTGTTGGTGGTGAATTAAATGTCGATGAAATAAAAGATGATGCCTTTGATCCGATTCCCACGCTAGATTTATCGGATTTGGCCGATGTGGATATGTGTAATAATTCCGAGGAAGTACTAAATGGTATAATAAACACTGATGATATGAGTCTGCTAACAGAAATATACGAATCACGTATGAAACTACAGGACGAGAAGCTGCTAACGTATGCACCGAAATTGAATTTGTCAAATATTGTGGCGCCTTACACATTTGTGCAGTTCATGAATAGTGCAGATTTTAAACAAACTTTAGAACAAAAGAGGAAGTGGAAGGAGGGTATTAAAAGTGTATCGTCCCTACTTGACGATATACTTGGAATATATGAGATTAATGATGTAGTAAATTCACTGGATTGCTATTAGTTGCAATAATTGCATGATAACATAAATGTAAGTACCTCATTTAGTATTAAGTATTGTGTGTTGCACACAGCAAACTATATTTTGTGATGCATTTTTGAATTTTATATTGTTGTTTTATGGTCACGATGTACCTACTGCAATAAAAACAGATGTTAATACGATTTTTTTTTATTAAATAGGTAACAAAAACTTACAACATTAATTTATCAATCACAATCGTCAAAGTTTTGGTTTGTAACTTCTCCTACAGATAAAATGTCATCTAATAAAGAATCTAAATTATTAGAAACAGAATACACATTCCAACTGCTTTTTTGTTGAATTATATTAACGAAGTTTGTACTTCTAAAATTGTCAATAAATTGCTCAGGGCGGATCAGGTCAATAGTTTTTGGTACTTCTACTATAGATTCTTCATCCATTTCCTCAGTTTTTATTTCTGTGTATTTATCATATAAATCGTATAGAAGCTCGTAGGTGTCTTTGCTAATGATATCATCTATGATCTTGTCGCGCATGTCATAGTCTCTTTCCGGTTCCATGAATTCAGTTTCAACCTTTACATCACCTACCTCTATCATATCTAAATCATCCTCTTGAGCTGGCATATCATTTGTATTATAAACTATGTCATATTTGTAGTAGTCCAGGATATCCATAAAATCTTTGGCAATGCTGTATGCAGTTTCCAAAACCTGTAAATTATAGTCCTCTTTCAAGCAGTTATGCAGCACAGTCAAACACCCTACCTCCGACAAATGATCCATTATACTTGTTATTTGCTTCCTTATTTCAGTTTGATTTAGAGTAATGATTTTTCTTTTCTCTTTTGAGAATGTGACTGATGGGAATTTTCCATTGATAATAGCCCTGAAGGATAGTTCATCTTGTATCACTCGTTTCCAAAAGCCAAGGGCAGCGATTTGGACTTCCCAATGCAAGTCGTTCATGGCTGCCTCCGCCATGACACTGTGGAGGTGTTTCGTATAATCGACCGATAATTTTTGATGTGCATAAATCTCAGTTAGGCAAGCTGCAGCTTCTATACGAACGATCCCTTCCGGGTTGTTCTTCAATAAGTATTCTAGCTGTTGCTGGAAAGAAGGAACGTGATTTTTAGGTTTCAATTCAATGTACAGTTATCATGTTAACCTGACATAACATTGATAAAAATCATAATAATTTTTTTAAAACGAATAACCGACTTCCTCCCCTTTGAGCCAAAATTGAACTTACTAAAGTAAAATTTTGCTAAAGGGCAAATATATATTGCGTTAAGCCGTGTACGAAGTTTAGAAGGCATAATATTGTCAGATTTAGATGCCAGAAAATTATTAAATCGGCCACATAACGAATGGGCGGCTGCAGATCGTTATTCTACCTGTTCTCCTGATACATTTCAAGCCGTCAACTGCCCCGAAACCGGCGAGCATGTATGAAGAAATTAATGAATGTGGATGAGGCGAAAGAGGTATGTTAAGAACCACGGGTGGGTACAGTTTGGAAACTCCGCTCTTGTTCACTCCCTTATCGAGTGAGATGACGAAAGTGCAACCTCACTCTTATTAAAATTCAGATGACCTAATGAAACACATTAAAGACAACCATATCGCGTTCTAACTCGGACTAAGCGACATCTTGTGGCCGCATACGCGAATTTATGTGAGCGGCGCTCCAGATAATTTTTCATACAAAATCTTCTATTTCACGCGCCGGCCTATTTCGGTATGTCTCTTTCGCGCTCATTGAATACAGTACTAGGAATCGTACCAAATTTCGTTTCATTAGAGCGCGGTCGCTAGCGCTCCACTCGATACATAAGCTTACAACTTACTTGAGAATTGAAAGATAATAATTACACTAGTTTACAGTACGTTTGTTGCCGAAGAAATTTTAGCTGTTGCTGACTACATATGAAGTGCTATTTTCAAAAATATAATTAGAATATTTTTATCAGCTCTAGTTTCTGAGTTTCAGCTATGTAGGTGTTAAACAGAAAAAAAACATGTATTTACTAAGAAAAACTTTATTAAAAAAAATTATTAATCATTGAGTTCTAAAAAACTTCGTTTTAAAGCTCTTCTCCGATGTGTAGACTTTGGAAAATGACGTATCAGAGACCAACAATAGTCAGACATCATATTTGTATCCCAGAAACCCTGATAGCGCTCTTCCATGACGCGTAAGTCCTGATGCATACGCTCTCCCTGCTCTTCGCTCATATCTCCTAAATTTTCCGGAAACCTGTCCAAGTGACTATAGAGGAAGTGGAGTTTTATGCTCATATTGCAGCCCATATTTTTTAATTGTAGCAGAAGGTCTTCTATAAGTTCAATATAATTTTCAGATTTTTTATTTCCGAGAAAATTCTGCATCACAGAGATGAAAGCTGTCCAAGCCTTTAGTTCTAATTCAGTCATAGAATTTCTAAATTGTGTATCTTTCGTAAGTTGTCTAATTTGAGGGCCATCAAAAATACCGGCTTTAATCTTTTCCATAGTGAGCTGAGGAAATTTTTGGCAAATGTAAGAAAAGCAGTTCCCGTCTTTATCTAGCGATTTTACAAACTGTTTCATGATACCCAGTTTGATATGCAATGGTGGAAGGATAATTTTGTCACGAGCTAATAATGAATTGTGGACTATATTGTGCTTTCCAGGTTCCATATTTTCTCTCAAGGGCCAGTTTTTTCTTACCCAATGCTCTTGTTTCGCTCTACTGTCCCAAAGACATATAAAACAGGGAAACTTGGTGTAACCACTTTGTTGACCGAGAAGAATGTTGACCATTTTTAAATCGACACAAATTTGCCACTTATGGTCATTGTATTTTATTTTGTTCAATACTAGCGAAATGTTACAATATTCCTCCTTTACCTTTGTACTGTGGGCAAAAGGTACCCCAGCGTATTTATTTCCATTATGTAATAGAATACATTTTAGGCTACGTTTTGAGCTATCAATGAATAAACGCCAGTTGTTTGGTTCGTATTGTCTCAAGCCCATTTTTATCAATAAGTTTTTGATATCTGAACAAAAGGTAATACCGTTTTCTTCGGAAAAATAACGCCGTAATTCTGTATCTCTTTCACGATAAAAACTTATTTTAGTATCTGGGGAAAGCAAATTTTTTTCTTTTAGTCTTGATGCTAACAATTCTGAAGCTTGTTTAGAAAGATTTAAATCTCTTACAAGATCATCTAACTCATTTTGGGAAAAGCATTTCGGCTCATTTGACATACCTTCAAAATCAGCATCATTTTGTGATAAGCTTGGTCCTTCAACGACTTGTTGTAATGGTTCAGATATATTTTTAGGCTCTGAAAAGTCAGGAGATCGCTGCACTGGACGCTGAACACAACTAGTACTTGGGTACTGCCATTTAGCTCGATTTTTAGTGTTTATACCCTTTACATTCACATTACAAAAATAACAGTCTTCGAGATGATTTCGTGGTTCTCGCCAAATAGCCGGTGTTCCAAATTTAAAGGCACTTCTTTTACCACTTTTCCATAATCTTAAATATTCCACACACGATTTACAAACACAATTGGGAGCCCAAGACTTCTCATTTTTATCCAAGAGCATCCCAAAATACTCAAAATAGGTATTTTTCACCAACTCTGATATATCTTTTCTACAATTGGTAAACACATATTCTCCGCATATATAGCAAAAATGATTTGGATTGTTTAAACAACGTCTCCTTGAACTACTCATGACGCAAAAACTTGAGAAACTAATCTTAACACAGTAAAATATATCTGTTACCGATTAATTTATATGCTTAAATGATAAAAATAAAAAACAAAGTAAGTCGAGCTGCTCAAAAAATTTTGAGGGTAGATTTGACAAAAACAAGTCATAAGTGAACATTATCAAGCACAAAATTCGCGGCAACACACAAAAAGTTTTATTTTGTAAACTAGTGTTATAAATACAATTATATTCAGGACAAAAAAAAGAAATATGTGACATCTTAATTTACTATTTGCAAATAAAGATTTATCTTATAGAGAAATATAGATTGCCTATGTAATCTTCGTGGGTGGGAGTGCACTGCACCAGCGCTCCTGAGCACCAGCGGACGAGCCGCCAGTGTTAAGAACGTACTGAATGGAGATCTGTAGTCTCTGCCTGCCCCTATGGGATATAGGCGTGAGGTTATGTATATAATATTATGTATATGTATATAACTACCCCCTACTTACATGTAAAAATGGCAGTGACTCCGAGGTCTCTCTCCACATACTGTCAATCTTACTGGCAGCGGCCAAACATTTTAGCGCAGTAGCCTGTACATACATCACCGAGTCGCCCAAAGCCGCGTGGCCTGCTAGAACTACTAGATTGTTCTTGTTTATCAGCTTACGTAATGGAAGATATTCTGTAACAAATATTTAATGATAAACGGGGCTTACTACACATCATACAAATCAGCTTATTGCACTCCACTGCTGGACTTAGGTAGGCTTCCCCCAGGGCACGCTACTGCCATAGGAGAGTTTTTGTTCATAGCACCACGATGATAGGCGGGTTGGTAAACGCAGTGTGATTTTCGAACTATGTTGGTTTAGTTATACCCAGAGAGATGATAGAAATGATGAATATGTATGAATACCTATGACCCATGATGACCATGGACTCTAGAAAGCAATATGAGACATTGTTGCATATTACAACTACTGCTTTCTCATAATTTGAGGTTTACTAAACAGTTTTCTCTATAGATTTATAGTTTTTTCACCTTTAAGGTGAAGAAATGGAACTTACTTATATAAGACAGGTCTGTGCATGTTTTGAGGAGTTGCAGTGCACAATCTCTGATTTCCCATTGCGTGTTTTGTATGTAAGACTTCATTACTGTTCCCATCTCGTCCAGTGTGCTTCCCGCTTTACTTTCCACTAAGAGAGATAGGTCCGGGCAGAGGAACTTCTTGATGCAAATGTCGATGAGGTCCAATGCTTGCACGATGAGCTGAAAGAGTATTCAATATTTAACGCATACAACGTATTGCGTTTCCTTGGTTTTCTAGAGGTGCCACCGACGCTCATTGCGTCCTGGCAATAGGCGTTGAACTGATGTCGGCATGGTAAGAAAATCAGTAGACAACGAACGTGTGCCTTGGGACTATAGTTTGGTTTAGGTTTAGTTTAGCCGCTAAACTCTTAGCAGGATTGTTTCCAATGAGAAACGTCGCTATAAGCAACATCTCGCCTTCACAATGGAAATAATCCTGGCAAGGGTTCATGGTAAACCTTTGGTTTCCTAGGATAGCGGTGCTGTCATAGGTCCTTGAAAGAAAAGCGTAGTTGCCATAAAGTTGGGTGAAGATTAAAATGTGAAGAAGGCATCCATTTGCGTAGGTATATACGGCCGTTATATAAATGAACAGCTATCCTAGGTAAAGATGCTATAATAATAATAATCATTTAGTAGTATCTAATCTAACAAAGTGTGCTTAGGTAGGTACGTGCGCTGTGTAAAATGTCAAGGTGTGCTACTGTCAAGCATCACTGTGTCGTAATAGCTAAATAAATATTATATCTTTCGACTTTGGCCGCGACGAGTAATTTGCTAACCTTAACAACAAACGCAATTTAAAAGACTCGTGTATCAACACAATTGATAAATGTAATTGTATAGGTATTTAATACATACATAACTGCTCTTTGAAAAAAATGTTTCTACCATTGGATGATGGGCCTTTAGTAAGTACGTAGGTAAGGTAAGTATTCTAGGTATATGTTATTTCACTCGTGTATCTTTCACACTGTAGACTCAAAGTTATCGTTTAATGATCTTCCTAATTTAACAATACCAACTACAAAATTTGAAAATATACCACATATTGACTTTTGCAAGCTTAGCATGGCGCGACTATAAATAATTTTAATGTTGTTAAATTTTTTCAGGCAGTTTAATAACTGTTGATGAAATGTAAAATGTTTACTATGTTTACTTACCTTCGTTGGCAATATGTTCCGTTTCAGAAGGTTCATAATACTTGACTGAAGACAAGTTATCTCATAGTTGTCATACCATTTTATGTCGTGTTCCTTCAGTAACATCTTTATGACCTCTAACGTTTGCGACAAAAGACGTATGTCCGACTGCGTCATCTGACTGCTCTCACTTATTATTATGTCTCCGGCAGCATCCGCTACCACAAAAGCTCCAAGCACGTAATACAAACCTTGGTAGATAATACCCGCAGGTCCCGGAGGCAGGTGTCCTTTCAATACAAATATTGATTTCATTGTGTCTAAGCAAACCTGTGTAATATCACTCTCTTCACTTAATGCTTTGACTGAGTATCCCACCTTTATTACATGCTCTGTTATTAACGTGTTCATCTTTAGGTGGTACGGCTCCATGGTTTCTGTTATCCCTTGAGTGTGCTTGGTAGCGTATACCACGAATGGCACATTCAGTATGTACACGAATTGATTGTAAACATCGTAAGTTTTACCAGACCTTTCGAAATTGGACGGTATGATTTTTTCAGAAACCAATTTGGACCAGACAACAATATAAGTTTCAGTTAGCCCCATAGCAGTTTTTATGAGCCGCTTCCTCATCAAAGTTTGTATTTGATTGTAAAACAATACCGTTATTTCGTTTAAAACCTCCGAAATTGTTTTCTGGTCATTTTGATATAATTCGATTTGTGCTGTGAGGGCCAAACGGAAGTTAATCTGTAATATTAAAAGTACTATTTCTGGTTTTCTTATAGACTCGACGAGATAATACAACCCCACTTCGACTAAGAAGTGTTTAATTAATAGATTTGTCACCATATTTGATTTCAAATATGCATCTTTATGTTCTAAAACAGCGTTTAGCGAGTATAGGTATGGGAGTAATCTGTCTAGAAGGAGTGCTTCCTTTTCTTCGTCCATATTTTCGAGAGTAGCTGAATCACAAACAATTGGCTTCACCAAGAATTCTAGGACTTCCTGGATGCCGGCTTCATCGCGGAATTCATTGAGCTTCCAGACCAGCCTCGCCATGAACTCCCACACACCCTCAGATATCTTCTTTGGTCTTCGATGGCTTTCCGGAAGCAGTACATGGGCGTACAGCTTATTCGATAACTGGAATGTTTTTATGCTATTTTAATATGTACCTATATACGATAGATGGAATAATATTTTTGGGGGTAATGCGCCTTTTAAAAACAAGGTTGAACATTAAACATTAACTCATAAGCAGTGACGTGATTAAGTATTTAGGCACCTACTTTAATGTGTTGAAAAATGGAAATTGTAGGTACGAGTAAGTGCACATAATATTTCAAAAAGATTCTAGGTATCTAAACTAGTTAACCTTCACCTGTGTAAACTAAACAAACCTAGCTACGTCATTTAAGTTAATGATTTAAGTACTTTATTCGTGTTTTATGAAGGTTTCCTAAGAAGGAACTATGTAAGGTAGGTACTAACCACAGCAATAACTTAACGAAATATCTATATTCTCTTCTAAAGTCACAAAGATTTGATTCAATATCAATTCTAGGCTTAATTTAATTTAATTATCCGAGGATAACACAAATGGATTTGGGAAATTTTAAAAAATCTGAATTAAATAATGTTAACTACATAAAAATGTACATTATAAAACTATTAATGAAGAAAATGGAAAAAATTCTTCACCCGAGTGGGAATAGAACCCACGACCGCTGCAAATCGTGTCAGTACAGTAAAAATTTACAGTTTAGGTAACTACAGCTGAAAAAGTTGTGGAAAATGTAAAAAAAGGGAGTCGAAAACAAGGTAATGCGATTGGGATAGTAGTCGAATAATAACGTGTGTGATCCTTAATAAAGCAGGGGCAAACTAAACCTTGACCTACCTTTTATGTTATATGAGTAAGTACGATAGGGATGAGTGGAAAAATGAATGGGGACTGGGCAGGAACAAGTGCTAAAACTTACCTGAAAGTATAATCCGGTGTAGTGCATTAGTTGCGCATGACTTAACTTCAGTCCAGCCACCGACAACTCGATGGGATTAATCACATTCGAGTGTTTTGAGAACAGTTTGTGAGCTATATAGCAGATACCTTCCAGTCTCACTATTTTACTATACTGCAGTTCATTTTTAAAGGCAAACGTGAGGACCTGTGTTAAAAATATTTTAACAGAAACAGAAATTTTATCTATCTTCTTCAACGCCTCTATTAGAAGGTCAGTAAAAAAAGGCGTTTCTAGTATTGTGGTACTATCTGCAAATGTGATAATTTGTTGTTGTTATTATTTTATACTATAATAAAATAATGATGGCATAATGAAACTAAACTCACTTTGCTCAGCGCAATAATTTAAATATCCCACCAAGTTTTCCGAGTAGAATCCGCTGAGCTCGAAGTTTTCATTCAAGAACTTCTCGAAGAGCAACTTGAATTTTTTCTTGTAACTGTTCACGTTACTCACTTCCATTTTGTTTGTTTGGCAACTGTCGGAAACCTGATACTGACGGCACTATCGTGCTGTTATCTCGATCAACACACAGACACAAGATTATCGCCTTGCTTCGTTCGCCATACTTGTGTGCTATAGCCGGCGAGAAGTCTCAGACTGAACGAACGACAAATGATACTATGAGTAGAAGCAGTGGCGTAGAAAGGTATCTAGGGGCCCTGGGACAAATAAAAAAATGGGGCCCCACTGCTATCTCAACTATCGATTTTGAGCAATTTTTGCTTACTATCTTCTCTTTATTGCACGTGACTAGACATTACCAAGAATTTTGTAGTTTACGAGTCCCATAATTGAAAGACTGCTTAGATAGATAATACATGCGCGAGCGTAGTGAGCGCGAATTTTTTTCTCGTATTCACCATGTAACTTGTTTATTACTTCTTGAAAATTCAAGCTCTACCCAGGAATTCACGGTAAGGATTCGAGGGCCCCCTGAGCTTGAGGGCCCCGGTGCACTGCCCCGCCTAGCCCCTAGGTAGCTACGCCACTGAGTAGAAGAGGCGGAACGAATGGCGGAGCTGTAACACTAACTAAACTATAAAATTATTAATAAAGAAATGGAAAAAATTCCTCACCCGTGTGGGAATCGAACCCACGACCTCTGCATTCCGTGCCAGCTATATAACTAACTACCTACAGTTCACGTTCAACGTTCATCTGTCTTGATGTATGGGATAGCTACAACTGCGGGGTCATAAAGGCGCTCTCATGGCCACGTTTAACATAGCAAGGACATAGGGTCACATAGGTAGGTAATTACATAATATGCAAAGCGATAAGTTTCTAGCTCACCGCTTAGGTGCCTAAGGGGACCCGAGAGTTCGTTAGTCGGCTCTTACGACATGCGAGGAAAGAGATGATGCAGCTGGTGTAGGTATTTTCGTGAATCCCCGCATCAGTAGGTACAAGACAATACTGTCCTAAATTCCTAATATCATATAACCTATATCCTACAATACATCGAGTACCTACTAATCATCACTACATATTATAAACCAAAGTCGCTTGCCGCTGTCTTTCCGTCCCTATGTATGCTTAGATCTTTCAAACTAGGGAAAGGATTTTGATGCGGTTTTTTTAATAGATAGAGTGATTCACGAGGAAGGTTTATAATGTATAAATAGGGACCCGCCCCGGCTTCGCACGGGAGTAATGCACTCTCATCTACAGTATATATTGATGAAGTCGGGACCTAAGAAGAGTCACGCCATTGGCCATGACCAAGATACATATCTCCAATTTCGCCGGCTCCGCTTCTCATTTGTCTTCTTGATGCCAACGTGTAGTTTGACACGCTGCGCTGAAACCCACCGTTGATATAGCGCTACTAACTATGCGATAAACACCTATTTTATACCTTTCTATTTACATAGTTCTACAAAAATAATAATCCTAAAGTGAGTTTTTGATACGTATTTTGTGTAATATTTGGTGTTTAAATTCATACGTATGACGTTTCAAGGTAAATTGCCAATGAATTATAATCATAATCTGTACCCGCTATACTGGTTTTACCTAAATGACGTGCCTTGTTTATTACCACACCTACATGTAAACATTAGCTTTATCAAGTATTTCTGGCTGACAAAACCGGAAACACCCTACTTAGAAACTGCAAATGTAAGTTCTTGTAAGAGGTATCGATCAAAGCCGTTCTGTTTTCTGTGATCAAAGCTATCGATCGAAAGCGAACGAAACACGACCTTTTTACGGTGGTGTCGACATGTGAAAAATTATTTCCTGGACGCTTTTTGACGGTACCGCTATCCTAGGTAGCCAAAGCTGCAGTGCCTAAGCTATATGTAGTGTATACGGTTGAAGGTGGTAATTATATCAAAAGTACATACACACATCAGACTGCTGCAGTTCACTGCTGGACGTTGGTAAGCGCTGTGTATTTTTGGACTACCTAATATGTTGTCAACACGGAAGGCGCTGCTGTCCACCTCCCGGATACCCTTAACGGGCAGAATATTCTAGTCGATGGTTCTAGTGCTATTCTTTCTGGAAAAGATAAGATGTGATCAAATACGGTGAGTATACCTAGCTAGGTATGTACGTACCTAGAAATCTAATCATGCTAATCGGTCAAAGCACACGTAGATATTTGATAAAGATACTGTAAGAAAGCCGATTTATTTCGATTTTAATGCGGTGCCCATTTGACTTGAGGTTCAAAGTTCTACAAACAGTTGCGTGATATTTTCAAAGATATCGTACTGTTTCGGCTATTACCAATGTAATTAATATATAAAGTACATCTTCATCTGGATTGAGGGCCCATTTTTAAATAACACTTAAATACAGGGAAACTAGTGGACGCCCGCAACTCCGTCCGCGTGGACTGCAGAAAAACTTGTGCTTGTTGACCGAATTGTGAATCTGAACCATTCTCGAACCCACTTAAAAACACACACAAAGAATTTCATCAAAATCGGTCCAGTCGTTTAGAAGGAGCTCAATTACAAACACACGAACAAAAGATTTATAATAAAGATTAGTGAAAATTTCGTAAAGTGTTATTTCGTTTAGCAATTATTTGAAAAATGGACCCTCAATCTAGATGCACATATAAAGTAACGACAAAAGTGCAGCAGTAGCGATTTTGATGTTACATAGTACCTACCTATTACGGATTACTTTGGTAATTTGAAGCTACCGATTAAAAGGGAGGCGGTATTAAAGAGTTATTAGGTAGTTGCAGGTATTATTCCGTACGCTATTGTTTATAGAGGAGAATCCCCATATACAATTTCCTTGGCTGGCGACACGCGCTTACATAGGTACTATGTAGGTACCTACCTAGGTAGGTAAATGCAGCCGGCCGGTGCAATGCTTCCTTAAAACGGGACAGCATTTTAGTCTAGGTACCAACCACGGTGAGACTACAGAAGTTTCTAGTACCCCAGTGCTCGAAGGACTGGGTTTAGCAGCGGTCTACGCCGGACGCGACATAAGTACAACCAGACGGCTACTATAGCTCGTTTCAGAGTAGCCGCGCCTGATTTCGGAACTAAATTTTACACAGATTATAATAATTATACTCGGTTTTAAAAATGAAATTGTATCAGGCGTTACAATTCGGAAGTTCAAACATTCAATAAGGGCTCGCCCATCGGTAGGGCCCGGTGGTGGGCGATCCCTTATCGAATTATACACTGAGCAACAAGCCATTCAAACCAATTCTTTCGTGAAACGCGCTCTAATAGGAACTGCCCGCGCCGGTCTCCTTCGGTCACGTCCAGTCCATCACGCGTAGCACATGATGGGTAAAAGCAAGCACGATATATCTCATACACTTACAGCCAATATCAATAACTAATCTCGAGATTTTTTTATAATCTCCGGTATTGAAATTGGCGCTAAGTGTAAATTATACTCGTATTAATTGTGGTGTACATACTTCGCGTGTAAAAAGAGAGTTGCGGAGAAAGTAGGTAGGTAAATATCGTAAATTGATTTGGTCCTGACCTGAGTCGGGCACATTCTTTGGGAATTTGTTTAGTTGTGACAATAGCTACAGATTACCTTTGGGTCTTTCTGTGGTATTAAAAACATAATTTAAAAAATTCAAAAACCCGACTGCTTAAAAACTGAATAGAAAAAAACAAGCACTTATATGTCCGGTGGGCTAGAATTTTATAATATTACTAGCTGACCCGGCAAACTTGTTTTGCCATGTAAAAGGGGTTGATCCTAGAGGGGTGAAAATTCATGGTTGTATGTATTTTTATATGCTGTATCATAAAAAAATAAAAACAAAAAATTTTGTCAAAAAAATATAAAAAAATTTAGTGGTGGACCACCCTTAACATTTAGGGGGATGAAAAATAGATGTTGTCCGATTCTCCACCCTAACCGAAATGCATGCTAAGATTTACGAAAATCGGTCGAGCCGTTTCGGAGGAGTTTAACTTCTAACACCGTGACACGAGATTTTTATATATTAGATAGATGGAACGAATAGGTACTATTGAAAAACATAAAATATTTTCTAATGATTGTAACCATTTAGATACCAAATCCCTGATTGTAACATAACAACTGAACAGCCAGGATCCATTGAAATATTATTAGCTTGGCTGTCAGATAATGGATCCCGACTGTTCAGTTGTTATGTTACGATAATTAGAAAATATTTTATGTTCTTCAATAGTATTCATTTCATAATAATAAAGAATTCTAGCCCACCGGACATATAAGTGCTTGTTTTTTTTCTTTTCAGTTTTTAAGCAGTCGCGTTTTTGGATTTTTTTAATTATGATTTTTTATTTTATACTTTTTTGTTATGAGTACCTAGCTACTAATAGGTACGCTTCAAAAAACATGCTCGGCAGCAAGAAGTTTTCGTCTTGCTGCTGTCTAAAAACATATGTGAGAATGGTTGTTAGTACGCAACTTTCAATCGATATAGATCTTAAACGGTTAGTCGAATCGAAAAAGTTGAGAGAAACCTAAAAATGATTTTTAAATACCTATTAAACGATACCCCACTCGATATAGTTTGTCGACTTGAATTTTTTTCATTTTCACAAAATGGCGTCCAGTAGTCGCCATATTGGATTTTCATAAACGTCATGTGCAGCGTTGGCAACCGTACGATAATTATCGTACATGCACGATAATTTGATACCAGCGTACGATGTACGATTACGATTCATTATCGTACACAAATGTACGATAATTTTCGAATTTCCCACATGTTTTTTTTTTTTTTTTTTAATAAAATCGCAGATCGAAGTCTGAGCAGCAGGAGCTTCGCGACACCGACACAGAGCGACACTGGCGACAGAGTAGCGATATTTTCGATGGATTCCTCTGTCTGTTGTTCTCTACAGTTAGAGTTAGGCCCAACCCGACCAATCGGACACGATAGTTCCTTCCATCTTCCCTTCCATTGGTAGGTTGGTTCTCTGCAGTTTTAAAGTGAACCGCTTCGCCGGTCAGCGCTGTCTGTGTACTGTGTCGGTGTCGGTCCTGTCAGTGCTCAAAAGACTGTGGTGCTCAATCAGCTGTTGTCTCCGTTTGTTGCGTTGCGATCTACGATTCTCATCTCATCCCGTCTGTTTTCGTAATAATATCTATTTTATTAATAATTAACGTTTTTTTATGTCATTCAAAAGTATACGATAATTTTTCGTCAGGTACGATAATTTTACGCCCCTGGTACGAGTACGATCAGCGCATCATTCTAGGTAGTGTTGAGTAGGACACGACTTGAAAAAGAGTTTGTAAGAGTAGCCTCTTTTTTGTCCTGAGCCAGTACAATGTCCCACTTCAAATGAGGCGAGGCGTACCTACTGACTGAACCATTTGAAGTTATACGAAATATGCGCGCCTCCTGACGCCTCAAATGTCAGACGCGACGTGCTTTTGTCATGTCATTTGTTTGTTTCTTTTTTTTAATTAAGATATATCTACTTCAAAATCCGAAATATCAAAAAAAATACAAATTAAATGGCACTGACTCTAAACAACGTTAGATTATTATTATTTGAATTTTAAATACCTATTACCTACGCGCCTCCTGGCTGGCGCCTCGCCTCGCATGGAAGACAATATATTTCTCTCTCGCTCAAAATGTCAGACGCGACGACCGTGACGTGATCACGTGACGTGCTTGTCGTTTGTCTGCCTGCTTCGCTCGACCGTTCAAGCTCGACCGCGACAAGAAAATTGAAGTAGTACAATTTAAAATTTCGAGGCACTGTTACATTTTGACGTCATGTCCGGGACAAATGAAGTGCCTCTTGTATGTCCTACTCAACACTAATTCTAGGTTGCCAACACTGGTCATGTGTTTAGTGACACTCGCCGGACTAACCCCGGCGCCAGACATAGCTTCAAAGATTTGCGCACTTCTTTGAAGACTTTGCTAAGCTTTGAAAACACATTTGAACACATATTGAGGCAACCTGCCACACATGTTTTGCAAAGACTTCTCCACAGTATGCACATAGACAACAAACAAGATGGGACGACGATTTTGTGGATGCAGTTTGTCTATCTTTATATCTACTTTATTATTTATGTGCATGTAATAATTTTCGCAAGCTGAAGTGGCAATGGGCAGGGCACATAGCTCGAAGAACTGATGGCCGATGGAGTCGGAAAGTTCTAGAGTGGATACCACGTATCGGCAAGCGCAGCGTGGGAAGGCCACCCGCGAGGTGGACGGATGACCTGGCCAAGGTCGCGGGCGTCGGTTGGATGCAGGCTGCTTCCGACCGTTCGGAGTGAAGGTTGTTGGGGGAGGCCTATGTCCAACAGTGGACTTCTCAGGGCTGTAAATGATGATGATGAATAATTTTTTGCGTGTGCAATAAATTTAAGGAAACATCCGAGAACAAGACGAATGGATGTGTGAAATGTACCGTAATAGAAAAAGGCACTATGTATATTTGATGAATTTTAACTACCTACTATTTCAATACAGTCTCACACAACCATTTCGCTCAACAATGCTCGCGCAAATGGTCTTTGCGCAAGTGTGGCAGGCTACGCAAACATTTGAACACATACGACTTTGAACGCTTTGATACACATATATAATCACGCCTTTATCCCTTACGGGATATGCAGAGCACCAGGACCACATGGTGCCACTTTTGACCAATTTTGAGGGTATAGTTTAGATGTACAAGTTCGGTTAGTAGACAGGTGGTCAGCCCATCGCCTACAAAACACCAAGACCCTCTTGTCCCTCTACTGACTTGTACAGTGTGCCCGGGAAGAGAAGTAGCTGTAGTATTATACGGTTTTTTTTTACTCCCAGAGCAGCATAGAAGAAAGAAGTCTTCACTCAAGTGAAGCTATGTCTGGCACCGGCTTTAGAGGAATCGATTGACGTATGAATCATAAAAATCGGCCGAGGCGTTTGGTCTGTGAAGTGCTTCAAAGGAACATGAAAGGAACATACATACATAGGCTGTTAAACACAATACCACTCCTTTGCGTTGCGCAGTTGGGTAAAAAGGGTAACAAACAGGTTGAAGACCATCGTCATCCATCACACAAACTATTTGATTTGATTTGAAAGAGGCTAATAACCTTCAGCACTATTTGCTACAAAACTAAAACAAAATATTTTGACATATTTTTAAATGCTTTACTACATACTTAACAAATTAAAACTTAACACAAATTAAAATAATTCTATTCAATCTCTACTACTGCTCCAACTTTGCTGAGTGCTTCTTTTAATTTTTCTGCTTCATCTTTGGAAATGTCTGCCTTGACTACAGTGGGAACACTTTCAACAAACTTCTTTGCTTGCACTAAGTTGAAACCTTCCAGTAAACTCTTCACTTCTTTTATGAGGGCCACTTTCTGTTTATCATCAAATTTGGTCATTTTAACCTGAAAATTAATAAAAAAAATTAATATATGTTAGTTATCCTGTAATGGAATAGTGTCTCCATATACAATCAATACTACAGTGCTTGTTAAATTTCATACCGTTTTTTTATGCAGCTGGGGCAGAATTCAGTATTTTGTTAGCATTTTTACTTATGCTTCTGAGGAAACAGAACTCTTGAAACATCTTTATTTATTGATCAATACAGACAAATAAAATTGGTTCAGCTTGCTAAATGCATGATAATTAAATGGAAGTATACATTTTGCAATTTTTGTCTGTATGAATGTTCCAGCTAATCTCTGAAACGGCTGGACTGATTTTGATGGGACATTCAGTGCCAGATAATAGAAGTAACAGGGTAATTTTATTTCCAAAGTTCTCATGGGAACAAGAAATAAGATTATTTTAATATGATTTGAAAATGACTCACCGTGTAACTAGTCTTTACAGCTTTAGGTGCAGCTTCTTCCTCCTCTTGCGCTGCAGGTGCCGCCACGGCAAATCCTCCCACAGGCATAACCGGTGCATCAGGAAGATTTAACCTCTTTTTCAAAACTTGACTGAGTTCAGAAACTTCTAATAGGTTGAGGTTAGTAATTTCAGACACAATTTTCTCTATTTTGGCTGACACAGGTTTGTCAAAACCTTCAGGTACAGGAATTGACAGAGGAGTGGCTGCCTGAGCTACTTCTTGGCTTAAAATAGAACTGCAAAAAACTGATAATTACTACCAATAAAATATTTACATAATAAAATATCGTTAATAGTATGCATACCATCTTGATATGTAACGCCACTGGCCTAAAGGTAGGTTTTTTAAATGCCTTACAGTATTCATTGTATATGACTAAGTGGAAATTAATAAATGTAATGTTCTGATATTAAATCAATTCGAGATGAGACGTTTTTTTTAGGTTATTATTTTTTTTGTTTAGTTTATCCCGAAGGAAAAGCAAGGGGAACTAAGCCCATACAGCCATTGTCTTTAGTAAATGATTTCTGAATTTATGACGGATGATTTTGATGATGATGAATGGAAACGTCGGGAAAATCCTCAAGAATGGGTGTAAAATTACTAAAGATCAAAAAGAATTGCAGAAACAACTTACATGAGCCCATAAAGAGATCGCATTTCGACTAAAGTTTTACATAGCTTACCTGCATATAAAACCATGCACGCTCAAGCCCGTTTGATCCAAGCAGTGTCTCCAACTCACTCTGTCAAAATTACGGTGTTGCTAGTCTAAAAATACGGTAAATGGTAGAATATTACGGTAGACAAAATAAAAAAAATACGGTAAAGATACGGTAAACTTTTATTGATAAAATTGTTCAATTAAACTGAATACAGACTATATTTAGTAGCAAAACTGAATTACTTGTATTCTAAAAACGTAGACAATAATTTATTTATTAAAATAATTATCTCGCATAAATCAACTTAATTTTTTTTATTCACTCTTCACAACACATTGATCTAGTCCCACACTGCATCCCTAAGGTCTTGTGTCGTGGGTACTAAGCAACGGTATATAAATACATAGATAAGTATAGAAACATCCATGACTCGGAAAAAAAACATTGATCAATGTTTGCACCTACCGGGATTCGAACCCAGGCAGTGCCGGATTTACAAATTTGCCGCCAGTAGGCTATTCAATTTTTGCCACTCCTACAGACCTTTGAAATTTAATACGCTAATTTAGTTCACAAGCATTTCTATTACATTTATTCTGTAATGCAATTCACGAAATCATTAATTAGATATCGTAAATTTATATTTTCCCGGACTCCCTCAAAAAGAAACATACTAATAGGTTTATTATTTATGTGGTTATGTCCCACCAATTTCTACCAAAATTGCAGATACATTTTTATCAGTTGATAAAATGACGCGAGCGAAGCGAGCGCGAAATTTTGATCGTTTTCAGCACATACATAAGTTGCCAATGACTTCTGCAGGCTCTACTGTGAATTTGTAATGATCCACAGTGTTCCGAAGACCCCGAAAAATGGACATCTCTAGCTGTTCCCGTATATCGACGTAGTTTGACGAGAGACACAATTCGCTAGAACAAACTACCTATCAATTATTGATAGTTTCCGAGTAAAAATTTATTAAAGTAGCCAGTTTTTGGTGGGAAGAAAAAAAAAATGTACTTTAATAATTACTTTAATTAATGGAGTTTGACACAAAAAAAATTTATACCATAATATTTCATAGTATTGCGCATATTTCAGTATAAATTAATATATACAGAATGATTTTTGGTCGTCAACGTTCCCGAAAACTACGGAATCTCCTCATCATCACGATCATTTTTCTCCATGGAAGCATACCTGGGAAGTGTCTGGTTTCCAAGATATTAGGGTCCAAAGTTGAGTAAATAGACTGCGTTTTTCTGCATAAATGCACATAGACGCGCGTAGCAGGATTTTTTCACGAAAAATAATTAATATCTGTCTATAAAAAACTAACATAAACACTAGACACTATAAATTTCGCTCGATCAAGGAATTAAAAAAAATTAAAAAAAAAAAAATCCCAGCATTTTTTTTGGTATAAACTTACTTTATTTGATGTATAGAGTACGTACCCTTCGTTAAGGGTGGCCACAAAAAAACATCCTGTATACAGGGTGTAACAAAAAGGGTATGTTAAGCGAAAAGCTATGTAAATAGCCCACTTTAGAGAACCTATCCACAAAATTTGAGACCCGAAATCACATGTTTATTTTTCCCGATAGTATGGAGAATTTTTTAATATCTCAGGAATTTTCATACAATCTTGAAAAATAAAAATGTGATTTCGAGTCTAAAATTTTGGAAATAGGTTCTCTATAGTGGGCTATTTACATAGCTTTTCGCTTAACATACGCTTTCTGTTACATCCTGTATATAATATGCAGGTGATTTAAAGATTTTTTTTTAAATCTAATTTTAGGTATTTTTTTTTTAAAGTGCACAATTTAAGTACGTAATACTATGGTAATACTAATATTTACTCACTATTATGTCTATCTACAGAAAAAAAACAGCACCGTACGTCGTGGATAACTAGAGATATTTGCGATTTCATGTCAGTACCTAAGGTGCCTAATAAATGGTGCTAAATGCATCATGGAAATTGATACGAAATCTGTAGTAAAGCTTGAAGCGAACGAAGCCCCTAATGTGTCGAAGGGCAACACGTAACGGGCCCCGTATCGATCATAGTGTGAGGCAATCACGAGGCAATGTGTATATCCCGCAATAGGTACTATTTACACTTAGAATAAAGATTCGCTCCGCAGCGAAGACCTATCATTAATCTAAGTATTTACATAACAAAACATTCCATTATGTCAAGTAAATCAGATTTCCCCTGACATAAAAACTGAAAAGAAAAAAACAAGCACTTAGATGTCCGGTGGTCTAGAATTCTATAATATCACTAGCTAGCTATTGCCCGCAGCTCCGCTCGCGTGGACAACTCTTATAACTTAGGGATTTGAAAAATAGATAGTAGCCGATTCTCAGACCTACTGAATATGCATATAAAATTTCATAATAATCGGTCAAGCCGTTTCGGAGGAGTATGGTAACTAACACTGTGACACGAGAATTTTATATACTTATTAGATTATGGAATGAATACTATTGAAGAACATGAAATATTTTCTAATGATCGTAACAGTAGTAAGGAATAGCGGGAGCTGGACCACTGACGTCATGGTCTCCTACGTCATAAACTTGAAATTTTCTAACTTTGCAAAAAGGTCATCACATATGGCTCATTCACATATGAGATGTCATTAACTAATGAGGTATGTGTGGGTAACGCCCCTCATTAACTAAGACACGCCTCCATTAGCTAATGACAACTCATTAACTAAAAAACACGCCCCCCCCCCCATTAACTAATTATCAATATAAATGGACCAATAGCAGAGCATGGAGTACTAATGACAAATCTCATTAAAGAATGCAACGCCCCATACATTAGGCGTCTAAGATGGCCGACTATATCACATGGTCAGCGCGTGATACCTCTGACGTTTACTTACTAATGACCATACGACAGCATACCTTTGTGACATCATCAATGATTGCTTCTCTATATTTTGTTAATGCAAGTGACTCTTTATATCCCTTTGTAGCATTACTATATCAGAAAAACGCTGTACGAATCACGATGGAATTTTGTTAGGATAGAGAACATAATATTGGAGTACGGAATAGCATACTTATATGTATATTGCTTCTTGTAGCGCAGGTTGATGAAGTCGATGGCTGTATAGGAATCTTCATGGGTTTTTATAAAGCTACGTAGAATATGCAATGAAGGAATGACACAAGTATATTTTCTGTAGCCCAAGACGAATAAAGTCGATAGCAACAGCTAGTTTATAATATTGACCAATGTACTCACAGCATTCCTATCTACCCATTTACGAAAACCATCTTGTTTTTAATTGTATTTTTATTACTTTTGTCAGTAGGACAACATTCTTGAACCAATATTTCTACTTAGGTCATTAAGATACCTACCATTATTTATTTTGTAATAAGCAAAATTGGTATAAAATGCATACATTTGACAGTTTCTATAGTTATAAGTGTTTGGTCTTCTCAAGACATAATAAGTACTACGTGCTCTTCGGTCCTCGCTGTTTTTACCCCACGAAAATGGATGTAAGTATTTATTTTATTCCTAACTTTGTACTTTTTTATGAGATACAACTATGTATGTGCCCCGATTAAATGTAACTAAATCTTTATTTCTGTCTATTCATAACAGTTAAAATATATTTATTTTTTATTGTTATAGCTTGCCTGTTGTATGAAGAAAGATGTAGATATAACCGAAGAAAATACCTACAAACAGTATTATTTCAATTACTCTGACGACGAAAACGAACTTACTCCACCATACTCAATGAAAAGACCGTGCAACCAGTCTCTCGACGAATTTTTTGAAGAACCAAAAAAGAAGAAGTCTAAACTAAATTCGTCCACCGTAGGGCGAGCAACCAAAGACGGAGGTATGTCTTATATATCGTCAAATAAGGACGATAAGACAGCAGCAACGCATTTTATTAAAATAGAAGTATATGAACTGAAAAAATTGGAGGACATCGATCCCAGCGAACACTGGAAACATGCTGATGTACGCATAAAGTATTATGCAAGCGGAAATGATGAACACCATCGACGAACTCGGGGTCTCATTTATAATATAACGAAGGAGCTATCGAAGAGTCCGGATTCAAAAAAATTTACATTTCCACATCCAAAATGAATCAGTCTACATGAACACATCATCAAGTATAAGTCAAGAATAAGTGTGTTGCTAATGATTTGTTATACTCATACATATTGTTTCTCTTATTACTTTTATCATAATGTGTAGTAGGTATTTAGGGTATTGATAATAAAAATCATTTTTACAAAATAAAACAAATTTTTATTTATTATAATAGGTACCTTAACCTAGTTACATATTACAAAAAGTTATAAAAACGATGTAAACATTTGATATAACAAAAAGTCATTATTGATAGTGTCATTAGTAAACATTCCAACAAAATTTCTTAAGCTCATACCTCTATACTTAAAATATAAATACATTATACAATATTCACCACACAGTGATGAAAAGATATTTTGAATTATTTTATTATTATATATCCACATATTAGCATTTCTTTTTAAAAATGATAAATGATATCCAGTCGGCTTGCGACCAAAAGAATCAAAGTATTCACCAATACCACTCTTATTAACATAAATTGCTACCCAATGAGATCCAATTTTTGTATCCGGATCTAAATTAGTAATTAGGTAAATTGGCGCAGCAATGTGCATTGGAATGCGATTAGCAGCAAACACGTTTTGTTCTAGAGAATGATTTATTTTTTTCAAACATTTTTTTATTTCTAAAGTATTCATGATTTCGCCGTAGACATGTGTATTTTCTTACATTTACAGGTATTATAAGAATAGTAAAACATACATTCAGTTTTATAAAGTAATTTAGCTACTGTAATCTACATTAACATTTCTATTTTTATCTATTTCTATTACATTATCAAATTCAGCATACACAATACAGTTAATTGTTTGTGTCAATGGAGTTTCGAATCTCACTTCTAACCTTACACAACCATGTCTAATAAGATTCCAATGTGCTGTTGAATTAGCTGACAAGTCTGGTGTCAAGTCAAAAGCTAGTAAACAATAACCTTTGGGATATCGATCTCTAGATATACCGTTCCCGTTATTTAAGAAATGAATACCAGTTCCTGAGAAAAGAGTATGATATGCAGAAGTATATAGATTGTTACTGAAAACAGGTTGTAAAGCTTTAGAAGGGATTTGCATTCCATCGATATACAAGCTGAACGTGTTTATTCCATAGTTTTCAAAATCGTAAGGGTTTTTGGAAAAACTACCATTAAAAGCAGTATTATCAACAAATCCTATTATACATCTTTTTGGTACTTGACCAAGAAATACATTATCTAAAGTATTACCCTGTACACCTGAAGGTATAGTCAAAACTTTTACTTCAGCTCGTGTTATTGGGTACTTAGCAGTGGTTGATGATAAAACTTTTTGATGTGCAAGAAGTACTGATGGATTAATTCGGGCTTTACGGATCATAAGAGTAGCATCAATAATAGTGACTTTTAGCTTAACATCACTAGGTTGACACAGAAGATTAAAGGCATCTCTGGAGCGAACTAATTTTACACCCATCTCTACACCATTAATTAAAAATTTTTCTTGATTAAATATATCACCATGTAAGTGACCCATCATTTCTACCTCTTTACTATCTTTTATAAACTTTTGTCTTTCGATAAAACCTTTGTTTCCATCATCAGTAGCATTCATTTTCCCAGCAGTATCTTCATACCATAAACCACAAGTTAGATGAGATTGTTTTGCTGGTGGAGAGTAATTTAATAAAGTCTCTATATATGATCGGTATCCATAGGTATTGTTAGGGGGAGATATAAGTTTTTGATTTAAATATACATCAAGTTGACTAAAAAGTGAATGCAGCCAATTATTCACCGGAGCTACATTAGTATTTGGTGCTAGAGGTGTTAGATCCTGGTTTACCACCTTTACTTTGACATGGATTAAAGTATGAGATAGATCAATATAGTCATCACCAGTTCCAGGTATTTGAAACTCAATGGGACCATCATCATTTAAAGACGAAATCGGTTTGTAATGAATCCACTGACCACTTTCAATACTAGTTTGAGTAGCTGGTAGTGCAAATAGATCTAATTCAGACTTAACGCATTCACATGAATTATTATGTAAAAATGACATTTTATAAATCACCAAATATATCTTTATGATTTATATTTTTCTTTTTAGCTTTTTGCACTGTTCTCTGCTTTACAATTGGTGAGTAACTGAGGTTACCAACACGATGTTTTTTATTTTTATATCCCGAACCCATCATTGCTCGCTCAATCTTTTCATCAGCTTTTCTTTTCAAGGTAGTCGTTGCATCTCTAAATCTGCTTTGAACCGAATCGTTCATGGGTTTTGCACTAACCATATCTGATAAAATCCCTACTCCAGCATTTAGCGCCTCTTTTCCGACAGCCTTTGCGCCACTTGTTAGTAAAGGTAAAACTGATCGAAATAAACCACCTAAAAAACTTCCAATTCCATGTCCTTGCTGGTAAGGTGCTCCTTTATAAATGATACCCATACCAGATCCCGCTTGATGTGTATAGTAGTTTTCATATGGACAAATATTATAATCGTATTTAGGATACATTTTTATATTTATCTACGTTTAAAATGTAGTTTAACACAGGTTGTTCCGAATTGGAATGGAATGTTTTCACCAGTGCTTGTTCTTATATCAATTTCTATTGTGTCAAACTCTCTCCGCATAACTGGCACATAGTGTGGTGGAGAAAAAACATGCATCTTATTCGATCCATAAATATATTTGGCAGGATCTAGTGATATATTTCTCAGTAATGGACACATGACATCACCTACTATTTGTGGTTCTATTATGTCACAGTAGACATATAACTGTGATGTTAATCCCAAATACAAGTTAGCAGGGAATTTTCCTGTTCTTTTTGAAGCAATGTTAGTATATGGATCAAATCCAAGTTGAAGACTTAATATGGGTGAGAATTCTAATGAAACTAATTGGTTATTATCTTGAGTTAGAGTAACATATTTGGATAGTTTATCATATCGCAATTTGAACGTTTCTTTTGCATTTAATACAGTCAATACATCATTAATATTTTCATAACTGGAGGCGGGTATGTGACTTTTGTAAGTTACCAGAGACGGTGATAACTCATTTGGAACTGTCATTCTTTTTTTAATATACATTATATTTTGATTTTCTTGGACAGTAAACATAGTACAAGGATATTGAAATTCTACTAGTCCAACTGACCATTCTCCTTCTAATTTAATGGGTTTAGGCAGTTTAGTTGAAAAATTTGCAGTTTTATTATGCGGAAAGTATTTCATTGAACTGTTGCTAGGTAAAGTTAAATAAAAACTATCATTAGTCATGTTTGTTTTTTAAGCTAGAAGCTAAAATCCAACTATTAAACTTATTTGGATAACCTTTCCACTTCACATACAATTCAGTTCTGCGACCAGAGTAACGAGTACGTAGTATTTTATCAATTTTAAATTCCGTAGTGGGGTCATAATTAACTTTTTGTAATTCTTTTTCATAGAAAGTTCCAGTTATATTTTCATGCTGTAAATCTTTTAATGTGTAAACTACCCAAGGAGATCTGTATACAACTGAAGTTATGATAAATATTTCATCACTCCAATTGGTTTCATAACCTTTTTGAAAAATGTGTTTATGTTTAGTTATTCTTACATAATCACCAACCTTAAATTTAGGTTCATTCGTAATGTTGGATGACTCACTTTGCTTTTTTCCATATAAATTTTGCCAAACTGTCATAATATTATTAGAATTAACATCACATGGTCTCATTTTGATACTTCTATGAAAACTATGATTATACGAATGAAGCAAATCCTGCAAAATATCAATATATCGATAGGTATTGTTATGAGTAAAGTAGCGCCACATTTTCATTTTGAGCGTCCTTTGAAATCTCTCTACTATACTTGCTTTAATGTCAGGGTTATTGGTTGTGTAGTAATTAATGTTATAGCTCTTTAATAAACTGTTTACATCTTTAGATATAAATTCAGTACCCTTATCTGATTGTAAATGTCTAGGAGTTGCTTTGGCTTCAAGAAAAATATCAGTGAAACATTTTTTTATAGTAGTGGAATTTTTTTGAGGGATAGCTCGAGCAAATGCATATTTACTAAAAACATCAATTACACATAAAATATATTTATTACCATCATTATATTCGCTATATGTTCTTAAATCACTTAGATCAGCTTGCCAGAGTTCATTAAGATTAGACAATATGTATTTGTTTCTAGGAAAACGACGTTGGACAGGTTTATGTAAAGTGTACGTTTCTTGAGACTCCAACCATTTTTTTGTTTCCTTTCTAGTGAGTTTAGTTTTCATAGCTTCTGCTAGTTTATTCAAACTACTATAACCAGCAGGATTGGATACATCGTAGTAAATGTTATGAATTTCTAATAAGGGGTCCATTTCTTCCAATCGATTTTCCTTTTTACTTTTTGTTTACCGATCGTATCACTATCGCTTGAATGCGAATTGGTATTTTTTGGTGTAAAGTTTAACTCTTCATTCATTGGAGTTACAGTTTTGAAGCTATTTTCATAATCTGGAGTTTTAGACATTACATTTATAAATGTCGCTCTTCTTGGATTACCTATGTAACTCAGGGGTACTCCTAACTCTTTTAATGCTTTAGCGAACTCGGTCCAACCACGGGGTGAACTATGTTTAAGTGGTCTCATGACATCGTTAAACAAGTCGACAATATTACTTTTATGAACTTCTTTATTATTAATAAAAACTGTACCTTGATGATCCCAGCGTAGTTTTTCTTTATTTTTCAAAAGTATGTCTAATAAAAGTTCACCCTTCTGTCTATATGATTTTGGTATAAATTGAAGCAATTGTGATTTAACGTAATATTCACCTACACCCGTACTGTCTTCCTTGGTTAAAGTCTGTTTGACATCTGAGGTTGGTTCTAACTTTACATGTTCTTTTCTTTCGTTTTCGGGTTCATCGTAGGACACTATAGGTATCTCTAATGGTTTTCGATCCTTTCCGATAAAATACAAATATCTTTGTAGAGATTGTAAATAAAGTGACCACTTTTCTCTATCTTCCAATTTTGTATTTAAAACTTTTTGCATCTCTTCGTCAAGGTGTGATAAATTATTATTAGCATTACTATTATTGTTACCATTTTTTAGTTTCTCTATTACTTCTGGTTCTATTAATATCATTTTCTTTGCATTTTCCATTATTTAAAATTACTTCACAAACGAACCTAGTAGAGCACTTAAAACTGAACCGAGAATAATAGGCAAAAATGCTCCACCTTTTTGAATAATAATATGTTTTCTGTATTTGTTTTTTCCCTTTGATATTAGTTTCCTTAGAATATTTTTATATTTACCAAGTTTCTGCTTTTTATTTTCTGGTAATGGAATCTTTCCTAATAAAACGTTATAAATACACTCACAGATGCAATTTATCTCCTTATCGTTGCAAGCTATTAATAATGCATTCCTAAATTTTGGTTTAAGTATGTGCAATGCTCTTAAAAATTCTACATGTGTCTTTACTTTACCTTTCATTGTCCTATAATAACCGTTTTTGATTGTATGATGTTGTATTTATACCTTTTTTAGGGATGTAACATATCGTATACTCATCTGGAAAAATAAGAGTTTTAAAACGATGCACATCATCTGTATTTTGTTTTAAATCAATCATTAAATACCCATGAGATTTATTTGTAGCATCCCTATATGCCTCTTCAACGAACTTTGGATTTTCAGGTACAAGTTGACGAGCAAGATAACGTATTTGTGTTTTATCGCGTGGATTTTTAAAGTAAACAATGTAGCTGGAGTTCAATGATATGTCACGTTGCCCCTTTCCTTGATGAAATATGTTTTGGGTAATGTAAAATACACTAAGATTACGGTGATGGCTTCCTTTTGTAAATATATCTACTATGCGCCCATCGGACTCTCTCATGAGATCGTCAATAATAATAAGTTGTGGATATTTCCCATCAAACATATTCAAGTTAGGTATTCCTTGATGGTAAGTTACATTATTCAAATTATATAGTGGTTGCATTTCATCATAACACCATATAACGTCACTAAATTCTTGATTGCAAATTTTTTTCATATTCTTAATAAAGTTACAAACAAAGTTGGACTTTCCACAACCACTGGGACCACCAACTATAGTTGTAAATGGGTGCTCAAAATGAATCATACTTTTAGTTTACAAAGAACGTCTTTACTGTGTAACCATTTATAATGATATGTTCAATAGTTAGCAACGCATATAATTATATTTAACTTATTATAAATTAGATTACATTAATATAGTTACTTATTACTATTCATACAAACATATAGATACAGTTTAAATATAAAACATCATTCTCATTACAACAGATTATTATCATTACTAACAACATACACTTACTTAACTTAAATTACAAAACTTTTTTTTTTCTAACAAGAAGTATGAGTATTCAAATGAGTATTAACTTATCACTAATTATCCCTTAATTTATAATGACCCCAAGCCAGAGTATCTGTAGAATTCGGTATAATATACCTTTTACTGTCGTTGTATGATAAACATATTTTATTTATTTTTTGCGTAAATATAATATGTTTTACACTCTTAAATCTGTACATTTCTGCAAGTTGAACGTCTTTATTAAATAAACAGGATTTATACTTATCCATGTTTAAGTTTTTTTGAACACTTTTGTTGACACCTTTAGCTTTAGTGATGGTTCTATCTTCTACTCTCATTGCATACATTTTTGATCGTAATCCAACAAACTCAGTAAAGATTTTTCCATTATTTTCATCTTTAAAAAATCCTAATTTCTTCTTATTTATTTGTGGGAATTCAAAAGCATTGTTATGAGGATAGTCTGATGTGTCAAAATAGCCAGTCAGATCTGGTTTTATTTGTTTATAAAAATCTTCACAATAAATTTGATACACTAAGCTATCTGTATCTGTGTATAATAGTTTAAGATCAGAAAATTTTCGTTTCATATAATTGTAATGAAAATCATACATCAAAGTTTTTGATATGTCTAATATGCTAAATCCTAAATATATTGGTTTATTAAAATACAACTTTGTTTTGCGTAGCTGCACAGCAACTAAATTTTCTGAGAAAATTGCAAGACTATGAAATTCTGGACGAGCAATTAGACTTTGAGCACCCTGAATTTTACCATGATTTTCCCAATGCATTAACAATTTTACATTAACACGCTTCTCTATATTTTCCATAGTCTTACCAAATATTGAGTTGTTCATCAATTTGTAAAAATCTTTCTCAAAATCTGATGTAGCAACTGTACGAAGTTGAGTATTTAACTCAATATATGTTTTCAACCATGGAGCCTGCTTAAATTTTAGTACTCGATGAACTTTTGTCACCTGCATACCTAGTTGTTTACATTGTAAAAGATTTCTATAGTGAATAATATAATTTTTCTTCTCATTTAAATTGAGTATTAATCTGAAATCTTTTGTGCCTCCAATACAGATATTCTCTGGACATAGTGGAAAGTCAGAATGAGAATCGTGTAAAGAGTCAGGGTACTCTAAGTCTACTTCTAAAATATACCCGATATCAGAATCAATTGGCACGTCATAATTTGTATTAAGCTCACTCCATTCAAAATTAGATAATGGTAAATATTGCGACATTGCCCACCCATATAAATTGTTAGCATCAAGGTAAGTTAAATATGAATTTGGTTCCTCCCTAGAATACTCACTCATGTATGGATTATTTGCTTTAGCGTAGCGATTACTACATTGCGATATACCACCCCTAATACCTGATTTTATGAATGCAACTTTATCGAAATCTGTAAGTAATTCTATATTAATCTTAGTATACTTTAACATTCCATCCCAACTTAATCCTGGCGCTGTATAATAATGAGCTGGATCTAAATCATAGGTTTTTATACAAACGTTTCTAAAATTTTCAAATATATCGCTTAACAGCATTACATCTACTTTTAAATATAGGTCGGAGTAATCACTCATAGTTTTACACTGGAAATGAGACCACACTTTTTGTGCATAACTATAATCATTCTCAGAAATACTATCTACAGTAAGAGTACTGTAAAAGTTATCAATAGTTGGTAATGATGTTAATTTTAATGAATCAAACGATGTCATGTACTCATAGGGATAAACACCTTTTCTCTTTAAAAGGTTAAAATCGTTTTCACATGGATATTGTTTTCTAAGTTCATGAAATTGTGAGTTATCTAAATTCTTAACTAAAGAATCTAAACTACTAGACAAAAATTTAAAAGAATCAATAAATCTTACACTAATATTTTTACCATTCACTTTCAGAACTTTTGAGAAAGATATATACTTCTCTTTATTTTGCGGGATTATTTGAACTTCACCATCAACAAAATTTAGAGCGTGTACTATAAAATGTGCATCATAATTACTTAAATTGTGTAGAATTACAGGTATAAACGAATTTTTTTCTATATTTATTACTACATTGCTCATGAGATACACCAACGAAAAAGCCTGTCAACCAATCATGATCAACATATTTTTCTGAAACTATAGTCCTTTCACAAATATAACAAATGGATGATTTTTCAACATTTATTTTATCTCGTTCCGTAAGTGGAATCGGACATTTTTGGTAACTAGTTTTGCTACAAATGATCCTGATGTCTTCATACAATTTGTTCATAAAAACGAGAGCACAATTTTCACCTGTATAGGTAACATATTTTGATAATCTGTCGTCGTATGAACATTTAATATAATAACCAAAACTGTATACGCTATGTACTTGAACGTTATCAGTCGATGATTTCTCTGGATCATTAGAACATGATTTTATTGGTTTTAAAAATGACTCAAAATCTGCATAAACCACGAATGGAACTCTTAGTTTACGATCAAAATTTTCAAAATTTAATTTATCATTTGGTACATTCTCACCCCACCAATTTTTTCTGTTTATATTAGTATTGGGAAGATCTGTACGAACATGAGTACAGTCATTCATTTTATGATTAGAAAGTCGTTCCTCGGAGCTAAAATGAATGAGACAACCATCACATATATAAATAGCACTATTATGTGATGTAATTTGTTTGGATACTAAACGAGATAAATTTTTTATGTAACAATAGTGACCATTATTATCATTCGATATGTATAACAAATTTACATGATTTGGTTTGTATGATTTAGTAAAATATAATGGACCAATTACTGTATGAGCTTTTGTAGTTGCATTGTATTCTAACCCGAAGACATTAATACTAATATTATTTAAAGACTCAACTTTGTGTACATCTTTTAACTTTACCGGAAATGCAATACCATTAAAGTTAAGTTTATGTTGAAATTTTGCGTATGAACTAATTCGATCAGTATGTACAGTTACAGGATACAATGCTGATAGTAAAGCCCATTTTAAACAGTATACATCTGAATTTTTTACATTAATTATAGCTTTTTTCGCACTTATATCACGAGGTAAAACTATGAAAGATGATCCTCGAAGAGGTTTGAATTTATTAATATTCATATCTAAGCTAATAACATTCTTAATACTCCAACCACTATCTTTTGCTTCAAATTCAGTTATTCTATTTGAAATTGTTTTTTGCAAAGAGTCAAGAAATATATCAAAATCATCGGATCCACTCAAAATAAAGTTAGTGGTTTGAAAATCAAAAACGTTTGTTAAATTTTTTGTCTCCTGAACAAAATGAGCATGTAAAATAAAGTTAACTTTGAATGTCGTTAAATTAGCAACGCTTTCGTTAATTAGGTGAATTAATGTATTTCTGACTAATTCAAAAAAAATCTCAAACGTCATGAGACTATCGCAATTAGCTGGAGGAGTTATTTTAAATGTATAAACTCTCTTACCAAAGGCAGTTTCAATTAATTTTACATTAGGAAAATCTATATGCAAATGGAAGGCGTTATTTTTATGTACATTACTCCTTAAATGGTTGGTTAAATACCTTTTCTTAACAGAAATATTACATATCGTACATTCTGTCATTTCATTATCCTTAATGTTGACACTGGAGGGTTCTGAAGTAGAGGGACCACTAAGCCGTCGTCTTTTTGTTGTAGCACCCTGGAGGCTGTCGTCAGCGGTGTGTTTTAAACCTCTGCCGATCTGAACCCGAACCCCATCACTGTTAAAAAAAGAAAATGTTTTACACCTGTATAAACTGGTAGTATATTAGTAGTTAGACATAGAATTATAAAAAATACTTACGTTTTCTCAAAATCTTCAACGAGTTCATATAAGAATTTGTCAAAGTATGGGTCAAATACCTCAACAAACTCTGCATGTTGACATTTATCAACAAGCTCTTCATTATGCGAACAATCCATGGAACAAACATCTATTTCACTTGGCGCAAAAAATACACTAACGCACTTGTTTTCCGACATTTTGTTAAGTAATAACACTGTAAGTACTACGTGCTCTCCGATCCTGTTGTACTGACTGACTTAATTTGACGACTTCGTATACTATATATTAGAACCAATTTCGTTAACGACTATGACTAACTCTTCATTTGTATTAATACATCATTAGCAACACACTTATTCTTGACTTATACTTGATGATGTGTTCATGTAGACTGATTCATTTTGGATGTGGAAATGTAAATTTTTTTGAATCCGGACTCTTCGATAGCTCCTTCGTTATATTATAAATGAGACCCCGAGTTCGTCGATGGTGTTCATCATTTCCGCTTGCATAATACTTTATGCGTACATCAGCATGTTTCCAGTGTTCGCTGGGATCGATGTCCTCCAATTTTTTCAGTTCATATACTTCTATTTTAATAAAATGCGTTGCTGCTGTCTTATCGTCCTTATTTGACGATATATAAGACATACCTCCGTCTTTGGTTGCTCGCCCTACGGTGGACGAATTTAGTTTAGACTTCTTCTTTTTTGGTTCTTCAAAAAATTCGTCGAGAGACTGGTTGCACGGTCTTTTCATTGAGTATGGTGGAGTAAGTTCGTTTTCGTCGTCAGAGTAATTGAAATAATACTGTTTGTAGGTATTTTCTTCGGTTATATCTACATCTTTCTTCATACAACAGGCAAGCTATAACAATAAAAAATAAATATATTTTAACTGTTATGAATAGACAGAAATAAAGATTTAGTTACATTTAATCGGGGCACATACATAGTTGTATCTCATAAAAAAGTACAAAGTTAGGAATAAAATAAATACTTACATCCATTTTCGTGGGGTAAAAACAGCGAGGACCGAAGAGCACGTAGTACTTATTATGTCTTGAGAAGACCAAACACTTATAACTATAGAAACTGTCAAATGTATGCATTTTATACCAATTTTGCTTATTACAAAATAAATAATGGTAGGTATCTTAATGACCTAAGTAGAAATATTGGTTCAAGAATGTTGTCCTACTGACAAAAGTAATAAAAATACAATTAAAAACAAGATGGTTTTCGTAAATGGGTAGATAGGAATGCTGTGAGTACATTGGTCAATATTATAAACTAGCTGTTGCTATCGACTTTATTCGTCTTGGGCTACAGAAAATATACTTGTGTCATTCCTTCATTGCATATTCTACGTAGCTTTATAAAAACCCATGAAGATTCCTATACAGCCATCGACTTCATCAACCTGCGCTACAAGAAGCAATATACATATAAGTATGCTATTCCGTACTCCAATATTATGTTCTCTATCCTAACAAAATTCCATCGTGATTCGTACAGCGTTTTTTCTGATATAGTAATGCTACAAAGGGATATAAAGAGTCACTTGCATTAACAAAATATAGAGAAGGCAATCATTGATGATGTCACAAAGGTATGCTGTCGTATGGTCATTAGTAAGTAAACGTCAGAGGTATCACGCGCTGACCATGTGATATAGTCGGCCATCTTAGACGCCTAATGTATGGGGCGTTGCATTCTTTAATGAGATTTGTCATTAGTACTCCATGCTCTGCTATTGGTCCATTTATATTGATAATTAGTTAATGGGGGGGGGGCGTGTTTTTTAGTTAATGAGTTGTCATTAGCTAATGGAGGCGTGTCTTAGTTAATGAGGGGCGTTACCCACACATACCTCATTAGTTAATGACATCTCATATGTGAATGAGCCATATGTGATGACCTTTTTGCAAAGTTAGAAAATTTCAAGTTTATGACGTAGGAGACCATGACGTCAGTGGTCCAGCTCCCGCTATTCCTTACTACTCGTAACATAACAACTGAACAGCCAGGCTCCATTGAAATATTAGCTTGGCTGTTGGATATATCAATGGATCCCAACTGTTCAGTTGTTATGTTACGATAAGAAAATATTTCATGTTCTTCAATAGTATTCATTCCATAATAATATAGAATTCTAGACCACTGGACATCTAAGTGCTTGTTCTTTTTCTTTTCAGTTTTTTATTATGTACCTATACATTATTTGGTTCTTTTTTATGCAGTCGGGTTTTTGGAATTTTTAAATTGTGTTTTTTATTTTATACTTTTTTGTTATAAGTACCTAGCTACTAATAGGTACACTTCAAGAAACAAGTTCGCAAAACAAAACACTGGCGCGGGCGTTGGGTGCTCGTAGAGTGCGGCAGAGAAGGCCGCCGCTGTTCGTCTTCGCCCGCTGCGCTGCTCTCATCTATCACTCACGCGATAATAGTATAGGTTTCGATAGGAATGAGTTTCTTAAGGGATTTATTTAAAGTACTTATAAAAAACCATAAGAAAATCAGTGGACGTGTTTGATTTTTATCCTCTGAAATCATGTGACCGTCCTCTGAAATCTGCCGCCCCTAGGCCGCGGCCTATACGGCCTATTTATAAATCCAGGACTGAACCCAGGACCTATGGCGCCGCAGTTAGGGCCACTACCAACTACATCAATCGGTCGTCATAAATACCTACCTACTCTTTTTTTTTTTAATAAACTGATGATAGCCTGAAGGGCTTTGTCATCTTCACCGGGCAACTTGTTGGGCGCTGAAGGCGCACAACCGAATGGTTTAAACCTACGCGACCAGTGCACCCCAGATACGGCTGGGGCTTTGTCGCTTGGGGGACTAAACAAAGGTTTGTATGACTATTTGTAGGATGGCTGGTAGGGTCGGTGCCCAGCAGCGTACCTACCTACTCCCTACTCGATTGTTTTTTTATACATCGACACATTCATGGCTAAATTTTATAACCATGCAGTTACAGTGTGTATCCTAGATATTTATGAACTTCGTAATTTGGTCGTATAAGCTTTGTCATCTTGTCTGTGTACACAAGTAAAATCTTGGGAATCCCTGCTCCCTTATTACCTAACTAGCAAAAGCAAAGCGATAGCAAAAATTGTACAAAAGTCGCTGATTGCTTGTCAAATTCGTATTACGTAAAATGAATTTCAAAGGAACTTTGACATTTCAAGGCGAATATTGTACAATTTTCGCTATCGCTTTGCTTCGGCTTTGCTATTGCTTTTACGTAATCAGGGGGCCTATTCTATTTAGCTATTCTCCATCGCAGTGTTGCCGTAATTACCTAGTAATATTTAGCTAAATCAAGTTTTGCCAGTATTGAAAAAGGGACATTGACATGGTTGAAGAAATTACGGTAGAATGTGACACCGTAATAACATGTCTACGGTCATAGAAATGTATATACCAAATCCCTGTCTACGGTAGGTGGTAGATCTAGCAAAATTACGGCAAGTCTACCGTAATTACGGTAGGGTTGGAGACACTGGATCAAAGAATATACTTACTCTCTAACGAGCACTGGATCAAAGAATATACTTGCTCTCTAACGAGAGCACTGGATCAAAGAATATACTTACTCTCTAACGAGAGCACTGGATCTAAGCACGGTATTATTAGTTAGGTACTCACGTACAACGTTTGTTATGCCAACCAACCAAGGCAATAATTTGAGACAAGTTGGTCCCGCATTAAACGTCAATAAAGTATATGTTTCCTGACATTGGCAGAATCATCGATAGTCGATGGACCCATTTATATTTTATAAAGTTGAAGTTTTAATTTATTTTGCTTTAAAATTGCAATATTTTGTTTTATGTTGAAAATGTGCATTTTATTGATATGTATAAATAAACTAATCAGTAAGAACCCAATTGAAGGTAATGATAGGCACATACCATGATCTTCAGAGATTTCATTTTCCCATGTAGGTAAGTTTAACTTTGTTTAAAATGGTAATGGAGCTATCCACAGCAAATATATTTTTAGTATTAACCGGTAAATAACTTCACTTTTTTACTATTACTGTTAAAAGCGGTCGCCCATGACTTTGTCTACGTAAATGGTAAAGTTGAATTTCGTATTAGCATTGAGACCGTGCGAAGCCAGGGCTAGTTAAACATAATCATATCTGTACTTATATTATCTATTAAATAAACGGCATTAAAATTCGTTACATGCTTATAGAGATCTAATCCTTCATAGGGACAGACGGACAGCAGGTAATGAAGTTGTTTTCCCTATAATATGTTGTGATTAGTGACTGCAATTGGTCTAAATAAACATTAAAAATCGACGCACCACAAATAATTCTAGCGATCAGTAAATAGTAATCATTACAATACAACTTAAGCATACGGGTAGTGATTCCAAGTAAAGAATTAACTTTTGGTCACTCCAACTTCATTTAACTATGTTGATAAAAGTAATTAGTTTTAGTAAAGTTAAAAAAAAAAAAACATTTTTTTCTATGACTTTCTGCCGCGTGGTGCCGGCAGAGTAGAATTTGTACCACCCCATGTCTGCCCGTGGGTATCGTACGAGGCGATTAAGGGTTTCCGGGAGGTGGGCAGCAGCGCCTCCCGTGTTGAAAACATAGTCCAAAATACAAACTGCGGTCACTAACCCGCCTGCCCAGTGTGGTGACATGGCAGTCTTGTGGCGTGCCCTGGGGGAGGCCTACGTCCAGCAGTGGAATGCAAGATGACATTCTTATGTTAGACGCAAAGTGCGACTTTAGTAGGTTTGTGCTATGGTGGAATCTCCACGCTGGCCGCACGCCGCGATCTATGAGTTATAGGTTATAGATCATAGACTATAACTGAAGCAATTACAGGCGGTGGTGGTGGCGGGTGAGGGGGCAGCGGGCGGCAGGTCTTTTATTTATTTATTTATTTTATTTGGCTAACAAAACAAGTTACAATCTGTAAGTAATATAATCCTACACATTCATAAAATTAAACTAGACTGTAACTCTTTACAATGTTGGCACATTAATACACAATATGTTCTAAGCACATCACATCATTAGAAAAAGAAAATAGAAAATAAATACAATTTAAATTTAGAAAAAATAAAAATAACAACAAAAGAAAATGTTAAACTATTAACAATTTTTTTTAGCTATTTAGTGCAAATTGTCCTATAAATTAATTTCTTAAATCTATGGAGTCTACTCTCGAAAATATCCAGAGAAGAATGTTGTGCAACAGTATCATTATAAGTTCGACACATTCTGGTGATAGGGTTATAATAAAAGGTGTTGTTCTTATAAACCAGAAGAGAGAAGAGTCGAAGGTCGCTCATAGATCACGGCGTGTAACCAGCGTGCACGTCGGAAGCACGCTTCAGGAACGCGCACGCCCATGGAGAATGCGCACGCCCAATGTGGGGTCAGCCTATGATAGCTCCGTGGGAGTCCTCTCTTAGTAGTTTAGGTATTCCCCTTATCCTCGCTAAGAACAAAGCACAGACTTATGTCCTTGGAATAAAGAGCCAGTTTTCTATGGCAAGTAGTTTCACCTGAGGGTTGTCTGTCACTCACATATCCATTGGCTTCATTCAGACTCCTACCAGAAGATATTTAAGATAGTTATTAATGTATTTATTGTTTTAAAACTTGTCGTCAGTTGTGGTGAGAAAGTCTATCTATGTGTTATGTTATTTTATATGTCACCACACCACTGGTGACAATCAGAATAATTTTTCCAGCTCATCCTCCCTCACTCGCTGGTGACAATACCTGTGGTGACATTTTAAGGTGTCAACTTATCTACATGATTAAGGGAGTTCCCAGCGCCGGTCCGAAGTGGCGCGTATCCATTTTAGAAGTAATAGAACTTAGATTAAAGATAGGTCTTCGCTCCGCTCTGCGAATGTGATCATTATTCTAAATAATAGAATATAACTTCTAAAATCATACTCCCGGACACCGGATTAAGGTTTAGGCCTTTAGGATTTGGCGCCTGGATCGACTGCTCCGTTCGCCGTATGGGCGGGCCGGCCCTGGGGGTTCCCAAAGTGGTCCAGGTGGTCCATGGGAGACACAATACATTTTTATTCTTATTCTTTATTGTACACAAAACATAACAATACCTAAATACAGAGAAATTAACAAAAGGAATGCATACAAAGTTATTATACAGGTGTAACAAAAAGGGTATATTAAGCGAGAAGCTACGTAAATAGCCCACTGTAAAGAACCTATCCTCAAAATTTGAGACTCGAAATCACATGTTTATTTTTCCCGATAGTATGGAAAATTTTTTAATATCTCAGGAATTTTCATACAATCTTGAAAAATAAACATGTGATTTTGAGTCTCAAATTTTGAGGATAGGTTCTCTACAGTGGGCTATTTACGTAGCTTTTCGCTTAACATACCCTTTTTGTTACACCCTGTATAGTTATTTTTAGTATTTCTTCTACAAAATAAATGTGTATTTTTAGTATTTATTTCTAAAACCATGAGGAAATGTTTCAAAACTGTTATGTGAAAATTAGGACATATAGTTAGAAATAGCTACTGGAAGGTTGTATCTAAATTCGTATTGTCACTGCCAAGGTTTCGTTACGACATCTTTCTATAAAAATGGTTACAATGTTGTATAACTTACTCAGGGGATTCAACCAAACTTGATTGAAGTAATTACACAATAGAATAAGGCCAGTAGTTCCACATACTACCACAGTCCTGATTTCTCGAAATTACATATACCGACACGCATATATGGCCGCGTGGTGCCGGCAGAGTAGAGTTTGTACCACCCAGTATCCCCATGCCTGCCCGTGGGTATCGTACGAGGCCATTAAGGGTTTTGTATAATAAAGTACCTAAGTGGGAAGCAACGCCTTCCGTGTAGACAACATAGGTAGTACGAAAAACACACTGCGGTCACCAACCCGCCTACCCAGCGTGGTGACTATGGGCAGAAACCCCCCAATGAATCCAATTATCGAGCCATGTGGCGTGCTCTGAGGGAGGCCTACGTTTAGCAGTGGACCGCAATAGGCTGACGACGATAGCATCCATATAGATACAGCTGTGTTACCGAAATAGGGTAGCTATAACTGCAGGATCAAAAAAGAGAACAGTACAAGATATGATAAATCGATTTATCGATATTTAGCCTGTCAAAATACGATAAATAGCCGACATGTTGAATTTTGTATAAACACGATACGATATCCACGATGCGTGGTCATGTTAGGGGGCATCCACTCGCAAACACTCCTGCGCTGCGCTTCGACTTAGATCTACGCCTTGTTGTCTTGGAATCTGCATTGAGACCTAGGTAAGTACTTACTTATTTATTTACTACGTCGCAGTTTCTCTAGATTTTTGTTCCACCAAAACGTCAGTGTTTTGGTCTTAGACCTGAGGTCTTGATAAACCATGAAAGAATACCTAACCAAGTTTATCACATCAAATCAGCATATATTGCAGTTCTTGCTGGATGAAGGCTTTCCACAGGGCACGCTACAAGTTTACTGCCTGCCATAGGGGGAGTTTTAGCCCCAAAGTCACCACTCTGAGCTAATGAGTTGTTTTCAACAAGGAAGGCGCTGCTCCCCTTCTCCCTTAATCGCCTCTTACGATACTTACGGTCAGAATTGTGCTAATCTATTGTGCCGACGGCACTACACGGCGCGGCGCGGCGTACTAAACTAAACTAAACTAAACCGTGTAACTCGCGGTTTTGAACTCCGCTTTCTTCGACTGCTACAAAAAATAATTAATCTATATACAGGGTGTAACAGAAAGGGTATGTTAAGCGAAAAGCTATGTAAATAGCCCACTATACAGAACCTATTTCCAAAATTTCAGACTCAAATTCACATTTTTATTTTTCCGAATAGTATGTAGAATAGGGATGTTTACGGTTTTTTTATTTGTATTTATATCGAAAGATCATAAAATAAAAGAAACATTTGCGAAAGAAAAACTTCGCTAGCGTGAAAACTTTCCGGGATATAACGATTTCAAAATCGCAATTTTAGACTTGCCAAAAAACGCTCCATACAAACGGCTACACAATTATGACGTCACTCTTTCGTAACTTGTATGCGAGTAAAAGAACTTTTGTTCTGCAGCTATTTTAAATATTGCGTTTATAAATATGGTCACAAAGCAAAAGTTGCTGTAAATGATGCAGATGGATATGTGATGTTGTAATTTTCAGTTAATTTTACATTTGAAAAATGGACTTGCCCACTTAACTTTGAAGGCTTATTACTACCTCATTTGTACACTTAATCAAATTGTAATTTTACAGATAGGTATGATTTTGATGATTTATTCTGATAAGCATAAAATATCATTAAAATTCAACCATAGTATACATCCCTATTTCTAAACAACTCAGGAATGTCCATACAATCTTGAAAAAATAAAAATGTGATTTCGAGTCTCAAATTTTGGAAATAGGATCTCTATAGTGGGCTATTTACATAGCTCTTCGCTTAACATACCCTTTCTGTTACACCCTGTATAGATAGACTCGTAATTTTCTTAAAAATAATATATGTAGTAAAGTTGTTATAATTTATCAAATTCTGCCTTGACACTCGTAAGCTCAACTACACGATCTTTATTATGTTGACTTGTAGATGCATACATAGGTACCTACATAATTGTATGTTACACAATTATGTAATTCGTATTGAATCAAAACAAAATATTGTTACATAACAGTCCAAAGGTTTATGTAGGTATTTAAGCCTAAGCCTGTAGGTCAAACCCTGAACCGCAGATAGGCTTCATAGAGAATGATTAGAGCGCTACAAATATAGCTTTATCTATGCAAACTATCACATCAGTGTGCTTGCTGTGGTATAATAGATTCATTCTAGCTAATGCTTCCAACTTATATGTATACAGGGTGTAACAAAAGGGGTATGTTAAGCGAAAAGCTATGTAAATATCCCACTATAGAGAACCTATTTCCGAAATTTCGAAACACATGTTCATTTTTCAAGATTTTGTGAAGATTCCTGAGTTGTTTAGGAATTCTCCATACTATCTGGAAAAGTAAACATGTGATTTCGAATCTGAAATTTTGTGCGTATGTTCCTTTTAGTGGGCTATTTACATAGCTTTTCGCTTAACACATTCAGTACAGGTGACTACGTATTTGCGACTTTCTAGAGGTGCCGCTGACGCTTATTTGCGTCCTCGCATTAGGCGTTGACGTGATGTCGGCACCCTTAGAAAATCTGCCGGCAGCGAATGTGTTAACATACCCTTTCTGTTACACCCTGTATAACTACTTCCATATTTATACTTCAGACTATTACAGGATGTAGGCCTCCCCCAGAGCACGCCAAAATGCTACTGTGGGGGCTTTTGCCCATGGTCACCACGTATGCTACTTGTATGTAAAAGATAGCCAGGATTGAGACTTACACTTAGGATGTTGAAATTTGCACAGACCTGTTAACATAATAACAGCTCCGCTGCCTATTTCCCTTCTCCGTGTTCAAGCTTTCCACGTTCCTGGAATAATTTGTTGTTCGTTACATTAGGTACGTTACATAATTTATTTGTGAAGGTTCAAATAAGATTTGAAGGGCCAATTCCCACCCACATTAGGGTTGGTTAATAATTCATGTTTGCTTACGTAATAACATATACATTGTCTTAACTATAAAACAAAGTCGCTTCCCGCCTTCGATCAAATATAATTTTGATCGAAGCTTCCCGCTGTCTGTCTGTCCCTGTGCCTATGCTTAGATCTTTCAAACTGTGCAACAAATTTTGATGTAATTTGTAATTCAAAAGGAAGGTTTATTTCACAAGAGGTGTGTTATACAGGTTGATTTTTGGTCGTCTACATTCCCGAAAACTACGGAATCTCCTGATCATAACGATCATTTTTCTCCATGGAAGCGTACCTGGGAAGTGTATGGTTTCCAAAATATTAGGGTCCAAAGTTGAGTAAATAGACTGCGTTTTTCTGCATAAATGCACATTGACGCAATGAAAAAACATCCTTTATGTATATCTAGCGACCATCCCGGCTTAGCACGGGTGTAACGCTGATACGAATTCCATACTTAATATTATAAATGGGAAAGTATGTGTGTGTCTGTGTCTGTTTGTCCGTCTTTCACGGCAAAACAGAGCGACGAATTGACGTGATTTTTTAAGTGAAGATAGTTGAAGGGATGGAGAGTGACATAGGATACTTTGTCTCTTTCTAACCCCCCACTTTCCTAAAATGGGGGTTAGAAGTTTGTATGGAGCATTCCGCAATATTCAAGGTAGAAAGCTAAAAATTGGTATGCGGACTATTTGTAAGTAACAAAAAAATCATGCCTTGTTTCCAGTTTAGCCTTCCCACTATTGTTGTACCATTTGTCTAGTCGATTAATTGTCCTTACTAGACAGCAGACGACACTGCCGCTGTTCGTGACGTAAACCGGCTATTCCAGGTGTACTTGGCATCTGGCTAGAATTGTACTTCTACGTTATGAGTATGGAGAGCAAAACAAGAACGCACTTTCTTTTTAAAAGCTTTTATTTAACTTGCAATGTTTGTTCGGGTGGAATCTTGCATTTCAATTTTGGAGCAGATATCTTCAACCGATTGAGCTAATTTTTTTTTACTAATTTTGTTAATACGGTTTATTCCCGGTCGTTCCCACCCTGTCGCCGTCCCCACTGGGGACGAGTGGGAAAAAAGTTTCGTTCGTCCCCAGCAATGACGATTGGCTTTTTATTTAATGAGAGATTTTGAACAATGTTTTTTATTGAAAAGAATTATAAAACACTGAGGTAATCGTCACCACTGGGGACGAACGAAACTTTTTTTCCCACTCGTCCCCAGTGGGGACGACCGGCAATAAACCGTTATTACCACAACATAACAACATGTAGCTAGGTAGGTTCAGATAGTTGTACAATGTAGTACTAGCTAGCTAAAAATGGGGTAGCCAAAACCAAGGAGATCCTACAGCTAGCATAGCGGGATCAGTGACAAGTTGCTAGCTTATCGCCTGACAGAAAGCCCGATTTTTCTATAGTCCGATTTTGGCTCTTAGCTTCCAAAAAGTGCCTAGGTACGAGTATACACGTCTTCAGCCTATTGCAGTCCACTGCTGGACGTAGCCCACCCCCAGGGCACGCCACAAGGCTACTGGCATAGGGGGGTTTTTGCCTACGAGTATACTATTACGACGCTATTGCTAGTCGGTAACTAGGGGGAGGTATGGGAAAAGGGAGAAGGGGCACTGTTCGGCAGTGCCGAGTTAGTTTGAGCTATTCTGCCTTTACTTACACAATGGAATTGACTTTCCATCTGTTGCAGAGGTATTTATTTGTTAAGAGAGTACCTATTACGCAACGATATCGGATTACTGTCAGAACCATTGTCCGCGATCCTATCGATTTTGTAGGACTGACAGTTTTGCGCGTTTGTGCTTATCTAGCTCTACAGGGTGTAACAGAAAGAGTATGTTAAGTGAAAAGCTATGTAAATAGCATACTATAGAGAACCTATTTCCAAAATTTGAGACTCGAAATCACATGTTTATTTTTCAAGATTGTATGAACATTCCTGAGTTGTTTAGAAATTCTCCATACCATATCTGGAAAAATAAACATGTGATTTCGAGTCTGAAATTTTATGAGTAGGTTCCTTATAGTGGGTTATTTTCATAGCTTTTCGCTTAAGGCGCTCCAATAGACGAATTTTAGGTATTTGAGGGGGTTGAGGTAGACGTAACTGCGGGGCGCCCCCCGCAACCAGCGCAATCTGCCGCGGACGTCCTTATTCTGTCGCCATCCGTATTCTGGTTGATTTCGGGATTAATTGCCGGGATTTTAATTTCTTTCCTGTATAATCAATTTTGTAACTGGGTTGCTTACTGCGTAAATTGTAAATATAATTAAAAAATTTACAGGGTGTAGGTGACAGCCAGGCAAATACTGGAATGCTGAACAAGTACTATAGGGTTGAGTTACACGACTCGCAGGAAATGCATTTTTATTTTGATTATCCGTACCTAATGTTAGTTTTCCGCGCCAATTGTATCGGGCGATATCGACTAGTTAAATGGGCTTATTGGTTATTGTGTGATACATAGCTGTTTTTTGGATCACTTGTGACTCTCTATTAAGGTTGATCAGGTTTTTAAACTTTTTGAGCGTAACTGGTTTTTTTTTAAATCGTCTATTAGTAAAATGTTTGTTTTTAAGCCATTTTCTAAGGCCGAATTAAATAAACAAAACATAACATAATGAGTGAGATCAACACTAAAATATCGTTTCATCAATTCGATTCTGAAACTTCGCCGGCAGTTCCGCTCGCTCGGCTCGTGCGTTGTTTGTCATACTCTAACCTAACCTAACTTATTATTTTTATCATTGTATGAAAAGGGAACTGTCACACCGACAAAACGTCATTCGCCTTATACTACCTATAGTTGTGCGCTAAGGTTAATTTGATGTGCAGTCAGTATTTATGATGAGATTGTAGTATTATTGCACCAAAAGGTATTAATTTGTCTTGCATTCGAGGAAAACAGTTTATGTTGGGCTGATATTATGTATTTTCGAATTATCTGCTGTAGTTGTTTTGTAAAACATTGAGTTTATTTGTACTAAAATAATTTAATTGCTGTAATAAAGTATATAAAGGGCATACTGTACAAGTCAGTAGAGGAACAAGAGGGTCTTGATGTTTTGTAGGCGATGGGCTGACCATCTGTCACTACTAACCGAACTTGTATATCTCAACTATACCCTCAAAATTGGTCAGAAGTGGCACCATGTGGTTCTATCGGCCCTTGGTACTCTGCCTATCCCGTAAGGGATAAAGGCGTGATTATATGTATGTATGTATGTATGTATGTATGTATGTAATAAAGTATATAAAAGATGAGATTAAATTTATGGGCGATTATTTATTTGATGTGCAATTAAAAATATCTCCTAAACAAATAACTATGATCGGTTATAGGTTGCAGTTGCTGGATAATACACATTATTATTTATAACTCTTCTACCCCAAAGTGGTATTAAAGTATGATCTTCGAATTCTTCCTTCGGATTATAAATGCGAAAGTAACTCTGTCTGTCTGTGTGTTACGCAATCACGCCTAAACTACTGAACCGATTTAAATGAAATTTGGTACAGAGATAGTCTAGAGCCTGAGAAAGGACATAGGCTACTTTTTAATGCAAAAAAGAGATGTAAGGTGTTGAAATTGTGGATGAAAGTTTGTATGGAAATTACGTCATTTTTTAAGATAGAAGCTTAAAACTTATTTTTTAGGCTTTTCATTAGATATAAATAAATACGACATTCAAAGTTTATAAAAGAATACCCTAAAGGAGCTAAAAATAGGGGGTGAAAAATTTTGTGTGATGACATCGGAAAAAAGCTTAGGGCTCAGAAAATAAAAATATAGAACAGAACAATACAGAGAATTAAGTAAGAAACTTGCCAAGCACTGCGCGCCATATGCAAAAAAGGGATGTAAGATGAAAGTTTTTATGGAAATTGCGTCATTTTTAAAAGTTTTGTCTCACTACAAATATGCGAGTACAACTTCATAATGATTATCAAGTAGGACAATATGCAACAAACAGCTCTTTTAAAAATCGTAAAAATCGTACTAAAAACGTCGCATATAAAAATGTACTTAAATAAGCTTAATAACTTATTTTAATGTACATGTGTTTTACTTGCAAAATAATTAGCCTAAAAAATTTTAAAATGCTGCCGAAAGTCACTACTTCACGCGGACGAAGTCGCGGGACAGCTAGGGATTCGCGGGCAACTTAGGGATTTATGTTCGAAACAATTTGAAATCATATACATATATACATAATAGTCACGCCCATTATCCCCCAAAGTGGTGTATATACAGGGTGTAACAAAAGGGGTATGTTAACCGAAAAGCTATGAATATAACCCACTATAAAAAACCTATCACCAAAATTTGAGACTAAAAATCATATATTTATTTGTCCAGATAGTATGGAGAACACCTAACCCACTCAGGAATATTATGAACATACAATCCTGAAAAATAAACATGCGATTACTAGTCTAAAAATTTCGGGATATGTTATCTACAGTGGGTTGTTTTTATAGTATTTCGCTTACCATACCCTTTTTGTTACACCCTGTATATACTGCTACTTGTTATATTTGCTATTGATACTAAGTTATTTGCAGTTTAATGTCATAAAGAGGACTATACTAACACACGTAAACTTTTGCACAAAATGTTCGGAAAAATCCCGGATTTTTTTCCCGGGATTTTGTGGATCTAAAAAAAACTAAGTACCTAGATAAATAAAATTATACTAGGTAGAAATGGTAAAATAGACACGTAACATAATTACCTACTTATGAATATCATTTTTAAATACGAAATCACTACATATTATAAAACAAAGTCGCTTTCTGATGTCTGTCTCTATGTATAGGTATGCTTATATCTTTCAAACTAGGGAACGGATTTTTTTGATGCGGTTTTTTTAATAGATAAAGTGATTCACAAGGAAGGTTTATAATAATGTAACTAGGGACCCGCCTCGGCTTCGCACGGGAGTAATGCACTCTCACGCGGGCAAAGCCGTGGGCGGGCGTTAGTACAATCTAAAACATACTCTAAAGTATCTATGTAGGTAGGTACTTAACGTTTTCTACGTAAGTCTTTTTTACGTAAGGTCTTTCTTTTTTGTAACTTTTGTTACACTACGATTTCCCAAGTCTACTTACTAAATAAATATAGTATTTTATATTATGTATTTGCGCGCGAAAAAACAAGCACAGAACCGGCGTTGACAGTGGTCACGGCGGTACTGAATGTTCCGAGCGAGACTGGCCAGTGCAAGGATTAGAACACAGCGTAGTTGTAGATGTGTTTTTTATTAATTGTTAATTATCTACAAAATTTACAAAAAATGTACTTTGGCCATAAACTAGATCTGATAAAGCGCTATACAACTATGCAAGTTTCGTGTTGATATTCACAATAGTTTTCAAGATATATCGCTTATAAGAACGTAAAAAAGGTAATTTTCAAATCGAAATTCTATCGAGAATTTTTTAAGTAATTGAGTTTCCACGTTGGCCACAAACTTGATAAAGATTTAAATAATAATATAAAAAAAATTGGAACTGTGGTAATCGGACAAGTATTTAAAAAATCGATTCTAAAATACCTCTTTTGTCTGATCACACCGCCTTAACATACCCCTTTTGTTACACCCTGTAAAATTGTGGCGGAATAGTATCAGTTTCTGTACCTAGATGTTTATTGTGTTAAATCTACACATTTAAAAGGGAAACATTTAAAAACTTCGCCACGGAATTAAAGGTATAAGTAGGTAGGCAAGCTACATGACATACTTACCTGGCATCTTTTTCTCCCTCTTTCACCCTTAAGGGAAGATCCTTCCTTCCTTTTCTTCTTCTATCCATCCTTCCTATTCTTTCGCAAACTGGCCGGCGGCCGCGGTAGCTCAAGTGGCCGGGCGCACCCTGGTGTCGACTAGCCCGGTCCGCGTCCCCCGGCCAGCCGAATCTTTCCCTTCCCAAAACTCTCTGACCCATGTGCCCCTCTTTAAGGGCCACACAAGATACCGGCGCGCGTTGTTGCGCGCCGAGAAAATTGCCCAGGCACAGGGGTTGCCCCAAGGCCCGTAACCCGAAGCCACAGACTAAGTAGAGATGCTAACTCATGCGTATGCTAATGCGTATTTCTGCGCTAAGGACGACCCACGTCATAATTTTTTACCTTGATATTCGTTATCGTAACATTTCCATCAACAACGCAAACGGTTAGACTTTACCACGTGATTTAGCGAATGTCTAAGGAAAATGAAGGCCTCTTATTATCTGACTGCGCCCAAATAAGGGTTATATTTTTCGAGTGTACGTTTGTTTCGTGTGTATATTTCTTTGGCATGCTCTTGTCTTGAGCCTAAACGCTAAAGCTTGTCGCATTTGAACTTGAGAGGTGTTATTAGATTCGTCTTTTTTTCACGCAAATAAATGTGGTCCTAAGTATTTACCATTGTTCAGTAACTACCCACGATACTCGACCTTAGGGATCTTAATGCGGGACTTGGTTAATAAAATGAATTAATTTATTGAGAATAAAAATCATTTATTTCAGACCGAGATCCATGTGAGTGTATAAATAAGGGCATTTATATCAACTTTATGTATATAATAATATTTTTATTATTAAAGCATAAAAAATAGAAACCGTAGAACGCTTTTTACCATTTAGGTACCTACATGTAGCGTAAAAGGTTTTAATTGGCTGGCACAATATCAAAGTAGGGAACCGTTTATTAGCAGCCAGCGACAAAGGGTCCTATGCAAGTTGTAATTACTTCATAGGGTTTCATCTTCAGCGCGGAACATTCTCGAATTTCCATTTTCCATACTCTTCAGTCAGTACACGTTCGCCTCTCGTGGTGACCGGTGCATTAATCCGTTATTTCTTAAACAATTTACGTTTTGTACTGTTTTCCTAGTAGAAATTTGTAGTGTGGTATGTTTCATCTTGTCCTTTTTGTAACTTGTTACTAGTTTGTGTGGTTTTCAAAAGGAGGAACAAGAGCGACTATTTTAAGGTATTTTATGAATTGCATTACTTTTGATTAAGTGCATATCTGCATACATCATCTGAATAGCTCTATGGTACTAATTCTATAGTTTTTAGCTTGATGTCATAGACCATAGTGACAAGTTGGCTAAAATGGAAATCCTTTATCGATATCCACGTTACGTAGCCATGCTAGAGGGGCAGGTATAGAAATTGGCTGTATGTATATCAATTGATTCCTATTCGTGAGATAGAATTGTATCATACATAATGTATGTATTTAGTTACGAATTAACATTTTCTCACGAGCTTATCCACGTGGATTTCAGAAAAATAAACCACAAAATGTATTAATTAATTAATTGTATTTTGTTTAGATAAAAAGTAGATAAAAGGCAGGGAAAGCAAAGAAAACTACTTATTTCTTTGCCTCTCCTATCTCTGTAGACATTCAATAAAGACCAGCCTCATTTTAAAACTTCGCCTAAGATCCTAGGATGACGACTTAAAATGATTATAAACTCTGTTATTAGCTAAGAAAGAGAGTATGTTGCTGGTCGCGAAAATGATGCGTCTCACCTCCACGAAAGACATCCGGGACAAAAAGTACTCCTCCTGCGAGGCTAGGTATTTTGTCAATCAAATGAAAAAAATCTAGAAATGGTAAAATCGTATTAATATTATAAACGCGAAAGTTTGTAAGTATGCATGAATGGATGGATGGATGTTTATTACTCTTTCACATAAAAACGGCTGGAGCTTAATAAAATTTGGTATGGAGTTAGCTGACACCCTGGCTAGATTAACACATAGCTACTTTTTACCCCGGGAAAATATTTTTATCCCGGATAATTTCGACATTTTGTTTTTTCTGCAGTCCACGCGGACGAAGTCGCGGGTATCTACTAGTTCCAGATAAAGGTCAGGTTAAGAGTACCCTAAACCGACAGGCGTGCATTAAGAATATCATGAAAGTAGATAAAGCGAAAGAGATGTGTCAGGACTCAGGACCGTAGCAAGTGGAGATCCGTGATCTCGGCCTACCCCTCTGTGAAAGAAGCGTGAACGCGAGAAGCCAGGAGAAAACTGATGTTGAAATAATCGGCTTAGTTAGTATAATAAAGTTTCATAATGCGAGCTGTTATCGGAGTGTTATTGCCTCGAATGCAGCCGTGCATGTGTGCATTGTCTAGGTATTATGCAATTGCGATTTCCTGGTGCAACTATAGGTATTATAACCGCGCAGCAAGACCTAGGTCATAGATTTTGTCCTTGATTGTCTAAAAATAGAATTTGCTGTGACATGATCGTGTGATGTTGATTTTAATCGAGAAATTACTACGATTGGTGATGAAATGAGTGTCATAATATTTATACACAAGTTTGTACACTAATTAGTACTATTTACCTACTTTATAGACTGGTACAAACATGAAAGATTAACTTTTACTACTTATATAAATTTGTTAATTTGCCTTATTTGTTAATGTAGGGTTGCCAACTGTCCTGTTTACTCAGGACATGTCCTGTTTTTTGGGGTGTCCTGGATATTTTTAAAGCATCGTCCCGAGTTCTGACACATTCGCTGTCGGCAGATTTTAGATAAGGGTGCCGGCATCGGGCAAATAACCGTCAGCGGCACCTCTAGAAAGCCTAAAAGTAGCAAATACGTGCACTGAATGGCCACTAACTCCCTTCAATCGTATTTTCACTGGGCTCACACATGTATAGTCCTGTCCGTTTAATCGAAATGTCCTGGTTACTCGACTTGCACGGAAGGAGATGCAGCTGATTTAGCAGCAGGCGAAAGTGCAGATAAGCTACCTAAACGAGAGCGGAGTGGAGAAGCATTTGTATAAAATATCGGCTCAGCTCCAATCCTGAAATCCTATTTGGTTAATATATCCAGTCTCCGCTTCGCACCGCTGGTAATTATTCTCGTTCTAATTTTCCTTTAATGATACCCTCATTTTGGATTCTTTTCATACTATACTACCATGTATATCTAATAATTGAACAGAGTGTGAGTAATCGGATAGTAATGTGGCTGTTAGTTAATCAACTAAACTCCATTTTCGCAGAGTTAGCCATGTTAGGCGGCAGCGTTCTCTGGTTCCGACATGGTCTGCGACTGCACGACAACCCTGCGCTCCACGCCGCTTTAGAGAACAAGGGGGTGCCGTTCTTCCCGATCTTCATCTTTGATGGAGAGACTGCAGGTATATTGGAATGTTTTCACTAAGAAGGGGAAAGTACATAGAAAACTTTAATCAAATACCTACCTTCCTAATAAATCTTGCTAAGGTCCAATTATTTCGTCAAACTCTGAAATAAATCTGGTCTATAAGGCCGAAAACTGGATGTCTGCGATTAGCGGGATGACAGCGGCAGCGGGAGCGGTACGATAAACACATAGATTCTTATTGAAGGGAACTGGATGGCAGCGGTGCGCGGAGCGGCGTCCGAGCAATGAGCCGCGCCCGCTCCCGCCGTCGCCCCGCAAATCGCTGACATCCAGTTTTCGGCGTTAGAGTAGTTCAGGCGACCAGTTGATATATTTGCTGCTCTCCATAATACATACATACAATTTAATGGGGTAGCCAGAGGATTATAAAAGAGATTCGGCAGCCACTTTTAGCATAACGGGGAAATATATAAATGACAAGTAGGTAGCTATCTTATCGCCTGAGAGAATGTTCCTGAGTGCAGCTGATGTATTCTAGTGAATCCCCTCTTTAGCACAGGAATTGAATTAACAATTACGTTTTGTAATCTACCTACTTATTTAGGTACGAAGCTGGTGGGTTATAACCGTATGCGCTACCTGCTAGAAGCATTGGAAGACCTGGACAGCCAGTTCCAAAAGTACGGCGGTAGACTGATCCTGCTGAAGGGGCAGCCTAATGTGGTCATTCGCCGGCTTTGGGAGGAGTTTGGTTAGTACTTTAGATACATACATACACAACCTCATGTCTATGTTCCATAGGGGTAGGCAGAGACTACAGTAGGGTCAGCAATGAACCTTTTTACGCGCCCCGTAACGCTAACGTCTCGCAAGCAAAATCTATGAGATATGACAGTATGTCGATAGCGTAACGGACTATCGAGAGGTTCGTGCTTGCCCCACAGATCTCTATAGTAGTAGTACGTTCCACCTTCTGAAATACAAAGAGGGGTTTTTAATAAAGTTTGTTGATAGAAAATTAAGAGTCTGGGAATGGAGATTTTTGGATGCCAAATAATGTACCTACATTTCTTACTCTCTCTAGCTAGAGCCTAAACAGCTTGTTGCATTTGACTATGAGAGATCATTAGCTTCATCTAACTAAGTCGTGAGAGTGACACTGGATCAAAATTTTTACGCAGTCGCGTTTTTTCTTTAAGAAAATGAGATTATTTGCACAGTCCTTGGTTCTACCCTCAATACCGCATTTCCTTTAGGTATACGCAAACTTTGCTTCGAGCAAGACTGCGAGCCGGTGTGGCGTGTGCGTGACGAGAGCGTGAAGAGAGCGTGTCGTGAAATAGGCGTGACCTGCTCCGAACATGTGTCCCACACGCTGTGGGAACCTGACACGGTCATTAAGGCCAACGGGGGGATCCCACCGCTGACTTATCAGATGTTTTTGGTAAGTCTACACGTTAAGACTTCCTCCGCATAGGGGGCTTTAGCCTACAACCTAGAGAGTAGCTAAGTAAAATAAGCACAGGAAACTAATCAATCAATCAATCAATATATTTATTTGCTCAAATATGTGTATATATACATGTTATTATTTGTATTTACAGCAAGCGTCCTACATATTTCGTCATATCTGACATGCAAATTTTTATTCCATACAATTCAACATCAAGCAGGCATTAAACAAAAATATTTAACCTAAAATATCTTTGCTACTCTTTTTCTACTTATGACGACTTGTAGATATTTGGCTGATTTTGGCCTATTGTTTCCAGCACACAGTGGCGACTATAGGCGACCCGCCACGGCCCGTGGATGACGCGAACTTGGATGGAGTAACCTTCGGAACTCTTCCCGAGTGTTTCTACCACGAGTTCACTGTGTATGACAAGGTTAGTGGTCTTGCAGCTGTCCAACTGATGCTCTTCAACCCTCCGCCGACCCTCGAATCGCAATCATTAGTTGTTAACTTATATTCCTTATCACAGCCATCAACAGTCCCGATGAGAAACCAGACTTGAGTATCTACAGTATTATCATATATGTGGTATCTAGCTGCGTCCAATACGTAAGCTGCTATTCCGAAACCACTTGATAACGCCTGATGCATACATACTTAGTGTCGTAAATAGCCTCTGCGCCTGTGAGCTTCTATAATTGCGACATATTTACTTTTGCCTGGACTAAACTTTCGCCATTCTTGGGCCCCAAAGTCTTTGCCTGGGCACCGGTGGCACTGCCCTATTTACGGCACTGCATACATAACCTCACGCCTACCTATGTCCCAAATGGGTACCTAGACAGAAACTACAGATCTCGACTTAGCACGTTCCAAACACGCCTTTTTCACCTCGTCCATTCCAACGGCGGATCCAGGGGGGGGGGTCATGGGGGTCATGACCCCCCCCTGAGCTGGTTCCAGGACTTAGGTGGACCACTAATTGAACATGATAATTTTATTTATATATTTTGTCACCGTACAGATTTTATGTAACTACATAGGTACCTTCAATATTTAATTAATTTAATATAATGTAATAACTTTGTACAAAGATCACCGACATAGCTCAACGGTCCAGCAAGCTGAAGTGGCAATGAGCACATAGCTCGAAGAACTGATGGCCGATGGAGTCGGAAAGTTAGATTGGATACCACGTATCGGCAAGCGCAGCTTGGAAAGGCCACCCGCGAGGTGGACGGATGACCTGGCCAAGGTCGCGGGCGTCGGTTGGATGCAGGCTGCTTCCGAGCGGTCGGAGTGGAGGTTGTTGGGGAAAGCCTATGTCCAACAGTGGACTTCTCAGGGCTGTAAATGATGAACTTTGTATGATGGCAAACAAAAAATAATAATTTTACCGCGCCACACTTGCGCGCACTTGTCGACTACGTAACGTCTAGTTCAGGGCTGCCAGATCGTATAATCAGACAGTATATTGTATCCTTGATCATTTCGTATAATACGATACAAACGCCATGAAATGGAACGTGAGTTCGTCTCTTGCTTTTCTCGAAGTTGTTTCTAGTAGGATAAACTTAGATGTGACGCCCGCAGAAGGCTGCCATCTATAAAACCCGGACACTTTTTATGTCAGGGGAAATCTGATTAACTTGATATAATAAAATGTTTTGAAATTACGCCATTTATAAAATGGCAAAAAATTTGGTGGACCAAATGTAGCCGCCCTGCTCCGCGCATCCTGCTCTATGTATTAGGGACGTAGCTGTGCCGCATCAGCCATACCTACCTAACAATGATACGGGGCTTCTGGCCTAACACAAAATTCATGTGTGAGAATAATAAAATATAATAGTAAAAATGCTATTTTTTACAAAGAAATAATCGAAGCTTCAACAGTAGAAAATGGCTAATAATTATCGTTTGCTTTACCTGCATCAGCATTACCATGATGCATTAGCGATCGTCACAAATTCTCGATAGAGCATGCATTATCGAGAAATAAATGGCAACAGTGTGCGAAAAAACCCCTAAAAATATCGCGCTCGCTCCGCTCGCGCTATAATATTTTCTTTATACATTTTTTAACACATTCAGTGCCGGCGACTACTTATTACATGTGTATGTTTCTTACTTTTTTATGTCTACAAAGGGATGGAGCGATTTTAATAAAATTTTGTATGGAGTTAGCTGACACCCTGGATTAACACATAGGCTGTTTTTTCTGCAGTCCACGTGGACGGAGTCGCGGGCAACAGCTAGTTGTACATAAATAACTTTAATGTATAATGCGACCAAATTTCGTATAATTCCAGATACCAAACTGTATTCCCGTGATTTATTTGCTGGCAGCCCTGCCCCCTTATTACCTACCTAACTAACAAACGCAAAGCGATAGCGAAAATTGTACAAAAATCGTTCAATGCTTGTCAAATTCGTATTACGTAAAATGAATTACAAAGGAACTTTGACATTTCAAGGCGAATATTGTACAATTTTTGCTATCGCTTTGCTTCGGCTTTGCTATTGCTTTTACGTATTCAGGGGGCCTGTCTAGCTAGACTCTGTTAGAAACCCTTGTCGTACCACCTTTGTGGAGTTTTGCGTCATACCCCTCGACATACCTCTAGCTGTTATGACAAATCATTCACCACGGTTATGGAATATAAATTCGGCTGCCTCATTCCGTGCGTGATAGTGCTTCTCTGGATGTTCAAGAGAAGATGGCAATATGTACGTGTACATGTACAAGTTATGTGTTAAATTTTCAAGTAAAGAATAATTTTTTTAAGTACATTAATAAAATACCTACTTTTTACTTGTATTTATTGTTATCAAAATCAAATTATAAGTTCTTGACTTGACCACGACTATGTGACCCCCTCCTGACACCAAAGCTGGATCCGCCCTTGGTCCATTCATTAAATTCATGCTCGCTGATTTCGAGGGCTTTTGACTATGCCTGTTAAAAAAAATTGCAACAAATGTACGATCCAAGACCTAAGTATGTATTACTCGTATTACCTAATAGGGATGTGTACTATGGTTGAATTTTAATTACATTTTTTGCTTATCGGATTAAATAATCAAAATCATACCTATCTGTAAAATTACAATTTGATTAAGTGTCCAAATGAGGTAGTAATAAGCCTTCAAAGTTAAGTGGGCAATTCCATTTTTCAAATGTGAAATTAATGGAAAATTACTACATCACATAACCACCTGCATCATTTACAGCAACTTTTATTTATAAACGCATCATTTAATATACTCGTAGCTGTAGAACAAAGTTCTATTACGCGCGTACAAGTTACTAATAGAGTGACGTCATAATAGTGGTAGCCGTTTGTTTGGAGCGTTTTTTGGCAAGTCGAAAATTGTGATTTTGAAAACGTTATATCCCGGAAAGTTTTCACGCTAGCTTCTTTTATTTTATGATCTTTCGATATAAATACAAATAAAAAATCCGTAAACATCTCTATTGGTTGCCCGTGACTTCGCTTGCATGATTTACCTGATCCAAAATTGTATTTAAGCCTCTCAGGTAGCCAGGGACTTACCATTTAAATCGATTCATCCTTTTGAGTTATTCCAATAAAAACTCCGACATTGTGCATAAGTGATGAATGATTGATGGTAAACATCTATGAATTACACATTAATTGAAAACGATCCTTGGAATGGCATTATCCCTTTTCTTGTGAAAATTCGTTCGGTTGTTTCTGAGTTCCTTCATACGTAACACTTTCTGTTATGACTATTTTTACACGATGTATGGAATATTCTGTCTTGCTTTTTTGACATGAAACAGAAAGAGATGTGTGTAATATATGAGGTGATATATGTACACCGGTCATCAACCCGCCTGCCCAGCGTGGTGACTATGGGCAAAACCCCCCCTGTGACAGTAGCCTTGTGGCGTGCCCTGGGGGAGGCCTACGTCCAGCAGTGGACTGCAATAGGCTGAAGCAGAAGCATATGTACACGTCTTGACCGTTGCACCCATCCGACATGGCGACCGTGTTAAAAGGAATCCGCGTAGAAGATCCGGCGTGAATAGGGAGTTTCCCTTACAGCATATTTTAACACATAGGTAATAAATAATCTTGGATTTAAGTACATAAATAGGTACCTAACTGTTAAAAAAATCACCTCCAATATAAGCAGTTACACAGAATTATAGGACTTGGTACCTGCATGCGAGACTAAATAGATATAACATTAGGTTTTATACAATACAACCAGCAGGAATGTGTCCATCTTGGAAGCAATATTTCACTTTACACAGACTTCTCCCTTCACGAGTCCATGGTAATCCTCCAGGTGCCGAAACCGGAAGAGTTCGGGGTCCACCTAGAGACGGCGGATATCCGCATGATCCGCTGGGTGGGGGGGGAGACCACCGCGCTCAGACAGGTCAAGCAACGCCTGGCGGTCGAACATGAGACGTTTTGCAGGTATGTGCCAGTGGGAAGGACTCTTACGTCAGCAACCCCTGACCCTGATTATGTAACTTGCAGTAGTTATTGTCAGAAGGATTCCTTGACACAAGCTAAAACTAAACAATACAGCCCCTTAATTACCTATATAATTTGCAATAGCAGAGCCGAAGCAATGCGATAGCGAAAATTGAGTGTGCGTGAGCGGGGCGAGGTGCGGGGCGCGGGAGGACGCCGAGCGCTCGTTGCGCTACTTTCGTGGTTGGCAACACAGAACAAGTAATTGGCAACTCCTGATTTGTTTAGTTTTAGCTTATGTCCTGAGATAGATGAAGAGACCTGTTTGGTAGTTACGTAACTGGCAAGCTCTCTTTAGAGAGTAAGTATATTCTTTGCTGGCAAGCTACGAGTTTTTTACTTGTCTATATGTCTTATTATAATTAGTTTATAATTAGTAAAATCCGTTTTTATTTCTCTCTGCATCTAATCTGTTTATTTTGTATCACAGCTGTAGTTTACCACCATTGGGTATATATGCTGGGTGGGTAATATATTATATACAGGGTTTTTCTAAGTGTTTTCCTGTGCTGGTGCGGGGCTTCACCAGAATACATCATATACCTCTTCTTCCTTGCATGTCGACTATACTCTACCCCTTTGTGGATAATGTGTGTATTTCCAGGGGCTCGTACTTGCCAACGCACGGCAACCCGGATCTGCTCGGGCCGCCTATATCGCTAAGCCCGGCACTACGGTTCGGATGTCTGTCTGTCAGGAAGTAAGTTTAATACTTTTGTTTATACATGGCTGAGTTCCCGTAATGGGATAGCCAGAACGGCATGTTTATGCGGTTAGAATATAGCTTTTTAACTGTAGAAGCCGTTTGTGGGTTTGATTCAACTTGAAGCACATTGCAGTTTACGGGACATGAAGGGAGTCCAAACAAGGAGTGCCCTGCCACATGAAAAACGACGTGGAAGGAAATCTTGACGTCTAAGGCTGCTTGAGAAACGGAGTAATTTTAACCAGTAGGATTGTATAAAATATCGGCTCAGTTCCAGTCATGCAATCCTATTGGTTTCTCCGCTGCGGTGGACAGGTGGCCTATGCTGGCTTTGTCCATTCGTTTTTCCTGTGAATGACATAAAAGTCAGCAGTCCGAGTTGCTTCATTTGAATTGTAAACAAGCCATGTAAGCGGTTTTAAAATAACATTTAACTTTCAGATTCTACTGGGCACTGCAAGATATATTCCGTCAAGTGCACCAGGGAGCGAATCTGTCCAATACACAATTTATTTCGGGTATGTTATTGAATATACTCAAAACATAATAAAAGATCTTCTGCTGATGCAATGTTTCACTAGAAACCACTTCCTACATCAGCTGCATCGACTAAGAAGCTAAGGGGCGTTCTCTCAGGCGATGTGCTGGCAACTTGTCACTGGAGACTGTAAGACCTCCTTCGTGATTCTGTATTTCTGGCTACCCCATTCCGGGAACTCAGCCTTGTGTATACGTACAATGTTTAAATAGTAGAAATGTAGAAAATTTTGCAATAATAAGCTCCTGAAATCCCTAAAGCGCCAACGTAGATTACGAAGGATATCGTACTATGACCCCACACTGTTATTCTGGCAATAGCATATAAATAAATTTACGTCACGATATACAGGGTGTAACAAAAGTGTGTTAAGCGAAATGCTTTGAAAATAGCCCATTATAAAGAACCTATCGAGAAGTCTCAACTTTTGTAAGCAGCGTATTTAGGTATAGTGGGCGGTTTTCACAGCGTTTTGCATACCTACTCTTTATGATAACTCTGTATAGACGAAGAAAATCAATGAAAGCGATGACGATACAGCCTGGTATTCAAAATGCAGTATGGTCTATAACACGTTTGCAGGTCAGTTGATCTGGCGCGAGTATTTCTACACGATGAGCATCAACAACCCGCACTACGGGCAGATGGCCGGCAACCCCATCTGTCTAGACGTGCCGTGGAAGGAGCCGCAGGGAGACGAATTGCAGAGGTATCGCTGCTTTTTTATAGCTTTTTACCCGAATGCGCCAAAAGGAAGGTTATGTTTTTTGAGTGTAGGTAATTTCTTTGGCACGCTCTAGGGCTGATTCCGTTATTTCCCGACCCCGTGGGAATTTCGCGGAATTCTATTTCAGCCTTCAAAAATATTTTTTTTTATTTGTTTAGCAATGCCTCACCTTGTATTTTCTGTGCACGTTCCAGTTTAGAATGAATAGCAATAGTTCCAGATTACCCCCCATGGGTTAGAACTAACTACCCTTTTTCTATTCCATTCTCAGATGGAAGGACGGTCGTACCGGCTTCCCGTTCATAGACGCGGCGATGCGTCAGCTGCGAGCGGAAGGTTGGCTGCACCACGCCGCACGGAACGCCGTCGCCTCTTTCCTGACGCGCGGCACGTTATGGCTGTCCTGGGAACACGGGTTGCAGCATTTTTTGCAGTACCTGCTTGATGCTGACTGGTGAGTGCTTTTGTTTGAAAAATATGGGATCACAACTGTTTTTTATGTCCTGTAATTACCTAATTATTATTATTTGTTACTAGTGGCCGCCCACGACTTCATCGACGTGACGGGGTATTGCACCCGTGCGAAGCCGGGGCGGGTCCCTAGTTATACTTATAAACCTTTCTCTTGAATCGCTCTAAAAAAACCGAAACAAATTCCGTTGCGTAGTCTAAAAGATTTATATAGGTACATATGAACATACATAGGGACAGATAGTAGTAGGTACTAATTGTTTTTAACAACTGTAAAGTTAATAAAAATGTGCATGTGCAAATATTCAGGTCGGTATGCGCCGGTAACTGGATGTGGGTATCATCATCGGCGTTCGAAGCGTTGTTGGACACAAGCGAGTGCGCGTGTCCGGTCAAGTTCGGCCAACGGTTGGACCCAAGCGGGGAATACGTACGACGATACGTGCCTGAGTTGACACACATGCCCAGCGTGTTTATGTGAGTGTGCCAATCATTGTCAACCTATTGCAGTCCACTGTTCTTCTGTTATTCAAGTTCGGCCAACGGTTGGACCCAAGCGGTGAATATACACCTTCAGTATGTGCCTAAGTTGACAAATATGCCCAGCGTGTTCATATGAATTTGCCAATCATCATCAGCATATTGCAGTCCACAGCTGGATGTAGGCCTCCCCCAGAGCACGCCACATGGCTCGATCTCCCGTTTTTGCTATCCATCCATTCACTACCAGCCGCCCTCTTCAAGTCATCGGTGCCAGTGTGCCAATATCTGAGATCGATTGGTAATTTCTTCTGTTATTTAAGTCTTGTCCAGTTCGGCCAACGACTGGATCCAAGCGGGGAGTACGTATGTACGCCGATACGTGCTTGAGTTGGCAAACATGCCCAGCGTGTTTATGTGAGTGTGCCGATTACTGAGATTAATAATGGTCAATGTATGTAGTAAGAGTTGACTAAGGAACTCGAGCTTTCTCTCAGGCGATAATCTAGCAACTTATCACTGATCATTAACATAACATCATGCTAGATATGGCTGAGGGATCACTTTTATGATAGTGCAGTTCTCAGCAGCCGTGTGTATAAGTTTTTATTTATTTATATTCCATACAAATTACTTCGGTGGTATCGACACTTCGGCGTCGATAATTAGTTGATATTTCCTTTTCTTCAGCTACGAACCCTGGAAAGCACCAATAGATGTCCAAGAGCGAGCCAACTGCATCATCGGCAAGGAATACCCTGCGCCAGTCGTTGACCATACAGAGGCGGCTGATAGAAACAGACACGCTATGAGTGTGGGTATTCGTATAATTTTTTATTTGTATTTGTATAGCACGTTCATGGGACAGGCGGAAATAAGGACGTTGACCTTTGGCTTGATAACCAACTTTAAATCAACAGTTAAATCTTTTTATGCATAAAATTTTGTCGATTCTGACCGTTACACTTAAACATAGACTTAAAATTAGTTTTGTATGCCCCTCTCAGTTCTTTATCTAAACGGCTGAGATAGAAAGGGACAGGTAGAACAAATTTTAAGTTTATGTTGAAATATGGCGGTCAGAATGGAGTATATTAAATGTCACTCTTTTTTGTTAAATGTCTTGCGTAACAAGCGTTTTGTTCACTTATTTTGTGTGTGTTTTTCCTCTGCACTAATAGCACTTTCCCGTACTTTAAGTTGCTATTAAAACAGACATTGTTTCCTATAGAGACTGAAACGCATATTATTGGGCGGCCACATAACTCGTCCCAGCCTATGCCGACGCAGGGCGAAGGCCAAAAGAGGCCGGACGAGCGCAACGGCTCGTAAGGCCCTTGTCTGCAAAGAGGCCAATATTGAGGTGATTAGCCTCCTTGTCTACGCTCTGCGGTTTTGCAGATCATTTTTGGGGGCGGATCCAAGGGTTTGAACGTTTCTAATGTGAAGGTTAAATTGACGGCAATTTATGTTTTAGTTTAGTTCGCAATATGAAGGTTAGGTACCACTTAGATGAATTATAACTAGATTCAGTGAGAGCGCTAAAAAAATGGCACTACAAATATCTGCTCAAATGTATAGATATAGTCTATTGTCATAAATTGATACAAGCAAAGTCGAGTCTTATGGTAACTACATAAGATTCAAGTTAAAAAATCTGGTCTAATGCAGTTATTATGTTTATATGGATTCACTTGTGCCACTTTTTATAAATATTTTATTATGAAACCCCGCGTCTACCTACATATAATCACGTCACTGGTTTACCATGAACAAACCCAAATCTATTATTGTAAAGCCGATATAGTAGTCCTCTTAAATAGTGACCATTGGGGAGATCATGATAAAATTTTCAAGATATCTTTTAGAATCAAATATGTCCACACTATGTTACGTGGCTGGGAAATATCTTTATAATCCTGTAGTTGTGGCTACCCCTATGTATTCTTCTTTTTCTTCAGCCTATTGCAGTCCACTGCTGGACGTAGGCCTCCCCCAGGGCACGCCACAAGGCTACTGCCACCGGGGTTTTGCCCATAGTCACCACGCTGGGCAGGCGGGTTGGTTACCGCAGTGTGATTTTCGGACTATGTTGTCAGTACGGGAGGCGCTGCTGCCAACCTGCCCACCCCTATGTATACTTACCTATTTATTTTCTTTCAACACGAACGGTATGTCTAATTTGATATATTAGTTTTTATACTTGCTTTGTATATTTGGTAAAATCAAACACATTCCATGGAACGTTGAAAACCTGGATCCGCCCAATCTAACACACTGAATAATGCGTTCTGCCCAATAACAGATTTTATGTTGTGACGTCATACGTATGATGACGTCACAGCTACCAGCAATATTACACAAAACAAATGTTTCTCCCTCACTAATAATTGACTCCAGAGTTGAATTCCCTTTTGTATTGACGAACGATTAATTAACTCTTATTCAAGTAACCCTTCTCTTTCCCTAAAATAGTACATAATAGATTATGTACATACCTGCATAGATGTCATCATCATCATCAGCCTATTGCAGTCCACTGCTGGACGTAGGCCTCCCCCAGGGCATGCCACATACTGCCATGGGGGGTATTTGCCTATAGTCACCACGCTGGACAGGCGGGTCGGTGACCGCAGTTTGTATTATGGACTATGTTGTCAACACGGGAGGCGGTGCTGCCCACCTCCCGGAAACACTTAATCGCCTCGTACGATACCCACGGGCAGACATGGGGTTCTACGAATTCTACTCTACCGGCACCACGCGGCCAATAGATGTAATCATGTTTAAATGAAGGAATACTCAGTATAATTCAGTTTCGCGTACATCGCATCGGAATCACATCTTACGTATTTTTTTCTAAATACAAATTAATGTAATGTAAATCTATAGAAATTAAATTAAAGATTAAATATTAATATATTCGCTGTCTTAAAATGCATGTAAAGAACGGACGTGGATAACGAATAATTTAGTACAACAACCCCCTCACTATTTATCTCTGTCACTTGTACCTATGAAAATAATGTTGCTGTCACGCTCGTAACTGAATTCGGTGCGACAAAGAAGGCTATATACCAAAGACAGAGATGAATAGTACTAGGTCATTGTACGATTGCGATGAATTTTCCGATCCGTTGTATGTGCAGCTTATACAGGGTGTAAAAAAAGGGTATGTTAAGCGAAAAGCTATGTAAATAGCCCACTGTAGAGAACCTATCTACAAAATTTGAGACCCGAATTCACATGTTTATTTTTCCCGATAGTATGGAGAATTTTTAAATATCTCAGGAATTTTCATGCAATCTTGAAAAATAAAAATGTGATTTCGAGTCTCAAATTTTGTAGATAGGTTCTCTATAGTGGGCTATTTACATAGCTTTTCGCTTAACATACCCTTTTTGTTACACCCTGTATTTTCTTTTTTTTTCTTATAAACCTATGTTACCACCAGCGTCTACGAGAGATTCTTCAAGAAGCACCTCCTCATTGCTGTCCATCATCCGAAGACGAAATTCGTCAGTTCATGTGGATGCCCGAGGAACCGAAAGCCATCAATGGACTGTAAACTGCATGCATCGTTAAGTATGTTCTGTATTTGAATGTCAATCCCTACCACGTGGGACTTAATAGGCTAACTGGTGAAAAGTGGGTGTGCACTTTGCACACTTCTGCCCAACCTATATTATTATTATGTATGTCTATTCTGTGTCTGTAAAGACTTTTTTTTTCAGTATTACTCGCTTGTTTCTCATTTTCGAGAGCTTTTTGATATGAACCAAAAGTTTGGACATAGTTTAAAACATGCATGATAGATGTTTTATAAAGAATTTTGTATGTTTGTTTGTGTATGTTATTTGCCTCGTACATAAGTTTTGAGTAAGTAGGCTATTTAAAAATTTGTAAGAAAGAAACTATTGTGGAGTTTATTTATTTATACAGTTATAAAAAATATAAACTACATAATACTTACATACTATTACTTAAATAATATTATATACTGTCACATCATTTTATGGTACATACCTCTTTAAATAGGCTTTGTCTCACACAACTAACCACTATCTTGAAATGTAAACTTATTATTTACTTGATTGATAAGATGACCCATAGACAAATTGTTATTGTTATTTGTATCTAAAAGAGCTGAGACCTGGTGACCTGAAAACAGGCTTTAAGCCTAGCTTAGGCTCCAGTCTCTCCGCAGTTTGCTAACTTGTAGAAAATAACAATGTACCTAATATTGCTATGTAATTTAAGATGCGAAATTGTGGTGAGAAAATAAAGACCTATCACAGCGCCGGCGCGAAGTAAATTTTAGAATGGAGCGAGATCTAATTATAGCGCCTCTCCTGTTTGCTCCTAATAATATATACCTATATCTTTACCATTTAGGCGCCTGGAGCGACTGCTCTGTTCGCCGTATGGGCGGGCCGGCCCTGCCTATCTACATTTTTCATTATTTTTTTTAAACATAGTCATTGGAATAAAATATTTTTAGCATTCCAGTTAAACTAGTGCCCAGGGAGTACTTTTATCCTTGTGTTCTTGGAAAAATGTTTCGTCCTGTGTAAATTTTTGGTTTATTGTTATATTGTATGCTACCAGTGCCAAAAAAGTATATTTCTATTTCCATTGTTATGCACAATTTACATAATACTTTGTACATTCAAGAGCAATTATTAATATATTATGCCATTAGTAGTAAAACCTGTAACCTTAACAGTTGGCATTTTAGACCATGCCAGCCCCCTTATTACCTAACTAGTAAAAGCAAAGCGATAGCGAAAATTTTACAAAAATCGCTGATTGCTTGTCAAATTCGTATTACGTAAAACGAATTTCAAAGGAACTTTGACATTTCAAGGCGAATATTGTACAATTTTCGCTATCGCTTTGCTTCGGCTTTGCTATTGAAAATTAGGTATTCAGGGGGCAGTTATGTGTTGCTTCAATAAAGTTGTTAGCAACTGGCAAGAAAATGGTATCAATGTAAATTAGGCTTTAGTCATTTTTGTAGGATAAAGTTCGAAATTACTAATTAATGGGTTATAGATAAGTCGGTGAAATGCACCACCAAAAATATATATTACTTACTTAGTTATAAAGAATTTTTGCCATGTAGTTGTCGCAGGCAATTTGTATGATTCGTCTTTATACAAAACGACTAGGCATTTTGAATAGTATGGGTTTTGGAGCGAGACAATTTGGCTTCTAGCAATTGGTCTGCTTAATTAATTAGGTTAGGTTATGTTAGACCTGTTAAAATAACAACGCACGAGTCGAGCGAGCGTAGCGAGCATGTCCCTGCAGCGACCGGCGAAGTGCTAAAAGAATTTTTTCTCTCATACTATTCAAAATGGCGACCGTTTATAAACGGACGACGCCGTTTGTATAAAGACGAATCATACAAATTGCCTGCGACATAGTCATAAGATACGTGTAATTGATAATATATTTGATATTTACTTATTTATTACAAAAAAAAAAAAAAAATTGCCTGGATTTTGTATATCGTAAACTGGATATTGCAAAATTTAAACAGCCATAAAAATAGTAAAATATGATATTATATTGAAAACAAAGCAGTTACATTTATATAAAATAATGTATGAACTATAATTCAAATAAAAATATAGTAATTAAATAAAAAAACTTTCGGTACAATTTTATTCTTATACCTACATCATGTGTAACAATTTACGGAATGATATTATTTACAACGGTAAGCAATCACATTCTCTTATAAAATGTCTATTTACATATTCATAATATTAATATCTACAAAACACCATTAACAGTAGAATTGGCCAAAGTCCTCACTAAGTCACTAAATACCTTGCTAGTAGTGGGAGTCTGGTAGCTCCTTTACAGCGGCCATACCTTGTCCAGCTAGTTTCCCAACCCGTGGATCTATCGGCACACTGCCTAAGAAAGGTAATTTTGCATACTCCGCTAACGACTTCCCACCGCCCGAGGAGAATATGTTTGTGCATTCACTGCAGGTGGGACATTCAAATCTGTATTTAAAAACATTGATTTGGTTAATCTAAATAAATTAAAGCAAGTTCTCTTTAAGACAAGCATGCCTTTGCACACGTTTATTTAATCAACTTTATTTGTTAAATCTTTATTGTGTATATTGTATTGTATTATAACAACTATTCTTGTTGGGAAAATGAATAAATACATTGAAAAAGATGTTGGCAATGTTCTACATTATCATTATATATGAATAGGACATCCAATTCTTTTTACCATTACATTGAATGAAAAATTTATACTTACCCACTCATATTTTCAATTATACCCAAGATGGGTATTCCAGTTTTCCTACAGAAGGTAATTTCTTTCCGGACATCCTCAATAGCAACTTCTTGTGGTGTGGTCACCAGGATAGCACTGCAGTGTGGCACTTGACGGAGGTTCTCCATCACTGTTATGTGTTCATCAGAGGTGCCTGAAAATAAAGGACCATTTGCATTTGACAACAATAATGGTGTGCATGCATGCATTAATATATTCAATATTGTTAGTGACATTGCAGTGACTGAGCATCATATGTGATGCTGTCTTCACGAGTGATAAACTTACACTAATATAGTACATAGCTGTGTAATTCCTTTGCCTACCTACTTTACCCACAGACTTGAATATTATGTACTGCAATGATCTACCATATCTACTGTACTTTTTACTCTATTTAATAAAACTGATAGAAACTGAACAACAAGAAAATCACTATGTATGCATTATAAAACAAAGCTTTCTGCTGTATGCTTAGATCTTTCAAAGAACGGAACAGATTTTGATGCAGTTTTTTTAATACACAGGGTGATTCACAAGGAAGGTTTATAATGGATAACTAGGGACCCACCCCAGTGTCACATGGGAGTAATACACTTACGCGGGCGAAGCTGTGGGCGGCGCTGGTAACTTAATAAAATGTACCTTGATAGTGTTACTTAAGGTAGAGATGAACTGAGCCCACATACGCAACGTATACTATGCATTATGACATCTAGACTACGAATTTTATATGAAAATATATGACTTAAAAACACACTTGTCGTACGCAACATTGCGTATGATAAGTGTGTTTCCAAGCATATAAATTTCATAGTCTAGATGTCATAACGCGTAGCATAAGTTGCGTACTTGGGCTTAGTTTGTCCCTACCTTTAAGCTCTTCAGATCTATCTACACCAATTTTTGTATTTTATACTTGACTCTTACCTGGAGGAGTATCAATAACAAGATAATCCAAATCCTGCCAATACACATCTTCTAAAAACTGTTTAATCATAGATGTCTTCTTTGGGCCTCGCCACACTACAGCATCGTTTCTGGACGCAAGAAGGAATCCTATAGACATAACCGCTAGTTTCTGTTCTGGGTCCATGTAAACAGGCACCCATCCTTCAGGACCTTGATGGACGCTCTGATTTTCCAAATTCAAGATATATGGTACACTAGGACCACACAAATCTACATCCAGTAACCCTACCTGAAAGGAAATAGTCAAATATGAAACATCTTCAGATAAAAACTATTGTTATTGTGCAATAGGATTGACCTAACCTTATATCCATTTTCTTTCAATGTCAGAGCAAGCTGCGTACTAACTGTAGATTTCCCCACACCCCCTTTGCCGGATAGCACTAGAATTAATATTTTTAACAGATTCCAACATGATTATAAAACTAAAATTTTGACTATTTTTGTTAAAATAAAATCATCCACTTTTGTTTTGATTCTTTAGATGTTTTAATTTTTTAATCAAGGAAGAGAAAACCATAGACCACAGAGACAGGTTTGTAGGGTCTCTAACTCTATAAATGTTTGACAGACTTGATCAAACATAAAAATCTACATATTTTTGCATCCATTTTTCATTTATCATCGAAAAACACAATCTAAACATCTTTTATACCCTGAATACAAAGTGCTGAAACTGGAAATACCACTGGTTAAATTGCGAAAAAAAAACCGGTAAACCTTGTTATGTGTAGGGTACTTTATAGTTGACAGCCGTCAAAACCGCTTGCTTTTGTTTGACAGTGGCGCCACCATCACAGCCTTATTTTTCTTTTCAGTTTCGTAAAGATTTTTGTGATGGTGGATGTGTGTTTTGTAAGCTGATATTCGTATTGGAAATGCTGTATTTCTCCTTATTTTACTACGTATTACTACAGATTTTATGACACAATATTGTGATATAGTTTTCTGTGCTACATTTTTGTATTCAAGGAAGTGAATTGCAAGTGCATTGGTGTTTTTTCATTGTAGGTTTTTTAGTTGAGTGCTGACTGGTATTGCAAGGATTTATTCATCGGTCTTGTTCTGTTCTTTCATCAGATCTAAGGTACGTTTTAAATAATCTATCTATCCTGGCTATGTTCAAAAACTGTTCATTATAAGAATCAAGTTAGATTGATGGAGTTAAATGAGAGTAGTATGTGGAATTGAGTGGGTGTAGCTTGTTTGGCCGGGCCACCCCATGCCCTGTTCTAGCCGGGTGCACGGCTGGGGTATTCGTCCCTATGTACAATTTATTTAGCGTGCGTAGCGTTAACCTTTTTATTTATAGTCCTCCTCCTTATTTACTCTCATCAGAATAATCAGGATTAGAATAATAATTTATAATGCTTCATCCAACTAGCTATTAAATATTCTTTCTTTGTAATAATACCTGCATAATGATCTATAGTTTTTTGAGTACACAATGCAATCTATAATATAAAAATGAATGTGTTGCTAAGTGCAAATCTCGAGAACAACTGCACCAATTTTGCTAATTCTTAATTCAAAGAATATTCTTTGAAGTACAATGATGGTTCTTACGGAAAGAATAATTTAAAAAAATTGCCTGAAAATATCTAAAACCAACACTATAGCGGCCACCCAGGACTTTATCCACATGAAAGGGCATTACACCCGCGTAAAGAAAAAAAAAATTGAATCTAAACCTTATCTAAACTAATAGTTGGTGGGTAAGTTAGGTTAGGTTAGGTTAGGTTAGGTTAGTTAAACATATCAATGATGTGCTACAAAGTGAGATTCCCCAATCAATGGAATCGACAATCATACTATTACACAAAAAAGGTGTCAAAAACAACATTAACAACCGCCCTATTAGCTGATGTCAAATTTACAAAATTTTCGCCAAAATATTCAACAGAATGACTAAAATCTAGATGAAAGTCAACCGAGGGAGCAAGCAGGATTTAATAATACCTGCATAAACAATGAAAAAGCAAAAGATCAATATACCCTTTACTGTTGTTTGGATTTGCAAAGCTTTACTCACTTGAAATGCAATCTGGCAAGCCCTAATAAACCAAGGAGTTAAAAATACACCAGAATCCTAAAAAACGTCTATGAAAACAGCAAGGCCAAAATTGTTGCAGAGAGGGTGAAGAAATTAAAATTGAAAGAGGAGTCCGTCAGGGCGTCCAGTATCACCAAACTCTTCACGGCGGTGTTAGAAGAGGTATTCGTAAATTAAATTGGGAGAATGTGGATTATCAACAATGATTAAATCACCATTTAAGATTTGCGGATGATCTGATAATAATCTAATTCCAAAGACAGACTGAATGAAATGATATGTGACCTAGATACAGAAAGCCAAAAAGTGGGGTTGTGTATGAACATTGAAGACAAAAGCCATGACCAATGAAAACAAGAACCCATTTACCTCAACAACAACATACGAATATAGACGAGTACCTATACCTGTCAAATTATATCCCCACATGACTCAACTTGAAAGAACTTGACAGACGTATTGGAAACGGGTGGAAACAATAACCTAAAAGAAATTTGAAAAAACGGAAAATTGCCTAAAACGGAAATTGTTTGAACGTGTATACTTCCTGTTCTAACTTATGGTTGTAATCATGGGCACTTAACAATCCCACTACAAAAAGCTAGAAATTTGTCAAAAGCTATGGATCGAAGTATGATGGGAAAGCGCTATCTGACAAAGTTAGAAATATTGATATAAAGAAAGTACTAAAACAAAAGATATTACTACAACAATTAAGAGGTTAAAGTGGAAATGGGCATCCACATCAGAGGGAGAGAAAGTGGTCTAAAGCAATAATTACTGGTTTACGGAGACAAAAAGAGGAAACGTGGCAGGCCAACAAGAAATGGGAGATGAAAAAAAGTGTGGCAAGGTTGCTGGACTACAATAGCAAAGGATAGGGATAAATGGAAAGAGTTAGGGGAGGCCTTTGCCTACAAAAGGCATACAGACAGTAAATAAATAATTATATATGTTAAGAGCAAAAATGTATTTACAAAATAATTGTCTGAAATAAAGGCTATTTTATTATTTTATTTATTTATTAAGTTAGGTTCTCAAGACATTAAGTGCATGCAGGACATAGTGCACCCTATGAATTAATGTACCTAGTCATTGCATTTTATGTGAATGTAATAACTGAAATTGATGACTTGACATAATAGACAATTATACCGAACACATCAAATAATACCTACTTGTGTTCGCTTTTTGTGTTCACAGTTTCTATAATATGTTCAAAATAAACAGAGCCAGCATAATGTGCCTTTGCTTTTACCAAACTGCAGGTATCATAAGTTCGATTTGTGAAATATTTACCTAAAGTTAAACAAAACATATTTTGATTTTGTTATAATACAGTCTTAGCTTATGTAGTTTATTTATTTATTTGGCTAACAAAACAAGTTACAATCTTATAAAATTATTAACTTATGAAGTTACAATCTGTAATTAATATAAGTTTATAAATTCTTAAAATGAAACTAGACTGTAACTCTTTACAATGTTGGCACATTAAAGTCTAGAAGAAGTCCTAATACTGGTGTATTAATTTCTTTTCCTAGGTTAACCATTGCATTAGGATTTTGGCCATCATTTGTCATCAGTTGGCATCAGTCACCTGTGATACAACACCATATTATTATTTGCTATGAAAAAAATATCATCTGTTTCATGTAGCTATTCAATTTGGCTATGAGGTAGCCATTCTGGCAGCCTTGCTTAAAGAGTCTGCACACCAAACCTGTTGTCACAAGGAGGCTTATTCACTAGTCAACTAGACTAATGTCTGCAATTTGGCCGCGGGTGCCATTGGCGCATATCGGCGTATTGGGTGTGACTTCTTCAACCCTTTCCGTACATGGTTTAAATACGATGCGTCAGTGCGTTTCCGTAATGTCCGCGTATTTTAAGCTGTGCTTTGTCTAATCTTTACGCGTTTCACGACATGTTTAGACGACAATGGTATGGTGTTCTTGTGAACACACATCGTAATCGAGCTTTGCACAGAAATTGCTATAAGCTGGTTTATTGTCATCACCTTATGAAATGGGGGCTCTGAGTCCCACTGCTTTGTCTAGAAAAAGTTTTTACTATTTATTTTTGGTAATAGCTGTGTAAACATTTCTGTATTCATGTACATTAATCTTACCCAAGGCCACGGAACCCCTCTAAATGGTCAGAGGGCAGAAATTATTGCAGATAGGGGTTACAATGAGTCATTTTATTTAGGGGATGTGTTGGGTGGGACGTGTTTCTAATTTTAAACTAACAATTAGCCCTGTTTCAAATTGTTTCATTAATGTGTTTTCTGTATCTGTAAATAAAAAAAATAAAAAAACTGTAAATTAATGTGTTTCGACTTTCGGTTCATAAATACGTAAAAAACTTTAAATTGAGTAAAGTAATTTCATTAAGGTAGATCTGTTATACGAAAATAAGATAAAACAGTACCCTTTCTTGAAAATCGTGTATTTACCTGATTATATTTATGAAACTATGCAGGGAGGTCGATACACTTATTGGATCTCTGGGTCCACATAACAAACAACCAAAGTTAAATACACTTGTGTGTCGCATGGCGTCTATTCATACTATAATAATAAAACAGAAACAGCTATGTAAAGCAAATAACTATCCAAATAAATAGGAAAGTGTACTTTAATTTGACGTTATAGCTTCGTCATACTCGTAGTAGATTATAGAAATACTACATGATTTTACTATCCATAAAGAAAGGTTTTATAATTATTTGCGGGCATCGCGCCTTTTTCGACGGCGCAATGGTGTCATCTCATTTACGAGTCGCCGTTTTTCGAGGGTGCAGGAACTCGACGTGAGAATACAACTTTTTCTCTCTACTCCGCATAATAACGAGTTGTGAAGATGTCTTATTTACACATATACATACATATATTTTATTACAGTGGGATCTCGTTCCTTAAGTTTTGATACAACAGTAAACATTCCGAGTGAAGCACAGATTTCGTCAAATTGATTCGATAAGTATTAAGCTATCCGCCCGAGGGGATATTTAAATGTCAACGAATCTGCCGAAGACTGACCTTAAAGACGTTTACTTAACTGAAGCTGCATATTGCGTAAAATGAACGAGCTGGTATACCGGGGCTGAAGATCTCCACGATACAGTCACCCGCCGATGGCAGCCTAATCGATATTAGATAGCTCGAATTAAGTTATGTTCTGCTTATTAAAAAATATTGTATTCATATAAAATTTATTGATTATGCCAGTTCAAGAGGCCTGCAAAACAGTACTGGATAGACGAATTGTTATTGTGAAGAAAATTATCGTATCTATTGGGACTGCAGACGGTTTGGGCGTTGTCGATAGAATGGTTGGTATGGATGGATAATGGATTACATTAATTGGTTTTAAGTAAATAGGTTTAGAATTACTGATGTAATTATCTGGCAGATATAGTTTTTAATAGTGTTTATTCATACTACCTATTTTTTAATGCGGTTAGAATGGAATATTGACAAAATTTCGTGAGTTCTTATTGGTTGTGTATTACAGTAAAATTATACTAAGCGTCACCTCACCAAATAATAGAAAGGTCCAAGTTATGAAACGGGCTGCTTAATGACGAGGAAAAGGTGCCTTTATCCTTCATACCTTTTGCCCTATAACCTCACAAAGTTAGGGGTTGATGTTGAAGGCATGAACCGTAAAAAATCGCAACCTCCCCTTTGTGTTATGTCGGCGAATTTGAGGTTAGTTTGATTGCTTATTCTGGAAAAAACACCCATTTTTGGGTCCATCATGTCTAGATTTTGCCGCTCCATACAGTTTACTTACTGCCGAATTCACGCCGCCCACGAGAGGCCGTAAACTCATATTCTTGCGTTTGGTTGAAATGAAAATAAGTAACTGGATGTCGTAATTTTCCGGGATGAAAAGCAGCCTCTAGCTAGCAGCATCTAGTCTTATACCTCCATTTGCAAATCGATTCTCAATTCACATCTAGTTAGTTGTTAAAAAACAGCAAGAGCCCAAGGTAGAGTAGATTTAGTCTGTCTGTGTGTCCACCGCAGACATAATAGTTGGGTAATGGAAACAAGTATAGGTATGCCTGAGCTGGTCACTTTTTACTAAAACACTCAACAAAAAACGTTGTGGCCAGATAAAATCGATGCCATAGAGCGAAATGGCCAGTAATAACCTGGTAATTTAACTATGCGATCAATTTAACGACACACATTTTTCAACTTAAGTGTACGTTATAAAAGTGCACTAGATATCATCTGGCAAGCGCAAACGACTGCGGAATTGGGCTAATGGCGTGCACCGACCGGCTTCTCGCTAAGGATTAGTTTAAATCACGAATAAAGGACGATTTGGAGATGTGATAATGTTAATTTTTCTACCAACGTAGCTTGCGCAGTGCAGTTTGAACCAATCACTAAGCTTACCGCCGCACGGTGACAGTAGGTAGTTTCCATGAACAAACGTAGTTACGCCACCTCCTTTGGGACCTTACTTTACGCGATAGATTAAAAAAAATTACCGCGGCTAAGCTGTTAATCGTCGAAACTACTTTGTCGGATGTTGTGTGAAAATCTAGGCCCTAGATCAGGGATGGCGAACCAATGGCACGCGTGCCACCCCTGGCACGCAACAAAATAGTTCAGGCACGCCGAATGATACAGATGAGAATGAATAACATTAAAAAATTGCATCGAAACTGTTTGTTAGATGACTCTAGTTCAGCAGCTTGTATTCTGCTGAAAGTAACAAAGTAAGAGCCTGACATAAAATACTTCGCATCTAATTTGAAACAGCAGAAATTGCACAATTTTTTATATGTTAAAATAGTAACATTACATACCGATAATTGTACTATTGAATTTTCAATAAATAGTATAGTATACTTAATATCTAGTTTTATTTTTGTTCAATAATATCAATATGCCTAAATTATTTGATGGCACGTCATAGATATAATAACTATTTGTCTCATGAAAAATGGCACGTATATCACTAAAGGTTCGCCATCCCTGCCCTAGATTCTAGGGGAATACAAAATTCGTTAAAGTAGGTACATGGCTGGGTTTTGCAAACTACATAGCCACCTATGTTATAAGTATTATATGTGCTACACCCGCGACAGTGGACGGACGACTTGGCCAAGGTCGCGGGCGTCGGTTGGATGCAGGCTGCTTCCGACCGGTCGGAGTGGAGGTTGTTGGGGGAGGCCTATGTCCAACAGTGGACTTCTCAGGGTTGTAAATGATGATGATGATGATGATGTGCTACATAGTAATTAATATACACGACTGTTTTCCCGAAATGGGGTACTCAGAACTGCAGGATCATAAATAAGATTGCACAGCCACGTTTTAGCGTATCGGGGATATGTCAGTGATAAGTTGCTAGCTTATCGCCTGTGAGAATGCTGTAGTTCCTTAGTGGACTCTTACGACATGAAAGGAGATGCAGCTGCTGTATTCTAGTGTAGTCACGCATCGGCACAGGACGTTAATATATTCTCACAAGGGACTTCGGATCATTCACGAATTACACCATCACTAACTAGTAATCTATACATATAATAAAAATGTAACGGATCGCTGTCTGTACATGGAAGATATACGAGAAAAAATATTATAGGAGACCTTTATCAACGCAATAGAACTCAAAACGATGATTTTTGGAATTTCTGTCTGTTTGTCTGTACAGTTTTCAGTAATATATTGTGACTGGTCCCACTAGGCTAGGCATATACAGGCTACTTTTTATCCCGGGAAAATGTTTTTATCCCGGATAATTTCGACATTTTGTTTTTTCTGTAGTCCACGCTGACGGAGTCGCGGGCGTCCACTAGTTCCTAAATAAAATTTATAGTTACATAGTAATCACTATGCTAATAATTCTTCACATGACAAATGTGTTTTCTGTTTTCCAATGTTGTAGGGTGAATCATTCCAATTAAACTTCCCCCTCGAAGTCGAGTGTGCAAGAATGCATTTCCAATTATTTTTATAGGACCGCATGGCTCTGTTTATGAGCTTTGGGGCTTAGGGCCCCAATCTCTGGGCAATTTATGTTTCTTATGAGTGAGACACGTTTGTGGTACCGCTGCCTGGGATGTAAAGCTGGATTATACGAGTATAGTTCTGTAAAGACAATTTAATACTTTAAAATTGATCTTGAGAATAAATTCGAAGATTGTTTTATTTACTCCGTATTTATAGTATGTAAACCATGAAAGGTGTTCTTCGAATTTGATATTCTTATCTATTACAATTGGCTGTTAATAGTGAGTGGCACACGATTCCTGAAGTTCAGACATTGATAAGCTTTCTGAATTTTGACTTGACTTTGCCGTTCGCCAACAGTTCTTCAGCACAGTTTGACTTTATTCTTCATTTTACAGTTCAGATTCCTCCCCAGGCGTAATTTATATTTATCTATCTTTCTATCTATACCACCTCCTGCACACACAACAGTAAAGGCCTCCTCTTCACTACGCCTCTGTCCTGGGCCTACCTCATCTACTGGAGAACAGCTTTTCGGATGTCATCTGACCATCCGGCAGATGGTCTGCCCTCGGTCTTAAAACGTCCCTTGGCCACGATTTCGTCACTTTTGTTTTTCATATATTAATGTAAAGATTTCACAACTAATTACATTAAAGTTGCTTCCAAGAATTCATCCTCAGATAAAACTATAAAAATAATATTTAATGTTGATATGATAATTAACGCGGATGCCTCAACATTGTAAAGGTTAACCGGTCGATACTTAATTTACGATAAGCTCTTAACTAACTTATTGTAAGTCAACTAATCTCGGCGAACGGATTCTTGTAGTACATAGTAATGTGACAGTAACGCAAGTGTTGGCACCTACTTTAAAACTTTCTGTACGATGTCCACATGGAAAAGTTGTTTCAAACTTAATTTACCGATAAGCTCTTAACTACTGACTTATTGTAAGAAATTTATAAAATACTTATCAACAACTATTATATTCAGCTTATGCATAAAACATCATATCCTCCCTCTTGAGAAACGCCGGGAAATTTCTGATGTCGTTTTTCATAGGCCTCCAGCGCTATAGACTGTCCTGAGCTATTGTCACATTCAAGAGTTAGTGAATCTCATACTGCGAGCGGGCTTAGTGTTATATTTCAATCGTAGCGACTTGAAAAAAAATAAATATACTAGATTTTATCTAGTACCTAAATTGTATTTTTTTTTATTATTATTATGTTTGTTTTTGATAAGCTTGTTAGGTTTTGTGAAACACTGATAAAATTGTGTGTGCATTAGTACCTGATTAGCTCTCATAATGCTTCTATAAGTGTGGACCTGTTATTGGCTTTATGTTTCTACAATTTTTACTATAATTATAAATAGCTGTTGGTCTTCCCGAAATTGTAAAAAAAAAAAAAAAAAAATTCAATTGTCAATTTCAATGATTTACTTAGTTTTTACCCGACCACACGTGTCGCAAAGAGTAATGTGGTCATTGGATATTGAAAGGTAAACTTTTGCGAGCAATATATGTTAGTTTACGTATCAATTTCGAAAACTAGGGACTTACCTACTATTTAGGTAGGAACATATTGTGATTTTAGAATGTTTCAATCAGCTTAAAAGAGATCTTTGTTATTTTATACATCTAGTTGCAAAATTGTATGCGTGGATGTTTTTTGTAGATAAGATAAATATTAAACAATACCATATATACAAACATTGCCGGGTGGGCGACTTCCTATCTCGATATATGTTGCTAATGCCGACAATGTTATGATGGATCTGTTTGACGCTAGCAAGACTTATAAACACGCCTGTGTTTCCAAAATGGGGTAGTTTCTATAGCCACGTTTAGGAAGCAAACAAGACGTATAGTTCTAAAATTGTGTCCTTTCTTAGGTATTTACTAGTATTTAGTAAATCTGTTGCTTGTGCCATCTTCTCATATTCCGAGCGCCGAGTGGAAGCTGTTATTAGACCTTTAAACTATTTTTTAGCGACACTCAAACAAAAGTGCAGGATCAATTTGACAGAACTATACTATCTATAATTCTATTATTGATAAAATATGACCACCCTGTATTATTTAGGACAAGCGAGACGTTCGCTTTGTTATTGCCGCTTTACTGCATTTGTTTCCTAGTAATCCTGACAGAATTAAATGCTCTGAAATTCACGGAATTTATTTGGAGAATGATAATAGTTAGTTGGTTTATGTCTCGTACGTACCCAGGCCATGTTGGTATGTACTTGTTAAGAATATCTTTTGATATTCTTCATTATACTTGAACATACATTATACTTAAGTAAATGTATACAGGGTGTAACAAAAAGGGTATGTTAAGCGAAAAGCTACGTCGTAATTAGCCCACCGTAGAGAACCTATCCAAAAAATTTGAGACTCGAAATCACATGTTTATTTTTCAAGATTGAATGAAAATTCCTGAGATATTTAAAAATTCTCCATACTATCGGGAAAAATAAACATGTGATTTCGAATCTCAATTTTTGTGGATAGGTTCTCTACAGTGGGCTATTTACGTAGCTTTTCGCTTAACATACCCTTTTTGTTACACCCTGTATATAAACACGGCTCTCTATCTGAACGGGTATCACAAAATGGACTAGCTAGAACTGCAGGATCATTAAGGAGATCACGCACACAGCCACGTTTACCATAGCGAGGTCAGACAGATGTACAAGATCCGTGACTTGTAAAGTGGCAAGCACATCGCCTGAGAGAACGCCCTAAGTTCCACTCCACAGTTGACTATCGACATGCACGGAAGGAGATATGGATGGATTCTAGTGAAGCCTCGCATCAGTACAGGAATTTTTAGATGTTTTAGTATCATTAAGATCATTGTCTGTGTGTAAGTTAATTACTTAATTTCGCAATAAGGTACCGGGTTTAAAAAGGGAAACGTCGCAGGTGCTAGCGAAATTATCTTGTCAAAGTGAGGCTTGAAGATTTATTCTGCCACCTTGATTACGAAACGAGTTAAGTTTTAGGTTGTTAAGGGTGTGTTAATACGAAAAGTATTTTTTTTCTTAACGGGCTAATCTTTAGATTTATCTATAAGTATGTAGAAATAGTTAAATGTATAAAATACAAGGAAAAGTAATGATGATTTTTACATTTATGAGTTTTAAGATAGACCAGGAGGACATTTTCCAAAAATCATAAAATATTTATGTCAGTCTTGCTTTTCAAACAAACGCTCGTACGTGATTATGGCGTTGTAACATTATGTTTCTTTAAAACTTTCGAATTACTGAACTAAAGGATCTTGTGCACTATATCTAGGTTTCTATTAAAACAAAAAAAATAAATTTGGAGAAACAAATTCAGTATATGCCTCCAAAAATCTAAGGGCCCTCTTAAGTTAAGGCTGTGTTAGCGAAATGCCAGAACTTCAGAATCATATTGGAGATCCCATAGCCGCGTTTTGCATAGCCGGGACAGAATATTAATTTTAGTTTGAACCTATGGTAATGTTTATCATCATCATCATCATCATCATCATTTACAGCTCTGAGAGGTCCTCTGGTTTAGGCCTTTACAACCTTCCGACCGGCCGGAAGCAGTCTGCATTTTTTTTTTATAACTAACTTTAAAACAAAGGAAATCATAACCATACGTGCAACAACGTTACCCAAACTAGGACATAACCTAGCCGGACGTTAGCTGAGTGCATTGAATCACTGTTGCCGCATTAAGGCGTCTCCTAATTCGGAAGCGATGGTGCTGATAGCTAGGAGCATACATGAAGCAGTTAGTGAAGGAGCTGTGACAAACAATGAAGATTAGGTTAGGTTCTGTAAGAGACAAAAATCTGTTGTCTTGGACTAGGTTCATAATGTAGTCTATGGCCTTAAAAATCGGTATTTTATGTTTTGCTACTATATATTAGCTGTTGTCTGTGACTTCTTCCGAGATTAAAAAAATCTTCACCCGAGTGGGAATCGAACCCACGACCACTGCAAACCGTGCCAGCCGCTATAACCACTAAGCCACCGGGTCAATTACTCGGATGACGAATTTTACCATCTCTTTTCTAAATTACATATTGGCAACGTTATTCTTCATCCCGATAGCTATACACTAGCCAAATCTCGGCAAACAAAGCCGAATCCCTCAGCACAATGTTTAAAGATGAAACGATCAACCATATCCCAACGGATTATATTAATGGAGAAGTGTTTTTAGGGTTCCGTACGTCTGAATACAAAAACGGAACCCTTATAGGATCACTCGTGTGTCTGTCCGTCCGTCGCTTACAGTCAATTATTTCCGAATCTATTAGACCGATTAAGTTGAAATTTGGTACACATATCAATTCCTGTGACCCAAACACAGAGGTGTGACGTGAGCAGATGAAATCTGTATATGGGGGGTCATTTTTGGGGGGGAAGGGGAAAATTAAAAAAAAAAATTCTGAAAACTGCATCGTGTGGCATATCAAATGAAAGGTCTTGTTGAGAAGATCTTAAATGTATTTTTTTGTAATTTTAAAATAAATAGTTTCAAGTTATTCAAGAAAATAGACGAAAATTGACCATTCCCCCCCCCTTATCTCCGAAACTACTGAACCTAAAATTTTGAAAAAAATACAGAAATTAGTTTTCTCCTTATAGATTATAGGAAAACCTATAAGAAGTCCATGATATTAAAATAACATGGTAAATCACTCAATATTGTGCGTACCAACTTTTTGTCAGATTTAAAAAAACATGATAGGTAACATCGTACGGAACCCTGTTCACGCGAGTTCAACTCGCACTTGTCGGCTTTTTTTTTATAAATTTATCTTAGTCAAGATATCATATATTATAAAATTATTAATAAAGAAAATGGAAAAAATTCTTTACCGAGTGGGAATCTAACCCACGACCACTGCTAACCGTGCCAGCCGCTATAACCACTAAGCCACCGGGTCAATTACTCGGATGACGAATTTTACCATCTCTTTTCTAAATTACATATTGGCAACGTTATTCTTCATCCCGATAGCTATACACTAGCCAAATCTCGGCAAACAAAGCCGAATCCCTCAGCACAATGTTTAAAGATGAAACGATCAACCATATCCCAACGGATTATATTAATGGAGAAGTGTTTTTTTAGGGTTCCGTACGTCTGAATACAAAAACGGAACCCTTATAGGATCACTCGTGTGTCTGTCCGTCCGTCGCTTACAGTCAATTATTTCCGAATTATTAGAATTAAGTTGAAATTTGGTACACTATCGAGTGAATTCCTGTGCTTTCCCACAGAGGTGTGCACGTGAGCGATGAAATCGATAGTGGGGGGAATTTTTGGGGGGAAGGGGAAAATTAAAAAAAAAATTCTACTGCATCGTGTGGCATTATCAAATGAAAGGTCTTGTTGAGAAGATGCTCTTAAATGTCATATTTTTTGATCTTTTAAAATAAATAGGTGGGTTCCAAGTTATCCAAGAAAATAGACGAAAATTGACCATTCCCCCCCCTTATCTCCGAAACTACTGAACCTAAAATTTTGAAAAAAATACAGGTGAAATTAGTTTTCGTCCTTATAGATTATAGGAAAACCTATAAGAAGTCCATGAAAAAAACATGGTAAATCCTCATTATATTGGTGCGATATACCAACTTTTGTACAGATTTTTGAAAAATATAGGTAATTATCGTCGGAAAAAACCCGTTCACGCGTAGTTTCATAACTTGTCGCTTTTTTTTTAAAATTTATCTTAGTTATCTATTTATTCAATAAAGAAATTGGAACCCTAATATTTACCGAGTGGAACCCACGACTTCCCACGGCTGGTGGGTTATAAACTAAGCCACTCGGGTCAATTACTCGATGACGAATTTTACCAATGCCTGTTTTCTAAAGTTACATATTGGCAAGTTATTCAGATCCCGAGGGTGTAGCTATACACTAGAAAAAAATCATCGTGAATACCCTCAGCACAATGCTTACTAAAGATGAAACGAAACATATCCCAGACGTCATTATACCTGGAGAAGTGTTTTTTTATAAATATTCTCTTTCAGTTAGTCAAGATTATCATAATAGATTATAGGTTTAATTTATCTACGATAAAGTAAATACTTTCAAATTCTTTACGAAATCGACCACGGACCACGACCATTGCTCCGTGGTGCCGTGCCGTCTGCAATAACACTAAGCCACAATTACTCGCATGACATTTTAGGTGTACCATCTATTTTATGTTTTCTAAATTATCACTGTTGGTCAACGTTGATTCTTCATCCCGATAGCTACACTAGTCCAAATTCTCGGCAAACAAAGCCGAATGCAAGCACAAAAGAATGAAACGATCCACACAACCATATCCTATTATACGCATTTATATTAAAACTTGGAAATGCTTTATTTTTTTACTCTTGTAAATTTATCTTACAACGCTTCGGATTTTATCATTATTATAAAATTATTAATATAATCAATGGAAAAACTTCTATCACCTGGAGTGTCCCTAATTACTCCTCTTGGTGTTTGCTCCATGGCATGCGATGCCGATAGTGGTGTAGATAGGAAGTTTTGTTTCTTCTATTGCATACTTATGTGCGTTTAAAAAGCATTTGTTGAATTTTAATGCTCAGTCACTATTATCTATTGCGTCATATTTGTTTGATCTGGATATTGAAAAAATCTAGTGAATGGGTTCCGTTATCCATTAAAAATGATAGGGAGTTTGCCTTTGTCTATATCTTCTATCTATACATACAGGTGTTTTTTCGTTGCCACCCTTAACGGAGGGTACGTACTCTATACATTAAATAAAGTAAGTTTATGCCAAAAAAAAATGCTGGGAAACGATGTAAATTTTTTTACATTACTTGATTGGGCGAAATTTATAGTGTCCAATGTTTATACTAGATTTTTCATAGACAAATATTAATTATTTTTCGTGAAAAAAATCTTACTACACGCGTCAATGTGCATTTATGCAGAAAAACGCAATCTATTTATTTAACTTTGAACCCTAATATTTTGGAAGCCAGACACTTCCCAGGTATGCTTCCATGGAAAAAAATGATCGTGATGATGAGGAGATTCCGTAGTTTTCGAGAACGTTGTCGACCAAAAATCAAATATCCTCTATAATACCTCTTCTATAATATAGACCTCTATAATAAAATTGTTATGGATCGATGTTTGTGCACGCTAATTTCAGAAACGGCTGAACCGATTTCGATGCAGTTTTCAGGAAGTATATGTTGTGACAGGTCCCAATTAACATATAGGCTACTTTTTATTCCGAATAATTTCGACATTTTGTTTTTTCTGCAGTCCACGCGGACGGAGTCGCGGGCGTCCACTAGTGACATAATAAAAGGCATCACTCAAATCAGTCTATACAGTCCACTGCTGGACGTAGGCCTCCCCCAGGGCACGCCACAAGGCTACTGCCATAGGACGGTTTTGCCGTTTGTCACCACGCTGGGCAGGCGGGTTGGTGTCCGCACTGTGATTTTCAGACTACGTTGTTAACACGGGAGGCAAACTATTACTAAAAAAGTTGACGTCTATGTTTAAATTCTTTTCATTACTTAGAACTTACAGCAGGATCGTTTCCATTGTGGAAGCGAGATAGCTACAGTGCTCATAGCGGCGTCTCGTTTCCACAATGGAGACAATACTGCTTTATGAGTTTACACGGTAACTCTCCGTTCATTACTAGAGTAGGTATTTAAGTTGGCTGCTATCGAGTCCTTTTCCGGGATGTGATTCGCGTCGATGATTTCATTATGTCCCGTGAACTTGATATAATTATGAATGGAAGGATGAGTCTGAATTTAATTAATTAGCAATTAACGTAATAACTTTTATAACATTAGTCTGGATTATTTGTCATGTGCTATGACTCAGATTTTCTATAGTTTTGTGAACAATAATAATATATAATGCCTGATAACCACCACAGGGTGAACGAAATAGTTTTTTTGAAATTTGTCATTCTCTATTGAAGTTCCTAATAGATTTTAGAAATCGTTTATCTTCTCGCATCCGCATTTTGATAAACTATTTTTTAAGTGGAACAAACTACATTTTTGTACACCTACTGACCATATCGTGGAAACGAGATGTCGCTCATGTCTCACTTGAATGCAAATAATCTTGCTTTGAAAGTTTATAAGTAAGCTTGTAAGTGAGACCCCTGTAGATTTCTCCTTTGACATTTAACACGGAATACTTATAGTTTGTGGTTCACTTGACGTAATATTTATAGATACTATCTGCAGTAATGAGCGAGAGCCCCATTAATAGACGTCAGTTTTTGGATGATTGAATACTGCTGTGTTCGGCCAAGGAGCTAGATGCAAAGAGGAGTTGCCTAGGGTTTATCTTAACAACAACCCTTTATACGTAAACGGGGGTCTTTTACTATAGCAAAAGCAAAGGGACGGCAAAAGTTTGAAAAAATTTAGCGCATTGCTTGTAATATTCGTATTACTCCTATATTCGCTATCTCATTGCCGCTTTGCGTTTGCATGATACCTGTAGTGGAACTGGGTCGGATGTGTAATATGTACCTATAATGCACCCATATATATAATAGCCACTGACTGGATACTTTAAATAATGTACCTACCTCTGTCCTCGTTAATCCTGCAACGGGGCAGCTACATACTGTTTTGAACAAAAGTAACTACGTCACGTCCTAGTTGTATTTACTCCATTTGTACGGTGATTGGTGAGTGTGCTTTTAATGCCTCTGTTGTGTAATTAAAACTGAGTTCGTTCGCCCGGGTAAGCTTCAATTTAATTATTGACGGGTGAGTGATTAGAAATAAACTATAAGATTTCTGTTTGCCAAGGTTAAAAAAAAATATATAAAAAAATAGTTTCTCATAAAAAAGTTCAATACACTTTTTGTATTGATTTCTAATATTTACGCATGTTTTTTTTTCAAAAAACAAATTAGATATAGCTTGAGGAATAGGTAAAAGAAAAAGAAACTTTTGAATTCATAACATTAGAATATCTTAAACTAGCTAAACTGCTAAATAGTAAGTCTATTGTTATGTAAGTTTAGTTAAAAAATACGAACTGAGTCATAATAAGCACGATGAGCCCCTAATCAGCCAGATAATTTAAAGTTTGACAGTTTATTGCTTGAATTTTTAAAGAAACCTTTCAAAAAATTCGAAAGTACTCTAGCTCCTTTCCTTATCAAATTATAATTGGGCCCTTTCTATAAGAGCTAGCGCGCACAGAGTTTCGATGACTTGCGGTGCGTTTTTATAACCGCAAGGAAAAATAACCGGTGTTTGTACAATACGCGTACAGCGGTGAAATATCCGCACGTTTTTGCCATTCCAGTCTCCCACCCGTAGCATAGAGGAAATAAGAAAATGACTACCACACTATCTGCGTCTGTGACGTAATGTCGTGGGTACTAACATTCGATGCACTCTGACTCTCAATATCATCCTGTTTGCCCGTAGAAAACCCACGCCGAAAATGGACTACCACACTAAAATCTGTGTCGGTGTATATTTACTGTCGCGCAAAAAAAAGTTAACAAACAGTATTGGGTACATCCGCTCGTAGCATTGTGGCCTATGAAAGGATTTTTTTTTTAGATACAACGACTTACGTCTGTAGACACGCTAGGCAGTGACGACGACGACATGACCGCGCAGCACCGTGTCGCGAGAGTAATACGGCGACCGGACGGATTTTTTACCGCAATGCGCGGGGTTTCATACAAGTCCATAGGATGCAAAAAAAAAACGTGCGGCGACGCACCGCTACAAATCTGTAGCAAATCACAGATTTTTAACCGCATGCGGATTATTTTCCGGTGTGCGCGCACGTCCAAGAAGTTCCATACTTCACAATTTTTGCGGAAAATAGATGTACGGCAAAAAGTGGCAGTGCGCGATAACTCTAAAAAGAGTAACATAAAATTACATAAAATTAAAATTTTACAAGCCTTGCGAGTTTTATTGCACTTGTTATGTTTGTCGAGGACGAGTTTATGAGAAAGCCGCCTAGCCGATCCCGTATGAATTAAATCTTTTTCAAAAACACAAAGAAACAATCTTGGGATATGAGGCTATTATTTTAACGGAAATGTTTTTATTTTAATGATCTTAACGATTATTCAATATTATTTCAGACTCATGTACTCGCAATTTACAATATTTACAAATGACAAAAGTGAGATGTGCCCGAAGTTAACTAAATAACTGACAAAACTATCGTATATTTACATAGCCAATAGTTTCCGAAGATGCAAGAGCATAATAAATTATAATAGAGACTGGAAGAAACCTATACTCATGCATAGTAAGCGCAGAATCGAAGTTTACGCCGCGTTCGTCCGCATGCATCATTCATAGGTACTAGAGAGAACTCGGAGAATGTGAGATGCCTCTTTCGAGTCTGATTAAAATAGTAGAGGAGGATATTTCTTTTTGAATCTAATAATCATTGGCATGAAATATGTGTTGTCGTATGAATAAGAGGCAAGGTGATTAAGATAGTATTAGAAGCGTAATGTCGCTTGTCAGTAATTTGAAATGGCAATAGATGTGATGTGCAGCTCAAGATTAACTATAAATAGTTAAATGTTACCTAGTTTAAACTTTAGGTCTTCCTTATTGTGTTACTTTACCTACACTGTTTAAGAGTTAACCCCAAATGAGTATAACAGAGTTAAGTTCGTCTGATTCATCCTCGGTCGGGCTATTTTCGGCGTCGGCACGGAATGGACGGGTTTTAAAAGCCTATGTTAGTTAGATCTCTTTGTTTGTTTGTTCCGTCATAATAATTGAAATGTCATCGCGATAGTTAGCACCTGACTTGGAGAGACTGCACCTTTCGCGTAACGGACGTAAGTTTTTGTGTTGTGAAGTGTAAATATTTGTTAAAACATGCATTGTTAGGTTATACTCATTCTTCTTGCAAAAATGGTCTATTAACGTGTTATCCTCAGTATAAACTGTTGTAATATTTTGTTAAACTCCTAAACGGCTTTTAAATCCGAGATACTAAAGTCCCGTGCTAAAGAGCGGTTGTTTCAAACTTGGTCGTGTGTAAACTTTACCACTTGAGCTTACTGCCCAAGTCTGGCATTCGCTTCGATGAACTATTGTTTTTTTTTGTAATATGCATTTTTTATGTTGAGATGTTTTGTACATGTTTAATTGTTTTGGAGTTTTCTTACCGGCTAGGCTGATGTATTTCTTCATATATAGACTTTTCTATTCCTAACTAACTCTAGGCCCTAAACTGTCTCTGTACGATATATTTTATTTAGACGATGCAGTAGTTTTATCCTGAAAGCCGGACAGAGAGACGGACACAGAGTTACTTATGAAACGTGTCCCGTCTGGGTCCGAGGTCTGCAGTAACACGCTCAGGGGCGGCACAGTCGGTGGAGTTTGGTTGGCTGGGAAACGTAAACGCGATTGAGTTTGAATTGAAAACTCACAATCAGCGTGCTGTGTACAGAGACAATATGGTCTATTCCGGCAGTCACACTTAAACCTAAACGTAAAATTAGTCCTACCTGTACTTTTCTCTCTCAGCCATTTATGTTAAGAACCGAGAGAGATAGACCTGACTAAGATAGTGTGACGTAAGTTTGTGTCGCACATGTGACTGTATTATCTCAAAATAAGTGGCCCAGTATCTACCTATGCTTTATCTCATTAGGGTTCTCGGAAATTAGGATTCTGTAGCTATTCTTGTCGCTTTCATATTTCCTAATTAAGTTGCGAAGTTTCGTGCTGCTCGCGGTAAGATTAATTACCTTACCTACCCTCATTTAATGGGAAGCTTTGGGATATGAAATAACGGTGGCTTTAATCGTGATAATGAAATATTTAGGTTTTACCTAGTCTATTCATATAGATGACTTAGAAGTTTTGTGCTTATGCTTAACTAGAATACCTACTTACATCGTCTGCATCTTCTTGTCTGCCTATCGTAAGAGTCAAATAAGAAACTCGGGCAAGCGATAAGCTAGCAACTTGTCCCTGATCATTTCCCCGTTATCTCGTTTATCATCCTGCAAACACAACGTTATTTAAGAGACTGACAACGTTCCGTAACTTTACAAAAAGAATAACTATAGCTAGGCAGGTATATAGGATGTAAAACATCATTTTACATTGAAGCTTTTTATCGAGACATTACACGTCCTATTACACGTTACATCATCCCCATAAAGATGTCGGCACCTCAAAGAAGGCGTGTCTTTGTTTTCATACGACTGCTGTATGACGGCACCGCTATCCTAGGAAATAATTTTAGCTTCGTCGCACCAAATTTCACGATGGTTTGGATCCGATCGAGAAACGAATGTGGCTTTTTCTGAAGCTTTATTTGATTAGTACCGTGTAGTACCTACCGTACGCCAATGAATTCATGTCCTGTCCCACAGTAGGATAAATGCTAACTGCACGCACATGTCAAAAATGCGGATGTTCGTACATTAATCAAATTGAAACGTATGCAAATAGGTTGACTTTATTACCATTTGTGCCATACATTGCGGCTATTTGTGTCGAAGTCAATTAGGGTCAGCTCCACGTGATTTGTTTCCCGACAGGGCTTACGGATTAGTGGGTTTTGTCTTCATTTGACATAACTTGCTAAACTATCGCTGGTTTTCTGTGTAATAAACTTAATTTTCACTAATTACAACTAGCAATGTATGCCAAATTAACGGTAATGGGGTAGTACATTAGATAGTGTAAGTTAACTAGTGTAATCGATTTTTCGATTATTAGAAGATCGCCAGGACTAAGGTAAGGGATGTGTTTTTTATGTGTTGGTACACAGAAAATGACGGCTTAGAAACATCGGGAATGCACGGAATGCACAGGAATTACCAATGTGGAAAGAAGAACTGCTCCGAATTTCGAGTGAAAAGCTAATATTAGTTAGTAGACGGCAGACCTCCAATAATCGAGTACTACCACTTAAGGCGAATAAAATTTTAGATAGCGCTGCTAGACATCGTTGCACTTGCACTACGTTATATGCGCTAGTGTCTATCGCTGGATTTATTGATGGTCGACGACAATTCCCAGCCGGTCAGTGGTCTCGGCGAGACGCCTGCCATTTGTCTCCAAGATTCAGGTCAGACATGCCAGAATATCTTGTCTAACCTTTAGAGCTACATCCGACTGTTATCCGAGTTTTGGCTGTAAATCTGTCACACTAATATCTTCGATATAGAGAACCGATTCAGAGAAAAAAAATATGCTAATTCATGAATAGTCTACCTCATGTCTAGTTCATGCCTTTGGAACTTTAAGATGCTTGTGATTGAGTTTAGTACTAAAAAGACTTGCATCTAAAAGTTGATAGGATGCGCGTAAGAGTCGCTGAACAGCCTCCTTTTCATAGGCAAAAGTAAAATTGCCGGTCACCGTCCTATCTAATCCGCGATTGATTATCACAATTCCGTTGCTAAAATATACAGTTACTTAGATTTAGGATAAGGATTAAATATAGTAGGATTGATAAAGCAAGACAGATCACACGTGACAATAAGCCGGTGAATGAAGCACGTGGAGTCGTGAAAGCTGAGGTGAGCGGGCGCGGTCGTTCGATAGCGCGGAGGCTGCGCTCTGCGCTCGGCCCGGAACACCCTCCGCCGACCAGCCACCCTTGACCTCACCTCTCCCTAGCAATCCGTCACAGCATACAGCGAAATACTACGCCCAGTCAACCGACATAGTTCTCAAATCACTGGACGGTGCACACTGAACGCCAAACAGAGTAGACCCCGCTTGCAGTTATAATGGTGTTCTGAATTTTGTACTGCCGGAGATCTAATTTGAATGGACGTTTGGTATTCGAGATTGTATTTCGCTGGTGTGTTGCGTACGATGCGTTGTGAGCAACTAATGACGATGATTTGATTTATAGCTTGTTTTTATGTTGGGAAGGTTTGAAGTTTCATGGCGGTAATAAATAATCTGTGAAAGATAATTATTTAGATTTTTCGTAGGCGACGCACGCATTTTCGGAAATGCGTTTCCTTTGTCTTGATTTGTTGGAGAAATGTAAATTTGTCTGGTTATTTAGATAGATGCATTTTTGATGATCGTAATAGAGAGGCAAAATTTTTTGTGCTGCGGCAGACTGACACAATTCTATGTAGAAGAGAAGCAATATCTAACAGGAATTGAATAAATTTTGCTGGAGATTGGTTACCAAAAGTGCAGCTATATCTTATTCTACCATGGCCGAGACTGCAATTTTCCGTTACATACATTAACTTATCTAACATTTACAACAAACGGTCGTGTACACGTCAAAGCCATTCCTCCATTTTTATTCCACGGTTCATATTTCTTTCATTCTCAACAATAGATTTGATCGCATGGCGTTCTTTGCTTTATTTTTAGGTCGCGAACGGCACAAAGGGAAGAGCTTGTGAGGGGTGCTCGGTCTATCTATTAAGTTATCTATGGTGCAGCATCATTAAATCGTTAGGTCTGTACCTCTACGTACTGCTCAGTAGCATACAGTTTGTACGGTTAATTGTTTAGTTAAATTCTTTTGATGTGTGATTTATGTTTTACAAGTATCAGCTAGAGTGTTTAGAATAGCTATTTGTTGATTTGTTATAAAGTTATGCTATGTTACGACCGGGGACACCTATGTTCAGTAGTGGACTGACTAGATATGATGACGGTGTTACGACGTTTATAGACAGGTCAGATTCCCATAATGCATCAGTGAGAACCACATTCAATATTTATGAGTATTTCCTATGATAACATGTACCAATTGAAAGAGTAACTATACTTTAGTTGGTCTAACAGATAAGAGCACTCCTTTAGCATTCGACTATTTCAAATTCACGAAATGGCGCCAAATCCGACAGACCCTAAATCTTGTATCTAATCTAGACAAATATTGGCAGAGACTTGGCACATTCCAGTTGCCCTCAATATTACCAATCCGAAATCTAGACTTTAACCCTGCTCCGCCAAATATCAACCGTAATAACCCTAGCCGTACTTCTTGGTTTCCATTGACTCGGCGCTGCTGGATTTTTTGAGGGAAAATACGCCCTATTTCTGTGTCACAAGGCGTTTTGCCTGAACAAATCGATTAAGTTATAAGGCGTTAGCTGTAGATTCGTATTGCAGATAGATAAAAGTTCCGTGTCCGAGATAAGCCGGGTCGTTGAACTTGGCTTGGGCTCTGAAATCGGCCTCCCTTTTTATGCTGATTGCCTTCGTATTGAATAAAGTTATTGTGCCTTTTATTTGACGGCGTATTGTGGACATTTTTGTATGCGGTCGCTGTTTTTTAAGATGTTCTTACAGCCAGCCACATTATGTATTTTTTTTAAATGACGTGATAAACTGTGAAGCAATGCAGAATAAAATCGCGCCGACACATACATTTGTACCAGGTTCCCTTTTATTTTAAGAATTTTATTATATATGTGGACCGTAACGAAAAGGTCTATAATCGTACCTTAGAATAATGATAAAAAACTATTGGTCTTCATGAAACAAAAATGGTCGAGCATTTCATGAAATGTCTCATTTCATGAAAAGTCAGCTCAACTGTCTATTGCCACATCATGAGTTCGTGTCGGGGTCAAGCGGGGGGGCGGGGGATGGATGGGCAGATCGATGCGATAAAAACCGCGCTCGCGCTTGATATCAGGGTAACTCGTAAACGACTCCGACTTTATAGCGTCATTTCATGATGGTCAAGATTATTTCGTGTGTTTGAATCACCAAGTTTATTTGAAACCGACGCGATTGTTTTTATTTATGTGTGAAGATGGGCGGATTTTTCTTTTTAGGTTATAAAACAAATTAAAGAGAGTAGGGTGGACAGTATTTATATCTATACTAATATTATAAAGCTGAAGAAGTTTGTTTGTTTGTTTGTTTGAACGCGCTAATCGGATAGGTGTTATATTGTATAAGTATATTCAGGAACGTGTTTATAATTATTGTTAAACAAAAACCTTAGCCCATTTAGGAAGGCTAGACTATGACAAATGACTATACAACAACCTGCCCGGCTTCGCACGGGTACACGCCCCGAGCGAGCGGACGCGAGACGTGCCCAGGCAGTCGTGGGCGGCGGCGATGGGCCAGATGCGATATTAACATTTGCTAGTATTTTATGTTTAAATATTATACCTGAAAATTTAAATTAGATTAATACTTAAAACAGCGTCCAATTATTTATATAAGCTCTTTCGAATTTTATGGACACCCTTTAATACGATTTAAAACGATTCGCTAACATAGACGTTTCACGTTAAAACCAACGGCCGTGTGCCCCGACACAGCCCCACCCGCTTTTTTATTGATAAATCATGAATGCACCACTTCTGAAACTTTTGCTCCCTTTTATTCATGAAATGAATTTTACAATTGGCCACGACATATATATACTTAGTAAGTTTGTATGTTAATATGAACAAATTAATTAAGTATTGTCGAACCATTTGCGACTGCATGTCGACTAAAGGACACGAAAACAGGAAACCATTTAAAATGTAAACCTGTTTAGAGAATTAGGAATGAGGTGCATTTAAATAAAATTTTATGTTATACAAAATTTGACAGGTAAAGAACGTTATTTGGTACCATGTTTTTAATATAACTTAAAAGAATTCGTAAGCAAGAGTTTCAGAGACTATGGCTACATTATATGTGATTTTGTTTAAACATATGCTATGCAATGATAAATCATAAGCGATGGCGTTTCTTCTGAATCCATCCTTCGTAGGTATAGCTTACCATTTTACAGTGTGCCCTTTAAGAGGAAGCGGGAGCCCCTTTAAGGGAGCGTACAATTTCCATTGTGTCAATTTTATAGTGCTCAGAAAGGATTTCCCGAAATTCCCACGGAAACGGTAAAAACGAAATCTAAAGCTTATGCAGACGAAGCCGTGGGCTTAGTGTGAGTGGTATAGGGTCTGAAGTCCCAACAGGGTTGGTTGAAGTTACCACCAATTTCCAGAAGGTATCCTCAGTCGCTGTTCAAAGTTCAAGTGGCGCCGTCTACAGCGTAAATACCATTTATAATGTACTTAGCTCATCCTTCGGCTGTGTTAAATTGCTAAGAGGATCCCTTTTAATATTTAAATAAGGTTAAGTCTTTCATTTGCAATTTAGGTAGCGTTACTGGCAGGAATAACTTTTCAGAAATGGAGATGATTCTTTTTATTGAAGATCTTTTTAGAGGGTCATCTCATTAATGATGATAATGGGTTTAAATTTGTTATTGCATTAGAGTGCCTGCCCTTTGAGGGCTATGGGGGCTATATACTATTACCTACTACTAGACGTAGAGTATAGACGAAAATCTTCTGTGAGCTGTGTGAGTAACATTTTATATTATAATTTATAAAGTATGTCGGATTAAGACAGTTTTTTTTAATTAATGATGATGATGAATGAACTGATAATTTGTGCACAACTTCAGTTATTCCCGATGACGACTGACACTACCATTCGGTACCTTTCAGTTTTTATGCACAGTTTTTTGTCTATCTTCAGTATATTCGATCAAGGAATGTCGTCATGTAAATTAAAATATATCGAATATGTACCGCTTAGATTATCTATATTTCTAGTATAGACTTTATATTGTATATTTATGAGTCTTTATTTGATCGTGACTGGTTCATTAAATTCTACAGTTACTTTAATCAACTTTAGAATTGTTATTAAAACGTAAAAGTAAATAGAAGTAATTTATTATTGCATGGTGCGGCCAAACGGGTGTTGATGAAATTAGGGCAAACAGATAGCGGGACATCGTATACGAAGGTGAATAATCTCCTCCCACTTCACTAGTTTTGGGGGATACCTAGTATTAAATTGTAAAATCTATTTAACGTTGCAGGTAGATGATTTAAACAGAAACTCTAGATGTCTGTGGTGTCAAAGTCGTATTCAATAGCCATTATGTATGTATTATTTTTTTAAACATTAAGGATTATGACTGTATTTTGAAGTCTACTCTACGTCGATACGTTCGTGTAATACGTATACAAAATGTGTCGACATTTACAATACCTAAGTGAACTTCTGTTAGCTCCACCGCGATGTGCCTAAGGCGCCACGGAGCAAACAATAAGAAGAGATCCTAAAATCCCTTTAGAAGTAGCCTAAAAGCCTACGGAGCGCAGTATGAAACAATCACTGGCTACGTAAAATTTGCCTGTACCCTGCGGCTATGTACTAAGTTCATCAATAGCCGTTAGATTTCGTTAAAGGCTTCCTTCCTATTAAAGGCAATTTTTCGATATCATTATGAAATTCGCTTGTAAAATTATTACCTACACTGCGTTTCCCAGTTTTCTATGAATATACGTTGAAATGAATGAAATCAAATTCAATGATCTTAAAAAATTGTATTATCAATATAAGAACTTAAGCCAAAAATCCGTCTGTTCTGTTACGCCTGCACAAGAAGAACGGCAAAGAAGTTTTTAGACCACATCCTTTTTATCACCTCCATGGTATCTACAAAAGGACAAACCTTACGAAACATTGTGAAATGTACCCCTAAATGAAATAGCAGTCTTAACTCCACGCGATATGGTGTATATCATCATGGATATGTGGTATCCTTGGGTAAGAGCCATAGGTGAAATACGAGTCAAAGTTGAAAGCAGGAGCCAGTTGAGATTCAATATCGTCCTTAATATCTTAGGGTAGAGTTGAGGTTAGAGGTAGGACTTTATCCCTTGGGTTTTTTATGCGGTCGTGTCATATTGTACCGAGGTTGCGCCCGAAATGTGTAGGTTGTTTTACGTGTCGGGGTTTTTCAGTGCTCTTTGTTTAGACCTCTATGGTGCAGGCGAAGTTTTTGTTTAGGTGTTAATGTTTGGATTTTTTGACATGTGAAAAAACCTTATTTATTATCGTAGTGTTAGCTTGGTGAAGCACTTTTCATTTATACCAGATATGCAAATGAGGAAATCTCCAAATTAGTGGCTTTAATGAGGTCCTGGCGTCATTTAGCTTTCTCTATCAACCAATTAACCAATTGCAAGTAACAAAATTGTACGTCCGGAAAGGGAAAATTGTTGTTTCTATAATAACTTTATATCCTATCATCAACTATGTACCCAGTTCAATAAATGATTATCTTATTTAATTGTATCAGGCGTCACTATTCGGAAGTTAAAATTTCCATTGAGAGGTCGCCCACCACCGGGCCATACACCCTCCGCTGATCCTCGGATCTGCCGACTCATGGTCACGAACACAAGACACTACAGTCGCAACGAGAAGCCAGATCCAAGCACCTAGCATGCAACCATAAATACATAGCTGCTAATGCGACATAGCGACCATGAGTCGGCAGATCCGAGAGTCAGCGGAGGGTATAGGGCCCGGTGGTGGGCGACCCCTCAATGGAAATTTGATTATCTTATCTTATCAATAATCAAACACTTATCTCCTAATTGGCTCTCACAATAGGCAAACTATCACGTATAGTTAAGAGGCCATGTGTTTTAGTTAAGGAGATTGTTGGTGAAAGGATATAAAAGTCCACGTATGTGATACCATCTCTAACCTAAACGTATCAGAATATACATACATGCATATATACACATGGCTCCTGAACTGCGGGATCATAAAGGAGATCCTTCCCTAAACTCACCTTTAGCATAGCGGGAACATAATATGTTAATGATAGTTACAAGTTGCTACCTTATCGCCTGAGAGAATGCCCGAGTTCCTTAGTCGACTCTTAAGACATGCGCGGAAGGAGATGCAGCTTATGTATTCTAGTGCAGGCTTGCATCAGCACATATATTAAATAGAGTGTATATAATAGTGCAAACATCACTAAATTTATAATTTCAGGAATTTTCGTGCATATTTTCTGCCATTTCCCTTTTCAATACCTCGCGGTAAGCTTTAGAAACATTCCCGTAATGAAGGTCCTCAAAAGCAGCGGGGCGGCTGACACAATGCCTCCTGCCCCCTTCACGGACCTTTAAACTAGGTATGACTTGTTTACCTTCATGTTTTAGGAATAAATGGGGACTCACTAACGATTCGTCCCTTTATAAACAGAGATGTGTAAACCAACTCGGAAACCGGATATCTATTGATATCCCTCTTATTATAAAAGGGATGTTTTTATGTATTTTTCCTGCTCTATTCGCTTAATAAATATTACTAATTCCTACCAATAAATAGACTATGAATTTGTTTATTTACCTTGATGAGGGCGGATAATTGAAAATAGGAGGAAATCTACTGGGCAAAAAATATAAAAAATAGAAATTGGTTATAATAATACCAGCGTTAATCTGCGATAACAACAGTACTCTTCATTAGTTATGACGAGGTCAAATCCATACCCATCCCCATTACCATAACAAAACGATCAAACACAGATACACTTTGTACGAACATTGAGCTTATCCATCTTCAGTTCTCCTGTACAAAGTATAGAACTCTATTTCCTACAACCAATAACAATGGAGCCGGCATAATTATTTATTGTTATGCGTACAATGACTGAATGCATTATAGATACGGCTTAACTGTTTCCAAAACCGTCTATTGTGGGATACAATAAGTCACCTATACATAGATGCAGTAAGAAACTAATAGATATTAATCGTTTTTACAATGTCCGATCGCGTAATTGAATGAAACAATGAAAACCTGACTCATTTTCATAGAAAAATGTTGAATAATACGTGCGTGAGTCTCAGATTGTTCTTACTACTTATTTACCATATAGTTCATATGATTCTATCGCAAGATAATTAAAAGGTTCAACTCTCAACTGTGTAAACGCTGATTTGCAGTTTCATATGTCAGTCAACGCGAGATGCGCCCCGTCCGTGTCGGTATTTCTGTTCTAACGTGTTCTTTGATCTAGGAAGAACAGAATAAATTGGTACGCAGAATCTAATAAATCGGTAGGTATTCCGGTGGATCGGTAGAATCGGGTCGGATCGTGTAAACAATATTGAAAGCAGGGTTATGTTGTTTGTTATATTTGTTGGTTTAACATAGTATTGTCAGACCCACACTAATGGGTATAGTTTATAAATTATTATGGGTTTATTTTGTTTGACTCCCTTAATAGAAGGCGTGAAATAGCAAGAATAGGAATTATCTCATTTTAAGTTGATTCTATAGAACATCAAATATTGTATACAAGTACCTTCTTTTGGCGAAGATTGGTCATAACGTTTTATTGAAGCTATTTATTCTATTTGAACCAGGTTCTTTAATTTTTCTTCTAACGTAGAAGACTGTAGACTACCAAGTTCATCTCAGCCATCCCAACTACTAAGCTCACCGCTAATAATAATAGTAGTAATTTTAAGACGATTTAATACATTTTCATTTAGTACTATAAAAATCCGTTATGCTTAGTTTGTGCCGAGGTGTGGTATACGGTAGTTTATGCTCAGTGGCACTGTGAAATTGATTTCATGGAAGCCCGCAGCTGTAGACATTTTTTTCTGTAGCTCCGAGTTCTTTTACAGCTGAATGGGTAGAACAGAGGTATTTGAGCATATGGCGTCTTGTAGACTTGCGGTTTTACAATATTTGATGAAGTCTCGATGCGATTTGTGATATAGACCGGGGATAAGTCTTAGGTTAGAGGTCGCATGTAGAGAAGAAATGTCCGATTTGTGCGAGTTGTTGATTTGTTTTCGCTATTTCGAAATGCGGCTAACTTATGCTGTGTTAGCTTAGATAGGTTGTGTTAATGTTAATCCTCGATTAAATCGTATTTAGAACATAAACGTACATTTTGTTAAGACTATCATCTACCAACCAGCAGCAGAAGACGCATTGGGCAATTTAAAAAATTGCGGCTGTATTTCTAAAAATCAACTCAATAAATTAGCATAGATGTATTTTGTATATTTATTTATTGCCATTTTGTACGTTTAATTACTGCCTCGGTTGGTATTTCCCCACGGCACTGTCCGTACGTATTTGTCCTACCCCAGTGTCAAGGAAACCATGGTAATACATTGATTTGCGTGGGTCGGCGACCGCGCGACATGCACGCGACATAGCCGGTTTAACTCTCAAATTAATAATTGTAGTTAAATGTTGCACATGATTATGTTACTTAACTGGTGGTTGCGGAAACTGAGTTATATTTTTTAATGGAGAACGTTCTGGAGGAAATGTTTTTAGCACTTTGCCTCCTGCTATAGGTTACTACAGAATCTTTAAATCATTTAAGATGTCTAAAAAATGTGTTACTGGGTGTGCATCTCACTGGATATCCCAAAGATCTTCCAATTCGTGATATCCAACACCCAGTCGCTTAAATAAGTACCGAGCCGAAGTTTTTGCCTATTTAAACTATGAAATAAATAATGACTGTCTAGAATGTATAGTTGGAGCACATAGCCTGTCTGCACATCTTCGAATGTAGGTACCCGCCCATATGTAGAGACAGATTACAGCTACTGCTACTTGCAAGTTAGATGTGCCTATTTATAACGCGGTAGGTTAGTTCGGGAATCGGAAGCAATTACAATTCGTGCCTTCCTGAGAATTAGAATACTAAAATACTAACCTAGCACAGATTTCACGGTCAGTGGAGCGCTGCAGCTGCTTTTTGTAATCGGCAATTGTTGGTGGAAACTGTAAAAACGTTTCAATAATGTGTAACGGTGATGAAGGAAGTATAAATAGGAGATGCGATTTAAATGCTGCAACTGTCAATGTCTTTTAAGTTTTACCACTCAATGTTTATAAATATTAATTTAAGAAATGAAAAAAATTTCATCCGAGTGGGGCTCAATCTTTGAAAACATTAAAAATGTCATCTTCAAATAAAGGCGGTGCATCTTGTTGTAATGGTCAGGGTTATCGGTATTAGCAGATTTGGCAGAAATGCGATCGTGGCACTTAATAGGCTACTACATATACAGAGTGTTTTTTCGTTGCCACCCTTAACGAAGGGTACGTACTCTATACATTAAATAAAGTAAGTTTATGCCAAAAAAATGCTGGGAAACGATGTCAATTTTTTGAATTTTTAAAATGAATTATTAATTATTGCGAAATTTATAGTGTCCAGTGTTTATACTAGTTTTTTCATAGACAGATATTAATTATTTCTCGTGAAAAAATCTTGCTAGACGCGTCAATGTGCATTTATGCAGAAAATCGCAGTCTATTTACTCAACATCCCAGGTATGCTTCCATGGAGAAAAATGATCATGATGATGAGGAGATTCCGTAGTTTTCAGGATCGTTGACGACCAAAAATCATTGTGTATAGGTGATAAGTGGAGTTTGCACTGTTAGTATGAATGTTCGGCCACTTCCTCTTCCTGCTTACTCCATGTAAAGGTCTATTGTAAAGGTTTGGAAGTGCTGAACGAAAAACTGGAACGATCGATTTAAGCGGAAAGTGTGTCGTGGATCGGTTCAACAGCGGGTTCAACGTACAATGCCTTACTTTCATATAGAATTAGAGATCTGCTGCACCAAACCAAACAAAACCTAAAAAGAAAAGCTTTCAATTATAAGTAGTTTTGGTGGCAAAGTTGTAGATGATGTGTAGGATTGTCAAAAGCATAGTTGTCAGACTGTGTCCAGATAGGGTTCTTTGATATAGGTCTGTACTATGTCACATCAAGTCTTGTAAGTCACATAAAGGACTTGTGACACGTAGGTATGTAACGGTTTAAGTACTACATTGACAAATATGTGTAACAAACATCAATATTCACTATATCAATGTTTGTACCTGCTAGGATTCGAACCAAGGATCATTGGCTCAGGAGTCTGTAGCTGCACCCAATCCACTCGGCCATTTAACTATTCTGTATGTCCGACATTGATAGGTACCTAAATACGACGATATTTGTAATATTCTGTGTTTTATAGATAAACCCAAGGAGACTTGGCTAGGTTCCAATGTCATTTAGGAATAGACAAATTAGAATAACATAGTAATTGCTATCCAAGATGTCAAGAACAAAATATGTCTGCAAGGCTTAATCCACTAACAGTAGAAACTTTTTCATAGTCGAGTTAGTCTCTCTTTGTTATCCGATAATTAAGAGGACGAAATAGAAAAATCCATACTGTTATACAAACTTCTCCGTTTTATTACATAAACTGGCAGCCGCTCGCAACTTTTTTCTATATTCTATTTTCTTCTGTTTCCTGGGAATTACGGAAAGTCCTTTTTAAAATGCTTCCTTTTTAGGAACATTTCGTGCGCTGTCCAGCTAACTTTTTTCTCTTATCTTTTCTTCCTTTCGAGCAATGGACACTATTTTCTGACAACTGTTTTTAACTTTATTCAGCGTTCTGGAACGTTTTTACGTAGACATACGTGATTACTTAACTTTTATTATTCTAACGTTCCAGGCTATCTTAAAATTTTGAGTACGGCAATTCTAAAAGTCTACTTTCCTGCGAGAATTTTACACTGAATCCAGTAGATACCTGCTGTGGCAAGGGCTGCGATTGTAAACGTATCGATTTACGGTCCGCGGTAGGCTGCGGTCCGACTCACTCATTCATCTGGCCTTCCTGAAGTAGTAGTATTACTGGTTTAGTTTACACCACTCTATATTACCTACACTGTACAGACAGATTTAGAGTCAGTTTTAAGTTGTGTAAATATTATACAGGCTGTAACAAAAGGGGTTAAGCGAATGATAAGAAAATAGTCCCACAAGTTGAGGACACCAAAATCATATAATTACTTTTCAAGGATTGCATAAACTTTCCTGGCTTTTTTTATTTTTTGTACATGTCCTCTATAATGGGCAATTTTCATAGCATTTCGGTTTATATACATCTATTGGTACATCATGCGTATCCGCGTCATTTTGCCCTTAGGCAAAATATCCCCTTCCTTCCGGAACATAATGTTGGATGGCCCATTCTTTCAGAACACATGCTGCCAAATATTTTGCATTTACTTTGTGAATGGGACAGGGAATGCAATCTCGGTTCATAATCTCGCTAGATTATGGCCATGATATGCATTCCCTAGCTCAAAAATATCTGAAGGTCCGACTGTGTAGTCGTGTGTTACTCTCTCCAGAGTTGTTAGCTCGATCCGTATTGATCGGTGACATCAATTACACCATAATCCAGGGAGGGTGAACCTTTATGTATCAACGTGCCAATAAAAAAATGAGGCCATTGGTTTGCCATCCCTGCCATAAGCTTACCATATTATGTAATACAACTTCAGATATTCAGCTTTCAATGAAATTGATACTGTAATCGGAAGGAATTTCTGACTTTTATCAAAACAAGAAAGATGAGCTTGGTTGGAGACATATTACAAAATTGTCTAGAAAACAAAGAAGTAATCAGTGCTATGGTTGCCAAGCCCGATCGATACATTTACTGACATAAACGCTGTGCGCTATGCCACTAAGGCTATAGTACTATTTGTACTGCTTTAGTTTGAGTAAACTAGATATTAGTCCTAGAGTTCGTAAATAGATAGTTAAAGATTGTAAATTTGCTGACAACAATACCTTTGTTAGTCTGGGTTCTGTTTAATATCGGCATGATTGACAACTTCCTACTGAACCACGACCGTACGCGAGATAAAATTTAATATTTTTAATTCTCAATGGTGTGCTTGAAGCCAAAGATACGCGGTGTCCAATGACGTTATTGGATTAAACTGGCCTAATTGCCTGTTCAATACAGTGCTTAACTAGCGACCCGCCCCGGGTTCAGGTGTTAATACTATTAGTGAGGATCGAATTGTCGGTTAACACGCGAATCTGTTTGTGGAGGTGTGTCTTGTTAAAGAGCAGATGGATTGCGTGATTTGTTCTAGTTCGGTCTACCTTACCTAACTTGTAAGTTGGGTCAAAGGTGGCTATTGTAATTAAATAGAAATATCTTTCACTGGAAGTTTTGATAACTAGAAAATCATTGCGACCAAACAATTATCCACGATTCAAGATCAAATGTTAAAGCACTGAAAAGGCATGATAGGTATGCTTAACTAGATGAAACAAAATATAATTTATAATGTGTTTGTTTCAGGTCTGTGAAGAAGCTGTATTCTGCATGACAAAGGTGAGAATCTTTTTATTTGTTTTTTTTATTTTTTTTTATTTTTATTTATTAGTTATCTACGGCTTTTTTATTAGTTGTCTATGTAAACTTATGACTGACAAACAATTGACCTTTGTTGTCTAAATCTCGAATTACTGCTTAGGTGTGATTGTTTTATATATAAATTGGTATGGCTTTTGTTTAGTTTTAAAATAATTATATCCAATCAATGCAGAATAGAACGTAGAGTAGACATGGCATAGTTTTATCACGTCCGAGGAGTATACTGACGTTTTGTATGGAAAAGGCTAAGTTTAAGGACGGCCTATGCATGGACTAAAATGACAGATTTTATTAGGTTCAGCACTGTAACTACTAACTAGTGTATTCTATAGAAGTTTTTGAAACTTTTACACAGGAATGTATACAATTCGTATTGCATCACAGATAAGGTTAGTAAACTGAACGGCCTACTTGTCTTACCTAGGTACCCTAATTTAAGGCGATTAGTCTAATAGAGCAGTCTAAATTCTGTCCACTTAGCTCAGAAACATAGATTAATACCGAGGTTAGCATTATTAGGTGGGAAGTACAGATCTGTTACAATACCCAAAATATGTACGTACACTATACTGATTCTTAACCGCAATTTTACCTACCATTGCAAAAAATCGTCTTATCTATATTTCCCCAAAAAAATGCCTTGTTACGTGCTACTTACGCAATTTCAATAACCGATCTCGAAAGATTTTTTGCATATATCAGATTAAATGTTCCATTGTATTCATACAAAAATTCTAATTCGGAATAGAAAAAAACCCGAGATTCTTTATAATCTTAGTATTGAAAGTGTAGCCTATCCTTCTCCGTACTTCCAACCTGCCCGGCTAGCACGGCCAACGATACACGATATGATAAGTCAAGTTATCGATATCTAGCTGTCAAAATACGATAAATATAGCCGCCACACAGTGGTTCCAATGTATGGGAGGTGCTGGACATTCGCATCCAAAAAATAAAATTGGTGAATCTTGAGAAACTAATTATGCCATCTTGTTTGGTAGATCAATGTCTTTGAAAGTTATTATTTAAAGTTTTTTTGTAACTGTTATATTTGAGGAGATAATTGAGAAATAGTATCTTCTTACTATGGAAATGGTCAAACTTACTTACATATCTCTTGATTCCGGCCTCGTTTCAAGTTGCGGTCTTCGGTATTGTGTTTATATTTGAGAGAACTACAATTAATGCTAACACACATAGTGCGCCAAACGTGCACTTTCTGCGGTACATAGAGATGTCTATTTTTATATACGAAAAAGTTCCATACTGAACACTACAATGAAAGTGATCTTGTAATTTTGATTTTTGACATGTCCAAAATGTAGGTCAAATGGTTTGAGAACTAATTACACTAAAATTGTTAGTGGTAGTATTTATTTAATAAATTCAAAAAATACGAAAAGCACAACATGCATTATAAATCTATAAAATAGTACAGATAAATTTAACTAAAAATGTCTATAAACACAGAGAGAAAGACCCTAGTTACACGAATGAGATCTTTTTATTAAACTGTAATAAAAAATTTATTTATTTATATTTATTTTAATTAAAATTTTAATTTATTTATGAATCGTCTTCACAATCATCATCGATCAATTCTGATGCGGAGTCTATTTCGATTAACTCGTTTATATCGACAAAATTAAATTTACCTGTCTCGGATATAATCAGTTCATAAAATTCTGAGAAACAAGATTTTTTAATAAATTTGTTATACATTGGGCGAATACTTGTAAGAACCGGATCAGAAGATAATAAAAGATTGTGTAGTACATCTTCATTACACGAGACACTGCTATGTTTTCTTGAATGTCCTTCGCGGTACTTTCTAAATTCTTTATTTCGTGCCTCCGAGGCTTCTTCGGACAAAAGCCGATAGGCATCATTGAAAAGTTCTCAATGACATCTGGCCCATGGACCAGCAATTTGTGGAGACTAGACGGCATATAAAACCATGGATATAATTCCACGTAGAGCAAAGTAGTGTCATTACAGAACATACGAAATTTGTCAATGTCGAGTTTCTCTCCTTGAAGATATACACTGTAAAATGACAGCTAGCCTTCTTAAAAGTCTCGCATCTAATCCGGTTAATTCAGCAGATTTTTCTGGGTTTTCAAAAAACCTTCTAGCACAATTACCGGTGTTGGTGGTTCCACTCCCTTGCTTGACAACATCAAGACGCATTCCAGTTTCTTTTTTGAAGTTTTCTTGAATTGCTGATTTTCTTTCAGCAACATTCTTCTTTGCTTCATCACCTCTAGCTTGCCATGATTTTATGTCTAATCTGTATGCGATGTGAAGACAACACTCCATGGTCCGGATCCATGCATGGAGCGAGCTAAGTCCGTATTTAAACATGTCTTCGTGCACTGGCTTGCTTCTTACTTTACTAATGTCGTTCATCTCATTTGGACGCGCTTTGCAAATGTCGCACACTGATGCTGCTGTGCCTGATATGTATGAGTGAATCTTACCATCTATCATCGTCAAATGCAACTGGTGCTTTACACTTACGTCATCGCTCTTAGTAGGTTGCAGAAGCTTAATCTCTTCTTCGAATTCAGACATCTCCATTTGAACATTTTCTTTTGTTTCTTTGATGAACTTGATTAGGATTGGTCGACAAAGAGATGTTGACGAGGGCCGCTCATTTTCCCAAATTATTTGGCCAGTTTCGGATGTGAGCCGGATTGGTACAAGACATGCAACAAATACACTGGCGAAATTCGTTTCCTCAGTTTCACTTGTTTTCTGGTGGTAAACACTTTGATCCGAAGCACCGTCAAAGCCCCATTTGCTCACGAGCACCAGGTTTTTCTCCTCAGTGGTAGAGAGGTTTTGGTTTGTAGAAGTCTTGTCGTAGTAAGGTCTAGCAACGCTTGCAATTTGATTTTAGCAGAGTGTTCAGTAATTGTAACGTCTTCTTGTTTTGGGTAACATTTCTTTTTTTTCTTTCAGAAGCATGTAATAACTGGGATATTGAGCTACTCCTTCTTTAGCATGAAAATCCCGTAAAGTCATATAACGCCATTTTGAAAGGTTCATCGACACAAACAAAGCTAGGGCCTTTAGTGGAGATATACATTTATCTGAATCTGTGTACTACTCCGTCCGCCAATGAAATCTTTGATCTTAGAAGCTTCTGTAGGATTTTCCATTAAAAACTTCATAATATCAGCTACATCATTTTCCCCTGCAGCCCTAAGACTGCTTTGTGCAGAAAACATAATCTCGTCAGTGCTGCTAGATGCCCTAAGTACTTCAGTGCGTCTTTTCTTTTGACGAGGACTTAAATCTTCAAAGGGCTTACGAGGAGAGACATGAGTACACGTAGAGGCATCGGATTTAGAAGGTAAATTCGTCTGCTCAGTAGTTTCTTCTTCTATTGCGTTCGTAGGTAATACTTGTAAAGGCAAATTATTTTCCTTTAGGGAATCCGGCCACTGGACTTCAGACTGCAACCACTCTGAGTGTTTATTTAGAAACTTTCCTTCGCTTCTTCCAGCTTGAGACCATTTAGGATAGATCCGGTAGCAAAATCGACGACACCAGTTCTTTAAGTCTTCTTCGGCACCTTCACAAAGAGAAACGTTGCAATTCGTTTTAAGGACACCGAATAGATGATCAAAGTCACGTAGATCATTGTGTTTGCGTAAAGCGCAATAAAGGTCAAGATTTGTAACAAATCCACGGAAAGACATATTTATTAGAACGAAATAGAAATCAAAACTGATGTAAAATAAAGGATTACCAACCAATTTATACTACACTACCCTCATTACTGTGTACTGCGTACAATTGTTATTCTTGTAATGTTTTAGTACTAATGATTTCAATTAATAATCACCTGCATCAAATAATTGTTGAAAATGCTAAAAATTACTCTAAGAATGACATCTGTAATTGATAGAAATGCTAATGACTACTGTCTTAATGATAATGCAATAATTTCATTAATTAATTATTTAAAAGTCTAAGACCGTCTGTGGATCGATCGTTGCCCTCGTTTGCAAATTAATTAATTTAATTATTATTTTTTTATTTCTGCAACATCATTTATCGATACGCATATTTAGAGGGGCCCTTATTCCTCTATGATTTTAACAGAAAATTGTAAGATCCTTGTCATTGTAGTATATTATAATATAAAAATCAAACATTTCTATGTACCGCAGAAAGTGCACGTTTGGCGCACTATGTGTGTTAGCATTAATTGTAGTTCTCTCAAATATAAACACAATACCGAAGACCGCAACTTGAAACGAGGCCGGAATCAAGAGATATGTAAGTAAGTTTGACCATTTCCATAGTAAGAAAACACTATTTCTCAATTATCTCCTCAAATATAACAGTTACAAAAACACTTAAAATAATAACTTTTGAAGACATTGATCTACCAAACAAGATGGCATAATTCGTTTCTCAAGATTCACCAATTTAATTTTTTGGATGCGAATGTCCAGCACCTCCCATACATTGGAACCACTGTGCGCCATGTTGAATTTTATCGATACACGAACATAACCATGTCGGTAACGTTACACGGCACGATACGATATGATAGATAAAATGCGAGCATGTTCATCGGTTATTATCGATAGCGCCGAACATGATCGTATTTTGATGTTAAAAATATCGAATTTTGACATCAATTCAAGATATTGTTATCGATGAACATTGTAGTGCGCGATAAGCGTAGATAGGTTAGAGAAATGGAAAATACTGGATAAAAAAATAAAGGTAAAATTAAATGATTAGTAATTGTTTTCGATAACATTCAACATGGCGGCTAATATCTATCTTATTTTGACAGCTAGTCGATAAATAGGTTTATCGTATCGTGTTTCGCTCTCATGTTAGAGCAGTTAACATGACATCTGATGTCAAAAAGAAAAAAAAGAAAAAAAAAGAATGAACGACAATTGAAAAAAATATTTTTTGACTCTAGAAACATTTGTTTAACTTATCTCGCGCCTTATCGTATCATAACACGGGATAAATCTTAACGTAACGTATCGTTCCATTGGTCATGTTCGCGAAATCGATAATTATGGTGGTATACTTAGATACGATACGAAATCCTTTATCGTATATCTACTTATCGTGGTCGTGCTAGCCCGGCAGATGTAGGTATGCAAAATATCAAGATGTCGAGTAAATAAAGCGAAACAAAAAAACATACATTGCATGCTTACCTTTGTATTTATATTAGTTGGAATTTATCAATGTAACAATTTAATCATGCTCATGTAATCCAATAAATGCGGGCTATTGGTTCAAGTCAAGAGTTAGCGAGATTTGCATAAAGTTCAACAACTCGGGCTAATTCGCGCAAGTCAGGCGCAAGGCCGCGTTAACTGTTTTCGGAGTAAGGCTGCCTTTCCACCAGAGATGTAATATGCTACGTTGCTATAGAAGCATATTGACATCGTGAACATGATGGTTATGGCTGCTCGCCATTAAAATCCCTATTACGATGCAGCAATATTTTACTATTCCATTACTACCCCTTTACTTATGCTGGTTGCGTAGTAAGCCTACGGTATCGTATTGTTTGAAGACAAGCTAATCATCTACATTGACAAGTTTAATTCATCACCACCATCTACGATTTCTTCTGCTTAAACTTTGGAAATTCCATTTTTCTAGGTACTCTGAGAATTTCAGAAAAACCCTTCTTATCGGATGCCTACACCATACAAAGAATATACCCTTCAAGTTTCACTAAGATCAGCGGTTTAGGCTGTGAGCCTGTAATTTTCAGTCATTCAGGTCAATGCAATTTATATTAGACTAGCGGCCGCCCACGACTTCGTCCGCGTGAGGGGGTAAGCCGGGGCGGGTCCCTAGTTATGCAAATAAACCTTCCTCTTAAATCACTCTATCCTAAAAAAAACCACATTAAAATCTGTTGCAATTGTTTTAAAGATATAAGCATACTTATGAACAGACAGACTACGGGAAACGACTTTGTTTTATAATATGTAGTGATATAAGGGGACCGATTTTGCATGAGCAACATGTCCCAGGTAGAATCGTCCTAACTCGCGCAAGGCCGCCGGGCGTTCACCCTCGCCGGAAATAGACGCACGTGCGTCCAGTCGGCGGACTACAGAAACATAAACATTGCAGGCACATAGATTCAGTTCCGGCAACCAAACTAGTGTCCACTAGTATCCACCTACTGTTATGGTTCCGAGAAAAAAATCGGTCAAATTGGAAGGCACAGCACATATCGGTACAACAACAACATAACAGAAGGACAAATTCAATTTGGTATTCCAAAATAAAAAGTTTGACGAAAACAATTGAAGGTTTAAAATACAAGACTTATATTTTGATCTCCAGTATAGCAATTGGCCGTTAGTGACTGATAATAAAGTTTTCTGTTTTTTACTTGAACAGATTGTCTCAAATTAAAAATCGGCCTGAGCTTGGTTTTCAGACTTTCAAGTTTTCAACCAGCACCCGTATGATGAATTTGGTGAGAGCGAGATGTCTCACTTTTAAACGTCAAATGCACAGAGCTAAGTAATAACCAGACAAGACAAGTGTTTCTACTTGGTGTTAAAAGGGATTGCAAACCACTTCTATCAGCCCTAATTCCTTCAGTTCGGCTCGAGAACGAGTGTCTATTCTAATTCTTAAGTCTATTTTTTACATGCAAAGTTTATCTTATTACACTTAGTTTATCTAGTTTTTAATAGCTCTGTAAAGACGTTAAAAGTGAGACATCTCGCTCTCACTAAATTCATCTCATCATACGGGTGCTGATGTCTGCGATTACTCAATAGTTTTTTTTTAACACATGCGCACGAGCCAATACCGTAAGTCGGTGTTCACAAAAAAACAATTACTTAATTGAATTCTTGTCACGGCACACATTATGCAAATAAAAACATTTATTCACTGTTACAAACAAGACAAAAGTTGTACAAAGTATGCAAATGAATCCACTGCGAAATATGATTTAATTTCATAATTCTTTTTGTTTACAATCACACTGGCCGCGTGGTGCCGGCAGAGTAGAATTCATACCACCCCATGTCTGCCCGTGGGTATCGTACGAGGGCGATTAAGGGTTTCCGGGAGGTGGGCAGCAGCGTCTCCCGTGTTGACAATATAGTCCAAAATACAAACTAAAGTTTTATATCTCATTCTAAATGAACATTTTGTACCTTGTATTATGTTTGTATGATGAATAAATATCTTAAATCCTAACTGCGGTCACCAACCTGCCTGCCCAGCGTGGTGACTATGGGCAAATATCCCCCCTATGGCAGTCTTGTGGCGTGCCCTGGGGAAGGCCTACGTCCAGCAGTGGACTGCAATAGGCTGATGATGATGACAGTCACACTAACCGTGCATGTATTTAGCTGAAACAATTTTTTTTTACACAATTGTACTAGCGAAATGATTAAATTGATTAATCTCGGTGCATACATATTTTACTTCAGTAGTATCTAGGTAGATTTGGTAGGGAGGGACTAGAGACGTTGAGATCTTTTCAAAGATCTTTTGCAATTTAAAAATTATGCATAGCTAAGCTATTTGGGAGTTATTTACAAATTATTTGTCATTAGCGGCCGCCCACGGCTTCGCTCTCGTGAGAGTGCATTACTCCCGTGCGAAGCCGGGGCGGGTCCCTAGTTATATATTATAAACCCTTCTCGTGAATCACTCTATCTATTTAAAAAAACCGCATCAAAATCCGTTCCCTAGTTTGAAAGATCTAAGCATACATAGGGACGGACAGACAGCGGCAAGCAACTTTGTTTTATAACATATTATTATGAGATATAATATATTATTTTATACATATTATGTAGTTGTGTGTTGTTCTGACGGCTAGTTACATTCAAGTTACATTATGCGGTTGCATTTTATTATATGGTAGTTTTTGCGTAAAATTGTAACAAACATAAACATCCAAACATTATTACTTTCGCACAAACATTCACATATTTTTAATAAGTAGAATGAATAAATATTTTTGAAGTAGCTTGTAATTTTGAAATTCCTTAAAATGACTCAAAGAGTAAGAAAATCAAGAAGCCAGATTATTCCAGCGGGGCCTTAGGTAACTTCTTTCATATAATTTATTTCTGTTTTTTTGAGCTAATAACTACAGCTTCAGAGGGACAAGCACGAACCTCTCGACAGTTCGCAACGCTATCGTCCAACTGTTATCCCATAGATTTTACTTGCGAGTCGATAGCGTTACGGCGCGTAAAAAAGTTCATGCTTACCCTACAGGTGTACCACAGAGGTGTACTATAACTGTCAAAGGCATTTAAATCAGTTTCCAATTCGGAGTAAAAACTAGGGTGCAATAAACGGCGGCGTTTGCCCGCTCTCGTTTAGTTGTCACGTAACTGGAGGGCTGGCTGCGGGCCAGTTGTGGTAATTAAGAGCTATTTTCGATCAACGCGAAATATTGAGTAAAATACGTAAAATACTACGTGTATTGTGACTTCGATTTCCACAAAAACAGATCTAGGCTAGTCTTATTGCCGACTAGCAATATTTTGTTTAGTCTGTCGCATAATTTGACGTTTCGGAGTGGAAGATGATCAAGAGCTTGATAGACACCTGGTATTTATTATGCTATAATAGCGCACCAGTATACAGGATGATTTTTTGGTCGTCAACGTTCCCGAAAACTACGGATATACTCATCATCACGATCATTTTTCTCCATGGAAGCATACCTGGGAAGTGTCTGGTTCCCAAGCTGTTAGGGTCCAAAGATGAGTACATAGACTGCGTTTTTCTGCATAAATGCACATAGATGCGCGTGGAAAAATTTTTTCACGAGAAATAATAAATATCTGTCTATGATAAAACTAGCATAAATACTGGACACTATAAATTTTGTCCGATCAAGTATTTAAATATCTTTTTTCAAAAAAATTTACATCGTTTCCTAGCATTTTTTTTGGCATAAATTTACTTTATTTGATGTATAGAGTACGTACCCTTCGTTAAGGGTGGCAACGAAAAAACATCCTGTATACTTGTTTACTGCCATATTTTGGTAAATGTTTTGTTTAGTCTGTCGCATAATTTGATGTTTCGGAGTGGAAGATGGCCAAGAGCTTGAGACACCTGGTATTTATTACCTATATGCTATAAAAGCGCACAAGTATATTGTTTACTCGTACAGGGGAGTAAGGTAGGGGAAGGGGTCATTTCGACCGCCCCGGAGCGCTGCTGTAGGAAAAGGCGCGCGCCAACGATTGTAACGATTTGACTTCCAGTTAGGGAGGCGCCGCTGAAAATTCGTTCTGAGCGCCTGTAGTCCTCAACCGTGACTGATCCTTCCTACTACTATCCTACACAACCCTAGTCTTGTATTGAAAGGAAGTTAACTAAGTAGGTTTTTTAAAACTACCTACAATCTTTCACTAGTTAGTCATACACAAATGGAGATGCAGCTGATCCAGGTTACGAGGATACGAGGCGGCATAGGATTAGTTAGTAAAAATTTTTAAAAAGTTTTGTCTGAGTGGCTCGGTGCCATAATATTCCACTTCTTAACCTAATGGAGAGAAGACATTAAAAACCTATTGATAAATCAATACTAATAATATAAGAACGCGTGTACACGGAACACCTCCCACTGCCGCCCACCAGATGGCGTCCCACGGTGAAAGTTAATTCTTATTTGTGTATCTCTTAATTTATTGTTTTGTACGGTTAATCTGATTTGGCAAGTGATTTTTATTTTTGAAGCACAGAGAAAGTTTTTTTTTATTGAATCGACTTCGACGAAAGCCCGCCGGTATCGTGTTTCCATGATGCACTTCTCTGATTGGATTGGGTGGAGCATAGAGGGGGGGAGCTACAATGGAGATGGCTTATTAAAGTTTTTTTTTTTATAGATAATGTTATAGTATTCTGCGAGAGGGTGCTTGGCGATAGGATGAGCATAGACAAGAAACTGGACCCAGCTTTGCTGAGGACATGCATTCACCGAGGTTTGGCAGTGACACTGCATAAGAACCGGCTAACTCAAGAAACCATAAGAGGAGATTTTTTATCACATTGTTTTTATTAAACTAAACCGTCGTTACTGACTTCCGCCACGTTCTAAATATAACAGAATATCGGTGGCACCAGGATCCCGAACTCTCGTTTAATCGCCCGCCGGTTAGAAAACTTTCTCCAACCGATGTTGACAGCCACGTCCGTTTCTACCACTAATGTATTAAATTAAAACCTTTACCTCGCTGTCACTTGCTTTGATGCTTTGAAATTCTAAGAAGCGATTAAATTCTAATCCTAAATGAATATTGCATGTGTTTGGTTGGTTTGCTCTCGTGCCGACAGACGAGGATAAACATTGTCGGACTTCATTTTTACTCCTAGATTAAGTTTACGTTACGTCATCTATGTAGATTTTAGTTCATTTCGTCAGGTAGACCAATATCTACCTGCCTTGGGTGTGCCAAGTTTCATCAAGATTAGTGCAATCAATCAGCAGCGCCTCCCGTACTGACAACATAGTCCGAAAATCACACTGCGGTCACCAACCCGCCTGCCCAGCGTGATGACTATGGGCAAAACCCTCTTGTGGCAGTAGCCTTTTGGCATGTCCTGGGGGAGGCCTACGTCCAGCAGTGGACTGCAATAGGCTGAAGAAGAAGAAGAAGTTCAATGAGACGTCTGTGACAAGGCACACCGATGATTTCTATATACATACTTCCTTTGGCATTAGTGTTTGCATCACTCATAAGCCTTTTGCACTCCACTGCTGGATATATCCACCAACACGGGAGGCGCTGCTGCCCACCTCCCGGAAACCCTTAATCGCCTCTTACGGTACCCACGGGCAGACATGGGGTGGTGTTATTCTACTCTGCTGACACCACACGACAAATGCATATTACGAAAAATATAACAAACTTACTTTGTACTTCCTTCCTATACGATATACCCGAGAATGTCGCGCCCTGTCCATAAATAAAATTTAAATACCAAATGCGACTAATCCTGCGTTTACTAATTAAACTTTTTAATTGTGATTTTGCATTACAAAGGTTGTCTATCCCTGGTTTTTCCGACTGGGCTAAATAACTTTTTGTGAAACGTGGCTAGGTTGGAAACCGTTGCGTTCGCGTATTTTTTTCATACAAGGTTGGTATTCATAGTAATTGTTTACCCTCACTCAAAGAGGTAGAGTTTGTGTAAGAGTTGTTTTGGTGATTGAGGTTCAGTTTTCAAGGGTCAGTGGTTGAGTAGCAGTTAAGGGACACTTTAGTCATCAAATTCAATGGGTTCGGTTCCCGCTCGGGTAAAGAATTTTTTCCGTTTTCTTATTAATTAATATTTCATAATATATAATATCTTGACTAAGTTAAATTTATAAAAACACTTCTCCATTAATATAAGTCAAATAATGTTCAGGCAGTGTAAAATTTTCATAAATTGAAACTGCATAGTAGGGAATTTTTTTGTAGGCAGCCTTCGTTATCTCCAGTGTAGAGGTTCGTTAGGCACGCCTAGCAGGGCGAACAAAGCCGCGCGCCGGAGATAGTATCTGGCCCTACAACTTTACTCAAGTTTCTCATACTTTGAAGAGTTTGGTAGGTACCTAATATTAGTAGACTAGTGACCCGCCCTCGCTTCGCTTCGGTACATATCAGTACATAGCTACAACTTCATATGTAGGTACAGCGGTTTTCGTAAAAATTTGGAACTCCCGTTGGTCCCCTTCCCGTGGGAATTTTGGGAAATCCGTTCTTAGAGCTTCCTTGTAGCCCTAATCCGATTTCAGCTTCGTATAAATAGCGGTTTTCGTAAAAATTTGAAATTCCCGTAACTCCCCTTCCCATGGGAATTTCGGGAAATGCCTTCTTAGTGCTCCCTCGCAGTCCCTAACGAACATACGGGTCCAATTTCAAATTCATATGTATCGCAGTTGTCGTAAAAAAAAATTAATTCCCGTTTGTCCCCTTCACGTGGGAATATCGGGAAATCAGTTTGAATTCCCGTTTGTCCCTTCCCGTGGGAATTTCGGGAAATCCGTCTTTAGTCCTTCCTCGTTGTCTCCAATGAACATATATGCCCGATTTCAGCTTCATATGTATAGCGGTTCTCGTAAAAATTATGAATTCCCGTTTGTCCCCTTCCCGTGGGAATTTCGGGAAATCCGTTTTTAGTCCTTCCTCGTTGTCCCCAATGAACATATATGCCCGATTTCAGCTTCATATGTATAGCGGTTTTCGTAAAAAAATATTAAATTCCCCTTGGTCGCCTTCCCGTGGGAATATCGGGAAATTCTTATAGCCTATGTTCATCCAGGTCCAATAAGGATTCTAACGGTGAAAGAATTTTTAAAATCGGTTCAGCAGATCCCGAGATTACCCCTTACAATTCAACAAATATACAAACACACAAACTTTACCTCTTTATAATATTAGTATAGATAGTATACCTATAGATTACCCACCTAAACCTAACCTTCTGAAAAAGTTATTTTTAACTTATTTTCATTCTCTCAGGCGATGAGCTAGCAACTTGTAACTGATCATCTACATCTGTCCCCGCTGTGCTGAACGTGGCCGTGGGATCTCTTTTACGATCCGGCACTTCCGACACATTTGGGAACACAGCCGTGTAGTGCCAGTAGAAGGACTTCAGGAGCAACCCAAGCGCTTCACTAGTATACATCAGCTGCATATCATTCCATACATGTCATAGAAGTCGAATAAGAAACTCAGAGGCATTGTCTTGTTATTTATCATTTTACTCTGCCAACTGCTAGACGCTTCACCAGTATACATCAGCTGCATATCATTCCATACATGTCATAGAAGTCGAATAAGAAGACTCAGAGGCATTGTCTTGTTATTTATCATTTTACTCTGCCAACTGCTAGACGCTTCACCAGTATACATCAGCTGCATATCATTCCATACATGTCATAGAAGTCGAATAAGAAGACTCAGAGGCATTGTCTTGTTATTTATCATTTTACTCTGCCAACTGCTAGACGCTTCACTAGTATACATCAGCTGCATATCATTCCATACATGTCATAGAAGTCGAATAAGAAGACTCAGAGGCATTGTCTTGTTATTTATCATTTTACTCTGCCAACTGCTAGACGTGGCAGTAAATTCTCCTTGGTGATTCTGCAGGTCTGGCTACACCATTTTGAGAACCCAGCTGTACCAGCTGTAGCATATGTGATGCATCATGTGTTCTCTCATAACAGTCATTCAAAACATAACACATATTGATATAACTTCTTTCCGCCATTTGCACTGAAAGCTACCGATTCTGATAGCATCAAAAAGCTTTAGTTTGGATTTGGCGGGCCTCGGGGTCTTTACCTGAGTGACATCTTTTGGGGGCTGGTTTATTCCTAATCTCTTTGATCTGTGCCAGATGTTCGTGTCAGCCATTTTTTTGAGCCGTGATTGCTTAAAGTTTTTTTTTTTCTTTAGTAAGCAGTTGAGTGTTATGTCCCGTTTGTTAGCCTGAAGAAAAAAGAGGGGTGTAATAAATAAGTTTTAGATTTGACCTCTTTGTGTATGTTGTATGTATATAACGTATATATGTCTGTAGCATCGTAGCTCCTAAACAGGGAGACCAATTTAAGAGTGAGAGATAGCAAATAATTTAAAATTGCGCAGGTTAATAATGCAAGTGGCCTGATTCCGTTCCTAAAAATGGGGCAGACAGAACCTGCGGGATTGCGATTTGGTGAATAAGATCGCTTAGCATAGCATGCGGTAAAATGATACAATGTTTCACCATGCATTGGCCAGATGTAAAAGATTAGTGTGACATGTTCCTGGCTCATCGCCTGGGAGAACGCCCGGCCCCCTGATTACGTAAAAGCAATAGCAAAGCCAAAGCCGCCCGATCGCGATAATTGAGTGTGTGTATATTTTAGTGATTCCCGCATCATTACAAGGAACTCAAGTCAACGTTTTAAAACTGGAGTAACAATGATTCACATCGTACTAAGAATTTACGAAATTGTCAAGAAAACCATAAAAAACATAATTATATGCTTCAGAAACCGCAGTCCGTATTCCAGATTGACGAATATGGTGATTCATACGAGTATAGGGCCTGTAAAGTTCATTGTGTGATTCGTTTTAAAGGGGTCCCTGAAATTTATGGCCCTTTGGTTTGAGACTTGAGATTTCGTCAGTGATAGATAAAGGTCTGTTGTTTTAAAATATAAACATAAAAGTAGTTGTGTTGTAGGTATTGTGTCGTCATTTTTTATTTGTTAACAAAATCTTTATTTTTGTTAATTTGTAACAGCTTTAGAAAACTAATTAAAAATACATAGCACATTTCGTATGAAGGACGTTTATGAAAGAACTAGCGGCCGCCCACAACCTCGCCCTTGTAAATTTTATAGTTCCCGTTCCCGTAGGAATTCCGGGATATCCCTTTTAAGTGCTATATGTATGTCTTAAACAAAGCCCTGGTCCAAATATCACGTTTCTGGCTTCAGTAGTTTTGCCTCAGTGTTGAAGAATCAGTCAGCAGGACAGTATACAAGGTGAATTAAAGCTATATTTATGAAATACTTTTTATGGTTTAATAGGAAGTTGCAGCAATACTGAGCGAAGTCGAAGCGAATAGCAAGTGTAATAATATGGAATCGTTGAGAAACCCTCTTCCGGATATTAAATTCCGATTTTAGACCATTTCGGATATTGTGTCGGAAACTATCGAGACGAGACTAGTGGAAATTGAAACTGTGGAGTTCCCAATGTTCCTATTATACATACTTGGGTACTTGCTGGAAGAAATGTTCTAAAGATAAGCTCACCCTTGTACATTATCTATGTTAGGTATTGGATTGTACTGTTATGTTTTCCGTACCTATTTTAGGTAATATGTCCCTAATTACCTACTAATTAGCAAAAAAAGACCACAATTTTAATAAAAAAATGTAACGCATAGATTTCTTTGAGAATAAAATTAAACTGATGATCAATCGCCATTTAATTAAATATTACGAGTATACATATGTATAGTTTGTTAAAATTAGTTAAATTACAGTTCTGTTTTGAGTTATGTTAAAAATGGCGTACAAAAATCTTGTAATCATCAATACTATACAATGATCTCATGCATAAAACAATCGGAGCCAGTGAGCCATCGTCATCGATATAATTATAGTATATATATAGGTATGTGTATAGATATAATTAAGTAGGTATACAGTCATCAGACCACACCTGGGATCCACTTTTAGTACCCAGGGACAGATTTCTAACAGCATCCCCTAACTGCAAGTCAAATGCTTACGAAAGTTGTGGGTCTACTAGAAGAAATCTCTTGAAGATATAAGCTTGCCTTTGTACATTCTCTGTGTAACTATGTTAAGTCAGTATATTGTTCAATGTTTGTGTGTAGAATATAAGAATATCAGAAATAGGCAGGCGGCCCACCCCTTATACCGCTTCTGGGACCACAGATCCCAACTGCAACCCATAATTATACCTATATCCCAACTAACTTTATAAATTCGAAAGTTTGTTTCCTATTCATGCTAAAACTACTGAACCGATTTGAACAGATAGTCTAGAATTTTAGATCATGAGAAAGGATATTGGCTATTTCTGATCCCAGAAAGTTTTGATTTTTTGACATGTTTTTTTCTACTGTCTACCCGGACGAATTCGCGGGCGGGCGTTCGCAGTAACTAATATTTATATTATAGTTCGTAATGTACTCGGTCACGTGTTTATTAAATAGTGCCGGCTCTAATACATTCGTCGTTCGATTGTTTTGGTCTGGCTCAGTCTGCGTCGCGCCAATGAATTCTAGGTTGGCTGGAATCTCGTGGTAAATCTGCATAAATTGGATCGCCTCAGTTAATACTTGAGTTTTAATTTGTGTATATTATTATTTTTTCTACATACATAACTATACATATACAAACTAGGGAAGCAGAACTGCAGAATCATGAACCTACAGAGCGTTTAGCATAGCACGGAAGCAGATGCAGTTTATGTATTCTTGTGAAGTATTGCATTAGTCACACGAATTAAGTGTCGATATCTCACAAAATACTGCTGATAAAGAATGTAATGTTTTAAATTATTTTTATTTCTACACATACACGCACACATAGACTGAAAATGAAGTTAGATATTGACAAATCACTTATGTATCGTTGTTGGTGTATAAAAATCTTGTTTATGTATATTTTTTGTAGACTCTCATGTGTTTTCTGATTTTCCTTAGCTTTTGGCACACCTGTAGCAATAGCAAAGCTACGTGAGGCCAATATAAAAATACGTCACGTTCGCGAACGTATACCGTTTGAATATAGAATAACCTTTTGAGGTTCCGCGCCTATCCATGATACTGGCTGGTTTGAAGTTTAGCGTTCGAAAGATAAAGTCGGCTTTTCACTATGGGATGTAATGTACCTATAATATTATATTACATCTTGAGATGTACAAGACCATTCACACAGAATACATATAATATATTACATCCCAAATTGTAAATATTATATTACACAGTGTAGTGACGATGAAATGATGAATAGTCTCGTATAAGGGATTAATTTTTACATCTCAAGATTGTAATATTACATTACATCCCATAGTGATAAACCGACTTTATTCTGGCTGGTTTGAAGTTTAGCGTTCGAAAATTAAAAATACGAATAGCTGCATTGGTTCTTATTTTGAATTACGATCAGATAGGCGTGTCTATTCTACGCGGGTTCGATCGATCTCTGCGTGATAAAATTGGTTTATTCCACTGTGTTATTTGATTTTACGACGAGGAATGTAATAAAATGAAATTATAGCAGTATATAAGAACTCTGTAGAATATTGTCGATGTTACGTTGTATTTGTGTGTAGAAGTATTTATTTGTCGTCGCATAGAGCTCTTAAAAACTTGTGTCGCTAACACCCAAAGCGATTGAGGACTTTTGCAAAGAAACGCCGAACTCCAAGTACACTTTGACGCACTTGGAGTGTGAAGCTCGACGTGATTAACATGTCGTAACGCGCCATTGATTACAGGTCTGTTGATAAAACGGAATTACCACTTGACGCCTCTTGAGTGGGATCGGGGTCGAAAGGCGTCAGTTGAAGGGATCCATAGAGAGTGTGTTATTATTATTTAATCCCTATTGCGCGAAGATGTGCATGTCGTAAGAGTCGACTAAGGATCTCGGGTGTTCTCTCAGGTGTTTGCTCTATCACTGATTATTTTACATCTGTCCCAGCTATTGTATACGTGACTATGGGTTCTCCTTTATGATCCACCAGCGCTTTTATCGTTATTCAATGGAGCCATTTGTAGGGAAAAGCTTGAATATGAAATCACACATAGGTATGTTTTAACGTTGCGGCTTTCGGCTGATATTTTTTCATGCTCTTCAAGCTTTATACTATGGTAATCATGGGCGGAGCTAGGGGGTTGGTTATGAGAGTCATGTCATGACCACCCCTGGAGCCTGAGGCCAGCTTAGGCAATATTACAATTTTACGTGTGACAGCAAAATTCGTAATGTTATCGAATTATGAACCCCTGACTCTGAATTCTGAATCCAAACCTTGACGGTAATACGGTTGGGCTCAACATAGTCCATATGTAGTATGGTGTTCTTATTACGTACCATTCAATCGACATATATCTAACTAGTTATACGCAGTTCGATAAGGGCTTAACGGTACATCAGTTAGTACATACTAGTTATGTCCGACAAGTGCTAGACATCTAGAGGGTCGGTAATTCAATATACAATTGGGTCACACATAATCAATCAGTATTGTAAAACATAAATTAAGTTCCGAGAAGCTCTGTCAACTAGCTATGCACTAATTGTTTTTGGAGTAACATGTTGGCATAGAGGATTAAGATGTCATAGAGTGACGAGTTCGAAACAGTTAGTATGACATTAGCACTCTATATCTTATTCCTCTATGATGTTGGAAACATACACGGTAAAATCAATAAGTTTTATCTCAATTTATCAATGTAAAATTACAGTGGTTTTAAGTCACATCTTCATCATCTTCCCTTATCTCATTATTTATGGGGGTTGGTTGGTGCAATATGGTTTCTTTCGAATTATGTAGTTTCTTTCTATGGATTTGGCACCTGTTTTACTCCCGGTTGCCTGCCTGGCGCCAACCCTTCTCGGGTATAGCTAAGTGATAAGTTTAGAATAGCAAAATCCGTGCATGAAATTAGTTAACGGTTATGTATTATTAGGTGCAAAATATTAATAAGTACCCAGAAACTCTAGTATACTGAGTCCTAGGCACTATCGGATGCATAAACTGTTGAAATAAATACCTTTTCTCACAATTTCAATGTAAAATTCCATGTAACGAAGGTTAGGATCATGCGCAAGTACGGAGCTGCTAATTGTTACCATCTGTGGTCGCTTTAAGTGCATGCGAACCAGATGGGGCAGTTTAAAATGAACGCCTTGACATAGACGTGGATGCGGTACATCTTTAAATAACGGCCGAATACAATAGAAACATGTACTATCAACCACCGCTACCTACCAAGGCGCCGCTGACACGATTCTAAAAATTTTTCGTTTGCAAGCTACGATAGTTCCTTGTCATACTCTTTACTGCTACATACCAATCTTTTCATTGTATCAATAATTTTTAAAAAAGTTACATAAAATGAGCCTTTGTCTTGAGAAACCATAAACAACAGGAGAGGGCATAGAAATCATTGTTAAGAATATTCTTACGTTTGACATCTGTGCTAGTCAGCCAATATTTTTATTGTTTTACATTTTGTCAATAGTAAAAAAGTCTATTGTAATGTTTTTCTAACTCTCTATTAAAGGGTGGTTTACTAACGCGCTGCAAACTAAATGAAACCTTAAGGCATGTCACTGGCGCCTAAGTTGTTAGTACTTACTGCATGTAATCTAATGAGATGTAAGAAGAAAGTCATAATTTAATACAATTTTTAAGGTGCATAAGCATCTACTTCGATATAAGTTTATGAGATGTTAATACACAACCAACAACAATAATGTAGATAGGTCCCCTTTTAAAAAATAAGACTACATTATGTGGTAGCTTAAGGTAACATTAAAATAAACAACCTTGTTTAAACTTATATATTATTTACGAGTGCTGTAATCTGTTAGGTTTTCGAGTCTGATTCAACACAAATATTGATTTTAACGCGTTAATATTTGTAATGATTTAACATGAAGATTATGATCACACTTGAAGAACAGACTTGGTGTAGGTACGAGTATCATCACTACATATTATAAATAAAACAAAGTCGCTTGCCGCTATCTGTCCGTCCCTATGTATGCTTAGATCTTTCAAACTAGGGAAAGGATTTTGATGCGGTTTTTTTAAATAGATAGAGTGATTCACGAGGAAGGTTTATAATGTATAACTAGGGACCCGCCCCGGCTTTGCACGGGAGTAATGCACTCTTACGCGGGCGAAGCCGTGGGCGCCCGCTATTAACATATATGCGAAAACATTTTTGAAGACTGGTAGTAATAGAGACATATAATCAAACAAAGTCGTCTGCAAATATAAAAATGAGTAACACCAGACATAATATATACCCCGCATAAAGCATTTTCATGAACCCCCGCTCTCGGGTCAAATAACTCCATTCTTTCCGCCGTTGCAATTTTTCTGGTCCTTTGGCCCGGATCGCATTCTAAGAAATTGCTTGCCAAGATAGAAATACCGATCTGTCATATTGGATCCCGATTCGTATCGCTCGTCCTTCTTGTCGTCGATACGTCTGCGTGATGTCAGTTGGCTGACCTCATCTTATTAAAAGGTCGCGACGTTTGTTATTATGTATTCAGTTCAAGGTTATTGGTGATTTATACTGTTTTTTTTTTTACTACAACAACAATTATTATCACTGTAAATGGTAAGACAGATGTAGTGGTGTTTAATCTCCAATAAAATAGGGAATAGAAGGTATATAAAATTCTCTATAGATAGCTGGCTAGCTATAAACAAATCTAGTGCCAAATCCTTAGTAATACGAGTTTCATAAGAAACCATATTGCATCGACCTCCAAAATAATTTGAAAATCATAAAATATTACTGAAAATTCTCTTCAAAAGAGCTTGGAAGAGTATTTGTCAGTGCTCATACATTATTTTACTGCTGTAATTGGGTGTCCTGCATATTACGAGTAGATACTCTATTTTATGAGGGGTTACAAGAGGTCGACGTAACATTCTGGATGTACGTATAATGTCCTAAATTGGGAGCGACTGGCGATGTAATACTCGTATTCAGGTGATTTCATTTAGCTAAGTTTCTTCTTTTTGAAAGTCAGTTGTATGTTGTGCCTCAAATTCTAGACGTCCTATCGTAAATTATATCGCTCTATAATATAATATATATTGGATTGTTTCTACGTTTTCAGTCGTTGCTCTGAATCGATGTATGCATAATTCAAAATCTGATATCGAAGCGTGTGTGAAGGTGTCTGATCCAAATTTTTACTACGCCTGTAACTTGTCCCCGGTAATGTGGGACAGGATAGTTTCTGACGGCGCAATAAACACATTTGTTTATTGGCGTCTCGTGTTTATCGCTAGCCGAGTGTGTCTCACTGATTCTATGATTCCACGCACTGTTATGTCCGCACCTCGTATATTGAAGCTTGTTGAGCATTTCTTCGGGTATTTCTTTCATTTTCTTACTTTTGGAGATTTCTGCGATTTACTTTTGTCTTCTGTATGAAAATTTTTTTCTGTGTATCACCAATATGCTAATTTATTGTATTTATTTTATTGTTGTTGTGATGTAGGGGAAAGGTGTACATAATGATCCCCCTAAGGAAAATTGCTTACTGTATCCAAAATATTAAAGTAAGACAAACATTGAATGAGCTTTGAATATATCATATAAATGCTGATATACTTGCATACGATTATTTTTAGTAGGTTGATTATCTATAGATTTGTTAGAGATTTTCCAAAAGGCTACTAAAGGATCATTTTGTACACCCGGATGTCTAAAACGATCCCTAGGGTAGGGTCAAAATGAGCCCAGGGATCATTTTGTACTCCAAGTCTAAATAATTATCAAAACATACTTCTAGAATAGCTTTATTTAAAAAAACTGATAATAATTAACAGTGCGGCTTAGTACTAAGGATTTGTCACAAATATTTATAAGTATGACAAATTTTTATCTTTTTTTATCAGTATCTAAAACAAAAATATTAATCCTAAACTAACCTGAAATATCTCAATATTTAACAACATTCTTCCAAAGTAGTTTTTATCAAATAAACTCACTATTATCAACAGTTTTGAATCTTTCTTCTAACGTAGTTTTAATAAAATAATCTCTTTATAATCTAAAGCAGTCTTGAATAATATCAACCATCACGAAGTATTTTGATGTTTATAATGTAGGTATTCATTTAGAAGTTTAATTGTTTCTTTATATTTTCGAAACGATCTCTGCAGAAGTCATATATAAAATCTTCTTCGTCATCATTATCGAGCCCGGCGCATGCTTCATGTCCCCATTTAAAACTTTTCATGTATTGGACCCAACCTTCTCCCACGTCATCTTTTGAATACGGTTCTGTGCAGAACATGCACTCGGCATCCTCTTCGGAAGATTCGGAATCATAAGTGTTCCTTTGTTTTTTTAGTGTTTTTCTTATTGACCATTTTTCCTTTACCAACTCCTTTTACTCGTATCAATAATTTTACAACTCCTTTTCTTTTACCAACTGCCTTTCCTTTAGTAAACTCCTTTACCAACTTCGTTTTCTTTACTGACTCCCTTTCCTTTACTTTTTTTCAGGGATTGTTTTTACACTTTTATCTTTACGTGACCTTTGTTTTTCTTCTTTTTCATTTTTTCTGCATTTCCTCTTCTAAATAGTTTTTGCAAGATTTGTTAGTTAAAATTATGTATATTTTTTCTGCTTCTATTTTTGGCAAATGTCGAAGGTCATGTGGTGAAAATACTCCAAAAGATGTAGATGAATCTGAAGACCTAATTGAAGTAGATATTGAAACAATACCAATCTCTTGGGCTTGTGTAGATCTTGAATTAGAGACGAAATCATTTCAGAAGCTAGGGTTTAAAGCGATTTAACGGGGGTAACTACTTGCACAGAAGACGGTTGGATTTCATAATTCACACACAATGAAGCTAATGAAGATTTGATAGAGGTGTAAACTTGCTTAGAAGACAGCATAGCGAGCGATTGGTTTTTATCATTCTGACTGTAAATGAATTCAAGCGAGGATGGTTACCTGAAATATACCCACTCTAATTATATATAAAATAATACATATACAAATCCTCACAAATATACATTACACATACACACATACATGACTCTTAGTTTATTTATTTTTTATTTAGGTTAACAAACATTTATGTGCAACATAATTTATGATAGCAATGGTAGACACATTCTTTTATGCACATACCACACAGTTAAAGGTATCATAGAAAGGTATATGTAATAATATGTATTAACTGTGGATATTAGTTTTCAAATTGCCAAAATGTTAGGGGTAAAATGATTCCTGGGATCATTTTATACCGACAAAAGAGGATCGTTTGACCCCAAATATAAAATTTACATAAATTGTCCAAACATAACCTCAAAACATAACCGTGGTGTCATCAAAACGTGCTTGAAATATTCTTGAATATCAAAGGAACCACCAGTAACACTTTCATTCACAAATATACAAAACAATTTCAGCAATATAGCATTGCATTTTATGCTTAACTAGATTGAAACACAGATTTTTTATTTTTCGCAATAAATCGAAGGGTTATAGTCACACCACCATGACACTTCACTGGGCTACTGAGCGGGGTACGGGGAAGGCGTCAGCAAATAGATCGAGCGAGATGGCACTTTAGTTTATTCAGGATTAAAGGGAATCATTTTACCTCGAGGGATCATTTAGTACACCTTTCCCCTATGTGTGTGTGTTCCCACTAACTTGAATTGTCAATTAATTGTAAATTATCTTCACTTTTTCACCAAACTTCTTGTTTCTCCTACACAACAAAGTTTCTCCAACAAAGTGTAGATATTTTCCGCAACTAATGGCCGTCAAACTTTAAAATGTTTTCAGCATTTCCGCTGCAATGCGTTCTACGCATTGTCAGAAACTTTATTAAAGCTGGAGACGCGAGCAACGTTTAATATAACGTCCCCAACGCTTGGAAATAAATGCGAAACGTTGCTTGCTGGCGTATAGCTCTTGGTAGTGTACGAGTAGCGACTGCTCCAAATTCTATAATTTATACATTATAATTTATTTATGTATACAGGGTGTAACAGAAAGGGTATGTTAAGCGAAAAGCCATGTAAATAGCCCACTATAGAGATACTATTTCCAAAATTTGAGACTCGAATTCACATTTTTTTTCAAGATTGTATAGACATTCCTGAGTTGTTTCGGAATTCTTCATACTGTCTGGAAAAATAAAAATGTGAATTTGAGTCTGAAATTTTGGAAATAGGTTCTCTATAGTGGGCTATTTACATAGCTTTTCGCTTAACATATCCCTTTTGTTACATTCATGTATAGTAATTTCTCGGCAATCTGAATCGTGAGAGATACCACATCTGGCTGAATTGTGTCACCACTCGCCAATGGCTAGCTTTTGATCAAATTATAGTGTTTATTCATTATTATCTTTGTGCTTGGTCGTCGATATCCATTTTAATAAAGTCCTTAATAAAAATATATAATCAACAAATGTAGCCAGCTATTTCTTTTACAGCTGGTATTTACTTGTTTATAATTTTTCAGTTGCGTGTTATTAGTTCATGGCAATCTGGCGCTAGTTGACCTAAGAAGTTTGAGAATCAATTGTGAAAAAGTTGTTTCAAATGAGAAATCTGAAAAACTAGTTTTATGAACCGGTGACATTCGTCATCTCTGATACAGAAACTTAGTTTGAAATAGAATAGTTTGACAGTTAATTTTCCTTCTCTACAAATGACTGTGAGAGATTCAATGTTGTTTCTAACTCGATTTATAAGCTTTGTATAGGCTTACATACAGATAAAGTAACCCAAATCGTCAAATATCGTAATGCACAAATGTACATTTTACTTTCTTGTTATACCTACTGTTTCCAAAGTTTTAAAATTTTAAGTTCTTTTCAACTTTAAACAGGGGGTTTTCTTATATATCTAAAGGTCTATTAATAACTATTGCTGCAACATCTTACAATTACAATCTGCATAACGATATTTGACGATTTGGGTTACTTTAATTAAAATCATAACTTGCAAGTCGTAGCACACAAATAGCAATGATCTAAAACCTAAACAATATTACTACTCAATAATCCATCGCAATGTCCTCGTTCTGACCCATAAAATAGAAGCATACAATAAACTAGCGCACAGTAAAATCCTGCCATAAGTCCTCAAATAACTGCATAGTACCCTACATAAAGCTGATCCAAGGGGGAGTTGATTCTATGCAGCTATACAATGTAGGAATGAACTGTAAATCTCTAGGGGATACAGATAAAAGTGACGTCTTCCTTTTTTCACCGATTTTCTTCGACTTAGCGTGTATTCCTGTATTACCTTGAAATTATTATGTTTACGAGTATATACTAGGATAACAGTCGCTCTATTGTTAGCCCTTCGAACTAAAGCCTGCTTGTTGGTCCTTTAGCTAACCTACCTTCTCCCTTTACGGCAACACAATTTTCTATAAACTAATATTTATCTCCTTTTCATATCTGTTTCATGACGCCGTAAAACTTAGGTAACTGGATGCGAAAGAGATTCAGTGGCAGTTTTACTCTGGTCTGCAATTTGATGGGCTTTTAAATTGATCCTATCAACTAGTAGGCGTTTTGATTGATGAAAGTTGGAAGGTAGGTAAGTCATGGTTTAGTTCTGTTAGACTATGACAATGGAAAATATTGACGGCAGTCTAATAATAATACCTAAGCTTGTATGTTGACGTAATAATTGATGTCGCATAAGCTTTTATAGGAAAGGATTGAATGTTATTTATTTAGTAACTAACGGCTGCCCGTAACTTCGTCTGCGTGAACTTAAGTATTTCCGTTATTTCCCTTAATTTCGGGAATAAAATCCCGTCAAAATCGGTTTCAGAGATTAGCCGGTAACTTACAGACCGACAGACAGACAAAATGTTATGTATCCATATAAAGAAATAATTTCAATATTACAAACACACACTCCGATTTGTTTGTTTTTCTTGTTTTAAACATTTCATGTGCAATTCCACATTGTGTTCATTGTATACAAAAATAAATAGGTACTTTAGAAGAAACAATACAGATTGTAATGGCTTCCATCGTAAAACTGCTTTGGCCAGTATATTGAGAGCGGGAGAGTCTATTATTTCAGGGAAAATATACAAAGAAATATTATCGTTGGTCAAAATCGGAGGAATCGGAGGCGTTTTATTTGCTAACTGGCTAGGTCGAGACGGTATTTATGTAGTTACAGTTTTACTATTACGAATACCTGGGAAGGTACATAATTAAAATTTCAAACACAACAGAATTATATTGCCGAATGATTTTGGGTAATGCGATTTGTAAAGATTAATGACGTGGAAAATGTTCGAACTTATTTTAAAAAAAAAACCTGGGAAACTAGTCGGGAATATGATTAAGTGCGCAATGTTTACAACGTAATTTGTAGCCGCTGTTCAGCTTTCGTCTAGCGTAACCTGATCCATCATGTTCTCGCCCTTCACATATAATATGTGGAAATCTGGAGATCTATTTGGGATGGTGTTAGCTCAGCCAGCGTTAGCTGATCTCCCGTCATCTCTTGCTTCTTCTGATTCGGGAGATCTTTGGGGGTTGGTCGGAGGTTTTCCGGGCAGCGGCTCAGGGCGCAGCCTCCGAGGTATCGACCGGCCGCGCCCCGCCACGTGTGCCCATTCACCGGCGTAGCACGTGAACTAACCAACAATACGGTGGATTTGCTCTTTGTTTGCTAGGCTTCATGTATTTGCTAGTTGCTAACGACCAAATATGTTGGATTGTATGATGCAACTATTTGGAAGCTCAAGTCTAACTGTTGTTGCTATCGCAAACATGATGAGTCGTCTGATTTGAGGGTCAGCGGAGCGTATAGCGTTTGCGTACACCAGTTGTAAGCGGCGTTTTTATAAACCACTGGACATGTATTTTTCGGGAATAAGATATTTTCTAGGGTAACTTTCTTGCACGGATATTTATACAATTTTATCAAAATCTTTTGAGCCCTTTTGTCGTGGTAAGGTATTAACTTAATTTAATTTATTATATGGTTGGGACCCTCAAAGGATTTTCAAGAAAAGGATACCAGAGACAACGAAAAATATCCATATTTGAGTGATGTAGGAAAATTACCTTCGGCTGGAGTTGTACCCGAGATTTCAGAGTTACAAACATTCAAATTCCATATAGTATGTTAAAAAAATCTCTATCACTCACTCTAGCTTTACTCGTTATGTTCGTAGCTTAATTATATTAGCTCATTATACGTAGATTTGTGTAAAAAATACTATTTTTGTAATATTTTGGTACAAAATTCTCCGAAAACATATAAAAAAGTAAGGTAAAGTTTGTTTTGTCTGCTATTTTGCATTCATAGTACAATTTTATTTCGGTCGGTCTCATTAACGGCATAAAGTTGCTGCCTCTTGACACCTAGACGGTTAATGTTCCAGTCCAGGGCCGCGATTCTCGCGTCACTTGATTTATTTGTTCATGCAAATATATAAAAACAAAATAGCAGATTTGTGATCAGTTAATATATTGCGGGTGTAGGTAGTTCTTAGAATTTACTAGGTATGTACTATATAAAAAAAAAGATATTTGCCGTAGTCCACTCAGAAATGTGTAACGCCTTTTTGTAAATACATATAGCCCTTTTTCTTTAATCGCGTGTAAATGCATTGCAATTTGATTTACCAGTTCTGGCAAATGTAGCCTCAATCTACTTCGCTTCGTGCTTATCAAAGGATCTCGATGAACAGGTTTAATCAGACTGATGCCATCTCGTCTGGGGACATTTTGGTCCTAATTTGGCACAAGCCTAATTGCATGTACCTGTTTATGTTAGCATTTGATTTCAATGGCGTCGAAACGACTGGAATAATTTAGAAAGTTCATACTCGCAACCGTCACGGGAACGATAAAATTTCATGTTTTTTTAATATAAGGATTTCTTTGATAGGTTGTTAGCTTTTCTTCAGTACCTTGGCAATACCTCGATGAACCGGTGGTATTTGTCTTTAAAACAAAAAAAAAACGCAATTATTATTACATTTAGGTGTATGAACCAAAAACACAACTTGGTTTTGAGACATTATAGTCTTATTTTGGCACCACATTCTGTGCCTGGCGAGGTAAGTCGGTAGGTACTTGAGTTTTGTTCGTTGTCATCAGTACCGAATTCACTTGTTTGATAAATGCTACTAACTGTAGGTTTTATACATACGTATAATAGATACGTAGTTACATTTGTTGGTTATAACAATTAACGAGATAAAACATTTGGAGCGCTAATTGCCCTGGCTGTACCTCTATCATTCTAACTTAGTTTATTTACTAAATTAATCAATTTAGACTGAACTGTAGCTCTGGGAGGTCACTTTATGGCAATGAAAATAAAGTAGGGAATTTACACTTTTTTTACACGTCGATATTTTAGTTCACTTGTATGAAATGTAAGAAAGCGATTTAGACCCACTTATTTTGGATAGTGTAGCTTATATATACACTAGGTTATCTATATTTTGGATAGGTATACAATATATCCGTTGGTTTATTTCTCAGACAATTGAAATTGATGATGAATGTACTCGCTGTATAAACTATTCTTATTCTGTTTATCTTAGTGAGATTTTATCTAGAAAACCATCCAGGAGAGAAAATTGTACTTACATCACATTGAAGTACTATATAATATTATTTTTAAACGCAAAGACCAGCTGGTAATAGTGTGGTAGATACTAATGCGGAAACTAACATAGTTCTAACTTCTAATAGAATTATTTGCATCGTAGATCATCCAATTTACTGAGAGCGCGACCATTCTATTGATGGCTTCCTTTCAGCTAGTTTGAAACAATATGATACCACTGGACGGAGTAGACGAGCCGGTTTACATTTATTGGACCATCCTATTGGAGGGAAGTCTCTCTTATATTTTCGCAGTTGGCAGGGTTCCTGCTCATTTAGTCGAAGGTCCCGCGAGTTTGGCATGGAAAAATAAAATTTACGTCGTTTTAAAAAGGTGGAGTGAACTCTTTTTTGTCAAGAAGTGGTTCTGTGATGGCTTTGCGTCCCGATATGGATAAAAATTAAGGGTTATTGTTTTGACCATAGCAGCTAGAGTCGCTCTAAACTGCTTATAACAGTCTTACTACTTACCAGCAGTGGACTGCAATAGACTTGCTTGTGTTTGTGTAGAAAATGTTATTTGGCTTGTCGTGAACCTATTATCACGACATGACACCGCATAACAATGTAACCAATCGAATAATCACACAACGAGTATCATTGCATAATCACGTTGTGTATTATATGCAAATGTTGCATGTTATTTTGATTTAGACGTGGAGCAGAAACAAAACGGTATTGGAACAATGTTTGTTATTGTTTATGGTGCCGGGGAAAGTCAGTAGTTTTATTAGCGGTTTTTAGCTGTCTCAAGACTACATTGATTTATCCCCTTTGTATCTGCTCCATGAGTTTAAAGAGTCTCTTACGCTCGTATTTTTGTAACTTTGCCTTGAGGGCACCCAGGTAAGTGATGGTTGTAGTAGTGTTTGATATAAGAATGGTTAGGTATTCAAATGGTTGAGTGTTATTGAATCGATTATTAATGATAGGAGTTAGGGTATCATACATACTATGTGGTACCTAGTTAAGTAGTAATGAGCGACTTTGTCGAAATTGTCAATTGACAAGGTCAATTCAATTTAAATTTGTAGTAGGTCCTTGTGCCTCCTGCCTGCCGCAAATATTCTGTCGGTAACTCGAGACACATGTTCACGTCACTGTCATTGCTATTGGTAGATAATGCTTGAGAGGCTATTAAGCTAGTAAGAGTTGATTAAGGAACTCAGGGCGTTCTCTCAGACGACAAGCTAGCAACTTGTCACTGACCATTAACACTGTCCGCTCTTTACCAAACGTGGCTGTGAGATCTCACTTATCCTTCCTGCAGTTCTGATTACGAGACATTTCGGGAATACACTCGTGTGTATTTGTAAGTACTATGTAGTATAAGAATATATTTCTGTTCGAACGAGAGAAGGGGAGCAAACCAAAATGGCCGATCAGGACATCCGTATTATCCTAGACGTAAGCCATTTTAAATTGATTGATGGCTAAGATCGATCCTGTTTACAACGAAGCTTAGCTGGCGATATAACTGAACGTTTACGCAAATTGGTTAAATAATATTGGAGGGAAGGGACTTTCAAGAAACTGATTTTCAGAGAAATTCTGCTAATAATAGAATAAGGTGCCTGAGGGAAAACGCAGTCCGAATTTGTTTTGAATCTCTACCTACGTATATAGTTACACGGGTTAAATACGCAAAGTCGGTTCTTGCCGCCTGTATTTTAGGTAAATTTCATTTTCCTATGTTCCGGATTGTCCGCTGTGCTCAGTAAAGAAGTTAATATTAAATAAATGTATAATTATTAATAAAGAAATGGAATAAATCCTTCACCCGAGTGGGAATCGAACCCACGACCTCTGCATACCGTGCCAGTGCTCTAACCATTGAATAAAAAATAAATAAAATTAAATAAATGTCGTATGAGTCGACTAAGGAACTCGGGCATTCTCTCAGGCGATAAGTTAGCAACGTCCTTCTCTTTATAACCCATACACCTACTACCTACCTTGTATATGTATTACAGATGACACTCAATTCGCCATTAACATCCTGACTCCGTACGATGTATTGTACACCTACCTACATGCACGAGTTTGACGCAAACATCAATTTATCAAATGGTTGTGTGGTACAATAACGTATTGGAGATCCGCAAGTAAATTGCAGTCGCTTGTGATTGAAGTGTGCCCAACTTGAATTTTAGTACCTAACATGCTATTATTGCTATTATACGTTATATGACAGCGCGTGCCAGGAGCGTTGGCGTATGGTATTGGACCGATTTTTTCAAACGTCAGATAGTCTGTTTGGAAAATAAAGTTGATGCTGTCTTTCTCTAGACTTGATCATTATAGAGGCAGCATTAACTTTATTCTTCAGATAGGCTATCTGACGTTTGGAAACTCGGCCCATAGTTTAGGCAGGTCTTTGATAGGTCCACCTTGGATTTTCTATATTTTTGTGCATTTCTCTGGCTTACAAGAGTTCCAGTGGTCGGCATGGCATGCAAACATACAGTCGATTTGCGCAGTTTTGTATCGAAAGTTGCGTAACGTTAAATGACAAGTGGCCAGAACTGCTGGTTTGCAAATTCGCGAATAAAATACTACAGCCTTAGCATAGCGGGATCAAATGTGAAAGATACGTGATATATTACTTGCTCATCGCCTGAGAGAACGCCCCTAAATAGCGCACAGAAGAAGATGCCGCTGATGTATTCTAGTGAAGCCCCGCATCAGCGCAGGCACTAAGATCTGGATAACCAAATATAACTATTTCCGTTTCCCACCAAGATTCCTAGTCTTCCCGACGATTCATGGCCACGGCCATCGATAGCGCTTTTAGGAGTTTATCGGTGTTGTGAAGAGCTTTCAATGTTAAGAGATAACACGGTGTACGATAACCGTTGATTTTTCACATCCGGTGTCAGGGACGTCCGATTACTTGGTTTTGCTTGACTTACTTAATTGATTTATTTATAGGTTTACAAACATGTAATGTGGTAAATAATAATAAAATAATAAAATGAATTTCAAGTAAGTTTTACAAATAAGGCGCTGGACTTTTAGTATCAGCTCTTAGCGGGATTGTTTCTATTGTCCTAGGCGCCGCTATTAGCAGTGTGGGGCGACGCTTCCATGTTGGAAACCTGCTATAATGCCGTGCTAATTTATGACAAGACCCCTTGGTCAGTGAAGAAACGACGACGATGGCTAACTAGTAGTCATGTGTTGTAAAATTCATTTTGAGCTGATCAAGAATTCTAGAGTGAATGGAATAGGACCGGAAGATGATGAAAGAGAAAGAAATATAACTAAATAACTAGATGATCTCGGTTCTATTATGTTGGTTTTCAGAACTCCGAGGTAATGAATAGCGGTTTCATTACCTCGGAGTTCTGAAAACCAACATAATAGACCAACATGACGAACTGAATTTTTTATAGAATTTATAATTTTTTAAAATATAGTTTGCTTTTTCTATATTTATTTATACTATTTAAAAACGATCAAACTAAATGAAGACATCATACTAGCACCACATAAGAACATGACGGCAACATACTCGTTATCGTGCACCGTACAGCCTACGTCCCACGCCGCGCGGTCACGTCCGGCGACGTCCGATATCCGTCGAGCGGAAACGCCGGCGGTTCCACTAGGTCAGTGTGAAGGCTTTCATAGCCGCTGATGTTATTTCAATTAAGGAGCTTTCTATTACTAAGTGATGTCAGGTATTAATAAACCTACATATAGGTATATTAAATTCCGAGGTTTCTTGCGATAATAACTAAAAGTGCAGTTATCTGCCATTATCAGTTAGTGAGGGAAGAGTTTATATTGCTGTTTGGAGGTACGTTAATATACCTACCTATATATAGATATACATACTTATCTATCATAATCAGTGCATTCTTTTGTTGCCTAAAAAATGTAGAATATCTAGTATAGTCAGTATTTGGTTTTAATGCTTGTTATGTAACTTACTCAAGTACCAAAGAAATTTCATTCACGGATTTGATTTCTCATCGCGACTATAGTTGCTTATAATCGTGATCGTGAGTTGTCAGATTCGAGGGTCAGCGGAGGGTGTATGTAGGATCTGGTGGTGGGCAAATACGATTTGGAAATTTTAACTTACGAATAAAAACGCCTGATTCAATTGAAATATAATTCAGGGCAGTCTGAAGTATATTACTTACCTATTATTAGTTATCAGTCCTTATGGCGGATAATCGATTGGATCGGTTAGTGTGGTAGAACTGTCATGCCAATCCACAACCACACACTGTCAGTTCTAATTTCTCCAAACGATTGCGTCTTGCCGATTGGACGATAGGAAGGATGGTGTATGGCCAGCATTACGTAATTTTATACAATCGGCATTCGTAAAAGCCCATTTAAAAGTATGCCATCCCATTCATGATGGTTAATAGAGATCGCGATCCGTTTAAAAAGGAATCCGGATCTAATAAAACCGCGCGGGAATGTGGGCGCACGTCTTCAGGCGTCTTCGTGCGTGACACGCTTGAAGCAAGGATCTACAGGACATGGCCTTATAAAGACCAGCCTCCCGGTCTCGGATCGGATATTTTGAGTCCGATTCGCCTCCTAAGCCCTATCTTTTTTGGCAGTTCCTAATGATAATAACCCATTGAAACTTAATGACTTAAAGGACTGTGATCCAGTGATTGGATCATACTGCGCTGTATAAGCTTTGCTAGTATCTGGTCGACCACAGATTATTGCATATCCTCTATGTTAGTCTTTTTTGGTGGCACGTTAGCGGGAAAGCATTGAGCAGACAGGCCCGAAGAGGCGACTGGAAGGATTAGAAAATGAATGGAAAAATTTTAATTGTTAATTTACTACTACTTATTTAAGACTAGGTTCCATGTCAGTGGCTAAATTTGCTTGCTTGATTGTGCGTATTCAACTTAAAATGTGTCTAGACATCCAGCGCTCACAAAATTTCATCTGCATACTCGTACGATCAGAAGTTTTGTCGTGTAAAAGTAACTAAATCTTTTAGGTCAAAATCACATTCTGCTTTTGATTATCGCAAGCAAACTTCCTTTACTCTTATAACTTATTGTGATTTTAAGCTCACCCAGCCCCTTTCCGCTTACATGGGGTCTAATGCAATAGTCTTAATAAATGCAAAGCCCTCGTTCCCTTCTCTTTTGGAGCAGTGTTTATTAATATTACACCGTCCTCAGTAGTTGGTCTAGCAGGACTCTAAACAATTCATGTCGACCTGGTACTTTTCTTTGTTATGTAAATGTTATAATTTGTTAGTATGTACGTCCCTACGTCGCTACACGTTTCAATAGTCAGGCAAGTGTATGGTTAGCATAATTCATGATGTCCCAGTTGTTTTGAATGGTAAATAATCCAAATTTCACACATTTTAGTTTCGCCATTCTGTCTATCCGTTAGTTCGCATGTTCAAAACCCTTTATGTGCTCATTATGCATCTATTCACATGCTTCTTTTGTTGATGCATATTGTAACTAGCATCTTCTAAATTGTTTTTGATGCTAATTATAAACCAATCAGTTGAACGACCTGGATATTGATTTGTCCTAACGGTAAAGAAAGAGTACGGGATAATTGTTACTTTTTGAATGGGGCTATGTTATTAAAAGCAATAACTAACGGAACAATGTCAATAGACGGTAATGCGGTTTGACGTTTGGATATTTATTCACTTGCTATTATTTATTTTGCTTTGAAGCTTTGTCAATTTTAATTAAATAAGGGGTATTGTATATGGGTATATATTTCTAACTAATACATACTATGTGAAGCTGTAGAGTATGGTCGATTCCGGCAGTCACATTTAAACCTAAACGTAAAAAAAATAGTCCTACCTGTCCTTTTCTCTCAGACGTTTAAGTGTGACTGCCGGAATCGACCCTAAAGCTAAATGTGTACTTATCTGCAGATAAAATTAAATCTTTAATAGAGCATTTGAATCAAGTGAGACTTATGGGAAACCATAAATTCGCAGAGTAACTGTATGAAGTTCGACACGAGTACATTAGCCTATGTGATTGATGTCAACAACTGACTGGCCGTGCAAAGTTCGTGCCATCATAATGAGTGATTGATGGGCATCAAAGCCAATGCCAGTGAAGGCCCAATTTATTAAAAGCCCTTTCATATTATGTCGTGCGTAGGCATCGGCGAACACGTATTGACTGGCAAAGCTACACTGTTTACTACGTTATTTACATAGGCAAATTGTTTGATCAGTGGTTAAAATACTATTACTATTAATAGTAAGCTCTACTCCTGATAAAACAACATGCCTCTAATAAGTGGTTTTATTTTTATTTAATAATTAGTAGACGCCCGCGACTCCGTCCGCGTGGACTACAGAAAAAAAAAAACAAAATATCGAAATTATCTGGGATAAAAACATTTTCACGGGATAAAAAGTAGCTTATATGTTAAGTGGGACCTGTCACAATATATTCCTGAAAACTGCATCGAAATCGGTTCAGCCATTTCTGAGATTGGCGTGCACAAACGCACAGACAAACCGACAAACAGAAATACAATCACGTCTGTATCTACTGACTTGTACAGTATGCCCGGGAAGAGAAGCAGTCTTAGTATTATACTTTTTTTTTGCACTCCCAGAGCAACATAGAAGAAACACAGATAGCGATCCGTTACATTTTTATTATATGTATAGAAGATAGTGTAGCTTACGTCCGGTCTATTGCCGGCTTATATCTTTTGCCAGTAAAATCTAGATAGCTAAGTTACTATTTTCAATATGACTATGTATCGATGCAATAAAGTGGCATACTCGTACTTAATCAAATTTCACCTTTCTCTTTAAATCAATAGTTGAAGTAACATCTATCCTTCTAATATAATATAACTTAAAAGTTTGTGATAGTCTTTGGATGTTTTGTTAATAATTTCACATAAGAACTACCTTGCGGAATTTTATGAAATGGGGCAGTTATGTAACTTATAAGTAAGTACTTACATTAGTTAGAATAACACATGGGTAGCAGGATAAGTTACTTTCACATTTATAAGTATAACTATAAATATAGATGGATTGGATCATACCTAAAATAATGTATGCATGCCTATATCACAGATCTGTTCTTTGCTTAGTCGCTTGGTTGCTTAGCAAGTACTTCATGCTATAGCAGACTTGAGTTCAGATAACGGTGTTGGTTTATGCGGTGCTGGTATGTGCTTTTGATGGAGCAATAGGGATTTAGGCTGCTAAGATAGACTGATAGGTTTTTAATCATTTTTTAGCCATTATTTAGTTCATAGTTAACGTTAAGTTAGATGCGGTTATACATATAGTTATGAGGTTATGTGTGTATATTTCATGATTATGGTAAACTAGCTTTTGGACTACAGAACTACAAAGTTTCAAGAAGATTAGTTGAGTACTGAGTACATAAAGGGTGAAGAGGTAACAAACATACTTGCGCATTTATAATATTAGTTGGGATTTAACAACATAGGCATGATGCATACGTTAGATTGGTAATGCGAAAACGGTCTTAAAAATATAGGTTACTATATGGCTGTAAAGTTAAACCTACTATGTCATACGTTTAATAATAAGCGATTGTACACACATAAAAGCTTCATCGTACCTACTTAGTTCAACTTTGTAGTATTATAATTTGATTTCTAGGGCTCTAGTAACAAGTTCAAAACTGGTCTGTCGTAACGTAACGTAACTTATGCACACGTTTGGTGGGTCTAAGAAAGTTACTACACCAGTTCGTCCTCTTCATGATTTAGAAAACTCTACAGCTTTGATAATAAAGACGCAATTGCAAGTGAAGACAGGTATTTTATCGTTGGTAACATAACCCAAGTTACCTGAATCAGTGACTCATATGCGTGCAAACTTTACAACTTTTACGTGCATACGGTTTACTTGATTATAGCTTATGTTACAATTAGGTAAAGTTCAAGTGATAAGCTCACAAAGTATTGGTTAAGTTTATTTGCTTTCAATGCAAGTTATAGTAGGTACTTTGGATCGATATATGCGACTGAAAATAGCGAGGATTCTTTGAATTTGCAAGTAGAATGTGGTCGATAGTGCATTAATATCTATGGATAGGTTTCCACATTGTGAACATATAATGTTACGTTACCTTTCCTGTGCTGACGCTTCACTAGAATACATCAGCTGCATCTTCTTCGGTGCATGTCGTAAGAGGGGACTTAGGAACTCGGGTAGTCTCTCGGGCGATAAGCTAGCAACTTGTCCAGTTGTCATTGATCATTTACATCTGTCCTCGCTATCTTTAAAGTAGATGTAGTCTCCTTTATGGTATTGCTATTTTGGCTATCCCATTTCGGGAACATTTCAATTCCGATTATTTCCGATATCGCCCGCGTGCAAATACATACATACATTGCACAAGACTTTGCCGTATAACCCAATCATTTTGAGTCGCTGCAGAAATCATGAGGTGGCTTTTCAACCTCAACGAAGGTCACTATACGCTAAGAGACAATAAACCATATAAACCACATAAGCTCCTCATATGTATAACAAAATTAAAAAGATTTTGAAAATATACCCTTTGCAGCATATTAATACTTTAAGGAAAACTGTTATTGATTGGTTGAATGGTCTAAGTTACAAAGAAACGGAGGCACTCCTTTACTTTGGAGACTAATGCTTGGAGATTGAAATTGAGTATGATATTTATAATTATATGCACACATACACATATGCACACACACGCACGCACACGCACGCACACGCACGCACGCGCACGCACGCACACGCACACACACGCACACACACACACACACACGCACACACACGCACACACACACACACACACACACACACACACACACACCCTTGCATGCATTTCTTCTATTTTATTTTTAATTTAATTACACCTTGTTCATGCATTTCTAAAGCATTGTAATATTAATTGGTATGGAGGAGGGGAGTGTCCTGGCACAAGTTATCTTTAACTTAATAGGAAATTCCATAAACTGTATAGGTATTATGTGCGATGCTTGGGTTGTCAGCCCATCGCCTACAAAACACCAAGACCCTCTTGTCCCTTTTCTGACTTGTACACAATATGCCCGGGAAGAGAAGCAGCTGTAGTATAGTGTAGCACGTGCAAATAACTAGTTATATTAATATGTATTAACATAATACTTTGACGGTTTACTATTTACCTACTAATTTAGAATAAAAATAGTAAACTAATAGCGAAGTCACCACAAAAGCTATTTCATAAGCGCCTTGTCAATGCTTGCCAAATTAACATTTGAAAACAGTTTATCTATAACCGACTTTGTTTCCATATAATTTAATTGTACAAAAATTTTATGTTAGGAGAATCTTCAAAGGTTCTGAGCACTAGGCTGAGTATGTGTGAACTCCTCATACATCACCGCGCTAAACTGTGTGTACACACAATGCCAATAATGCTATGTTTATTCTGTTAGCAAATGAACACAACACACGAATAACTCGACCGCGGAGTCCTTCTGACATTGACGAGGGTGTACTCTTGTCATATTAAAGGAAGCTGTATTAAAAGGACAGGATTTCGAAATGCCCATTGTTTTAGTATTGGCGTTGTGCTCGGTTATGTTTTTGGAATAATTGATGAGAAGCTAACGTCTATCTAGAGCATATGATATGAATTGACATGCACTCTTAGTCGACTCTTATGACATGGACGATAGGAGATACAGGAGGTGATGTATTCTAGTGAAGACCCAAAGCATTAGCAAAGTACTCTTTCACAGTTTATTAGTACAGACTTCAATTTTGCGACGCAGAGAAATAGGAGGAACATGAATAAATACATAGAGATAAGTGTTGTAGCTATGAACAGAAGCTTTTACCGTGTCAGTCGTGTCACCTCCATGTTATCGGTTGACAAGTGACGGATTCGCATTAGCGGCTAATGATAGCTGGGGATGTTTTTACGTCCACTCTGATAAAAGCTATGAAAATCGGGGTTTTTTTAATGGAGTTATGCTGTCAGTAGTACTATTTGAATTTATAGGCAAGATGACATTAGAAAATTTGAAAAATGGTCACTTTGCTATGGCTCTGAAATGTGGCAGTGAAGTAGTCGGTAAATAAAGAAAGATTAACTTAATATGTAGGTAAAGTGAATTAGGACTAAAGTATATAGGTTAAATCAAATCAAAATGCATTTCTTAAAATTTTGTTTATCGTTAATGACTTGAGTCATGCATGAATATCAACAGACGGACAAGTAAGGAAATGTATTTAAGATCTGACCGGAAACACAACGGATTAGACAGGAAAATTTGACCATTAGCCAATAGCCGGATCATCAAAGCTTGGTGAAAACACAATCACAGCTTCACAAGCTGCTTTCATTAACGTAATGGCGTCTCTAAGCAGTGCCTGTGTTCAGCAATTAAGGCAATTAGCTTAGATTAGCGGCGGCGTTCTACAACTTTAATGATTTCGCGGTGGGGCCAATTGGAGCCAATTTGGTGTTGGTAAACGCTGGTAGAACCACGAAGAAAGAGTAAAGACAGGAGATTCTATGTAGCCTATCTATATCTATGTACTCGTAGTATATTTACATAGATTAGCCCAAACAAATTACCTCTATGATCCAATCACTGGCTAATATTTCCTTTTCTATTTATTATCCTATTCTAGTCCAGAGCTACTCGTATACAACCTTTTTCTATTAAAAAAGTAAGCACCAACTCAATGTACCATCTTCGTGACTTAAACTTTACCGTTGCTTTCATACCATAAATAAAACATTTCTTACAAATAAAAAAATTTACTCTATATGAAGGTTTTAACAATTATTTTGGCTTGTTTCAGATGACTATTCGGTGAAGTAACCACGTTCCACCACACGAAAATGATGTCATAGGCGAAGATACTTTCGACTTAGGTAAGTTGAAGACCTATATCGTCATCGTAAAGTAACCTTTTTTAAAGTCTGGCATCGGGTGTTTCACTGGGACTGTGAAAAGCGAAACGACCTAATATTCTTCAAGTTATTTTATATACTAGTCCCATGATGATGCAAGCTTTAGCTGCATCTCTTTCCGTGTTCGTAAGAGTCGAACAAGTGATGCCGAGGGGATCTTTTACATTTGTCCCCGCTATGCTAATCATGGCTGTAGTTCTTACTGAAGTTCTTTCTAACTACCTCATGTTGGCAACACAGCCATGTGTATTTATTATGAAGTACTATTATACAAGTTACCGCACTTTGAAAAGCGGTCAAAGACCTCATTAGTTTCAAGTTTGCGCGAACTGTTAACTAATTAGCGATATTGCGAAGTGAAAAATTGGGTCACAGAGAATCGGAAACGAGATAGTGCGGCGCAGTGTTGTGCAATCTGCGCGAGATGGGTAATGTTTGCACAATTTAAGTACTAATAGTTCTTTGTTGGGTACTAACTTCATCTACAGCTACCGGCTCTCCATTTCACTGACGATAGTTTGATAGATAGTAGAACATTGCTCGTTGTATTGATGTTTTACTTTCTAATTTAATTCTAACCATAGGATGTCGAGGCAAATATTTGAGAGGCATAACTGGAGTCATATTATGCTACTATTAACCTACCTGTTACTTTTAGTAAGATTCAAGAGGATCTGGCTTCTCGTTGCGACTGTATGTTTTGTGTTCGTGATCATGAGTAGGCAGATCCGAGGGTCAGCGGAGGGTATAGGGCCCGGTGGCGGGCGATCCCTCAATAGAGATTCAAGAGAATTGCTTTAACGCCGATGCACTCTCAATGTGGCTATTGAAACTTCCTCATGCTTGATAACGTGTGAAGTGTGATAGAGTGACGGTCATCAGAATAATTACCTTGAAATATTACCCACTCCTTCACAGTAACTCTTGTATTCCATCTCTTGATTCTTAGTCTCCTCCTGCCATTTTAGAAGGAATCTGCTTCTGTGTCGTTGTGGATAGAACGACAGTCTTTGAAATATGATTGATGGTGATCTTTAAGAAGCATCATCACAAAAAATATGATTCCAGGGCCGGGCTGCAGGCGTCATGGGTTCGCCGGGCGTGTCGGACGAATACACGCCGCCGCGGCTGTCGCGGCTGCTGCATTCCCTGCCGCACGTCAACGTGACGCTGCACCGCGTCAACGACACCTTTGCGCCTGACTCGCCGGTCTATTTAGAGGTGAGGCATAGGTTGCTAGTGTGATGACACCAATGCGAAACTAATGGGCTTGTGGAGCAAGACAGATAGTGTATTTCCGTGTGTTGCCGTAACATGGCAGCAACATTTTGGATCAACCTCGCAAAAATTAGCTGTTGGTTTTTCCGGTTGACTGTGTTTACGTATTCGAGAGAACAAATTCAACCTCACCAAAGTCTGTAAGTCTTTTCCTGACCTATCCTATCTGCTAGTTACCTGAGTTAAATACTTTAAATTTCTTGTATTGTACTCGTATGTATTGATATTTATTTTTATCGATCAATGGTAAAGATTTAGTCTTACGACGAAAGCAGTTTTCCCAGACATAAAATGTAGTATAGTCTCTCGTTCTACTCAGTCATATTGATGGCCATTAACAAATTTCCAGAGCCTTGGCATCCTCGGCTCCATTCCTGGAGCATGGCTGATCCTGACGCTGCTGGTGCTGCTCATCTACCTCCTGACGCGATGCTGCGATAGAAAGCAACGACCTCCGAGGAGTATCACCGCTTTGAAGGTACGCGTAATTTGCAGTAAATTAAATATTTTTGAAAGGTGCAGTATATTATCACCATAACTAATAAATAAATACAAAAATAAGTACAGTACATACAAAATTTGGTTATGCACGGCAAAGTTCTCATCAGGCTACCAGGACCAACATGTGAATAACCATCTCTCGAAATTAGATTATGGCATTTTTCATCTACCTTACACTTCTTGAAAAGTCAGTAAAGCTCATATTTCTTTAGTTTGAATGAACAGACTATCTTCCATTTTTATATGGTACTCCACACTAACGAAGTTGCAAAAGCGGGTTATAAAATATATGTTGCTCAAAGTTATAACAGCCATAGGTAGTAAGTTTAACTTGTCGGTATATTGGCGGCAGTGTGTGAATAAAAGAATACCTGGACTGCAGGCGCACCATGTGGGTCAGGCTTTTGCTCAGTTTATTTTAGTTATTGCTTCTGAGTGAATGAGGTCAACTAGGAGGAATTTGGAACTAGGAACCTTACATAAGACCGTAAGGTTGGTTGATTTAATTAAAGTTTCTAAAGCAAGGCATCCCCCTTTCCTTTACAACCGACATAGTAGGTAATATTTATAGTGGGTTATAATATAATATATGTATATAATTATAATATATAAGCAAACGAATTTGAATTAGTAGAATTTCCAGACTAAAAACGAAAATTCTATTAATTCAAATTCGTTTGCTCGTACCTATACAGGGTGTGTGTGACAGCCAGGGAAAAACTGAAATACTGAACAAGTACTTTTAATTTGATTATCTGCAATGTTTGCTTTCCGCGCTAATTGTATCGGGTGATCCTGTGACTAGCTAAAATGGCTTATTGGTTATTGTGTGATACATTGCTGTTTTTTTAGATCACTTTAAGTCATTATCTAAGACCTACTTAAACGAACTACACTACAATTTTTTTCCTGGAAAAATGAAAAAAAAAGGGTCGGAAAATTTTGAAATTTTCCTGCGCAATTTTTCAGTGGTTTCCGCCCCGAATCATGGTCTGAAGTAGCCATATCATTTGCCTAGCTGTCACAAACATCCTGTAGGTAGTAGTAAATTTACTATGATGGCTGTTTGATATGCGCCGATTTTTGTTGACATTTAACTGTATAATGCGGTCTTTTGACGCCTATCCTCATGGTCAGAAGTGGAATAAAACCAGAAAAAAATTACAGTATACCTAAGCTTACTGTATATGGTAAAACTTATATAAGCTAATCTCATTATCTCGTAAGTAAACTGGATAATAATCCCGCGCACATTCACATTCCCCTTCCGATATGTGGGCCGTTGACCGAGACCCACATTCTGTTACACATGTGCTAAGTACTGTGGTACTACATGGCTGCTTTCAAATTGTGCTCTATGTTTATTGGTGATTCGTCATTATACCTATAGTTCGTTATTATACCTGTACGAGTATGTATTAAGATGTACAGAGATGCTATTATTTTTGTTGAGGTCTAGTTTAATATAATGAAAGTTTATATTTTTAAATTCAGTGATAGACGTTTAACTTTATATCTATCTCCCTCTGACAATATTTGAATGACGTCTACCAGACAGGAAGTTTCTTGATATAAAAAAATATTTCTTTATATAAAAAAAGCAGGAAATCATATGTGCTAATTCACAAATTATCTAGGATTTGCCATTTGCTGCACTACACCAATGGGGCTTAAAGCAGTGAAATTTTCTCATTCCCGCACAGTACGCATGCTGTCTTGTTCTTTTTAGATAACATACAACATAGCCAACATAGTATCCGAGAGAGTGCAAGTCGGCTAGTAGTTACTCGTCAACGGCATTTTCTTATTGGGATTTTGCCAACTCAAAATTCCAGTTCCGATGTAAAAGTTATAGGGCCTAACTGCTATATCGGACATCAATTTACAGAAGTAATGCACTCAGAGTCTTGCTGTAAGTGTAAATAAAAATACCATTTTCTCCCAACTCGTCATTAACGCATAACCAAACGCGAAGCAGACATGTAGTACACATTGAGAAGATCTCGTCACATGTGTTGATTAAATTAGTATTATAATAACATATCTTTGAGAGTTTGATTGTTTTCACAGGCTATTCGCAGATATACAATATATTTTAATTGTTTAGCTATAAGTTTAATGAGTTTAAGATCGTGGGAAGCTCACAGTCTAGGATTCGAGTACGATTTCGACGCGGAGAAAACTTTTGATGGTATTCATTTTGTTTTGTAAGGAAATAGTAAATAAAGTAAGTAAAAAAGTCATCCCTGGTGATGATGAAGATTCTCATGGTCCACCATGAGTTCAAAAAATTTGGCTCATGGTTTGTAGCCTGTGATGTAGAATCAATAATAAAATTAAAACGATAATTTAATGTTAGATATCGGATGTTGCACCTACAGTACCCAAGAATTTACATACATACATACATACATAATAATCACGCCTCTTTCCCGGAGGGGTAGGCAGAGATCACGGATCTCCATTTGCTACGATCCTGACACACCTCTTTCGCTTCATCTACTTTCATGACATTTTTCATGCACGCTCGTCGGTTTAGGGTACTCTTGACCTGACCTTTCTTTAGAATTTCACCAATTTGATCGGTGAAAGTCCGGCGAGGTCTTCCCCTTCCAACCCTTCCATCCACTCTTCCATTGTACACTTTCTTTGTCAGTCTACTTTCACTCATTCTCTCCACATGCCCAAACCACCTCAACATACCCTTCTCAATCTTCGTCACCACGTCCTCATTTATACCACACTTCTTTCTGATCACCTCATTTCTTATTCTATCTTTCAAAGTGACTCCACACATACTTCTCAATGCTCTCATTTCCACTGCATTCACTTGACTTTGATGTTTTGGTTTCTGCCATACCCAACTTTCACTTCCATACATAAGAGTCGGCACCAAAACACCTCCATGAACAGCCAGACGTGCCGCTTGCGACACTTTCTGGCTACTCATAAAAGAATTAAGTGCCCCATTCACCCGGTTCCCAGCATTCACTCTCCTTGCAATATCTTTGTCATGCTTACCATCCCTTGTAAACAAAGTCCCCAGATACACGAACTCAGTCACTTGCTCCAATCTTTCTTCGCCAATCATTATTTTGCAATTCGCCATTACCTCATCCTTTTCAAAAACCATCACTTTCGTCTTACTTACATTCATCTTCATCCCTTTACTTTCAAATGATCCATGCATTTTTGTTACCATCTCCTGCAACTCCTCCTCCGAAGAAGCAAGCAAAACCATGTCATCGGCATAGAGAAGGCATTTGACAAGTAACTCATTCATTCTTAGACCACAAACATCGTCTTTCAAACCTTGCAAACAACTGTCCTTGAATAGATTGAATAGCCACGGTGACGCTACACATCCCTGTCTAACACCCTTTTCGATGGTAAACCAGTCTGTGTAGGACCCGTTTATTCTCACACAAGCATTTGAGTCCTCGTAGAGGGATTTCAGTGCCCGAATGAGAAGGCCACTCACTCCATACATAGACAGAACCTTCCAAAGTTCCTTCCTCACAACTCTGTCATAAGCCTTCTCCAAATCGATGAAAGCGCAATAGACCTTCTGACTTTTCGCCAGAAACTTTTCGGCTATACATCGTAAGGAAAAGACTTGATCCGTACATCCCATGCCCTTTCGAAATCCCGCTTGTGCATCCCACACTTTCTGGTCGGTTACTTTCATAATCCTTTCAATCAACACTTTTGCATACAGCTTGCCAACAATGCTGAGTAGGCTAATGCCTCTGTAGTTTTTGCAGTCCAGTCGTGAGCCCTTACCCTTGAACAGAGGCACGATGACAGCCTGGCACCAATCAATTGGTACTCGGCCGGTGTCAAAGCACATGTTGAATAGGCGGTACAACTGACTGGCTACGACGCCCTGTCCAGCCTTCAGCATTTCAGCACAAATCCTATCATACCCTGCTGCCTTACCTGCTTTCATCCGTATCAAACATTTCACAATTTCATCCATGCTTATATTACTTTCCTCTCCAAGCACTGTTTCATTTAACTCTGAGGTCGGCGTCTTTGCTTTTTCCCTATCAAATAACTTTTCAAAATATTCCTTCCATGTCTTCAATATACATTCTTTCTCATTCACTAAACTTCCATTCGTGTCCTTAATTGAGCTCAGCTCAGAGCACTGCCCTTTTCCCCTGGCAAATTTTATGGATTTCCAGAAAAACTTTATGTTAGCCTGGAAATCCTGGGACAACCTTTCATCCATCACATCTTTCTGTTCCGCTTTCTTTCTTTTCACAATTTCTTTTACTAGTCCATTCATGCTTCTATACATTCTTTTTGCTTCAATCACTTCATCGTAAGAGGCTTTTTGGATTCTTTGGTTAGCTCTCATAGCCAACCAGTCCCGCCATAACTTTTTTCTTCTTACATACTGCTTCTTTCACTTCTTTATCCCACCATACATTCTTCTCCTTTTTCCCTTTGCGCCTCTTACTAACTCCACATACCTCACCAGCCACACTCACTATTTTACTCTTAAATGCATCCCATAAGTCATCAATCTCACTTACTTCATCCAATCCTTCAAATTCAATTTTTAACTTAGTTACGTACTCCTCTTTCACCTTGTCTTCTTGCAGATTTTCTACTTTTATTCTTTCTAGATCACTAGTAACTGTACGGGGTCGGTGACGCCACCCTTTAAATAGACCACTTATTCGGCTTATAACCAGGTAGTGGTCAGTGTGTATCCCCGACCCACGGTACACCCTAGTGTCTAGTACATTCTTTCTCATTCTTTCATCAACTATAACAAAATCAATCATGCTTTTCCTTACATTTTCCACCTCTCGAGTATACATGTGTATTAATTTGTGGGCAAACATTGTGTTTGCGACACAAAGATTAGACTCGAGGCAGATCTCTAGCAAACTTTTTCCATTATCATTCACTCTTTCGTCACCATATTTTCCTAGAACACTCTCAAATCCCTCTCTCCTAACACCTATCCATGCGTTAAAATCTCCTATCAGTACTAACCTTTCATTTGCCTTGCATACCCTTAAGACCTCTCTTAATTGCTCCCAAAACATTTGCCTTTCATCCTGTGTACGTTGGGATGCTCTCGGACCAGGGTCCACTGGAGCGTACACCCCAACGACAAACAAGCGTACCATTCCCACTTTCATTCTAACCCAAATCAGTCTTGGGCTCACGCATTCAAATTCATTCACACATTCTGCCATCCTGGCGGAGAGTATAACACCAACACCCTGACAGGCTCTCTCCGCACTGGGAACCCCAGACCAGTATGCCGTGTAGGGACCATGCTTGGTGGTGTCACAGCCTCTCCGCTTGGTCTCATTCAAACACAGAACATCAATCTTTCTTTCATCCATCATCTGCAGCACCTCATCAAACTTCGCTTCCATTCTTCCTCCAACATTTAATGTAGCAAAACGGCTCTCCGTGAACCGCTTGTCGCCCCCGCGGGAAACGAGACGTGATGGGTGGCGGACCGCATCGCCGCCATGCGGATAATTATTTGTTTTAATATCCATTGCGGTCCCACGAGTAGCTAGGGAAATATATGTCCACCCTGGCAGAGCCCCGCATACCAGGGTAAGGCTCGTCATAATCTGGGTTGCCCGGTCCCAGGACATATTGGCACGCTTATGACTATGCTCGCCCATAGCCACGCATCCATAGGCACGGCAAACCCCGGATTGGCGGAAAAGGAAATTTAGGACGGAGAGAAGAGCTCGGGATTATAGGGTTGTAGGGAGGAATGGGAAAATTTATAGGATACTACTGACACGGAAAAGGAAAATTGGTAGATGTCAGTAGTAGCTGGAGTAAGCCAGGGTCGCATACCTGTGTGCTTTATTAATAACACCCGGACAGGGTGTAAAATAAAAACACCTCCTAACCCAAGAATTTCCTTTGGCAATTTGAAGTTTTGAAGAATTTCCACAGTACGGCAATACCTATAATTCTAGGATTGGCTATTATTCGATGCAGTAGGATTAAATACTGGATGTTCTCAGACTAACATAAATATTTATTGTTTTCACGGTAAACGTGAAGTTAATGCATACCCCAGGTGTGTTAGAAGCGTTTAATAATTGTTTGGGTATACCATAATGATTCATATTCTGAAATAAGCGGTGTTATTGTTATGAATTAATTTGCGCGTATGTGTGTTAGGTGCAAATGTAGAATAATTATCACTATTATACATAAAATGTTATTTATTATATGTATTCGTCCTAAACTAAAGCAAGGCCCTCCTGTAACAAATGTTAAATCTAAATTTAATTGAAAATGGCGTCTGTCTCACACACGATGTCTCTTTCTCTTTATGTGAAAAAAGCAACACGGAATCAAAATTTAATAATACAATAATTTGAACGACGTCTGTCACTAACGAAATCTTTTTCTGTTCATATAAGAAGATGCAAGATGACATATATGCTAACTCGCGGTTTAAATTAAATCTAAATTTACGCACTTGCTTTAAGTGGTTGATATTTGCTTGAGGTGCGAAAACACTTTTTAGAAGACAACGCTATGTAGTTGGTACCAGATACATGGCACAGTTACCTAATGATGATAATGACTCCGACCTTATTTCGGTGATGGCGGCCAGTCTCTATTCCTTAAAGAGATCAGGCACAGTACCAACGGTTTTACGAGCTTTCCGACTCACGAACTAGGTTACTATTTTACAACACTTACCTACTCCAAGACGTATCACTTTGACCCCGCATGGACTAAGATTGTGACGTGCGTTTCCAGGTGACCCTGATGTTCCTATCGGTTCTCTGCTGCGGCGCGATCGGCGTCGGGCTGTTTGGCAACGACGACCTCCACAACGCGATGCTGCAGAGCATCCAGGCTGGCAACCAGCTGGCAGCGCTCGTCAACACTGTTAAGAACCAGGTAATTTATTTACAGTATCTGAGAGATGTTGAGGTGGTTTCAGTATGTGGAAAGTAGATAAAGGAAAAGACCACGTCGGACTTTCTTCGATAAACATGGTGAAATTATAGGGAAAGGTCAAGTCAAGACTACCCTTAACCGACGAGCTTGTATACCTATATATGTAGAATATCATAAAAGTAGATGAAACGAAAGAAGCGTGTCAGGACCGTAGCAAGTGGAGACCCGTGATCTCTACCTACCCCTCCGGGAAAGAGGCGTGATTTCATGTTTGTATGTATGCATCTAGAGATGGTGGAAGCTTATGTTTAGCAGTGGAATTCGTATGGTTCAACTGATAATGATCAGGGCATAGGATCTTTCCTACTCTTTGGAATCCCATGAAGACGTTATCATGTGTCAAGGGTTTCGCGATTAAGCCATGAATAGGCAAACTTTATTTTAAGTTAGATACAGCTTGTCTTCTCTTTCAAGAGACTGGAAAAAAGTTGCTCATATAAAATGAGATCCGGTCATGCAATGATAATGGCGCTTCCAAAATTTCATTGCTTTTTGACACATTTTAAGCATCTCTATGTATGCAAGCAAGATCTGTCATTCCACGCTTTTCTTCGGATGAAGGTTGTATCTAAAAAGTATTTCCAATTTAACACGGCTCGTGTGTCAGAGAAAAAAGACCTCCAGCTTAACCATCAAGTCTGATTGGAGCCTTGGATTAGATTAGTCGCGGGAAACACGCGATGTTAGTACCATTTATTATATATCTTGCGTCTAACACACCGCAACTATTTTGATTGCAGTCGAGTATACTAGGCGAGGCGATGGGTTCCCGCGCACGCCAACCTTTAGCCCGCTTGGCAGACGCGTTGGACGCGCCCGTGGCCAACCAGACCGCGTTGGGCACGCTACTGCGAGCATTGTCTGCTTTGAGAAATAATGCCAGTGCTGCCGCCGGCGCCGCTGATAATCTTAGGCGGCCGCTGGCGCAACTCAATCTGGACGCTTTTATGAAGGTTCGTGTTTATGTGTTAGTTATGTATTGTTATAGATAGAGAATGTTGGCTCGATTATGAGTCTTCTATGCTGCTCTGGGAGTGAAAAAAGAAACGTATAATACTACAGCTGCTTCTCTTCCCGGGCATACTGTACAAGTCAGTAGAGGGACAAGAGGGTCTTGGTGTTTTGTAGGCTATGGGCTGACCACCTGTCACTACTAACCGAACTTGTACATCTCAACTATACCCTTACAATTGGTCAGAAGTGGTACCATGTGGTTCTATCGGCCCTTGGTGCTCTGCCTATCCCGTAAGGGATAACTATAGGCGTGATTATATGTATGTTGGCTTGATTAATCGTTATATATGTGTTGTGGTTGGTTTTACCTTTGTTCTGATTATATAACTCCATGCGCCTGTGTTCTCAAATATGGGGTAGCCATAACCGCTAGATCACGAAGGAGATCCCACAGTTAGATGTAGAAGATAAATGGCAAGTTGTTAGCTTATCGACTGAGAGATCGCCCCCGAGTTCCACTATTGATTATTACTATTCTAGTGAATCGTCGCATCAGCACAGGCACAATAAATACCTCGGTTATAACAGTTTCACCCAGCCGTATAAATATGAGAGATTTTTAGGTTTATTTCGTGTACTTTCGATTCGGTAGTTTAACATTGGTGTCCTTTGCTTCCAGCGCGCCTGGGTATGGGAGGCGGTGCGCTGGGCGGGCGGCATGGGCGGCTGGTGCTGCGGCGGCGCGGTGTGCGTGGCGCTGCTGGCGGCGGCGGCGCGGCGCTCCCGGCGCGCGCTGCTGCTGCTCTGTGTGAGTACTGTGCGGTTATGTGTGCCTGGTACTTTAAGAATGCGATTCAAACAAATAACTGCTGCGATTGAAGTTTGTGGGGCGCAATGCTGCTGCTATATGCGTGTACTGTGCGGTTATGTGGGCCTGGTACTTTCAGGATGTGTTAGGTACAAATAAGTACAGACTTGCAGACAGAGACTTGCAAACAAAGCCTGCTGGTGTTTTATGTGGGCCTGGTACTTAGGTGCTCTGTTTTAAACATAAACTAATAAATACCGGCTATATGATAGTGTGACGGTCTATAGACGACGGTCGCGATGGGTGCTGCTGCTGCTTTGTGCGAATACTGTGCGGTTATGTGTGCCTGGTATTTTAAGGGGGTGTCCCAAATGTAAACTAACAAATACTGGCTGTATACAACAAATAGGCAATAGCTTTGTTGTACTGTGTGCTTATGTGAGTCTGGTGCTTCGAAGTTGTGTTTCAGCCGTAAACAACTATAACTGCTGGACAATATCGAAGACCCCGATATTTTAGTGTGTACCATCAGTTAGGTGTGCCTGGTTCATGATTTTTCTATTTCAGCTCATACTTTACCGACGAATTCTAAATAGTTGTATTTCCTACCAGGTGGGCGCCCTGGGCGCGCTAGTGGCGTGCTGGCTCGGTGTGTGCGCGCTAGCGGCGGGCGCGGCGGCGGCGGCGGACGCGTGCCAGGACCCGGCGCGGGCGGTGGCTCATTACGCGCCGCATCGTCTGCCGCCCGACGTGAGTACCGCTTCACTGGAGTCTGCATCACGGTGATACCCCAATGGTTATTAGACGTGCCTTTCAAGCTCTCGCCATGAAAGGGTATATTAGCCATATTCATGCGCATGCACGTCAGGACTAGTTGAAGTGGTCATGGCTGAAAACGGTCGGAGAGATCAAACAATAAAAAAAATATTTCAGTCCGTAACGCTATTGGCCAACTGGCATATCTCAAAGATTTTGCTAGCGAGTCGATAAGCGTTACGGCGCGGCGCGTAAAATGGTTCATGCTTGACCTACAGTGCTAAAGTTCAGCTGTATTTCCAGATGGTGCACTACTACCTGTCGTGCAAGGTGTCGCGCGAGAACGTGCTGACGGCGGAGTTGCGCAGCGCGCAGCGCGCTGTGGTCGGCGTGCGACAGGCGCTGGCGGTGCTAGCGCGCGGTGCGCCGCAGCTGTTCACCGACCCGGGTGCGTACGTGTGTGTATAGAACGTGCTGACAGCGGAGTTACCGTGTATTCTTCACGTCATACTCGTATCGTGGCATATCTGTACGTGACGTACATCTGTAACCTGCGCCGTATGCTCTGTAACGAAACGTTAAATACGAGCTATATTATGACAGGTGTGTGTGTTGCGCCGGCGCGCGAGCATCTGTATCTGCATATTGCGACGCCGGTCTGCAGGTGTGTGTGTAGTCACACGCCGGTCTGCGTTGTATTATGGTATTACAGGTGTGTGTGTAGTGCGCCGGCGCGCGAGCAGTACGCCGGTCTGCAGGTGTGTGTGTAGTGCGCCGGCGCGCGAGCAGCCTGCGACGCCGGTCCTTACGTCTTTTTGCGCCGGCGCGCGAGCAGCCTGCGACGCCGGTCCTGCGCCGGCGCGCGAGCAATGCATGTGTTAGGTGTGTGTTAGTGCCCCGGCGCGCGAGCAGCCTACGCCCGGTCTGCAGGTGTGTGTGTAGTGCCCGGCGCGCGAGCAGCTACTTTAAATGCCATATTATGCCACAATACGTCATCTTATAAACCCCCTTATCGTGTTTAGGTCTGCAGCCGGCGCTGGGCGCGCTGGGCGCGGGCACGGGCGAGGCGAGCAGCCTGCGACGCCGGTCTGCAGGTGTGTGTGTAGTGCGCCGGCGCGCGAGCAGCCTGCGCGCCGGTCTGCAGGTGTGTGTGTAGTCGAGCAGTGCGACGCCGGTCTGCAGGTGTGTGTGTAGTGCAGCAGTGCGCAGGTGTGTGTGTAGTCGCCGGCGCGCGAGTGTCGCATGGCGCGCGCGTACTTCGTGGCCGGCGCGCGAGCAGCCTGCGACGCCGGTCTGCAGGTGTGTGTGTAGTGCGCCGGCGCGCGAGCAGCCTGCGACGCCGGTCTGCAGGTGTGTGTGTAGTGCGCCGGCGCGCGAGCAGCCTGCGACGCCGGTCTGCAGGTGTGTGTGTAGTGCGCCGGCGCGCGAGCAGCCTGCGACGCCGGTCTGCAGGTGTGTGTGTAGTGCGCCGGCGCGCGAGCAGCCTGCGACGCCGGTCTGCAGGTGTGTGTGTAGTGCGCCGGCGCGCGAGCAGCCTGCGACGCCGGTCTGCAGGTGTGTGTGTAGTGCGCCGGCGCGCGAGCAGCCTGCGACGCCGGTCTGCAGGTGTGTGTGTAGTGCGCCGGCGCGCGAGCAGCCTGTGTGAATCAGAAAATGTGGTCATACACATAGTAACTACCTCCATCATCCATCGGAATTGTATGGTAAAACGGACATTTGTACTATTGCAACCTATCAAAATTATTGATAGTTTGTGATATGTCGAATATGTGGAAGGGGCCTGTCACTGGCAAATCTCGGTGAATTCGAGGCCCTAGCAAAGATTTATTTTTATTTTTTTAATTTCAGGCATTATCGCTTCAACTGCTAGCGGCCATCGCCGCCGGCTTCCTGTTCACCGCCATTGTACTCGTCGACTCGCACGCCTGGATCTACATCAATACCAAGTACGTTTACGTTTGCAAATGCATCTATTGTTGTGACTAAATGTATTAATCTTAATGCCATGTTTTATTTAAATTTAGAGACAGCGCTGCATATGGAATCTTAACGCTCAAGATCCTTACACTGTGTTATATTGGCAGACGTAGCGGTTCCGGCGAGGAGCAAGCGCCGTTCCTGTCCAGCGGGAACAGTAGTGCCGCCTCCCGCACCCTGCCCCGCGCGCCCGCCTTCCCCAACGGCAAGCCGCCCTCGTATAGCGCCGCCGTGCAGCTGATGGACCTGGCCGAGCGCGAGCGGCCCGCGTGAGTACTCTCCGGCTTAGTGCCGCCTCCGCGCCCCGGCGGCGACTGTAGTGCCGCCTCCCGCATTCTGCCCCGCACTAGGCGTTTTTTTTTAGACCAGTTTTCTAACATTGTGTCATTACGGTGGCTTCTACTGGTGAGCGCTAAAACGGTGGCCCCAATTATCTTTGTTTTCTCCACCACGTAATCCCTGTAACGTCAACCGAAGTAATAACTGTATGTTGTATTGTTGCAGCGTGGCGGCGCCGCGTGCGCGCATGTCGGGCTCGGCGACGCTCGGGCGCGGCGCGGGCGGCGCGGCGCAGGCGGCGGCCATGAGCGGCGCGCACACGCTCGGCCGCGCGCCGCACAACGGTACGTAGTGTGTCTCGGGGGCGCTCGGGGACGCTCGGAAATGTTCGGGGACGCTCGGCAATGTTCGGATAGGTTTGGTGACGCTCGGGAACCATCGACAACGTTCGGATAGATTTGGTGACGCTCGGAGATGCTCGGGGACGCTCGGAGTTCTTCGGGCAGGTTTGACGACGCTCGGAGACGCTCGGACAATGACTCTGAGATGCTCATTGACGCTCGGAGATGTTAGATGACGCTCGGAGACGCTCGGACTGGCTCGGCAACCCGGGCATACTTGGAGCTGCTCAAAGATGATCGGTTAGGCTCGGAGATGCTCGGGCATGTTCGGCGACGCTTAGAGACGTTTATTCGGGCTCGGTGTCGCTCGGGCAGGCTCGGCAATTCTCAGGCATCGTAAGCATTCGGTCAGTTAACAATGCTTGACAACGCTTGTATCTCCGCAAGGTGCTGCCTAAAATCAACGATTCAGGGGGGGGGGGCATGTGGTTATTGCATGCTACATAGCCGTTTCGTATTGCAAATACCTAACCTACTAGTGCTAAAATGTCACTTATAAATGAATACTTTAAGTTTTCATTGTTTTCTCTTTGTATAGGTAAATACGCCACTCTCAGCAAGCAGTGCAAGACGCTGGAGAGTAATGACTTCTACTGAGCACGGCCCGGCGGCGGCGCGAACGAGACCTATGGTAAATAATATGTTCATTCAATCATTCGATTATCAAATTAGTTCATTCGTTCATTAAATCATTTTTATAAATGTTCAAAGTTGGGATATTTTTTAAGCAAAAACTACCGAATGAAAATTAATGAAATATTTGAACCTTATGAAAATGAAATGTTATGCCGCCTACAGATACATTAGAATAGCACAAATACACAAATGTCATAGGCTAACTGCGGTCCCACGTTAGGCGCCAATGTTTACTCAATGCAAGCAAGCATTCGCCTTAGAGCTGTGATGTTATGTATAATACATTACTAACTGCTTTAGTTGATCGAAATTATGGATAATCTCTAGTCTGGATTTATGCTTGTAAAATCTTGGATTACTCGTTGCTATGGGTAAAGAAAGAAGCATACAGGATGTTTTTTTGTGGCCACCTTTAACGAAGGGTACGTATTCTATACATGAAATAAAGTAAGTTTTATGCGGGGGAAAAAAAATTTAATATATGTCTAGTGTATGTTAGTTTTTTTATACACAGATATTAATTATTTTTCGTGAAAAAATGCTCTATGTGCATTTATGCAGAAAAACGCAGTCTATTTACTCAACTTGGACCCTAATATTTTGGAAACCAGACACTCCCGTATGCTTCCTGGAGAAAAATGATCGTGATATGAAGATTCCGTAGTTTTCGGGACGTTGACGCATACAGTGGTGTTCCAACGTGGAGCTTATGTTACCACGGCTATGAGATAGGTGGTTAAGCTATGATGATAGAGGTGCGTGGCGTGGAAGGAACTTTTCTAATGTTGAACACCGTAAGAGGACGTGTATTTTCGTAAATACGGCCGCTATTCTAGGAAACCAAAGCTAAAGGTGTGCTATGCTACGCTACGTTGCTACGGATGCATTTACATGATTCACATGCTATTGGTGTATTTCTTTCATCTTTCATATCTCTGGTGGAAAGGCAGCCCCATTCAAATCAAATGTGTTGTGAAGTTTGCGAATATTGTTTCCAATTTCAAATTTCCCGCAGGTCAAACAGCGCGCAACACAAGCCTGAACCGCTTCGACCCGAAATACGCGTCGTTCGGTCCGCGCGCGCAGCGCCCGCGCCCCGCCGCCCCCGCCGCCCCCGCCCCGCCCCTCGCCACGTTCTCCCCCTCCCCGGCCCCCGCGAACGCCCCGCCCCCTTCCAACGACAAGTACGCCACAGTCCGCCCGCAGCGTCGCACGGAGCCACAACCGCTCTCCGCTGCAGCTTTGGAGTATAGGTCGCTGCAACGGCCGAGGCGTCAACAGCAAGGTCAGCATACTAATACGACGCATCGCAGACGGCCTGACAGGCCGCAGCCGGATCAGAGGGATCTGTATGCGGTCACCGAACTCTAGTGCGATGAGGTTGACGGTAGATGGAGTTGGTAAAGCCTATTTGAAACGAGTTATTGGTTGAGGTAAATATGTATCTTATAAATCTCATGAGCTTCTTTGGAAATAAATAAAGGCAACATATACATACAAACACATACATAGGCTCGTTGTATGAGTAAGAGCGAAAGACAGCACTGTCTTTGTCTAACTTGAGTTTGAGGACGTTAAAGATAGACACATAACATTCAAATACATACATACATATAATCACGCCTTTATCTCTTACGGGGTAGGCAGAGCCACATGGTGCCACTTCTGACCAATTATGAGGGTATAGTTGAGAGAGTTGCTTCAAATAGGTGTTTATAAACTCCACAATTACCTATAACTTTCAAAAATGTGGCTCGTATACTCGCTATGAGCAGCATAGCGGTGTTACGACTGACCTATTGAACTCGGTTTACACGAGATTGCTCAAATCTTTTGTAATATACGTGAATACTGGTCTAATATTTTGTACGTGTTTTTTTCGAAAGCGACTCTAATTTTAGGCAGTGTTTTTTTGTGATGATTTACATACGGACGTTTTGCTGCACAACTTTTTTGTAGTCGACATTTTTGTATACAGTGATGACATTGTCTGTGGCCTATTGTTTCTAGTCTATTTTATCTTTTCGCGGCAGATTTTTCTGTTTATCTGCATGTTTATTTATGCAGTTTCTTTCGTCTGTTTTTCATAAAATGTCCATAAAAAGGCTGTGGAATGAAGCAGTAAAAGACCAATTAATTCTTCTTTACATACGATACGACTTCTTAACTGTGGAAGATTAGATTTCTCTAGACTGACTTTCACAGAGATTGGACTGTGTTTTGTGACTTGGTGTTCGCTCAATGTAGTTTAAGAAGACCTCTGATATCCTAGGCCGAGTTTGAGAAACAATGCTTGTTGAAAGTGCATTTTACAGCGACATCTAGTGAAACTTTGTCGTAGTTTTTCAGATTTACTCAATAGATGTCGCCATGTTTGTCAAATAGTCTATTGTTTCTAACTCAGTTAGGACTGGCACGGGCTGTTAATAGGGATATGAAATTACCGGATAATGGAAGTAACTTGTTCCTCCATAGAGGTGTGAATGCCATTATTACATTTTGTATGTATGAATTGGCATTTTAGGTATTTATGACAATGAAAAGTAGCACGGCTTGAAGCCTAATTGTAGCGGTTTGATGGTAATCTATACGAAATCTCTATGTTATCTATGTAATATTCAACATGTTTTGTGCGATTTTTGTAATTGTAAATTAATGAGGTATTATTTAGAAAGATTTTGTCAAAATTTATAACTTATTTGGAATCTTTTTCGGAGTAGTGCTTTAAAGGGTTATGTGTAAAATATTATGATAGGTGGCTCAATGCGTTTTTAAATAGAAAAATAGCGTGGACCTAATGTACATAATAAATTAGTGCTCTTTTTTAATTATAATTATTACTAGTGGAAAATTAACCAATATTGAAGCATTCCAGCGTGTGTTGAATTAGAAAAAAAAATGTGGAATTGGTAGATTCATTAATTCGGAACTTTTTACAAAATATAAAACTGCCATTCGAAAAAAAACTTACTTAGTACCTACTAAAATATTAAAATTACTACCCTAACTATAATAACACCACAAATATAGGTAATATATCTAGGATTCGATTAACCTGAGAAAATTAGTTTTAATAAAACATGGGTGACTTATACAAAATATGTGTAATTTCCTATTTTGAACAAAAATATTTTAAATTATCTCTTGTATTTATTTCTAATATAATTTACTGGAACTATAAAAGCAAAGTCTCCGTTGTACTCTAAAACGTAACAATGTTGACCTGCCCCCCTAGCATGACCACGCCTTCGTGGATATCGTATCGTAACGATATCGTATCGTCTCTATACAAAATTCAACATGGCGGCTATATTTATCGTATTTTGACAAGCTAAATGTCGATAAATCGGTTTATCATATCATGTTTCGCAGGCCATGCTAGGCTTGCAGGCTTGTTTCTTAATTGTTAGAACATTATTTTAGTTATGATGTACTAAAACATTTTTCACATTTTTAACACAACTAACACACATGTTGATTGGAGGTTTAAGGACATATTTCATTGTAAATGTATCTGAGAATGTTGCACGTTCGCAGAAAAACATGTTCGCGAACCTAAAGGTTACAACTACATTGTATTAGATTGTCAACCCATGCTCGATTTGAACGATTCGCATGTGATAATTCCTTACGGCACTGTTCTCTCACGAACTAGGTGAATCCTTTACGAGCAGTTGCTTTGTTATTTATGTGTACATTTTGTAATAGTTTAAGCGGAGGTACCAGTTTTGTAAACACTGTTGGACATATTGTATTCAGTATTATTGTAGGCAATTTTGTGAGACTTTACAACGATGTTCGTAAGTTTTTTTCTAATCTATGTATGTATTTAGTTATCTCATATAAGTTGTACGGTACCATAAGCAGTGTATTCGCCAAAGATAATGCATAATTTAACATTAATATTGTCTAGTGTCTAAGATTTTAAGTTAGGTTCGTAAGTTAGATATTTAGCGGTGAAAATATTCTATGTTTATTATATTTTTGTTGCCACAGAACAAAGGACAGAACAAACATTTGCAATGCATTTCCAAGAAATAATATCAGTTGTTACGCACATGAAGAAGTATTTCGTTTTAAATGGTTTTAGTGTTGCCATAGTGATATGTGTACAAAACTTTTGTATACTTTTTTCAAGGGTGATTCATGTCATATCTCTCAATAACTTTTTACAAATGTTTACTACGCTATACGGCTCAGATAAGATATGATGTGAATATACGGCTCAGATAAGATATGATGTGAATAATCTTTTATGAATATCGCAGCTCAAAAAAATCTTATTTTCTCTAATGGCAACTATCAGATAATAACGCATCTCATTAATAATAAGCCTGATCTATCCGCTGTTTTGGGTAATCTCTCATTTCGAATGTAGCTAGCTATTTTACGAATACTTTTTGTGAATTAACATTACTTTTCCTTGAAGACTGAGAGCGATTGTGTTCGCTCAATAAACACAAAACGTGTTGGTTTTTGGAAAGTGTGTGTTAAGATGTACCTTGTTCATAATTTAGTGCACACATATTAATTATCCTCAAAAAGGTTGGGCAAATGTGTGCAAAATCACACGTATACTACACTTATGACCTTAACTCCAACATGGCATGTAGCCCATCGACACTTTTCGAGCACAAACATACTACATTCATGCGACCATAGTGTAAGATAATTTAGAACTCGTAAAATTCTGACAAACGCGTTCTTGTCTGTCTAACTAGGTTTTGGAATACTAGTTATGAAAGTTAAGAAGTTTTTATATAATGGTATGTACAAAATTCATCATTATCATCAGCCTATTGCAGTCCTGCTGGACGTAGGCCTCCCCGGGGCACGCCACAAGACTGCCATGAGGGGCATTTGCCCATAGTCACCACGTTGGCAGGCGGGTTGGTGACCACAGTTTGTATTTTGGACTATGTTGTCAACACGGGAGGCGCTGCTGCCCACCTCCCGGAAACCCTTAATCGCCTCGTGCGATACCCACGGGCAGACATGTACAAAATTATGAACAAGGTAATATGTATAAGTGCGATAAGGATCAATATGAATGTGTCTTCTAGTGGAACTAAACTTAAAGACTTATTATTTCACTATGGGTGTGCCCACCACCGGGCCCTACACCCTCCACTGACCTATTATTTGACTATTTGCCATAGCAAGTAGCGCCGCCAGTGAGTTTCAATTGATTCTTGTCGCGCTTTCGTATCAATAAATGCAATAAAAATATACTATATCTTACGTGATAAATTATTACACCATTTTCAATGTAATTAATGCACACTATTTGTAATCTTAGTTGTTATCGTATAAGCAGGATGTAAATTATGTCAAGGGAATGGTGTCATGACATGTACGGGCTAATTTTAATAAAGAGAGTGGTCTAAATTTAATCAACTAGAGCTAGAGTGAATAGGCACTTTCTAGGCAAACATGTACCATACTAGCCGCATCTTGCTTAACATCAGGCACGATGGCGGTCAAATGTTTGTCTAGCTAATTGTAAAAAAAAACTCCTTTTATCTTTATTTTTTATTTTAGTAAAAGTTACCATTGTGAAGCTTAAAATAGAACACCACTGCCTTTTTGGGAATAGTGTGCCATATTTTTTGTTGATTTTCCTCCTGCTTTATTTCAGCTAGCTATTTAGTCTATGGTTGAAATATTTTTAGTTTATGTTTATACTTTGATTTAGAATAGCAAGTTTTGTTTTTAATATATTTTTTTAATATAGATTTTTTTGTTGCTGAATGCATTTTTTTCTTTTAAAGTCAATTATGGTGCGCCCGAATATATAATATGTATATAGTTGTCGGCTGTTTTTTCTGTATTGTGAGGGTATTTTCAAATTTTACCTTGATTAAATATGGAATCTAGTATGCCTACGTTGCTATGGTTGCGTTTGATATCCGCCAATCAAATTCGTTGACATCATGGATCAATGAACATGATTAGTGGATGTTACACGCATACCTAGCAACGTAGCATAACCCATCTCTGGTGTAAAGGCAGCTTTTAAGTTGCTGTGACATTATTGGCAGCATTTTTTATGCGTAATTTTTTTTCTTGCCTGTTAATTTATTTTTTTCATGCCCTCAAAGGGGTGGGCAGAAGTGTGCAAATCATACTCACTTTTTACCAGTTAGTAAGTCGCACGTGGTAAGTGGTGGGCCACATAAAATACCAGTATCGTAATATTTTCAATGATTTCCAATGATTTTGATCAGTTATGTTTGGCAATATTATTTATTTATGTAAGAAACTCCTCACAGTACAGTTAAAATCTAGTAAATAAGTCTCATTTTTGTGATGTAATGCCGTTTGTAATTAATGATTAACGGTTGATAGATCATGTGTATGAGTTTACAATAAAATAAATAAATGGAACAAAATATTGTATATGTTTTATTGAACAGTAACATACTTAGATAGATACCTTGGGGTAAGCACGAAGCCTTTTTACGCGGCGTCTAGCAAAATATATGTGATTTGACAGTTTGACGATAGCGTTACGGACTATCGAGAGGTTCGTGCTTACCCTTCAGTACTTAAAGAACTCTGCTGATGCGGGGCTTCACTAGAATACATCGGCTGCATCTCGATGCATATTTTGGGAACTATCATACCATAGCCCGAGGTTCCAGTTTCATTAGTTTCATAAAGATCATTGGACGTTATATCAACTTTATTTTTTGGTCTTCAACGTTTTCCAATATTCGGATTCTCATCATCACGAACATATTTTCTCCATGGAAGCATATCTACCTGGGAAGTGTGTGGTTCCCAAGATATTAAGGTCCAAATTTGAGTTATTAGATTGCATTTTTTTTTTGTAGAAATGCACATAGACGCGTGTAACAAACATTTTCACAAAAAAATCTAACAAACACTGGACACCATAAATTACGCGTGATCAAGTCAATAAAAAAATATTGTGACAAATTAATCGTTTCCCAGCATTTTTTTTAGCATAAACTTAGGTACCTATTTCATGTATAGAGTATGTACTCCTTCGTAAATAGTGGCAACGAAAAAACACCACAACGGACTGGGTAATAAAAGTACATGTAAGTATAACGCCACGTCTCTGCTAACAATACTTTCTACTTAGGGCCCATTTTTCCGATAGTCAGATAGTTTAACTGAAGGATAAAGTTGACGCTGTCTCTATTCTATAGTAGGTTGGTCAAGTTTTAAAGAAAGAAAAAAAAATCCTTCAGATAGCCTAGCTGACCATCGGCCCTGAGTAACTAACAAGTTCTAGGGAAAGATAGCATCACCTTCCTATCCTATATACATACAGGCTAACTGACCATTGGAAAAATCGGCCCTAAGAGTCCCCCACACTAGCGTCTTTCAGCGTCGGCGTCGGGCGAGCGTCAGCGCAGCGTCGACGCGACCTCGGTGCTAAGTGGAAGCCAAACGCACTGAACACTGTAATTACGCAGCGCAAACGTCGCGTCGTTTTATTATATGGCAGAAAATGCGGCGCTGGCGTTGCGTCGACGCGACGCTCACGTAGCGTAATTACAGCGTTCGGCTTCCACTCAGCGCCGACATCGCGTCAACACACGCCCGACGCCGACGTTTAAAAGACGCTCAGAAGACGCTAGTGTGTGGGGGGGGGGCTCTTAATTAAAACAAGCAATAATAATTCACCCTCCAAAAGTAAAGGATTTGCAAACATAATCAAACAGCGTAATAGCCGTGCGAAAAGTTTAACCGCTAAATGCGTAATTGACCTGTCGCGTGTTTTTATTTGCCTCACAGGTGAAGGGTTTAATCTGGGCACATAAAGAATTCACAGTTTGCTTGCGTCCCACGCTTGGTGCATTTTAACAAGGCCGCGGAGTTATCGTGCTGGATGTGCCACAAGGCTGTTTTTGCTGCAGTCGAGTTTGAGGTAGGGCAGTATTTGGTACAGGTACGAGTAGAGCAGGAATTATAGAATAATTTTGATAATCTGCCCTGATAATAATTTATATTAATTGCAGTTTTGATATTTTGAGTGTAGGGCATTGTGCATGGGCATTCTGATACAATCTTCCTCTTGAAGTCTTGAATTGCACATACACAAAAAGAAATATGGCATACATTTTTTTTTATAAAAAACCAAATCTAACAACAATAATAGATTGGAATCTTCTGAAATAGAAAGTTTGCGGCCACTTCTATACATTAAAAGCGGTGTATTTGTTTAGGAGCTCTTACAAAATAATGGACAGGTCGGGGTGTTCGCAGCGCGCATGGATTGCTCGTTAGTTCGTTACGACGAGTGCCTCTCGCCTCGCCCTTACTTCTCACTTGGAGCTGTTTTCTTTTCAAGCGCAGATTTTATTTAAATTGTCTCATTTCGTGTGTTGAGAAAGCTCTGGGAAAATCTACGGTGTTATTGGAAAACCGCTTCTAAAGTTAGATACTGTTTAAATATCACATTTGACAGCAAAATGTATGGAATATCCTGTCAAATTTGGACAGTGTTTAATGGATTAGCTTAAACAATGATTTTTTTATCACTTCAAGGCTAATGTTTGGTCGCAGCTTGTCAACCTTTTCAACCGACTTTAAAAGAGAGTTCCCTCTGCTACAACCGCAAAGGGATGTTTTTTCTAAATGCGTTATCTACCACAGAACTCTGTTATATAACCCAATTAAATTTTTTTTTTGTAGTTGGATAGAATAAATATGCTCCAGAGTTGGTTCTATAGGTATACCATCACATCATGATCTGATGGTAGGATCCTAGAGTCTTTCCATGTGAAATGTGTATTTTCTAAAGATCTGGGATCTGCTTATCGTAAACCAAATGTTTATCAATATCCGCTCAGCCTTTTTGCCTTGAAAAGTGGAAGTCAGGCAGAGTAACTATAATAGCGCATGTGTGTATAATTTTATGCCATCGCATAATCTCTCCTATGTATTAATTAACTGTTAATTATTTGAACTGGGTCAATCTCGTATAATGCTCGATTTGCATAATTCCAATTTTGCTTAATTTCTAAACGTGAAAGTTTTGTGGGTAGTTAGAAGTACCCACACAAAAACTACTGAACGGGTTTTGATGAAACTTTACACTGACTGTAATTAAATGATGAAAAGTTTACGGGCAGACGGTATAACTGGCCATTTACACGTAGGTAGGTGGATATTATTAATACTTATGGGTCAATTAATATGTCACATATAGGTGCTTACTGACCGCGTTATAACCCATGTAATCGATTAAGCTATATAAAAGCTATTGAGGCACTAAGCTCTGCAGGTGTATAAAATAGGCTACTAAGAAAATATACCATGCTTAAACTTTATACAGGGTGTAAAAAAAGGGGTATGTTAAGCTAAAAGCTATGTAAATAGCCCACTATAGAGAACCTATTTCAAAAATTTGAGACTCGAAATCACATGTTTATTTTTCAAGATTGCATGAACATTCCTGAGTTGGCTAGGAATTCTCCATACTATCTGGAAAAATAAACATGTGATTTTGATTCTAAAATTTCGTCGATAGGTTCCTTTCTGCGGGCTATTTACATAGCTTTTCGCTTAACATACCCCTTTTGTTACACCCTGTATAAATAAATCTTTTAAAATAAATATTCACACCCTTCATAGCCAACTTAGGTATAAGTATACAGGATGTTTTTTGGTCGTCAAAGTTCCCGAAAACTACGGAATCTCCTCATCATCATGATCATTTTTTCCATGAAAGCATACCTGGGAACTGGTTCCCAAGATATGAGGGTCCAAAGTTGAGTAAATAGGCTGCATTTTTTTGGCATAAACTTATTTGATGTATAGAGTACCTACCCTTCGTTAAGGGTGGCAACAAAAAAACATTCTGTATAACTCATTTAGGTAGGTGCCTATGCTTTTTTCCTACCGAGTTTAAAACCTATAGGACGTTTGACTCGGCCGGCAGGCTATTTATTGATGTTTTTTCTTTTCTCTTTACGTTACGTCTAATAATTAGAGTACCAAAAATAGGTTTTCCAATAGATCTTAACGAAAGGTACCTCTAGAACTTTCGACGTAGATGGGCAGCAAAAAGGGTAGTTATCCGTCTAATAATCATAGTGCAAGATTCTATGAAAATAGAGTCTTTATCGGGAAAAATTGTACCAAATTTTGTGGAAAAGTGGGCTTTTTACATCGCTTTTCGACCCTTAGGAGGTAATCTTTTGACACGAAACTAGGTAGGTAAAAAGAAACAACTTTCATTATGGGACTAACTCTGATATAGTGAAAAAAAAACAGCTGTTCCATACAATCTTAAATAATTACTGCAATGAAATGTATGGAACAGCTTATTTTTTTCAACGATTTCGGAGTTGGTCCCACAAAGAAAGTTATTTCTTATTACCTACTTAATTTCCTGTCAAAAGATAATCAGTACTTTTTGGTAGACATAATATATTGTTACCCGAGGGGTGCAACATTGACGCACGTAAGTTTATTTTAATTTTGTGAAACACTGCAGTAAAGAAAGCATTAAATATAATATTATATTTTATTATAATACATTTATATTATAATACAACTTTCTCAAAACTTTTTTGCCGCCAGGGAATACATAGTTACTAGGTTCTTAGATAATGTAACATCGTTTCGCATTTATTTTCGTTACCAGGCACGAATGAAGGCTCTTGACTAATGATCCAATGATAATTGGAGAAAACGTTTGGATGACGAACCTCTATCGATTCGATAGAGATATGTTACTTTGTCTAAGCCTACTATTTGTATAACTGTACAATATTATATAAATAATATAAATGGTATAATCTTTATCTAACAGACACTTATTCTCAAACATCAGGATCGAGCGATCTCTAATGCTAGCAACATAAATAAATTATAAAATATTAATAAGAAAATGAAAAAATTCTTCACCCGAGTGAGATTTGAACTCACGACCACTCGCAAACCTTGCTTTCGCTCGAACCACTGAGCTATCGGGTCAATTAACTCGGGCAACGAATTTTACCATCTCTTTTAAATTACATCACATAAATTAGGTGTTTACCTAACTATTCCACGCAATACCACATAAGTATTTAATACCTGTTCAGTTTTATTACACGAGATAATTTATCATCTAAACTAAAATGATAGTCATGGTGATACAGCAGCAATCATATAGGTACCTTACGTGCATGTGTTACATAGTAGTATTAAAGCGGGGATAGCCCAGTGGTTAAGATGTGCACCTTCCAAGCGGGAGGCGTAAGTTAGATCCCAGTCACGGGCCTGTACCAATGAATTTATTTCATGTACAGATTTTAATGTTGTAAAATTGTCACTTAGCTTGTGCCTCGGAAAGCAAGTAAAACCGTTGGTCTTGCGCCTGATCTCTCTCCGGTCGTGTCGGCTTTCCGCCCCATCTACTACTACTACTATGAGAGTAACGGAATAGAGAGTGTATCTGTGTTTGCACTTGTGCACTATAATATCTCCTGCGTACCTGGCCAATCTCCGTAGAGATTGGTCGCCTTGGCCGAAATACGGTCGGAGATCATCAAATCAGTACTAACTGCTGTTTTATATAATAAATCGTCATATGGGGTTGATAAGGGGGTTGTTGGTAGCCCAATGGTTAAGATGTTAGGTTAGGTTAGGTTCGACCCCAGTCACGGGCCTGTACCACTGAATTTATTACATTTTACTAATTTAAAATAAAATTGACACTTAGCTATACCTAAGGAGGGTTGGCGGTAAGCAGGCAGCCGGCCATAAAACAAACGGCATATGTGAATGTCGAAAGAAATCTATAGGTATTAAGCCGACCCCATAAATTATGAGATAAAGTCAGGAAGTTGATGATGGTGGTAGACAGTAAAACAAAAAAAAACCATAGCATGAAGGAGAATATTCACACCTATAAATACTCAATTACACCTATTTTCTAACCTACCAAACATACAAAACACCATAAAAATCGGTCTAGCCATTTCAGAGGAGTTGGGTTACTTGCGAGAATTTTTACAAAAATAAAATTTACCAATAACTAAAAACTACACTAGTATTATAAATATGAACATTCCGTTAGAGAAAACGAGGGATATCTGAGGTCCAGGCCCTCCAGCTGAGTGACGAGGTATTCCTCAGCTTGTACTTCCATTTTCGGAGTGAAGTGGGTTTTCCAGCCACCGACTTCACCTTCGAAATAAATATTATTATAAGTGTATTACTTGTTATAAGTATATTGTGTATTAAGTATACAGGGTGTAACAGAAGTTATTTATTTTTCCAGATAGTTTGGAGAATTCCTAAACAACTCAGCAATGTTCATACTATCTTGAAAAATAAACATGTGATCTCGAGTATGAAATTTTAGAAATTGGTTCTCTATAGTGGGCTATTTACCTAGCTTTTCGCTTAACACACCCTTTCTGTTACACCCTGTATAATTGAATTGTTATAAGTACATCAAGTCATGATGCGGGCTTCACTAGAATACATCGGCTGTAATTCCTTCCTTGCATGTTGTAAGAGTCGACTACGGTATTTAGATGTGTTTTCTCAGGAGATGAGCTAGCAACTTGTCATAATCTTTGACATCTGGCCCCGCTATTTGTAAATGTTGCTGTGGGATTTACTTCGTTATCTTGCAGTTCCGCCTAATCCATTTAGGAGTCACAGCCGTATGTACCTATATGTCACGTCATGTAAATACATGGCCGCGTCCCCATTAGGCGAACAGTGAGCGGCTAACAGTTTGCTTCCAGTTTGCCTCCCTATACATTTTAAATGGAGTGTCTAAACAGCGCGTAATGAACGCAGTTTGCGACGTTTCGCTTGTCGATTCATTCGCAGTCGGCAGCGCAGTTTGTTCACTCCATGTTTTCTGTTTTTGTTCCGTTCGCTAATGCACTTTCCCTCACGAGAATTCGCAAGCGCTTTGCTGCTAATACGATCTGGTTCGCCGCATGGTTGATATTAGTTAGCGACCAATACGCCACTCAGAGTCAGTCAGCGAACAGTCAGTCGCTCACTGTTTGCCTAATGGGGACACGGCCTAAGGGCCGATTATTCCAATGGTCAGACTCCGTATCGGCTATCTTTTTTGACAGTTGATAGTAATTATCACTCATTGAAACTTAACTAGACTAGTCTAGACTGTCCGTATCTCAGTCACTGTGCTATGACTCATTTGCAAATAAATTGTAGTGTCTCGAGGTAGCCATTATAATTGACTGTGTAACATAATAATTTAAAATGACAAATTTATTACTATCAAATTAATAATTTATAGCTACTAACATTTAAATATATTTGTTTATCTAATAATATAATTTGTAACAAAAAAAATGGGTCTTAGTTACCTGAATAAATGAATTTATTTATTTATTTTTATCTTAACAACTGGAAGTGGCATAATGTCTTGTCGGAACGCCAACTCACGCATACATGTCACTTCCAGTTCATTTAGTTTGAATGAGTGATGATCACTATAACCTGTCAAAAAAACATAGCCGATACGGGAGCAGATAGCCTAGGCATCTAAAGGATAAAGATGCTGTCTTTCTCTTTGACGGCCGATTGGTCTAGTAGATAGTGACCCTGCCTGCGACGCCATAGGTCCTGGGTTCGAATCCCGGTAGGTGCAAACATTGATATGATGAAAATCACCCTGTTACCGTTGCTTAGTACCCACGACACAAGACCTTAGGGATCTTAATGTGGCTAGGTTAACGTGTTGTGTAGTGTGTGAATATAAAAAAAGATACGCATGACCATTAAAAAAAATCGACTCTGAGTTTTCTCTAAGAGTATTCTATAACATCGATTTATATTATTTGATCTTATCTAGTACAAAATCACGTAAGTCTTACTACATGTTTGAGATAACTTCAACGTTTAATATTGAAGACTAGTTCAAAGTCTGAGAAAGATTGTAAACTGAAAACTAAGATTAGATACTACGGAGGCCTATGATGTTTAGTGAATTGTGTCTAATACATCTCATCAAAAACATAAATGTGAAAATGAGAGCCAAAGACAAAACAAGTGATATCTAAATGGGTGCCAAGTTCAATGGTCAGTCTTGAAATGTATTTATAACAACACAAAATATAATTTCATCTTATAACTTAGGATAATATATTGTAGCCTGAGGTCTGATTTGGCTAGTTCTTATATTATTATCCAGTAGCGCCATCTAGTTTACCAAGTAGCACTTGGTATGGGGAGAACAATTAAGTGAAAAATTATAATAAAATGATGAAAATATACTAGTTTCAGATTTTTCCCTTTGTATTCACGTAATCACCTATCTGTATGCCAAATTTGAACTTTCTAGGTCATCTGGAACTGGGTTAGAGTTTTGATCTATAGATCAGTCAGTGATAAAATTGTCGATTTTTGGACGTTAATATCTAACTAACCGTTGGAGAAATGCTTATGAAATTTGGAGCACATATCAATTTCGCAAGCCTCAATGTGAGCCGAATTTGACAAGTTTACGTGAAACAGTTTTTGAATTATGAGGGTGTCAAAAGTGGCTCAAAATGGTTCGTGTAAAATTACACACGGTGCTGCTCGCCAGTTGTGCTAGCTGTAACTTTGGCTTGACACACTACCGCGTGTCTAGATGAACAATAATTGAACATTATCTTAAAGATAAGGCTGCATGCATTTGTTGAATTTTATTGGTTTAGATTACATAACTTTAACTTATATGCTCCGATAGGTATGTTATAAGTACACAAAATATTTTTTAATACTATTTACTTTAAACAAGATGTAGGCTGTTTTTGTATAAAAAAATCCTTAATTTATTTGTTTACCGGCCATTTATGAATATTTATTTTAAAAAGTTTTACATACCTACTTCACGTAATCTTTTTACGTACCTTTTCTTATAAACTGGACCGAGTCCTCCTTTTCACTGGTGGTGTTATTGACCTTCTTGTTCTTCCTGAGGCTGTCGAAGCTCAGGTGCTCGGCCAACTTCTTTATCTGATCATCGCTGTAAGGCCGATTCAGGAAGTTGCATATTTTGCGAATTTCTAGAGGTAGGTCCTGGAGGTATAATCAAATTTTACTAGTGCGTAATGTGGCACCTACAGACATAGAGAACTATGGGTGAAAAAAGTAAATTCCCACGGTAGATTGCTTTACTATCTACTAAAAGTTTGGTCTTGGAATGTACCGGGTGACTTGGTAGTGGGACAATGACCAATGACACGGAATGAAAACGTGGTTTGTTGTGTAGTTTACACTAGCAAAGTTGTACAGTAACCCTGTTCGGATGCACGCAGCGTTCGGATTATAGAATGTAAATAAATAAGGGCATTTTTGAAAATAAAACAACGTTATGTGTAATTAAGAATAAGCTTTAATCATGCAAAATTGTTATACAGGGTGTAACAGAAAGGGTATATTAAGCGAAAAGCTATGTAAACAGACCACTATAGAGAACCTATTTCCAAAATTTGAGACTCGAAATCACATGTTTATTTTTCAAGATTGTATGAAAATTCCTCAGATATTTAAAAATTCTCCATACTATCAGAAAAAATAAACATGTGATTTCGAGTCTCAAATTTTGTGGATAGATTCTCTAGAGTGGGCTATTTACGTAGCTTTTCGCTTAACATACCCTTTTTATTACACCCTGTATAATTAAAGTATCAATCAGCCTTTAAAAAAATCCAGAATAGTGCTTTGGCGGGTCGTGTTAAGTGACATAAAAAATGCTTTATCCCTTAATTAACGCAAAAGCTTTTTTTCTGACATCGAAGTATCGACTTCATCCGTCCAATCTAAACAAGTATTTAAAGGCAGACACAGCTTGTTGTTGTTCTGTGCCCGCGAGTGAATGAGAAACGACGGGTGCATGAGGGTCAGGGGGTCGTTCGGATTATAGAGGCGTTCGGATTAGCTAGGGTACGGATTATCGAGGCTCTACTGTATGCGAATGCTAGTCATCATCTCAGCCATAACAAGTCCACTGCTGAACCCTTCACAATTACGTTTCTTAAAATAGAATCACTATAGGACTTAGACGATAAGCTAGCAACTTATCATAGTACTACCTCATTTCGGGAACACATCTGTGTATATTTATGTATGTATATGTCTTACCTCGATCATACTTTCATAGAACACAAAATGTAGGTTAGAATGATGCCTCTGCAGCCAGGCTTCATTCGTATGCGCTACTATTGGTGTATACGGCACTGAAACATATTCATCGTTGTGGAAATTTATGTCATATTATGGGTACTTTGTCTACATATACTAAAGTGTTAGAAAAAATATCGCAGGTACTCTAAATAACGTGATCATGCTTTATTTTATATCATGCTAAGAGCGGACATTGGCCGAGAAGCTCGAAGCTCTAAGCTCTAAGCTCTGGGAATCATTCGACAAGAAAGTGGCACCTAGAAACACTGTATCCGATTTTGATTTAAAAGTAATTAAATGGTCGTACTTACACAGATCTCTTCTAAATGCATCCCAAAACTGTTGGAAGGTGGTTCTATAAAGGCTCTTTGCGATCAACTTATGGAGGTAGTAGTACGACACGGCCACGTCACGTGGATCTCTAGCTATATACACCACTTTGGCTGTGGACAGTAACTTTGGCGGTAGGAGCGAGAGTGGCAAATGCGTCTTAATGAATCTGGGAGAGGGGGCTTCATTTATACTCTTCCAGCTGGGCTTCCTGACAGCATGCTGCAGACCTTGAAAATTGGCCAAGTTCATGAAGTTTAGCTTTATCAACTCGAACGCTATCTCTGGTATCTGCGTTGTGGTTCTGAAATGGAGGTATTGTTGCATATATACAAATTATAGAAAGCTTGAACTTTTTATGTATTACTACAAAAGAATTTAGACATTGATATATCACACATATTGCTGTTAAATGTTCTTATTAAACAGTGTACTTTAGACGAAGTATTGTATTTACATCTTTTGTTTTCGATCGCGTTTTGATTCTGTTTTCAGTGCAACGTAACTCGCATTAAAGTTCATTGTCGTAACAATCTTACCACCTGACTTAATCGGAAGTGAAACTGAAGGCTTCTTATTTGAGAAAACGTCGATGACTAACTTTAAGTCAAGCGATTTGATCAAGAAATAATTTAACGCCCCCTACGTACTAGAGATGGGTCGTCGACGATTTTTTCGTAAACGAAACGAGACCGTTCATTATGTGACGAACAGTCTATTTAGAGTCCAAATGAACTAGTAGTCTAAATTTTAGACGATGATGCGTGCGTAGCGTTTTAATTAAACGTAAAGCCGGATTGCTTTTAATTTTGATTTCTGAGGTTCCTGGCAGTTCCCAAACACATTTCCGGGATAAAAAATAGTAACAGTGGTCGCCATTTTTAAATTTTTAATTGAGGGAAGGATTGCTTTCAATTTCGATATCTGGGGTTCCTGGCAGTTCCCAAACACATTTCCGCTGTCAAAAATAGTAAAAGTGGCCGCCATTTTGAACTTTTTAGTTAAGTGCTGGATTGCTTGCAAAATCCATATCTGAGGTTTCTGGCAGTTCCCAAACACATTTCCGATATAAAAATAATAAAAGTGGCCGCCATTTTGAACTTTTTAGTTAAGTGCCGGATTGCCTTCAATTTCGATATCTGGGGTTCCTGGCAGTTCCCAAACATATTTCCGATGTCAAAAATAATAATATAAGTGGACGCCATTTTGAACTTTTGAATTAAGGGCCGGATTGCTTTTAATTTTGATTTCTGAGGTTCCTGGCAGTTCCCAAACACATTTCCGGGATAAAAAATAGTAACAGTGGTCGCCATTTTTAAATTTTTAATTGAGGGAAGGATTGCTTTCAATTTCGATATCTGGGGTTCCTGGCAGTTCCCAAACACATTTCCGCTGTCAAAAATAGTAAAAGTGGCCGCCATTTTGAACTTTTTAGTTAAGTGCTGGATTGCTTGCAAAATCCATATCTGAGGTTTCTGGCAGTTCCCAAACACATTTCCGATATAAAAATAATAAAAGTGGCCGCCATTTTGAACTTTTTAGTTAAGTGCCGGATTGCCTTCAATTTCGATATCTGGGGTTCCTGGCAGTTCCCAAACATATTTCCGATGTCAAAAATAATAATATAAGTGGACGCCATTTTGAACTTTTGAATTAAGGGCCGGATTGCTTTTAATTTTGATATCTGAGGTTCCTGGCAGTTCCCAAATACATTTCCGATGTCAAAAGTAATAAAAGTTGCCGCCATTTTGATTTTTTAGTCAAGGACCGGATTGTGTTTGGGACCTGCCAGGAACCTCAGATATCAAAATTACGTTGTCACCCTTAATGAAGGGTACGTACTCTATACATCAAATAAAGTAAACTTATGCCAAAAAATGCTGAGAAACGATGTATAAAAAAAAAATATATATATGATCGGGCCATATTTATAGTGTCCAGTGTTTATGCTAGTTTTTTCATAGACAGATATTAATTATTTCTCGTGAAAAAATCTTGCTACACGCGTCAATGTGCATTTATGCAGAAAAACGCAGTCTATTTACTCAACTTTGGACCCTAATATTTTCGAAACTAGACACTTTCTAGGTACCTATACTTCCATGGAGAAATATGATCGTGGTGATGAGGAGATTCCGTAGTTTTCGGGAACGTTGACGACCAAAAATCACCCTGTATTGTATAGGTATAGGTAGGCATGTCACAATTACATTATAAGTTCGTCAGTGTGTAATGGGTTTAACTGTAATCAAGGATCTACTAGACCTCCATATTTAATATCTAAAATACTGCTCTATATAACGTTACGGTATTTTTCAGGAACCTAAACATAGTATATTTTGTATGAATGTTAAGATGGAACCAAATACTTACTCTGCCATTGGGAACCTTTCATATAAAGGTATTTCCTTAGCCAATTTGAAGTCCAGGTCGTTTTCTGCTAACCAAATCAGTTCCTGGGTCCATGTTGTTCCTAAAAATATTATATTCGTGATTAATAATTTGACTCGCCTTGCTGGGCAAAAAAACGCAGTCTAATAACTCAATTTCGGACCTTAATATCTTGGGAACCAAACACTTCCCAGGTATGTTTCCATGGAGAAAAATATTCATGATGATGAGTAGAATTCGTTGTATTCGGAAACGTTGGCGACCAAAAAACACCCTGCATACCTTCATTTCATATACACACGGTTATGTGTACAAGTACGGTGAGATACCTTTAGCTTAATGGGGTAAGGTTAAATAAATAGTGGAACGTTGCTGCTTATCGACATGCACGAAAGTTGATGTAGCTGCCCCCCTAGCATGACCACACATCTCGGATAAGGTATCGTACGATATCGTATCGTCTATATACAAAATTCAACATGGCGGGTATATTTATCGTATTTTGACAGGCAACATGTCGATAAATCGGTTTATCATATCGTGTTTTCCAGGTCATGCTACTTGAGCTGATGTTTTATGTTAATTATTTAGCCCCGTATTTGTATTTCTTCGTTTATTTGTAGCTTGGAAACGATAAAGATATTTTTGTTTAAAACACAAGCCTTTGTCAATACTTCAATCTTCAGATTAGATATCTACGCAATAACATTCCGCTCATTCGCGGGCATGAAAATATCGAACTGCATCAATGTCATTGAATCATATGTTTTGGAATGCGCTTTGCCAGATCAATGTGTTTAGACCAGGGGTTCCCAAACTTTTTTCTCTCATAGACCCCTTTCAAAAGAGAACTGGTTCTGGTGGACCCCCTATAAGGGGTAGGCCTAGGTATAGTCCTTCACCACATACGAATTAATTGTGTACCACCATTTTTCCACGCCAGCGTAGACCGCCATCGAGTACTTTGGGAACTACTGGCTTAGACAATGTAATATCGTTCGGCATCGACGTTCGTTGTCGTGACACTTCCACCAATAGCCATTGGAATTACTGTAATTTGATGAACGTACGAAAATGAAGGCTTTCCATTGGAGCAAACCCTTTAGGCGCAAATTGTCAAGAGATCGCAATCAGTCAATTTCTCAAATTGTCAAGTTCGCAAACTGGCAAATTCGCAAATTGTCAAGCGGTTATCTATTTAAAACAAGCCTTAGCCTATATAAGCATGAATGGATCGTACATTGGTGACGAACCTTCTAATGCTTGCTTCTCACCACGCCTATACTGGTGACTCCCGAAAACTGGACACACGTAACCTTCAGTACCTTATGGAACTTCTAGACCTTCAGTACCTTATGGAAAACAGAAGCATCAGCTCTCTCCTAGTTGTTGTTGTTGTCGGATGTTAGTCTAGACAAGGGCTTTGAGTTAATTGACATTAAAGTACCTGATCTAGGAAAGGTGATGACCCACACATCATCAGGCCGGACCTGCATGTTGTAGATCTCTTCAGCTTGCTTCCGGAAAGCATTCGGCATAATGTAGCCATGCTTGCCACATTTCACAAATGTCTTTGTATACCCTGTAAAGTAGAAGGTTTTGGTTAGATTTGTTTCCCCTCATCATTTACAGCCCTGAGAAGTCCACTGTTGGACATAGGCCTCCCCCAACAACCTCCATTCCGACCGGTCGGAAGCAGCCTGCATCCAACTGACGCCCGCAACCTTGGCCAGGTCATCCGTCCACCTCGCGGGTGGCCTTCCCACGCTGCGCTTGCCGATACGTGGTATCCACTCTAGAACTTTCCGACTCCATCGGCCATCAGTTCTTCGAGCTATGTGCCCTGCCCATTGCCACTTCAGCTTGCTGGACCGTTCAGCTATGTCGGTGATCTTTGTACGTCTGCGGATCTCCTCATTTCTGATTCGATCACGCAGAGAGATCCCAAGCATAGCTCTCTCCATCGCTCGCTGTGCGATCCTGAGCTTTTTTATGAGGCACATAGTTAGAGACCACGTCTCGGCACCGTAGGTCATCACCGGCAGCACGCACTGGTTGAACACCTTCGTCTTTAAGGACTGGGGTATCTTGGACACAAATAAGCTTCGTAGTTTCCCGAACGCTGCCCAGCCGAGTTGGATTCGCCGAGTTACCTCCTTCTCAAAGTTGGACTTACCTAGTTTGACCGTCTGTCCCAGGTAAACATACTCGTCAACAACTTCAAGCATCGAGCTCCTAACCAGTACAGGAGTGGGCGGCACATGGACGTTCGACATGATCTTCGTCTTGTCCATGTTCATCTTCAGGCCCACTTGTTGGGAGACTCGATTGAGGCCATCGAGCATTGTGCTTAGATCCTTCAGCGATTCTGCCATGACCACGATGTCGTCTGCGAACCGAAGGTGAGTGATGTATTCGCCATTGATATTGATGCCGAGTCCTTTCCATTCGAGAAGCTTAAAGGCGTCTTCCACTGCATTGGTGAAGAGCTTCGGAGAAATAACATCTCCTTGTCTCACTCCCCTCTGCAAGGAAATCGGCTCAGTGCTCCGCTCCTGTACTCGTACTGACATGGTGGCATTGCTGTATAAACACTTCAGCACTTCGATATATCGATGGTCAATATGGCACCGCTGGAGAGACCGCAACACTGCCCATGTCTCGATCGAATCAAAGGCCTTCTCATAGTCCACGAACGCTAGGCATAGTGGCCGATTATACTCTTCCGTTTTTTGTATAATCTGCCGTAGCGTGTGGATATGATCTATGGTACTAAACGGAAACCGGCTTGTTCGGGAGGCTGGAAGTCATCAAACCTGCGAGCAAGACGATTCGTGATTACCCTTGAAAACAACTTGTAGACATGGCTCAGAAGCGAGATGGGTCTATAGTTCTTCAGCAAGGCTTTATCGCCTTTTTTAAAGAACAGCACCACCACACTTCTGTTCCATGCTTCCGGCGTTACCCCTTCGAGCAGGACGGAATTGAAGAGCCTTTGGAGGACCTTCAGTACCGGAGTTCCACCCGCTCTTAGAAGCTCTGTTGTAATTCCATCGTCGCCCGGCGCTTTGTTGTTTTTGAGTTGTTTAAGGGCAGTCCTAATCTCGTACAGGCTGATATCCGGGATGTCTTCAGTATAGTGTCGGGTGAGCTTGGCTCTTGGGTCTTTGCCTAATCTAACAGGTTTAGCGACCGAGGTATATAACTGTCCATAGAACCTCTCAATCTCCCTTAGCACCTCTGGTATGGTAGACGCTACACTGCCGTCCTCTGTCTTCAGCTTCGTCAACTGGCTCTGCCCAATAGATAATTCTCTCGCGAACACTTTGGAGCCCTGGTTTCGCTCTATTGTCTCCTTAATGCAGCGAGTATTAAAGCTGCGGATGTCGTGTCGCAGAGACTTGGAGATACGTCTATTGAGCTGCCGATATGCTTCAGCGTCATCAGAGGACTGCAGAGACATTGCGCGCCTTTCCGCCATGAGGTTGAGGGTATGACCAGTCAGTTTCTGAGGTCTATTTCTACGGTTAGGTCTAAAGAATTTAGACCCCACCGTGTGGACAGTCTCTACCAGCCTGTTATTTATATCGTCCACTGACATGCAATCCTCTAGGCTAGCAAAGCGGTTTGTCAGCTCGAGTTGAAAGCTCTCGGGGTTTTGAATGTGCACGGATGAGGGTCGGAGTGTAGACTTCACTAGTCGTGATCTCTCCCGTTTGACATTAATATTCAATGTGCCTCGAACCATTCGGTGATCGCTACCGGTTTTCACCCTGTTGATCACTGAGACATCATTGAATATCCGTCTATCGGTGGTCAATATGAAGTCTATCTCGTTCCTCGTGTGCTTGTTGGGATGGAGCCAGGTCCATTTCCTATGAGGCGGCTTCTTGAAGAAGGAGTTCATCATAAAGAGTCCCTCCATCTCTAGAAAATCGGCCAGCCTCTGGCCCCTGGGGTTCCTGTCGCCGGATCCAAATTGCTCATTCTCACCCCGCTTGCCCAGTTTCGCATTGAAGTCCTCCCCCATAACAACACAGAAATGAGTTTTAGAGGTAGGTATGGCTGTACTTATGTCCTCATACATAACCTCCACCTCGTCATCTGGATGCGTCGAGGTCGGCGCGTATACCTGGATGACCTTCAACGAGTACCTTTTTGATACTCTGAGTATCAGGTATGCTATCCTGCTCGGTACACTCGTGATGGATTCGATGTTGTTTACGAGGGACTTGTGGACGATAAACCCAATGGTAGGTATATGTTTCCCCTACATATACACGGCTATGTTCCCGAAGTGGGGTTGCCAGAACTGCAAGATCACGAAAAATATCCTTCAGCCACGTTTATGTATTATGTACAAAACACAGATATCGGTACACAGCACTTCCAGCTAAAGTTGGCGAAGAGGAAGCAGTGCACAGCCTTTTCGCAAACAAGCAAGCAACTAATGGTTTTGTTTGAAATCGTTCGCGAAATGTTAAGAGTTCCTGTGTTTTGTGTTTAAAAAAACTGGGATATGTGCGGAAGGCCCTACTATTTCCAAAGAACATACCAAATTTTAACTTCTTGCGTCCAGTAGCTTCGGCTGTGTCTCGTTTTTGTTGTATGGATCGGATCTTATTGAAATCTCAATAGTTTATAACCATGATTAAAACTGAAGACATATAGGGTTATGAGAACAGAGGTAGGCTGAGGAAGAAATGGCGTGAGGACCTGGAGAGGTACCTTCGAAATGCCAGGAGACGGCGAAGGATCACGAGGTGTGATCTAAGAGTGGGGAGGCCTTTGTCCATCAGTGGGAAACACCACAGGCTACATACAATTTTGGGAAACACTACATGCTACAAAAAAATGTACTGATTGCACTCTATTTAAAGGCAGGTACAGTGATGTCACGCGCATTTTCTGATCTCTCAAGTTCAAGTGAACTTTGCTCGTGAAATACACTTGCTAGTATCAAACAATAAATTTTACTATCAATTCACTATTTGCGTATTTATCGATTAGATTACTTTATCGTTCAGTTTTAATCGTTTTATAATTTTAACTTATCACTGTTTTTATTGTACGAGGATCCGATTAGGTGGAAAGATATTGGGTTGTATCAGCACGCGTGAAATGGGAATGAGATGAGTGAGAGAAATATTTCCTATGTATGTAGGTATGTTATACCAGCGGACGCTCACTTCTTCTGCGTAAACGCGTAAACTTTCGATTTCCCATTTTCTATGTGTCTCTGGGAATTTCGGAAAATCCTTTCTAATCGGATGCCTACGCCATACAAAAAGCCACACCCTCCAATTTTCAGGTCCCTGGGATCAGCGTTGGTCAGTCATTAATGGTCTATTCTTCTATCTATTACCATAATACAATAAAACCAACTTTAAAAGACACAATAAAAACAACTTTAAAATTAGTAATAATATAATATAATTTAATTCAGTCTTAGGTAATTAACAAAACAAAAAACACCACAAGCAAGCCGTACATATATACTCTACATCCTAGAGGTGAAATGATAACAAGATATTGACATTTTGAAGCGTCCCATATCATAATCTACTTGTCTGATATCTGTGCCGATATCTATAAAAGCTATTACGATAAAATGTAACTACTACTATGACGATTTGCTACTATTGTAATCCATTCTGTGAAATAGTTTTACTGTACGTAAGAGAAAGTATGGTATCTTAGTACCAATAGAAAACTCATACCAAAAAGGTCTTCGGTTAATAGTCCATAACAATATCTATTTTTCATGTATTTATTTAATCCATAAATGAGGTTATATCACTAAGAACGTAGACTTCATATTTAATATAACAAACATACATACATAGAATCACGCTTTTATCCCTTACGGGATAGGCAGAGCACCAAGGGCCGATAGAACCACATGGTGCCTGTTCACGCATGTGATACGTGAGTTGGCTGCTGCGAGGTGATGGGCGGGCACTGCTGCTGTCATTCCCGCCCGCCCCGCGGCCCCCGGGCTTCAATAACGATCAAAGCCTTTAGTAAGCAGACGTGCTGTCCGCTCTCAATTTTTGTTAATTTATAAATATTTCGTAATCTTCAATAAACGTCTTTCAAGCAAGCAAGACTTCCTTATTTTGAGGTTCCAATCCGGAACAGTGCCACTTCTGACCAATTTTGAGGGTATAATTGAGATGTACAAGTTCGGTTAGTAGTGACAGGTGGTCAGCCCATCGCCTAAAAATACCAAGACCCTCTTGTCCCTCAACTGATTTGTACAGTATGCCCGGGAAGAGAAGCAGCTGTAGTATTATACGTTTTTTTACTCCCAGAGCAGCATAGATTTAATATAACGATTAAAAATAAACAGCTTACGAATTATGAATTTAAAAAGCATCAAAAAGTACCTATGTCAGTTTTTAAGTTATACCCCCTACAATAAAACAGTGAAAATTGCATTCAATTTCATCAGTTCTTTTTGCGTGATGCGTGAACAAACCTACATACAGACCAAAAAGTTTGTTGTTGTCATTTTAGCTTCTATTAGCTTTCAAAGGCCCCCATATTTTTTGCTGCTATATCTCCAATGTACAGAGAACCTGCACTTATAGATTTATTATATTGTAAAATGTTAATAAGAAAATGAAAAAAAAAATCACCCGAGTGAGATTGGAACTCACGACCACTCGCAAACCGTGCATCGCTCTACCAACTGAGCTATCGGGTCACTTAACTCGGATGACGAATTTTACCATCTCTTTTAAATTACGTTTTTGGCAACGTTATTTTTTCATCCCGATAGCTATACACTAGCCAAATCTCGGTAAACAAAGCCGAACCACTCAGCACAATGTTAATGATGAAACGATCAACCATACGAGTATCCTAGCGGATTATATTGTTGTATGAACCTGCAGATAGTTCGCACCAATATACGAAAAAAAAGCATGCGTTTGAGATACCTACGAGTATATCTGTACTAGTATAGTATTACAGTCTCTGTGCTGATAATCAGCAGATAAAAGATAAATTTATAATCTGCGATACTCAACAATCTCATCTAAGGCAGTTCTGTTATTTATAGCTCGTAAGTAGGTAGGTGACAGCTACAAAAAAAAATCGGTAAATTTCCAAATTTTCCACTTATTTTGATTCTATATTTGCATTATAAGAATAATAAATTGTTTATTCAGCATTAAAAATGATGTGTTAGTGTATTATAGCACAAATTGTAAAATATAAGCTGAAAAGGTATCCAGTACAACATGATGATCTTCGGCCGTATTTCGGCCAAGGCGACCAATCTCTACGGAGATTGGCCAGGTACGCAGGAGATATTATAGTGCACAAGTGTGTGCGCAAACACAGATACACTCTCTATTCCGTTACTCTCATAGTCCAGTACAACATAAAACTGCATTGGCCCCAGGCCTAACATATGGTCTGTTTTTGATGGTAGTTTCCACCTGGATACGTATGAGGGTGATTTACATGGGAAATGTAGGTATATTATTATCTATTACTCACTTACATATAATATATAATAATATACATTCCCCTTAAACTTTATAGAAATCGACGAGTAGTACTTACTGGTTATTTTTATCCCAGTACACTAATCTGAATTATATAAAAAAAATGTCAACTTTATATGATAGGTTCAGGAAGTTGTGCTATTATTTTGTTAGATTAATTAAAGTTCCCATTCTCACATTGAAATATACAATGAAAAATAGAAATAATACTTGGAAAGAAAATTTTCTTTTATTTGTAGTTTAGTGTTCTAATTGTCCCGATAACATACATACATACATATAATCACGCCTTTATCCCTTACGGTCCCGATAAGTGTAAAATAAAACTTTAAAGTTCAGTGGACTTCACACCTTTGCGTCTTTCATGATCATGATACTCGTATTTTAATGCATAAACATTTTTTTTTACTACAAACAAATCTGTCTGCATGTTTGTTACGACTAGATACCACTCAAATAATAAAAGACGAGGTTTTTTTAATAAGTTAATATTTCCTAAAACAGATTTTTATCTGTAAGTTTTTTAAATCTGCCGGAAAAAAGTTATATTTCTTCGCATTATAGTATAGACTCTTTGAGTTAAATGAAGATTAACTAATTGTTTTGAAATAATGTAACTTATATTTTTCCCATAGTGTTATGTACTTACCTGTGCAAAAGCACAAACTAAAAAATCGCAAACTAAATATAACAGGTCACTGACACACGCAACACCATCGCACGCGCTAACACCTATAACTATAAATGACTTTACAAACACACCTATAAGGCATTTTTTAATAGTTTTGTCCTCCTCGGCAGTCACGTCCGTGATCTCATAGGGCAGATTCAGCCAAGGCGCCATTTTGGTAACACGTCTCCGCCGCAACTGTAGTCGAACTGACTCTTTTAAATAAATAATCTAATCTCTTTACTATCTATTGGTTTGTATCGACAAATGTCACTAGCATTAAGTATGTATGAGCTGCGGCAATCGCGGATATATCTGGATGATGTTGGACCTTGATTGAAGTGGATTCATGAAAGTGAATAGTTATGATTACGGCTGTGTATCCACGGATGTGATATGCCATGTTGTAATGGATATGTTTGATATCCACCAAACAAATTCATTGACACCATGGACCAATGACTTGGTGGATATCAAATGCATTTATAGCAACGTAGCATGTGCCATGATCTGTGTAATACAGTTTAAGGCCGTCAGTCCACGAAGCTGGGCATGTTATCGACAGTCTAAAGAAGATTATGTATGTGATCTGGACTTTCATAGTACTAAGTTAATATACAGGGTGTAAAAAGACATCAATATTTTTTAATACCTCGTATTCTTTGTAAGGTTACGATCATTTTCTTTTATGGAACCAACCCTGGAAAACGACAAAAAAATTATGAAAAAATGTATTCCTTTGATGCGCAAAGTACAAATGTACCTACAAAACTAACATTATAACATTTTGACATGGTATCTTTGAAAAAAATGTTTGTTAAACGATTTCAAATGGATTTGTGTAAAAAAAATATGATAATACTAATGTAACTTTGGACCTCAATTACTTAGAAACCCGTGTTTTCCCAGGGGTGCTTTCATAGAAAAAAAATGATCGGGATGTTACAAAGAATACGAGGCATTAAAAGAACAAAGTCGTCTTTTTACACCCAGTATTACATTAATTGCTTGTATTTTAAAAGTCAACGATTACTAGACTTACATACAGTTCAAACATACTAGGGGTCGGTACATATCTGACGGAAGATGCGTCAAACGTATCTCCAGGTGCCTAACAGGAAAACGCATTTGTGTGTGAAAGGTGGAATGTTTTTGTCAGATATTTTTCAGTTCTGACGGTACGTGACCGATAATACGCGACTCATTTTCCGTCAAATATGTCAGTACCCTAGATGATTTGACGCTGAAGCTAAAAGGGTTAGGTGCCGTAGTCCGTAAGGCTCGTAGCTCTGCTACGACCGGTATACTACGAGCGTCAAATAGTCGCTTACCTACGATATCTGCGGTTTTCTATATGGAAAGAAAAGTTTGTAATAATAGACAGGTGACAGCGTGACACTGGGCAGGTACAAGTAGGAACATGAAACTTTTTACACAATAGGCCCCCTGATTACCTAAATTGCAATAGCAAAGCCGAAGCGATGCGATAGCGAAAATTGTACAATATTTGCCTTGAACTCCTTGAAATTCATTTTACGTAATACGAATTTGACAAGCAATCATCGATTTTTGTACAATTTTCGCTATCGCTTTGCTTTTAATAAGGGGGCGGGTTCTTTTTCTCTAAGAAAAAAACTTATTTAAATTAAAAAACATGAGTGCGTATAAATTTTGACCCAGTGTTTTTCTCGCGATTAAGATGAAATAATACTCAGTCTCTCAAGCTCAAACGCAACAAGCCGTTTGGGCTCTAAAGCTTGCCAAAGTAATAGACATTCGTACACTCGAAAAACATAACCTTTCTTCTGGCGCAGTCAGTTAAAAATATAAATGTAGAATACCTAGAACTGAACTTGTACATCTCAACTATACCCTTAAAATTGGTCAAAAGTGGCACCATGTAGTTCTATCGGCCCTTGGTGCTCTGTCTACCCCGTAAGGGATAAAGGCGTGATTATATGTATGTAGAATACCTATAGCTATTTTTCAGGCCACAATTGTACAATTCAGGCAGATACACCTAGATAGTTGCTCAATTTTAATTACAAACAGCTAAAATTCCGTCGATCCACGACATCAAAGTGAAGCAACAAAGACGAAATTGCTTTGATCTGCCGCAGGGCTTAATGAGCGGCTCTGAACCGAAGAGTCACAGATTCGGGATACGAATTTAGACCAAAACGGCGTTCGCGTTCGTGACTCTTCATTGAATTCGCACTACTAAGTAATGAAGGCGGTATGAATGTTTTTAATGTAGTTTTAATGAGAAATAAGGGAAATTGGATTTGGGTAGTAATGTAGCTTCCGGACGTTAGTTAATTTAGATAGATTTTATTTATATATATTTATTGCGCTTTAAAGGTTATATACAAAGGCGAACTTAATGCTGCATAGCATTCTCTTCCAGTTAACCACTATTGCTGGAGATAAGTTACAGGGTAGAGCTCATAAAAATATAAATCTTGAATTTGACTTTTTCATCGAGGGTTCGCCCACCACCGGGCCCTACACCCTCCGCTTAGCGGGCGAACCTTGATGGAAATTTGAACTTCCGAATAATGACACCTGATACAATTAAACACTTAAATTTGACGTTCTATGGTGTCTTCTATGCTGCTCTAGGAGTGAAAAAACGTATAATACTACAGCTGCTTCTCTTCCCGGGCATACTGTACAAGTCAGTAGAGGGATATGAGGGTCTTTGTGTTTTGTAGGCGATGGGCAGACCACCTGTCACTACTAACCGAACTTGTATATCTCAACTATACCCTCAAAATTTGGCCAGAAGTGGCACCATGTGATTCTATTGGCCCTTGGTGCTCTGCCTACCCCGTAAAGGATAAAGGCGCGATTGTATGTATGTTTTTGACGTTAAAAATTACACATAATTTCAAATTAACAAGTTAAACAAAAAAATACAGCAACACACACAAGGACATGCAGTAAACAAAGATTACAGCACCCACCACTATATAGGTACATACCTATACAGAGCAAAAGTGACAGCAAGGCAAATATTGATATGGCGACTTCAGATTATTTATTATTCAGATTAGATGATTCGGAGGCGAAAACCACTGAAAATTTTCGTAGTTTCGCTTCCCGTTGTCTGTTTGTCCCTACGTATGCTTAGTTCTTAATTAAAAACTACGTAACGGATTTTGCTGCGGTTTTATTAAATAGTACGTGTGGAAAGGAAGATTATATTAAATAGTCGCCCACGACTTCCTCCGCGAAGGGGGCACAGTGATTGCTATATAATAGACTTCCTCGAACGGGATCTTACACTATTTTTATCAGAACCAACTGAGAAGCGCGTTAACTCTTCAGCTTGAATATTAAGTATAGATATATAAAATATTGTTTCATTTAACCTTAAAATTAATAGCTATATACCAATTTTTATAACTGTATTTTTATAACTTGTCCTCAAAACAACAGAGTAATAGCGTATTTTAGTTTTGCAAATTTTAAAAACGCTCTCCTGTAAAATTTGTGATTTTCAATTACTCAGTTCTACGTAGGACATGTCGATGTATAACTAGAGACCCGCCCCGGTTTCGCACGGGTGTAATGCCCTTCCACGCGGACGAGTCGTGGGCGGCCGCCAGTAATTAATATATGTTAACTAATTAAGGTAGCCATTGTTATCTTCCCAGTTAATACAATGGATAATAATATAGCTATTGTAACTTACTACTCGTATTATTGTTTTACACCTTACGTTTTTTCAACCTCCCATATAATCCACCCAAGACTTCCCTTAGAGGAAGAGGGTGGGACTAACTAAAGCTTTGATAAACAGAAGTTTTCGCTGTGTTCCCATATATTTTGTACTTGAGACTAAGTATTTGTACTAGAAAGGACAGAGGTTCTCAACAAGGATTGTGACCCGCGTCTGCCGCCTGTCCTGGGTTTGAGTCCCGGTGGCACAAACATTGATATGATATGCTTGTTTCCAAATTGGAAATTCCAATTGTTTCAATAAATTTATACTTAGATACATTTGCTTAATAACCAATATACAAAACCTTAGAAATCGTATCTTATGGGACTATATATATTCTAGCAAAGCTCTGCATCACCACAGGATTTAAATAATCATGTAAATCAGAACTGCAAAACTGTGCACCATCCAAAATGTAATTACCGTAGGTTCGTAACACCTATTTGATTATAGTAATTTGGTTTGAGGATTATTTCGTGTCCACCTGACTGGCCGGCGTGCTAATCGAGTTACTTCCATTGAACTGGCTTAGCCAGTGGACTGGTACTGGTATCAGTGAACGCTCAAAGCAAATTGAACTGTATATATATGTTTAAGGTGCAGTTAAATTTATTAAATTCCTTTTAACTAAGTCTTTGTGGTCCTGTTTTGATGCGGGTCTTCACTAGAATATATCAGCTGCATATCCTTCCGTTTATGTTGTGAAAGTGGACTAAGGAAGTCAGACATTCTCTCAGGCGATAAGCTAGCAACTTGACGCTGAACATTCTATCCTCGCAACGCTAATGGCAAAACATGGCTATGGCATCCCTTTTATGATCTTGCAGTTCTGATTACCACATCTCTTTTTTATTATAATTATAGAATATGTCGAATTCATAGTAAAGTAAGCTATTTAATTGCACCTTATTCATAGATAAAGGAGAAGGTAAGACGGTGTATGAGCCGTTGCATTCAAATACCATTTCTGTCTGATTCGTTCTTGATGTGATTCCCGTTTGCGAATACATAATTTTAGGCACCTATATACATTTGAACTAAATGAGGTAGCCTGAACTGCAGAATCACGAAGGATATCCCAAAGCATTTAGCATAATAGGGCTAGCTACAATCAAATATCAAAAGATATTCGATATCAATCTAGATCAACACAGACTTTCACAGAAATCCTCGGAGCCATTTTCGAAGCAAGCCAGAACCGACAGTAGGTACGTAACGATAACGTCATATTATCGATTCTCATAGATTTCACTTGCGAGTCGATAGCATTTCAAGTTTACTCGTGATTACTACCTAACTATACCTTACTGATTAGAAATAAATTCCAACTATTTTTATAAATGCCAAATTAAGTCGGTTTGTTAGCTCTTTACGCCTTATTTACTCAACCATCTTCTTGAAATTTTTCATAGATACATTTACACGGTGTGACAAAAGGGGTATGTTAAGCGAGAAGCTATGTAAATAGCCAACTAACAGGAACCTTACTACAAAATTTCAAAACTCGAAACTTTCAGTCATATTATGTTTATTTTTCCAAATATGTTCATACAAATACAATTTAATGCGCTAAATGAAATAGTAATATAATTGTAGATTTACACATTACCACTAAGATAGGCTAGGTTAAACAGAACAATTCCACCGCTGCGCGCTTGGTACATTTTAATAATAGGTCGGGAGCGCGAAGCACAGAAATCTGGTGCAAATCAATCCGCTTGGACGCATTCCTTACAAACGACGGAGCCAAGGAAATGGTGACTATTTTAATTAAGAAATAATTTGAACTACGTTTGCCATCTGTCGCCTGCCTGTACCGACTTTATGAGCGCCCAAATGTTTTATTAAAAGTTACTGTATTAATTAAATTCCTCGGTAAATGAAGTATTCGGTGGTGATTAAAATGCTTTGCGGTGCGTACTTTTTGGTTGAAATACTCGTAATACCGATGAAAGTTCATGAAGAATGTTATTAAAGTGTATAAAGTAAAAGATATGTTGGTTAGTGTTGTGAAAGGTGTGTTAGGAGGTCGGCGATCTCTGCCTAACTCTCCAGGGAAGAGGTGTGATTTTATAATACTGTAAGAGACTAAGGAACTTAGCTATGTATTCTCAGGCGATGAGCTCGCAAATATATACAGGGTTTAACAGAAAGGGTATGTTAAGCGAAAAGCTATGTAAACAGCCCGCTATAGAGAACCTATTCCCAAAATTGGACACTCGAAATCACATGTTTATTTTTCAAGATTGTATGAAAATTCCCGAGTTGTTTAGGAATTCTCCAAACTATGTGGAAAATTAAACATGTGATTGCGAGTCATTTGAAATTTTGTGGATAGGTTCTTTTTAGTGGGCTATTTACTTAGCTTTTCGCTTAACATACCCCTTTTGTTACACAACAAATAAATATATACACAAATTACCCACGGCAAAAACGGCAGCTCAGTCAACTAAATAATAGTAAAGTAAATGTTTTTCGTAGTACGAGTAACTACGTCGTAGTAGTTTCAAGTAAAGTCGTAGTAGTGCTACGAGGCAACAATCCTTTTGTTCGTATACCTTTCCTTGGTCCTATTCTATAGGTAAGTCGTGCAAAATAAATGCTAATAATATTACCCGGAAACGATCAGTGACAAGTTGCTAGCTTATTACTCTTATGTTAGGTTGACTCGTTCGACATGCACAGAAGAAGATACAGCTGCCCCCTAGCATGACCACGCATCGTACTATATCGTATCGTCTCTATACAAAATTCAACATGGCGGCTATATTTATCGTAATTTGACAGGCTAATTAGAAAAGAGATGGTAAAATTCGTCATCCGAGTAATTGACCCGGTGGCTTAGTGGTTATAGCGGCTGGCACGGTTTGCAGAGGTCGTGAGTTCGATTCCCACTCGGGTGAAGTTCGATTCCCACTTATTAATATCGGGTGACCTCCCCTGTAATACGGAATCTCCTCATCATCACGATCATTGGAAGCATACCTGGGAAGTGTCTGGTTTCCAAAATATTAGGGTCCAAAGTTGAGTAAATAAACTGCGTTTTTTGCATAAATGCACATAGACGCGCGTAGCAATAATATTATGATACTAGACACTATATTTCGCACTCAAGTAAACCCCGCTGGCATAAACTTACATTTCTACGTACCCTTCGTTTGGCCACAAAAAAATTGTAAACAATAGCGGTTTAGTGTGACCTCCACCTCTAACTTTGTTTCCATGAGGTAAACTAAGCACAAAAGTGTATTTCCAACATATTAACATGGTTAAATAGTAATTAATCAGACATAATATGTTACACCGAGCGCGGGCTGACGCGCCTTAATTAATGTGCCTCAAGGCGGTAATGAAGTCCATTGTTCCTACGTTTGTCGCTACACTGTTATATTATGATTCTAATTTCATCATTATTTGCTAAACCGTTCACGTATAATTAATAATTAAGTGGCGATTATTCACTGGTTAAAACTCTTTTATATCTAATATATATTATGGTCGGTTCTGATAGTCACACTTAAATGTAAACTTAATTTAAGTCAGGTCTATCCCTAGCGATCACCATTTACGCACTATTTGAGGGTAACCACAATTTTTATTTTATAAAACTTTGTGGGTAGGTAGACAGCCTGGCGAGTAACCCGAACATTTTCTTCATTTAGTTTAGAGTTAACATTTACAATATTTCACGATATGGGGGTTTAGAAAATAGACTTAGGCTAAGGGAGGGTGGGATGCTAATCTCTTCGGACGAAGCCTTCGTATAATTACAATAGAACTTCACTTACAGGTAAGTTCGTTTAATTATTAATTATACTTGGCTTCGTCCTCGAGATTAGCATAATATGTAAACACTTGTAGACTTTTAGAGATAATCGTGAAATGTTTCTTCACTCTAGCATAAGAACCAACATGCTGGCAGGAGAGAGTAAATGATATACCATTGCGTTTGTCATTATAATTTTAATCATAACAACTGAAACAGTATTTAACAATTTATGTGATTAGGGTAGGTTTTTGTTTTAATTATTAGAAACAGAACTGTTAGATATAATAGCTCGAGCAAAACAATCATTATCATTGTCATTTTGCAACGGCCTATTATAAAATTTAAAGAAGGTGTCGGAGTTGGAGCTCCAGCCGGCCGTACGCCTGATGGCATCCAGGCTGACGCCGAGCTGGTGCGCGCGCGACGTGGCGGCGTGCCGTGCGCTATGCGCGCCGAACGCCGCCGCATCCACGCCGCTGAGGGCCAGCGTGCTCCGAATCCAACGGCTTAAAGTCTGGCTGCTAACAGCAGCATGGGGTTTCTTTAGCCAATAAAAAGACTTTAACATTTTACGAATTGCCCGAGTTTTATTTAGATAGGACTCTAAAGATTTTCCAGGGCATATTCCTGGTCTCTGATCAAAAAAGGTAAAAACAATAATGGTTGGCTAAAACCTATCCGTGAAGTTTTAATTATTTCAGTAATTTTTATTGTAATGCGCGTTGATGAAACTAAGATATTATCAATATTTATCATAGAAAGTGTCTGGACCCTGTGAGCAGTAACCAGAGCTATTAAAGTTATTAGTTTTTTTGACAGAACCTCTAGGTCCAAATTTTCATTAGGAAAACGATTTTCTAAATAATCTAAAACTTTAGAAGGATCCCATGTTGTACTATATTTAGGCATAGGAGGACGTAGCCGGAATATGCCCTTGAAAAATCTTTTAATGTTTTCATCTTGTCCAACATGATCTCCTACTAATAAGGCTATAGCAGAGCGACAGGAATTAAGCGTTCCATATTGACATTCTCCTTCATTAAACATTTGCGCAAGAAAATTAATTATATCGGTTATAGAAGCATTAAACAAATCAATATTATTATTCATACAATGATTATACCATTTTCTTATGTAAACATCATATTGCTTTAGGGAACTCGGCGAAAGTGAAGCTAACATAATATTTAATGCAGAAGATGGCATATTTCTCTTCACTAACGCCGACCGGATAATACTGCAGCAGCCAGGGTAACACTGGCGGTAGGTTGCGACTGCTGAAATGAGGAGAAATAAGAACTTTCTCATGCGGTTTAAAAATGACAACATCTGATATTACTAGATTTCTAAAAATAGGGTACCAGGCTTGTGTGGGCCACAATGGTACGATTATAATACCTTTAGCACGATCTGATATAATCTTTTTTAAAGTTTTTAATATGACGGAAAAGGGTGGGAACGCATAGAAGAAGAAGGGTGTCCAACTAATTGTAAAAGCGTCAACGGCGTGAGCCTCTGGGTCTCGATGCCATGACATGTATTTTTGACATTTGTTATTAAGCCGACTTGCAAATAGGTCAATTTGTGGAGAACCAAATTTAAGTACAATTTTTTGAAACCGTCTTCGGATAATTCCCACTCTATGTCCGGATGTATTCGCCTTGATTCAGCATCAGCTTCTTTGTTGTCTGATGAACGAATATAAGAAGCAAATACATACAAGTGGCGTTGTTCACACCATTGCCACAATTTCTTAGTGACTGCAGTCAAATGCGGGTATTGGATGCCCCCCATGCGGTTTATATAGGAAATAGCGGTCGTATTATCTATTCTTAATAAAATCTGACAATGAGTTAAATCTTTTGCAAAAATTTTTAGTCCGAAAAAGGCTGCTAATATTTCTAAATAATTTTATATGTCGTTCTGTTCCTGGGCACTCCATTGACCACTAGCCCTCTCTTCACCGCATGCGATGCCCCACCCCGTAGTTGAGGCGTCCGAAAAAATTTCCAGGTCATAACTATCAATCTTGATTTTATTTACGGTAGTTTGAATGGTATCATTCCACCACTTTAAATCCGGCATTATATAGCTAGGAATATTCATGAATTTGTCGTAATTATCATTATCTATTAAATTTAAATATTTTACACGTTCAAATAATTTAGTGTACAACCATCCATACTCAACGGCTGGACAGGCAGATACAAGCAATCCGACAAAACGAGCAAATTCTCTTATTTTGCATCTTTTTAGTGACATAAATTTAAGGATCTCAGTCTTAATGCGATCTACTTTAAACTGACGGCAAGCTAACCTGGAGATTTTTAGAGTCTATATTATATCCGAGGAAACAACATAATTTAGATGGTATTTGACAGCTTTTTTCCTCATTTATAATAAATCCAATAGCGGATAGAAGTGCTTTAGTCTGATAGACATTTTTCAAACATTGTTGATAAGTCTGACCTAATAGAAACCAGTCATCTAGATACACAGTAGACAATAACCCTGTACAGCGTAGCAATCTAGCAACAGGCTTCATTACTTTTGTAAAAACAAATGGGGCCGTACTAAGGCCAAATGGCAAAACGTTAAATTCAAATAACTCTTGGTTCCATTGGAACCGTAAGTATTTTTTATAATCTGCATGAATATTAATTAAAAAGTAGGCATCTTTAAGGTCTAACTTAGCCATATAACATCCATTGGTAACAAGTTTCAATGCAGTCCGAAAATCTTCAAGTTTAAAATGTTTTATGTCAATGAACTTATTTAAAGTTTTTAAATTTAGAATAAGTCTCTTTTTGCCATTTGGTTTTGGTACCAAAAAAATTCCGGATATAAATTGGCCCTTGCATGGCTGACATCTCGATATAGCACCAATAGATAATAAGCTTTCTATTGCCTCTTAAAGTCGGCTTGTTCCGAACAGGAACAGCCACGGATTGTTGATGGTACACATGACTGAGTAACGGGCTTAGAAAAGGGTATTTTGTACCCTTTGATATATGAGAGTATAGTAGGGTCTTTAGTAATAAGTTTCCATTGACTATAAAAAACTAGCTAGTCTACCAGCATAATTTACCGGGGGCGTTAACGGCGGCTGTGACTGGCGCGCTGACTCTGCGACTGCCTGGAGAAGGTGGCGTGCTGATTCTTCGTCGCTGTAGGTGCTGCCATCTTTTCCTTTGTTCTCGGATTCGCCGGCTGTTTGCGACCCGGGTTGGGTCTTTTCCAGTTTTTTGAAATACTGGGAATATTCGTTCTATTACTATCTACTTTGTTGAAGGTAGTAGAAATCTTTAAGTCAGCACCAGACTTGCTAATTGCCTTAGCAGTCTTTAACGTTTCGTTCAAGTTTTGGCCGAACAGAAAACTATCAACTTTTGTATTTTGGAGTGATTCCTTCATTTCCTTCTTTACAGAAAATATGATGTAATTTCGTCTAGTCATAGAGTCGCTATGTTGACAAGCGCAAAGCATTTTTCCGGTATCCATTAGCAGGCGTAATAAGTTTGTATCTTTATCTTTAGAGGAAAGTAGAAGTGTAATGGCTTCACCGAGACTTGAAATGGCTGAAGCCATAACTTTTTGTTTCGCTTCTATAGCTTTGTCTCGTTTTATCACAGTTTCTGATAAAGCAGCTTTTGTTTCCGGGTTCAGAATTGGCGAGTCAATAAGTTTACAATTGCTCGGTATTAAATAACGATCTGTGAGCTGTTTTCGATCATCTTTAGTTAATCCCATAGTCGTGCAGTGTTCAAAACGTACAGCAACATCCTTTTGTATATCTTTGCCATAGGTAGTTGCTTTAGTAGGATCGATTCCGAGTATTTCAAGTATATTGAAATCTAACTCCATCGCAGCGTCCTCGTCGGGCATTGCAGGCAGAGGCGAGGCGGAGCCGTGCGGCGGCGTGGCGACTGGACCTGCGGCTGGAGTTACTAACCCGGCGCCGGCGGCGGCCGAGGGTGAGAGCCCGGTAGCCGGAATCTCGTGCTCACATGCATCAATGATTCGAACCGACGATTGGCGGTCTGAAAACGCATAAACGGATTTATAGTACCGCCCTTTAAGGAGTTAAGAAACAGTACGTTCGTGACACTGCCCACAAAACTCATTTAAAATGGCATTACTATAAGATATTGTTTACTCTGATTGACATCGGAGTGTAAAAAGTGAAGAAATAGCCCCAGAGACTATTCACAACACAATATGGTGGCAAGAAACAGTCCCAAAAACTGTCCACAATACCATTACAATATCTTTCCACAATACAATATGGTGGCAAGAAGCAGTCCCAAAAACTACCCACAATACCATTTCCATATGTTATTATGTTTTATGCAGTAAAATAAAGTAGCACTGGTACCAACCTGTATTATTTGACCGACTTGCTGACGAATCTGACGATGAGGAAGATATAATCCTACGACGACCTCGTTTCTTTGTTCGACCACGTGCTAATTCTTCCTCAATTTTCTTTAATTTTTCACTTAATTCCCTAATAACTGATTCGGAATTCTTTCTTTTAGGCATGATTAACAATTTACCAATTATTATTTAACTGATCTAATTTTATTTTAGATATATTTAGCTAAGCTAGGCAGCGTGCGAAATGGCGAAGCACTAAAACGCGAATGAAGAAAATGTTCGGTGTACTCGCCAGGCTGTCTACCTACCCACAAAAGTTTTATAAAATAAAAATTAATGTGTTACCCTCAAAGGCGGTAAATGGTGTTCCTACGTTTGTCGATACTACAACGTGTTATATTATGATTCTATTTTCATATTATTTGCTAACCGTTCGAACAAGTATAATACATAAATAAGTGGCGATTATTCACTGGTTAAAACTCTTTTATATTAAGAATAATATTATGGTCGGTTCTGATAGTCACACTTAAATGTAAACTTAATTTAAGTCAGGTCTATCCCTCTCTGTTCTTAACATAAATGGCTGAGAGAGAAAGGGACAGGTAGGACTAATTTTACGTCTAGGTTTAAGTGTGACGACCTCGCTATGCTAAGTGGTTGTAAGATGTCCTTTGTGATCAGTTGCAGTTTTGTTTAAACTATTTTAGAACTGGGGGCCAATTCTCGAATAGTCTCGAGTTGGAATGAAGCCTAAACGGAACCGTTGTAGACGCTCAGAACAATGCAATAATTACTTTGACCTATACGGTGACATAATGAGACACATTTCAGCACGAGACAGATATTTGTTTTTAATCTGTCATACTCGTACTCGCAACCTATGCGTGCTAACATAATATATATTATTACTCAAATTCAAATTCTTTATTGCGTGCTACATTGGTACAAAGTATCTTTGCTACTCAAGCGGTTAATATATATTGCTACGCACCGCGTTTCGTTAACGGTCGTTAGTGGCTGCGTTTTGAATTTCAAGAATTGCCCCCCCCCCGTATTATGTTGAGTTATGCGGTCTGTCAAACATAATATTGGTTTTGACATAAACTGACTTTTGTAGTTCTAAGTTTATTATTTCGGCGATAGTAGGTTACTGTTATTAGTACCACGTTGGCCGTAAAGCCCCGAAACGCCAACCTATGTTACAAAGTAATATTAATATAATATCAAATCACTTTTACATTTTTATCATATAATATTATACTAGGCATTATTATAGAAATAAGTATATTACGCTGCTATTAGTCAATGCTTCCTGATGTTTAATGTTTTTCTAATATCATCAATGATATTGCTATTTCAAGCTTATTATAGATATAAAACACATTTACTGATTATATCACTCAAAGGTAAAACAAATATTAATTGAATAATTATTAAAAAAGCCTATTCTGATCCAATATGAGGAAAATCTCAGATAAGATTATCTTAATACCTTTTTGTTACATAATAGGGTCGTTTACAGTTTTTTTTATTTGTATTTATATCGAACGAAATATCATAAAATAAAAGATACATCTGCGAAAGGAAAACTTTTTGGAATATAACGATTTCAAAATCACAATTTTAGATTTGCCAAAAAATGCTCCCTACAAACGGCTACCACGACGTGACGTCACTCTTTAAGCAACTTATATGTGCGTAAAAGAACTTTTATTCTACAGCTATATTAAAGTGGACGCCCGCTACTCCGGACTACAGAAAAAAAACAAAATATTGAATTTATCCGGGGTAAAATCATTTTCCCAGAATAAAAAGTAGCCTATATGTTAAGTGGGACCTGTCACAATATATTCCTGAAAACTGCATCGAAATCGGTTCAGCCGTTTCTGAGATTAGCGTGCACAACGCACAGACAAACAAACCGACACCAGACAGAAAAATCAAAAAACCATTGTTTTGGGTACTATTGCGTTGATAAAGGTATTCTATAATATTTTTTCTTTATATCTTCCATACGACAGCGATCCGTTACATTTTTATTATATGTAAGATGCGATTAAAAATATGGTCACAAAATAAAACTTGTTGTAAATGATGCAGATGGACATGTGATATTGTAATTTTCAATTATTTCACATTTGAAAAATGGACTTGCCCACTTAACTTTGAAAGCTTATTACTACCTAATTTGGACACATAATCAAATTGTAATTTTACAGATAGGTATGATTTTGATTATTTATTTTGATAAGAATAAGATATTATTAAGATTCAACCATAGGAAACTACCCCATTATAAATGCCTATCTACCGGTACGCATACAGTACCTAGGTCTATATTTATCCCTAAAGAAAAAGAACTACTTGACTCCCATTCTCCTACATAGCCCATCTGGTTGTGTTGTATCTTAAATAAATGCTACGTACTAAAATCTGAAAAGCCAAGTGCGACGGAACCGAGGGTTCCTACAAAGCAAGGTTTAAAGTTCGTTCATACGACTCGATACGCCATGAGGAAAAAAGTAATAAGTTTATATTTATTAAAAATATATATTTGTAAGTAACTAAAAATTTAGGTTTTCGGAATTTTTTCCTTTAGCTATAAAACGTTGCTTCATGTCAAGAAGGTCGATGGAAGCTTTAGGTTTTATTCCCTTGCCTTGCGAGTTTCTACAGCCTGTTTCATTGCTGACCTAGCACCTGATAATGCTACCGTTTATGAGGAAATGGGTAGTAAGTTTAAAATTATTAAAAAAATATATTATGTGATTAACTATTTAGTTTTTAATTTATTATATAAACGTTGCTTCGATTTGATTTGATCACGGGAAGCACCCCTAGGTTTGTGCAAGTGTCGAAAATTTGCATACGGCTGTATCTTTTATTGCGTTCTTAAATGAACATCAAGGGCAGTACCTTAATTGATTAAAAGATACCTACGCGTTCCTGAGAAAAAGGGTCTTGTGAAGTTTTTTCCTTTTGAACGGAACCCTAAAAAACGTATAATACTTCAGCTGCTTCTCTTCCCGGGCATACTGTACAAGTCAGTAGAGGGACAAGAGGGTCGTGGTGTTTTGTAGGCGATGGGCTGACCACCTGTCACTACTAACCGAACATGTACATCTCAACACCCCAAAATTGGTCAAAATCGGCCCTGATGCTCTGGTATCCTAAAACTTAGAGACTGACACATGACAAATGCTATGACCAAAATACCATACCTACCCTGGCACCTTTTAGTTATATATATATATAAGTTATGTCAGATAGAACTAACATGGCTGATGATCACGGGTGTTGCGCCGATTAAAATTTTAATTGGTTTTATTAGCAGCGTTGATGCTTGGATCTGGCTTCTCGTTGCTCTGCCTACCGTGATCCAGTCCGAAGGGAGGGTATATGGCGCGATCCCTATGATTTACTTGAATAGTACGCCTGATACAATTCAATACAACTTTACCCTACAAAATTTCTAGCCTTGGGTGTACTCCTAATAACCACAACCCATGTTAGGCTGTCAACTCCGAACTGTACTGGAGACTCCCCGACATGTTACCTCGCCGGCACGCGCTGCTGGCCGTGCCAGCCTATAGCTTCGCCATCTACACAATGCTGCATGGCATTGTGATCTGTTTATGAGTGATGGCCCTGTGAAGTGTCTGAATACCATGAACTATTTTTTTTATCTGCACATTATACCTATAATTGTTAAATCAGATATCTACATTTCAAGGCCATTGGCCAGCTGAACATAACCTTTCGGTTATAAATAAATAAATAAATAAATAAATAAATAACCTTTCGGTTTCAAGTCGAGAGTGAACCGGTTTCTTTGAGGCAAGCGCGCTTCATCGTACAGTGGGTTCCCACGGTGCGTGATATTACGGACGGACGCGCAACAGCCCGCACCACGGATCGTGGGAAACGGAGCGTCCGTGGTAATATAGACGTGTCCGTGGTGCACGTCCGTCCGTAGCCGTCGGTGCGTCCGCGTCCGTCCGCGATATCACGCACCGTGGGAACCCACCTTTAGACTGCAACGGTGCTTACCAGCAGGCGCGTTGTGGTCAAGCGTAAGCCTATTTAATATAAAAAAATTACAAATAGACAGATTACCTAGCCGTCTTCCTATCGAACGTTAAACCAGTTCCTTCCAGCTTGGTTTCTGGCGCCAAAATTAAGTAAATATACGCCTTAACAGCCATATTTCCGTCTAAAGTCCCGAGGTTCCCAAACTAATTTACAAAACGCTCATCCGATTTTCAAACTGAGGGCACTCAAAACTTCACTTATTCTTCGACATACTTCACTCAGCAGTCGCTTTGACCTTACGAGCTTCTGAGATAAGTTGAAATTGGAGGCCCATGCTGGAAATTTAAAGTTGTAGTGTGGCATTGGATCTCGTTTTTCAGGGAACTTCCCTGAATCTTCTAGAAGTTTAATGACTAATTACCATCCACTGCTGCTTGAGGATGTGGATTTAAAAAAAATAGAGCATGTAACTGATTCCTTTTGAAATCCTTTACTTGGAAATGGGGAATTTAAAATCCGGTTTTTACACATACAACGGAAAATTTTCTGATAAGTGATAATCTACCATTTAATATGGTATAAATAGCATCAAACCCATGTTACTAACAGTAGTAATTCTCCCATGTTACAACCACAGCAATCAGCAGTAAAAGGTACTAGACTAAGGAAGACATCAAAGCTAGCTCGGGTATAACCATAAATATCAGGAACAAATGGGAGTTGGGCCTCCGAGACAAATTTGTTTGAGTCGTGATGTAAGTCATCAAATTGTGAGTTTCATAGAATAGTTCCGATGAAAGATGTAGTTACTATGTATATGACCACATTTTTGTGTCACTGCATACCACAAAGTTTGCCCATTTTGCTCAAACTCCACTTACACCGGCCACGCCCTCAGGGCCACTCTATACATCTCTGTGGGTATAGCCGGAGCGGCTGCCGAGAGTGCAGCAAGGTCCTAGCGCACCAAATACAATGTCCTGATATAAGCTTCGAATTCATACCCTTCGCTGTGGACACTGCGACATGGGGCCGCGAGGATCTCATACGAATTAGCAAGCGCCTCGTCCACAGGGGTTCAGACCCAAGCTCATGGTCCTATCTGGTCTGGAGGATCTTACTAGCCATCCAATGCGGAAACGCGGTCAACGTGATGGGGATATTTGGACCGGCTACGCTCGTCGTTTTAGATAGATAGATACGAGCAGAAAATAGATAGATAGATATTTTAATTAGATAGTAAGTTAAATCCTATCAAGCATTGACTACTAAAGTGGATTAGAGTGCTAAGTTAAATTACAATTTCCGTTGCTAATAAGCTATTGTATTGGCGTATTGTATATGGCTAACGTTGATCACAGGTTGAGATGAGACCCAAATTAGGTAATTGCATATGACCTCAATAGTATCTTATTGCAGATTGCATTTAGGGGCGAACCACTACTCTCTAATAGTTGCACATATATACATATAGACATGGCTGTGTTTCCGAAATGGGGTATCCAGAGCTGCAGGATTATACAGGAGATCCACGTTTAGAGTATTGGGGACAGATGAAAATGGTCAGTAACATAATAACGAACAGTCAGGTAAAAAAATATAAGAGATGTTTCTTACATCCTTTTGGTATATCAAGAATTTTTGTAGGTCTACATGATCTCTACAATCCAAAATAGGGTGTTTTTTCGTTGCCACCTTAACGAAGAGTACGTACTCTATACATCAAATAAAGTAAGTTTATGCCACAAAAATGCTGGAAAAGATTTAGAAATAAAAAATAAAAAAATTACTTGATCGGGCGAAATTTATAGTGTCAACTGTTTATGCTAGTTTTATCATAGACAGATATTAATTTTCTCGTGAAAAAATCTTGCTACGCGCGTCTTTGTGTATTTATGCAGAAAAACGCAGTCTATATACTCAACTTTGGACCCTAATATATTGGGGAACCAGACACTTCCCATGTATGTTTCCATGGAGAAAAATTATCGTTATGATGAGGAGATTCCGTAGTTTTCGGAAACGTTGACGACCAAAAATCACCCTGTATAAAGTACTGAATAAATTTATCTTAATATTGCAATAATTTTTTACAAATATTTTGCACATTACCATTAATAATTTTTTCAATAAAGAGCCGCCATGACAATACGCTACCAGACCTGAAACGGTTTATTGTGAAATTCAAGGCATTTATATTATATACCCAATAAAAATATGTAGCTAGTTCAATTTTACATTATTATTAATAAAATATCGAATATTCCAGACTGTTCAGGGAAACGCCTGTATCATATCCGGCCGATCCGCTTTATCCGAACACTCACAAAGCCAAGTTCCAACTAGTTCGAACTAGTTCCGTAAGCTGAAAACTTGGCTGGTGTCGAAACCATGAACGAAATATAAACAGGAAATGCCATTCTCTTCAACCAATTGGCACAGTTGGTAGTGACCCTACCCGCCATGCCAAAGGTCCTCGGTTCGAGTCCCGGTGGGTGTCAACATTGATGTTTATTTCCGAGTCATGTATGCTGTTTACCGACATGTTTTATACCATTGCCTGTTATATACCAAGGTGGTCTTTCAATAACCGATATCGAGAGATTTTTTGCATATTTCAGATTAAGTGTTCCATTATTTTCATACAACATTTCAAATATGGAATAAAAAACATCCGAGATTCTTCACGATCTCTAGTATTGAAATTGGCCGTTAATCAATGTATTGTAAAGTATTTTTTTCTTTTTCACTAACACTTCATAACACATTATATATAAGGTATATACAGAATATATGTGAACCTATGTTGGACTACGCATCACCATAGGATTATTTTCGATGAACATTAATGGGCACCTCCTCTTCGTTCTTGCTTCATCTTCGGATCCATATTGAGGAGCAAACGATACACCGTGTGAAGGTGGTTCCAGACAAATTTGTAGACAATAACTTATGAGCGAACCTGCCTGAGAGCCTGGCGTCGATCTTCAGTATTATGCTTTATCAGAAACTACACTGGTACCTAGTTATCTACTCTACACACAGAAAAATAAAATTGGCGTACCCGTTTGTAATATAAAAATTACCGATTTTTACTAAATATATTTATGTGTGTATAAAAGAAACTGCAAAGAAACGCCATGTGTCAAAAATTACTTTGACCACTGTTGCGTTGAGAGAAGATTTCCAAAAAATGCAACAGGAGCGACGAAAACGGTAACACTTTTAACGCAGACAAAGTCGTAGGATGTTATAGATAGATAGGTATATGTTATATTATGATATTATCCCCAAAGTGTTCTCACATCAGCCTCGCAGATAAGCCGCTCAACAGTTATAAATCAAACCCTTTAAAGCAAGCTTAGTTTATAATCTGTGCCATAAATCAGAGTTACCAAGTCGCGAAACTGCTGCGATGTTCTGCGCTGCTGGTGGATGAAAGTTACTCATATTTATTTTAATATCTATATTGTTTATTTATCTATATAACTCCGCTATGCGTGGCTGTGCAATCTCCTTTATGATCCAGCGTTTCTGGCTGTCCCGCATCAGCACAGCATAGAAATGAACGAAAATATTGAAATAAAAACAGGTAAATATAAAATTGAGGTGTATATATATTTATTGTGATTCAGCATTATCAGGCCTTCGAGAAACTGGTGGTAAAGCTTAGTTTAAATTCTGTGCCATTAATCAGAGTTACTTTGTCGCGGAACTGCTGCGGTTTTATGCGTTGCTGGTAGTTGAAAGTTATTTTCATTTGAATATAAATCTCCTTTTTCTAAGGGGGCAGCGGTGCCGTGATTTAACGGCCGTGTAAGAATATGATACATGTCGGTACCGCTTAACAACAGTGGCACAAAAAATGCCCATCCAAATTTTTTATGTCAACATTAAGTGACTAAGGTATTCAAACTACATATCTGTATATGGTTATGAATGTCTAATAGTAAAAAGGTGTGCTTATGTACAAGAGTTTTTTCTTTCCAGTAATTTTTATTTTGATTTTATACAGCATGTATATGATAACTATAGAAATAATTACAATATCAACTTAATAATGACACAAGTTATTAAGTTTAACTGCTTCAAAATATCACTGACGGAAAATGCTCCTGACAGGCAATTAGTTGCAAAACCTCAGCCCCTCTAAAACCGCATAAGCATAAGTAATCTTGACAAAGAAAAATTGTAAATAACCAAGTTTTTTTTATATTTTATAACATACAAAATACAGTGTATATGTATATTATTCAGGTACGCAAAACTAATAAATTAAACCCCCTTTGAACAGGTTTCAGATACAAGCCTAGTTTATAATCTGAGTTGTAACTCAAAATTAGCGAGTTTGGTACAAACTCGTGCGGTTTTATGCAGCGCTGGTACCGAAGGCTCGAAGTTTCAACGCTTTTTGTTTAGAAAATGAGTTGTAATCTCTATGTTGTATAATGAATTGCTTTAAAAATGGACTAGTGACTCGCGTAAGCGTTACTTCGATTTACGTTAATGTATACAGGATGTTTTTTCGTTGCCACCCTTAACGAAGGGTACGTACTCTATACATCAAATAAAGTAAGTTTATGCCAAAAAAAAGCTGGGAAACGATGTAAATTTTTTGATTTTTTTAAATTACTTGATCGGGCAAAATTTATAGTGTCCAGTGTTTATGCTAGTTTTTTCATAGACAGATATTAATTATTTCTCGTAAAAAAATCATGCTAAACGCGTCAATGTGCATTTATGTAGAAAAACTTTTACTCAACTTTGGACCCTAATATTTTGGAAACCAGACACTTCCCAGGTATGCTTCCATGGAGAAAAATGGTCGTGATGATGAGGAGATTCCGTAGTTTTCGGAAACGTTGATGACCAAAAATCATTCTGTATATATAGACGTATAGCAAAAAAACTAACAAAATAATCTTAAAAATTAATTAATTACCTAATGATCTTTAAATTTTAAGCTCAGCTCAGCTCGTTTGTTAAAGTTATTTTTGTGTTGCCCTACTGTTGTATATCTTCTTCCTCGTGTACTCGTAGTTTAAAAAGTCAAATATAGTTATTGTTTTACACCCAAATAAAGTAGGTACAAATTAGCAACGTTAATCGATATGATTAAAATGAATGATATATAATTCGCAGGGTAAACCCGGAATTATCTTTCCGCTCCCGTTCCTCTACTAAACACACAATAGCCCGGATGAAGTCGATCCCAGTTTAATCTCATTGTTTAATGTTAATAAAATAATCTGACAGTGTTAATTTATTGTATTAATCATGCGAAAATAAATTTACGTAGATTTGCTTTCTTTGGAAATTGGTTTAGGTTTGTTTTTCTTTCGAACAAATTTACAGGGTGTAACAAAAGGGGTATGCTAAGCGAAAAACTATGTAAATAGTCCACCGAAAGGAACCTACCTACAAAATTTCAAACTCTAAATCACATGTTTATTTTTCAAAATAGTATGGAGAATTTCTACACAACTCAGGAATGTTCATACAATTTTGTAAAATAAACATGTGATTTCGAGTCTCAAATTTTGGTAATAGGTCCTCTACAGTGGGCTATTTACATAGTTTTTCGCTTAACATACATTTTCTGTTACATCCTGTATAGGTACAGGTGCTTTTTCGTCATCGATAATATACTCTTGCAGTATCGTAGTTACGAGTATAGCGGCGGCGTAGGACCTCAGATACAATCGTAATTTTTTTAGCTAAATATGACTTTGATCTAATAATGTCATAATAATATTGTTGTTTTGAGCAAATAAATAATCATTACATTTCAAAGAATCAGTGGTAGGGTAGGTGGCATCGAATGAAAAAGCTAAGCGGCGGCGGCGGTCTATAGGTTTACTAATCTTAGCGAAGATTACATAATATTTTTAAGCCGTTTGGGGTTGACACCAGAGACATGGAATCTGGGTACGCATGTTCTTTTATTTCAGCAAAAATAAGTTTATATAAAAAGATTTCTAGTGCCCACCTGGAAATTGCATAATAAACAACCCGACTGGGTATATCAGTGTCACTCTCACCGATTTAATATTCTGTTGTTTTCAATTCTAAAATCTCCGAGAAAATTAAAAAATCCGAGATATTGCAAATATTGAAATTGGCCATAAGACGAATCTAATGATCTCTAGAGCGTGCAAACAAATATACATACATACTCGTACAAACTTAAACTTCGGCTAAATATCCAGCATATTAAACAGTACTGTACCGTTATTCGAAGCCTATTAAAATATTACGAGAGAAGCGTTCGTTTCCTTTGTTATTTTTCGTGTCTAGTTCGGTCTTGTCCGCCTGTCGACGTCACGTCCCCTTTACCTCCTTACATAAAACGTTCTACAGTGGCGCCACCACCGAGGGCAGTTCGTATTTGAAAACGAATTTACCATCATTGAGTCTCTCATGACACCAGGCAGAAATAAAATTGATAGGCTTCGAATAAGGTAAGTATGTTAAATAAACGTTTTATTTTCAGGTAAAACGTCACTATTAAACTTTATGCTTGTTAGTTATAATTTTAGGTATTCTTGATATGGATGCTACATAGTCGAAGCTCGAAAAGGGAAACAGAGAAACCTTCCGTTTGCTAGCATTAATAAAACATTTCTTCTAATTTCTCAGAAGAAAAGCGAAAAGCTGTAACTGTGGCATTCATTTGTGCCTCCATCTTAATTACGAGCTCATTGTACTGCACAATGTATTTTAACAATGAACGTGGTTTCAGACAGAGGGGAGTGGTGTGGGGGGTGGTATTAACTTCTGAACTGTATACAATGTATTATGTGTATATAGGATGTAACAGAAAGGGTATGTTAAGGGAAAATCTATGTAAATAGCCCACTATAGAGAACCTATTTCCAAAATTTGAGACTCGAAATCACATTTTTATTTTTCAAGATTGTATGAAAATTCCTGAGATATTTAAAAATTCTCCATACTATCGGGAAAAATAAATATGTGATTTCGGGTCTCAAATTTTGTGAATAGGTTTTCTACAGTGGGCTATTTACATAGCTTTTTGCTTAACATACCCTTTTTGTTACATCCTGTATACTGGGTGTAAAAAGACAACTTACTTCTTTTAATACCTCATATTCTTTGTAACATCTCAATCATTTTATTCTATGGAAGCACCACTGGGAAACCACGGATTTCCAAGATATTGAGGTCCAAAGTTACATTTATGTTATCATTTTTTTTACATAAATCCATCTGAAATCGGTTAACAAACATTTTTTTCAAAGATACCATGTCAAAATATTATGTCAGTATTGTAGGTACATTTGTACTTTGCGCATCACACGAATACATTGCTTGCAATAAAATAACAGTATTTTTTCATACATTTTTTGTCGTTTCCCAGGGTTGGTTCCATAGAAGAAAATGATCGTAACCTTACAAAGAATACGAGGTATTAAAAAAACATTGTTGTCTTTTTACACCCTGTATATTAGGATTTGGGTGAGCGAGCAAAATTAAATTACGTTATATAATGTCTCCAACCATATTACGGTCAAGGTGGCCAAACTCTATGGAGATTAGCCAGGTGTACAGGAGGTATATAACAGCCCTTAAGGGTCGGTTCATATCTGACGGAAAATCCGTCGCGTTTTTGTCGGTCGCGTAACATCAGAACATGCAAATATATGACAAAACATTCAACCTTTCACACTCAACCGATGATGTGTTAGTGCGTTTGCCTGTACCTGGAGATACCTACGCTCGACGCATCTTCCGTCAGATATGAACCGACCCTTAGATTTATGTCAAAAATTGACATAATTCGTGGTTTAATTACATCTTGTATGGTAGTAGGCGCATCTTCCGTCAGATATGAACCGACCCTTAGATTTATGTCAAAAATTACATAATTCGTGGTTTAATTACATCTAGTATGGTATATAGTAGGTATGAAGTATGTTAGGAGGTATGAAGTATGGTAGTAGTATTTAGTCCGTATTATAAATTATATAATATGTATAGATTTTAAAATTAATTCTTTGTCCGCGATTTTGCACCGTAACGACTGTCGAAGACCAAGAAGTTTAAGAGAAACCGGTACCTGAGACACAGGATTATAATATGAACATGGCAACTATTACTATAACATGCTAATAGGTAGAGCGGGTAATTTACTGTCTCTATCCTAAATGGTTTGCTAAAAGAAACCTGTGTGAGGTATGCAATTGTATATTATCAACGTAAACAATTTTTTATATAAATATCTGTGTACAATAAAGAACAAGTACATGTTAAATCCCTAGCAACAAACTCACTCTATTACATAATAATGTAAATTACATTAACATTTAAACAAATTAAACAACACCGATTAAACACCACGTACTGATAATGATAAGAGGACCGGCACAAGGTCTTGTCAAACGAGTCAGTAGCGCTGCGCATACACACAGCACGGACGTATAAATACACAGGAATCCAAGATGGCCGCGCGCTCGGTGTTGAATAAACAGTGCATACTGTTCACCTTCTCCAAACGAGAATATAGCTCGAAGACTGACAAAAATGTGGCTTTTCTCGGCCTTGGAAATATGGGAGGCTTCATGGCTGCCAATCTGGTCAAAAAGGTAAGGTTTATTGCTGTAGTTTCGTTTGTTTTTACCGTTTAAAAGTTTGGAATGTTGTGGTTTTTAGAGTCGGTGCATTTTGTGGGAATAAATTATGGACCTGTATTCATTTACGCCTACCAATTTCACTTTGAAATTACGTCTATAGTTTAGAACTTAATAGAAAAAAATTGATACTTTGACAAATTAATATACGAGTATTACTTAAGAAATTCAATGTGACAGTGATCTGCGGTTCTTTGAATTAATTATTTTTAATACCTATCATTATTATATTAGTAATTTCAGTATGCTAATGGTATACAGCCTAATGTAACATTAGTATTACTATCCATTAGGTATTCAAATCGAGTATGTGCTAATTGTCCTTAGTAGTTATGCTGGTAAACCTAGACAAAACCATACTTAATCTAGTTTGACTTACCCAATATTGATAGTTATATACCCGCATCATATACAAGATAGCTGATAAACATATATTGAGATGGGCATATGTTTGACAAACATGATTATATGTTATTGTTACTCTGCGACATTACTCTGTGAGGTTCAAGGGGTCAAGTTCAAGTTAAACAGACAACACGATTTGATTGACAATAGAGATGTTTACGGTTTTTTTATTTGTATTTATATCGAAAGATCATAAAATAAAAATTGCAAAAGAAAAACTTAGCGTGAAAACTTTCCGGGATATAACGATTTCAAAATCACAATTTTAGAGTTCCCAAAAAACGTCCATACAAACGGCTACCCCAATTATGACGTCACTCTATCAGTAACTTGTACGCGCGTAATAGAACTTTTGTTCTACAGCTATATTAAATGTTGCGTTTATAAATATGGTCACTAAGCAAATGTTTCTGTAAATGATGCAGGTGGTAATTTTCAATTAATTTCACATTTGAAAAATGGACTTGCCCACTGAACTTTGAAGGCTTATTACTACCTTATTTGGAAACTTAATCAAATTGTAATTTTACAGATAGGTATGATTTTGATGAATTATTCTGATAAGTATAAAATGTCATTAAAATTCAACCATAGTAAACAACCCTAATCACTAAGCAGATATTGGTCTATATAGAAATGTTACCAGCAGTAGACTGCAATAGGCTGCAGAAGAAAGGTTTTGGTGATATATGTAGGTAATATAATTGTGCCGTGTTGTGTGGTAGCCACTCTCGAACTTTTTGGCTACATCGGTCATCGGTTCTTCGAGCTATGTGAACTGTCCAATGCCACTTTATTTTGCTGGACCCATTGGGTTATGTCGGTGACCTTTGTTCATTCACGAATCTCTACATTCCAAGTTTCTGAAATTCCTGAATTGCTTTATTTTTGACCACATTATCTGTACATTTTAGTTCAGAAATCAGGGACAGGATTTATTTTATGAAACTGAGTCTACTCTGTTTAAAACCTGGCGATGACAGTGACTCCATCATCGTTAAGTTTGTGGTCCTCTAATGGAATCCCAAGGGTACCTATTAGACTTATTAAGTGTCCTAACAACACTCATTATGTTAGAAACCTAGGGCTTAATGTAGAAAGGGCATTTACATAAATAATGTGAATAGTGTCTAGATGTTTGTGGGTCTGAAATGTCTCTATATTTCAGTTTGACCTTATTTAACTACTAGTAAAATATAAATAAGTAATTTCACTTATATAACGAAACATAATATCATATCGGACCATGATCTTCAGTATCTATTAGCCAGTAGTTTTAGTAACTTATTAATTAAGTAATTTCAATTAAATTGATAATTGACCATTGCTTGTTGGCTACATAAAAAGTTGAAAATATTACCAAATAAGATCTGCAACGGAAATTGAATTTTTTCTTGAATCGAAGACTTTCAATTAGAGTTGAGTATTCAATTGAAATTATTGAAGTAATTGTTTCATCAAAAAAGACTATTATAACGTTTAATTTGCGATAACAATGATATTATCTGAAATAAACAACTCAGATTTGTTTAATTTAAGCAATGAACAATGTATCATGTTGCTTTTTATCGTAATTACGTTTATTGGAGGAATCGTTAAAAATAACATATTTGATTTTTTGTATTTAATTTTAGATTAGTCCCGACTTTGAATACGACTTAACAAACGTGTATTTTGGATAAATATAATATAATAACTTAATTGTTATAATATAACTTAGTGACGCTATTGTAAAAAATATGAAAAATTGGTTATTGTGCATATGGAATTTTTTTTTATTGGGGATTTTTTTTTCAATGCAAATGGTCAGTTGGCCTATTTAATTTTGAGGGATAAAGTGGATGCAGTCTCTTTCTTGTTCACGTTTTAAAGAAAGACAGCATAATTTTATCCTTCAGAGAGGCTATTTGAAAATTTAAAAAATCTGCCAATTCATAAATAAATATCAATAGTAAAGAGAATGACCGACATTAACCCAATGCCACATATGGCCTCGCTTATACCTATTGTTATAGAGCAGGAGATAAGAACGGGGTTAGTTGACTTGTGATAAAACTAGTCAAAAGCGATAACTTAAGTTTTAGGTACAAGTAAATATAGAAAATATTTTATAAGTTGAGCGAAACATTAGAAAATCAAGGAAAACTTTACGAAAATTTGACACGTAATGGACGAAGTCACGGCCGTCCGTTAGTAAAAAATAAATAAATATATATATATATACTGCATTTTTCTCCGGCCTCAAGTCTTTTTGTTGACAAAATGCCATCTAACTGAATTTAACGTTAATCAAGCTACTAAATATGAAACAAAATTAGAGGTTAAAACGTAAGTAATTTTCGTAAATGATACAAACAGAAAATTTAAAGTAAACATATCTGATTGTATATTTATTTATCAATAATGAAATTACAATTGTGGAAAAGGTATCCACGTAAAAATCGGACGTTAATAACCCTGAATATTTTACTTGAGATTCCCATAAATTGTTCCGCATCAGATTTAACATGGAAAATCCATTGTCTTCGACAGAGCCGTAGTATAAATTTCGTGAAATAAAAAAAACAAAGAAGCACCGTAAAAGCAGTTTAATGCTCTTTTTCCTACATTTGAAATTAAAATACAGTCAATGGATGCAAATATTATGCAAATGTATGCAGATTGGAAAAGGGACCTAAACATTATGGGGTTGAAAGGTCTTCAAAACAGATTTTTTAAATGATTAATGAACTTTTCAAAATGGTGAAAATGCGTTAATAAAATAGAGTATTTACCTACCATTAAAAAGGGGAAGCAAGAACGATATAATATAACGTCATATTTAGGTAAAAATGCGAAAACATAGGTTACTCACTATCTTATCACGCGAATATCTTAGATTTCCTTAGGTTCTGGTTCCTTACGCACCTTTCCACCGCGAAACTGTACAACGGTACCGCTGGTTTAATACCGCTGCGATCGAGTATTGTTTCCGTAGCGGAACCGGGAGACGCGTTTCGCTAACTTATGTCACTTGAGTCGGTTGAGTCAATGAGTCAAAGCTATGTAAATGCTGTTTCAATAATGTCAACTCCTATAGGTATACTGACAGATTGCCGACATATTACGCACTTAACATATTGTACTAAAGCGTCAGATCCGTACATTAAAGAAAACTATATTCACTAACTTGAACTATATTTATTAAAAAAGTATTAATAAAGAAAATGGAAAAAATTCTTCACCCGAGTGGGAATCGAACCCACGACCACTGCAAACCGTGCCAGCCGCTATAACCACTAAGCCACCGGGTCAATTACTCGGATGACGAACTTTACCATCTCTTTTCTAAATTACATATATTTATAAAGTTGATTTTTATAGGGCTTCAACGTCCGCGGCTACGATCCCTCAAAAGAAGCTCTGACTGGCGCAGCGAAGAATGGAGTCACCAGTGCCAGCTCTATCGCCGCTGCGGTTGAGGGAGTGGATGTTGTGGTGTCCATCCTGCCCAGTAATAAAGTCGTGCTGGATGCTTATCTTGGAAAGGACGGAGTTATTGCTAAAGTAAGATCTTTAATATAAGTTGCCCTCTTAAGCTAGCGTCCCACGGTGCTAGCGGACGGATGCAGACCAGCCCACACCGATGAACCGTGGGAAGACATGTTAAGACATCATGCTTGCGCCGACTTATTTGTGACCTCTGAACCGGTGTTTAGAAATTCAATATTGAAGTGTTTTGGTAATTAAATTTTTGTTTTGTTTTCTTCAAACTACCAACTTGTATTTAGTTATTATACAGGAAGTTTTTTCGTTGCCACCCTTAACTGAATTTTTTTTTAAATTCTTGATCAGGCGAAATTTATAGTGTCCAGTGTTTATGCTAGTTTTATCATAGACAGATATTAATTATTTGTCGTGAAAAAATCTTGCTACGCGCATCTATGTGCATTTATGCAGAAAAGCGCTGTCGATTTACTGAACTTTGGACCCTAATATCTTGGGAACTAGACATTTCCCAGGTATGCTTCTATGGAGAAAAATGATTGTGATGATGAGGAGATTCCGTAGTTTTCGGGAACGTAGACGACCAAAAATCACCCTGTACATTAAGTATTACTTTTTTTTGCCCAAGTATTACTTTTACGAATGTTGTGTTTATCTATAAGTAGCTGTGCTATTTATTACACAGAAGTGTGGTAAAATTAAGCTAAAATCATATATTATAGTAACAGTTATTGATAAACCTAATAAATAAATATGTAAGGTGTGTGTCTGTCCGTAGTTGTCGGCCATTCGCGAGGATCTACAAAATAACGCACCATGGGAAGCCAGCATTGTAGGTCAATTCATTGTAGGCCAGGGCAAGTCATCGGTTGTCACCAAACAATTTTGTGACCAGATTGGAAAAGCTGGCAATCATTTGTTAGATACTTTCTCCACGCCCACACAATTCCAAAGTCCCCTATGATCTCAAGTTTTCCAAAGTTAACATACTTAATTCTGCCCTCGTATATGTATCGTACGACGCGATTAAGGGTTTCCGGGAGGTGGGCAGCAGCGCCTCCCGTGTTGACACCATAGTCCAAAATACAAACTGCGGTCACCAACGCGCCTGCCCAGCGTGGTGACTATGGGCAAATACCCCCCATGGCAGTCTTGTGGCGTGCCCTGGGGGAGGCCTACGTCCAGCAGTGGACTGCAATAGGCTCATGATGATAATGGTGATGATGATATACATCTTGCGGGGATCATCGCCATACTAATATGCTTGGGGTTGGTATCTGCTATGTGTGTCTGTCACCATATCAAGATTCTGTTTTAAGGTCCTGTTATTATTGGTTAGGGCCAGTCAGCCTTTCCAATGGCCAAGGCTCCAAGTCCACAATCCCGTTATATTTCTCCCAATAATTAATATGTAATATGTCAACAGGCACCAAAAGGCTCACTCCTCATTGACTCCAGTACCGTCGACCCGAACGTGCCGAAACAGATCTTCCCCGTGGCCAGCGAGAATGGAGTCAACTTCATAGATGCTCCTGTTTCAGGAGGTAATAATACATATTATCGTTGATCGTTTCATAATTAAAACATTGTGCTGAGGGATTCAGCTTTGTTTACCGAGATTTGGCTAATGTATAGCTATCAGGACGAAAAAATAACGTTGCCAAAAACGTAATGTAAAAGATATGCTAGAATTCGTCAACCGAGTTAATTGACCCGATAGCTCAGTTGGTTAGAGCGAAAGCACGGTTTGTGAGAGGTCGTGAGTTCAAATCTCACTCGGGCGATTTTTTTTTTTCATTTCTTTATTAATAATTTTTATAATACATATTAACACTGTGTTCCAAAAAAATGGGGTAGGCAGAACTGCAGAATATTATTATATTTTTTATTATTAGGATAAAGTCAGAGATGTTTAGACTTGTCACTGATGATTTACCTCGTTGTGATGACACCATGTTACCTCGCTATGCAAAGCATAGGAGTAGGATCCTTCGTGATTCTATAGGGGGCTCATAGGGGATGACTACACGCATGTTTGAATATTAAGGCACCCCCTTATATTACCTATTCAGTGCTTACACTAAAGTCACAGTATATTCCAATACCCTTGATTTTAACGACTCAGACCAATGTATAGAAAACATAATGATTACAAAAGAGTTTCTTTTAAGGTTCAGAAATCTGAAAATAAGTGAATGAAGGGATAATTAATTGACGGTTTAATTAATATCACAACTACATTAATTAGCCATAAATAAAATACATGCTAATATAATATGTGTGTAAATATGTTGATGTAGTATAAAATACAATACAGAAATACCTATAGAGAGCATGTCTGGTATCGTTATTTCCTAACAATGTTTCATGTAATAAACAAGAACACGAATAAAATCCAAACCCTGTGATTCCCCAAGAATTCTATATTAAGCCCTGACAAAGGATAATGAAGACCCAAGTTTATAGGTCAAGTGGATCTTCCAGCTTTGTCATACCAATGATATAGTTAACAAGTGGGAGCGCGTTGACGAAGGATCTTCAGAATTAATATATATCCACGGAGGTAAAGAAAAGGAGGACGCTTATTATGTACAAGTATCGGACACCAATAAAATGTTTCTCGGATGACAGGGATCATTAGTTAAGCTTTTTAGACTCAAAATTAAAACTGGCTGGACAAAATTTTACTACGGAGAAATATCTTATAAATTTATGTTAATTATATATTATAAAATATTAATAAGAAAATGAAAAAAATCTTCACCCGTGAAGAATTCTTCAGCTATCGGGTCAATTAACTCGGACGACGAATTTTACTGTTTACAGTATGGCTTAACTTGCACTTAATGCGTTTAATTTTATCCGGGGAGTAGATCATACATACTTTTAGCTTGAGAAAAACAACTAAGAATATCACTGATAGCCATTTCCGATAGTCACCACGCTGGGCAGTTAGGTTGGTGACCACATTGCGATTTTCGGCCAACACGGAAGTCGCCTTAAGCAAAACTTAAGTAAATGATATCTCGTTAGTTCACATTTTAGAAACTTTTGAAGCTGTAATCCAATGAGCTGCTCTTAGTGAGTAAATCTGAGACGGCACTTCTTTAAAACGATAACTCGAGACGCCTCTCTACTTTATTAATCTCGTGGAAATGTTTCCTGAAAGTTTTCAAGACAAGTTAACTTCAGTGATGGTTATATCAAATGTTATTGGAATATTTAGCTGGAGAATTTAGCTATGTTTCTAAAGTTGTGACGTTGTGATCTAACAAAAGCATTAGGTTAGAAACAGTAAATAAAGTGGCAGCTAAATAGGATATATACAGGATGATTTTTGGTCGTCAACGTTCCCGAAAACTACGGAATCTCCTCATCATCACGATCATTTTTCTCCATGGAAGCATACCTGGGAAGTGTTTGGTTTCCAAAATATTAGGGTCCAAAGTTGAGTAAATAGACTGCGTTTTTCTGCATAAATGCACATAGACGCACATAGTAAGATTTTTTCACGAGAAATATCTGTCTATAAAAAACTAGCATAAACACTGGATACTATAAATTTCGGCCGAAAAGTAATTCAGTTTTTTTTTCAAAAAAATTTACATCATTTCCAATTTTTTTTTGGCATAAACTTACTTTATTTGATGTACGAGTATAGAGTACGTACCCTTCGTTAAGGGTGGCAACGAAAAAACATCCTATATAGTAAACAAGATAACATAATACTTGATCCAACTTACGCTGACAATTTCATTAAAAACAAGTTTATCTATGATAATAAGTGTTTGTCAAGTATGATAATTATATCAGTTATTTTTCTCTTTCTGATGATGTATAAAATTACATAAGGGTCTACTAATGCTGATCGCGATTTCGTCCACTGGATAATTGTATCCTATGTGTTATTTTGATGACTACATAACTACTAAGTTTCATCAAAATCCGTTCGGTAGTTTGCGACTAAATATTTAAAATTCCAATCTCACTAACTATCATATTTCGTTACTTGGAAAGGCACGTTGGTTATGCGCCTGATCACTTTCCGGTTGGATTTTCAGCCCATCCAACTATAGGAATGATGGAATAGAGAGTAGAACTGTTTTTCCGCAAACATTATAATATCTTCTGTTATTTCTAAGAAAGCCGTGTCTGAAATACGGTCAGGACATTTTTGTTATTATTATCTCTACATTTTACTTCCAGGTGTAATGGGGGCCCAGAACGCCACCCTAGCTTTCATGTCAGGAGGTCGCAAAGAGGACTTCGACAGGTCCATCCCGCTACTCCAGGCTATGGGCGCCAAACAATTCCACTGTGGCCAAATAGGGTCTGGTCAGGTGGCCAAGTTGGCTAATAACATGCTCATGGGCATCACTGGCATGGCCACAGCTGAGTGCATGAATATGGGTATCAAGTAAGTACGAGTATAGGTGATCCTGCTAAACTTTCCTCATAGGATCTCAATCGCATATTACCAAGCCTTTCTATACCTACATTAGATAACGAGCGCCCAGGAATTTGTCCGCGTAAACTTAATAATTCCCGTTATTACCCGTTCCCGTGGAACTTTAGGGGAATCCTTTCTTAACGGATGCTTACGTCATACGAAGAACATACCTTCTAAATTTCAAGTCTCTATGATCCCCTATTAGAATGTGTGTCAATCAGTCAGCCAGTCATCATTCAGGACAAAGCATTTAAAATGTGTATGGAAGTATTTTCATTTTATGCAATAAGTGTGCTGATAGGAACTGGATTTTTGGTATACTGTGATTGAGACGAAACCAAATTTTTCTTTTAATTTAATTTAACTACTTTGTAAAAGAAATATGTTGTTTATTGCACAGAATGTACTATTCTATTCCGTATTTTTTATTTCGGTCACCATGTTCCACGTGTTCAATATGAATGAAATGCGTTCTTTGGTTTTAATATTGATTCTATTTGAGCATTCGAAACTACTTCAGATAAGTACCTACCTATGCGCTAATAAAACTTTATTTTACAGAATGGGTCTCGAGCCAAAAGTGCTCTTAGATGTGCTAAACAACTCGTCAGCAAGGTCGTGGTCTACTGAGGTCTATTGCCCCGTACCTGATCTGGTTCCAACAGCACCATCCAGCAGGAACTACGATAATGGCTTCAAAAATGAACTTATGGTCAAGGTAAGTAACCTTTTTGTTTGTGGCATAAAAGCGAGAAGGGTATCTACGATTAAGAATTTGGTAAGCGACGCGACGGTAGGCTCATCTACCACGTGGTATTTGTTGCGACCGATTGGCGCAGTTGGTATCTGCAATGTAGGTTCTGGGTCCCCGAATTCCGGTAGGTGCAAACATTGATCTGATAAATATCGATGTGATGATGATGATGATCTCCAACCGTATTTCGGCCAAGGCGACCAATCTCTACGGAGATTGGCCAGGTACGCAGGAGATATTATAGTGCACAAGTGTGTGCGCAAACACAGATGCACTCTCTATTCCCTCACTCTCATAGTCCGATGGGACGGAAAGCCGACACGACCGGAGAGAGATCAGGCGCAGGACCAACGGTTATATCGATGTATGTATTTATTAACAATTGCTTAGTACCCACCACACAAGACCTTAGGGATCTAGATACTAGGTTAATGTGTCAAAGTCAAAGTCAAAGTTTCTTTATTTGTAAACATAGGTGTGTACATAATGTAGATGTTACATGGGCATAATAAATATGAATCACTATGTTCTGCCTACAATTGGCGTACAAATATAAATATATATATAAATGTTGTCAAAAGTGTGTAAATACCGTATTAAACTATGATAAATAGCACACAGCTCTATCTTTTTATAGATGACTTGATAATATGATAATACCTTTGTCACCAGGACTTGGAGCTTGCAAGTGGCATGGCCCTCGGCATCCGATCCCCAATTCCCCTGGGAGCGGTGGCGACCCAGCTATATCGCGTTGTGCAGTCCCGAGGGTACGGCCAGAAGGACTTCTCTTACATCTACCAGTTGCTCAAGAATGAAGTGGAGAAGAAGTAGAATAAAATTATGTTTAAGATAATTTTGCGGTGTTTTACTGTTGCTCCAAAAGAGGTGAAGTGAGAATTTCTAGAAGGAAGTTGGTACTAAAGTGAGCCTCGATGGGACCAACTCCGAAATAGTAAGAAAAATATTGCTGTTCCATATATTTCAGTGCAGTAATTAAATATTCAATATTGTATGGAACAGCTGTAATTTTTTTTACTATTTCGGAGTTGGTCACATAGTAAAAGTTGTTTCTTTTTACATTTTTACAAATCGCTCATATTAAAAACACCTTACATATACAGAATGTAACAAAAGGGATACCTATGTTGAGCGAAATGCAATGAATTTTTAATTTTAATTTAAGCAACTACTTACCTATACAGTACCTAGTGCCTACATTAATTTTAGTTACGTGGTTTGAGTATCTAAAATTGCATGAATTATATTGAATCACCACTTAACATTGCCCTTCTTTTACACCGTGTATGCTCAAAATCATTATTATATGTTTATTTTCAAGATCGTATGAACTTCCTGAGGTATTTCAATTTCACTACACTATCTGAAAAAAAAAAATGTTTTTGAGTGTATATTACAAGTAGGGGAGAGTGTGTATGAAAGAGCCAGTTTTAAAAAGTATGAAAAAATCACACTTTTAACAAATTGTTTTCAAATAAAACTAGCTTTTTTGAATAATATCTTTAATTGTTAATGCTATGAATTTAATATAAAAAGGATAACAATGCTAATAATATGTCATACAGGTAGTTTAAAAAAAAAGGGAAATCAGCTCTTTCATGGCAGCATGTCAATGAAAGAGCCACCATATGTTATGATAGAGCCGATACCTACTTTAAGGAATAAAACCGTTTTTTGACAATTAAAATTATGTTAAGTCTTTAATAATCAGATTCATATTAAAATTACAGTTGCTAATCAGTTCTTTAATAATTAAATATTATCTTAATAAACATTAAAATTCTTACTAAGGATATAAAAATCAGTTTTTAATAAATTTCTCTAATAATTAAACATTGTCTTACTCAACAGTTAAATACTAATTTAAAAATCTGAAAACATAAAGTCGAACCATCATAAACTATAATCTATGACATGAAAAATTAAAACAAATAAGAACAAAACAGTTTTTTAACAATTTAAATTATGTTAAATATATTATGTCTATAAAAATAATATTCATATCAAAACTTAAAAGTAATTCTATGATACAGTTGTTAATCAGTTTCTATAATAAGTAAACATTGTCTTAATAAACAGTTAAATTCTTACTAAGGATATAAACATTTTAAAACATTAAGTCAAACGTAAACTATAATCTATAACATAAAAAATTACAAACATAATATTAAAAACATTTTTGGCAGAAGAAATTAATTGCTCCTTTGTGACCACAAGATTCATTTGCCCACCCTTCACAAACCTTGCACTGGTACCATTCTTCTTTACTATAAGCATAGTTTTCATTACATACAACACAATAATTTTTATCTTTTTCAGATCTAATAATTTTTTTTCTATATTTTAATAAGTTGATATCATCGTCTGAACTTGTTAATGATGTATCATCATGCAATGATATGCTTCCACTAGAGTCACTAGTATCACTCTGTTGTTTTGTATTTAACTGCCTTATATTTTGTTTTGTTTTCATGTTCTTAGTCACGGATTTATTTGCTTTACTTTTTCCAGTATTTTATTCTTTTCAGGAGTATCTGTGATTATAGCCGATACCATTTTACGAGTATTGGCTTTTGAATTCTTCCTAGGTCCTGATTTTAAAAAGGGTCTTACAATTTCAGGACTCACAATTTGCTGTACAGATGTTGATGGTTGTATTAAATGTTCTGATGATGTTAAATCTTTGGTAAAACTATCTATTGGCGTGGGTTGAACATATGGACTTCTAGGTGCGTCTGAAGAAATTCCGAGTTCTGGTATTCTGGATCCCTCGTTTTCTGAGATGACCGCTTCTGAGAGTGTTGGATCAGATTTATCAGTCACGTATGATGTTAAGAAATCATCCTCAGAAAATATTTTAGAATTTAAAGGATAAATACCAGTTGTTATGAATCCCTTCGTAACATTTGGCATATTAAAAGCTGCTAAATAAGCATCTCTAACAAAATGCGCAACTTGATAGATGGTGACAGTTTTGCCAGGATTGGAGAGCATCCACTCATTCATAGCTATTCGGTATCTTGTTTTAAATGGTCCATAAACCGTAACGTCTAGAGGCTGTAGCCTGTGGCTACAGTGTGGTGGAAAAGTCAGAATTTTTATAAATTTTTTTCGAGCAAATTCTATCACACGAAGATTAACATGGGACACATGATTGTCTAATATCAATAGGGCTGGGTTTTCCTCAGTTGGTTTTACGTGGCTTGCGAAATGTTCCATTGCCTTCATAAAATTATTTTCAGTCATCCAGCCAGAGACATGGGCCAGGCCCAATGCTCCAGAAGGCCCATTGTTTAACATGTGATCCTTATAATTTACCCTTGGGAAAACGAATACAGGGGGAATAGTACCACCTGCAGCATTAACAAAAAAAAGAGTAGTAATGAGTGTCCCACGCTCTGCTGATGTTACCTGTCCAATTTGTTTTGAACCCTTTTCAGCTATAATTTTAGGAGGAGCTGAAACGGTACTGCACCCTGTTTCATCAGCGTTGAAAATCATGTGTGGTGGAAAGCTGTACTTTCCGTACAAGCTGGCTAGTTTTTCGAAAAATGCGCCGACATTCGTTTTGTTAAAACTAGTCGCTCTGGATAGCGAAGTGCTCTCAGGTTTTCTAACTGATAAATCTTCGTGTCTTTTCATGAAGCCACGTAGCCATTCTACAGATGCTGTTTTGTCAACCATCCATTTTTCTGGACATATATTATTTGCCTCCGCATACTGAAAAGCTAATTCTTTTGTTTGTTTTTTCGTCAAACCGTGGCACATTTTAGACGCAGTTTTTAGATATGAAACCAATAAATCTTCTTGAGCCTTAGAGAAAATGCGTTTGTTACCGATATTTGGGCGATGCACGTATTCTTCGTCAGTATTTTTAGCCTTCTTAACAACTTTGGCTAAATAGGCCCTTGATATTCCAAACGCTAATGCTGTTTTATTTATAGACTGATGTCCAGCAACCACTTCTCTTACAGCCTCTTCTATTGCAGCAGTTGTGGGCCTTAGCCGTTTTTTAGTCGTTGACGCCTGCGAAGACATGTTTTTTACTCTGGAAAAAGTCATAGGTATCCAATAAAGTGAAATAATAAACTAAAACTAAATGATATGTTGAAAGAGCCAATTTTCGTGTCATGAAAGAGCCGGCTCTTTCAAAGCATAAACAACTGGCTCTTTCAAAATATTACGTGTATAAAAATATAACCTTAAATTATAACTAATACACCAAATCGCGACTCTAATAATAATTGTGCAAAAGAAACACAAATATATGCACAATATTACAGCATATCCTTTTTTTCAACTTATGCAATACTCTTACTGTAAAAAAATATTAAGTAAAGACAAAAAAACTTACTTTTTGTCTTCTGAATTTTTGTAACGGTCCTGTGACACAACTTATTGTCAGTGAACTGTCAAATGTTTGTGGGTGGGAGTTCTCCATTGTTGCCATATAAAGAGTAAAATTAAACTTTGGTAGAATATCGATAAGTAATAAAAAATCACATCGGCTCTTTCAAAACCTGGCTCTTTCATGCACACTCTCCCCTAGATAGGTTTTTATAGTAAGCTATTTACATAGCACTCCGCTTAATACATTACTAATGTTACACTTTGTATCTATGTATACAGGGTGTAAAAAAAGAGTATGTTAAGCGAGAAGCTACGAAAATAGCCCACTAAAAAAACTTACACACAAAATTGCAGACTCGAAATAACATTTTTATTTTTAAAACATAGTATGGAAAATTCCTAAATAACTCAGGAATGTTCATACAATCTTGAAGAATAAACATGGTATTTTAAGTCTCAACCTGTATATGGTTGTGGAATATACCCACAGTCTCATGAAAATGTGCTCCCTAACTCGTAATGTGAGGGCTAATGAGCCGCTAATAATGACCACGTTTGCAGGTAGATTAAACATCACACAATGGTATTTGTTGCGACCGATTGGCGCAGTTGGTATCTGCAATGTAGGTTCTGGGTCCCCGAATCCCGGTAGGTGCAAACATTGATCTGATAAATATCGATGTGATGATGATGATGATCTCCAACCGTATTTCGGCCAAGGCGACCAATCTCTACGGAGATTGGCCAGGTACGCAGGAGATATTATAGTGCACAAGTGTGTGCGCAAACACAGATGCACTCTCTATTCCCTCACTCTCATAGTCCGATGGGACGGAAAGCCGACACGACCGGAGTGAGATCAGGCGCAGGACCAACGGTTATATCGATGTATGTATTTATTAACCATTGCTTAGTACCCACCACACAAGACCTTAGGGATCTAGATACTAGGTTAATGTGTTGTCATAAATATCACACAGCTCTATCTTTTTATAGATGACTTGATAATATGATAATACCCTTGTCACCAGGACTTGGAGCTTGCAAGTGGCATGGCCCTCGGCATCCGATCCCCAATTCCCCTGGGAGCGGTGGCGACCCAGCTATATCGCGTTGTGCAGTCCCGAGGGTACGGCCAGAAGGACTTCTCTTACATCTACCAGTTGCTCAAGAATGAAGTGGAGAAGAAGTAGAATAAAATTATGTTTAAGATAATTTTGCGTTGTTTTACTGTTGCTCTAAGAGGTGAAGTGAGAATATCTAGAAGGAAGTTGGTACTAAAGTGAGCCTCGATGGGACCAACTCCGAAATAGTAAGAAAAAAATTGCTGTTCCATTTCAGTGCAGTAATTAAATATTCAATATTGTATGGAACAGCTGTAATTTAACCTATACAGTACCTAGTGCCTACATTAATTTTAGTTACGTGGTTTGAGTATCTAAAATTTCATGAATTATATTGAATCACCACTTAACATTGCCCTTCTTTTACACCGTGTATGTATATGCTCAAAATCATTATTATATGTTTCCTTTCCTTCTTTATTGTACACACACACATAAATAAAAAATAACACAATTAAAATAAATATTGTACAAAGGCGAGCTTATCTCTATAAGAGATCTCTTCCAGCTAACCCGAACAAAAATATTAAAAAAAGACATATCACAGAATAGATAAAACACATGTGCACAGAGGGAGAAAAAAAAAAGACAGATAACAAAGAATAAACAAATACTATACATACTAATTTTCATACATATTCCATAATAACCTACTACCTACTAACTTCAGAGAGACAAGTAGTGCTCCTTAAGCCTCTTCTTAAAAATGCCGATGGTACGACAATCCCTCACCGAGTGGGGTAAGGAATTCCAAAGCTTGACCGCGTTAACTGTGAAGGAGTAACCATATGCTCCGGTGTTGTGTTGTTTATTTTCAAGATCGTATGAACTTCCTGAGGTATTTCAATTTCACTACACTATCTGAAAAAAAAAAATGTTATAGTGTATATTACAAGTAGATAGGTTTTTATAGTAAGCTATTTACATAGCACTCCGCTTAATACATTACTAATGTTACACTTTGTATCTATGTATACAGGGTGTAAAAAAAGAGTATGTTAAGCGAGAAGCTACGAAAATAGCCCACTAAAAAAACTTACCCACAAAATTGCAGACTCGAAATAACATTTTTATTTTTCAACATAGTATGGAAAATTCCTAAATAACTCAGGAATGTTCATACAATCTTGAAGAATAAACATGGTATTTTAAGTCTCAACCTGTATATGGTTGTGGAATATACCCACAGTCTCATGAAAATGTGCTCCCTAACTCGTAATGTGAGGGCTAATGAGCCACTAATAATGACCACGTTTGCAGGTAGATTAAACATCACACAACAGCCATTTGCATTCATAGTTTATTGTACATCCAAAGAAATAAACATTAAGGCGAGAAACAGTTTATGTAAATAGTAAAGACTCCGTCCGCGTGGACTACAGAATAAACAAAATGTCGAAATTATCCGGGATAAAAACATTTTCCCGGATTAAAAGTAGCCTATATTGTTAAATGGGACTTGTCATAATATATATTCTTGAAAACTGCATCGAAATCGGTTCAGCCGTTTCTGAGATTAGCGTGTACTAACGCACAGACAAACCGACAAACAGACAAAAATTCCAAAAATCATTCTTTTGGGTACTATTGCGTTAATAAAGGTCTGCTATAATATTTTTTCTCATATATCTTCCACGTACAGACAGCGATCCGTTAAATTTTTACTATATGTATAGAAATTGTTATTGTTATTCCGGTAATAAAAAACAAAACGGGCTATATATCAGCACTGTCTAACTATAGGCCCATTTCTTTGGCAACGATTGTAGCGAAAGTATTCGATGGTCTGCTCGACGCGCGGATGGTTAAGTACGAGTACACGATGCTCAGTTCGGGTTTCGTCCCGGGCTATCTACGGAGAGCGCAATACTTAGCCTGAAGCATACGGTCGAATACTATACGCGGAGGAAGACACCTATCTATGCGTGCTTTCTGGATCTCTCAAAAGCTTTGATTTGGTTAGTTATGAACTACTTTGGAGAAAGCTAGAGGAAGCTCAAGTTCCCCAAGAAATTGTACGCATATTTAGGAGTTGGTACTCAAGCCAAAGAAATGTTGTAAAGTGGGGGAATGCAAAATCTGAAGTGTATGGGTTGGAGTGCGGAGTGAGGCAAGGGGGGCTGACCTCGCCCAAGCTGTTTAACCTATACATCGATGACCTTATCGGCGAGCTCAGCAGCACGCATGTCGTTTGTCACATCGACGGTGTTTGCGTCAACAATTTGAGCTACGCGGACGACATGGTGCTGCTGAGCCCGTCGGTGACGGGCCTTAAGAGGCTACTAGATGTGTGTGAGCAATATGCGGCACGTCATGGCCTTATATATAATGCGGTGAAAAGTGAAATGATGGTTTTCAAAGCGGGTACCAAGTGTCCTTCATATGTTCCCCCAGTTACTTAAATGGAACGCTCCTCAAAAGGGTGACGACTTTTATATACCTAGGACACCTGGTCACGGATGACCTTCGTGATGATGCAGATGTTGAAAGGGAGCGTAGGGCGCTAGAGATTAGAGCAAACATGATAGCTCACAGGTTCAAACTGTGCACTGCACAAGTAAAAGTTACTTTGTTTAGAGCGTACTGTACATCAATGTACGCCTGTAACCTGTGGGCTACGTGTACGCAGAAATGTATGAGCGCCTTACGCGTCCAATATAATAACTCGTTTAGGATGCTGTTGGGACTGCTGCGGGCCTGTAGCGCGTCAGGTATGTTTGCGGACGTGCACGTGGATGGCTTCGCAGCCACACTACGCAAGCGCGCCACCGCGGCGCTCTGCCGGCTGCGCGCCAGTTCCAACACTATCCTCGCGATGATAGCTGGCAGACTGGACAGTCGCTATACTCAGCACTGGACCAGGATGCATCTTAGTGTTTGTACTAACATAGTCATGTAAGTCATTTGTGTATTACTAACATTATATGGATCATCGTTGTCTGAAGTAAATGTTTTTTTTTTTTTATTTATAGAAGACTAAGCTCTCCTGTACTAATGCGGAGCTTCACTAGAATACATCAGCTGCATCTCCTTCCAGGCATGCTGTAAGAGTCAACTAAGGAACTATGGCATTCTCTCAAGCGAGCAACTTGTCACTGATTTGTCAACACTTATTTTACACACATATCCGCAGCGCTATAGTAAACGTTGCTGAGGGATCTCCTTTACGAACCTACAGTTGTGGCTACGCCATTCGGGAACACAGCCGTAAAAACACTCAATTTAGCGGTCATAAATAAAACACACTTCGTATATGTACATACCACATCATCCATCATCATTAAAGATTATCACGTGATAAAGACGCTGAGCAGTCCCAACTTTTTTGCAATTATCACGAAAAAATATTATAGCTTTAATTAAGTATTTTAGTTTTGTAGCGACAGAACACACCAAAACTGGGGAGAACAACTGCACACATATTTTCCCTAGATTTCAGATGGCGCGCGTGCGGTAAAATAAAAATAAAAAGTAGGTAATTGTATTCAAATCTAGAACGATCCCCTTCTCAATACCGTATGGCCATTGTATCGAGCTCGGGTATAATCTGTTTTTTATACGTTATGCCAACAAAAATGGAATACAGAGTACCTACTAGCTGCTACCCGTTGCGGTTTTTACGAAAAAAAGTGATTTCCGGGAAAAAGGATTTATTGGGTAAAAGAAAAAAACATACTTAAAGATAAAAAAAGGAAGGCCTTTTAACACAAATTTCAGTTTTATTGTTTTGTTTGTTATCCTAATGTATGTAGACTATCTTATAGATATTATAAGAGAAAAAAGATCACAAATTAGCAAAATAAAAGTACTTAACACTTACATTACATCATCATTTTAGCTATAGAAAGTCCACTGCAAAACAATAACTATAGGCCTTTACTAAATATTATTCTATTCTATTCCTTCACCAAAGCCTTACAATTTACGAGTGTAAAAATAATTTCCATAAATTCTGACTCAGCAACTCAAGTTTAGGATATAAAATTGCAAATGCATCGACTACAACAAGGTCTCGGTAAATAAAAGTCCGGGCTGCTTTATTCCAGAGTGACTTTCTAAAAAAAAGCTAAAAAGGCTCTAAATGGCGCCGGCCGCTAAAAAAGGTTACAAAAACGAGGCTTATATGTCCGTGACTTTCATTTATTACCCAAAAACATTAATGTAAGAACTCCTTTGTGCGGAGAAAAATATGATTATGACGGAGACCGTCCCTCCTATTGTCCCTTAGTCGATTTTTTTCCCGCCAAAAACTCAATATGGTAGGCATTATGCCACTGAATTCCATTGCCCAGTTGGAAAATTAAAAAGCGCGCGCCATTTTTGCACAGATTAGCGATTACAGCGTGTGTAATTTACGAGAAAAATAGCAGGAAATTTTGTCGAGAATTTACGTTTATTTATATATGACATTATTATTTCTAAAAAATTTAGGTTTCTACACCGAGTAACCGCAAGAGTTCCATTTCATGGATATTTAAGTATTTTTCCATATAGGAAAGTAAACTTAAAATAATTTAAAACCACATTGAGCGAAATGGCGCCATTAGCATTATCTGTCCTCCACGATTTAGACAATGATGTTTTAAGAGTTACCTTATAGTATTGGTGGTCATATTGTGTTGACCATGGAGAATCAAACCATCTAGAAAAATAAACTTGTGATTTCGAATTTCGAATTTTGTGGACATGTCTATTTTCATTTTTTTTTGTTTAGTTTATGTCTATTTTCAAAGGATTTCGTTCACCAAAAGTGGCCTGTGTGCTTAGACTAAGTAATTTATAGACCGAGTGTGCCCATACAAACGCTGCAAGAAATACGACCAAGTTTTTTGATTTTAAAAGTAGAATACAAGCATGACATCACAGATGTTGTCATTGTATCGGTGCATAGGGATGCCAACTTATGGCATATTACCTTGTTAATTGGGAAAAACATAAAAATATCTGTTCATGAAAATAAATTATAATACATAATATTGTCTAGCACAAAGACAAGTTTTTTTTTTAAAATAACTGATTTACTCATGGAATTTTAAAATATGTAGGTATAATCAAAGTCGCCGCCATTTTGAACTTTTTAGATAATGGGACGGTCTTTTAAGTTCCCAAACACATTTCCGATATCAAAAATAATAAAAGTGGCAGCCATTTTAAACTTTTTACTTAAGAGCCGGATTGATTCCAAAATCGATATCTGAGGTTCCTTGCAGTTCCCAAACACATTTCCGATGTCAAAAATAATAAAAGTGGCTGCCATTTTGAACAATTTAGTTAAGAGCCGGATTGCTTCCAAAATCGATATCTGAGGTTCCATGCAGTTCCTAAACACATTTCCGATGTCGAAAACAATAAAAGTGGCCGCAATTTTGAACTTTTTAGATAATGGGACGGTCTTTTAAGTTCCCAAACACATTTCCGATATCAAAAATAATAAAAGTGGCCGCCATTTTGAACTTTTTACTTAACACGTGCGAAATGGCGGCCCCTTTGAACAGTTTTGACATAGGAAATATGTTTGGGAACTGCAAAGAACCTCAGATATCGGTTTTAGGAGCAATCCGGCTCTTAACTAAAAAGTTCAAAATGGCGGCCACTTTTAATATTTTTGACATCGTAAATGTGTTTGAGAACTGCAAGGAACCTCAGATGTCGATTTTGGAAGCAATCCGGTTCTTAACTAAAAAGTTCAAAATGGCGGCCACTTTTAATATTTTAGACATCGGAAATGTGTTTGAGAACTGCAAGGAACCTTAGATGTCGATTTTGGTAGCAATCCAGTTCTTAACTAAAAAGTTCAAAATGGCGGCCATTTTTAATATTTTTTACACCGGAAATGTGTTTTGGAACTGCCAGGAACCTCTGCTACCGAATTTGAAGGCAATTCGACCATTAACTAAAAAGTCCAAAATGGCGGCGACTTTGATTTTGAGATTAGATATTATTATTTAGCAATACAAAACGCGTTGTAATAATCGCAATTGTTTTCAAGAATCATTGTCTGCTATTATTACAATCTAAAGGAAAATATAAAATAATGCGAAAAAATCGGAACATAGTCCGTTCATTATTTTTAAGTCTTTGAGGGGTATAAAATTTATAGCTGGTAACTCAATAGAACTGTCAATCTCACCTCGTTCGCGCTATTTTGAAATTGAATATGGTAAATTATTTCTTTTATTATTTATTAAAATATGGATAATTTTGCGTTACTTACCGATGATAACTTATTTCCGCCGAGGATTTAAGGCGTCCTTTGTAATTACGACAAACTTTTACTGCGCAACACGCCATTTTATATTTAATATATTTGTCACGTGACTGTGCGTACCCTTGCCTAACATAACGGATACTGAGGAGCGAAAAAAGTTGTTAGGATGAATAGTTCTCACTCTTGTTTAGGGACGTATTGGTAGACGTAAGCCTCAATCTGATAATTTTATATAATCAAAGCCTGCGTGTAAAAACCCTAGCTTTTACCCCGATAGCAAAGAGCCAAATAGCCATTTTCACATTTCTCATAAATAGTGATGTGTACCTTACTCAGCCAAAATTTTCCGCCTATGTAAACACAGACAGGTGCTATGTAATGTATCGACGAAATTCAAATCGGATTCACATCACGATCGACCATTACTTGCCTTCAGTGACTTCCAATTTCTAATGCTACCGAAAGACAGTATTATATAAACAATGTAATACCAACTAAGATTCAGCTTTAAAGCCGGTGAGTACAGCTGAAAATGTAACGGCCGGGCTAATGTATGTAAGCTCTTTTGGCATGTTCGGCTAAACATCGTAACGTGAAAATTTAAAATTTCGTGTTTAAGTGAAATTTTATTGGGAATATTTATTTTTATCGGACGTGGCCTAAAGTATTCTTTTGATTTTAAAATCTCCTGAGATATTCACTACATAATACATAATACAAAATAAAGTCATTCCGCTGTCTGTCTGTCCTTATGTATGCTTAGATCTTTCAAACTACGAAACGGAGAATAAAGACGAATAAAAGACCGCTTAGCAGATTTAGGTAAAATCAAGTTTAGTGGTTTGTTGCATAATAATAACCTCGAAATAACAACATTTATTAATACAGAGCGGCAGTCTCGGCCTCCGCCGTTGGAACAAAGTTTTAATGAATTTATGCGTTTAGTTCTGCTTCCTAATTTTCTGCGCTGACGCCACTGGGTAAGAGCTGTTGTACAAGTAGGTACATAAATATTTATATAACAGTATTACATACATTTAAATCATAAATAAGTCTATATTTTACAGTTACAGGCACATAATCTGATGAATTATCGAGTAATAAGCTTGGATCAAATTTATAAAGAACAGTTTTAATGAACGTAAAAGTCGATGAACCGAGAGAGAACAGAGCAGACAAAAAAGAAAATAACATAGGCTATTAAGTGTGGCTTATACAATTCCATTTATTTATATTTTTCGTGCAGTTCGATGAAATTGAACAAATTAATATGTTCGACAAAGTCTCACAAACACGAGTTATAGTAAGTAAGTAATTTATTTCTCTCTCACAAAGACTTACATGTAACAGTCATGACATAAATACGCACTTCTGTATTATCTTATTTAGCGTTAAACAATGCAGTCTGTTTGTGAGAGACTGGTGTCTGAACTGGGTAAAAACCTGTATTACAGATCACCAGGAGGTCCCACTCTACGGATTTGCACAATTTATAAGTTTGCTAAATTACAAAGTATGTAATTATGTGGATTGTGATTAATTGTTATGGAATAAGTCGCATTATTTTGTTAATCTAAAGAAGTCTTTCCCAAAGTGGGCGATAACGCCCCCTCGTGGGCGTTGGAGGCCCAGAGAGGGGCAGTTAAGACCCCAGAAAAAAAATAGCGCAACTAATATGCTATTGGCATTTTTAAGGTGAAATAAAAATGGGGGCGATACTGATTTTCAAAGTGGGCGTTAGACGAAATAAGTTTTCAAATGATCTAAAGGAAAGGCAAAGGGAGCTATGACCATGTTTTATTATTAGTGTTTCTTTTTACTCACTATCTCACTTTTCCGCTGCTTTTATTATCATTTTTAATGAAATGTATAAGCTACAAGCACTCAAAATAATCATAATTCAACATTAATAACCGTCATCCTCGAGTTTTTCCAAAGCATCATAAGAATACTCAATGGGCCTTAGTGACCAAAACTGTACTTTTGGTAAAGCCTGTACTTTTACATTCCATTAATTTTTTTAATACAATTTATCGTAAACACAACCTCCCAATACAAATTGATATTGCTTTCTAGTTGCGCTATATTTAGCTCATTTTATAAATCGTAAAAATAATTGTTAGTTTCACAGAAAGCTTTAGTTCAAGTTTTATCCCTATCGATTATTACTATATTCTCATGTACTGCATAATAAATATGGTATAGGTGATGCAGAATTGCAATATCTCCACCATTATGACAGTGTTTATTGTGAGTAGCCCATACATCTTGAACCGGATCGGTCGTGTCTTCAGAATTTGTATGAACTGCTCGATCGCCATCTTTTCTCCTGGTGTCAAGTCTGCAAATAAAGATCGTTATCAACCTATTACAGTCCACTGCAGGACGCAGGCCTCCCCCAGGGCACGCCACAAGGCTGTGCACTGTCATGGGGGTTTTTGCCCATAGTCACCACGCTGGGCTTGGGTTGGTGACCGCATTTTGCATTTTTGTTTATGTTATTTATCAGCACGGGAGGCGCTGCTGCCCACCTCTCGGAAACCCTTAATCGCCTCGTACGATACCCACGGGCAGACATGGGGTGGTACGGATTCTACTCTGCCGGCACTACGCGGCGGCAAATAAATACACTGCTGAATTATTTAAATAGGATGATCGTGATGCTTGTTAGAAATGCCGAAACATTACTATGCAAACTTGTCATCTCGTGGTCAAAATAGGGGATCTATTTCTTATATATGAATTATACTGAATGTAAGCGATTTTGGTGCATTTTTGCTTATAAAAAATATCTATGTATTTTAATCCAAAAATGTTTCCTTTAAAAAGGGGAGCAAAGCTTTTGCTTTACTACGTAGTGTCTCTTTTTTCCTCGTATAAGGTATGAAGAAGGAAATATATCCTATATTTTCCATAATGAACTACCTACTTTTTCGAGTAGGAATTAGGAATAACCCAGTACTTCTCTGTGAAGTAAGTACTTACATGAAACAAGATTATAAAAAGATTTTTAAAAATAGAGTTTGAGGACATTATAAGGCGAAATATGGGAGAATTTTCATGCCGGTATAAATTTGGAATTTAAAAAAATTGTTCTTTTTTTAAATACTAAATTCGACCGAAGCTATGCTCGGTAGCCTATAAAAAATACATTAATGAAGAAGCAAAACAAGGAAGGATCACTATACAATGTAGAGTTTTGTATCGATGTTTTTACTATGCCATAAAAAGCCTATTACTTACATTTTTTAAATGTTTGTTGAACAGCAAGCATGTGCACGTTTTTTATATATCTGTCGATATCCTCTGCCAGCAGGAACGGTAAGAGAGTCAATATAAACGATGACATCATTTCCAAGAGTAGTGGTTTTGACATAGATCTCTGTAAAAAATGCGCAAATAAAAAAAAACCTGTTTAGGAGATTTATATACCTTCATAATAAAAACAAAATAAGTAATAAATAACAAAATAACCTTAACAATCTCTTAATAGTAACAATGTTTGATTTTTTTTGTAATAACACTGTAATATTTTTATAAATGCTGAATAACTACATAATTTTATATGGGGACAGTTTTTGCGACAGGCAGTGTGACAAAGGCAGTGTGAAAAGTTAAAAAAATTACAACTTAGGCTCTTAGACTGGCTTTTTGTCTGTCCACTGCTGTACGGTATGATTCTGCTTCAGTTAATTAAAAAGGAATGTACCATCACTGTCTTTGAGGAGACGTGTGTAAATCTGTGAATGGTGACTAACCATTTCGCTGTGTTGATAGTTATATTAACGATATACTGAAAGAAATAGAACAATTTGGTATTAGCATAATAATTTTTAAAGATAAACATTATTTATTGCTTCTTATTCAATTAAGTATGTGTTGTAGGGGAGACCGAGGATGGTTGTGACAGAGAAGAGTTGTGACAACGTAATTTTTTCAGAACCTATGACTCTTAGCAAGTAGACAAAAATACGATTGTTTCTTTAGAGACACGCCATTTGACGAAGTAGGAAACAAGGGTTGCATGAGCATCTGCATGAAAAAAAGCTGAAAAGTAAATTTTTTGTCAAAAATTCTGACCAGCTGGCGTACTATGCATTATCGCACGCGACGCGACACAGCTCTCACTTACAATGTCACAGGTGACAGTTTTATCAATTATGCGAACATGAACACCGATGTGAGAAATCTAAACGATGCGCGAAACCATCTCACTTAACTTATATGAATGTTGCCATAATATTATTCGTAGTTTTTTCTCTAATCTTTCTTAATCAGTAAATGGACAGCACTACTACAACATGTACACCCGAAATGGGTAATTGGCAATATGAGAATTGGGAATATACAATCACTACAATCATCTATCTATCTTTGTCTAATAACGGCAAAAAATGTTTGTCGTCTAGGTAGTGCGCGTTTGACATTGTTTTGTTTGTGTACCGAAACGATTGAATTTTAATACAGAATTAAAGGTAAGTGTTTCATAAAATTGTGACATAAAGTCAAACTAAGTAACTTATATAGTTTTAATTACCAACTTCTAACCTATAACTTTGTATTTACTTTGCACAATAATATTTAAATATCGTTGTTTTAGGATTTTGGTGCGTAGTACGGCCCGACTAATAAAAGTTCTCGTGGATTACATGGCGGTCATAGGCGGTTAGCTGACGAGGTTTGTTATGACTCTCGTGGAAGAGCTCAGCATATAGAGCAGTGGGAGCAGCTTAGGACAATTATTCTCAGGGAGCATGGCCCTGACAACTAGTCAATAAAACAGTGGGAACAAGTGGGTTTAAAGACATTTCACTATGGGTGCGCCCACCACCGAGCCCCACACCCTCATCAACCCTGCGTCAACAGGCACTTGCACTAACTACATCCGCCACGAGAAACCAGACCCAAGCACCTAGCATGCAAGACAATACATTGCACTATTCCGAAATCAAAAACTAGATTAATAATCTACATATGTTTCGCCAACAACTGTGGCATCCTCAGGAATAGTGCAATGTATTGTCTTGCATGCTAGGTGCTCGGGTCTGGTTTCTCGTGGCGATTGTAGTTAGTACAAGTGCCTGTTGTCGCAGTTATGAGTTATAAGATCCGAGGGTCAGTGGAGGGTGTAGGGCTCGGTGGTGGGCGCACCTATAGTGAATGTTTGAACTTCCGAATTGTAACGCCTAATACAATTTCATTAATAAAACATTTAATTTCATAAACAGATGCATAATGTTTTTTTGTTTTATCAAATACTTTACATTTTATTATTTTCAGACTTGACGTGTCGCAAGACGCGCTTTGAAGGTGCCCAAACGAGCAGGGCCTAAGTCCAAATCGGTAATCGTACTTGGCAAGAGGACATTTCGAAGCAATCTACAAATTGGGGATTAAAAATGTGTGTTGGATTGAGGCTATAGGCTCAACTAAACCCCTTTTGCGAGTTGGTTGAGATTTTTGGGAAGTACTATCAACTTCTTGTCATTTTCTATTCTCTTGAGTTTGGGAAAACAGAGGAGGAGAAGTCATTACATCTAGGTGATCTGCTAATCCATCTGGCAGATCAGGCGGCTCCGGATTCAAGGGCTCTATTTTAAAATAAACTACTTAAACTTTCTACACTTATAACCTCTGAATGTTTGGAAACCAAAAATGTTACAAGTAAAAGTTATCATGTGTGTAGTTACTTTGATCCAGACCGGGCAGCCGTTACTGTTGTGAGGTGCTAGATTATCATGTATCTCACTACAAAAGGAGTGGATTATCCTTGCTTACTTTGTATGTTTCGAGGAATTTATTCTCAGGAATATTAAACGCCAATCAAATCTTCAGAGCATGAACCCTATCCGCCTTGTTCTTTTCCTTATTTGCAAGTAATTGAAGTCGGATGATTATGACATCATATATGATCATAAGTAAGTCAATAATAAATGAACCACCAAGCTAACCTTAAGTTCAACTATTAGGCTTTAATTAAAGGCTTAATAAATCCTAACTAATATTATAAAATGTGAAAGTAGGGATGTTTGTTACGCTTTCACGCGAAAACTACTGAACATCGTGAAACATTATGTTGTTGATATCCCACCCATCAGCACCAAACGTTATGCTAACTTGTTTGTAATGCGAACGGCTAAGGAGTGGAATGCACTTCCTGCCGGTGTATTTCCCGAGCACTACAACATTGGTCTCTTCAAAGCTAGAGTGAATAGGCACTTTCTAGGCAAACATGCCCAAGGCCGCATCTTGCTTAACACCAGGCACGATGGCGGTCAAATGTTTGCCTAGCTAATTGTAAAAAAAAAACTTTGTATAGATATTCTTACAGGTATTAGAAGTAACATAGGACACTTTTTATCCCGAATAATTTTGACATGTTTTTTTACGCAGTACTCATGGACGAAGTCGTGAGCAGCCGCTAATTTATATATATTTTATGCTAGCGGATGCCCACGACTCCGGAATTCATGCAAAGCGGTATCGGGTTTCTATATAATATAATCTATAGCCTTCCTCAAGGAATGGACTATCTAACTCTGAAATATTTTTTTCAAATCGGATCAGTAGTTCCTGAGATTAGCGAGTTCAATCAAACAAACTCTTCAGCTATTATAGTGTAGATAAAACCCTAAACCTAACATTTCTCACCTAGTCGCGCTCAATTTAGATGTTGATAAAATGTGTGACAGCAGCTGTCAAAGTGTTATTCTTTTCTCTCGCTAAAAGTGCGTTCATGTTCGACAATGTGACAAGCTTTCGCGTCGCTTCTAAGGTGATATAGCTGTGACGTCACGAGTGCGTTTCATGCTCGATCGCGCGACATAGTTTAAATATGGCGGCTATGTCACAAAAATTTGTGTTTATATATGTGTTCATCTATTCTAGTCTATTTTTGAAACTAAGTATGGTTAAAAGTTTTTTCATGACATTTTAATCATGATATTATTTGACCCTGGGGTTTGATGTTGCATCTATAGAGAATTGCTATTTTTTTTGTTTCAGAATGCCTTAAAATTATACACTATATACTGAAAACGTATGCTTTATTTTTACATACATACAAAAGTACATTTATCTATCAAATTGAGTCTACATACATAACTGTGCTATGCTGCTCTGGGAGTGAAAAAAATTGTTGGGTTTTAGAGTTTCATAATAATTAGTGGTTTACTAATTTACTAATTTCTATAATTCTGAGGATGCCACGGTTGTTGGCGAAACATATGTAGATTATTTATCTAGTTTTTATTTCGGAATAGTGCAATGTATTGTCTTGCATGCTAGGTGCTCGTGTCTGGTTTCTCGTGGCGATTGTAGTTAGTGCAAGTGCCTGTTTTCGCAGTTATGAGTTATCATTTCCGAGGGTCAGTGGAGGGTGTAGGGCCCGGTGGTGGGCGCACCCATAGTGAATGTATGAACTTCCGAATTGTAACGCCTAATACAATTTCATTTACATACTGTACAAGTCAGTAGAGGGACTAGAGGGTTTTTTTGTAGGCGATGGGCTGACCACCTGTCACTACTAATCGAACTTGTACATCTCAACTATACCCTCAAAATTGGTCAGAAGTGGCACCATGTGGTTCTATCGGCCCTTGGTGCTCTGCCTACCCCGTAAGGGATAGAGGTGTGATTATATGTATGTATGTATTCATAACTGTCACAACTTACCTCGATACCTGTCACAACTTACCTCGGTCATAGGAGAGTTGTGACAAGGGGAGTATTACCGATTACAGAAACCTTACAACTTTTATTAACTTTGATGACTGTTTTTAAATATTTACATTTAGATATAGAGTTCACAATCGTGGCGTCTTTCTTTATTCAGATATGTTAGTTTAAGTAAAAGTTTTCACAACTCTCCTCGGTGTCCCCTACTATAATGGCAGCAGGCTCACAACTTACTACATGGAACTTAATAGGCAGACCAGTGAAAAGTGGATGTGTTATTTTTACACTTCTGTCATCCTTGTGTGCCAAAGTATATATACCTATACATACCCATATATATAGGTATTGGTACTTACAGAAAATTGGAAATCCTTTGTTGCAGCATCATTATAATCAGCCAAATGTCGGTATGCCTTAGTAATACGGATCATTTTAGTCTCCAAGCCTCGTGGAATAGGAGTATACTCACCAGGCAAAATATACCACTCAACTGAAGTATATTCATTAAGCATCTTATTACACCACTTTGTTCTATCCTTAAGTATTTCTACTAACATTAAATTCCAGATCATCGCCATATCTTTCAGTAGGAGACATATTTGTGAGGCCGCCAGCACATAACTTGACGACAATATAGTCGAATCATTGTCATTTATTGCGATAAAAAAGAAATACGATCGTATGCCAAATACGATTGTCGTCAAAAGGGAAATTTTAAAGCCTATGTTAATATTACTATTTTTGACATTGAAATAGAAATCTACTTCAGCCAAACGCCTAAATAGTTCGTGAGTAGAGTTTCCTTCGAATACATTGGTTAGAACAAGTATTAGATACTCCGAAGTAAATAACATATTCCATATAACGATCCGTGCACCTTTATAATAGTTATCCAAAAGAATAATACAAACTAGTGCCGTCGAAGTAACTGACCAGAAAATTTTATACAACAACTTTAGCTTGCCACACGGCAGTATATCTTTGTCATTTCCCATAAATAAAATGGACAGTAATAAAGGCTTTATATAGCGATATATTTCATGCATTATACTAATGCGGCGGTAGGCTCACCCCTTACTACGTGGGACATGAAATTTGCACACTTCTGCTTATTTACGGCTATTTTGTATGTTAAAAGTCACGGTCATATAAAAAACCACAAGCACTTAACTATCAAGTGTAACTGAGTTGGAAAAAACAAATAAGTACTGTTCCTCCTACATTAATAGGTATTTTCTAATGTAGCCTAGAACAAATTGCTTTTCATCAAATTATAGAATGATTAATGTTTTAAACTATGTGCGTAGTAGATCAGTATCTTTTATACCTACTTATAAAAATGCTTTCCCTTGAACTGACGCACAGCTTAAACCGCTAAAGAAATCTGGGATCTGTTAGCATGTCAATTAAATGAAACACTAATTTAAAAAATATTACATTTTTATTAGAAGTAGGCTGGTCTACTTTAAATATAAAAAAAATACAATACCACAATAATAGAAATATAACCTATAGAAGTATAGTCCGAAGGCCGATTTTAGGAATTTTTATGGGTGCAAATTTGAACCAATCGCGGCTCTGTCATTCAGTGCTCAGCGGTCAGTGGCTACTATGTCAACCTAAAGGACTTACCATGACGAAATGTGTGCTGACATCCTGCCAAAACTATGCTCAAAAACATAAGAAAATAAATAACATCACATTTCACCGGTAAATATTTGATGTTTTTACGTAATTTCATTAATAAAACAATAAATACACAATAAAATTTTCATATTTTTTTTTATCTGTCATTCGGAACAAAATGTTGCCATGTGTGTGAAATTTTACCCTATTTTTAAACATGCAGATTGTAGGTATGAATGCTCCGGTTATACTTGCCTACAGTCTTCTTGTTATAAGAAATATAATAAAATTATGACATTTTATGACAACTTAATTAAAAAACGAGAATGAGTGTATTCCGTCCAAATGGAGTCGGCTAATGAAACTTTATTAATTATGACACGTGCATATTATGTTATTTTCAGGGTTCTGACTTCTGTTCCGGAACCCTGAACCGTGCCTATATTTATATATTTAAATTTTTAATATTTAAAGAAGAAAAAGAAGATAGGAATAAAAACAGATTCTTTCATTAGTCTGGAATTTTAGATTTCCTGCTAACTCAATAACTACTGACAATTGGATAAAAATTGTAAGACTCAATCGGAGAGAAGATACATGGAAACCAAAACCACAGTCACGTATATGTTCTGCTCATTTTGATGAAAGTTATAAGTAGATGACTAAAGGTGGCTTATGTAAATTACGTCAAAACGCCGTCCCCACGAAGGTACTTATTAAAGTATAAATTTAATAATACGGTGGCAGTATGGTTTAGTTTCTATGTTAGCTTTGTTTGTATAAAAAACGAGAGGTTCAGTTTTGGCCGCTAGAGGAGGCCTCTTTCATTGTCGTGTCATGGCCATCTTGCCGTGTAGTTTTCTCGTTTTGTAATCTATTTTAAACTAAATAAAGAAGTCTTACTTAATGCTATTTGTTATTTAAACTCTGAAGTCAACAGGTTATGGACCCAGGTAACGCAGTATTTTAAGTAAAGAGCAGTTTAAAACGAAGAAAGAAAGAAACAAAAATATCACGAACAATGGAGGTTTCGAATTCAATGAAAATTGAAAAATTTTGTGGCAAAGACTTCAGGCAGTGGAAGTTTCAAATAAATTGTGCCCTAAAAGCAAAAGGCTTAGATATTAACGTGCCAAAACCAGTCCTGGGTGATATTACTCAGTGGTCAAAGAATGACGGAATGGCCATGTTTATATTAACTTCATCAATGGATCTCAGTCAAATATCGCTAATAGAAAATTGCGAAACGGCTAAAGATATAATGATGAAATTGGAGTCTATATATGAAGCTAAGTCCGAGTTGAACAAAATGATTGTGCATGAGAAGTTCTATCAGTATAAAATGTCGCCGACTGATAGTATAGCGGCACATGTTGCTAAAGTAGAAAATCTGGCTAAACAATTAAAAGAAAGTGGTGAAGAAATTAGCAACACAGCCATAATTACTAAAATATTAAGTACTCTACCAAGTAAGTATCGCTCCTTGCGACAAGCGTGGCTATCATTGGACCCCAAGCTACAAACAATTCATAACCTAACAGCAAGGTTATTGGATGAAGAAGCAAGTTTGTACAATGAGGAAGAAGCAGAAACTGCATTACTTGCCACGAAGCAACAGAGATATAAATATCAAAATGTAAATAAATCAATGTCAAGCAATAATAATATGTTAAGTGACAAAAGATATCATCATCGATTTATATGTTATAATTGTGGCAAAAGAGGGCATTTCGCTAAAGACTGTCGAGTTCCGAAGAAGTCGGCGGGGAAACCCAACGAGCAAAAGCCTCTTGCATTTAGTGTGGAGGAGTGTTTACAATCTGAATTAGATACAGATAAGTGGATTCTTGACAGCGGGGCATCTGTACATATGACATATAGACGGGATTTCTTTTGTAATCTACAAGAGTATAACAAGGATGATTGTCGAGAGAGAACCGTTAGACTGGGGAATAAAAGTGAACTTAACGTACAAGGACTTGGCAATGTCATGTTCAGACGATGTGTGGATGGAGTCTACGAGCAAGGTATATTGGAAAATGTTCTTTATGTACCAGATTTACATAGAAATTTACTTTCTGAAGGAATGATTACTAAAAAAGGTTATGCGATTGTAAAGAGAAATAGAGATGCCTTGATATTAAAAGATGACTTTGTTGTTATGACTGCAACATTAAAGGAAAATAATCTGTATGAAGTAGACATTAAAACTATTGTTCAAGTAAACTGCAATCTAGCACAAACAAGTTTGAAAGTCTGGCATGAGCGCCTGGGACATTTGAATATAAAAGAAGTCCAAAATATGAGCAAAAATGGAGCAATCCAGTGACTTTGACAGATAACGAGAAGTTTACTTGTGAAGCATGTCATTATGGCAAGCAGAGCCGTCTGCCATTCCATAAATCACATAGAGGACCATGTCAACCTGGTGATTTGACATACAGTGATGTTTGTGGACCTGTAGAACAGGAATCTGTATCTGGTGCAAGATATTTTATTTTATTTAAAGATGGAGCTACAAGTCACAGGTATTTATACATTATCAAGCATAAAAGTGATGCACTAGATTGTTTTAAAATGTACAATACAATAGTAAAGAACAAGTTTGGTCATGGTGTTCGCATATTCCATACAGATAACGGACGTGAGTACATAAACCATGAGTTTAAAGATTATTTAGATGGCGAAGGAATCGCTCATGAATGCACTGCTCCATATACGCCAGAACAAAATGGAAAAGTTGAACGAGAAATGCGAACGATTATGGAAAGTGCAAGGTCAATGCTGTATTCTCGCGATATGCCATTATATTTATGGGCTGAAGCAGTAAATTGTTCAGTTTATCTGCTGAACCGAAGTTCGTCAAGTCAAACAAAAGATATATCACCATATGAGTTGTGGAATGGAAATAAACCCTATCTTGGACATATAAGAGTTTTTGGTTCAGAAGGCTATGTTCACATACCTGATGCAAGAAGGAAGAAATTAGACAAAAAGAGTGTAAAAATGATATTAGTAGGGTATGACAATGAGAATTACAGAATGTTTGATGTTGAGACTAGAAAAATAACGATAAGCAGGAATGTAAGCTTTAATGAGAATAATGTACCTGTAATAAGGAAGAATATTAATCCAATTTCTATTACGGATGATATGAATTGTGAGATACAGAATAACTCTCAACAGAATTTGCCTGAAGAGAATGAATCTAGAGATTCTCCAGATATACAGGAGCAGCAAAATACTTTAGATTCTAGTTTTGAGAGTACAAATAGTCAAAATGATCCGACTTATGAGCCATCTCAATTAATTTCCAGTGATGATGAAAGAAACATTACATTACGACCTAGAAGACATCTGATTGAAGAATTAAACGTTTGTGAATTTGATGTACCTGTTACATATCAGCAAGCTATGGAATGTAAAGATAGTTGTAAATGGAAGGAAGCTATTAAGGAAGAATTACAGTCACTTGAAGAGAATGAAACTTGGGAACTGATAGATAGAAAATATGAGAAGACTGTAACTTCAAAGTGGGTGTTTTGTATTAAAAGTAACCCAGATGGTAGCATACATAGGTACAAGGCTCGTCTATGTGCACGTGGATTCACACAAGTAAAAGATATTGATTACAAAGAGACCTTCTCCCCGGTAACCAGGTATGATTCTATTAGAGTTATATTGTCTATTGCAGCCCGGGAAAGGTATGAAATCAAGCAGTTTGATGTACAAACAGCATTTCTTTATGGTGAGTTGAAGGAAGATGTCTTTATGGAAGTACCTGAAGGGGTTCAAGCTAAACAAGGGCAAATATGTAAGTTACGTAAATCTTTATATGGCTTAAAGCAGTCACCGCGTTGTTGGAATAGGAAGTTTTCTTCATTTTTGACTACCTATGGTTTTAAAGTATGTCCTTCAGATAACTGTATTTTTGTTGGATATTTTAATGAACATAAGGTTATCTTGATATTGTATGTGGATGATGCTTTATTATTGTCAAAAGATAAAGATACATTAGAACATATTATAAATGATCTCATAAAGAGTTTTAAGCTAAGAATTTTAGATTTAAATATATTTGTTGGAATGCAGATAACTAAGAATAAGGAGTCAATTGTTATAAGCCAAAAATACTATATTGAACAAATAATAAACAAATTTAATATGTCGGAAGCTAGCACTTGTACTACTCCTGCTGATAATAATGTAATTTTAACGAAAAATGTAAATGATAGTGTAACAAACTTTCCATATAGGGAAGCAGTGGGAGCCCTTATGTTTTTATCATCTGTGTCTAGACCTGATATCTCTTATGCATTGAATATAGTTAGCAGATACTTAAACAATCCTAGTAAGGATCATGTAAATGCAGTTAAAAGGATATTTCGATATTTATTACAAACTAAAGATATTTCTATAACTTATAACTGTAATAGTGATATAGTAGGTTATTCTGATTCTGATTTTGCGTCAGACATTGATTCTAGAAAATCAAATACTGGGTATATTTTTATGTTTAATGGAGGGCCTATTACCTGGACAAGTAGGAAGCAAAATACAGTGGCTTTGTCAACTACAGAGTCAGAATATATGGCCGCAAGTGAAGCTGCCAAAGAAATTTTATGGCTTAGGCAGTTATTAAAAGATATAGATGAACCTCAATTAGCAATAACCTTATGCATAGATAACCAGAGTGCTATCAAATTAATTCATAATCCTGTGTTTCATAAGCGAACAAAGCACATAGATGTAAGGTACAATTTTATTAGAGAAAAAGTTGAAGAGAATATAATTAATATTAAGTATGTACAGAGTATGTGTCAACTAGCAGATTTTTTAACAAAAGCCTTACCTCCTGGTAAATTTATTGATAATAGAGATAATGTATTGGTCCTAAATACGTAAGTAGGTAGGTTACCTTGAGAATGAGCTTTAAGTTGTGTCAAAGGCTAGATAAGTTCTCTTCTTTAGAATAACTTGGATAGGTATTCATTATAAATTTAAGTGGGAGTATTAAAGTATAAATTTAATAATACGGTGGCAGTATGGTTTAGTTTCTATGTTAGCTTTGTTTGTATAAAAAACGAGAGGTTCAGTTTTGGCCGCTAGAGGAGGCCTCTTTCATTGTCGTGTCATGGCCATCTTGCCGTGTAGTTTTCTCGTTTTGTAATCTATTTTAAACTAAATAAAGAAGTCTTACTTAATGCTATTTGTTATTTAAACTCTGAAGTCAACAGTACTGTACTCGTATGTCGTTAGTGAAGTAATAGTCAAAACTAAATATAAATTCTACTATACGATAATAAATCATCCTACTATTTTATAAGTATTTCACATAAAGATGTGAATGTTGAGTCTTTGTGTCTCGTTCTTCCAGGACTTAAATACAGGGTGATTTTTGGTCGTCAACGTTCCCGAAAACTACGGAATCTCCTCATCATCACGATCATTTTTCTCCATGGAAGCATACCTGGGAAGTGTCTGGTTTCCAAAATATTAGGGTCAAAAGTTGAGTAAATAGACTGCGTTTTTCTGCATAAATGCACATAGACGCGCGTAGCAGGATTTTTTCACGAAAAATAATTAATATCTGTCTATAAAAAAACTAACATAAACACTAGACACTATAAATTTCGCACGATCAAGGATTTAAAAAAAATTAAAATAAAAAAAAAAAATTCCCAGCATTTTTTTTGGCATAAACTTACTTTATTTCATGTATAGAGTACGTACCCTTCGTTAAAGGTGGCCACAAAAAAACACCCTGTATGTTGTACAAATGTAATCTATAGAATAATACTTATTATAATAATAAGTAATAGGTATTGGTAAACTAGTATTTTAGTAGATAGTAGTATCACTAGTGTTAGTATTAGTTTGAAATAACTTAGTATGTATTTCATGTTGTTTTTATTAAAACAAAGTTAAGTTTTCCGTTTTGGTAAATATATTTCAAAATACTACTGACTATCGTTCAGGCCAATTTTATTTACAATACTTTTATAATTGACGAGGCATTTTAAGTAATTTTAAAATAATTAAGTCTACATACCCATCTTTATTTTATTATTAACCCTGGGGCGGCATCATAATCATAATGAAAATATATTTTTGCTTTGAGGCGAAATAAATCGATTTACTAGCACCGCCACACATTTTAATTCAGGTTCATTTAGCTCCCATAAATAAAAATACCTCTTTATATTTAAATAAATATTTTAATATTAATTTTGTTAAGTTAATAATATTTAGGTGATAATTATTCTCTGAACTTCAAACAATGGCGGAACTGGTAGTTGGATCTATTTTGTCTTTGATTGATTGTGGAATTACGTGCAAGCTCTCTCACTGAATAATTTAAAACTATGCATATTGTTACTATAATATTAATTTCGAAATTAGATCTTTAAAATGGTCATCGTCCTTTCCTTTGTTGAATGAAATAAAACCACGGAGAATGGTCTCACAGCTTTGTTGCCATAATGACAAATTATTCAGAAGGACAATTTTTTACAGAATATAGTATTTTTTGTCCAGCACTTTTGGACCAATGATGTGGAAAAGTCCGATCATCTCCTTTTAATATATTTTATATTTAAATTTCACGATAATTCTACAAGAGTTTGCAAATCAGTATACTTCTCAGCGTCAATAATAAATTTATCGACCATTTCCCCACATCTAGGGAAAAAACATTTTTATGGCAACATTAATTTTATGTCATGCATACGTCAAGTCGATATTTTATGCCTGTTTTTTCGCCTTGCGTTTGGTTGGAACACACTTTCTATAGGTTATAATTCTATTACCACAATCAAACCTGGGTAGCAATGTAATTTGTATTCTTTGATGTCGGCGTCCATTGCTATATAGTAACATTTTAACTTTCAACATTATAGTAATCTACTTCATAATATTATATCTATTATAAAATTTTTAATAAAGAAATGGAAAAAATTCTTCACCCGAGTGGGAACCGAACCCACGACCTCTACATTCCGTGCCAGTGCTCTTACCTTATAATATACTAGTGGACGCCCGCGACTCCGTCCGCGTGGACTACAGAAAAAATAAAAAGTAGCCTATATGTTAAGTGTAAAAAGTAGCCTATATGTTATCGCGGTTGTCGTAAAAAATTAATTCACGTTTGTCCCCTTCCCGTGGGAATTTCGGGAAATCCGTTCCCAGTGCTTCCTCGGGGTCCCAAATAAACATATATGCTCAACTTCAGATTCACATGTTTAACCGTTTTCGTAAAAAATAAATAATTCCCGTTGGTCTCCTTCCCGTGGGAATTTCGGGAAATCCGTTCTAGTGTTTCCTCGCAGTCCCTAATGAACATATATGCCCAATTTCAGCTTCATATGTATAGCGGTTTTCGTAAAAACTATGAATTCCCGTTTGTCCCCTTCCCGTGGGAATTTCGGGAAATCCGTTTTTAGTCCTCCCTCGCTGTCCCCAATGAACATATATGCCCGATTTCAGCTTCATATGTATAGCGGTTTTCGTAAAAACTATGAATTCCCGTTTGTCCCCTTCCCGTGGGAATTTCGGGAAATCCGTTTTTAGTCCTCCCTCGCTGTCCCCAATGAACATATATGCCCGATTTCAGCTTCATATGTATAGCGGTTTTCGTAAAAAATATAGAATTCCCGTTGGTCGCCTTCCCGTGGGAATATCGGGAAATTCTTATAGCCTATGTTCATCCAGGTCCAATAAGGATTCTAACAGTGAAAGAATTTTTGAAATCGGTCCAGTAGTTTTTGAGCCTATTCATTACAACCAAACAAACAAAGTTTTCCTCTTTATAATATTAGTGTAGATACATGGGCCAAACAACGGCTAGTGGCCCGGTGGGGCCGGAAGCGCTTCCCTTTTCACCACCCCCACAGTGACTAAAGAAAACCAATGAAAGCGGCCGCACTGACCGTTTTTCCCGCGTCAGATTAAAACCGCGTTTTGTTACATGACTAGCGGATAAAAACCGCGCCACTGTTTGGTATCCATAGAACTTATATTGGCGGTTTCCGTAACCGTAGTGTGTGCGTCTCGAGCGGTTTTGCTGTTACGCTTGTAAACGCTTGCGGGAAAAAACGGTAGTGCGAACTGGCACTTTACTGGGTAGTCCCTTTCTTCTCCGAATATCGATCGTCCGAAAATCATAATCCCTAAAAAGTGTGCTATAATCATCACTTTCCATAATGTTCGCGTATACGAGATTGTATATTACCTAATCGTCTTTAATTCTAATACTTACTTTGGTGCCATAAAATCAGGTGCTATAATGATTAGATGTCCTAATTTTTCTTGCTATAAAGTCACATGTCCGAAGTGTTATATTGTATAATGTACGTTAGACCGAATGGTGGTTTATAATATTGTTAATAGGAATCTGTACAGAGCATTATTTAAAACAAAAATTAGAATGAATAAAAAACAGGTGTTAATAAATAACAAAAAAATTATTTTAATGAATTTTTATTACGAATTTGAGTTATTACAGATTTACGTTGAAGAGAAGAGAGAGAAAGATGGCGATGCGCTCGGAAACGGAAATCGAAGCTTTTTTACTTTTAATTGTATTTTTTTATGAACATAAAATTCCCGGCCGCAAAACCACTTATTTCTAATAATATAAACTTAGAATATTTAAACAATAGTTTGATTTACAGTTAAATTATCGAATTATAAAAATATAAACAAAATTAGTAATAACTAAATCACATACTCGTAAAGTTGTTACATAACCAAAACATGCACGAAATTTAAAACATCGCACACATTTATTCATTATACGTTTTATAAGTGTTACAGCGCCCACTAAGTAATATTTCCTAGATAAACTAAACTGGATACCGTCAACTTTAAACCAGCATGCAAGGAGCAATGCTCATTTCTTATTATCATATATGTGACATTGCAATTCTTTGGCAATATTACAGGATGCCTTTGTGTGTATGGTATGTTGGCATTGTCCAGTCTACCACCAACACGCATAATGCCATCAGTTAACGGGCTTAACTTACTTAACTATTACAGATTTATTTATATTTACAATATCTTCCAAAAGATGCAATGATTGAACATGTTTTACAATAATATTCATAGCTGTAAAATACTCTTTTACGCTCAATTGCTTAGACAAGCATCGTTTATCTCTTTGAAGTTTGCAATTTTTTATTAAAACGCATTACATAACATACTACACGTTGAAGTTTTAAAATAGATGAAAATGCTGATAAAGGTAAAACTTCATAAACTATATTACAATTGACATATTTTTCAGTATTATTAACGTAATCAGTTTCCTTAAAAGGAAATCTCTTATGTGAAAAATTTACATTGTACAATTCAGGTGGACCCTTCCACCACATTTCATTTGTGGATAGTTCTGAGGGCATTACACAATGAGACAAACAATCTGCTGGGTTACAATAACCACTTACATGCGCCCAAACGTAATTACTTGTTAAATCATTAATTATAGAGACTCTACGTGACACATAGTTGTCCTTGATAAGTGGTCTTTGCAGCCAGCACAGAGCTATCTGAGAATCACAATACAAGATTCTATTATTAACATTACATGTGGACAAAATACCATGGATTCTTGAATACAACTTAGAAAGTAACAAACATGAATTTAATTCAAGTCTTGGTATAGTTTGTTTTGTTTTTATAGGAGCAATTCGTGACTTACTGCATAGCAATGTAGTAACAATCTTTTCCTTGTGAACTGCCCTTATATAAATGCAAGCCCCGTATGCAATAGTAGAAGCATCACAATAGCCAACTAAATCAATAGACTCTGCATTAGTCATGCTTAGACTACGCTTTATATGTACAGGTTCATGTGCATTAAATCATAAAAAAATAAATTACAAGGCTGCAGGACTTCATCAGGTAATGGGATATCCCAAGCAAGATGTAAGCGCCACACTCGTTGTAAGAACTCTTTCGCTCGTGTTACAATAGGACCAGCCAATCCCAAAGGGTCAAAAAATGATCCAATAAAACTAAGAACAGTACGCTTAGTCCAATGGTTATATATACGACCGCATGGTTGTGAAATAATAAACTGATCATTAGGTATGTTTAATTTTACACCTAGAGCTTTGACAGTTAAATCTGTGTTACCCAAATCAATGTCTTTATGTTGCTGCTTATCCCTTGGTATATCTGCTAAAATATCGGAGTGACTAGTACACCTTTTGTGTAACTCGAAACTACCTAATTGTGTTAAACTTATTAACTCACGCGAGATAAGCTTGGCCTGTTCAATTGAAGATGATCCGAAATGGCAATCATCTACATAAGTGTTGTTCATAATTACCGACGCAGCCTGAGGATACTGATGACCGTAACGGCGCGCAAGCTCGAGTAAGCAGCGGGTCGCAAGGAAGCTGGAACTTGTCACGCCATACGTGACAGTTTGTAGCTGCAAACATGATATAGGGTCATTAATACATTCCTTCCACAAAATTAACTGAAGATGAGTTTGAGCGGGATCAACCCTTATTTGTCTATACATTTGCTTCATATCCGTCATAACAACATATTCATATGTGCGAAATAGTACAAGAATATCAAAAAGCTCTTTTTGGACCACTGGCCCAGCATGTAATAAATCATTTAAACTGATTTTTAAATCAGTTTTAGCACTAGCATCAAACACAGTTCGAAGTTTTGTTGTCACACTGTCCTCTTTTAAGACAGCATGATGTGGCAAAAAGTAACAGCAATCAAATGGTTTACCCAGGCTAATCAAATCAACAAGACTAGCATAACCCAAAGAAATAAACTCATTTATGAATTGACAATACTGCTCTTTTAGCTTTTTATTTTTTGTGAACTTTTTACACAAGCCATTTAATCTCTGCAATGCTATTCAATCGGCACTTTAAGGGGTAAACTAACCTGAAACCTATTATTAACCAGCTGCACTGTGTTTTTAAAAACTATTTCGCATGCATCTGCATTTAATGTATCCTCTTTTGGAATTTCAGGAATGTGTTGTTTTTCCCAAAATTTTTATAAGAGGGAATCTACCCTAGCCTCATTCGAAATAACATGCATAGAAATTCTAGTATTTGCAATGGCATGTGTTGATACAAGACAATTGCTATTGTCCTTTTTAACATTGCCTGATACAATGTACCCATATCTTGTAGCCAACAAATATAGAGTGCCCTTGGATAAAATGATTTTGTCTGTCAGCAATATTGAAAACAATATATCGGCTGAAAGCAAAAAAGATATTTCACCAGGTGTATTAAATTCGTCGTCAGCTAACTTTATAGACGTGGGAATTTTTATATTATCACATTTTGTCTGTGGAAGAAGGTTTGTTATATTGTCTACCACAGAAAATAGAGCATTGCTACTGTAATCGTCGTGCCTCGAATACATGGACAAATTGACAGCCTTGGTAACAGGGACCTGTTGCTTTTGACCAAGAGCTGTGATATTTATGTCATAACTGAAGGTATTAACATTCAGGGTATTTAATAAGCTAGCATTTATAAAAGATACTTGACTACCGCTATCAAGTAGGCCTCTGGCTGTGACAAATGAACCATCAATATTTTTAAAATGAACCTTAATAGTAGGCAGCAAGGTCATATGTTCATGGAGGGAAATTTGGTTAGATAAGTTGCAATCTTTTTCTTCCAAATGCAATAAAGAATTGTGCTCATGACTTTTGCAAAAGGAGCACTTAAAATGAAATTTACATTTTTTCAAATGCACATTTAAACATATTTTACATAGGCCCTCTTTCGTCGCAAAATTAATTCTCTCATGAGCACTTAATATTTGAAATTTATTACAATTAAATAACCTGTGATCATTAGCCCCACAGAATCTACAACAAGAATGGTTTATCTTATTGTCACTGTCACAGACATTGGCCAAATTGGTAGTTTTATAAAAGCTACTTTTGTAAGATGAAGTAGACTTACCAGCGGATACTTGTGACTATTCAAAGCTCATTGCTCTCCTCTCTATGTACATTAAAAGTTCTTCAAATTTAGGCAACTTTGTAACATCTCGATCTGCATAGTAAATTCTGCAAGATAATGGATCATAATTTTCGCAGTACAATGGGAATAAGAAGCATGTCCCAATACTGAGTTTGTTGTCCTAAATTGTTCAAAGCACCTACCTGTTGTCTTGCTATCGAAACTAAATGTCTAAGCTCTGTTGAAGTACCCTTTGAAATTGGCTGGTAATCTAACAAATTATTTACAAGATGTGTAATAACTAAAAACTTATTATTATAACGCTTATCTAAAAGATCCAACGCTTGATTGTAAGAATCACTGACTAGTGGCAGTCCATCAATTAGTGTAAGAGCATCTCCTTTAAGGTATTTCCGAAGGTAAAACAGCTTCTGTATAGGTGTTAGTGTACTGTCGCCGTCCACAACTGCACTAAATACATATATAAAGGACTTGTATTCTGTTATCTTGCCCTCAAAGGGAGAAATATCCAATTGTGGAAGTCTGCTCGGGGCATGAAGAATCGTGGATGGGCCGTCCTTATCTTTGGGAGCCTTCTGCGTCTGCTTATTTAAAAACTTCTTCAGATCGAACATGACTTTGAAGTAACGGTCCTCGACCTCATCCTCGTCAGACTGTACCTCGGTGATCAATACTAATTCTAGTGAATTATCTTTATATGTTTGAAAACCGCGGCTTAAGTCGTCCATGCGCAATTTAATGCCCTCGAAGTCCAGTGCTTGTCTTTCGTATACCGTCACATATTTAGCGGCACGTGTTAATTGTGCTTTGAATTGGCCTATAGCCACTCTCAGCCGTTTTGCATCGGCCGTCTCCGAAGCATTAGTCGCGCTAGTAGCCATAGTTCTTCGCATTTTTTATTGGATTATCGCAAATTAACAAAGATATGTTGTTTTGATTTTGCTGACGTTTGCTTGACAGGAGTGGAATATTCTATGACAAAGAGAAAATGTCCAGCTCTTGATGCAGAGAAGATAGAGTTTGTTCTGTCAAAGATATTTAGTTTGACAAAATGAAAATGGCGATTTCAAAATTTTGTCAGCTCACCAAGCCCCGAAATAAAATTCCGAATTTCCACTTAAATAATGTAGCCAGCACGTCACAAACACACACACAGTTCGGCTGTCCCAAAATAAAACACTGAATATGCCATTTTGTGAAAATACTGTTTATCCCAATTTTGGATGTTCTGTGTTAATATCTTCCGTTTATGGCGTATTCTGTGTTTTTGGACCTTGGTATCTTTGCCATTTTAACCATTTTAAAAAAACGGATTTTTGATTTAGGTACGGTTGCACACAGAACATCCAAAATTGGGATAAACAGTATTTTCACAAAAATGGCATATTCAGTGTTTTATTTTGGGACAGCCGAGTTGTATCGTTATATTGCGCAAGGTTTCGGCGCCAATTTGTTAATAAATAACAAATAAATTTATTTTAATGAATTTTTATTACGAATTTGAGTTATTACACATTTACGTTGAAGAGAAGAGAGAGAAAGATGGCGATGCGCTCGGAAACGGAAATCGAAGCTTTTTTACTTTTAATTGTATTTTTTTATGAACAACAGGCACTTAAACCGATTTAGTTTACCCTGACTCCACGCAGTCTTGTCTGCCCTACCCCTAGAGTGCAATGTTTTTGAACTGTTCACATACTCGTGAAATTACGTCGTTGAAAGCTGCTGTGAGTTAAAAGTGCTTTGGACCAAAGTCGTGTCGGTCGAATGCCTTGTCGATGGGTATACCTATTATAGTAGAACTTTTTAAGTAATAATTTTATATTGCATAACAACTAATAGCATAAACCTCTTTTCGCAGAATATCGTTTGGCATTAACTCATTTAGCATACATTGAAACCCATATTTCTGTAAGTCAGAATTATCTGTACGCATAATTTTGGTATCCATAATAATCACAATGTATAATCATCACATCGCAGAAAGTTCAAAACCAGATTCATCTTTTGGCATATATTTCTTATCCATAACTATTTAAAAGTTGATAAATAAAAGTTGATTTAATGATAATTATTTGGTTTTTATATCCTTGCCCATGAGAGCATGTTCGTTTCTGGCACTCGCCGGCCGCTGCCGCGGCACGCTCGCTTCGCTCGCTCGGCTCGTGCATAAGAGGTCACAGTTCTAACCTAACCTAACCTACGCATTTTTAAAGAAGAAAGTAACCCAATCTATATTATTCTAATTGAAATTCTATGATCTTCATAGTATGCCTAGTTAAATTATGCCAAATAATCTGTACTCTAAATGAACGTTATGCTAAATGATATTATACAAAATTATAACTATGCCAAAGGTAAATATGCCAATAAAAATTCTACTATCTTAAATGTATGCCATTCTAAATTCGGTCATAAGCACATTATACCTAAAAATATTTATGTCAAATATTTTTTATGCCTAATAAATGATCGACTAAAGAAGTTTCTGCGAAGTCAGTTATCCCAAATAGGTTTCGGAGTATCAAGTTTCTACCAAATAGACCGCCCCCCTTGTCGATCAAATCAAATCAAATCAAATTTCTTTATTTGTAACATTAGTTGTACACATATACAATCAAGTTAAAATGTCCGGTCAGTTAAATATTCATCGGGCAAAAATAATGTCTTCTAAAATTAATATCGGTGAAAAATTCTGTCGGTCAAATGTCCGTCGGGCAACTGTTTGTCGCACTTCCGTTTCTTTTTTGTCTGCTCTGACTTTATTGACTTTATTTTATATTATGTAGTGATTACGAACAACTCAGGAGATTTTCAGGTAATAGTCGATGAACAGAGAGAGAACAGAGCAGACAAAAAAGAAAATAACATAGGCTATTAAGTTTAAGGTTTATACAATTCCAACAGTATTTATATTTTTCGTGCAGTTCGATGAAATTGAACAAATTAATATGTTCGACAAAGTCTCACAAACACGAGTTATAGTAAGTAAGTAATTTATTTCTCTCTCACAAAGACTAACATGTAACAGTCATGACATAAATACGCACTTCTATATTATCTAACTTATTTAGCGTTAAACAATGCAGTCTGTTTGTGAGAGACTGGTGTCTGAACTAGGTAAAAACCTGTATAACAGATCACCAGGGAGTCCCACTCTACGGATTTGCACAATTTATAAGTTTGCTAAATTACAAAGTATGTAATTATGTGGATTGTGATTAATTGTTATGGAATAAGTCGCTTTATTTTGTTAATCTAAAGAAGTCTTTCCCAAAGTGGGCGATAACGCCCCCTCGTGGGCGTTGGAGGCCCAGAGAGGGGCAGTTAAGACCCCAGAAAAAAAATAGCGCAACTAATATGCTATTGGCATTTTTAAGGTGAAATAAAAATGGGGGCGATACTGATTTTCAAAGTGGGCGTTAGACGAAATACTCGTAAGTTTACAAATGATCTAAAGGAAAGGCAAAGGGAGCTATGACCATGTTTTTATTATTAGTGTTTCTTTTTACTCTCTATCTCACTTTTCCGCTGCTTTTATTATCATTTTTAATGAAATGTATAAGCTACAAGCACTCAAAATAATCATAATTCAACATTAATAACCGTCATCCTCGAGTTTTTCCCAAGCATCATAAGAATACTCAATGGGCCTTAGTGACCAAAACTGTATTTTGGTAAAGCCTGTACTTTTACATTCCATTAAAAAATTTATACAATTTATCGTAGACACAACCTCCCAATACAAATTGATATTGCTTTCTAGTTGCGCAATATTTAGCTTATTTTATAAATCGTAAAAATAATTGTTAGTTTCACAGAAAGCTTTAGTTCAAGTTTTATCACAATCGATTATTACTATATTCTCATGTACTGCATAATAAATATGGTATAGGTGATGCAGAATTGCAATATCTCCACCATAATGACAGTGTTTATTGTGAGTAGCCCATACATCTTGAACCGGATCGGTCGTATCTTCAGAATTTGTATGAACTGCTCGATCGCCATCTTTTCTCCTGGTGTCAAGTCTGCAAATAAAGATCGTTATCAACCTATTACAGTCCACTGCAGGACGCAGGCCTCCCCCAGGGCACGCCACAAGGCTGTGCACTGCCATGGGGGTTTTTGCCCATAGTCACCACGCTGGGCTTGGGTTGGTGACCGCATTTTGCATTTTTGTTTATGTTATCAGCACGGGGGGCGCTGCTGCCCACCTCTCGGAAACCCTTAATCGCCTCGTACGATACCCACGGGCAGACATGGGGTGGTACGGATTCTACTCTGCCGGCACCACGCGGCGGCAAATAAATACACCGCTGAATTATTTAAATAGGATGATCGTGATGCTTGTTAGAAATGCCGAAACATTACTATGCAAACTTGTCGTCATCTCGTGGGCAAAATAGGGGATCTATTTCTTATATATGAATTATACTGAATGTAAGCGATTTTTGTACATTTTTGCTTATAAAAAATATCTCTATGTATTTTAATTCAAAAATGTTTCCTTTATTAAAAAGGGGAGCAAAGTTTTTGCTTTACTACGTAGTGTCTCTTTCTTCCTCGTATAAGGTATGAAGATGGAAATATATCCTATATTTTCCATAATGAACATTAGACTACCCACTTTTTCGAGTAGGAATTAGGAGTAACTCAGTGCTTCTCTGGGAAGTAAGTACTTACATGAAACAAGATTATAAAAAGATTTTTTAAAATAGAGTTTGAGGACATTATAAGGCGAAACATGGGAGAATTTTCATGCCGGTATAAATTTGGAATTTAAAAAAAATAGTTTTTTTAAAATACTAAATTTGACCGAAGCTATGCTCGGTAGCCTATAAAAAATACATTAATGAAGAAGCAAAACAAGGACGGATCACTAGCTATAAATACAATGCAGAGTTTTCTATAAAGCCTAATGCTTACATTTTTTAAATGTTTGTTGAACAGCAAGCGTGTGCACGTTTTTTAAATATCTGTCGATATCCGCTGCCAGCAGGAACGGTAAGAGAGTCAATATAAACGATGACATCATTACCAAGAGTAGTGGTTTTGACATAGATCTCTGTAAAAAATGCGCAAATAAAAAAAACCTGTTTAGGAGATTCATATACCTTCATAATAAAAACAAAATAAGTAATAAATAACAAAATAACCTTAACAATCTCTTAATCGTAACAATGTTTGATTTTTTTTGTAATAACACTGTAATATTTTTATAAATGCTGAATAACTACATAATTTTACAGGACAGTTTTTGCGACAGGCAGTGTGACAAAGGCAGTGTGAAAAGTTAAAAAAATTACAACTTAGGCTCTTAGACTGGCTTTTTGTCTGTCCACTGCTGTACGGTATGATTCTGCTTCAGTTAATTAAAAAGGAATGTACCATCATTGTCTTTGAGGAGACGTGTGTAAATCTGTGAATGGTGACTAACCATTTCGCTGTGTTGATAGTTATATTAACGATATACTGAAAGAAATAGAACAATTTGGTATTAGCATAATAATTTTTAAAGATAAACATTATTTATTGCTTCTTATTCAATTAAGTATGTGTTGTAGGGGAGACCGAGGATGGTTGTGACAGAGAAGAGTTGTGACAACGTAATTTTTTCAGAACCTATGACTCTTAGCAAGTAGACAAAAATACGATTGTTTCTTTAGAGACACGCCATTTGACGAAGTAGGCAACAAGGGTTGCATGAGCATCTGCATGAAAAAAAGCTGAAAAGTAAATATTTTGTCAAAAATCTGAATCTATTTATTTGGTGACATTCATGTAGTTTTTCTATTTGTTTCCATAGTATGTGGTTATTGAAGTTCCCGTGGGAATTTCGGGAAATCCGTTCTTAGAGCTTCCTCGTAGTCCCTAGTCCGATTTCACTTCGTAAAAATAGCGGTTTTCGTAAAAATGAGAAATTCCCGTAAGTCCCCTTCCCGTGGGAATTTCGGAAAATCCGTTCAAGTACTCCCTCGCAGTCCCTAAAGAGCGTACAGGTCCGATTATATCACATGTATCGCGGTTGTCGTAAAAAAATGAATTCCCGTTTGTCCCGTTCCCGTGGGAATTTTGGGAAATCCGTTTTTAGTGCTTCCTCGTAGTCCCTAATCCAATTTCAGCTTTATACAAATAGCAGTTTTTGTAAAAAAAAAATAATTCCCGTTGTCCCCTTCCCGTGGGAATTTCGGAAAATCCGTTCCTAGTGCTTCCTCGGGGTCCCAATTAAACATACAGGTCTGATTTCAGCTTCATATGTATAGCGGTTTTCGTGAAAATTTTGAATTACCGTTTGTCCCCTTCCCGTGGGACTTTCGGGAAATCCATTCTTAGTGCTTCCTCGCAGTCCCTAATGAACATATACATATACCCGATTTTAGATTCACATATCATATTCTTCGTTTTTGTATAAAAAATTAATTCCCGTTGGTCCTCTTCCCGTGGGAATTTCGGGAAATCCGTTCTTAGTGCTTCCTCGTAGTCCCTAATCCGATTTTAGCTTCATACAAATAGCGGTGTTCGTAAAAATTTTGATTTCCCGTTTGTCCCCATCCCGTGGGAATTTCAGGAAATCCGTTCTTAGTGCTTCCTCGTAGTCCCTAATGAACATATATGCCTAACTTCAGCTTCATATGTATAGCGGTTTTAGTAAAAAAATATGAATTCCCGTTTGTCCCCTTCCCGTGGGAGTTTCGGGAAATCCGTTTTTAGTCTTCTCTCGCTGTCCCCAATGAACATATATGCCCGATTTCAGCTTCATATATATAGTGGTTTTCGTAAAAAATATATAATTCCCGTTGGTCGCCTTCCCGGGGGAATATCGGGAAATTCTTATAGCCTATGTTCATCCACGTCCAATAAGGATTCTAACGGTGAAAGAATTATTAAAATCAGTCCAGTAGTTTCGGAGCCTATTCCCTGCAAATAAACAAACAATCAAAGTTTACCTCTTTATAATATTAGTATAGAAGTATAGATTATTCTGACCAGCTGGCGTACTATGCGTTATCGCGCACGTCGTCGTGACACGGCTCTCACTTACAATGTCGCAGGTGACAGTTTTATCAATTATGCGAACATGAACACCGATGTGAGAAATCTAAACGATGCGCGAAACCATCTCACTTAAATTGATATATGAATGTTGCCATAATATTATTCGTAGTTTTTTTCTAATCTTTATTAATCAGTAAATGGACAGCACTACTACACCATCGTGTACACCCGAAATGGGTAATTGGGAATATGAGAAGGCAATATACAATCATTACAATCATCTATCTATCTTTGTCTAATAACGGCAAAAAATGTTGGTCGTCTAGGTAGTGCGCGTTTGACATTGACATTTGTTTTGTTTGTGTACCGAAACGATTGAAGTTTAATACAGAATTAAAGGTAAGTGTTTCATAAAATTGTGACATAAAGTCACATTTACAATACAAACAAAGTAACTTATATAGTTTTAATTACCAACTTCTAACCTATAACTTTGTATTTACTTTGCACAATAATATTTAAATATCGTTGTTTTAGGATTTTGGTGCGTAGTACGGCCCGACTAATAAAAGTTCTCGTGGATTACATGGCGGTCATAGGCGGTTAGCTGACGAGGTTTGTTATGACCCTCGTGGAAGAGCTCAGCATATAGAGCAGTGGGAGCAGCTTAGGAGAATTATTCTCAGGGAGCATGGCCCTGACAACTAGTCAATAAAACAGTGGGAACAAGTGGGTTTAAAGACATTTCACTATGGGTGCGCCCACCACCGGGCCCCACACCCTCATCAACTCTGCGTCAACAGGCACTTGCACTAACTACATACGCCACGAGAAACAAGACACAAGCACCTAGCATGCAAGACAATACATTGCACTATTCCGAAATCAAAAACTAGATTAATAATCTACATATGTTTCGCCAACAACTGTGGCATCCTCAGGAATAGTGCAATGTATTGTCTTGCATGCTAGGTGCTCGGGTCTGGTTTCTCGTGGCGATTGTAGTTAGTACAAGTGCCTGTTGTCGCAGTTATGAGTTATCAGATCCGAGGGTCAGTGGAGGGTGTAGGGCTCGGTGGTGGGCGCACCTATAGTGAATGTTTGAACTTCCGAATTGTAACGCCTAATACAATTTCATTAATAAAACATTTAATTTCATAAACAGATGCATAATGTTTTTTTGTTTTATCAAATACTTTACATTTTATTATTTTCAGACTTGACGTGTCGCAAGACGCGCTTTGAAGGTGCCCAAACGAGCAGGGCCTAAGTCCAAATCAGTAATCGTACTTGGCAAGAGGACATTTCGGAGCAATCTACAAATTGGGGATTAAAAATGTGTGTTGGATTGAGGCTATAGGCTCAACTAAACCCCTTTTGCGAGTTGGTTGAGATTTTTGGGAAGTACTATCAACTTCTTGTCATTTTCTATTCTCTTGAGTTTGGGAAAACAGAGGAGGAGAAGTCAATTACATCTAGGTGATCCGCTAATCCATCTGGCAGATCAGGCGGCTCCGGAATCAAGGGCTCTATTTTAAAATAAACTACTTAAACTTTCTACACTTATAACCTCTGAATGTTTGGAAACCAAAAATGTTACAAGCAAAAGTTATCATGTGTGTAGTTACTTTGATCCAGACCGGGCAGCCGTTACTGTTGTGAGGTGCTAGATTATCATGTATCTCACTACAAAAGGAGTGGATTATCCTTGCTTACTTTGTATGTTTCGAGGAATTTATTCTCAGGAAGATTAAACGCCAATCAAATCTTCAGAACATGAACCCTAACCGCCTTGTTCTTTTCCTTATTTGCAAGTAATTGAAGTCGGATGATTATGACATCATATATGATCATAAGTAAGTCAATAATAAATGAACCACCAAGCTAACCTTAAGTTCAACTATTAGGCTTTAATTAAAGGCTTAATAAATCCTAACCAATATTATAAAATGTGAAAGTAGGGATGTTTGTTACGCTTTCACGCGAAAACTACTGAACATCGTGAAACATTATGTTGTTGATATCCCACCCATCAGCACCAAACGTTATGCTAACTCGTTTGTAATGCGAACGGCTAAGGAGTGGAATGCACTTCCTGCCGGTGTATTTCCCGAGCACTACAACATTGGTCTCTTCAAAGCTAGAGTGAATAGGCACTTTCTAGGCAAACATGCCCAAGGCCGCATCTTGCTTAACACCAGGCACGATGGCGGTCAAATGTTTGCCTAGTTAATTGTAAAAAAAAAACTTTGTATAGATATTCTTACAGGTATTAGAAGTAACATAGGACACTTTTTATCCCGAATAATTTTGACATGTTGTTTATTTTACGCAGTACTCATGGACGAAGTCGTGGACAGCCGCTAATTTATATATATTTTATGCTAGCGGATGCCCACGACTCCGGAATTCATGCAAAGCGGTATCGGGTTTCTATATAATATAATCTATAGCCTTCCTCAAGGAATGGACTATCTAACTCTGAAATATTTTTTTCAAATCGGACCAGTAGTTCCTGAGATTAGCGAGTTCAATCAAACAAACTCTTCAGCTATTAGTGTAGATAAAACCCTAAACCTAACCTTTCTCACCTAGTCGCGCTCAATTTAGATGTTGATAAAATGTGTGACAGCAGCTGTCAAAGTGTTATTCTTTTCTCTCGCTAAAAGTGCGTTCATGTTCGACAATGTGACAAGCTTTCGCGTCGCTTCTAAGGTGATATAGCTGTGACGTCACGAGTGCGTTTCATGCTCGATCGCGCGACATAGTTTAAATATGGCGGCTATGTCACAAAAATTTGTGTTTATATATATGTTCATCTATTCTAGTCTATTTTTGAAACTAAGTATGGTTAAAAGTTTTTTCATGACATTTTAATCATGATATTATTTGACCCTGGGGTTTGATGTTGCATCTATAGAGAATTGCTATTTTTTTTGTTTCAGAATGCCTTAAAATTATACACTATATACTGAAAACGTATGCTTTATTTTTACATACATACAAAAGTACATTTATCTATCAAATTGAGTCTACATACATAACTGTGCTATGCTGCTCTGGGAGTGAAAAAAATTGTTGGGTTTTAGAGTTTCATAATAATTAGTGGTTTACTAATTTACTAATTTCTATAATTCTGAGGATGCCACGGTTGTTGGCGAAACATATGTAGATTATTTATCTAGTTTTTATTTCGGAATAGTGCAATGTATTGTCTTGCATGCTAGGTGCTCGTGTCTGGTTTCTCGTCGGCGATTGTAGTTAGTGCAAGTGCCTGTTTTCGCAGTTATGAGTTATCATTTCCGAGGGTCAGTGGAGGGTGTAGGGCCCGGTGGTGGGCGCACCCATAGTGAATGTATGAACTTCCGAATTGTAACGCCTAATACAATTTCATTTACATACTGTACAAGTCAGTAGAGGGACTAGAGGGTTTTTTTGTAGGCGATGGGCTGACCACCTGTCACTACTAATCGAACTTGTACATCTCAACTATACCCTCAAAATTGGTCAGAAGTGGCACCATGTGGTTCTATCGGCCCTTGGTGCTCTGCCTACCCCGTAAGGGATAGAGGTGTGATTATATGTATGTATGTATTCATAACTGTCACAACTTACCTCGATACCTGTCACAACTTACCTCGGTCATAGGAGAGTTGTGACAAGGGGAGTATTACCGATTACAGAAACCTTACAACTTTTATTAACTTTGATGACTGTTTTTAAATATTTACATTTAGATATAGAGTTCACAATCGTGGCGTCTTTCTTTATTCATATATGTTAGTTTAAGTAAAAGTTTTCACAACTCTCCTCGGTGTCCCCTACTATAATGGCAGCAGGCTCACAACTTACTACATGGAACTTAATAGGCAGACCAGTGAAAAGTGGATGTGTTATTTTCACTCTTCTGTCATCCTTGTGTGCCAAAGTATATATACATATCCATATATATTGGTACTTACAGAAAATTGGAAATCCTTTGTTGCAGCATCATTATAATCAGCCAAATGTCGGTATGCCTTAGTAATACGGATCATTTTAGTCTCCAAGCCTCGTGGAATAGGAGTATACTCACCAGGCAAAATATACCACTCAAATGAAGTATATTCATCAAGCATCTTATAACACAACTTTGTTCTATCCTTAAGTATTTCTACTAACATTAAATTCCAGATCATCGCCATATCTTTCAGTAGGAGACATATTTGTGAGGCCGCCAGCACATAATGTGACGACAATATAGTTGAATCATTGTCATTTATTGCGATAAAAAAGAAATACGATCGTATGCCAAATACGATTGTCGTCAAAAGGGAAATTTTAAAGCCTATATTAATATTACTATTTTTGACATTGAAATAGGAATCTACTTCAGCCAAACGCCTAAATAGTTCGTGAGTAGAGTTACCTTCGAATACATTGGTTAGAACAAGTATTAGATACTCCGAAGTAAATAACATATTCCATATAACGATCCGTGCACCTTTATAATAGTTATCCAAAAGAATAATACAAACTAGTGCCGTCGAAGTAACTGACCAGAAAATTTTATACAACAACTTTAGCTTGCCACACGGCAGTATATCTTTGTCATTTCCCATAAATAAAATGGACAGTAATAAAGGCTTTATATAGCGATATATTTCATGCATTTTACTAATGCGGCGGTAGGCTCACCCCTTGCTACGTGGGACATGAAATTTGCACACTTCTGCTTATTTACGGCTATTTTGTATGTTAAAAGTCACGGTCATATAAAAAACCATAAGCACTTAACTATCAAGGACAACTGAGTTAGAAAAAACAAATAAGTCCAGTTCCTCCTACATTAATGGGTATTTTCTAATGTAGCCTAGAACAAATTGCTTTTCATCAAATTATAGAATGATTAATGATTGAAACTATGTGCGTAGTAGATCAGTATCTTTTATACCTACTTATAAAAATGATTTTCCTTGAACTGACGCACAGCTTAAACCGCTAAAGAAATCTGGGATCTGTTAGCATGTCAATTAAATGAAATACTAATATAAAAACTAATATAAAATATTACATCTTTATTAGAACTAGGCTGGTCTACTTTCAATAAAAAATACAATACCACAATCAAACCTGGGAAGCAATGTAATATGCATTCTTTGATCTCGGCGTCCATTGCTATTTACCTATATAGCACATTTTAAGTTTCAACATTGTAGTAATCTACTACATAATATAATTATCTATCGACATACTATCGAGTTTGCATAATAAATATAGTATAGGTGACACAAAAATTTAGTAGTATCAACACAATTTTACTATTAATAGTAAGTATGCCATAGAGCTTAAAACGTATCGGTCTTGACTTCATCACTTCTTGAAATTTGTTGATTTCCCTTCTCTCTGTCTTGGTTAAACCTAAAATCAATAAAGCTATCGTTAAAAATAATCTGAAATTTTCCAAGAGATCGTCAGTTAATTGAGGTGACACGTTGTACTGTACATATTAACTTTTTCTCGTCCTTTTTATTAGTTTTCGGTGTTTAGTAACTTCATTAAATTTTCCACTTTGTAAATGCCTATTCCACTTTGTAAATGCCTACCTATTATTCCAACATTATATACAGTGTTTTTTCGTTGCCACCCTTAACGAAGGGTACGTACTCTATACATCAAATAAAGTAAGTTTATGATAAAAAAAATGCTGGGAAACGATGTAATAAAAAAAAAAAACTTGATCGGGCAAAACTTTTAGTGTCCAATGTTTATGCTAGTTTTTTCAGAGACAGATATTAAATATTTCTCGTGAAAAAATCTTGCTACGCGCGTCTATGTGCATTTATGCAGAAAAACGCAGTCTATTTACTTTGGACCCTAATATTTTGGGAACCAGACACTTCCCAGGTATGCTTCCATAGAGAAAAATGATCGTGATGATGAGAAGATTTCGAGTTTTCGGGAACGTTGACGATCAAAAATCAGCCTGTATAATATTTGGCTTCGTGGTGCCGGCAGAGTAGAATTCGTACCACCCCATGTCTGCCCATGGGTATCGTACGAGGCGATTAAGGGTTTCCGGGAGGTGGGCAGCAGCGCCTCCCGTATTGACAACATAGTCCAAAATACAAACTGCGGTTACCAACCCGCACAAATTAAATTTTTTCGGCTTAATATTTAAAAAAATGTGACATGCGTTCTTTTAAAATCACATGATTCATTTTAAAGACAAACTAAGTTTTACATACGTACATACGAGTACATATACACACTACCGTGTTCCCGAAATGGAGTAGTCAGAATTGTATGATAAATATAAATGATCAGAGAAAAGTTGCTAGCTTAGAGAATGCCCGAGTTCCTTAGTCGACTCTTACGACTTGTACGGGAGGAGATGCCATGGAGAAGAAATAAAAGACGAGCAGCGGCTAAGTATATTTTCATACAAAAATAGTGTGCCGCTGAGCGGGGGTGAAGTATGGGACGAGAGGAGCACCCTACACTGTAGCCCTGCCCATTTAAATAGAAACCACCTTGTAGTGACTAGCCAAACTACTTGCATAAGCGTGTGGTTATAGCTACTGCGTTACACACACTAGCTATGAAGATCCGCCCCTATAACGACGCCATGGCCTCACGACTGCCACACGACTCAATTCATAGTTCCACCTCCTCTTTTATACCTTCTCCATGGGAGATCCAGTTGATGTGTTCTAGTAAAGTCAGCATAAGACATAATTTTCGTGATTTTCATTCGGTTCGATTATTGTTTTAAAATTATACGTTTTAATTACGGCTCGCCCGAAGACTAGTCCAAGATTCTAGTTATGATGGGCGGATCTATGGATGACAAAAGACATTAAGATTACTAGAACCAATTAGAACTATTATTTCATAACATCTTACCATATCTTAAACTTTGCCTTAAAACAGCTAGTTCAAGGCATCTAGCTTTATGTGTAATGTCCTCTGCCACAATGTGAGGTATAAATGCAAAAATTAGACACGATAGAACGTACATTGTAAGGCATTTTGTGATTGTTATCTGTAATAAAATTGTTGAGCTGGTCACTTCTAGTGAATTTTTAAACTAAAACGCAACCGAAACAGAGTTTTTGTAGGAACTAATAATTTTAATTGCTGGTAAATTAGGCACTATTTTCAGCATACCTCGAATCTATAGGTATATTAGCCGCGTGTTGACAACATAGTCCAAAATACAAACTGCGGTCACCAACTCGTCTGCCTAACGTGGTTACTATGGGTAAAGACCCCCCATGGCAGTCTTGTGACGTATCCTGGGGGAGGTCTACGTCCAGCAGTGGACTGCAATAGGCTGATGATGATGATGATGATAGGTATATTGATTATTTATCAAGTGCATTAAATCATTTAAGCACTTCTACCATCTGTAACCCGAGATCAAGGGAAAAATTAACACAGAAAATACGAGCGTTGAAGTTTCTTTGTGAACTTTGGGAAATAAAAAAAAACATACTTACGACGGGAGAATCTGCAAGTACTATAAGATATATCAGCACTAGCCATTTTACCTCACAATATGCCATGTTTAACAGTAACTAAAAAATAAAATCTGGTTATAGTTATCTTTACTTCATTCAATCAAATTATACTTTCATATAAATTATAAATAAATTAACATTCACACACTTCACAACACATTGACCTAGTTCCACATTAAGATCCCTAAGGTCTTGTGTCGTGGGTACTAAGCAACGGTATATAAATACATAGATTTTAGATATAATATCGTAGTTAAGATAAATTTATAAGATACTTCTCCATAATATAATCCGCTAGGATATAGTTGATCGTTTCATCATTAAACATTGTGCTGAGGGATTCAGCTTTGTTTACCGAGATTTGGCTAGTGTATAGATATCGGGATGGAAAAATAACATTGCCAATAATGTAATTAAAATTCGTCATGCGAGTTAATTGACCCGATAGCTCAGTTGGTTAGAGCGAAAGCACGGTTTGCGAGTGGTCGTGAGTTCAAACCTCACTCGGGTGAAGAATTTCAGGTCGCAGGCAGGGACACTACCAACTACACCAATCGGTCGTCGGTGGTTATGTATGATCATGTTCCCAAAATGGGAAAGGCGGGATTGCAGCATCATAAAAGAGATCATATTACCATATTTAGATAATGAGATCGATGTAAAAGATCAGTGATACTTATCATCGCTTGAGAGAACACCCCAGAGTTCTTTCATCGACGATCTGCTGTTTTAATGAAACCCTGCATGAGCACAGGAGGAATAATTAAAAAATTAGTATCAGGTTCTTCGAATACTCACGCTAAACTGAATATCTTTTGTGACAGCTTCACTAAAATCAGCCAATTTATTATAAACTTCAGTAAAATGTGAGAATTTTCGATCCAAATCTTCTCCTTGACTGGGAATAAGTTCTCCATGTAGGATAAACCACTCAATGGCTAAATCATCTTTTATCTTATTATATAAGAGATGCAAACGGTCCTTCACTAAAAGAACAAGTAGAATCTTCCAAATAGCATCAAACTGTTTTAATATAGTAATTGGCGAAACTAAAAACACGGATAACAAGAAAATACTTCGATATGTCAACAAATAATTCATGTAAAACAGAAAACAGTTAATCCCAACTACGTAAGTAGCTATCAGAGATATAATAGTACCAATCTTGATATTGTCCACGTCTTTAAAATTATTATCAACAATTGACAGTTTTTTAAACATTCCTCTTATTGGTACGGCTTGAATCATATTTGATATGACCAGAAGTACGTACTCGGAAACTATCAAGAAATTCCACAGCACAAGACGATAGGTTTGGTTATGATAATACGTATCTAGAAATATTATACAAGTAATAACTATAGAGAAGGGTATACTGCATATTTTGTATAGAAAACTGAGACGGCTTGACTGTATAGTCCCTTTGTCCATTCCTAAAAATAGCATTGATATTGTCAATGGGCGAATGTTATTAAATATTTCGTGCATATTTTAAAATAAACTAGCCCAAAAAACTGATCAACTGTTGTTGTTTGTTTAGAAGTATTTACCACAGTGTTTACTATCGGTTCCCAGTTGTTATGTCTTTAAAAGCATTTTAACATTATTTGTCGAACGAAGGTGAAATATAATGTGAAGGTTACGTTTTGATGGTACATTAATTTTAAGTGATAACACACATTGTACATTTAATAGACAAATAAATATATAAAATGCGTAGAAAATAATATATTTATCCTGGACACCAAAATTTTGTATGAAAGTAAACAGATTTTCAACTAAGAATGTATTGTTTTGTTGTAATTATAAATAAATGAATTTTTTGAATGTATCCACCTAAACTTATTTTTTATTTTGAATTGTTTGAGGCAGCATCACGTAGGGCCCAAGAAACTCCTAGAAAATAATCAATGGTGTAATCGTCTCAACAACTGGATCATAGTTGGCCCAGTTGCCCATTATGAAAAGACTAACATATCTGTCCTACCTGAAAAAATGAATATGAAGGAGTCTAAGGAATATGATTCGTATAAAATATATGTACCCAGAACAAAATTACATTTGTTTGAAAACGATAACCTTTGACTATGTGATATATTTTTCCGTAAATATATATTTTTCAATAAAAGATATACGAAAAAATCGGGTATATTGAAAGACGATATAAACCTATAAAATCATGGATCTTAACGGTAACAATAATAAGCTGCCGAGTACTTTTATTAGTTACAACTGTAAGAACGTGAAGCGTTCTATAAACTACCTGCAGATTTTATGTCGTGACGCGGACATACTCGCACTTCAGGAGACGTGGCTGGCGGAAGAAGACCTACAATATCTTGGTACTATTGATGATGCCTTTGGATTTACGGCAAAGTCCGCAATGGATACGTCGGCGGGAATATTGAGAGGAAGACCGTATGGTGGAGTTGCGATTTTGTGGCGTAAAAGTGTCTTCAATCATATACAAGTGCTAAGCTGTCGTAGTGTGTGTATAACCGGTGTGAAACTAGTCTTGGGAGATCAATCTGCCCTGGTGTTCTGTGTATATATGCCCACAGACTGCAAAGAAAACCTAGCGGAATTTATAGAGTGCCTTAGTGAATTAAATGCAATAATAGAAACTAGTGGCGTGGAGTCTGTTTAGATCTTAGGGGATTTTAATGCTAATCCTCACAAGCTATTCGGAAGAAATATGTTGAGCTTTTGAAGAGAACAAGAATGGGTATGTGCTGATATAGAGTTATTAGGTAATAATTCAGATACATATACTTTTTTTAGACGAATTCCATGGTACGAGAAGTTAGTTAGATCACTGCCTAGTGACGCGAGCAGCACACAGCACGATTGCTGGTATAAAGGTTTATAACTATGTGCAGTGGTCTCACCATTTTCCTATTGTAATCCAATGTAAATTAAATATTATTAAAAGAAAAACTGAATGTCAAGTTAACTACCTGAAGAATAACAAAATACTGTGGGGTAACAGAAAACCGGAGGATGTACAAAAATATTTAGATATAAGCCACTGTAAATTAAGGTACCTATATTTTTCGTCTGTGCTTGTCTGAAGGAATCTTTCCGAAGTGTCTCAAAAAGCTGTAGTTATACCAATTCATAAGTCTGGCAGTAAAAATACAGTTACCAATTATAGACCAATATCATTACTTCCATCGATCTCAAAAATACTAGAAAAAATCATCAATAGTAGGTTAATTGATTACTTAGAAAACAGTCATCTACTCTCACCTAACCAATTCGGTTTTAGAGCCAAACGGTCGACTGATGATGTAGTGCATTGTCTAACTAACCATATATCAAGCGAACTTGGCAAAGGTAACCTGACCATGGGAGTGTTCCTGGACTTAGTAAAAGCGTTTGACACGGTTTCTATACCCGTCCTTTTAAATAAGCTCGAGACTTTAGGTATAAGAGGCACGTAGCTAAAAATATTTACAGACTATCTTCGCAATCGATACCAGTGTATCAAAATTGATAATTTTTATAGTGATGATCATCAGAACACTAACTATGGTATTCCCCAAGGAAGTATATTAGGTCCTACCCTGTTTTTGATTTATATTAACGACTTGTGTAACATTAATCTGGAACACGGGAGGATTATCTCATATGCTGACGATACTGCACTATTTTTTTCCGCTAACACTACTAATGACCTATTCGAACGCACGCAACGAGGACTAAATATTGTAAATAACTGGCTTCAGCTCAATTTATTAACCCTTAATGCTGAAAAAATTAAATATATTTATTTTACAATGCGTAGACCTCAATACCCTGTGAATAACTCACTATATGCACACTAACACCATAGTACATCAGACAACACAATATGCAATTGTCCGACTCTACAAAAATCCAGTAGCATGAAGTATTTAAGTGTGACAATTGACGACACACTCTCTTTCCGGGAACATATTCAAAATGTTGTTGGTAGAGTACGTAAACTACTGTATATATTCAAAAAATTACGTCTTATCGCAGACCCACAGCTAGTTACTCAAGTGTATCTAGCTTTATGTCAATCTATCATACAATATTGTATTAGCTCATGGGGTGGTGCACATAAAACAATCATATTACCTACAGTCATAATATTACTAACAAAAGACGGAAAGATATAGTATGCACTGTTATCTCGACACCATTTAAATTTACCAACAGATATTTTGCCTATATAGGTCCCTTACTATATAATAGGACTAGTGGCCCGCCCTCGCTTCGCTTCGGTACATATCAATACATAGATACAACTTTATATGTAGGTACAGCGGTTTTCGTTTAAATTTGGAACTCCCGTTGGTCCCCTTCCCGTGGGAATTTCGGGAAATCCGTTCTTAGAGCTTTCTTGTAGCCCTAATCCGATTTCAGCTTCGTATAAATAGCGGTTTTCGTAAAAAATTTAAATTCCCGTAACTCCCCTTCCCATAGGAATTTCGGGAAATCCGTTCTTAGTGCTCCCTCGCAGTCCCTAATGAACATACAGGTCCAATTTCAAATTCATATGTATCGCAGTTGTCGTAAAAAAATGAATTCCCATTTGTCCCCTTCCCGTGGGAATTTCGGGAAATCCGTTTTGAGTCCTTCCTCGTTGTCCCCAATGAACATATATGCCCGATTTCAGCTTCATATGTATAGCGGTTCTCGTAAAAATTATGAATTCCTGTTAGTCCCCTTCCCGTGGGAATTTCGGGAAATCCGTTTTTAGTCCTTCCTCGTTGTCCCCAATGAACATATATGCCGATTTCAGCTTCATATGTATAGCGGTTTTCGTAAAAAATATTAAATTCCCGTTGGTCGCCTTCCCGTGGGAATATCGGGAAATTCTTATAGCCTATGTTCATCCAGGTCCAATAAGGATTCTAACGGTGATAGAATTTTTGAAATCGGTCCAGTAGTTTCGGAGCCTATTCATTACAACCAAACAAACAAAGTTTTCCTCTTTATAATATTAGAGTAGATAAATAGATTAAATAATATATATGACCTTACATATTTCCACTGTAAGAAAGTAGTTGATAAGTACTTAAAAACTTTATGTTATGATGACACAGAAAATCTGTTATTAGTTGATAAGTAATTAAGTTTTTAAATAGTTAAGAAACGTATTCTCCTTAGTAGTATGCTATTTTTAATTGTTAATTTATTTTATAAGTTATTAAGAACTTTATCACCTGAAACACAGGCTCAGCCTAGTTCAGGAATCATATTATTATTTACCTATCCATAGCGTAAGACATTGTACATAAAATGTGTGTCCATTGAATAAATAAATATTATTATTATTATTATTGTATCTCTGTTTAAATTCTCGGGACTACAGAGTCCCGGTCCTTTGAGAGGCGTGCATCGGGCCGTGGCCAAGATGTAGAGGCCCTTTTTAGAGAACTTTAATATGGCGGATACCATCGCCGACCGCACAATAAGATACACCCGGCGATGGTCCCCGCCATGTGCAAGACTATTGGAGTGCAGATCTATGTCATGCGATGGAAACAAAGGTCATGGGCTATGAGGCTGAATATTGGGTGGGGTTGGGTAACTGGGCTATTGAAGGAGACTAACGGACGCCTGCCATTACAACCAATTAAAAATAATTGTTTGGTGGCAGGCGGTGACTCGCCGACTCATTTCATGGGCCCCCTGAAACGGCCGCACGCATGGAGCGACAAAGGGGGCAACATTTGGTGAGCGGCTAGGGTGGAGGGATGCCCCTGGACTTTGAACCGAAGCCAACTCGCCACTTACTGACGGGCACGTCCACCCTCGAGCTGTCATAGCTCTCGCGACTCCACTCTGCCCAGCCGGCGAAGGCAAGGCAGAGGTGGGGGAACTGTTCCTCGTCAGACCTCACTCCGGCGCCGGAGATGAGGAACAGGGTCTTCCCCCGGGAGCACTTCAGGTCCGTGGGAACGCTACCTCCCAACAGCTCGCCACAAGCTGCCCTGCGGGCTTATTATTATTATTATTAAGGGATATTGACTTTCCAGTTTAGTTAAGCCACTGCTGTGATAATTATTGTGATAACATAGAACGTAGAAATGGTTTATATAATAACATTTTTGTAGCGTTAAGAGAGGCGGCTATATGTAGTCGTAGTAGTAGCAATAAACAGTCAGGCAAGAAAGCAAAAGTCACAGGGTGGAATATGCATATTGGGGAGGCACATAACCTAGCAAGACAAAAATTTTAATTATGGGTTAGTAATGGTAAGCCTAGCTCGGGTACCGTATATGACGAACTGTACGAAAGTAGGAAATTTTTTAAATCTAGACTTAAATGGTGCCAGAACAACCAAGAACAAATAGTAATGGATATGATAGCCTCGCACCGAAAAAATAATGACTTTAAAAGAAGTTACTTGGATTTATTTCAACGCTAATTTTTTGGAAATGCACTAAAAAGCTTAGTAAGAAAGTTAGTCTTCCAGTGTCAATAGGTGGGGTAGCAGAGCCTAAGTCCATTGCAAATTTGTTCTCTGAACAGTTTAGAGTAAAATCTCCGTTGGGACCTTTGCAGCAGGTGATCGATGCTGAAAGATATGGTAAACATGTTATCAGATTTACTGCCAAAGAGGTGGCCTTAATCGTTAAAAATATGACGTGGGGTAAATCTCCTGGTCATGATGGACTTAGCATAGAGCACCTGCAATATGCGGGGATTCATCTCCCGAGGGTTCTATCTATGTTTTACATACTGTGTGGGACATGGATATCTTCCGCAGGATATGATGGAGACCATTGTGGTGCCGATTTTGATAGGACAGGCGACATATCGGATATAAATAACACTGGTCTACAAAAAAACAACTTTTGCATGTAACATGAAAACTTTTATCCAATTATGTTTAGGACAAGGATAAGGATATTAAAAATAAAATTAAAATGCTTTACATACGAATAGTTTTTTTGTAATATCATATTATAATATTTAAGAAATTTAAATTTTTTATCAACAAAAAGAAGTTACTTGGATTTATTTCAACGCTAATGTGAATTTACTTCTATGATTTTCGACTGTATTTTGCTTCAGGTACGTCTCGTTTCAATGTCCAACAGTAATCCGCTAACATACGTGGGCTCCACTTGCCTTGATATCGTTTTTCTATGGTAGAAATGTCTCGATGGAATCTCTCACCGTGTTCATCGCTGACGTCGCTCAAATTTTCAGGAAAGAAGTCTAAATCTGAATGAAAAAAATGTATTATCAACGGCATATTATAGCCCAAAGCCTTATAAGTAGATAAAAGCTCCGCGATAATACATTTATAGTCACTTGATTGGTGATTTCCTAGAAAATTTTAAGTTACTTTCATGAAAGATTCCCAAGTTGATTTTTCTAAATTACTAAACTTTTCTTTAAATTTATCATCTTTCATCAATTGCCTGGTTTGAGAGTCAACAAAATATGCTCTCTTTTCCTTTCCTTCACTCAGCTTAGGAAATTTTTCTTTCAATATAAAAAGCCATCACCATTCCTGGCCATAGCTTTCACGAAGTTCTTCATAAGCCCAAGCTTTATGTGTAAAGGTGGTAAAAATACATTCTCAGGCTACACCAATGGCTATAATTATACTTTTTGTTTCAATTGTAATACCTTTTGTATCAGTGATATAAAAATAGCAATCAGATGAATAGTTCGTTGGTTCCGTCCAAATCATAGGGATTGAAAAAAGCCTAGATCGATGTAACACAATCATAACACAGTAGATGTGTGGAACCCACGCTTCGTCTTGTTTTCCGATGGCAAAGCCTAAATACTGTTCATATAACTTAGTTACTACTGGTATCAAATTCCTTCGCTGAGTTTTGAAATTAATGTCACCACAAATGTAACAAAACTTGTCAGGATCATTTTAATATTTTCTTGACATTATTTAAGAATCACTTAACTTTAAAAACAGAACAAAAGACTACGCTCTTCATTCTAAACAAATTCTCTGATGCGAAAGTGAAACAAAAACAGTAAATTTTTAATTTTGTGAGCAGTAGCTGTAACTCGAAAACTAGACGTGTTGGAATCAAAATAAATATGGAAATAAAATGAGGGTAGGTAGGTAAATTAAAATTAGTAACCACCATTCCTGTTACAAAATTTTGTTGACCGGTGTAATTATAGACCGATTTCGCTAGCCACTATAATAGCCAAAGTGTTTGATGGTTTGTTGGATACTCAGCTCAATAAATACCTCCAACTACATGATGGACAGTTCGGCTTTCGATCCGGGCTGTCCACTGAGAGTGCAATTCTGGGTCTCAAGCATACAATTGTATACTATATGGAAAGAAGAACAAACATATCGCACCTTCGGTAGAACAAGGGCACAATTGCGTATTGCAATATTTGACAATTGTGCCCTTGTTCTACCGAAGGTGCGATATATGCCTGTTTTTTGGATCTCTCCAAGGCTTTTGATTTGGTCTCCTATGATATCCTGTGGAGGAAGTGTCGTGAAATGAATATACCATCGGAAATAATTAATATTTTTTAGTTTTGGTACAGGCACCAAAATAACAAGGTCAAGTGGGGGATAACAATGTCATACCCGTCAACCCATATATATTAGAGTGTGGGGTAAGACAGGGGGGGATTGACCTCTCCTAAACTGTTCAATCTCTATGTAAATGAGCTGATTGGTGAGCTTAGTAGCATGCATGCCGGATGTTATATAGATGGTCAAAGCTGCAATAACATAAGCTATGCAGACGATATGGCCCATCAGTCAGTGGTCTGAGTTTAGTGGTGATGGTTGAGGTCACTAGGTAGGTTGTGGCGGCGTGAAGGAAACTTCAGCTTCAGCAATAAATGAATATATTACCACAACACAGAAAGTCAGAAGGAGAAGAGTGAAAGTACAGAAAGACAAGAAAGTTCACAGACATGAAAGTACATAGGTACATACACAACACAGACATAGACCTATAAATAGGCCACCAGTGGCGTAGCGGCACTCGCGTATGTGGGTCGTCGCGGTACAGGGTGGCGTGGACTCTGTGTCACAGTCCTAGGACGACTGGAGGTACCAGCGCATGGGCAGCGTGGTGTGGCGCGATCACGTTCGGCGCCGTCAGCAGTTTTGCTGAACTACGGATATCGCGCGGCGTTGCTTGTGCGTTAAATATAGTGTTGCGAATGTATGACTATGATGTGTGTAATGCTTGTCTTCTTGTAGGTGTACATATATATGAAATATAGTGTATCTGTTTAGTATTAATAAATATAAATACACATATAGATATATATAAATATGTATCAGGTCACCTACATGAGAAAAATGTTAGGTGTATGCGAGCGGTATGCGGGTGAGCATGGCTTATCATACAATACCGGAAAAAGCGAGTGGATGGTCTTCCAGACAGGTAACAAGCTGCTTAGCTATGTGCCTCCCATAACACTGTATGGGAAGGAGCTCTGCAGAACCAGTTCTTTTAAATATCTTGGTCATATTGTCAAGGAAGATCTGAATGATGACTTAGACCTTGATAGGGAACGCAGGGCTATGGCGGTCCGGGTGAATATGTTGGCGCGCAGGTTTACACGCTGTTCAAAACAAGTAAAAATCACGTTGTTTAAGGCTTATTGCCAATCAATTTACACGAGCAGCCTGTGGGTCAGGTATTCGCAGAGGGCCATTAGGGCCCTGCAGGTCCAATACAACAATGCTTTTAGGATGCTGATGGGGCTGCCTCGCTTTTGCAGTGCATCGGGCATATTCGCCGAGGCTCACACAGATGGCTTCCAAGCGATAATGCTCGGGCAGCATTCTATCGGTAATTGCCAAGCGGGTCGATGGTTCCATTTTGAATTTTTTGATGAAAATAGTCTCAGGAATCCCACCGGCAAATAGAGGCTTTAAGGGCAGTTACATGAATTAGAGCCGCTCATGTATCTGCTTGCTAATTTATATTTTAATTTATTTACCATAATTGGAATTAATAATGATAACATTTATTTATCTATAATTATTTACAATAATAACTAAACCTACGTAAAAAAAAAACTAGAACTACAAAATAAAATAAAATTTACAAATAGAAGACTCCTTGCAAGTCCTCCACCGCTGGCAATGTGCCCAAAAGGCTGGCAGCGTTGCCCCGCTGGATAGCGAGGCTTACTCGCTGTCCAAAAAATGAGCCAGCCCTCTGGTCATGAGATGCCTCGACCAACCTTTTTGAAATATCCTTAAAAAGGTTGTGGGCTCCTGGACCCCATGGCCCCATGGTTTCAACCCCAAACGGCTCAAATAGGTAGTCACCACTGAGGTTTGCGTATTTGCGTCGTTTGAGGTTTTCAGCTGCATTGGCCGCAGAGCCACTTTTGATTGTTGTGCCTGGGAAATGGGATGCTGCTAAGGTGTCAACGCAGGTTGCGTCCCACACCAGAGAGCGCCCCATCTTCCAAGGCACGAGGGTCATGCCGTCCATTTATTTACCATTAAGTTCTATATTATTATTTACCAACTAACATAGACTAAGTAATTTGTAATTAACAACCTAACAAAATATGGATCTCGTTATCTGAAATAAATGTTTATTATTATTATTATTATCAAGTTAGAAAAGGGCATCCTCGTCCCTGAGACGAGTTTAAGACTGGGGCGAGATGTCCACTAACCCAACGCAATAACAATCCCAAAACTCCTCATGTCGGCCACCAATCAGAATTCAGAAATATCACGTATTTAATTACACATTTCATAGGAATGAATTTGCTCGACTTTACGTAACATGGAAGTAAATTTTATGGATATGGCCAACCAGCCGTGAGTAAGTCCAAGTTATTATATTTTTAGTTTATTTATAAAAGTACTTTATATTTTAGTTCCTTTGTCAACATTTCGGTCAAAAGTCTATTGTCTATCTATTGTCTTACAGGTTTGAATTTTCACAATAAATATGAGACTTTCAACATCGCTCTACGCGTTTGTTATAGACATACTCGTACTAGATTTTAACTGATAGAGATGATTAAGTATAAAATTTCTGGCGAAATGCTATAAAAATAGTGATTAACTTTAAATTGACTAATCAAATGATGATACAGGTTTTCTATAGAGGAACTTTTGTTATAGCTTTTATAGCATAGCATTTCGCTTAATATACCGCTTCTGTTACACCCTGTATACAAACATAAAGTCACACCCATTATACCCACGCAAAGGGGTTGGGCAGATGTGTGAAAACTACTGACCACAAATAACGCGTGAATCTACCGCCGTCTTTTTGTATTTGAGGTAAATACCAGATTTCTCTATATATTTATTTTATATCTCTATATAGGTTGAATGGGCGAGAAGAGAAGCGCTGCCGGCCCCACCGGCCACTAGTTATTGTTTGGCCATTTTTTTTTTTTTTTAAGTTTATCCCGAAGGAAAGGCAAGGGGAACTAAGCCCATACAGCCTAATCATTGTCTAGTAAAATGAATTCTGAATTTATGATGGATGATAATGATGATGAATGGAAACGTCGGAAAAATCCTCAAGAACGAGTTTAAAATTAGTAAAAATCAAAAATAATTGTAGAAACAACTTACATGGGCCCATAAAGAGATCGTATTCCAGCTAAAGTTTTACTCAGCTTACCTGCATATAAAACCATGCACACGCACTAGATTCACATCACAAGTAATCAAAATATAACTTATCTACCAGAAAACATCACTTTACGGATACATGGCAAGCCATTTACAAATAATTTTTGATTTTCACAAGAAAATTACACCCGCTCCCTTCCAGCTTTTCCCGCCGAATCCCTTGTTTGGCCAATCATTGTGTGAACTTTAATATCGCGTTCTAGGATTTGTATATTACTGTAGTTCTGTCTGTGCCCTGTAGATGGCTCTGCTACAAATGTATAAAACCAACACTTACATTGAAATTTTTTTTCTTTGGTTGTTCGCTTTCAGCGCACGCCACCTTGCTCGGTGAAGATGGAAAAGCCTTTCATCACCCAAAAAAAAAAAAAAACTTTTTCTTTCTGCACGCACAAAGTTTATAGCCATGTAAATGTAGTGTTAAGATAAATCTAGGGGATTCCCCGTCGAGTCGTCACGGTGCGTGAGTAATGCGATCTTCGGCGTCATTGAACGATCGCGTCGCTCTTGAGATCAATTTATTTTCAATTTTTTCCTTCGCCGTAACGCTCCAAATTGGATGTCGCGAAACTCACGTCTGACACGGGATGAGATTGGTATGGGTTAATTCTCAACCCTCGGGTCGGGTGAAATGGGTACAAGGCGGAATGTATTTGTACCTTTTGGGCATGTTTTATTGAGGAAATAATAGGTAAGTAAATTATTTATGCAGGGTGTATAAAAAGCTAAAAGATTTTAGTGTAAGCCTACCTATAAGTTAAACGCCAGAGCCTCGCCCGTTTAGTTATAAACAGGGTGTAACAGAAGGGGTGTGTTAAGCGAAAATATATGAATGTAGTCCACTGTAAATAGATCCACAAATTCGAGTCTCGAAATCACTGGTGTATTTCTTAAGATTGAAAGAACGTTCTGATATATTTTATTATACATACAAACTTTGGACACTATAGTGAGTTAACATTTCTGAGCTATTTGAGAATTCGGAATTATTCTATACTAATTATCTAAAAAAATAAACATGTGATTTCGAGTGTCAAATTTTGTGGATAGGTCCTTTATAATGGGCTATATTCATAGCATTTCGCTTAAAAAAACCCCTTCTGTTACACCCTGTATATGGCTAAACGAAAGAGGCTCTGGCGCTAGCTTATAGATTCAGACTAACTCGAAAACATTTTATACTTAGATACATAATATCTGGTACGCGAGTAAAAAATAATTAAACACCAAAATCAATATCAATGTTCGCAAATGGTTTCCAATGAAACATTGGCATTAATTAAATTCCTGGAATAGCGCCAACGTGTTCATTACCGACTGGGCTAATTAAAATTTGTAACATCCATTTTTAAAATTCATCCATTTTTTTAAGCGAACTTTTATATTTTTTACTAGCCATATCTGTTTTAAAAGTCATGAAAATATGATGGCGCCACTTTCGTTGAGTGTATGAGAGTTTTCTATGACTATATTTTTCGGTTCCATTTTATTAAGTTATTACTTTTAAGACGAGCTGCTAAAATATGTACATTGTTATTCAAATTATGTTCGTACATAGTAAAAAAAAAATTTTGTAATAACTGCATACTTGATGTAACTGAATATGCTAACTCGTGAGTCTTATGTTTGTACAATGTCTTTTGTTTTTCTAAATATGTTTCAGGTAAAAATATGAAAGAGCTAATAATAACTTCAACAAAGGAATGAAAATTCAATAAAATCCAGAAATAATAGAAATAATCATGCTTTTTCTACGTCGCTAGCCACTCTCTATGCAAATGAGCAATCCGCCACGGGCAGAGAGGTCTCTCTAATTTCTAGAAAACAACGTCGCTTGGCAAAGAGTAAAGAATGAAGAGTATATTCGATTAGTTTTTTTTTATTACTTTGGAACCAAATTAGAGTCCGTTCCTTTGAACGTTCGTGCTAATTGTTCTATATGCAGGCTGTAAAAAAGGAGGTGTTTTTCTACATTCCATGCGGACGAAGGTGTCTACTAGTAAATAATGCCAAAAACGTAATGTAAATAAATAATACCAAAAACGTAATGTAAAAGAGATTGTAAAATTCGTCATCCGAGTTAATTGACCCGATAGCTCAGTTGGTTAGAGCGAAAGCACGGTTTGCGAGAGGTCGTGAGTTCAAATCTCACTCGGGTGAATTTAAAAAAAAAAAAAAATTATAAATAATACTAACTTTCTTCGGCCAGCTCACTTAAGCTATGTGTAAAATTTCCAAAGTCTAATAACAGGCAGGTATCTTGTGTCTATGGTATGGGCATTACGGTATCTCCATATTCTTTGACGAGAGTAAACTGTTATGTATGATTATATTTATATTAAAATGATAAATAAATTCGTCACTCATTTAAAACAAACGTCTGTTATTGAGTTTACGAGTACTATGGTGATTCGTTTGTCATTATTGTATTGGTTAGTACGAGTCTTTGATTATGTAAAATTGTAAAATTATATAATACATATAAAATTATACAATATATATTTGATTATATAATACGTCTACCAATACGTCCCTAAACAAGAGTGAGAACTATTCATCCTAACAACTTTTTTCGCTCCTCAGTATCCGTTGTGTTAGGCAAGGGTGCGCACACGTCGCGTGACAAATATATTAAATATAAAATGGCGTGTTGCGCATTAAAAGTTTGTCGTAATTACAAAGGTCGCCTAAAATAAGTTATTATCGGTAAGTAACGCAGAATTATCCACATTTGAGTAAATAATGAAAGAAATAATTTACCATTTCCAATTTAAAAATAGCGCGTACGAGGTGAGATTGACAATTCTATTGAGTTACCAGCTATAAATTTTATACCCCTCAAAGCTCTTAAAAATAATGAACGGACTATGTTCTGATTTTTTCGCATTATTTTATATTTGACGGTCTTTTAAGTTCCTTAACACATTTCCGATGTCAAAAATAATAAAAGTAGTCGCTATTTTGAACTTTTTATAGTTAAGGGCCGGATTGCCTTCAATTTTGAAACCTGGGGTTCCTGGCAGTTCCAAAACACAATTCCGGTGTCAAAAACATAAAAAGTGGCCGCCATTTTGAACTTTTTAGTTAAGCCTGGTTGCCCTCAATTTCGATATCTGAGGTTCCTGGCAGTTCCCAAACACATTTCCGATGTCAAAAATAATAATAGTGGCCGCCATTTTGAACTTTTTAGTTAAAGGGCGGATTGCCATGAAAATTGATATCTGACAGTCTTTTAAGTACCCAAACACATTTCCGATGTCAAAAATAATAAAAGTGGCCGCCATTTTGAACTTTTTAGTTAAGAGCCGGATTGCCTTCAATTGCGATACCTGAGGTTCCTGGCAGTGCCCAAAGACATTTCCGGAGTCAAAAATTATAAAAGTAGCCGCCATTTTGAACTTCTTAGTTAAGGGCCGGATTGCCTTCAATTTCGGTAGGAAGTAAATCACAGTTATTGTTAAAAAAAAAACTTTTCTTTGTGCTAAATAACAATATTATGTATTATAATTTATTTTCATGAACAGATATTTTTATATTTTTTCCAATTAATAAGGTAATATGCCATAAGCTGGCATCCCTATGCACCGATGAAATGACAACTTCTGTGACGTCACGCTTGTATTCTACTTTTAAAATCATAAAAGTTGGACCGTTTTCCTTGCAGCGTTTGTATGGGCACACTCGGTCTATAGATTACTCGTACCTTAGACTAAGTATAGTCTAAGGTACGAGTATATGTTTTATTTTATTTAATTAGCTTCTTTTATCATTTTAATTCTGCATTATACTTGTGTTTCGTCCTCAAGATTAGTGACGTTTTTGATATTAATATATGTAACTATGTAGTAACGCATGAGTGACACCACTTCAGCACTAAGTTTAAATAATGCTTCAACTTGCAGTATCTACCTGCAGTTGTTGAAAACATAATTTTTATTTTATTTTCTTTGGCTACCCTCATACCCTAGCCTACCTCGTATAGTCCAGCTAGACTAGCTTCATTCGCTGTTTAGTGCTCAACCACTTCACATCTCTTCAAGTGTTTTCGCACAAAATATATATAATTTTTTTTTTTTTAAGTAAGCTTCGAAAAATGTCGAAACCTAGTACAAGTGAAAATAACTTTGAATTTATAGTTAAAAAATTAAAAAAATTAGAAAAGGAAGTTAAACGTTCTCGTCATCCTCGTAGTATCCTGAGCTCCTCAGAATCTTCAACATCGTCGTGTACTTCAAGAGCATCATCACCAGACTTAGAAAGTAAGCTAGTTTTGTTCATATAATTGAATTGCATTAGCGGTCATTATGTTTTTACATTTTACCCTTCAATGTACCAGAGTAGTCTGCGGGACTATCTCGCCACATTGTTACTCAAACATGCACCAGAGTAGTCTGTGGGACTATCTCGCCGCATGGTTATCCTTACGTGCACCAGAGTAGTCTGTGGGACTATCTCGCCGCATGGTTATCTTATATGCACCAGAGTAGTCTGTGGGACTATCTCGCCGCATAGTAAGCTCGCCGCTATTGACGTAAAATGTATCAGAGGTGACTTATAAGAGTTATTGTTTCAGGCCAAGCGCCATATTCAATCCTTGAAAACCTGCCTAGTGAGATTACTGATATCAATACGGTTCAATCAATCCAACCTGAGGCTCCAGTAATTCCAGAAGCAACCAAAGAAACTACGGTTAACACAAACTTGTCCGAAGTGTTGGGTGAAGATCCAACGATTGATATCCAATATGGTTCAGATATAAACTCTGAATTAGCAATCAGACTAGCACACATAGCTACTTCTGTACTTAACAAAGAAACGCGCGATGTTCTACTTAAAAAATATCTAGTGCCAGCTAATTGTATTAAAATCTCGGCACCCCAGCTTAACGTCGAAATTAAAGCGGCTCTTCCAGATTTGGCAATCAAAAGAGATAAATGTATCGAAACACGTCAAAAAACCATTGCTGCTGGAATAGCATCACTTTGTCGTATTATATCTAAACAACTCGATTCCAAAGATATAAATAACGAAATCACTAAAGACCTAATGGACATTGCTCGTCTCTTGTGTGATATACAATATTCCGAATCAGAAACTAGACGAAATTTTGCGCTTTTTTCTGTAAAAAAGGAGCTGAAAGATCAGCTGACACAAACAAAAATAGACAAATGCCTATTTGGAAGTGACTTTGCAGAAACCCTGAAAACTGCCAAAGCCTTACATCCAGTGCAGATTTAAAACGTGATCTACCTGAAAAATCTCAAGCCATGCCCAGTACATCCAAAAATAATTTAAACTGGAAGACGCGGACCGTTGCTCGCAGGCAGCAACCAGTTACTCAAACGCGTCACCAGCCTGCATCTTCGAGCTCAACGCAGCGCGAGACCTCACGCAACTACTCGCAACGTCGGCGCCACCACAAGCAGAGTCGCCGAGACTAGATTCGGTACGTTACACCATTGCGCTAGTAGACTTTCATGTCTTAACAAACAATGGTCCATGATCACGATAATCATAGTAGTATTATCTCTTGGATAAAAGAGTATAAAATCAAACTTATACCGTTTGTCAAAATTACCCACCACGCGGGCAAATAATTACATTTAAATAAATCTGTTACTAAGTTTTTGGTGTCAATTCTAAATGCATACCATCTAAGACGATATTTTCGTGTATTATGATGCTTATTCATCTTAAATTTAAAAATTTTAAAACACAATATTACATACACACGGATTTGTTCATCCATATTAAAGGATCTATCTTATATATCTAAAATATCTTTGGTTATTTTTTATAAATTGAATTTGCTTAGATTAATGATTGGTCTTCGCCTCGCTCTGGATAATAACCTAAATAATAATTATTAGTAGACTGTATTACATGAATTCTATGTGATTTAAGTTGGTATTTGTACGGCTCCTTTTGTCCTTATTGTCATTAAAAGTAATTAGTTCATGCAGTTTTGTAAGTTCTGTATAAGCTATTCTGATGGTATGTTCTTGTCTGGGTTTACCAATGGGAAATGTATGAATATTATAGATTTTCTTGAAGTTATTTCGCTATTAATCGATTAAAAACTCATTTAGAATATAATTGAATACTGTCGTTAAATTCAGTACCTTTTTTCCAGCAACCGACACATCCAGGACAAGGTTACCCTGGTTGTCGGAGTTTTATTCGGTTAGCACTGCTCCAACGATGCATTCCATCAGCTGCCCTAGATATCATACTGGCATCTCTATCAGAAAATACCCTAAAGCAGTACAACGTTTGCATGAAGCGTTGGTATTATTTTGCACAGAAAATAGAATTGATATGTATCAACCGTCAATTCCTATGATTTTAGAATTCCTTACAAAAATCTTCAATGAGGGTGGTCAGTATGGGACGATTAATAGCTATAGGTCTGCACTTTCTCTGATTGCTGGTAATCTATCAGATGACGATCGTATTATAAGATTTTGTAAAGGAGTGTATAGACTTAGGCCTCCTTTGCCTCGTTATAATATAACGTGGGATGTAAGTGTAGTTTTGAACCATCTAGAATCGCTATTTCCTAATGAAACATTAAATTTAGAAAAATTATCAAAAAAATGCGCTACTTTACTTACTCTTGTAACGGCGCACAGAATACAGACGTTATCAAAAATTAAAGTTGATCAGGTGATTAAATCAAGTGATAAAATGATTATAAAAATCAATGACCTCATTAAAACTTCTAAATTAGGTAAAACTCAGCCAACATTGTTCTTGCCTTTTTTCCGCGAACGTCCTGGTATATGTCCAGCAAATGTTATTACTATATATCTAGATAAAACTAAGCATCTTAGAAAATCGAATGATCTCTTTATTAGTTTCCGTAAACCGTTCAATCCTGTTTCTGCTCAGACAGTTAGTCGTTGGGTTAAATCTACTTTGAAGGATAGTGGAATTGATGTTTCCATATTCTCGACTCACAGCACTCGCCATGCATCCACGTCTATGGCTCTTAAACTAGGAGTCAATCTAGATGTGATAAGGAAAACGGCAGGATGGAGTGGCAATTCCACTATCTTTGCCAAGTTCTATAATAGACCAATTGTTAATAACGAAGATAATATGGCTTTAGCTAGATCATTATGTTCACTATCCAATAAAAATAGTTTTGAATGATTATAAAATTCATACCTACTGTGATTATTGTTCATTATGATTATAAATAAATAAGTGCCCAATTAAAACGTAATTTAATTGTTATGTATATTTCCTCCAAGTAGCTCTCAATGTCTACATAGTTACATATATTAATATCAAAAACGTCACTAATCTTGAGGACGAAACACAAGTATAATTGATGATTAAACGAACTTACCTTACGTGAAGTTCAATCATAATTATACGAAGTGTTTCGTCCGAAGAGATTAGTGACACCCACCCTCCCTGGTTGTTAAAATAAACCCATATAACTTTCGGAAATATCATAACTACCTAAACGAAATGAAGCTAGTCTAGCTGGACTATACGAGGTAGGCTAGGGTATGAGGGTAGCCAAAGAAAATAAAATAAAAATTATGTTTTCAACAACTGCAGGTAGATACTGCAAGTTGAAGCATTATTTAAACTTAGTGCTGAAGTGGTGTCACTCATGCGTTACTACATAGTTACATATATTAATATCAAAAACGTCACTAATCTCTTCGGACGAAACACTTCGTATAATTATGATTGAACTTCACGTAAGGTAAGTTCGTTTAATCATCAATTATATCTAAGGTAGCTAAAGTTGAGACAGACCACATAGAGTGCCAAGTTTGTATAAATATATTGTATGTAGGTAGGTAATACTTTAACTGCCTACTTATAGAGTTGCACCTCTATATCTATATAATCTACGTTCAGAATACTCCATGATATCCACTACGACTTTCAATCCCGGAGCCACTCCCGTTACGGCATTACTTTCTTGTCGCTCTACATTATCAGTTTTCTAATATTGAAGTCGAGGAAATTGCGAATTAAAAATAATACACACAATGTTCTCATATTACTTTACTATAAATTTTTCGAAACCTCTGTATAATCTGATTTTCTTATTGCAACTGTATTTGTTTGTGATCATTAGTATTATATCAGAAATCGGGATTTCCAAATAGTAGCAGCATGAGGAGGCCACCCGTAAGATGTACGGACGTAGCGTAGGCCTCTACCAGGGCTTACCACAAGGCTCGATCTCTCGTTTTAGCCATCCAGTTCAAGTCATCGCTCCATCTTCCCGGAGGGCATCCAACGCTACGCTGAGGCGTGGTCTCCATTTGTGAACCCGATTACCTCTCAAGAACACTGTACTTTTATTTCAATCAACCATACATAAAAATAAAACGGTAATTATCCCTTGTCCCACACAATAAATCAACCCACACCGATTGGACAGGGCCGCCTCCTTCCATTTGGTCCTTTCAATTATTATTTTTTGGGAAAAACTTCCTTTATTACCGCAGTGTGACAAAGGACACAAATGTGTATTTTTCGCAGTGACAGCCAAACAATGGATGAATTAGAGGATTCTTATAAATAGAATGAAACACAATTCAAGTGCTGGGTTGCTCTTATGCTCTTACGCTGTCCACGTGGATGATTGGCCATCTCAAAAAATATATTTTACATAAATACATATAGACATGGCTGTGTTCTAATGGGGTAGCTAGAACTGCAGGATCATAAGAGAAACTGCACAACAACGATTAGTGGGGACATATGGGAATGATCAGTGACAAATTGTTAGCTCATGGTCTGAGAGAAGCCTTAGTCAACTTTTACGATATAAACAAAAGGATTATGCTGCTGATGTATGCTAGTGGGAGAAATGGCTAAAATGCATTTAGCTCTCTGGATATCGTCTGCCTGTCTGTCTATATGGTCTACATTATTTCAGATTTTGAAATGTATCAGTCATATGTCATAGTTATTAGTTATTAATATATAAAACAAAGACGGGTTTGTTACAACACTTATAACTCTAGATCTGCTGAACCAATTTTCATGGTTATTGATTCGCTGGATTTGTCTCCACCCCGAATAGCAGAATACATATTAAAAACAATGAAAACTCGATATGTGTAGTGAATACTTAATAATTTCAATAAATGCTGATTTGTTTATTACATGTCAAACATTTATTTTCCAATCCTGTCAAATGCTGTAACAACTATTCATGTGTGCGTTCAGAAATTTATTTTTTGTAAAATGTCTCGAAAGTTCAGGTACTGTTATATTTGTTTGTTTTAAACATTAATTTGTGTAAATTATTTATTAATTATTTAATTGTTTATTTCCGAAAATAATACCTAAGATTTATTCTACAGGTTAACAAAAGTGTAAATGTCTTTTTATAGGTTATCTATGATTTTTCTTGATAAGCTATTGTCTATGTCTCGAAACTTCAGGCACTGTTATTATTTTTGTTGTTTTTATGTGGTTTTGTGCGAGTGCATTAATAACAATGCCGCGTCCTAGAAGATCTAATCTTTCCCAGCGGAGCCGTAATGCAATTAGGCAACGGAATATCGCGAGTCAATTATCTGATGAAGAACGAGAAATTGCACGAGAAGAGCGCCGCGTTAGTATGGAGCAAAGAAGGGCCTTAATTCGTGCTTCTCAAACACAAGAGCAAAGAGAGGCAGCCCGGGAAACGGCTAGGTTGGAAACAAGAAATCGTCGAGCTTATCGTACAGATGAACAGAGGAATAATCTTCGAAGTGCAAGAAGAAATGGTTCAAGTATTGATTTGAATCGAGCAGCGTTTCTATATGATTGCACCATCGACTACAGCTTGCATCGTTTAGTTTGCATTGGTCCAATGGACGTTGTTTGCCAGCATTGTGGCGCATTGAAGTTTGCTGGTGAAACGCCTGGTTTGTGCTGCCTTAGTGGTAAAGTGAAATTGCCATTATTGGTCCCGCCACCAGAGCCATTGTGCTCCCTGCTTTATGGCGAAACACAAGACTCACGACATTTTCTAGCGAACACTCAAAAATACAATGTCTGTTTCCAAATGACTTCATTTGGGGCGGAAATTATCGAAGAACACCAATATAATCCGACATTTAAGGTAATATACGTTAAAACCTTTATTTTCTATGATTGTAAAAAAAAATCTGGAATGTAGTTTGTTAGATTTCTGTATTTGTCTCTGAAATAAAAATGGCATGATATTATTTGAAAAAAAAAAGTGTTTGTAAATCTAACTATAACTATGACTTTGACTTTACAGATTCAAGGCCAGATTTGCCATCGCATAGGATCATTGCAACCTATTGAAGATGCACAGCATAAATTCTTGCAAATATATTTCATGGGCAATATGGAAGAACAACTTGACCGGCGTCAAGGTATCAACACAGCTACGAAAAGAGCAATTCTCCAAGATCTGCAGCAAATGCTTCATGAACATCATGCATTGGTCAGGCTGTTCAAGACTGCTTTAGAGCGCATGCCAAGTGATGACTATAAAGTTGTGATCAGAGCAGATAAAAGACCAGCTGGAACGCACATTTAATGCTCCAACAATCGATGAAGTGGCAATCCTGATTGTTGGTGAAAACTTGGAAACACGTGATATTGTACTTACACGACGCAATACTGGGCAACTACAAAGAATATATGAAACACACCGTTCATATGACGCGTTACAATACCCGCTGATGTTTTGGCAAGGAGACGATGGATATCACTTTAATATCAAAATGATGATGTATAAAATATCTGGCGATTTCCGACAAACACTACCAGTCATTCCAAGATCTACTGCTGCCGACGAAATAAATGCTTGCCTCAAAGCATCAAATCTGTGGCGATATGTAAAGAAACTTCAACTGTCTGTAAATATGAGAGTTGCATTGTTGAATGATTTATCTGCTGATGATTTCTCGAAGCAATTGCTGACTATCGGTAATGGCCGTGTTCCTGTTGACGAATCGGGCGGTTTGATTTCATTTCCTTCAAATTTTTGCAATTTCGTCTCATCAAAGGACGAGCTTATCAACAAAGTATTCCCGGATATCATTGCTAACCACAAAAATACTAAATGGTTAAGTGAGCGAGCAATTTTGGCCGCTAAAAATAAAGATGTAGATGACCTCAATTTTATAATTCAAAATCAAATCGTAGGTACTCTGTATTCATTCAAATCTATCGACTGTGTAACAAACGAAGAAGAAGCCACTAATTATCCAACTGAATTTTTAAACTCCTTGGATGTGCCTGGTTTACCACCGCACAATTTACAACTGAAGGTTGGCTCGGTAGTTATCATGCTTAGAAATTTAAACCAACCAAAACTGTGCAATGGAACGCGTTTGGTGATAAGAAAACTGATGAGCAATGTGATTCACGCGTCGATACTTAAAGGAAAATTTAAAGTTGAGGAAGTTCTTATTCCAAGGATTCCGATGATCCCAACGGATATTCCCTTTGAGTTTAAACGAATTCAATTCCCGATTCATCTTGCCTTCGCCATGACGATCAACAAATCACAGGGCCAATCCTTGACTATTTGTGGCCTCAATCTAGAAAATGCATGTTTTTCTCATGGTCAATTGTACGTGGCATGCTCACGTGTGGGCAAACCATCCGCTTTATTTGTTCTTGCGCCTGACCAGAAAACAAAGAATGTCGTTTACCACAAGGTACTTGAATGAAAATCACATTAATGAATTCATCCGAGTGTATCCCAATCTGCACAACATAGTTTTCAATATTTTTATTCTGACATGTATTTGAAGTACTTAATTATTATTATTTTTTTAATTTTTATTCTCATTCTGTATGTATTATTATTCATTCATCATAATAAAATACTTTTATGTTTCTATCTATATTAATATTATTTTGTATCATTGTATTACGTTCATAAAAGGTAACACGACATTCATTAACTGTTAGGCGGTACGAAGTTCGCCGGGTCAGCTAGTAAGAAGATAAAATAAAAACATCTTAAATAAGCATAGTCGTTAAAACGAGTTCATGCGCAAAATATACTATTATTATGTACCGTATTTCTTTTGTAAAAGTTCCGAATTACATTTCAAAAGGGCCTTGATAAAAAACAAATTGCTATGCTTAAAGTTACCTTAGTTTTAGATCACAAAATATAGCTCTTTTCTTATTTTGTCAAAACATAGAACACGAGCTCAGCTGCACTTTGTACAACAGACACTTCGAACTACGAGTTCTCGAATGCACTTTGTTAACATATTTTGATGTTACCGTTTTTAAATAACAAAGGATTTTATAAGTAGCTAATAGATATTAAAAAAATCATATTAGTAATAGTTGATTTAATCTTCAATCACACCTAACTGTGGAAAAAATATAGGTACGAACATGTCAATAAAAATAAAGTAGGTACTAACTAGCATTTCCATTACTTATAACTTATTTAGAATTAAATGGTTAATAACAACTAATAGGTAAATTATTATGGTAAGGAATATTAGCTTATTATTACTTAAATCAATAACCTTATTATATGACAATAATCTCTCCTGGTCATTTCAGGTCAACGGGGTAAGTAGGAAGGTGCATTCTGCTTTTCACGCTCTTAAACGACTTCAGAACTTTCTCCCCTTCAAAACAAAAATCTCTCTGACCCAATCACTTCTTCTTCCCTTGCTAGACTATGCTGATGTTTGCTTTCTTGATGCCAATGAGGAGCTGCTCAATAAACTGGAATGACTCCAGAATCTGGGTATCCGTTACATATATGGTTTACGCAAATATGATCACATTTCTCAATTTCGTAAAGAGCTAAGATGGCTCCCAGTCAGACTTCGCCGGAAAGCGCACATTTTGACTCTTTTATTTAAAATACTTTATGATCGATCCTCTCCCTTATATTTACGTCAAAGATTTGAGTATCTCTTCTCAAGAGACCATCCTTTGAGGTCCAATACAGCTTCCTTACTAAAAACTCCTAGTCACAATTCAGTTGCTTTTAACTACTCTTTCATTGTCTATGCGGTAAAGCTATGGAATTCGCTGCCTCACTCTGTGAGAGACTGTCCTGAGTGAGTTGATGTTTTTAAGAAAAGTTTGAAGGGCCATTATTTATCTCTCCCATCTTCTTGATTAATAGTGTCTGATTATTGGTTTCTTATCATTGTATACCAATATACTTACATTTGATGTTATTTTTATCCTTTTGTATATATGCTATTTATTTATGCTTGTTTATGTGTTTTATTCAGGTACTAGTGGACGCCCGCGACTCCGTCCGCGTGGACTACAGAAAAAACAAAATATCGAAATAACCCGGGATAATAACATTTTTCCGGGATAAAAAGTAGCCTATATGTTAAGTGGGATCTGTCACAATATATTCCTGAAAACTGCATCAAAATCGGTTCAGCCGTTTCTGAGATTAGCGTGCACAAACGCACAGACAAACAGACAAGCCGACAAAAATTCCAAAAATCATTGTTTTGGGTACTATTGCGTTGATAAAGGTTCTATAATATTTTTTCTTATATATCATCCATGTACAGACAGCGATCCGTTACATTTTTATTAAATGTATAGAATATTTATGTTTATGTGGTTTAGGTATTTAGGTATTTTTGTTTATTTTAGGTTTATGCCTTTTGTTTTCTTTTATTTAATTATTTAATTTATTGGTATGTTTGTGTGCACACATACCTACCTCTTATGTTAATTTCTCTTTCACGATTGGTTTGCTGGAAGAAATCTCTTTTAGAGATAAGCACGCCTTTGTACATTTTCTTTGTCATAAACTTTATTTGTGTAAACTTTACTGTGTACAATAAAACATAATAATAATATGTTTAGCATTATAGGTACATTTTGTTAAGCTCGTAGTAAAATTTTATAATTATGAAATACATGGCAAAACCCAAGATAACTATTTTATTTTAGAAACAGCATTCTTACATACATTTACGCTCATTATCCCTCAAAGAGGTTGGGCAGAAGTGTGCAAAGAACACACCCACTTTTCACAAATTAGCCTTTAAGTCCCACGTGGTAAGGATTGAGCCTACCGCTGCTTTTCGGGCACAAATACAACAATCTAGCTACCAGTAACGAATCTAATGGGACAACGTAACGAGTCATTCTAAATATGTATTACAAGCTATCAGCGTCAGAGCCTCGTCTGTTAAATAGCAGGGTGCACCACAGGCAGATGAGGTTGACTTTGGGTCCTATGGTATTAATCGAACCCACTTACACCATATTCTTTTTTGAAACAATTGCCCATAGTAAGATACAGAAGCCAGAACTTTTACAGGCGCGTATCGAAAAATAAAAGACAGACAGTACTTGGAGCCAGGGGCGGCTCCTGATATTTTGAGATGGGGGTTCACATTTTTTTTAAATTGAGCGCATGCAAAATTACAGTTTGGGAACGAATTAATGTGAGCGGCGCTCCAAATAAGGAAATTTTTTCATACGAAAGCTTCTGTTTCACGCGCCGGCCTATATCGGTATGTCTCTTTCGCACTCATTGAATACAGTACTAGGAATTGTACCAAATTTCGTTTCATTGAAGCGCGATCGCTAGCGCTCCACTCGATACATAATATTACAACTAACTTGAGACGAACGCATAGACACTATTGTATAAACATAGTAGAATTGAAAGATAATTATAAATATAGAGAAATATAGATTGCCTATGTAATATTCGTGGGTGGGAGTGCACTACAGCAGCGCTCTACACCAGCGCTCCTTAGGACGAGCCGCTAGTACTTGGAGCGTTTTATACTTACTTTTAAGAACTGTCTAGCCTTTCCTTTTTCTTAATAAGAAGTTAGTCAGAACGACTATTGTAATAACAATAGAACAAGAACGGTAGATGTGTTTGTCTAGTCTTGTGTGGTTTTTATATACTTATAAGTTTGATTGTATGAGTGCCGACCTCTTATTTCATGTGTATTTCATGGATATGAAATAATTGACTACAAAAAATATAGGTACATACATACATATAAACACGCCTTTATCCCTTACGGGATAGGCAGAGCACCAAGGGCCGATAGAACCACATGGTGCCACTTCTGACCAATTTTGAGGGCAAAAAATATATATAACTATATTTTATGTATAAAAGGTAAAGAATTTATATACTTATAGGAAACCGACAGAAGTTCACATGAAATATGCATAAAACTACTAAACCCAATTTCATTTTGTGTTTTTCAATTATTTACAAGGCTACATGGGTGGGTTTCGTCCATCACTTTATGATCAAGTCAATATAGAATATATATACCTGTTACTTCATTCGTGAATATTTGCAGAAAAACTCCTAACTAATCTTGATCAAATCATAAATGGCAACCCATCTTTAATATTAAAATACCCAAAAAACTGTCATGGCACTTAAGATGTTAAAAAAAATTAGAGACATAATTTAAAAAAGGTAGAAAAAAAGTTTTGTATGGCTGGAATATATTTCTGTAGAAAAATAACATATTGAAATATATAAAGATAATCCAAATTGCGAAATAACTAAATTTTTCACGTCTCTGTATGTCTTGATTGAAAAATTTTTCCACCAAAAGGACTGACGAGACAATAAATTATGGTCTGTATTCTCTGAATCGTAAATGTAACCTTTTTTTTATCTTAAAAAGTGGTTTGATTATGCAAGATTGTTTTGGTTTATTATTTATCCCATATTTTTTTGGTGTTTTATAAAAAAAATATACCACATATAACTGTAGAGTGTATTCAGGGCCTTTGACCTGCGTGGGTAGGCATTTCTTTCATAATATAAAGTTTACAGAAAAGTTGTAAAAAATAAAAATAATTTCAGAAACACTACATACCAACATTCATAAATTCCCCGACACAAAATTCGTCATAAAATTACATTCGCTATCACAGATTTCACGTCAAAGTTTTCGCGTATATTGCTACTAACACTGTACACAGTCGTTACCAAGTAATGCAAGGAACACACAGTCACACTTTTTAATCAAACGAGAAAGCAGTGGTTGTGTACCGAGCTCATAATTTGCATGGTTAGGCATCAATGCACACGCGACTCAAAAGATGGAACTGCGCTGGTAGACTTCTTATGTGATGGTTTAAGGCAAAAGAGGTTCAGGATTTACGTTTTTGTGCTTTTATGATTTTCTTTGGAGAATAGGCAAAATAATAGATAAAATAAAATGTCATTTCACTTCTATATTATTATGGAATGCGACTCGGATTCAGTTTAATTTAGAAAATGGTAGTTTTAAATATCTGACGTTGAGACGCACGTAAAGTTACTTTATTGACACCTGTCAAATAGAATGCAGATACGTCTTAATTTCTTGAATGTGAGGTAAATACTTCACATTGTACTCGTAACAATGACTGCATTTTGATTGTTAAATTATTCGGAATAGAGAGGATCTGACACCCTGTAAGCGATATGCAGGTGCTTAGCTACTACTCGTACTTCAAAAACTTTGTTAGTACCTAATGTATTAATAACCCATACAATAATCAACACTAATATTATAAAGAGAAAAGATTTATATTTTTGTGTGTATGTTTGTAATGAATTAACTCAAAAACTTTTATAAAATTATTAATAAAGAAAATGGAAAAACTATTGCCGATTTCAAAAATTATTTCACCGTTCGAATCCTGATTGAACCCCGATGAACATAGGCATATAACATTTTCACGAAAAAATACGTTTAGAATATGTAGCGAAGCGAAGGCGGGCCACTAGTTTATTAAGTATATAAATATTTCACCAGGGTTCCCTATACCTTTTTAAAATATATTTAGCACTTTCAGAGCAGTTTGACGGGTTAAAATCGCTGCTCGCTAACGTTTGTACCACGCGCTACTCTCAGTAATACTTGAAACACAATGCACGCTCTTTGTGCCCGGGGAGAACGGACTCTATTCGTCAGCGCACTTTTGTAGTTCCAGTGGGCTCTAGACGTTGTGGTGTGCAGTTTTTTTAATGAGAAGGAAAACGTTGTTTTGCTGTTGTTGATTTGCGGGTTTTTAGTTTGTGCTCAATTTGTGCACGGTTTGTAATAAATGCCCTTAAATCCGACAGTTAAAAAATGACATATACCTCAAGAGATCAAGATGAATTTTTGTTCATCTTAGAAAATTGCCCCTTAGGTATTTTTTTTGCGAATATACTATTTAATATTTTTATCATTAATACACCATAATCTAGAAATGTCAGTGCTGCACAATGTAATTTGAAAAATGCATGGAGCATCTTGAACCACTCCGACCTAGTTCTAACAAACAAATGTATCTAAACGTTGAAGAATTACACTAAACAAAATACTATTCTAAATTTGAAACAATGTTGTCATAAGCACTTAAAGTATAATATTTCCGGTAGGTGTCCTCTGCAACTCAGGCCCAGAGCAGTCTGTTCGAGTCTACATCAACGTCGCTTCGTCCTGGGGGGAAGCCCCGAAATTGTCCCTTATTTTGTCCTTGTCATAATGTTTTGTATTACGCCCTGTCTTTTTATTATGTAGACTATAATAGGATTATTTCGTGATAAATGTGTATTTTGTTGTGATACTTAGTGTTGTAATAAGAATGTGGGTACTCATGTATATGTGGGTATATGAATAAAGACAGTCGCAATCTACTAGTGTTTACTTCACTTAGATCAATAGATGTTCATAATAAAAACACCATAAACCCGACAGCTTAAACGAAGTATCTTGTGCTGATGCGGGGAGAAACATCTGCTGCTCCGCCTTCTTCCTCCTTCAAGAGTCGACTAAGGAACTCAGACCATCTCTCAGACGACGAGCTAGCAACTTTAATCATTTTCAATTGCTCCCGTTATGCCTAAACGTGGTTTCTGACCACTAAATGGCTAATAAAATAAAAACATAATACAGCTCAATACTTTCTGTGGGGTAAACATGAACCTTTTATGCGGCGAAACGCTAGCCACTTGCTAGCAAAATCTATGTGATTTGATAGTTGGACGATAGCGTTACGGACTATCGAGAGGTTCGTGCTTACCCCTCTGTACTATTTAAAAATACCTACGTATATGAAAGTTTGATTATATTTTGAGATGGCGTGTTTGTTGATTAAAATATTTAATCCATCTTAATGCCTTTCTAGGTAATAATTCTTTCACAGCTCTTTTGTAAGGCACCGGAGCGGAAAAGCGCCGAATACCTAATTGCGGTGTGAAAATGATGCAACTATGTTACAGTTTTGGGAAAATAGTTACTATTAAAATTTAACTAGTATTTTAGTTGTATACTAACTTACTATACTTATGTAACACATACTGTATTTTCGATATGGTGTGGCCAGAATTGTAAGATCATAAGGGAGATCCCACAGCCTTGTTCAGCATAGCGGGGACTGACAAGTTGCTAGCTTAATGCTTTTAAAATAGGCATAATAACTGACTTTAAAAAGTATTATATTTTCTAAAATCTATAGGCTTAAATTGTAGTCTTGGGCATACTAGTTCGCAACAGGGAGCGCTCAGTTTAGTTCGCCGCTCCTAAACGAACTAGGTCGTTCTTCTAGTTCGTTAGTTCATCAGTTCCTAGCTTGAACTAAACCGATCCGATCACATCGTTCGCTCGTTTTAATACGGTTCCTGCTACATGCGACAATATTTATGGAATGATTTTACCCTCTAAAAACTTCTTAATTAATAAATATCCATAAAAATATTGGTGTAATAAAATAACCCTTTACCAATATTTTTCGCCTTTTATATGTTTAGCTGTCCCGTGCGTGACGATCTTAGTTCAGTCGACGTCAATCTCGTTCATTCGCCATGAACTAACGAACAACGAAATGGGGATTGAAGGAACTAGTTCGCGTAGTTCAACTGTAGGAGCGCTCTTTTGACCTAGTTCGTTCGCGAACTACACAAGACTATTAAATTGGTCAGAAGTGTCACCATGTGGTTCTATCGGCCCTTGGTGCTCCGTCTACCCCGTTAGGTAAAGGCGTGATTATATGCATGTATTACAGGCTGCCTTTCCACCAGAGACTACGCTACGTCGCTATGGACGCGTTTGATATCTACCAATTCATTGCCTTTATTTACTCTTTCGTTGAGGTAATCAAGGTAAATAATGGAGAAATGGATGTACTCCATATCTAATTGCTAATTTGACCTTTCTTATAATGACATTGATATTATTATTTGTTCGTGATAAACTTGTTTGGGAGTGTTTTTAAAAACACACAAGTTTTAAGACTTAATTGCCCTTTGACAATTGTTTACGATGTAAGCTACATTTTAATCTTAAACAAAAATGTTTTCTTTCTCTAGGTTTATTAGTAACCCACATTGGTAGTGATAACAGTAAATGTCCTCCAAACCTCATACCACCCCTCGCTACCCCTTAATCTTCCCGTTGTCTGGTTACCTCTCAAGGGAGGAAACCCTTTTGTACCTACCCCATTCACATTTCATCTCATACTGAAAGGTGAGTAGGGTGTGCCTAATAAGTATTGTCAAGGCTTTTTCAACCCTATCTATGTTATACACTCGACTTTTGTTTCATGTTCTCAATAGGGCATCATTTACACCCAACATGTAAAATATACCGATATTAGCTCTTCCTACTATGTATCACAATAAATGGGAGACAAAAAGCTTATGAAGGAAAATCTTAATTTAAAATAATTATCTATTTTTCTTCAAATTCCGAATTATTTAATAAAATTCAATACATCGTTGTTTCTGAGTTGTCCAAAAATATGTATAAAAACACCTTACCTATACAGGATGATTTTTGATCGTCAACGTTCCCGAAAACTACGGAATCTTCACATCATCACGATCATTTTTCTCCATGGAAGCATACCTGGGAAGTGTCTGGTTCCTGAGATATTAGGGTCCAAAGTTGAGTAAATAGACTGCGTTAGACGCGCGTAGCAAGATTTTTTCACGAGAAATATTTCCCGATTAAGTTTTTTTTTTATTTACATCTTTACCCAGTATTTTTTGGCATAAATTTATTTTATTTGATGATTTTATAGGGTACGTACCCTTCGTTAAGGGTGGCAACGAAGAAACACCCTGTATATTATGGGTTTTATCTATACTAATATTGTAAAGAGGTAAACTTTGATTGTTTGTTTGTTTTTTTTTGCAGCGAATAGGCCCCGAAACTACTGGACCTATTTCAAAAATTCTTTCATCGTTAGAATCCTTATTGGAGCCGGATGAACATAGGCTGTAGGGTTTCGCATAATTTCCCCTGGGCTTGAATAAATATGAATTAAATAAAATAAAAAACTATTTGACGCATGGAAGTTTGACATACACCATAGAATAACAAGTCCCCAGAAGAAGTCATCAAGGACAGATGTATTCCGGGTAGTGAAGCAAAAACGAGTCAAAAATCCCGCATCTTCCGCTCATCTTACCTGCCGAGTGTTGCCAAATCAATAAATATTTTAAGTTTTTTAGATACAATAGGTTGTAAAAATTTTACACACTAAAAAGTTGCTTCAAAAGTGTGCGTGATCACGGGTTCTGGGAATTTATTATTCTATGACGTACAGATGACATGACACAACATGACAGATGACATGACACAGTATGACAGATGACATGACACAACATGACAGATCACATGACACAATATGACAGATGACATGACACAACATGACAGATGAAATTTGTTTTTTTTTGTTTGGTTTATCTCGAAGAAAGAGCACGTGGAATACAGTATCCATACAGCCATTGTTTTTAGTACTGATGATTTCTGAATTTATGATGGATGATAACGATGATGAATGGAAACGTCGGGAAATTCCTCAAAAACGAGTGTAAAATTAGTCAAAATCAAAAAGAATTGCGAGAACAACATACCTACCATGACCCCACGAAGAAACGGACACATGTATACAAGTTAATTACCCCCACTCCCTTTTGGTGTTTATGTTCGTTAGGAGGTATAAGAGAGTGCTAAGAACGGATTTCCCAAAATTCCCATGGGAACGGGGCAGACAGAAATTCCAAATTCTTACCGAAATTTCCACTGTACCGGAACAAAAGCTCATTCAACAAGTATAAAAATAAACCGTTTGACGTACACAAATGAAATTTGGTGTATATGTTTGTTAGGGAGTGTAAAAGACCATTATGAACGGGTTTCCTGATATTCCCATGGGAACGGCACAAACAGGAATTTCAAGTTTTTACGAAAACCACATGACATATAGAGATGAAATATGACAGGTATATTCGGTAGGGATTGTAAGAAAGAACCGAGAACATATTATTTCCCGAATAGGGACTGCTAGGGAGCACAAAGAACGGATTTCCCGTAATTCCCACGGGAACTGGACAAATGGGAATACCCAATTTTGATGAAATTTGGTAGGGAGTGCGAGGAGATACTGAGAACGTATTTCTCGAAATTTCCACCTGAACGGGACAAACGGGAATTCTATTTTTTTTTTACAAAAACCGCTATAAATATAAGGCAGAAATCGGGCATGTCTATTCGTCAGGGAGTGCGAGGCAGCACTAAGAACGGATTTCCCGAAATTCCCACGGGAACGGGACAAACGGGAATCCCAAATTTTAGAGGATATGTACCGAAGCGAAGCAAGGACGGGTCACTAGTATTTAATATGTCTTACATGTTGCCTTATTCTAATTTAACGGCCAAATACAAAACTTATTCTTATTATTTATTGTATACAAATCACTACAATTAATACAGAAAAATTTACAAAAGAAATGCGTACAAATGCATGCTTATCCCTGCAAGAGCTTTCTTCCAGCATACCAGAGAGCAAAGTGACCCCGATAAGTTAAAAGGTAATAATGCGCACAGACAGAGTAATACTTATGATGAACTCCGACCGTATTTCGGCCAAGGCGACCAATCTCTACGGGGAGATTGGCCAGGTACGCAGGAGTTATTATAGTGCACAAGTGTGTGCGCAAACACAGATGCACTCTCTATTCCGTTACTCTCATAGACACGTAATACTTATATACATATAACATCTAGATATATACGAAGCCAAGTCTAGACCAAGTCACAATGTGCTAAACTTCGACAGATGTCTTAGACTGGACTATTCGTCTATAACTTAGTGCTGGAGATGTACTACAATGCAGACGTGCTGTGAGACCGGGAGCCGGACGACTTAATTAGACTGGGAAATACTTCATTTGATGAAGTAGCAAATCGTATTGAGCTCAGGATTGTTATTAACGAAAACAATGGAAAACAGCTGATCAATGTAGGGCCGTGGATTAAAATAAATATAGGTAGAATGTAATAATTTTCTGGTATGCACGTTTCAAATGTAAGGTTAAATCAAAAGACAATTTAATAAATTTACATAAAAAGATACGTTTTACGTTAAAATTATTTTTTCTTTATTGTTTACAGTAAAATTTTATCAAATGAAGTTTATTGGACAGAAAATTTTCAAAGGCGTGCTTATCTCTCGAAGAGATTTCTACCAGCAAACCAGTCAGGAAAGAGAAATAAACATACGGGTTAAGTACGTACGCACACACAGAGAACAATAAAACTATAGTCGGAAGTATTTTAGTTAAACGGGTAAAAGCTGATCTAAATATAATAATTTCTACACGAAATTCTTCTCATATTAATATATTAAATGGACAGATATTACCTATAATAAAATTCTATAATTTCGTTTCAAAGCTCCCAGCCTATCATCCCAAAACTTAGTCCCCCTGTATTATGCGCACTCTAAACAGTTTAACGCTACAAAGGCACAACTCCCGATTGGGTTCCGCATTAGTTCGTATAAGTTACCCAATTTATTGAGTACGTGGCATTTGGGGAGCTAGAAATGCAATTGGAACTATAGTGTGGGAACGAGGAACTATAGTGTGAACTTGTTATGTTTGGAAATTGTAGATGTGGATGAGATGCGAAACTTGGAGGGTGTGTTCTTTATATGCCGTAGATATTTGATACGAAAGGACTTCCCGATATTCGCACGGGAACGGAAATCAACGTCATTTCTAATGTACAGGGTAATTTTTGGTCGTCAACGTTCCCGAAAACTACGGAATCTCCTCATCATCACGATAATTTTTCTCCATGGAAGCATACCTGGGAAGTGTCTGGTTTCCAAAATATTAGGGTCCAAAGTTGAGTAAATATAGGTAGACTGCGTTTTTCAGCATAAATGCACATAGACGCGCGTAGCAAGATTTTTTCACGATAAATAATTAATATCCGTCAATAAAAAAACTAGCATAAACACTAGCTAGACACTATAAATTTCGCCGGATCAAGTAATAAAAAAAAAAAATAAAAAAAAAAAATTCCCAGCATTTTTTTTTTGGCATTAACTTACTTTATTTGATATATAGAGTACGTATCCTTCGTTAATGGTGGCCACAAAAAACATCCTGTATAGTCGTGGTCAACTAGTAATAACAATATATTTTAAATAGCGGCCGCCCACGTCTTCGTCCGCGTGAAAGGGCATTACACCCGTGTGAAGCCGGGGCGGGTTCCTAGTCCGACATATAAACCTTCCTCTTGAATAACTCAATTTTTTTAAAAAAATCGCATCAGATCCCGTTGAGTGGTTTTAAAGATCAAAGCATACATAGGCATAGACAGACAACGGGGAGTGACTTTAAAAAAAAAAATATGTAGTGATATTCATGTCTACATAATATATATGTGAAATACATATATTCTTTCAGGCGTGTTTTATTTTAGATAGCAATAAGTATAGCAAGAAAATTTTATAACCGTGTCCACTCAATTTGTTTCAGAATTGAAATAACCTGAAACAAATTGCGACAGCATTTTCAGCGGAGGTTACACTCTTTCAGTGAATTCTACTCGTCTGTAAAATTAAAACAACTTGATGAAGACCACAAACTAGAGCTGTAGAGCGGAGTGGTTATCAATATACAGGGGGTAACAGAAAGGGTATAGTGGGCCTTAGTTTGTCTTCAAGATTCAAAATTCAAATCATTTATTCGACATGAAAGCATTAACAACTCATTTGTCGATTGTCATTTTTTTTTTACATCAAAAAACATAAATGTGAAATGAGAGCCAAGTTCCGACGAAGTAAAAGAAGTGTGATTAATGGGTGCCAAGTTCAATGGTCAGTCCTGAAAATTATTTGTAACAACATAAAATATAATTTTTTCTTATAACTTAGGATAATATATTGTAGCTTAAGGTCTGACTTGGCTAGTTCTCATATACGAATTATTATTAATTACCTACTACATATTAAATATACATGGAAGAGCCCTATATTCGATGGCTAGTTTCTACCAGCAAGCCAAATTTTCGGACTAATGAAATAGTAGGTAAACGACAAGTAACAGGTTTAGAATTTGTATATAGACGGAACTTGGCTTCACACGCTACCGCGTGTCTAAATATGTTACTTTCTACGTTCGCACCCCAAAATGAAACCGCTATATAAAAGGGTTTATATCAGTAATATTGAGGTAAGTTAGTTTTAGTAAAAATAGCTTGAATATTTTGCGTGAAAGAGCTGGCCTAGAAAATGAAAATGGACTAGATAGATAAAATCATAAACAATAATATTTGTTCTACGAGTTTTATCATAACTCAATACTATAAATATGTTTTAAGAAATGAAAAAAAAAAATTCACCCGAGTGGGACTCGAATCCACTACCTCTCGCAAACCGTGCTTTAACTAACATAACTCAATACATTATTTAAAAATGATTTTCCAAGATTTTATTGTACCTACTGTCGTGACATTTGTAAGTCTATGTTCCATTCGTAGGTATACGAAAAGGTTGACGCCCGCGATCGCGCGCGCCTCAGTATTATGTACAGACTTAAGAAAATCCAGAGGTAATATTAAATTGATATTTATTTTTGTATGAAAGTAAAATGTGACAAATTATCAAAACTCGTAGAACAAAGATGGTTGTTTAAGATGGTAGCTACCTGGTCTTGCGAGGTTATTGATGTTTTAAAATTAATCCTGTATATTTAAATTGGCCGCGTGGTGCCGGCAGAGTAGAGTTTGTACTACTCTATGCCTGGCCGTGGGTATCGTACGAGGCGATTAAGAGTTTTCGGGAGGTGGGCAGCAGCGCCTCCCGTGCTGACAACATAGTCCAAAAATCACACTGCAGTTTTTTACAATATGATAACTCCACGAACATTTACTGCTTCTGGCACCGCTATATTGTTGCTACTGTCTTGTCTACGGCCGATTGGTGTAGTTGGTAGTGGCCCTGCCTGCGACTTCATAGGTCCTGGGTTCGAATCCCGGTAGGTGCAAACATTGATGTGATGAATATCGATGTTTGTTTCCGAGTCATGGATGTTTATATACTTATCTATGTATTTATATACCGTTGCTTAGTACCCACGACACAAGACCTTAGGGATCTTAGTGTGGGACTAGGTCAATGTGTTGTGAAGTGTGTGAATATTTATTTATTCATTTATTCAATAGTATAATGTTCTGGTAATTTCTTGCACACGAGCGTTCAAGAAATGTCGTAGCATCCGTAGCATATTTGTAGCATTTGCTACGATTTCGTAGACAAGCAACACCAAGTAACAAAAAGTGCAGTCTAGCAGTCTAGCAGTCGGAGCAATAAAAAAAAGTATGTAATTTTACCTGTTATTGTTATTTATTTTAATATATTACATTATTTTTATTGTTAGTTTATTCTTATCATCCATATTCAACGTTGTATGGAATGAAAATACTACTGAATCTTTCTTTAAAGCAGAGAAGGTTGTCAGATGCCGAGTATGATTGCAATAGATTGATCTCATGTTTCTTAAACTTATTAGGTAGGTATAGGTATATCCGACTCATATTATATTTATAATTTTGTCCAAATGAACAAAATTCGAAGAACCGATGGCCAATAATGCCGAAGATTTCTAGCAGAATCTAAATACCAAAAGCATACATAAGCAAGCGCAGCGCGGGAAGGCCAACCGCGGAATGGACGGATGACCTCTAGTCAGGATCTCGGGTTAGATAGATAACGGGCTGGATAGAAAACGCCTACAGCTAGTCAGGTGGAGGTTATTGAGGGAGATATTATCTGAAGCAAAGTTCATAAGCTTTAGTGTACATATAAGTCACGAAATCTTTATAAAGCTATGTAAGTACATTTCTTTGTTCTCTCTTTCTATTAAACTGACAGATTGGGCTGTCTGTAAAATATAATTTGAGAATATATGACTAATCGGATTGTAATGGTATCCTGGTAGATTCTAATTGCCCTGTGCTAATTGCTTCTAGTATTAACCTTCCTATACAACTAGTTTCTTGGCTTGTCGTCGCAAAACAAATCCTTGGCAATATTACTTTCGAAAGAAACCATATTGCGCCGACCCCTCAAATAATGGAAAAAGGCCAGGAAGATGATGATGTTACTCGTTTCTTGTGACTGCAGTTAGTGTTAATATTCGACTATTTAAAGAAAAATTGTTTAATGATTTTCATATTAATATTAATTGCAACACAATCAAGATCAAAATTGCTTTTATACACAAATAAGTATTTTGCAATCGACCAACTTATCTCGAAACTATTCTTATTCTTTTTTGTCAAAACATAACAATAAATATAGAGAAATTTACAAAAGGAATGTATACAAAGGCGTGTTATCCTTGCAAAATACTTACTATCTAAAATGTTAATGTTTGCAATGGACATGCACGAAAGGAGATGCAGCTGATGTATCCCAGTGAAGCGGCGCATCAGCATAGTTTCATTAAACATTATAAAAAGTTTTAAAATGCTTTTTATAACAATAAAAGCCTTCATCATCCATCACCTTAAGTACCAGTCCCAGCAGTGACATATAAATAGGGTTGTCGGCGATTATTCTGTTTAATTCACATTTTTATATTTTTAAAAGCCGGCAATCAGTACCACTTGCGTGTCATTACAGTCCCTCGCCGATCGTTTAGTTTTGTGCAGACGAGCTATTTTGTTGCAGGATACAGCTGATACGTATTCGGCCCCCTGATTATCGCGATCGCGCGGCTTCGGCTTTGCTATTGCTTTTACGTAATTAGGAGGCGGTATTAATAAGGGCGAAATTGCATAGACTTAATAGGACTTCATGAATCAATATATAACGAAACAACATTGGAAGTTTACTTAACAATACACTAGCACGAAGTATCATCTGTTTTACCTGTCAGCTGATCGTCAGTTAATATCAATTAGTTTTATTTCCGAGCCTCGTCTTTCTGACGTCTTGTTGAGAACATACGAGTAGATATTGGTCATAGTCATATCTAGTTAACGTATCCTGTAAAGTGCTTGAACCCTAAGCTAGTTATATACCCAGAACCTATTTCTATTATAGGAGACCTTTATCAACACAATAGTAACCCAAAATAATGATTTTTGGATTTTTTGTCTGCTTATCGGTTTGTCTGTTTGTCTGTGCATTTGTGCACGCTACTGATGTGTCGGTAAAGCCCCGCATCAGCACAGGTCAGGTATTTATATTTATTATACGTTGATTTATAAGGAGTGTTTTATTGCTGAAATTCCTCGTCTGCACAGCCAATGAGACGGCATGTGTGGATAATTCCCCTAATTGGTGGGCGGTGACGTGATGCACAAAAACAGCGACGTTGATTGGCGGATTCTAGAGCAAAAAGCGGAGTCATTAGTACGGGATTTAGTATTTACGTTTATATTTTTATGTTGGCTGTAGTCCTTTGTTTGTTTTGTTTGCCGTTTTATAATATCATATACAGGGTGTCATAAAAGGGGTATGTTAAGCGAAAAGCTATGTAAATAGCCCACTAAAAGGAACTTACCCACAAAATTTCAGACTCGAAATCACATGTTTATTTTTCCAGATAATATGGAGAATTCCGAAACAACTCAGGAATGTTCATACATTCTTGAAAAGTAAACATTTGATTTCGAGTGTCAAATTTTGGAAATAGGTTCTCTACAGTGGGCTATTTACATAGCTTTTCCCTTAACATACCCTTTCTGTTACAGTCTGTATTATAGGTATAGTGGAATGAATTTTGTAGAATTGCGCGCCGAGCAAATATCAAATGTGGTCAATTTTCGTTGTAGTCGTAGAAGAATAGTTTTTGTAAGACTGCAAACAATGTGACAAATAAACGAATGAGTTACTAATCTTTTTGCATCTTATAAAAAAATTATATTTTCCATATTATATTCTCCTAATTTAGACCAGACTTGGCTACAAAAAATCTTAATAGTCTCATTTTCTGAAAACAGTAGGTACTTAATAAATAAAGCTATCTTCACAAAAATTTTTGTCAAGATCAACTTAAACTAGCTAAAACTTTATAAATCAGAAGTGGAATACTCAAGAACACTCCGATTTACTCCCGAGACAGGAAGTTTGACAGCGGTGCCGGCGCGTTATTAAAACTTAATTAAAATTTCGGATTGTACGTCGAACTTTCTCGAAACGGCTCAAACCGGTATAAACTGGGTATTAAATCAGTGAAGTTTAGGTAATTTGTCATCGTTTATGCTTTTTTTTAGATCATGGCTAACTTGTATCTACGTAGATTTATGTTCCTAGAGGAGATCGGTAGAACATTATATATCGTAGATACATCGTAGATACAGAAAGGTCGATCGATCTTCAAATTTTAGTATTATTTATTGTAGCTACTTCTATGCTGCTCTGTGAGTGAAAAAAAAACGTATAATACTACAGCTGCTTCTCTTCCCGGGCATACTGTACAAGTCAGTAGAAGGATAAGGGGATTTTGGCGTTTTGTAGGCGATGGGCTGACCACCTGTCACTACTAACCGGACTTGTACATCTCAACTATACCCTCAAAATTGGTCAGAAGTGGCACCATGTGGTTCTATCGGCCCTTAGTGCTCTGCCTACAGGCGTGATAATATGTATGTTTATTGTAGTAAAGGCATGTAAAATTAATGCAACTACATATATACATAAATACATCAGCCTATTGCAGTCCACTGCTGGACGTAAGTACGCCACCATGGGGGGTATTATGCCAATAGTCAACACGGTGCTGATCCCACACACCAATTCTCATCTCTCATCATGAGATCTACACAAATAAATATAAAAATCTTAGTATGATTCTAGCAACTTTTATATTTCCAAATCCAAGGCTAAAAGGAAACCCATAAACGGTTTCGGTTCTGTCGCAAATATCAATATTATGTTAATATTCGCATAGAACACAATGCCTATTCTGTCGCGCCGAAAGAACAATGACACAGATTAAAAAAGTTACAGTACCTAGTGCAAGATATATCTTACGTATGTGAATTGAAACTATGTTATATGTACATTGTACATTAACGTCATCATTAACCTGCTCTTAAGTTATTAGAATAGAATAGATACAATATTATTTCTTAATAAAAAATATTTTATGAACACAATACAACTCTTAAAATATATTTAAAAATAATTTGATCAACACTTTTATAACTATATCTTTGTTAACGTAAGTAACTAATCCTTACTAATATGAGAAATGTTAAACTAATTATATCTGTCTTTTTATATATCTGTCTGTTTGTGTAGCTTTCGCGCCAAAACTACTGAACCGATTGAAATTAAATTTAGTACACAGGGTCTAGAACCTGAGAAACTACTTTATATCCCGGAAAAATCTTTTTTGTTTTAAAGTAGTGGGCGTTCGCTAGTACAAAATAATTTATTATTCAACCAACGCTCGATTGCCCTAGTAAGAACATGTATGTCTTGATGACAACTTGAGAATGCGATGTTATCTGTAACTTTCACCACTGTGTTGCTACACTGTATCAATATCGTACAGTGGTCGTATAAAAGCCTTTCCTTTTCCCATTGCTCTTGGTTAGTGATTCCCATTTGTATCCTTCAGGATAGTCGGTTCTGTTAATGGATAAGTCGTCTCAAGGCGGTGTCGAAGAACAAGAATGTAACAAATTTGGGAACATAGTGGGAACATATTAATAAAGTGATTGTCGTCGTTGTAAATAAGATTGTAATTGATGACGCTTTGCTATGTTCCTTGTAATTCTAGATTAAATACGCTGTATGAAAGTGAAAACTGTGTGCAAGTTATCGCTCTTTTACGAAAACTACTGACTACATTTTAATTAAACTTGCTGTTTTTACCTAGGCCGGTTTATTTGGTTTT